>CM069862.1:146304803-148784803 GCA_036172795.1 Pelodytes ibericus
AGTGTGCCTGTCAGATGCCCAGGAATAGTGTGCCTGTCAGATGCCCAGGAATATTATGCCATTCAGATGCCCAGGAATAGTGTGCCATTCAGATGCCCAGGAATAGTGTGCCAGTCAGATTCCCAGGAATAGTGTGCCTCTCAGATGCCCAGGAATATTATGCCATTCAGATGCCCAGGAATATTATGCCATTCAGATGCCCAGGAATAGTGTGCCAGTCAGATGCCCAGGAATATTATGCCAGTCAGATGCCCAGGAATAGTGTGCCAGTCAGATGCCCAGGAATAGTGTGCCTGTCAGATGCCCAGGAATATTATGCCATTCAGATGCCCAGGAATAGAGTGCCAGTAAGAGCCCAGGAATATTATGCCAGTCAGATGCCCAGGAATAGTGTGCCAGTCAGATGCCCAGGAATAGTGTGCCTGTCAGATGCCCAGGAATATTATGCCATTCATATGTCCAGGAATATTATGCCATTCAGATGCCCAGGAATAGTGTGCCAGTCAGATGCCCAGGAATAGTGTGCCTGTCAGATGCCCAGGAATATTATGCCATTCATATGTCCAGGAATATTATGCCATTCAGATGCCCAGGAATAGTGTGCCAGTCAGATGCCCAGGAATATTATGCCATTCAGATGCCCAGGAATAGAGTGCCAGTCAGAGCCCAAGAAAATTATGCCAGTCAGATGCCCAGGAATAGTGTGCCATTCAGATGCCCAGGAATAGTGTGCCATTCAGATGCCCAGGAATAGTACAGTGCTCGTTATACCTCCCTCCTCCCCCCCCTTCCCCATCACTTACCTTGAGCTGCTGTGTCCCCGGCCGGACGTCTCGGGCAGTGTTCCCTCCTCCCTGCACGGAGGAGGGAAACAGTTACCGGGTCCGGATGTGACGAAACGTCACATCCGGTCGCAGTGATTTTTTTTTTTTCTGTTTTCCTGCAGCCGCATCTTCTGCGGCTGCAAGAAAGTAAAAAAAAAAGGTAAACAGCGGGGAGCGGGGGGTGCCAGCAGCACCCCCCGCGGGCCGGATAAATGTGCTCGGCGGGCCGCATGTGGCCCGCGGGCCGTAGTTTGAGGACCCCTGATGTAGACCCTTTCATGGAAACTGTATTCTCTGATGGCTTTGGCATCGTTAAGCACAAAATGGCTTGAGGAACACAACTAGTTAAAGGTGTTGACTTGACCTCCAAATCCCCAGATCTCAATCTCACGTGATCACTCAAATCAGTGATTTTCCATCTCGGGGAAAATGCATACTAGCAAAGTCTGAGATACCGACAACTACACTTCCCACGAAGCCTCCTGCTTCCAGGGCTGTGCAATCTGAGCCATTGAACCAGTGGGGTTAAGGGTAACGCTGTAGATCACAGCATTTTCTCCGAGATGTCAAATCACAGTTTTGAGCGATCGTGTGCATGCGCAGTTCACATCATGGGAAAGATCTGGATTCCCAGAGGAAATGTCAGAACACCCTTCCTAATTTAGCTAGTTACTGCCTTATAATGAGGAAAGCTACAGCAAAATGACTGATTGTTTTGGATTTATTGGTGGTCTAAGGCAATGTTCCCCTAATCGACACTCCAAAATATCCATTGTTGAGTCTACCTCCTTGTATTTAGTTGCACCATACTCTAGCTGCACCTGCACTATGCTTAGGAAACCGCAGTTGAGAGTTTTTTATTTTTTGTTATTAGTATATATATTCATTTCCTGCTTCAACCATGCCCTGTTCATTTCTAGACTTACTCTACATAAGTGAACAGTAACACTGCTCACTTTAAAAAAAAAAAAAAAAAAGCCTTTTATATGTATGTAAAAATGATAGTTCTTGCTTGCATGGAAAATGAAGTAATAGCCAAAAAGAAAATAATGACAGCCACATGCCCACTGTAAAATGCTTTTTAAATCACTGCATACATGTGTCTGACCTTCCTTGCTCTTTGTCCTTTCTCACTAGCCTCCAAATTCTAACTCTAACAGAAGCAGAACTTGCATAGTAAGATAAGCAAGCAGGATACAAAACATGGCGGACATATTTTTTTCTTGCTCATGTATTCTTGTTTTACGTTCTTTGCAGTTCAAGTTTCTACCACTATACTTAACTTCTAGACAAAGAGCCTACTGCCCCACCAAGTTAAATAAATGTCTTCTACAAACATAAGATGCCGGAGCAAAGTTGTGATATTTAGTTTGGATTTAAATTTTTCAAATAAAAGTGATTGGATTTACAGAACCAGTCAAATATCTGACAAAACCTATTGGAAACTAGGTTCTGCTCATACTTGATAAGGTTTTATGTTGCATAACTTTCTTGAAAGACTCGTGAACAATGTTGTCCAACTGGAGGACTGTGTAAACGAAGAAAGGTAGGTTCGGGCCACCGTATTGTAACAATCTTAAGGTAATATAATCAATAGAACTGATGCTATGGACTTTTTAGTCAATGGGGTAGATGTAATGCTCCCCGGTTATATTAAAAAGTGCCGTTGGCAGTAAATTAACTGACTTTTTTTTTTATTTATCTTTACCACATCCGCTAAAAGTCTCCTTAAAAAAAAACGTCATTTAATGACAGACATTAAAAAGTAACTCAGTTTTACACTAAAAAAACTACTTAAATGTTCTTAACACGCCTACTATTTAACATGGTAGCCCTTTCAGTGCTGCAAGGAACACAAACAGTGCTAGGAAAAAAGGCTTACTCATTGCTGAAGATTACAACTAGTCAGCACTTTATTAATAGATGGGTGCCAAGATATCACGGTAATTCTCTGCAGATAAATATTACCTTGTGTAACAAAGGGTTAGCTCCTGGGACAGGAAAAAGATCCAACATCCGTTTTTCGTCCCGGTTTGGGTGGCTCTCCTTACTTATAGGTGCATGTTTTTATGGAGTAAATCGTTGTCCGGATCTTTTTCTTGTACCAGGATCTAACCCATACACTACAATAAATTATTATCTGGAACAGCTCCAAATTCAATTGAATTATTGGAGGCCTACTTCTCCACCTAAGTTTGTAAGTGCATAAACTTCATCCCTTTTTATGTCACTTCACTTTTAAGTTTTGCTACACTATCTAGTGTATTTATTTTGTTTTATTTTTCATATGTATGATTCTGCACTACTCCGTAAACACAAGTCTATTTGCCTTCAAGTACTGTGAGCCCATTCCTCAGGGTGGGCACGGTGCATCTCTGGCAGTCAGCTTCCCAGCCAAGAATAGGAACTTAGTATCTGGGCTCCATATTATGAAGCTGACACTGTCTCTCAAAGTCCTGGAGGAAACCGTCAATGTCTCCAACAGTGCCATCAAAACAACTGGTGAGTCACTTTGATGGGGCAGGTAGATCAATGGTTCCATAAGGAGTGCGTGCCTCCTGCATTAGACCCATTGATGGTGGCTCTACGGTTAGCCAGTTCTGCTTCCCTCTCCCGCAATGCCACTACCATCACATGGTTGATCGCCTCCACAAAGAGATTGGGCCCTTAAAATGACCATATTTCTCTTTCCCTCCAGGATATTTAGTCTGTGCTAAGCAGTGCAGCGACTACAATAGATCAGGCAGGGCTAGTGAGATACCCTCCAGCCCTGGGGCTAAGGGAGAGATCATCATCATGCTCCAGTTCAACTAGCACTGCCCCAAGTTCACTTCTCTTTAACCCACCTGTTTCTTGGCTCTTGCGCATCAGCAGCTTCTGCAGTCAATACTTTATAAGCTTCAGCCATCCTGACTTGTTTGATCCACCCAATAATCAACAATCTACGGGAATCAGGGTTGGTGAGGAGAATCCCACTCAAACACCAGTGTAACGTAATATCCTGTAGGTACGATGTCCCTTGCCCGTTAGGAGTTCCTCAGGTTCCCAAAGTATTACCAAGTCAAAATTGGGCTTTAAGCACAATATGTTCTGATCAATTATCCCCAATATACATGGACAACACCAGACTTATTAGGTTCATCAGTTACAACATTTATTGAGCCAACATGCATGATTTTTATACTGTAACACATGTAGATAAATGTTGACTAAACAATGGATCTTTAAATGCATTACCTGCTATAAAATAGGAAATTATAATCAAATTTCATGCCAAAGAAGCTGGCGACCAATCAGAATTAGGTTGCTAACGTAGTGACCAAACCAGGATGAGGGGGAGTGGCTAGGACTTAGATATACCGGTGCTTATGTTGTAATTTGTCCCTTTAACTGAGTAATCAATCAGCACAGAGCCTACGCAGCTCTTTAACTAGCAGGTAGATAGAAATAGAAATAGCGCCGATGTTCCCCCATAGAAATGCATGGCCCTTTAACTCGGCAGCCAAATATGGAGTAGGCTATAAACAAGCGACCAATAGAAACATTGTTATGAATTTAAACTTTACGTTCCCAGTGATCAAGCTTAACCTTTATTTTAAAGGGCTGCTAGAGAGTGATTCTAGGGAACACACAAATTGAAACTAGCTCCTTTAGTGGAGCTTTTCAGAGAACCAAAGTACAGTACATTAACAACAAATGGAACCACAGTTACAAAGTCAGAGTACCTTTCAAATGCATTCAGATACTTTAACAGAACCACCATCAAACTAAAAAATAATGCGCAGTCGCCGTTCATTATGTAGGGAAAGAACCAGTATCTGTGTGTGTGTTATGTTTATGTACTTATTTATTTAAAACTTCTATTTATTAGGTTTTCCAATAAAATAGCATATAGGTTGGACATAGGGTTGCCACCTTTTCTTCAGAAAAATACCGGCCTTGGTACTGTCTCCATAGACTTAACATTGGCTTGAAGCCAATTTTTTTACCGGCCTGCCGGTAAAATACCTGCCAGGTGGCAACCCTAGTTATACAAAGCAAGAAACATGAGTTGAATATCTACAAAACACTGGGAGTGTGATGTTACAAAAGGAGCATAATAATATGCATAAGAGAAACAGTCAGATATAGTAGATGAGTTGAAAAGAAGAGTAAGGGAGTGAAAACTAATGAGAGAGAGGGAAAAGAAGTAAGAGAGGTGGCGGGTGAGTTGTTGGGAAGGACCCCTGGTGGGATAGACTACCTATAGCGTTGTGGTGCTGCAAAAAAAAAAAAGTGCTGAAAAGTCTCAAATTCCAGCCTAAACTAGACATAAGAAGGAAACGCCATAGGGTGAATATGCCCAGTTGTCCAGCAAGCGGGACATGGATAAATGAAAAAGCATGTCATGCAGTATGTAGGACTTGCCGCATTAGAACATGGATAGTCGAGCTGCAATAATTATGCCAAAGGATAGGTCCATGTGCATAGGAGTAAATCCAAACGTCATCATTGCTGTTATAGAAAGATGACCTTGAGGCTTTACGGTGAAAAGGTTTCTTAATCGATGGGCGTAAAAACCCAAAAGCAGAATATAGACTATTTGGTACAGTCCTAACCTCAACATCTGAGGAAAGGGATTTAGGAGTAATAATTTCAGAGGACTTGAAGGTAGGTAGGCAATGCAATAGAGCAGCAGGAAATGCTAGCAGAATGCTTGGTTGCATAGGGAGAGGTATTAGCAGTAGGAAGAGGGAAGTGCTCATGCCATTGTACAGAGCACTGGTGAGACCTCACTTGGAGTATTGTACGCAGTACTGGAGACCATATCTCCAGAAGGATATTGATACTTTGGAGAGAGTTTAGAGAAGGGCTACTAAATTGGTTCATGGGTTGAAGGATACAACTTACCAGGAAAGGTTAAAGCATCTTAACATGTATAGCTTGGAGGAAAGACGTAACAGGGGAGATATGATAGAAACATTTAAATACATAAAGGGAATCAACACAGTAAAGGAAGAGAGTATATTTAAAAGAAGAAAAACTACCACAACTAGAGGACATAGTCTTAAATTAGAGGGGCAATAATTTAAAAGTAATATCAGGAAGTATTACTTTACTGAGAGGGTAGTGGATGTATGGAATAGCCTGCCAGCAGAAGTGGTAGAGGTAAACACAGTCAAGGATTTTAAGCATGCGTGGGATAGACACAAGGCTATCCTAGCTATAAGACCGGGAACGGGGGACTAATAAAAGTACTCAAAAAAAATTGGGCAGACTAGATGGACCGAATGGTTCTTATCTGCCGACACATTCTATGATGCTGGGAGCAGAACGGGAGTCGGGAACGTTGATGGCGTAAGCAGTCAGGTACTGGGATGTTTGGCAGTTCTAGGCCGCTTAAAAACATGGGAAGGTCCACTGGAAGATGGAGGAACATGTATCCTATTATCTTTCCTTGCTTGAAGAGCTAAAGGGGTACTCCACATGTAAGTGATAGGTGCAGCTCGTAGTACGGCTGCAACTGGTTTTAACACCTTTCATGCCTGCAGGGTGATTTGCAAGAGGTCCTCATATAAGGCAATCTCATTGTGCTGGATCTTAATCGGAGTCATATTCCTATAGGGTTGAAATATGGCATTGCGATCTGTATGGTAGTTTAAACTACACAACACGTCTCGCTGAACCATGTCGGATACACTCTTTGGTCCTTGCATTCTGTAGACCTTTTCAATTTCAACTTGATTATCTGAATCCTTTTTTACGATTGAGTCATACAGACCTTGCATGGTGGGCTGTAGGTCTTCCATCAGCATGTCTTTGGGGTATACTGCAGACTCTGAGATTGCCTCTACTACTTCAATTGTCAAGTTCCTCAACCTGGATTGTGTAAATTTGGTATTCCTATTTCTGGGGGTGCTGGTTTAGAGCATCTCCTGTGTCGCAGGTTACCGGGACTCCTTCCTCAAGTGTCAGAATCCAGTCATCCATGTGCTTCAAGTCTTGCCGGAGTTCTGATTGTTCTGTTCTAAGAAGGACTTGGACTGCATGGACTTGTCCACAATCTCGTCAATGTCTGGTTATGTTGCCAGGAGCCAAAACGCATCTCTTCAGTTCACGTTGGATGTCAGAGTGGGGCCGGAAGCCATCTTGGATGTATAATCTCAGGCTTTGTGAACGGGCAAAGAAATTCATTGATGATACTAACACTGTGCTGTCCAAGCAAAAGCATCTGATATTGCTGCAAGCAAGACACAAACCTGGTGGTCGTTATACATAAAATGTTAACATTCCCTCATGCAAAAGTGTCGGAAAGCAGTGGCGTCCCGAGGGGGGTGCGGCATCTCCCCGCAGCGCATCTCGCTGCTAAACTTTTTTTTTTTTTCTGGCAGCCGCATGAATGTGACCGGATGTGATGTAACGTAGCAGAGAGAGAGCAGCAAGGAGGTAAGTACTGGGGAAGGGGATAGGGATACTGGGGAAGGGGATAGTACTGGCATATTGAGTGGCACAATTCTGGCATATTGAGTGGTTAAATGCTGGAATATTGAGTGACAAAATACTGGCATATTTTATGGCAAAAGAATGGCATATTTAATGGCAAAATACTGGCATATTAAATGGCAAAATACTGGCATATATTAAATGGCAGAATAATACTGGCATATTATTGGGAAAATTGGCTGGGGAATATTAAATGGCAAAATAATATTGGCATGTAATTGGACAAATTGGCTGTGGCATATTAAATGGTAAAATAACGGCAAAATAATACTGGCATATTATTAGGCAAATTGTCTGGCTTATTAACGGCAAAATAATACTGGCATATTATTAGGGAAATTGTGGTTTATGAATGACAAAATAATATTTATGGGCAAACACTGGTATATTAATGGGAAAACTGGTTTATTTTAATTGGCAAAGTGATGCTGTAGCATGGTCTGTGGGGAAAAATAACATGTACTATGAGGAAAGTGACACTGGCTAGTTCTGTGGGGCAAAGTGACACTGTGGCATGCCAAATCATGTAGGTGCAATATGAGTGCAAGCCAAGTGCTGTGGGTGCAATATAGGTGCATGGCAAATTCTGTGGGTACTGTATGGTGCTGTGTTAAGTCCTTTAGGTGCAATGTGGGTGCAGAGGAAGGGAATAAAAAAAAGAAATGCAATTTTTCAATAACATTTTTTATTACATATGAAAATAGTTGAATATAATATAAAAAAAAAATCTAATAAGTATAAATGAAACTATTATAGTTATAGAGAGAGATAGAGAGATGTCTGTGTGTATAGATATGTATTGTTTTAGAATTGTACAATTGTGACCTCGTGTGGCTCCTGTGTGTCGCATAATTAATGGCGGTCCCATGTGTGGCATAATTAAGGGGCTCTTTTGCGTGGCATAATTGTGGGGCGCTTGTGTGTGGCATAACCATGGGGTGCTTGTGTGTGGCAAATTAAGGGGCGCTTGTGTGTGGCAAATTAAGGGGTGCTTGTGTGTGGCATAATTAAGGGGCGCCTGTGTGTGTGCCATAATTAATTGGGCTACAAGGTAAGGTGAGGCACAAATAATGGGGCTCTGGTGTGGCATAATTTATGGGGCTCTGCTGAGGCATGATTTATGGGGCTCTTGTGTGTGTCATAGTTAATGGGCTCCTGTATGTGCCATATTTAATGGGCCATCTCACTGGCATTACTAAGGAATCTGTTTGGCGTGGTATTGGAGGAAATCCAGGGGGGTGACACCATGAGTTACCGCACCCGGTGACACCAACCCTAGTGACGCCTCACTAGGAAAGTATTTAGAAAAATTATGTGATCGTTTGCTCTCATCATTTTTAAAAAAAAATTAAGCACACGGGAATGTTCATGTAAAACCCCAATACCTAGATCTGAGCTTAACTAAATAGATAGGATCAAGTTGATTTTAGCGTAACTCTCTATTGAAAATGTATCTATTGAAAACTGCTTTGTATTTCTGTTTTCAGAAATGCAAACTACATGGGATTACTGAAAAATCTAAATTGTAACAGCAGGTGACAACACAGATTCACAGAAATAACACAGAAATACACAGCACTAACAAGTAACAAAAGTTCCCGCCTTTTCTAAAAAGTTGTAATTATTTTTATCTCTTGGTTATTGTTTTGCGTAACAACCCTAAAATTATCACTAAGGGTATTTAATCATTTTAATTACAATTGAAGCCAACCAAATTCTGTAAAACAAATAATATGCCTCAAAATAAATATTCCCCTGCTAACTGCACACAAGAGGGATGCTGCCATTTCCCCCAAAGTCTGGCTGTGATATAAAGCAAATGGTCTTAGCCAGAAGGCACAAAGTGTGTTGCGTATTAAAGTAAAGCTTTAATGGGGGCACTACCGTCACGTACACCAGTGTTTAAAGATAAAGGATACATTTTGCAGACTCGGTGTACAGCTGTACGATCAGAACTGTGCATGCTTGTTGGAGGTAATAGGACGTTCACATGCAAGCATAATGTGGATGTTGTAACAGTGACACGTGTGTCTAATCTATACTTGCTACAAGCCATGCATAAATAAAGGTAGAAGTATGCACAATTATTAGGGGTGTATTAAAAAAAGTGCAATCTGTGTTACAAAAGATTTCGGTGATTGCACCTTTTTTTTTTTACCTTTCCAAAACTTTTATTAGTGCCAAGGTTTATACCGAACCCTACTGTATACTAGATGCAAAAATATTTCTCTCTGATCACATTAAAAGGGGCAAGACTCTTGTGGCACATCATACGAAGGAATATGAGAATGGCCTGCAACTACCAGGTATTTAGATCCGCTAGCACTTCACAACTGAATAGCAGTGTGCTCTTGTGATGTGTTTAATACATGAGCCACATAAACTACACAATCAATTTGCATGTAGGATTGCCACCTTTTCTTCAGAAAAATACTGGCCTTGCTACTGTCTCCATAGACTTAACATTGGCCTGAGGCCACTTTTTTACTGGCCTGCTGGTAAAATAACAGCCAGGTGGCAACCCTATTTGCATGGCTTCAGTCTGTTAAACACACTCCTGGTGACAACTGGAGAGTGCTCAGCTATGGGACTGCAACTCCCATGATCATAAATTATCCAAGAGGTCAAAAAATAAAATAAAATAATAATAATAGGGGAAAGTAACAGTAGTACCAAAAGTTGCATATCCACCAGTACCACCCCCAGCACCATCAGCCATGCATTGCCCAAGTGTAATATAGTGGGGCACTGGGTTATAGATTCAGCACTATAATATAAATAAATAAATGGCAAATCAGCATTTTTAACCACAGAAGTGTATTATAAGGTCAGACAATAAAATATATTGCCTCGTGTATGCAAATGAGGGGTGGATGGTGGGTATAGAGGGGTTTGTTGCTTTTTAAAAACAAAAAATGCTTTACCCCTGATATAGAAAAGATGTATGATGCTGGTTACTTCCTTGCATTACTCTATTTGATGTTATGCTGTTTAAGGGTTAAATCTGTATAGTGCACTCCTAAATGATGTAGTGCACTAAAACCAACATATTACTGTACCCCCACCATCCCCCAATCATATCCTGCAACCAGGCTAAGAGCAAAGGGACACAGCAGCCATACCAGGCCCCCTCCCATTACTCCTCCCCTCCACACCTTGACTGACAAGTCGCATGCCAATCCCCACTCGCTCTCCCGAGATTCGACCAATCACAGGGCAGCAGAGGAGGGAGAGGGCCGGACAGCAGCCAGCAGTCCTGGTTGAGCTGTGCAGGTAGGTGCAAGCTGAGGGGTGCTTTGGGTGTGGGGTTCAAGCACCAGGTGGCAGTGGGAGGGGGTAGATGTTCACCCCCAGGATATTCGGGGATTGTGCAGCAGAGCAGGTTCAGCAAATTGCAAGAGCTGGAGTCACAGGGGGCTATAATACAGTCCCCATTCTTGCAAGCAATAAACAGGCCAGATATTGGAACTTTGTAGGATCAGCTGGGGGTTATACTCAGCACCACTGCACAGTGCAGCATACAGGTTATATATACTTAACGAAGACTGTTATGTGAAGAGATTAAATCAAAATTGGATTATAATTTTATTTTAGATATTTATGTGTATATATATATAAATATATAAACCCAAGCAATTTTAATATAATTTTAATATATATTGCTTCAGAATATGATGGTGACTTAAAAATAGACTAATAATAACAATATTATAGAAAATTAAAAATCATATTAATCTTTTTTAATTACTAGTCAATTGAGTTATTTCAGATTTCATAATAATGATTTTGTGTATGTGTATATGTACATATACCAGATTAACAATACATAATGCTAAAATACAAAATAAGGACAATAACATTCTGCTGACTGTAGATATATTTTTTTACGTTTTGGAATTAGTATTAATAATTGTAATAGTTAATCAGTATAATGTAAAACTAGAGCTCTCTTTTTCACGTTCTTTAAAGTTCGTGAAGAATCCTTGGCAGAAATGTCCACAATGACTTAACCCCTTAAGGACAGAGCCTTTGAAACATTTTTGTCCTTTCTGGACAATGGCTATTTTAACATTTCTGTGCTGTTTGTGTTTAGCAGTAATTTTCTTCTTCGTCATTTGCTGTACCCACACATATTATATATTGTTTTTATCGGGACAAAAAGGGCTTTCTATGGATGCCATATTTTTGATCATATCTTATCATATTATTAAAAAAAAATAATAAAATATGGTAAAAAAAAAAAAAATACACAAATTTCTTTGTTTTTATTTGAAACAACTTCTCCTCATCGACAATAGCGAACGAAAAAACATGCTAAATAGATTCTACTATTTCTCCTGAGTACAGGGATACCACCCATGCATAGGTTTGTTGGGTTGTTTGGGGGCTAAAATGCCAAATTTGTGAGGTGCAGTTTTTTGTTTTCCAACTTGAAATTTTTACATGCAGACAGCCTGCACCCATGTCCCATTTGGGACATATTTGAAACCAGCCAGTGTATTTTACCCCATCAACCCATATATTTTTTAAAAGTAGACACCCTAGGCTATCTCAAATGGTGGTATTTTAACACTTTCCATGCACTATTTCTACCACCAGCCTTTGTCAAAGTTTGTGGTAGTAATTTTTTTGTGTTTTTTTTTCACAAACCTTGTACTTCAGACATAAATTTACAGATTTTGGTATGTGTCACTGCCAAATAACACCCCAATAAGTGTTCAGAAACATCTCTTGAGTACAGGGATACCCCCCATGCATAGGTTTGTTGGATTGTTTGGGGGGTAAAAGGCCAAATTTGGGAGGTGAAGTTTTTGGTTTTCCAATTTGAAATTTTGACATGCAGACAGCCTGCACCCATGTTCCATTTGGGACATATTTGAAACCAGCCAGTGTATTTTACCACATCAACCCATATATTTTTTTAAAGTAGACACCCTAGGCTATCTCAAATGGTGGTATTTTTACACTTTCCATGCACTAATTCTACCACCAGCCTTTGTCAAAGTTTGTGGTAGTCATTTTTTTGTGTTTTTTTTTCACAAACCTTGTACTTCAGACATGAATTTACAGATTTTGGTATGTGTCACTGCCAAATAACACCCCAATAAGTGTTCAGCAACATCTCTTGAGTACAGGGATACCACCCATGCATAGGTTTGTTGGGTT
This sequence comes from Pelodytes ibericus, assembly GCA_036172795.1. Classification (NCBI taxonomy): domain Eukaryota; kingdom Metazoa; phylum Chordata; class Amphibia; order Anura; family Pelodytidae; genus Pelodytes; species Pelodytes ibericus. The sequence continues at coordinate 146,317,277 of CM069862.1, forward strand.
GTTTGGGGGCTAAAAGGGCCACATTGTGAAGGTGCGCATTTTCAACTTGGAATATTGACGTGTAGCCAGCCTGAGCCCATCTTTCATTTGGGACTTTTTTTTAAAGTAGGACAGTGTATTTTACCCCAAAAAGTATATATTTTGTAAAAGTAGACACCCTAGGCTATTTTAAATGGTGTTATTTTAACACTTTCCATGCACCAATTCTACCACCAGCCTTTGTCAAAGTTTGTGGTAGTCATTTTATTGTGTATTTTTTCCCACATACATTGTACTTTAGACACAAATTCACATATTTCGGTATGTGTCACTGACAAACAATACCACAATATATGTTCAGCAACATCTCCCGAGCACAGGGATACCACCCATGCATAGCTTTGTCAGCTTTGTTGGGTGTTGAAAGGCTACATTTGAGAGGTGCGCTTTTTGATTTTCAAACTTGGAATTTGAACATGTAGAGCAAGGAAGGGGTTAATAGCTCTTATAAGAGCCTTTGTAGTACTGTACAAAAAAATTAACCCCTAAAAATGCACAGACAAGAAAAAAATTTCTGCTGTGCAGTGATCAGTGGCAGGGAAGGGGTTAATACACTACACTATACAAAGGGTATGGCTTTTATAAAAGCCCTTGGGACTCACAATTTTTTTAACATTTTATTTAATTTATTACAATTAAAAAATTATGTTATACAGATCTGTCTCTTTCCCTCACTAAAACTCAAGTGAGGAGAGGGAGGCAGATCCATATGGGTCAGAACAATATTTACCAATATTGATCGAACCAGACGAATGGTGATGCTCATCTGAGAAATCACCAAACCACCTTTGCCACTGATCGGCTGTTACTGATCGCTATACACGTGTTCAGACAGCTTCAAAAGGAATACACGTAATCCCCTAGTGGGTATAATTAACCCCTAGCGAGTCTGACAAAAAAAATGCTGATAGCAAAAAAAAAATCCTTCTGCGACTAGATTGCTCCATATGCGCTGCTTAGGCAGTGACCATATGCACTGCTTAGGCAGTGACCATATGTGCTGCTTAGGAAGTGATATACGGCAAGGAAGGGGTTAATAGCTCTTATTTAAAAAAAAAATTACGTTAAATGTAGTCCCCTAGCGGGTATAATTAACACGTGACGGGTGTAATAAAAAAGTTTTAAAAAAATTAAAAATGCTTCTGCAGCAAGATTGCTGCATTTGCGTCAGATCTCTGCTTAGGCAGTGATCTACAGCAAGAAAGGGGTTAATCTCTCTTAAAAGAGCTTTTTTTTATACTGTAATGAATTACAGTAAAAAAAATTAACCCCTAAAAAATGCACAGACAGCAAAAAATGTGCTGCTGTGTATGATCACTGCGTACACAGCGATCAATGGCAGGGAAGGGGTTAAATGGCTTTTATAAAAGCCCTTGGTGTTTAAAATTTTATTAAATATTTGTTTTATTATTTTATTTTATTTTTTTACTTTATCTGATCTGTCTCTCTCCCTTACTATAACTAGTAAGGTGAGGGAGGCAGATCAATACTTGTCAAAGGCAATATTTGCTAATATTGCCTTTGACAGTATGATAAGTGCTCATCAGAGCACTTATCATACATGCCTGCACACAGATCACATAGATCTGTTGTGCCGGCATCGATTGGCTCCCCCTAGAGCATCGGAAGTGAAATACTTTCACTTCCGATGCTCTTGCCATTAGAAGGGAAGCGCTGCCTGTATAGGCAGCGTTCCCTTCTACTGAGCCGATGGGGTCGCTCAGGAGAGCGACCACCATCGGCTCTGGGGAGCATCAAGGTGTTACTAAGTGCCTCGCTAGCGAGGCACTTTAGAAACACCGCAGATGCTTAGAAAGCGAACGATCGTTCGCTTTCTAAGCACATGTGTGCAGTGGGCGCAGCCATTTTTAAATGGCTGCTACGATCACTCCGTGGAGTGATCGTAGCGCGCCCCTGCACTTTTGGGGGGTGTTGCACAATGCCTCTACCTAGAGGCATTGTAGCAACACCGTTAGAGTAAAGAAAGCGACCGCTGGTCGCTTTCTTTACTCAGTTTAGTGCATGACGTGCCAGGCACGTCAGCTGTCGGCAAGTCCTCGATTTGCCGTGACGTGCCTGGCACGTCATCTGTCGTTAAGGGGTTAATATGGAAAAATATATAATTTCTGAATATCTGAACAGTTTGGATTTCAGACAGAATTGGAATTCCAAGTTTAGGAGAATAACCAACAATGTATCTAAATTGAATTTGATATGTGAGTTCATGAAAATATAAGAACATGTGTCCTAAAATACTGAATAAATTAAACAATAACAAGCACAGGTTTGGTTGGGTGATATGTTTGTTATTTCGAACACAAACGTTACAGTTGATAAAGAAATAAATATATTAGAAAATTGTTGCACCAGGAAAATCTTGAAATACAAAATTAACCACTGGGTGTCTACCACAAGAATTAGAGATCGGGAAATAGAATGTTCAGTTGATCACTCCTATTACTAAAATAATGTAATATTTTTTTCTTTGTGCTCCATTCAGAAACGGACGAATGATGGGGCATCTGTATTGTGTCATGGTTGGGCATACTATACAACAGCAGGATCTTGCCGGCATTGTGCCCTCCAGTACTGAGGTACGTTTTAATACTGATTTAGTGTCTGGTTAGATGATCTAAAATATATGGTTGTCAACAGATGCGCCATTTCCTGGACAGTCCAGTTATTTGGGGTCCTGTTCCATCAAATTTGGGTCTGACCCAGTTTTGCAGTGTGCAAAGTTGTTTTGCTTAAAAAAAAAATCAAAAACCAAACAGGAACAAGAACTTACTTTCTGGATTTGATCCTGCATAGGTTACAAAACTGAGCCCAACTTTCTGGACAAACTGCCATTTCTAACTCATTGACTTAATATATTACCCAAAAGAACATGGTGGTAAGAGAAATATTAAAGACATTAAATTCCCTGGGAAATAACAATATAATATGCAACATCCTTAAAAACTTACATCCAACTTTCCCCAGGGGTAACAAAATATAACACACCATTACATATCACAGTAACAAAAACAGTAGACAAGGGTGCATACATGAACCGGAGGTCAGTCTCTCATCGCAGTTTTACCTAACTTATCAGTCATTAAATATTTTATATATCATGCTTTCCATAGCTTCTATCCATTTTCCCAGGGCATCCACATTTTTCCGAGCTCTATTGCTCATCCATCTCAGGCCATGTTCCATCTTACACTGAAAAAACAGCTCCTTAAATTGGCGCCACTGCGGTGGGTGGTACTGTCGCCAATTTCGTGCAAATGTAAGGCCACTAGTATGGTGGTAAGAATATTGTTTATAGCAACTAGTCAGACAAGATTTAAACTGTGCAAGAGGTAAATTGATTTAACACAAGACATAAGTAATGAGAATCACTCTGATGTAGGTCCACTTTTATGAAAGTTGACATCTCTATGTAACCGACAACTATTTCACTATAATTTAGACTAAGCTTAAAGTTGGATATATTAAAAAAAAAAGTCACATCAGTGTCCTTTGTGTATTAGTCTTTTCAGCCTTTTCTAAGTGGAGCTGAAATCTCATACATGTGCCTCTACCTTTTCTACTACGGGACTGTTTTATGCATGTATACGTTAACCTATTGTTCATTCAGAAGTTGTTGAATATGCCTTCCCTGATCTCTAGCAATGAAATTGTGGTTTATATTTGTATTTTACATTTAGTATACAGTTTTATAATAGTTCATATGCAAATGGTTTATACAGTGTGATATCATAAACTGGCAAGAACCAAAAACCACATTTTATTTTTATGTTCCTTTATGCATTTGCTTTTCAATGCAATGTATTGGTAATATATTTGCACTAGTTTCCCGTTACAAACAAACAAATATAGTTAAAGGACAGCTAAACTTCAAAATAGAAGCACAAGTGAAAAATGTAGTGCCCCTAGAAGGAGTATAAACTGGCAAGCACTTTCGATAGTACATGCCAGTTTACGTGGGAAGCAGGCAGGCAGGTCTAGTCGGCAGACTGTCCCTGTCTGTTAGTGCAGAGACAGACGCTTGTTTTCCAATGGGATCAACAGAGGGTACCTTAAAGGGAAGGTCTAGTTCCCAAACTCACTTTGGTGCAAGATGAGGATTACTACTTGTATAGTGTACAGACTTTTTTTCCCAGTGTAATTTGATGCAGGCATTCTGCATAAATCATATTTTTAACATTTGACTCAAGCCCAGTGATTACTCTACACGTTCACTGCAGGTGCAGCAGCACTGATTATATAGACACTGAGGATATAAAGTTTTGTTTAATTTCCTGTGCTCTTGGAATTTAATACATTGTGTGGACTGTGATAAACTTGCTCTTGTACACAGTAGGATCTCTTAACTGTGCAACACATTGTCTGATGATATCACTAGATAGACAGGAAATTCTGTTCTTTTTAAATTAAATTACCTTTTCTCAGCTAGTGTGGGTAGATATTTAAAACTTGCTTGGTTGTAATGCCATTATAACAAACTATAAATATTTGACATTATTTTCTTTCACACTGTAAACACTATTTAAATGATTGTGTCCTTTTAACCATTTGCTTTTATTCTTTTTACTTGAAATATCAGTTGCACAATTCTGTATGTACTTATAAATATGTTGTGTAATGTGTCTATTATGGAGTGCTTCAGAAGTGATTGTCGGATTATAAACAGTAATGATTTGTCAGGGGACCAAGATATTTAACCCAGTCAGTGCCACAGGGTATGCAGTTGTAAAGGAAAACTAGAAAGCGTTGTAGTTTTTTGGGGGGCGTGTCCCCAGTTCCAAGAGATCAGCTGACTCTGAGTCCTGCATTAAACGCCTGTTGCATAATAGGGCTGGCAAATGACACGTTTTGTTCCCAGCACTGCCTTGCTGTGGCCACAGGCGGGTACTGCAAGCCTAAATCTCTAGGCAAGCAGAAAGTGGAGATACCATTGTGACAATTTAAAGGGTGTGCGGAAGGAACACAGATGGTAATATATTTCTAGTCCCCTTCCTTTGTTTCATAGTATTTAGCCATGACAGATATGAATCCACTATACGAATGAACTAGTGTTTTTATATGTGCTATGACTTTCATGGTTTTGATACGGCTGTATTTTTTTTTCTCACCCCAGGGTGTTGCATGGACTAGTCCTGGGGGTGTGTGTGAGAAGGAGGGGGGGTTGAGTGTTGCAGAAGCTCACGTTAGTGCAGCTTGTGTGTGGTTTGTGCAAAGCTGGAATATGATTCAGTGCTTACAGCAATGACCAGTTTGCTCGCTGCAAACAGGAACTACTCACTCTCTGCCTGTAAGTACACAGGGGCCGTGCTGGGTGGGTTATACACTTCTCTCTTTCTTGATTTAGATTTGTATTCTGTGCATGTTGTTCCCTAACCTCTTTTGTTTTGGAAATTCCCTCCATGTTAGAGGACTACAACCAAATACTCATATCTTTTGTTGTAGTGCCATGAAGTGCTAGTTCTTCAGTATACAGATCGTAACCCTGTCTCACATAAGCCCCCTACCCTTGGCAATGTCCTCTTTCATATCTTAGTTTAGTGGATTTTAGATTATTTATGTAACTTAGTTTCACAGTGCATTATGGGATATGTAGTTCATATATATATATATATATATATATATATATATATATATATATATATATATATATATATATTTTTTTTTTTTATGATGGGTATGTAGGTCTTGCCTTGAATCAGCCCTGGCATTGTCCATTGAGACTAGAACCATGCTAGGTTATATTGTAACTGATTTTTTTTGTTGTTGTTGTTGAATTCCAGTAAAAGTAAAATGTAATTTAATATATCTGATAAACATTCTAATAGAGAAACGGACCAAACATTCAAGGCGAGCCAAGGTTTCTGTGTAATGGATTCTTGACTGCAGATTATCTGTACGGATTCCTACAGTGCAGCGTCTATCTAACACAAGGTCTCTGTCTGCCACTAAATTATTTGGGTAGGGTCACATATTAGATTTTTATCCTATTGTGCTGACCCGTGGAACATGTTTGTTATTTATAAATAATGATAGTGGGAGTTTTGTAAAATTAAGAATTGCATGGAAAGGATAAGACAACGTTAGTTTTCTTAATAGAAGAGAAGGACCTCTTTTCTTTAGCATTATCTGAGGTTGACCTTACAATGTGGTCCTGGTCTAAGGTAGGATGGTTTAAGCCTGTGGGTTATAAGCAAGTAAATGATAAACATTGGGTTTGTCTGAAAGATGAAATGAGCTGTCTGCAGATAGGCATGGCATGGTTGGGCACATGTGGGTTTTTCTCTAAAGCAGGGTGATCTCCTGACTGCAGATTATATGGATTTGTTCGGATGGTGCTGAGTTTCCATAAAATATGATGACCTCTTGACTACCGATTTTATCAGTGCTGGGTTTCGAACAAAGGTTAGAATTCTAGCGGATAGGTTTCACACTTGGTTTGGTCTTTTGAGAGTCCACTTGCCTTTGTGTTTTCAGCACTGGGTCAAGTCTCTTGGATTTAATGGAGGTTGATATTATTGGGGCAGATAGGTGCTTATATGAGTATAGTGGTGGGGGGTGTTTAATAGGAAGGATTCCTGGCTGCAGATTATCAGAACAGGCTTGGCTAACAGTTTTTACATCAAGGAATTACCAGTTCTCATGATGGGTGCTAAATTCCTTTCTTGCACATGCCGTGTGTGTGGATTATCAAGGCATGCTTGGAAAATGCTGAGTTTTCTACTTCAGAAAGGCTAAACCATCTGCTGTTTATCAGGGATCTTACCATACAGTGTGACTCTTCTATAAAGAGTGCTGTACCTACTCTGACATTCAGGCTATAATTAATGTATTGGAACTGCTAACTGTGCCTATAAATATATAGACTAACATAATGTGTGTGTGTGTGTGTGTGTACACTGCATTCTCCTGATCAGAGGGGTCAGACTTTCTGAGCAGGGTGTCTCTAATGCATAGTGACCTCTTGACTGCAGCTTAGCAGGAACATGCCTCTTTGGATTGTATGCCGTAGCATGCTTGTTTTGCATTGTGCTGTGGTCTGTGCCAGGACTACATTTCCCTATATGCTTTGCACCACTCACTGTGATGTCATGCCCCTCCCTGTGTTGTTTGTGTATTGCGCGGGAGGTTCTGTGGTGCATTCATAGCATGTTGGGTGCTCCCTCTTGTGTCTGCAGGGAGAATGCAGAGAGCTGCGTGCCTTTTTATTTTTGGCCCTTATTTCTAAAGTGCCAAGAAATCCTGCAGCTCTATACAAAGGGCGACAAAGCAAACAATGGCTTATGACAAAATACAGAGCAATGCGGAAGACTAAGGACTTTCTCACAAGAGCTTGCAGTCTAGACTAGCCACTGCACACTACTTTGATATTGAGCATTACAGGCCAGAGCATGTTTTTGACCATGGATAATTCTGATCTGAACATTTTTGACCTGAAGCTTTTTAACCGTTGTGAATTAATACAGAAGGTGTTTGTTCCAAAAGCCCTCCTTTGATCACCATTAAATCCCTTATACTTAGAAACTATCTTTCTGTTAAACAGGGCCACAGGCAGCTGCCTAGACTGACTTTGCTTTGGGACTGGCTGACACGTCAATCTAAGAACTCCACAGCATCAAGCAATTCTGCATAGGTGTATAACACATCCCCATGGTAGCAGGTTAATGCCACTGCTTCGCCTGAGTATGTGATCCATAGAACAGATTTGCATGTGCTGCCCGTAAGCTGTACCTATAAAGTACAATTCTGAGCCAAAGTTCTAAAAGTGTTGGAGTCAACAGGAACATTCTATTGGTTTCCACGGTGATTATCCACCATTTAGAACATGGCATTAGAAATTACCCCTGCACTGCCATAGCCTGTAACTACGGTAGTTTGCAAGAAAGCAAAGCAATATGTTCCTTTACTGATTCTGAGTTGGACCACGTACTATTAACACTCTTTTTGTTTGTGGTGGATTTTGTGATAGTCCAGAGAACATCATCACTAACCTGGTTATCGCAGATCTTGCCATTGGCACTTGTGTCCATGCAAGGATTCTCCTGACCAGGAATAGGCTCCATCATTCTTCACATTGGACATTTACTGGACTTTATGATGGATGACTTAATGATATTTTAAGGACCTTACCACAAACTTCCTTTCCTTACACCTGTCTATACCGAGGCTGGTTCACTGAGAACATTGGAAGGGAGGACATGGGCTGTGGGTGGGTGGATGGTTACTAGCTAGTGGCTACTTTTCAGCTTTAAGCACCCCACACCAAAATAATAGGATTGAGCTTGTCCCATTATGGGGTAGCACAACTCTTGTAAATCCTGTTTCAGGGTGTATCCTAAACAATAGGCAACAAACTCCAGACAAAGCGAGAAGTAAAGAAAATTGTGGTCACAAATTTATTAATGAAATAATATAGAACAGCAAACTACTTATTGTTGAGACACTCCTGTCTCTGTGACTGAAATATTCTCCAAAAGTGGGTCTGTATAACATATGCCTCACATGAAAGTGTTGGAAAGTTGGTTTTATGTTTTTTTTTAATGTATAATGAAGATGGAGTCTTTTATTTTTAAGTTTTGTTTTAACTCTTGAAACTTAAATGTGCTGGATATAGCACCTCTGTGCTAGATAGTGTTTGTAAGAGGTTCCAAAAAGCACCTGAATGTTTATACACCAGCATTTGCACCAGCGTTCAAGGCACAGGTATAACCAGGTTTCCTGGCATTTGTTATGCGTTATCGTTCTACACCGGCACATGTGAGAGAGTGTGCCACTATCGGGCACTTCCAGTGTGCGCCCATTTTATAAAAGATGCGGCCGTAATTCTACAGTAGAAATTTCTGGCTTCACACTGTTGTGACAGTTGTAAACTAGAGTTAAGTGATTCAGCATTATGGGCAATATAGGCCATAATTTGATTTTGTGGCACTTTTTTTCCCTGTGACACTGAAAGTACTTTACAAATATGGAAACATCAACTGCAAGTTCCTGTTTCTCAGATGAATTGACTGCCTGATAAGGTGGATTACTTTTTTTTTTTTTTCCAAGTACTGGCCTGTAACCCTAACTTTTATCAGACAGCAATGTGTCTGGGTGACCACCTCTTCACCATAGGAATCGGAGTTCGACTTTGCTGGAAGGCTCTGATCATTATGAAAACCGAAAAAGCATGTTTATTTTGAAGCTACCCATTTAACATAATTTGATATGCCATTGTCTGTAAAATGTGTTTCAGAAAACACGTGTGTGTGCGTCTATAACATTTTGAATGCAATACAATTCAATAAAGGTGGTCTACAAATACAGCGAACTTTGCAATACCACCATATGCCGCCAGAGGGGGCCTGGGTACAGCCGCCTTCAGTCTCTTTCACTCTGCCCCCCCTCTACATCTCAGTCTCCACCCCCCCACCTCCCTCGCAGTCTTCCTCTCCGTCCGTCTCTCTGGCGGCGCCATTTTGCCCCTCTCCTCCCCGGGAGCTTGTGTGTGATCAGAGGGGGGTCTTAGCAGCCACCCTATGCACCTCGGTCACGTGGGAGGTGGAATAACATTGTTTTATTGCGGTCTTCAGCGGGGAGGGGGCTGGGGAGGATTTAATTGTCTAACTATTTCCACTCACGCTGAATTTATTGGGAGAGGGAGAAATTTCCGTGGATTGTTACCCCGCCCTGGGCAGGAGGGCCCCTGAAGACGCAAGGCTTGTTGGGGTCTTTTATCACCCACCCTCCCGCGCTGGACACTTACCCTACCCCCTTGCGGGGGGTGGGGCAACAGAGGCAGCTGCACCTTGTGTGAGTTTGGCTTTTACCGTTCTATCTGCACCTTTTTAACCCTCGAGGGTTGAGCTTAACCCCTCTTATATGCTAGTGAGAAGGGTTCTCTGGCTTTTTCTCTCTGGCACGAAATCGTTAAATGTCTTAATACCCTTCGAATGCTGCAAGTGTCACAATATGTGCCTTTGTTTTTGTATGTGTATTGTGTCTGTTAGATTTGTTAATAATCTGTATATATATTTCTATTGGTTGGCTGGATGTATACTTTATGCGTGTGCTAATACACCTTCATAAAATGGGGTTGTTTATAATGTCATGTGACTCATGACAGTATGGGGGATAAGTACTACGAACATAAAAACCACGACAAAAAAAAAAGGTTTTGTATCATTCTAACCAACATCCTGAAATTGTTCTGTGGTTTTTTTTGCTGCACCCTTGCCACATTTAAGGCTTTCTTCACTTGCCTTTGTGTGCTTCCTGTCATCTCATTCCCTTTTGCCCCACTGCAATCACATTGCATTCTCCTTTTTTTGTGCCCTGTTAGTTTTGCCCTTCTTTTCACCCCTTCACATTTGTAATCCCCCCCCTCCTATTAACTCCTTGCTTTTGACATTTTCTGCTGTCTCGCCCACTTCCTTCTACTGTTTTCCCCCCCTACATGTCTCAATATCTGTTTTATTTTTAAATTTGTTTTAATTGTTTTTTTCCCCAAAATCCAATGCCTTTTAATTTTACAAAGAAAAAACCCCCATTGCTATTGTTTGTGCACCTCTTCCCTCATACATGACCATGTACATGCCCATCTTCTCATTCCACCCTTGATTCAGACTCATTTTCTCTTAATCCTGTACATCTTTCCACTATGCTTTGCTTTCCATGCACCTTTTTTCATCTTTTCGTTTACACTCAACAAGCCTGTTTCTCAGAATTCCACTTTTTTTGTTGTAATTTGGGGGCTTCCTTTGCATTAGCAATACTGTGTACTACTTTCTTTGTTTTTTGAAAACCAGTGCTGTTTGTGGGCTTCTTTTTGTACCGTAAACTGTTCTGTGTATTTTCTGCCTTATTGTTTATACCTGTTTTTATTCCTACATTAATGTGTTACTCATTTTTCCAGTCAACCTCTACTTCATGCCCTTAGGCCGGGTTCTCGTTCATCCCTCCCTTCCGCTTTTGGGTCTGTACCATATGCACCTTTTGGGTTGCCTGTTGTTGTTCATGTGTACAGTCCATCTCTCCCTCTTTTAGTACTTTGGCCCTGCAATAGAGCATTTGGCATGTGTATTATGCTCCCACTCCTTTCTGCTTTCCTGCCTTTGCCCTATGTGTTACATCCACTCTCTTGCCTTTAGCCCATATGTCTTGCCCCTCATGTTGTGCTTTCTTGCATTTTGGCTGAGCATTCCAGTTTCTTGCATTTTGGCCTGCGTGTGGTGACATCCTCTTCTTCCTCCAGGCTTTTGGCCTGTGTTTTGCCTGCTCTTATTCTGTTTTTTTGCCTCATGTCCTGTGGCCCCTGATATTTTGCTTTCTTTTCTCTTGGTTATGTGCCTCTGTCCCTCTATTCCACTTTCTTGCATTTTGCTCTGTGTCTCTGCCCTAGGGCTGCCACATTTTCTTCATAAAAATACCAGCCTTGCTAGTGTCTCCATAGACTAAACATTGGCCTGATGACAATTTTTTTTACCGGCCTACCTGCTGGGTGGCGGCCCTACTCTGCCCCCCACTTCTGCTGTCCTGCCTTATGTTGCTATCCCCTATTCTGCTTTTCTGCCTCATAGCTTTGTGTTGCCATAAATCAAGTATTTTACTGACAGGCTGGTAAAAAATGGCTTTGGGCCAATGTTAAGTCTATGGAGAAAATAGCATAGTGTGCCGCTGTCCCCCATTCCGCTTTCTTACCTCTTGGTGTGTGTGTGCTTTACGGCCCAGGTGTCATCTCCCCCCCACCCTCCATTTCCACTTTCTGGCCTTCGGTCTGTTTTGTGTCCTCCCTGTTTTCCAGTTTCTTGCCTCCTGTGTCTTGTAGTTTTCCAATTTCAGTCCTTTCATTTCACATGCATATTTTGCTCAAGGTCTAGACTTCCATCTTTTTATCTCTGTACTTCCCTGGCACCTGCAATTATAGGTGCTGCCTCTTAGCATGTTTAGCACTTTTGAGCTGACCTAAAATGGATGTATGTGTAATCTAATGTGTGATTTATTTATGTATTTATTTTTTTCCTTATTTTAATTCCATATGCCTTTTTTTGCTTATCTATTGACCATCACATAAGGTTTATTCTGACAAGCACTTTTTAAATTGCACTGTGAACATTACAACAAGTAATTGTGCAGTATTCATGCCACTAAATCTTTGTTAGTTTATTTTGTGCAACTTTTGGGGGTGGTCAGGGTAGACGGGAAAGCACCTGATGCAGTCGCAGTTTGGTATGTATAACTGCTATTGTGCTTTTTTTAGAACTCCCGGCACAGTGCAGTGCGGATGAGGCAACCCCTGCTAAGCAGTGTTTGGTGGAAGTTTCCCTAAACATTTTATACATAGGCTGTACTGGTGCAACGGGCGCAGAGTGCATACTCCGGAGTCTGCTTTTATATTGTGTGTCGCTTAGGGTATTGCGGGTGTGCTGTGTTTATACATTTTTTACTAGTACATAACTTACTTGAGAAGTGAGTATCTGTAACAGAGGCCTATGCCCAGTCTTTTATCTATCCCTCTGTTCATTATATATGTAATTTTTCATATCAAAGTGATTTTTCAGTCTCTCAATCTGTTGAAACAATGGCATGTTCACCTGAATAAATAAAGCTTTGGTTTGCAAAATTCAACAAACTCTCTGCAGTGATACAATTGTTATATTGGGAATATATTGCCCCCTTTCTTTGGCTTAAGATAGCACATCTTCTCAGATTACAGTAAAATGAATTGGGTCATGCCCCCCGGCCCCCCCCCCCCCCCCCCCCCCCAATTGTTATATACAGGTTCTCATATTTTAATACAGGTTCAAAACAGGGATTTTAAGAGAATCTATTTTGTATTCCAGGTTAATTTTGCCTGAGATAACTTTAAATTATCTTTAAATGTATTATTAGCCATATATTGCTTGTAAACTGAAAGGTACAAATATTTAAACTTTTCAAGTTTTACAAGCAGTGCTTTAAATGTTCCTATTTAAGCAATATTTTTTTCAAATTGCAAGCAGACCCAGTTGTAGTCTGATAAAAGAAAATATGGCATCTCTAGTAAGATTATTTTTCTGAATCTTTTTTTATTAGTACCTAGTAATTGCAATTGCACACAAATATCTTGTAAGTAACCATCATTTTTATTTATTTATTTTATATTCCCACAGGTAACAGACCTTGGAATTCTCTGGGGGCAGCGTGGCCCACCTCGGCCCTCCCCACTGGGGAAGAAGCCCCATCCCCTCACCCACCCTCTCCCCTGTGCTGAATGGCTGCGATGGCTCCTGCTCTCACTGACCCTGCTCCTGACGCCCGTAACTTGCACTTCAAGCTGGCGCCCCCATCATCATCCCTACCCCTTGGTGAAACCAACGGTGGCTGCCTGCAGCCTCCTTCCTCCCCAGACTTGGCAAGCTACGGTGGAACCTCTAGGAAAGAGCCCCTGAAACTGGCTGGAGTATTCACTCCTCACTCCATCCTGTCTCAGTCACTTTGTCGGGGGCGGCCTTCAATCTTGGAGATCAACCTGGAGGAATTAAAAGGCATTACGAGTTCTGGGAGAGGGACCCAGGGAGGACCACTGAATGGGTTGGCAAAAAAAACCATGAAGCCTGCAGCTGAAAAGCCTGCCAATCTTACAGTTTCAACTTTGGAACCTATTCTCAAGACCCCGATTGTACCCTCGAGCCCTCCTGCCTTTGTGCAGAAGGAGTCTACTGAAGAGATTTGCTCAGAGGCACGTCTCCAGAACCTTCTGAGACGCCATGGAGAAATGGAAGAACGGGCTAGATGGCTCCAAAAGAGGCTGCGATTGGTTCAAGCTAAGCAAGTAGAAAGACACCTCCATCAACAGCTTGGAGGCTTAGTTGGAGCTGCTCTTGGCCAGAGCCACGAGACCCCTCGATCTCGAATGACTGTTATTACTCGCAAAGCAGATGCTCAGCGGAGAGGAGAGACTGGAAGTGGCAGCACTGATGCCTTTTTGAAAGGGTCCATTCTGGAACTTGAGAGGTTGGGCACATCTGGCTCTGCTGCCCTAAGAGCTTGTGAACTGGGCTTTGATTCAGATGCCACAGAAAGCAGCTCCGGTGGGGACTCTGACGCTGAGGAAGAAGAGCTGAGTCGGGTGGACACCCAGCAAAGCCATGTGCCACTGTGAGTATATAACTTCAAGAACTCTCTTGCCACAGGCATCTATTTTCTTTCCATTTAGTGTTGTGAGCTACAGCTTATGGAAACTTTGGATTGCATTGTGCGATTAGAAGTGAGAATTGGGTGTGTTGAAGAGGCGTGGGCGTTTTCTTTATTTAAGTGTTACAATACATTTAACCCTTTTTTTTTCTGTTGGCTTAGTTGATCTATGCCTTACAGTGTGTTTTTTCTGCCTGAATAAGTGGTTAGGTGATCTTACCCTTCAGCGTGTGTTGAGGAAATCTAGGGACTGTGTCCTTACCTGCTCCTTGGAGATTTCTGGCATAAGTTCCCTCCTTCTAATAATATGGCCTGGGTCTGTAGGGCTGTTGGGGAATTGTTCTGTTTAAGTTATGGCAGAATTGATGATGGCCATTTGAAAGCACCCTTCAGAGAGCAGATTATGGAATGGAGTGAAAATCATAAGAAATATACAAGTAACTATTGCAAAAGTATGTGATAGGCAAGTGTTTTGGTGGGGTTGGTGGTTTCAGAAGTGGCAGACTTGAGTACATCATTTTATTTATTGTTGTCTGTTGCTCATCTGATTTATATCATACATAATCAGTCTTTCTTTACAAGATAAGCACATTTTAAAATGGTAGCTGCATGCCATGCTTGGTGTCTGTGTCAGTATTATAGAATATGTGTAAGATGCAGCTCAGAAACTACTTATTTAATTATTTTACCCGGCTTGATCCATCTGCTTCCCGTGCAGTTCATGGCTCCCAGCGACCTACTTCTCTCCCTTCCCCCATCCACCGTGCATGAGATTCCCCCAGATAACATCTTCAACTCGGCTGAATGAGTCTGTTCCTCCTCTTGCAGAGTCGTACAGTAACAATGTCGCAACGCGTACTGCTGAAAGAAAACCAAACCCAATGTTTCATAGCAGTGTAATCGATTTAGAGGTCATCTTTTTTGCAGGAGGGGTGCATCGTGTACTTCTGGAGGAAAAGTTCTAAATCCCCATGAAAACCAATGCAATATTGCTTCTGGTAGCTCCACTTTCTGAACTAATTTTTTTTATACATCTATTATTATATAACCTATTTTTTTATGTTGCCATAAGTGTGGTATATGATAAGGGAAATGAATTGTACCATGCACAAATGAAGAAATTGGATTGCTATGCAATTTGACTGTAAGGGATGAGGCTGACCTGCTCTGTAATGAGTGCAGCATGCTGGATATGCCACTGTACCCAGCACACTATCACCACTGATTGAACAGCTAGGGAGGAGTGGTGGTAGTGAACTTTATTCATGAATGGTATGGCAGACTTCCAGCAGTGGGCAGCAAAGCCATAAGCCATACTTTGCCTTGAGAAAGCACCCTGTGTTGGCGCGAAACGCGTAGGCTTGTTATTTTTCTCACCGTGTAGGAGCACTGCATTGCCTCAGCTGCTTCATGTTTCAGTAAATTTCGTTTTGAAGCATATCCCGTGTCTGGTTATATTTTTTGCTTCTTTTGGAACCTCTGCTACTCACCTTCAAACTCCGTTTTCTCCTTTATTTTTGTTTACCCGACGGAAGCGCCGGGACAGCAGTAAAGCTCCTTGGCATCACAAAGGATTTCCTCTGTTCGTTTATGAACTTTAAGTCACAGGGACCGGACCTTCGTTTTTGCTAATAAGCCATACTTTGGCCAATTGACCACCATTGGCGACTTGGTTGGCCGACCTGGCACTAAATATTCCGTTCACTTGTATTGAACAGAACTTCTATCCCACAGCAAGCATCATTTATCCTGTACAGGAAGTTCAAGTCTGGTTATATTGAAACTTACTAAGTGTTATATATATATATATATAGTGAGCAATTCTGGAGCAAAGTTCTTAAAGTGAGGCAATGAAGAGGACAGTTGGTTTCCATGGCGATTCCCTCCGCTTCTAGAACTCTGCTAAATCATTTCTCTAATTTTGCTTTTCTAAGTATGGGCCATTTATCTCTCCCTGAAGTGTGTGGAGTCTATAGATACACCCAGTGTGTGTCACTCTGTTGTGTCAGGCGCACATCCCATTAGCTCATGTTGAAATCACCATGACCAGAAGCACTGGCCAAGCTCCAAGACATTTGATATGTAACTGAATTATTTCTGTGGCAAAAGTTGTCTGTAGTGGCATATAGGAGAATCAGGGTGTTCTAATTCTAGACCTTATAGGGTCAGTACCACCTAGCCAGTGGCCAGTGAGTGAAATGCGACCCCTGTAACCGCATAGTGCGGCCAACTTGACAAGCACACACATTAAGATTAGCTAGTCTGCGATAAACCTTTTTAAATTGATCATTTATTTTACACTTTAAGTAAGAAAATTTAAAGTGCCCTGTAATAAATGCATTTCTGCATTTGTTTAGCCCACTTTACAACTGAAAGGAACTAATCTAGCTGATCAGATAAAGCGTAATAAATATATATTTTGTATAGCCTTTCACTCCAAGCTCTCCTTAATGTTACTGATTATTAAGGCCCCTGTGAGATTATATTCAGTGTAAACCAACATGAGAATGAAATGGTGTTAAAAGAAACAAAAAATGCATGTCACATTTGAAACATGTAACATAAAGAAAATAACCTAGGTGAAACTGCCCCTTTAAGTACCACAAACACTTGGAATATATCTCATTAATGCACATTGTTTGTGGTTTGATTTCAGACGTGTAATTACTCCTGAATTAGAATTACACAGGTGTCGGTCTGTTTTTGTTCTTGTCCAGTAAAGTTTGTATTTTTTTTTTTCTCCTGTTTAATACTCCTCTACAGAGCAAAATAGCAATAGTTTAAATGAAGTCATCCCTAAATTATTTGGCAGGAGATTTTTTATTAAAGCCAGTGTAATATCTGGCATTTCTGAGAGATTCTTACCTCTCAATTACAAAAACTGTCTCAAAAAACTTTCCGAATGTTGGCATGGATTGTTGTAAGTGGAGTAACTAGGAATATGATGGCCCTCGAAAGCTTCTCCCTTACAAAATTAACTCGTTAGAATATACCATGTGCTGTGCAGTGTGTGTGTATGTGTGTTATATATATATATATATATATATATATGACCAATTGTGTGGTACAGATTAGCTTTTAGAAGTATAGCTCCAATCAGTACATAGCGGACAATGACTTGGCATTGCCTTTGCACTAACTTTCATATGACACTCAGCTAGCAAAATGGGAACCACAGTTTATTGTGAATGTCTGATGTCCCTTTCCTCGGCCATCACTGGTACGTTCCTTCTCGATCCCACCTCAGTCATGACAGGCACTCTGTCACCTTCTCTAAAACTGATAAAGCAGTCTCAACTGTCTCTTTGGAGTGGGCCAGTCCTCTGCAGATGACGGCTAGCTAAACCTGAATTACATTTTTTTTTTTTCAGTTTCCACTCAAGTATGTGGGTTGCAGGATTGCAGCAATGCTTAATGAGTGCCACACAGATTTAATTGGCCACAGCAATAAGTAATCCAATATTTAACATCATTTTTATCCATTTAATCTTTAACTTTTTGGCCTACCGTGCATGTACTGCCATTTATACATCAACTTCTGTCCCCTTTTTTTATTTCTCAGAAGCCATGCTTGCATCCTCTGAGCACTTTTATTTCAAATGAGCCTGGGCCATTGCAAATAGGGACCAAAAACTTTATTGTATGCACCTGCTGAGGAAAATAAAGGTAATTAATCGAATGGCCATGGAATAATAAACTTATGTGAAGGTTTCCTGTTGACGAATATTGTGACGTTACATATGTTGTGGATTAAAATTTAACTATACAAATATACTTATTTGAAGCAGTTTATTGGGTTACAAAGTCTGTTTATTTTCTTTTTGAATGCCTTTGTTTATGGTGAGAATTTCCCCTGTGTTTCTAATTCTTCCACCTCTAAAATTCTGCTGCCTCCTAACCTTTTTGATTGTCTTTCTTGGAACTCTGGTTGTACCATTTGCCTGGCTTCTGAATGGTGTCTATTTTGGTGCTTAAATTCTACAAATATTTGTACATTTGTGTATATGCAAATTTGCAACAAAAGTGAAAACATCTGATTTACTTTTACTCTTTCAGCTGCTAACCTGTTTCTCTTTATTTAGATAAATCCTACAGTTCTGTAGTAGGTTTGATTGCAAAACTCTAATATAGAAGCTCAAGTGAAATTTTAGTTCCTATTCCTACTTTCAAAAGTACACACCAGTTTATCCTCTGACCTACAGCTGCCATGCTTCCATAGGAAGCAGGCAGCCGTCTAGTTAGCGACCAGCTTTCTCTGCTAACGCAGAGAGAGACCCTCATTTTTGCTTGGGATCAGCGCGGGGGACCTTATAGGTCCCCCCTGCTGATCCCATACAAAAACGAGGAACTCTCGCTACATTTGGCAACGAGAGACCCTCTCATTCAGCAGTCAGAGCGCGGCGAGCTAGGAACTGCTGGGTCTAGCATTTGAGACAC
This sequence comes from Pelodytes ibericus, assembly GCA_036172795.1. NCBI lineage: Eukaryota > Metazoa > Chordata > Amphibia > Anura > Pelodytidae > Pelodytes > Pelodytes ibericus. The sequence continues at coordinate 146,335,919 of CM069862.1, forward strand.
AACAGATAGTAAACCCGTGTGTATCTGTTAAGATACACGTTGGGTTTACTTCAAATTATCGGGACATGTTTTGTTTAACCATTGCTTCCTTCAAGGGGGCCACCCCTGTGGAGCTGGGGGTGGTAGGGGCCAAGTAGCTTTGGCACCCAAACTATGTAATCATTTTAAAACAGGGGAGGTCAGTGCTGCTAGCCCTGGCCCCCAATGTATTTTTTTTTGTGACTTGGAACTGTTTTGCTATCATCTCTGGCTTCCTAATTTTGATTTGGGGCATGGTTTTGATTTTGTTTATCGGGCCAGCAAAAGTCTTCTAAAGGGGTTTATTTTTTTGCATTTTTATTAAACTTTTCATTTCAATTGACCTTTAAAAAAGGCATTCTGGATTCCACCCAAGCAAGAGGTGCTGTCCCATCTGCTGTTAGAAAGACCAGCTTCCTTCATCTGTTCCCTCCATACTAAATGTCCCACCAAAGTTCTGCTCGGTGAGCAGGAAGCACATTCCCATCGCCCGATGCCCGGGACATGCATTTCCGGGCACTGGCCTAGAAGTTTTTTTTTTTTTTTAGCCCTTAGTGGGCAAGCAGCAGGGAGACCCCCTCCTGAACACTGATCGTGGTATGCATGCTGGCAAGCAGCAGGGATACCCCCTCCCGAGCACGCTATGCATGCTGGCAAGCAGCGTGGATGCCTCCTCCCGACCACAGATATCGGTATGCATGCAGGCATACCGTGATCGCATCAACACAAACCTACCTAAGTGTCATGTCTGCTGAAGCTGTCCCGGAAACACTCCAATCACAGCCAATCACCGTGACCGGGTGTTTCTAGCTGTCAAAGTAAGAGCCTGCTTTGACAGCTATTTGCTCCCTGCTCCAGAGCGAGACTAAAGAGTTTTTATTTTATTAATAAAGACTGCTAGTGGACTGGTGCTACTGAATGGGACGTTTTCTCACTAGGTAATTCCAAGAAGTGAATGTTCCTTTAACCGTGTCCCTTTTATAGTATGACAATACATGATTTCCTGAAAGGTGACTGCCTGCATGGATGTTCAAATGACTGCGTGCATTAGTTTTTAGAAAGTAACCTACTGTTCTCAATTATAAATCTGTTCTGTTTAAAGGAACGCTCACACTAAAAAAATTAAAGGTTTTATTTTGTATTGTTGATTTCAGAAATGTCTTTTGCATTTGTTATTTGACTGTCACCCCCTACTGACTTTACAGCACACATTTCTCATTTTGGGGCTGGGGACATAGAATGCAGTCTATAAGTCAGAATTATGATAATAGATTTGCATTGAATGGCAGGGTAATGTAACTATTACATCACAAGGGGGCGGAGTTATGATCCAGTTTGTTCAGGTTAATCTCCTCTCTTTGTGTTGGAAGGCAGGTAAAAGGCAGTTCTGCCCACTATGATAGACATGAGCCAGTTAGAGAGCAGGGGAGTATCTTATGACATCATCATGCAGGCTTTTGCCACAGTTGTAAAGTGAGACTGGCTGCAAGATTTAGGACGATGTTGCATCATTGGAAATATTCACAAAATGGAGCCAGGAGATAAACACCTTATTTTCCTTTTTATATGCAATTAATTAAACCATATAAAAAAAAACAAAGCAGTGACACATGATTTTTATATATATATATGTTTGTTTTAAATGACCAGGTTGTCTAGTTGCATCTTATCTAAGTGGTAGTGTCCCTTTTAAGTTCACTATCTACTTGCATTTGTTGTGCATTTAAGTATTGTTAGGTCTGTCTCCTAAGTTGCTATCAATGAATACCTTATTTAAATACGGGTTCGATTTACAATAATTTTTTGTATCTGGTCAAGTAGATTGTCATGAGGGACAAGTTAATTGGGCTACTGCTTTAGTCCCTGGACAAGTAGTTTTTATTTATTTTATTTCCACACCCCCAGCACTTAATAGTTCTCACTTGTGAGTTAGCATGCAGAATCGAAGGCTCATAATCCACTTCCTGTTGCAAAATAAATGAAACAAAGTAATAATAAAAAAACAACAACAAATGACCAAAGGAGATCCTACACAGATGGTCTAATTCAATATCCAGCCCACCACCTGGAGAAACACTGGTCTTTTGTTTGTTTTAAACAAATTTATATAATCCTATCACCTCACAACAAACATTGATCAGACTGCAATGCAAATAAATAGTTGCAGGTAAAAAAAAATATTTATACTTGCTATTCATACCAGAATCACCAAAGCTCACAATTTGCTTCCTGTTGCAAAATAAAGAGAAGAAAACCTTCCAAACAGCCAAAATCCATTTCCTGTTTGTCATTCACCCCAGTTATACTTATACAGAGTACAGGATTGTTCCAGTTTCCTCTTGTTTTTTTTGGTGTAAATATCAATGGGATTTTGGTTAAAATCACCAGGGGGGTGGTCTCCAAATGTGAAGTGCAAATATGGTAGCAGAGTTGAAATGATGGGTAACTGCTACAAATGCCTCATTTTTGCAGATCACTTTTAGTAACTATCCTCCAGGCCCTTATTTATTTGTCAATAATTGCTGATTTGTTTTTTACATGCAGGCTAGCATTTTGTACACTTAACTCTCCCCACTCCCTCCCCATTCTACCCTCCATTTATTTCTGCCCTTCCCCCTCCTTGTTTCGTAGGTACAGACTGATAGTGCTGCTAAAAATGTCCAGTATCACCCTTTGATCATTCACCCAGCAGAGGGAAGGGAGGGGGGTTAAACTCCAAGCTCCACATTTCCTGGTTGTCATTGTGCTTGTCTGCAGTTGAAAGGCTGGGCTCCCACGCCTTGCCATCTCCCTCTTGTCCCCATCACTGTATTACCTTACAGGGTGGAGGGGCAGTCTCCCAGTCAGCTAGATTATCTCAGCAGTGAACAGCTTGGAGGCACCCGCAGGGTTAAATCCTAGTCATTGTTCTGTCTGAGCGGCTCTTTAATCCTCACAGACTGTTTTCCCCCCACCACGCAGCATTCGATGCTGTATAGTTTGGGGACTGTTCTCTGCTGCTGTTCATTTATTTATTTATTTTCTGAGAAGAGTGGTATTGTATTTCGAAACACAGGAAGTACTTCTTGACGAACAGCGGTACTGTCGGAGTGTGTATATTTAGAATTGAACACCGGCTTTGCTGTATGTGATACAAACAAATCTAACATCTGTGCAGATTAAGAGTGAGATGACTCAGAGCAGATTCTGAATTTAGTGATGCGCATACAGCTAAGAGCGCAAAGTACTGACCCGCTCCCCTCCCTGGCATCCAAGGGGTTTAACCAGTGCTGGACCGATTGATTTTATAGAATTGATGTCTGGTGTGCAGATAAGATTCCTATTTGGTTCAAATGGCTAAAAAATTACAGTTTTTGTTTCATTACATATCTTGCACATTTTGCTTGTCAATCCAGTTCCGTTCAAAATGCTTGTCCAATAATTTCAAACATCTTCTCTGTTGGATCCTATTGATTCTTGGCCTATTTTGCTTAAGGTAAAATTCATTATAAAAGCTGAGAACTGTTAAATTATCTAAATATGCGTTAAACTGTTCCTTGGTCAGAGGGCAACCTACTTCATGGCCCTAAACGTAGGGCCATGTATTGGCGGCCTTATGGACTTTTATGTTTGTTTGTAATCCCCCCCCACTCTTTTTTCCTCCAGTTATAATTTTTCTTCTTGCATTTTATATGGGCCCGTTCTGGTGCTGTATTGTTTCATTACAGGTAGAGATATCACTATAGTTTGTTCCTAGTCTGGAAAAATTGTCTTCCTACTATAAGAAGTTATTAATTTCATTCTCGAGATAGAATGGCTGAGCATGCAATGACACTGTTGATGTGCTCCTGCAGCCAGATCAGCTCTGCTACAGAGTGTAAACTTGTGTGTATCTGAAAAGGGATGAGATTTATTCTTCTGTCTGTTAGTGAATCAAGAGATAAAGAACATTCACATATAGACTACTTGTTCCCCTCCCACTAGTCCCTAGTTGGCACCATTGATCAACATTTTGATCAATCAACATTTTTGGGCAGACTAGATGGACCGAATGGTTCTTATCTGCCGACACATTCTATATTTCTATGTAACATTGCATTGATAAACATTGGTCAGTGATGGTTTTGAGCTTAAGTGCAATATCTTCATCAAGAAACCAAGTTTTACACCAATCAATATTGGTTACCTTGGTGAGTTTGGATCTCCTTCCCTTATGAACTGAAATACCACTGTTGGCCTTAGATCATTGGCCTTACTGGGTCCTCCATAACTGATGGTGATATTGTAGGATCATGCAGAGTACTAGAGCGCCAGATTTCATACCTGTGCCATAAGATTGCCATAACTGCTGTAGGTGATATCAGAAGGAGACTCCAGGATGTAAGGCAGGGCTTGACAAAGTTAACTGACTTTTAGGAGCCAGCAAAAAACAGCACATACACACAATCAATCACACGCAGTCACTGACACGCACAATCACACGCAGTCACTGACACGCACAATCACACGCAGTCACTGACACGCACAATCACACGCAGTCACTGGCACGCACAAACACACGCAGTCACTGACACGCACAATCAATCACACGCAGTCACTGGCACGCACAATCACACGCAGTCACTGGCACGCACAATCAATCACACGCAGTCACTGGCACGCACAATCAATCACACGCAGTCACTGGCACGCACAATCAATCACACGCAGTCACTGGCACGCACAATCAATCACACGCAGTCACTGGCACGCACAATCAATCACACGCAGTCAGTCAGACATACAAATGAGTCACAGGTCTAAAGAGCTAGAAACCTGACCAGTGACAGTGATTGCAATGCCCAGTCTGCCATGCATGGTGTCTCTAGGTGGCTTTTCTTATGCAGAGGCAACCACAGCATAGGCAGCTGCTGTTAACCCTTTCAGTCCTGCACCCATGAGCCTTTGAGGCATTGGATTTATTTAGTGAACCTGCACTCCCTGGCTCATGATGTCACGCACCTGACCCTCCTGCTCCTAGCTTGTCAGAGTTGACAGGGGAAATAAAGAAGGCAGGTGGGCGTGTTCCTCTGGAACCGCTGCGCTTATTGGCCGGCGGGGCTGTCACTGCAGGGAAGTCCCCGTTGGTTTGTGCACCACAGCGCGGTGCGGAAAGTGTGTGCATCCGATGCACACAGTCTGCTCCCTCGTACACCGGAGGATTAAAATAAAAAAATCCCAGGGACAAGAGCACTATGTGGGGCTTGCGCTACCCGGGCGCCAGGTCTGATTTCCTAGTCACCGTGGCGACCTGGTGCATGTGGTTTGTTGAGCCCTGATGTAAGGTTGCTGGATTGTGCAGTCTACCGCTCTTGATGCATCGGTCCCAAAAACTTTTAAATCTATGCTGGACCTAAAGGTTTTTTTTTTTTTTTTTAATTCAATCTAAGTCAACATAATTATCTAGCCATGGTATCATGTATTTCACCCAAAATGCTCTTCAGATCACTTTGGTAGCGGCATGCAAATCTTTTGGATCATTTACGCCTTTTGAATATCATAATTTCTCTAGAATAATAAGTTCATAAACCACACCTGGGAATGGCACTAAAAAAACATACACACCACTTTCCTTACTGTAAAAAAAATTTTATTTGGATTTATTTCCCATACCTCAACAAATACAGCCACTTACGTCTATTGAGAAGGCTGAAACTGGTCATATGAAGAACTTCACTCCAGCTTGGGCTGTAAATATTTTACAATTTATGTATTTTTGTTGCTGAGCATAAATTGACAATTAAGGTGTGTGTGTTCTAAAAAACAAAAATACTTATGGGTTTCTCCCAGTAAGGGCCACACAAAACTCTGCCCTTTTTTAATTTTCCCTATACATTAAAATTATGTATCTTTTATAGGATTCTGGCTGTCTACTCTGAAAGTACTGAAAATAAGCAGCAATAAATATTTGGTTATCTTTTGGTTTGAAGACTTAAGGGGTTATTCATGAAAAAGGGAATGTTTAAACTTAAGGCCCCGGTAGCCTAATTCCCCAGTGACCCTAGTCCACTGTGCGTTTATAGCTCAAACCTTTAAGAACAAACAAACAATACAGGAGCCAGCCTGGTTATTGTTAGAAGCCAGGAGAATGGTACTTCCAAAAGAGTTCAATGTAAAACAATCAGAAAATGTATTCACTGTGACTTCCAAGCTCCTGGGATTTGTTGAGTCCTGACCTATAGGAGTATATATTAAGCAGCTGACAAATGTACATTTAATGATCACTTTTTAGGCACTATGGGTTAGTCATTCCCAGATTTATCTAAATGTACCCTGGCCATATTGTTCAACCGAACAACTGTTTCATACATGGAACAGGCAAAAGGACTTGATGGCATTGTTTAGTTTTTGTTGGGGTAGTCCAAGAATCGTTTATGTGGACAGTTAATATTTCCTGTGTGTAGCATTGTTAAAGTGTTTTTCTGTTTTGATTTGGAGGCTACAAAAAAACAATTGCATCTAAAATGTAAAAAAACATATGTATATGTATATATGTATGTGTATATATATATATATATATATGTGTGTATATATATATATATATATATATTTTTTTTTTTTTGAGATATTTCAGTCTTGGTGATGGTTGACCTTTTAGCAGCTGAGCTGCATGGTTGAGTTGGGCTTATAGACTGTTCTACTAAAGAACATATTAAAGAGACAAAAACATTGTTTTTACTGTGACTGAACAGCAGGGGTCGGCAACCTGCAGCCATCGGATGGACTAAATCTCCCATAATGCTCTTTCAGCTTCAGTTGGAAGAGGAGGGTAGGAAATGTAGTCCTGCATCATCTGGAGGGGCACAAGTTGCCTACCCCTTCTACAGAGAATAAAAACCATAATTTAGAAAATCTGTACATTGTTTTTTTTTTTTAAATGTCTTTGGAGTCTCCTGGTGAGGACATCACCTCTGCCTTTATATGCAAATGAATTTGCATATCAAGCCACATGTCATAAGCCAGGGCTCGACAAACCCCGGGCGCCAGGTCGCCATGGCGACCTGGAAATTAAGCCTGGCGCCCGGGTGCCGTTTCCTACATGACCCCCTTGCTGCTGCCGTTCGTGTGTTCGTGGATTTTTGCAGCGCGAGGGTGAGAAGTCTGTGCGGATCGCACAGACGGCAAGCTCCGCCCCCTCGCGCAGCGCGTGTGAGTGCTGGGTGTCGTCACTTGACAACCCAGCACTCATCCGAAATAGCAAGGAAGAACGGCTTCAGCACGAATGTTCCCCAGCCCTGCAATGAGGTAAGGCAGCAGGGAAGGAACATTCGTGCTGCAGCCGTTCTTCCTTGCTATTTCGGATGAGTGCTGGGTTGACAAGTGACGACACCCAGCACTCACAACTTGAGACAGGTGGGGGAAAAAAATCAACTTTTGTATGTGTGAGGTGTATATGTGTATGTGTGTGAGGTGTGTATATGTGAGGTGTATATGTGTATGTGTGTGAGGTGTATGTGAAGTGGGGGGGGGGTGTATATGTGAGGTGTATATGTGAAGTGGGGGGGGGGTGTATATGTGAAGTGGGGGGGGGGTGTATATGTGAAGTGGGGGGGGGGTGTATATGTGAAGTGGGGGGGGGTGTATATGTGAAGTGGGGGGGGGGTGTATATGTGAAGTGGGGGGGGGTGTATATGTGAAGTGGGGGGGGGGGTGTATATGTGAAGTGGGGGGGGGGGGTGTATATGTGAAGTGGGGGGGGGGGTGTATATGTGAAGTGGGGGGGGGGGTGTATATGTGAAGTGGGGGGGGGGGTGTATATGTGAAGTGGGGGGGGGGTGTATATGTGAAGTGGGGGGGGGTGTATATGTGAAGTGGGGGGGGGGGTGTATATGTGAAGTGGGGGGGGGTGTATATGTGAAGTGGGGGGGGGGGTGTATATGTGAAGTGGGGGGGGGTGTATATATGTGAAGTGGGGGGGGGTGTATATATGTGAAGTGGGGGGGGGTGTATATATGTGAAGTGGGGGGGGGTGTATATATGTGAAGTGGGGGGGGGTGTATATATGTGAAGTGGGGGGGGTGTATATATGTGAAGTGGTGGGGGTGTGTGTATATATGTGAAGTGGGGGGGGGGGTGTATATATGTGAAGTGGGGGGGGGGGGTGTATATATGTGAAGTGGGGGGGGGGGGGTGTATATATGTGAAGTGGGGGGGGGGTGTATATGTGAAGTGGGGGGGGGGTGTATATGTGAAGTGGGGGGGGGTGTATATGTGAAGTGGGGGGGGGTGTATATGTGAAGTGGGGGGGGGGTGTATATGTGAAGTGGGGGGGGGGTGTATATGTGAAGTGGGGGGGGGGTGTATATGTGAAGTGGGGGGGGGTGTATATGTGAAGTGGGGGGGGGTGTATATGTGAAGTGGGGGGGGGGTGTATATGTGAAGTGGGGGGGGGGTGTATATGTGAAGTGGGGGGGGGGTGTATATGTGAAGTGGGAGGGGGGTGTATATGTGAAGTGGGTTGGTGTGTGTGTGTGTGTGTGTGTGTATATGTGAAGTGGGTTGGTGTGTGTGTGTATATGTGAAGTGGGTTGGTGTGTGTGTTTATGAATTGCGTGTATGTTTGCGTGATTGTCTGGCTCCTAAAAAATTTTGCTGGCTCCTAGAATCAAATTAAATTTGTCAAGCCCTGTCATAAGCAGGACACACCACAGACATTTTCAATGCAATTCTGCTAACACAATGTTGTTTTTTTTTATTATTCTCTACAGTGCCAGTAAAAACTAATTTTGAGGTGACTCGGTCCCTTTTTAAACTGATAGTTTCACTACACAACTTCTTAAAGTTAGTGCTATTGAAAAAGTATTTTAAATATTTTATTCATTTTGTAGTAAAACAATACGAAATAGACAAATGTCAGGTTTTCAGAATATCATGACCTATGATAATTTTATAACTTAATTCTTCTATTAAACCTGATCCGTGACAGACAAACATAATTGGCTTGAAGTGGAAACCGGAGGACGAGAACCATAATCTTTATTTTTAGACTCCTGGGGTGAGTGGGAATTTAAAGTGTTGAAGAGCCCTTATCTTCATGGCCACCCATTCCTCTCAATAAGTCAGTGGTTCCAAGTTTTATGAAAATATGCTATATCCTGATTAGCCAAATGGAAGCCCTTCTCCATAATGCAGGCATGCTGTATCTGGTAATAGATTTGTACCCATGATGCTGAGTCAGGGTTTTGCCATATTCAATACCTTTTCCTGGCTTCTTCACGCTTAAGGGATGGTCTCCGGGGGCATGTAATGCAACAGACAGAACCAAAATAGGGTAAATCAAAAAATGGTATAATCATTCAAACTGCCTACCCAATTGGTTCTGCACATTTTGATGGGTCTCAAATAAAAGGCCTGAGCATCTATATAATATTTAATTTTAAGAAGGTGAAAGAACATTGTTGGTTGTGAGCCAAATTCGGATGTGACAGCCTATCTTGGCGATTTATATTCTAAATTTGATTTTTGTTTTTAAAGAAGACTTTTACAAGAATAAATCTTATCTGTCAATACTAATATATAATTATTGATTAAGCTAAGTGTTTTTGGGGGAGTTATTTTTTATTACAAACCTCATATTTTAGTTTTTATTTCCTTTTATTAATAAGTTGTATATCTGATATATAATTTGATAAATTTGATAAATTCTATAATCTGTTAATTTGATAAATGACACTGTAATATTTAGAAGATAAGTTATAACCAAATTCAAATAGATAGAAAAAAAAAAAAATATATATATATATAAATATATATTCACTCATACATGCTGAAACACTATACAATTACTAGACTGGTACTGGATGCAGAGGGTGCATCACTGTAGTTGCTGGACAGGGTAGCTGGTAGTCCTCCCTTCCCTCCTGAAGCAAAGGTAGCAGTAAGGCTATAAGGAGTTCCTTTCACTCCTCAAAGGCGTTTCCCACTGCTGCAGCTACTGCAGGGTGTAGGTGTGAATCTGCCAACTGCTCTGTACTGTGTGTCCCACACTCGGCTCTTTATCTGATGAGTATAGTGTTGCTGCAGGATCACTTTGTGTTTAAAAAGTTTTTAAATACAAAAGAGCCAGGTTCTAGTTGCCATGGTGACCAGGCACCCAGTGTCATTCCCTGGGACAGTGTATAGAGTTTATTGAATGCTCCCCAAAGTTTAAATGCTCTCAGAACCTCTGAGGAACATCCAATCCACGTTATCAAAGGCTTCTCCTGAGCGCATACGAATCTGATCATGATCTTTCTAGAGCCATAGTTTGCCTTTGCCTTTTACAAATCTGACCTGATCCTCTATCGGCTATAATCTGCAAGTATGTTTTTCTCAGTATTGAGAAGTCAAATTGGTCTGTAATTTCTAATCAGAGAGCTGTCTTTTTCGCAGTGTGGGAATAGGAAGTATCGCCGCTTGCACCATTTCCCCTGAAAATGTCTTATTATCTTTGATTTTGTTAAATGCTACAGTCAGATAGGAAGCAATCACGATGACCAACTTGTAAAAAAAAATGAAAAAAAAATCTGGGTTGGGAAACATGTTGGCTTTTAGTTTTCCAATTGAAGTCCTAATTCTACTTCACTAAAGGGCATTTCCAGGGCTTCTAAAATAGAATCTTTTTTTTCCCTCCACTTGTGTGGGGATATAGTGACATATAATAATCTCCTGAAGGTGGAGGCGATCTGATCAGGGCTTAACCAAAACATTTCCATCATTTGTTATCCTAGTAACTCTAGATTTCAAGTGCTGTTTCTTCAGTTGGTTCCTAAGTAATTTATTGGCCCAGTTGCCTATATTTGCTGGATTATTTAAGTTTTTAATTATATATAGGTCTGAAAGGTTTTGATTTCGGGTTTTAAAATGACTTTTTTGCTTCTTGGAGTGCTGTCCATTTTGACAACTGTAACATAATTGAAGTCCCCCATAATCAATTGTGTCCCATGAACCAGATTGTGAATTTTCTCTAATGTACAGTTGACTGTGAATTTGTTTTTCATTTGAAGGGTAAATATTTAGTAGTGAATAGATTTTAAGCGTACAAATAATAAAAATTGAACCACACCTCCTTATCCACCGTCCTTTTATGTAAGGTAATATATAACTGATGAAAGTAGTATAGCGACACCCCTATTCTTATGTCCTGACAGTGAAGAATACTCATTCTCAAACCATCATCACCTCTTCCATGTGTTTCCTGCATGATGCAAATATCGGCCCTTTCTTTATACATCAGTAGAATTCTCTTTTGTATAGATTTCAGCCCTTGTGTATTAAATGTCATCAATTTCAAGTTTCCCCACTTACCCCTAACTGTTCTATCATGCACCCCGCTCTGGTAACCACAACAAGCAGTACATAAAACATTTAAAACCAAAGAACGTGTTTTATTACACCCAGTGTCTGTAACTCCCGGCCAAACCCCAACTATCTCAGCAAACCACAAAATATGTAAAACATGACAAATACCTATACAAATATTAACAATAGAAATGTGTATGCATAAATCTTGGGTCACAAGAGCCCACATTTTTGTACTGCTGTTTAATACTAAATACCTAACCCCTTATTTTCCTTACTTGAATTGTAGACTCTTGTTTTCTATGGAGATCTACAATATTTACCTAAATAGAAAAGTCAAACTTGTATCTGAAATTCTCATACTAATATATGTATACAAAATACAACACCCCTCCTTTCTCTACATTGATTACAAACTCCTCCATGAATCTTATGGGCTGTTCTTTCAACAGATACAGAATGAGTGTTCTTGTATTCAATGTGAAATTTGACTTTACTATCGAAAATACCTCCTTTTACTTCGTTTTATGTTCAAGACTTCCCACATAGTACCATTTTGCAATATTTGATCCTACCATTCTTTGAATATATATATTTGTATACATACACTATCTCTCCCACTTCCAAATCTATATTTTACCCTACTCCCCCCCAAAAAACCCCACCCCGCCACCCTCCGGATTGATTTGCAAGAACCATCTACTCAGAGTATGTTTCTACCCATTCTTGTGCATTTTTAAACAATTACATTGTATGGGAGTGAGTTTTACACACAAACAGTTTCACGGGGAACTCCCGTGCATTTCTTCTCTTTTGGTCTCTCAAGGTCTCTGTGAAGAAACTCAATGCTCTTCTCTCCTGTTGCATATGAACCGACAAATCCTGAAAAATATAATCTCAAATCCTTAGACTTGATATTCCTTGATGCCCACATCACTTTCTGGTAGAAAGTAGAGAATCTCACTATTAAGTCTCACTAGCAGATTTTTTTGGCTTGTAAATTATATGTGTCCTCTTGATGACATCAGGGATTCCCAAGGCCACAAAAAGTTCCAGTACGAAGTCTAGAATTTTGTGCTGGATTAAGTCCTCTGGGATTCCTCTCATCCGAAAGTTCTTTCTTCATGCTCTGTCTTGAGATTCTGTAGCTTTGGCGTCCAAGTCATCAATTTTATTTTCCAGAAGGCTTTTTTTTGGATTTGATTATTTCAGTTTAAATTTCAAACTATCCATTTATCTTCTGTTATCTTGACTCCCCTCCAAGCTTATCCTGATCCTCTCCTCTCTAATGACATACAGAAGGACTTTTAATTCCGTTTTGACCTGCGCCAGCTGTGCCTTCAAGAAACATTGTAGCTGTTCTTTGGTAATTTATTGGTCCTCCTTCATTGGGGGGACTCTTTCTCAGTGACTGTTTCCAAGTCGTTATCTAATGACCCTGTAGATTCATGGCCACTAGGAGTGTAAGTCTGTTCAGGTTTTCTAGAGCTCTTCGGGAAGTTTGTGTTTTTTACCACTGCTTGGTGACAATACAGCTGACCTCTACTATTCAGACCTTCTGTCCCTCTCAGTTTAATGAGTGGAAGAACTTGGGCTACTCCTAAGTTCACCTACTTTAAAAACTACAGAATTGATAACTTTAAAATCAGCAACTGATTTATAATTTATCTTTGTCTATTTCCTGTATTTTTTTTTGTCTTGGCACAAGGGGCATAGTGCATCATTTCCTCCTTATGCTCAATTAAATTCTGATTTGAATATCTGTCTGACTGTTGACAGCAGTTTTTTTTTTTTTTTTTTTTTTTTTTTTAAGTTGCTGAATCTGAGGAGGGTGTGATGCAATTTCAGTTTGGCTAGATCATGCTGAAAGTAATTACAGCATTTACATTACCTTGGTTAAATAATAATAATAAACTGTGTGATGACATTGTCTTAAACCGGTTTGTGTTGAGATATTTTCAGGTTAAAGGCTAACTTAAAACTTCCCACATTGTGGTCACAGGAACTTTAAGTGGTCTTGTGATGAATATTGGTTCCATCCCTTGTATATAACAAACTAAATGTTTTAAAATTGAATTCTGCTTCTTCATCAGAAGTATAATTTATTTTTATGTTGCTCTGTTCTAAAGGTGACGTTTAGGAGGTAAACACTGCTTCAACTTGAGTTTCCGCTGAGCACCTGCTTACATCTGGACCCTGCTGTGGACATTCTTTTCCCTACTGAATTTAAAAAACAAACACTGAATTTAGTTCTTTTCATAAAGCTTAAAGTTTTTTTTTTTTATATATTGAGCGTAGTAAGAGACTAAAGAGGCACTAAGTGAATGTCTGTCATTCTTTTCCCCACAATAAACTTTAGGCTCTAATGATAGTCTGAATTCGGTTGGTACCTGTTAATCCATTTGCTCTAAAAAAAAAAAAAAAAAAAAAAAAGGGTCTTTTGATGTGGTTGCAGCAAAAGAGAGACTCTACTGCATCATTACGCAGCACTGTACAAACGTCAGATAGCAAAAACCTATTCTGACTATACTGGAACAAAATGTGAAGACCGTACAGCTCAAATGAAATTAGTCTGACACAGTATGAACATTTTAAGATAAGCTCCTAGTCTTTCCAATACAATTTTGCAAGGGACTTCATTGACCTGTGGCTCTATTTAGAAATATCCAATATTTAATGTACCCACACTCTGTTCTTTAATATTTGCTTAAGGTGTCGTGGGTGCACTAATTCTGGAAGTCCAGGTAGGTTTTTCAGAGTTTGAACTTCTTCTTTGCTTGTGTGATGGAGCCTTATGGCTGTATTCTGCCTGTTCTATATTATTCTTGAATGTCCCAGGAATCCCCTCTGGGCACATGTTATTACTTTGGCTGAAGAGGAGTGCACCACCAGTTCAACTCTCCCCTTCTTGCAATACACCTTCCATTCACCCTCAACCACCTGGATGACTATTTCTTTATATGGTCGTGGTGTATATAGTTTGAGTTACGCAGCCTGAGGATACTGGTAAGAGTCACAGTGTAGTCTGACTTAAAGATAAACAAGTGAGCCTTTCATTATTTTATTTCCTAATTCATAAGCAGAGATTTGTGATTATCTAAGAAAATCCCACACATGAACATGTTAAGGCTACCAGAGCGCACTTGACGTTCGTAACCTCCTCTCTACTTCTTGAAGGGAATCTGTCACCTGGATATTGCTTAAAACATGAATGTAGAAAATACAAAAATATGCAAAGGAACTGCTTTCAATGGGGATGTGTAATTTGCATACAAAGCCGCAGGTGATGTCCTAAATGGGAGACACCACAGATGCATTTAAAACAATTTTTCTCTTAATTTAAGCATTTTGTGCGATTTGGTTAACACGATGTAAAGCAAATTTGTATTCTCTATATTCATAAAAAGAACAATATATAAGTGGCAGCTGCTGTAAATATTGCCAGGACTAGTACAATGTGATTTTTGTTTTATTTATCTGCTCTTTGTTGTGCACGTCCACATGGCCATTTTTTAGTTGACAAGACTAGAAAATAGGATTAAAAAAAAAAATACAGGACCCAGCACTCAGTGAATAAAGTGGGAGTTTAATTCAAACGCAGGCGACATTTCAACCCTCACAGGTTTTCTTGAAGGCTTAAAGAAAACCCGTGAGGGTTGAAACGTTGCCTGCGTTTGAATTAAACTATACAGCTATATATCTATATATAGCTATATCTATCTAAATCTCTATCTAACATATAATTACCAAGATAGATAGATAGAGAGATAAATATCTAATTCTTGTGGGAGATTTAGATGGTAAAGTTCTCTTTGCAGTTTTTAAAAATATAAATTTGGATGATCCAACATTCTGATTTTATTGATTGCTAGTTGCTGCATTTTTGTACACAACCATGGTCAGATTAAATGTTTAATCCACTCGTGTCCTTTTTTTTTTTTTTTCTTTTTTTTTCTTTCTTCTCTCTCATGTGAACTCTAGGAAAGCACATAGAACATGTTAGCAGGGGGTTAAAAAAATGAGTGAATATATTTTTATATATATATATAATTTATTTATAGTTATATAAATAACTTTTTTTTTTATATATATATATATATATATATATATATATATATATATATATATATATATATATATATATATCTCTCCCTGATCAGTAAGGTGATTGGTTGTTTTTATATTTTAATTCTGTTTTTGTTTGTTTTGTATTGCTGATGCCATTAACCCTAACACTCCCACTGTCTCAGCTGGGCCAGTAGCCTGGGTTCGTGACGGGTGCCTTCCCAGCATCCCCTTTATATTCCACTAAATAATTTGTGATGGTATTGGGACGAGATCACAGTTGCTGAGTAGTGTCTGGTGTGTTTTTTCAAAGCAAAGAGCAATCCATTGTTCCTCATCTCCAGGTGAGGTGCTCTGTATGCCAATGCAGAAGACCTGGAATAAAGCCCTTGTTTATGAATGCTTGATTGAGACAGACGACCTTGGTATTCACCAATAAGTCTCTTCTGTTAGCTTTATGAAATGGCCAGGCTACATTTGAACATTGACTCTTTATTGTACAAAATGTTTTCACCCTACCATTCATATTCTTCATGATTGCTTTTGAAGCTAGCCACCTGCTCCTTAAGTTATCCAACATCCATTACATTCTTAGGCAAGTAAAACCTATTATTATGAGTTAATTTGCTGCATGATATACCAGGGTAAGTACATTTTTTCCAGGACTGAAACATATATTGGTATGATGTACCTTTTGGAAAGCAGTGTGAATATCTCCAAAGTTATGTTCTTGGGACATGATGGCTTGTTTTGACCTGAATGGACATGTTAAATTCATATCACGTAACCAATAAAATGGTGCACAGGAAACTTGGAGCACAACTTAACTGAAACACTCCCAGTGTAATATATAAATCCAACATACAACTTTAACCTTCAATGCTTAAACACAATCAATGATGCACAGAAGCTCTGCCAATATAACACAGGATATACCGGCTGAACAAACAGCCAGAATAGCGTTCCTTAGAAAAGGCTCATACAATCCAGTGAAGTTTTCTGGTCCACCCAGTCCAATCAACACACTGAAGCATCCCTTGAATATCCCAAGGAAACCAGGCTGGAACCTGGTGAAACATGTTGGTTGGACGGTGTTGACCAGAGGACTTAATTGTATTGTATGGTTTTATTGAGCCGAATTCTATTCTGGCTGTTTGTTCAGTCTCTGTGTCCTGTAAGTGGTGAGATCTTGGCACTGCTTCTGTGTATCAGTGATTTTATTTTGGCATTGAAGATTAGAGTTTTTTTCCCCACACTACCCAAAACCTGCACTTTATATGTGCTTGATTTGTAGACTACACTACACTATGAGTGTTTTTTATTTATTTTTCTCCGTAGGTTTTGGCATCCAGAGAGAGCGTATTAAGGTTGCAGCAGCTGAGAAGAGTATTGATTTGTTTCACTCTTAATTTGTGTGCGTTTGTTTTTGTTTGTCTTTAAATTCATCATGCTCTATTTTTGTTGCTCTAGAATAGTTGTGTATTTCAGTGCTACTGTATTTCTGTGGGAATATGCAATAACTGGGCAGTAGTCATCACAAAGTCATAAGGGGTTGGCTATTCACTAAAAGTGGAGTTGCTGGTCGGGTAAGGTGAACATTTCATCTCACCAGTTTAGCTATACGTTGTGCAGGGACAAGCCTGGTGAGTGTACTTAGTGGGGGGAACTCAGCCGGTTTGTCGCTGCACAATGTATAGCTAAATTGGTGAGATGAAATGTTCATCTCGCCTGCACCGCTCCCTTTTTATTCGCCCATAATATAATAGGTAATTGGGGGGGTCACCAGTCTCTTCATAAATAAACATGTATCTTTCTATTGTGTTGTAGTTTGCATCAATCTGCTAGTTGTGTACATTGATATGATGCACTTTTATCCATTTTGTATTGTTGTATTCCCCCCAGGCACTATGTGGTGCGATTTGATCTATTTTTCTATACATAACCTTGGTGGTGGGGACTTTGATATTTTGATAAGTTTGTGCGTCATCTCTGCTTCACTTCTCCTCCCTCCTCTATCAAGGATATTCAGTCCCATTATGAAGAAACTCTGGAAATGTTTTTATTATACTTGGAAAGTAAACATTGTATGAACCAGAAAGTTCTGGGTCACTCACATGTTTGTTACAGTAGGGAAATGTATTGTGAATTATATATAGTTCTGGTCTTCTGGCGTGACTTAAAAATAAGATGTGTGTATGTCCTGTGCTTGAATGCTCTTTCTCTTTATGCCATACCGTAATGCCTTGTAACTATAGCAAAACAATTTAATTAATGCCGGTAGTCATGTGTCAAGTATGGGCAGGGATAGGCTCGAAGTTCTTGTTTCCATAGCAGAAGAATTAAAGCTGCTGCTTCTATTATGATTAACCCGCACTTGTTTTAGGATTCCTCCAACCTGTGATTACACAATGTAACTTTTTTTTTTTTTTTTTACTTGGCATACTACTATGATCATAAACTAGTCCATGCTTAATAAAGTGAAATGTGTTGGTAGGAATGCACACAACAGCTCCCTAGTAATCTCTACCACAGTCTGTTATGTTATGGAGATTGGCAGTCTTATAACTACTAAAGATGTTACGTAAACAAATACTGCTAAAAAACACAAAAGTAATTTGTGTTCGTATATGGTTATGTATAACTGTTTGTCATGAAAGTAGTGCTGTAATGTCTGTATGTATAAAATTTTATAAAAGATTTGCCAACTGGGCTGTTATTATGTCAGTTTATCGCCAGTCCTTCTCTCCACTATGAAGCAGGATGAAAATAAATTCTCTGTTTTGCCCTTTTCTAGGTGGGAATATATGCAGCTGTAAGTGCCTCTTTCTATCATTTTGTGGATTTCCAGATTCCCATTAGCTGCATGACTTTCAGTGATGCCGTTGTGGGGACTGGTGGTAATCTCGACCAGTTAGAGATATTGAATGAAGTGGCTTGCCTGTTTGTTTTGCCCATGGCCTCCTTTATGTTGATAGTAGCAGGTAGATTGGATTGCTCGCAGTGGTGTGTACTTGTAGGTCTCAAAGTTTGGGGGAAATAACCCACATGAAGCTGGGGGCAAATAGTACTGCCTTAGCTCCCTGTTGTTGTGCTGTGCTATTTGAATAGTCATATGTGCTGTTGTGGGACCAAACCCGTCCTACACCTTACTGTACTACGGGGGGAATTTGATTTCTGACTGGTGTCCTGGGCTCTGTTAATGCAGGAAGCGGCGCTGTGCATGGAGTTGGGCTCAGGAACGCGCAGCAGTGGTGAGTCGCTGGAATTGGCTGCAGGCTCATGTGTCTGATTTGGAGTACCGGATTCGCCAGCACACAGACTTCTACAGACAGCTGCGAGCGGGCAAGGTATGGTGTGTGTGTGTATCTTCAGATACAGAGATCGAGATTGTATTGTGTACCACTGGGGGTGGTCTTTGTCACAGCAGCATTCCTGTCCAAGACTTTTAGAGTACGTTTTAGCGGTGTCCCCTTTAGTAACAGTCAGGGGACCATTACATGTGCTGCTGTGACAATCCTAGCATCATTATACCAAATTGTCACTTTCAATTCATAAAAAGTGAATGCAAAAATCCAGATTTGTGTTAATTTAAGCATTTTTTTTTATTGTAAGCCCTAAGCTGTTCCACTGCAAATTTAATGTGCAAATATTTTTTTTATGGCCCGCTTTTTAAATATTTGCCTGCAAACTCAAGTATTTTTGCAGTTTTTATGGGGCAGGGAGAGTTTTTAAAAGAAAAAAATGTATACCTGTTGAACAGTTTTTATTTATTTTTACATACTGCAGCATATAGCTTGGTGCTCATCTGAATAGATTGGAAGAAAGGGAAACGTTTTAAACACTATATGGACAAAAGTAATGGGACACACTACTTTATTTTATTTAGGTGTTTCAGTCACATACATAGTCACAGGTGTATACAATCAAACGCCAAGCCATGCAGTCTGCATTTACAAACATATGTGAAAAAAATGGGTCATTCTGAAGAGCTCCACGGATTATGATAGCATGCCACCTTCGGCCTCATGTCACCAAGTACAATGCCACCAATCATCTAAGAGAGTGGTGTAAAGCATACCACCACTGGACTGGCAGTGAAAATATGTTCTGTGGAGTCTTAACTGTTTGGCAGTCTGATGGGCGAGTCTGGGTTTGGCAGATGCCTGGAGAACATTACCTGCCTGACTTCTTTGTGCCAACTGTAAAGTTTTGTGAAGGAGGTATAATGGTATGGGGCTGTTTTTCAGTGGTTGGGCCAGGTCCCTTACTCCCAGTAAAGGGAAATCGCAATGCTTAATCATACCAAGATATTTTGGACAATACTATGCTTCCAATTTTATGGGAACAGTTTGGGGAAAGCCCTCTTCTATTCCAGCATGACTGAGCCCCAGTGCACACAGCAAGGTCCATAAAGACATGATTGCGTGAGTCTGGTGTGGAAGAACTTGACAGGCCACACAGAGCCCTGATCTCAACCCTGAGTTCATTGAACACCTTTGAGATGAACTGAAACGGCTATAGCGAGCCAGGCCTTCTCGTCAAACATCAGTGCCTGACCTCACTGGATGAATGGGAAAGCAATTCCAACTCCAAAAAATTGTGGAAAGCCTTTCCAGAAGAGTGGAAGACATTATAGCTGCGTAGGGAGGACCAACTACATATAAATGTATTTAGAATGCAAGGTCATAAAAGTCCCTGTTTGTGTAGCGCAGAGATTTCCCAATACCTTTGTCCATGCATAAAGGGAATCAACACAGTAAAAGTAGGAAAGTATTTTTAAAAGAAAAATTACCACAGCAAAAGCACATAGTCTTAAATTAGAGGAGCAAAGGTTTAAAAGTAACATCATCAGGAAGTATTAATTTATGGGTAGTGAATGCATGGAATAGTGTGGTAGAGGTTAATGCAGTGAAGGATTGTAATCTATTGAAGATGTAAAATAAGGGACTAATGAGAGAAATTCCGATTTCTTTTTTAATTATAAATTGGGCAGACTAGATGCCTGGTTCTTATCTGTTGGCATATTCTATTTCTATGGAGGTGGAAATGCTTAATTAATGGGGTCCACGTTTAGTCTCAAACGTTACAAAAATGTAAATTCCACTAAGA
Source organism: Pelodytes ibericus (assembly GCA_036172795.1). NCBI lineage: Eukaryota > Metazoa > Chordata > Amphibia > Anura > Pelodytidae > Pelodytes > Pelodytes ibericus. The sequence continues at coordinate 146,356,409 of CM069862.1, forward strand.
CCCGTTGACTAAGCACATATGCAAAACGGATAAACTAAGGGAAATCTATTTAGCTTTTTTTTCACCTCTGTGCCTTCTTTGTGTTTGTCCCCAGGGGCAGGTTGTCCTCGGTGAGTCCTGTTCTGTCAACACGTCTTCGGGAAACTCTCTGTGTCCTCTTCCTTCAGACTTGAGAAATACGGGTTCCTCCTCCTCTTTACTGGACTCTGAGAGACAGGTAAGAATGGGGAACATTTGGGAAGGGCAAAATTATTCTGCATCAATGAGGAAATTCATGCAAACGAAATATAAGGATGTCTGAGGGACTGTACAGAGGCTTCTGTAATTCAGGAAAATAATATATATACAATTTTTTTTTTTTACTAGTCTTTTCTGCTGTTTGATTCCACCAGAATCAAACCGCAGAAACTGTTGTGTGAAAAATGTCTCCCTTTCCAACAATCTATTCTGCTTATTCCCTCCCTCACCCATCCCATCTGCTCTATAAATGAGTGCACAGCATTTTCCCAGGTGCTTGTAACAACCTCTCTGCAAGTTTGGCGGTTCATCTCAAGGTTCATGTCCAGTGACTGCAGCACCATCTACTGTCCACATGTGTAACTGCAGTCATGCATCATATAAACACTGGAGACACAAGCTTGACAGTCATTGTTTTTGAAGGATATTTAATCTTTTCTGTTTCCCTACAGGGGGAACCAAGTTCAGGAGAGCCCAAAGCATTGCAGAGGCCTATTAATGGAGTTGTAAACATGTGAGTATGGAGGACAATCTGATCTGTATAGTGGCTTAAATGCATATTGGAGGCCTGTTGAATGCCTGCTCTTTGATGTCCTGCTCTCTTTGTACTGTGTTGGGGAGACTTTTTTTTTTTTTAAGGACATGTATGTCACATAAACATTTAAGAACTTATATACATGGAGTATCTACACGAAGGGCTTATATATAAAGATCAATTCTTGGGCAACACCCTCTTTCCCAACTGTATTATCCATTTTCCATACATTACATTGCATAAATATTTCACATATGTAGTGCCAATGATTCCCACAGAACTCGGTACAGAGTTTAAACATCCACACATCCTGGCCGCAAGTTCTGTCTCCTAAAGAAAAATGTTCAAATTTCCCATTGAAAAGTAGTTTCAATGTGAAGCCACAGATGATGGCAGACAGACACCACAGATGATGGCAGACAGACACCACAGATGCATTGAAACATGTTTCTCTCTTGATCTCTTAATTTATGCATTTGCTTGCAATTCTGCTCACACAATGTACCATTTTTGTTATTTTTTAAATTTATATAATATATATATATATATACACACTCACTCCCCTTCACAGTATAATAATGTTTGACGCTTGACAAATTCCTGATTACTGGCTCCTGTTTTGACTAGAATTCTATAGAGCAGTCTACTGAATTGTTCTGTGTGTCACTTAAAATCTGCAATATCTAACTAGCTTAGATAAGGACAGTGATACAGAGGACAGAGTGCCCTGCTCTCATGCTCACAATCAAGTTATTATTAAGCACCCTCACTGCTGGCATGCTACCTGCTGTCTGGCTGTTTAAATCAGCCCTCTGTCTTTCTGAAAGATTTTGTTTGTTATTGAGTAACCTGAGGATTCTGGAACATACTGTAAAAACATTAATTGGCAAATGGCTCATAAGGATGGGATTTGGGGAACCCTACTTTAGACTTTTGCTACCCCATGCATTTTAGTGCATCAGAAATGTGCTCCTGCACTCCTTACAGAATGTTAAGATTTGTTTTAAGGCACACCTGCATCTCTATGGTGATTAAAAATCTCCTATTCCTTTATTTCCAGGCTCCCCCCTGGATCCTCAGCCCGGTGCAACTCTGAGCACCAAGACCCAACTAAGTCTATACCACACCCCCCGGATGCAAGTTCTGTGTGTGCCCGGACTAGACCGCTTCTGACCTGCAAGAGAAGGAGGGTGGTGCGACCAGACAGGCTTCTACCCCTTCACAGAAAGGTGAGTGGGTAGAGGAAGGTAGAGATGATGTGGGCAGACATGTTATTGTAAAGGTAGTGCTTATAAGTAATACATATTGTATGATTGTATTTAATTGAACGATTGTGTAGGCAAATCACAGAATCTGTGAATTTCTGCTGAGAAACCACAATGTCCTGTTTAATCTATTTTCTCTAAATGTAACCAAATCAATATGAGCACTAGTAACGTCTTGTGTTGTCTGCATGCTTGGTTGTGCCATACATTTGAGGATGGCATAGCCAGTCCATATACGGGAAGCTGTTAATAAAATAATCTAAATAATGCACCTTTTATTGAGCCCTCATTGCTCAATCTTGGGTCATCTGAATGTAAAATCTCTATAAAGTACTTATTTCAGTAAAGCATTACTACCTCAATGTAATATTTCAATTACACATTAGTTTTATTTATAGTTCACAAACTCCTCTTTCATACTTTTATGGCTTTATGAGCCTGTAGCATAATGGGTGATGGAAGATGAGTGATCGTATTTTTACAGGAAGGTGTCCCATTGCCATTCTGTGCAGCTATATGCCCATCACTTATTACCATTTGTCTGTTCTGCAGTGGCATTTTGACTGGACAGGTATCTTTGACACATTAAGTTTTTTATATTGTCACTGGGAAGCCACTTACTCACACAATTCTTATGCTAAATGGTGCCATGATACAGTTTGACGGGAAGTATTTGTCAACAAGTGGAATTCACATGCTCCAGCCTTGTTTAATGCAAAGTGCTTTTCACTGGCTTCTTCAGCGCTGGTTCCCCCTGGATAGTGGCATATGCTCCGTCTCAGGACCTATAGTTAGACAAAATGGCGTTTGTGCTGGACTTCACTGAATAGTAATCTAATGAAGGCTATATGCAGCTAAATTAGCCCTGTAGCAAATTGTCCTGTCCACTTGGCATACTGCTTGTAATGGGTTACCTAGCGCACTGTAACTAGTATAGTTCCCTTACACCTTGTGTAGAATTGGTAGAAATATGTATGTAACAAAGAGAGCAAGTATAAATTGATTTCTGACATAACATTGTATTTTGGCTATATCTCTTCCCTATTCTCCCCATAGAGTTTAGGATGTGTTTTTTGTTTAGGATCTGTGTAATAGGCCATAATTAGTCAGATGCACTTCCTCGAGAGGGTGGATGAAGATACTATTTTTAAGCTATGGAAGCACTACAGGCTACTTGTGTGGTTAAAAGATGATTGAACACAGCATTTGGCATATCCACTTCATTTGCATCCCCTAGCACTAATAGAGCAGAAAAACATGGCAATTGCCGGTATTTTAAAGGCATAAATCCATATTTGTGATAACCTTGATTTGGTTAATAAACAGCTCTTGTAAGTTCTAGTATTGTGGTTAAGATGAATGACCCATGTTATTTCATGTTTTCTTCTCTCAGGCTCATCGCTGTGTTCCTGGAGTATGTGAGGTCTCCCCATCATGCGTTATGTGTGCCAGTTTACCTGGTCCTTCTCCCCAATTCCCATATAGTGACTCTTTGTGTGAACGTCTGGCTTTGATGGATCCGGCTATACACCCTGTATTGTCCTTCCCAGGCGGTTAGTAATAGGAAACATCATTTCTTCTTGTTCAGCCAATCAGCCTGCTGCCATGGCTCATAACATATAAACTGATCCCATTTTAATGTGTATTACTCAGTCTACACATTCCTGCTAGTTCCATTCATAAATTACGCTTGTTGTAATGTTGCAATTCTTCTAAAACAATGTATTCTCATGATTAGTGTGGAGCGGACACCTGGATGTTCGGTGGGTTCGGCCGAACTTAGGAAAAAAGTCCAGGTTCGGACTTTCTTTTTATAGAATAGCAATAGCATTACATGTATTCTATAAAACAAAAGTCTATAAACCAAATGTCTTTCGGTTTATAGACTTTCGGTGTATAGCCGAACCCCGAACTCCAACACGGACATACAGTGAAATGTCCGGGGTCTGAACACCATACTGTTCGGTACAAACCCGAACAGTGCGGTTCGGGTTCGCTCAACACTACTCATGATCTAATTTGTGTCCCTCTGTGTTTATATATCTATGCTAGAAGGGGAATTCCCTGTAAATCACTGATAAGCTATTTGATGTAGGCAGTCACTTGCTTTTCAATGTTTAGCGAACAAGACTTACACCATGGCCTCATTTTACATTGTGGTTGGTCCAGACACTCTAGGAGCTCTCTTCAGCGTAAATGTAACACTAGACAATTTTCTCACCACCGCCTTATTGTGAGCGTGCTCTTTAAAATATATTTTTTTAATGTAGCAATGAGTCCAGCTTGTATCATTTTACCCAAGCCTAATCTGATGGAAGTGTGAGACTGTTTGCCGTGCAGTGTGCTGTGTGTAATAATATGACTTTACCCTCACAGATATCTCAGCTGGTCTCCGATTCCTCTCGCTTCTTCGCTCTCATAACAAACAGGACAAGTCTAAATGCATCAAAAGGCTAAAGCACCGCCCTACAAGCCAGATGCTCCCCACTCCTGATATTCCCCGTGGGGAGCGCTTAACTGGGACCCTTCATCCACATAGTAAGTGCTCCTGTATGTTCTCCTTTGCCATGATCCTCTCAGATCCACCTTGGAGACGGCCAACTCTGTATAACCTTTTTCCGTCTCTTCCCAATGAAGGGTTGTCGCTCCAGAAGCTGACTCAGGAGCTTTCACCTAAGCAAACATTGGAACCATCACTCCGCACCTTCAAGTGTGAACGACCGCCTAGTGCTCGACCAGATCGTTCCACGCAGGTCACCACACCTCATACCAAGAAGCGTCCATTTGGACAATTGGAGAGAGATGGTAAGGAAGAAATCGCTGTTGAAATTAGATGCTGGGTAACCACCTCTGTCCAAATATACACTCATTGCCCTGTTTACTCTATAGGGAGACATGTGGAAGGTCCTGTACCCAGTCCAGGGTCCAGTGTCGGCCTATCTACTCTGCAGTCCCCTCTGACCCGCCAGCTCTCTGCTCCATCTGAGAGTTCTCTTGGAACCCCTTCCCAGTCCACACTTGCGGTGAGTACATCAATGTCACATGGCACCACAACGTCTTCTGTATTAACAAAAGTAGCGCAGAAATAAGTGTCTTTCAAGGAGGCTCAAGGTTAATCTACAGCAAAGTGACAGGATAAACAGGAGCGAGCATTACAAAACTTGGTCGGAACATACATTTTGGTTGAATAAAGATCTGACCAGTTCTGCACATGTCAGTCCTTACCAGTACTCGTGCTGAATGGAAACAAATTCTTCTAAAAATGTCAGAAAAGCCTTCCCATTAGAGTAGAATATTGTAGCAGCAGGTTGGCCATGTAGTGTTATAATTCTGTGTGTAATATTGGCCATGTAGGGTAATAATACTGCGTGTAATATTGGCATGCGGTGTAATAATATTGTGTGTGATATTGGCAATGTGGTGTGTAATTTTAGCCTTGTGGCGTAATACTGCGTCTAATATTGGCCTTGAGGTGTAATACTGCGTGTAATATTGGCCATTTAGTGTAATAATACTGCGTGTAATAACGGCCAAGTGGTGAAATAATACTGCGTGGAATATCGGCCATGTGGTGTAATAATACTGCATGGAATATCGGCCATGTGGTGTAATACTGTGTGTTATATCGGCCATGTGGTGTAATACTGTGTGTTATATCGGCCATGTGGTGTAATACTGTGTGTTATATCGGCCATGTGGTGTAATACTGTGTGTTATATCGGCCATGTGGTGTAATACTGTGTGTTATATCGGCCATGTGGTGTAATACTGTGTGTTATATCGGCCATGTGGTGTAATACTGTGTGTTATATCGGCCATGTGGTGTAATACTGTGTGTTATATCGGCCATGTGGTGTAATACTGTGTGTTATATCGGCCATGTGGTGTAATACTGTGTGTTATATCGGCCATGTGGTGTAATACTGTGCGTTATATCGGCCATGTGGTGTAATACTGTGTGTTATATCGGCCTTGCGGTGTAATACTGCTTGTAATATTGGCCATGTGGTGGAATATTGGCCATGTGGTGGAATATGGTGTGGAATATCGGCCATGGGGTGGAATATGGTGTGGAATATCGGCCATGGGGTGGAATATCGGCCATGGGGTGTAATACTGCGTGTAATATCGGCCATGGGGTGTAATATCGGCCATGGGGTGTAATATCGGCCATGGGGTGTAATATCGGCCATGGGGTGTAATACTGCGTGTCTGTGTTGAAATTGACACATGATAAGTTACTTTTCTGATGCAACCCATTTGTAATTTGTAGATGTTATGATTATGGTCTGTGCAGCACCCTCTAGTGGCTACATTTCTAATTCACCTGCTCAATATAAATGCTGCAAAATTCTTATAAACTGTGTGTGTGTATATGTATGTATGTATGTATGTATGTATGTGTATATATATATATATATATATATATATATATATATATATTTATAACAATTATATGTATTTTTTTTTCTTCTGCTTCACAATGATAGAAAAACTGAATGTAAAACTAATATGCAAATGCTGTAATGTAATATCAGGACTAAATCAAGACAACTGTAGGCAAAATATTAACTTAAGTCTTATTGAATGATTACATAAAGCGTAGATGGTTCAAAAAGGAATGCTTTAATTAAACAAAATGCAAATAAAGTGCTTTATTGATCACGCCTTGCTCCTTAGGGCTGACAAATTGACCTTCCTTCAGATAAATGGAAAGCTGACCCAAGATTGTAAGCATGTCTGCTCCTAGCTATAGCTATGTGGAGCAAAGAGGACTGAATAAATATATTACTTTATTTGTATTCTTTCAATAAAGCATTTCTATATAAAATATGCAATTAATGCAATCTTTTAGTTAAACCTCAGTTCATATTTGCTATAGTTGCCACTTAAACAATTGGTTGTGTGGGTGTGTGTGTATAAAGATATTGTACAAAGCATGTGGCTACTCAGTACATGCAAACACAATAACAGGTTTTATGAATGGATAATTATTTACAAACCAGCTCTTTAGAAGTGGAATGACCTGACTTGATTATGTTCTGCTAATCCGAATTTTGACACTATTTTTGAACGTCATTGTCCTACACACAATCTTTCCATGTAGAATTGGCCATATGTTAGGAAATTTGCGCAAAAATAAAGTACAAATTGGTATTGGCATGGTGTGTAAAAAGGTGGTTATTATCCCACGAATACTGTTCCACTATGTCAACCTTTGACTGTTTCAAAAACATTAGGTTGCACTTCCATATTGGTCAATAACTTAATTTATGGATTTATCCACTAAACAGTGACTTTATCTGGACACAGGCTGAAATTATGAAGTTGAAAAAATGATAAATATTTGTCAAACTCTACTATTAAGTTTTGCCACTTGTCCATTTACCAGAAATCATGGCTTCTTAATGAGTCTGTTACAGTAGTATATTCGGTCTCTTCCCAGTCTTGTAACATTGTGCTCTAGTCTGTGAAGACTTGCCTGCATTAGTCTTTATCATGTCCATCAATTTCCCATCCTTCCATACCAGCCTCTTAATGTATGTAGGTATGCACATGTAGGTAATCGGCAGCTAGTGGGGCATCATTTTGAAACCCCGAGTCTGTATGGCTTGTAGTGATTGGTCAGTGAACCTCCGATAACTTTCCACCACCTTTTGGAATGTGTATGCCATCTCATACCAACCATATTATTGTAAAGCATTGTCCACGGCTCTTCTCTTATGTATCAGTGTGTTTCTCTGTAGGTTGCCCGGAGGAGGAGAACAGAGAGTTCCTATGACATTAACAACATTGTGATCCCGATGTCTGTAGCTGCCACCACCAGGGTTGAGAGACTGCAGTATAAGGAGATCATCACTCCCAGGTATATAACTAGTTTTTCTAGTAATATTGGCTAGTCCTTGAAGACTAACCTTTGGCATTGCTACAGTTTCCATGATGCTTATTCAGCTGACTTACTGTGTACCATGGGAACTGGTCCTCCATAGTTCAAGTCCTAAAGGCTGGCTAACACAGAAATACATTTGTAAGCTCTTTGCAACTTAAATATTCACAGATGTGGAGAAATTGTGGGAACTCCTATGTGAGTGTTTTAGAAATCTTGCCAATCCCAGAAGTGACCTGTTACACTTTGATCATGCATATGTAGTGTGAAACTTAAACAAACAGGACTGAATTTCCCATGGGCCATGCTAGTTAGTTTGGATTGGGAGGGCCACATTCATCTATTGTACAATATTCTATAATCTATAACTAACAAACAAAAGTAATATGCCCCAGTCGGTTTGTCTGTTAACGTGTGCCCCAGCCGGTTTGCCCATTACATCCCCCTCCCTAGTATAAATATGGCTGCTACTGTGCGGCCTTCTCACTCTCCAACACATAGGCAGTGTGCAGGAGTGATATAGCCCCCGGATATGAATGCAAGTCAGGAACCATATTTGAATAGTAAATACTTTTTCAGTAGGTTGGCACTGTGGGCAGGATTATTTTGGCCCGAGGGTGCCTACCCCTGGGTTAGATTAAGGAAGCATTTTATTGTTGCATACAATGTACACCCAAAAGGACCCAGTCACTTACACCATGTTTATATTGTGTTACTAAAGAAGAAAGGTGAGGCCATAATCCGGCTATATCACACTCCTGATTAAAATACTCTTAAACTATGCATCTACATCATTTACTACATTTTGCTACTTCAACCAAGTTTAGGTAATCAAAAAAGTGGTCCCTAAATAATGGAAGAAAATTGCTAATGTAGATCTGTAACTCTGCAATACCCTCTGTAACTGGATTCAAGTGCATTGTGGGTGCTAATGTGCCCTGCTTGGCAAAATACAAGACGTGTTAGATAGGTGGCTACTGCTACATATTACCTTTTTCTGCATTTTATAAAAAAATAACCTAAACCGTTCCAATTGAAAACCCTCAATATAATATCATATCTATTTAATGTATATGTACTTGAGATGTATTTTAAGCCCAATGCTTGCTGTGTTTTCCTTATGTTTTGTTGTCTTGCAGGTTTTATGGAGCTATATCTAATTTGGAATCTGTAAATGTTATTAACCCCTTTCATCACATTAACCACTTCCTCTATTCCTACAGCTGGCGTGTGGTTCCTATTTGTCCGCTGACTCCAAATACAGAACAGGATCCAGAAGAGGTGAGTGCCTATCGGGGGAGTGGGCAAAAATATTTACTGTAAAATCGTACTGGATAACATAGTGAAGTTCAGTTAATTGAGCGGCTGTAGAAGAAGTTTTCAAATAATCAGTATAATAACTCTTCCCACTGTGTACCGGTTTGTGGGTTTTTTTTATTTTGGTATTTTTTGTTTCTTTTGTTCCAGTGGCTGGTGAAGTTTGGGGTAATAGAGAAAGATGAATATTGGCATAGTTTGTAGTTTATAACCCTTAGAGTGCCAACCACGTGAGTTATGTGGTTGGCAAAGTGGTCTTGAGAGGCAAACCACGTATCTCTCACGTGGTTGGCTTGTTCAGCTACAAAATCAAAACTGTTCTCTGCATCTGCAGTGTTAAAATTGGTTCTGCAGAGCCTTCCTTGGAGCTTTTTAGTGATACTAGAATTGATGCATTCTGGTTCGGAGCATGACCGAACATCCGGGTTCTGACATCATTCCTAATGATTTCATTGTAAAGTCCCATCTATCCCTGGGGAGTGACCAGATCACACAGGAATGTGCAGGCAACTCTGCTGAGATTGTCAATAGAGGCACACTGTGTGCTCACATCGGAGGATGATCTAAAACAGCAAGTGCTGCTGTGCTCTGTGCCCAAATTTCTGGCAGGCTCCTTGGTGACATCATGAAAGATGCCATTGTGATTAACCCTTTCAGACAGGGGACCCTGATCTGGTTCCCAGCACTGTGCCCATGATAATCAGTGTGATCAGATGAATTGTGATTTTACTCTTTTTATACTGTCTGTAAAGTGTCACTTTACTTTACTTTACACTGGGTACTGTTTGTACAATGTCCCATTACACTGGATACTGTTGGCACAGTGTCACTGTACAAATGGTCATACATATCCCTAGGGCAAATGAGCCTTATTTTTTCAGGGACGCTTATAAAACGTTTAAATGCATGTACACACGTGTAAAAGTTATGAGTAAAATGTATAAATATTCTACACATTGAATTGCTGTATGTAGAATTTATACATGCCCACAGGAAAATACATTTTTACCCATAAAACAATATATCACTGTAAATCGGGATGTTTAGTAATATTGTTAAAAACACTTACTTCCTAAGTGTTTATGAAATTAAGTAATGCTGACAATTTTTATTACTGCATGAGATTTTCTAAAAATACATAGTTTTACTACCATTCTGTAATACTGCCTTTTTAAGGCATATGCTAACAACAAGAGCTACACATATTTACCACCATTATTTGTTACACATGGTCAAATAGTAAAGAAAAAAAATGGCCTGGATGCAAAAGTTGGTTAGATCCCTCGCACGCAAAGTGTAAAAGCTCTCACTCTGTTCCTTGCAGTTGGAAGATCTATCAGACGCAGCATTCTCTGCACTACACAGCAAATGCGAGGAAATGGAGCGAGCGCGATGGCAAAGCAGTAGTGCCCCTCCCCAGCGTCGTGGTAGCAGGTAAACCTGGGCTCGTAGTACAGTTTAGGAAAAATTGTTTAAGCGACAAACACTGATTCTGAAAATATTGTCAGTCCCCCATTAAATGTTCAATTGCAGCCACTGCAAAGTGTTTTGTTTCTCTTGTAGAACTCATCGATCATCCGAAAGCTCCACCATACCCCACTCCCTGAGTCTCCAGCCGCCCTCTCCTGATACTGGGAGCTGGCAAGCCATTCCAGATTTCTCCCCCCTCAGCCCTGATACTCTGTCAGCGCCCCTTACACCCACCTCAAGGGACACATCCCGTCTGCTTTCTGAGGAGACACGGAGCTCGGTATCGGACTCCGGACGTGAGGAGATGGTGAGGCACAGAGATTTTTGCTAACTTCTCTTTACTATAATACTGTCTGTTCACCTTCCAATTCCCTTTTATCTCTATTGCTTTACTTGTTCTGTAATCCGTTTAAAGAGATTCTACATAAGTGTGTGTCCGTTTAATTTAATGTTATAAATACATTGCACTAGTGAAATTGCCGATCTGATATACAAAAAGAGTGCTTCCTGGCATTGTGGTGAGCGGGTAGCACCGTACAGGGCACCATTTATAATTTCATCTGTATGCTGATACAAACCACAAATAATCATTCCTAGACATTGCAATGTATATACCAACTGTACAGAATAGAGACGCTGTTTGCTTTGTTCTAAAAATGTTTGTCGATAAGGTCTACAATATACAAAGAAGGAAGCTGTCCGCCAAACAAGCAATGTAAGGCAAACAGACTACAACTCTACTTAATGCTTCATAAAAACATATAGTGGAGATCAATTCACTTTTTATGGTGCTTTCATACTAGCATGCTACTAAGGTGTGAAACATCAATATTTTACATGTCCTAACTGGTACGGAGCTTAAAGTTAGAATAAGGTAACAAAATAAAACGTTAATATCTCAAACAGTACATCAAAGAGAAACTTTAAAAGCATTTTTATTAAACTTAAAGTTTTGTTTAAGTTGATATTTTGTAGTTTGTATCTGTCAAATTAATCGAAGACAAGCGCTTCAATAAAATTGTGATATCCTGGGCGATACCATACATTTAAAAAAACAAATAATTTTCTAAATTGAATTTGTTCTGATCCCAGTTGGTTTGAAGACCTTTCCTCATTATGACTGATATCATTTTTAATCCCTCTCCACAGATAGTGCAGCCTTGGGAAAGGAGGCACTTCCCTCTTCCCCAGCATCCCAGACCGGAACTCGCAGAATTCAGTGAACCCACTGACTGGGGAGGGCCGAGACCCCCACGCAGAAGTTCTTGCAGCTTCAAAACTGCCAAAGACCCCGAGGGACCCCCGTCCTCTCCCCCTTGCCCTCCCTCAAGACCGCGGCCCCATCACAGATAGATGGGGCAAGGACAGTTACAAATTTACTTCGAGACAATTTGGCTTTAGGCGAATCTGCTGTTTGATATTCAAACTTTATCCCAAGAGAAGACCGCCAATTTCACAGTTTTTAGTGAATTTAATGTTAGAATCTTGTTTTTCTTCTTTTATTTTAACCCTTGAAGTGCTAACAACGTGAACAGTGCATTGCTAGTCAGTTCATTGCCCACTTAGTGCTTAAGGATGTGTTCTTCGTGGAACCTCTAGAATGCCCTGGAATTCTTTCCATTCCCCCCCTCCCCGCACCTGTTTTTCTATGTTTCTAATTTACACAGAAGAGGGTCAGGGTAGCAGTCGGTTAAGATAATTGTTGTAACCCCACCACCACCCTCATTCTTTACTGCAAGAGAAATTTAGGTATGCTCCTTAAGTGGCAGAGGTATGGTTAACGCATTTTGCTGACCACTACTTTTAGTGTTTGAAAGTCTAATGTCCCACCTGAAGACCAGTGATTGGCCAACTCCACTTTCATTGCAGGTTAATCAATGCAGCCATATTCCCTTTCACGACAACTATTAATAAAGCACTTAGTGTTGGGATTTAGGAATAGCACTCAACCGATGTATGATACATGCCTGCGTGTATGTTATAATTATGTATGGGACAATCACTTATGAGTGTGAAATGCATGAGGTATAATTTTGAGTATGTAAGAAACCAGTAATGACCAGTTTGAGTAGTGGACTTCCATATTGGTGTAAAGATGCATAACTTATGTGAAAGTAGACCCCCAAAAGCAAGACTGACTTTGAAAGCAGCAAAAGTGTCTGTCAGTCTCTTCTTTATTAGTAAATTAGGATTTCAGCACTGTATCACTGTAGATACAAGACGCTGCCCTAGCAGATTAGTTTATTTCCGAACTCTAGAAGACGTGGAAGGCCACATTGTATGTTATTTTTTTAGGGCTATTAGACTGGTCATCTGGGATCTAGATTTTCTAGGAGACCTGGACGAAGAAGCTAAATATTGGCATGCTTGCAAGATGTATTACTACACACATTTTATATATTTTACATCTTTGGCTAGGATCTTCTACTGCTGCCTATTTGTTGTATTTCACACCTATTAATGCATTTGCAAAGCATTACATTTGGAGCTAAAAGGTTACCCTATTAGAACCTTATTGGTCTCCTTTAATTGGACACTACTGGTACACTATGGGGGTTATGTATAAAATACTCCTACATTGTAATGTGATGGAAGGGAAAACACTTTACAGTGCTAGGAGGAGAGGATCTGAGCACAGACACAACCCAGAAGTGCAGGACTGGCAGAGGCGCCTGGATTCTGCTTTATTTTTGGCATTTTCTGCCTATGCGCCTTGTTTATACATCACCCCCCATGTCTTTAAAATAATCATTGTTGCACGCCCCTCCCACTCCATAATAATTTTTTGTCTTGCAATGTTTTTCCTTCAGTTATCAGAGCTGGGCCTCTGCAATCCCAATAATGCAGGGATGAAGGATATCTCAAACATGACCTGTCCTATCATACAACCTTGCTTCAGTGAACCCAGATCTCAAAACAAACTAGCCCTCATAATATGTTATTAGTGCAGTGTACACCTTTATAACATGGCAGTGTGAACTCTCAATTCATCGAGCAGAATGTCCTTGAATGTTGGCTCTTATATCTCTAGTGTAACCATAGATTAAAACACAACTGATCATGGGCTACACAGTGCCAAGGTTACCCATCACCCCATTTTAAAAACCATATCAATTGCATACGTTTTAAAGTGATCATATGACAAAGCAAGGTTTAATGATGATATGCCTTCTGATGAGTGCTGGAGTAAGATGCTGTATAGATTCTGTGGAATATCATGAATGATTTGACAGTGTCCTGTGGCTGTAGATGTGTGAGCTGTTGAATGAATGGGGCTTGTAAAAAGGCTGAATGCAGGCGATCCTTTAGGACTAGTAGTACTTAGTGACTGAACTGGATCCAGGAAGGCCATCCTACAAGCTCCACTCTGAGCTGACCTACGCAGGTGTTACCTGTACCTAAGAAGTAGACCAAATAACTTCACTGTCCTCCCCAAAATTTCTCCTGCTGCAAAGGGCAACATTTGTACTCCCAACATACTTTAACCCTTTCCCTCTCCCTCCTTTAAGTAACAGTGGTAGAAAGGTAATGATTTAAAAATATGGCACTCTCTGACCTGGACCTCATTCCTAGTGGGCGGCTTAATATTGTCCAAAAAACCCTAGCTATGTTCATTCCTGCACTCCTTTCCCCATCTTTTTTTGTCTGTATATTCACTGAAAAGATAAATATATAAATATATATGTTTTGTATAATTGTGCTTTTTTTTTTTTGTTTGTTTTAAATCTATTCCTCTTTGAGGTCAAAGGTCAGACCCACCCTTTAAATGCAAAGAGTTTAAACACTTTCTGTATATCACCTGCCTTCCCTTTTGTTGTAATTTTTTATATAAGCGTATATTAACTCTTTCTTGCCAATATGGACGCTCTGTGATACAACTGGGATAATTTGTTTTAATCTTCCTTTTGCCCTGCTACTGAGCATTGATTGCTTTAGTTCTCCAGTAAGAAAATATGTTGATTATGAGAACTTTTAGCATTGTATAAAAAAAAAAAAAGCAAAAATTGTATTTTGTAAATAATTTTCTAGTAGCTTTTTATGTTGTTTTTTTTTTCTTTTTTTTTTTCCTATTTTCTTTCTCCCCCAGGTAGTTTGATGACAGTGGAGTGTCATCTTCTGGGTTGTATAGGGAGATTTTTTTTTTTTTTTTTTAATCCGTAATTTCTTTTGGTTTTCTTTAACATCCTTACCCTGTTTGGAAGAAGAAAAAAAAAAAGCACGGGGGGCAAAATAAGTGCTTGAGGGAGGGGGAGAATAAAAAAAAATTCAAGAAAAATAAAATTGTTAAACCTAAACTTGTCTAATTTGTATCATTGAAAGCTAAAAATGCTTATCTTTAACAAGCATGATAGCACATTTGGGACAGTTGGTTGCTGCTTAAAAAAAAAAATCTGAAACTTCAAATAGGTACGCTCCCACGTGGGTGAAAGCAAGATTAATTACCGTAATTGGGCAGATTATTTGGACCACCTCCTACACATTAAAATGGATTTGTAGCAATTTAGCCTAATTTGTGTGCCCAGTAGATAGAAGTACAAAGTTTATATAATATAATGTGAAGGAATCCAGTGCGCAGTATCTAGCAAGTAAAATATTATGACATTAATCATCAACAAGATGATGTTGCAAATATATCAAACTGCAGCCACCAATGAGATGACGTGGCTTCGCATGCAAACCATCCCACATGGAACAAAATTGATTGCAGAAGGGTCGGCCCACAAATGGCGGCCTCACATCGTAAGAGTTTCCTGAATTGCCATGGACATGGTATTTGTGTCCCCACGTTGCTTGCATAGCATTAGCATTCTTAGCCACAATTCCCAATCAATGATGCCTGAGCATAACCACGTCATGATGGGCAGGACATGCGATGAAATGGGACTTTACAGGATCTGAATTACTGCACTTTCTTGAAGGATCATCGGGTAATATTTCTATTAATGTATAATGTTGATGTGGTTTTCTCTACTGTGTCATGTGATCTGTATATTGTCTTAATATAATTGTGTTTTGCAATATTGTCATTTTATGACTGCTTAATTATGCTTTGGCAACATGAGAACCTCTCCTATAATGTTTTATACAATTGTCAATTTTATCAGGATGAAAAGCGCAGATAGTTTGGATTTGCTTGCTGTAGATGTGCTCATTTTAATGTTGGGTGTGCTCATGAAAATCATTGGCCCTAAAAAAAAAACACACCACATTGATTTATTTAAAATTTTATAGCAAGACAGGAGGCTTCATATTTTGCTTTACTCTCTTTACTTCAAACCTCCCAGCAGCAAAGTAGAGGTTAATACTATCAATAAACATTTCAACCAATCATAACACAGATAACAGTATAAAAGGTATGTGAGTCTAGTTCTACTTCTCTTTCTTTGCTGCTTAGGTGAGTCTTTTCCAATTAAGAGACCTTTATTTGTTTATCTGTATTTATATTTAATAAGGTCTTGGCTGTTTGGTTAATGTTGTATTCTTTACCCATTAGAAGGTGTGTTTTTCTGCCTTATTTAAAGTCCTTGAGTTTGTCTCATCTTATTTATTTATATATATGTATTTAGTTTTTTATTTATTTATTTGCAACGATATTGTTTATTTATATTTAGTTTTTTCCACCACTAGTTAGTTGGTCTATCTTTTGTTCTTTATCATAGACAGTTTCTTTGTACTCCAGGGGCACTGCGTTTGCTTGACTTTCTAGCCCTCAGTCATCTTTCTGTCTCCTCAAACAGCAGTTAGTCCGTTTCTGCATGTCTTGCGTGTTGGCTCCGCCCCCTCCATTACTTGCCATTTTTTTCCATTAGCGTCTATAGCAACGGTTGCTGTGACGCTTTCCAGAGCTAATCACCTCACTTTTCTTTTTCTTATATCTGAAAATCGGAGATATAAATGAACTTCTGGGTAAGTTTTTCTTTCATCAAAGTAATTGGTTATCGTTTTTGCTCTTTCACTTTCGGTTTTCAATATTTCCAACCGGTTTTTTTCTCTTTATCTCTCAATTGCAGGTAAATGAATGTTTTGTCCTTAAAGTGACAGAAAATTTTTCTCTTATTCTCAATTAAAAGTATCCTGTTTAACAGAAATTATCTATATAATACCTTTTTGCCTCAAATTTGGTGGTTGATCCCCATCTTATATACGTTTTTCTTGTGGGTGACCCCCATTTATATATATATATATATATTCTTCTCATTTACCTTCCTGCCTCTGCTTGGGTGACCCCCATAATTTAATTACATCGATCAGTTATTATTATTTCAGTGGTTTATCCCACTTTTACTACTTTAGTGGCTAACCCCACTCAGTTTCTCTACAATACCGCTGGGTTCCTTCCCATGTATTTTTTCAGTCACGGTGACCCCTGACTGAATTTTGGGCGAAACCCGATTACCTTTATTATTTAGAGTATGGCTGATTTACCAGACATAGCTATGTCAGCTGACCTTAAGGCTTGGCTTTTGTCAGCTATTTCAGAGAACATTCCTAAGGCCCTAGCTGCCATACATGAAAATCAGTCTAATAAACCTGCTTCCAAACCATGTCCCTCAGACTCTGAGGAGTCTCTTAATAATCCCTCTGATCCTGAGGATGCCCCTCTTAAACGCCCCTGGAAGGGCAATAGTGTCTCCGCTGGTAAGGGCAAAGCACCAGCAAAAGCCCCTCGCTTATCTTTTAATTCCCTACCACTACGTCACAACTCTGACCCGGTAGGAGGTTCTACCTCACGCGACCTACAGGTCATAGAGGTATATTTTGAGGAGGATACTACTCGCAATAGCGAAAATTTTGCCCCCTCACCTACCCCAAGTTGAATGCCCTGGGATGTCTACTTTATAAAAAATGTGTACATGTGGGGGGTTATTCAGTGATTCATGTCTGATATCGGTGTTACAGTGTCACTAACGCTAATTTTTAAAAAAATGGTTTTGAAGCAGCTATATGCTACTTGTATTTATTAACCTAAAACATGCAAAAAAAAGAAAAAACCCATATAAACATTGGGTATTTCTGAACTCAGGACCTATAGTTGAATCTATTTAGCAAGTTTTTTCATTAGCTTTTGGAGCTTAGTAAAAGAATTTACAAAGAAAAGTCAGGAAAAGTTTTTTTTTTTAATTTTAACCATATTTTACTATTTTTTTCACAGTACAATAAATGATATGAACAAAATAATGTCATGAAAAGAAAGCCCTTCTTGTCCTGAAAAAAACAATATATAATGTGTGGGTACAGCAACCGACAAAGAAGAAAATTGAAGCTAAACACAAACACCTCAGAAGTGTTAAAACGGCCTTGGTCACTAACGCACAACATTCCAAAAACAGTCTGGTCATGAAGGGGTTAAACTTGGATGGTTAGAGTTGGCCCCTGCTAGGGATTCTATGAATGGTAGCCGTCTGCCGAGTTGTGAGTGATCACGATACAGTAATGTAGTTCCCATTGATTTTGTTTTAGTTTTAAAAGCCGCATTTGTGTATTAACCCATGCACAGTTTGGGCATCATACAGAATTGCATTACCGACACAGGCTGTGTCCAAAATGAAACTTGGATGCCACGTTCGGCCCCTTTGTTCATTTTTGTTGGCGATAACACAGAGCCAAGGGGTCAGAAATAAAAGCAGAAGGGGCTGGGGACATTATGAATCAACTAAAGTATACAGTATGTCTCCCTGACAATAGCCCCCCCGCCCCCTTACCTCCAGGGTCATTTTAACAGAGGATTATACTACAATTTGGAGTAGGCATTGCATTTTTGTTAACCTGTTGAAAACTAAATTAGGCAAATGTTACATATAAAGCACTTGGAACTTCCAAAAGAGGAGTAACAAGGGCAAACTTTTTTGGTTCCCATGGTGACTGCTCTAATTTTTGAACATTACCCCACAGTTCAGCTGTACAAATAACATTTTTTATTTCATCTGGTTTGGCATGTAATTTATAAACAATATAAACAAGGATTCAGTTCCATTTTATTCCAACCTAATAGTATTTACAGCCAAGAAAAAATGCCGCATCGTTCAAATGACCAATTCTAAACCACTATCTTTTTCTGACCTGTATTTATTGAGCCCATCAGTTTCTCCATTCTGCCTAATGTTGCAATTAATATTTTAATCCCCATGTAAAAATGCAAGACTCAAGATTTCTTGTATTGTATTAATAACTTTATTTCCAAATCCACTTTTACAGCAACAGACCGTGTGAACCAGCTGGTCAGACACGACACAGAGTATGGACAGCCACAGACACAATGTGGAGGAGGGGGATGGTTTATACCTGGGGCTGATTAGCAATGATTTGGACAGAAGGGAAAGGCAGTAGAAAAGAAATACTTGAATAGGTATGGGGGGAGAGGGGTCTGCAAATGAAAATAAGCAACCACTGTGAGTAATTCTGTTACAATTGAGGAAGTTGTTGGCTCTTTCGATTGGGGGAGAGGAGATCTGCGGAGAAACAGCGCTAGATTATACGTCCAGACGTAACCTTGCAGTACCAATCTCATGGAAGGTCAGTAAATCCGTTGTAATAAAGTGTGCGGTCTTGTGAAATATAAACTTTCAATACCCGGGGGCAAAGTTAAAATACTGCACCAAATTGAAGTTCTGTCTAAAGAGCAATTCTGGGTAAGAGTTCTGGAACAATCCTTAAGAACAGGGTTTCCATGGTTACGGCTCTGAAGACCTTGGCCAAGAATTGTTCTCTATACAGAACCTCTGACATGGAGCTGGTTTTCTGAGTGGTAGACTGTCTAGATGCAGGAGCCGCATGATAGACTAGTGGGTCTAGATATTTAAGACTGTTTTGAAATTTCCTTATACATGTTGCTTTTTTCATTCATTATCCCTACTGTGTTGTTGCTAGCAGGGAAGGCTTTATTACATGAACCCATGCAGTCATCCTGGTTCTGAGAAGGGTCCAGTATGTGAGTAATAAATAGAACTGGAAATGGACAGAGTGTTTAAAGCCAAAGGAACCCTTTCCTTATGCAGATACAAACACACTCATTCATATTCCAAACCAGCACTGGGAAATGTACAGTAGTTACATGCCTTGCTGCAGCTAACCCAACCCATACGTAATCCTGACTGCACTCCATGCTTGCACCATTTGTCATTATAGGGTGCTCACACTCCACAGACCCCTTCTGACATTATTATGCACAAAATATACATATTCCTCCCCTTTTTTTGTCCTAATGGCTAATGAGGGAGGTTAAAACCTAAATATCTCCCCCCTTTGCTAGCACAGGGCTTGGGTGGCAATGCCGTTTCAACAAAAAGTGTATAATAAATAAGCATGAGGCCTGTGTAATTATGAAAGTGTATGGATGTTTATGTAACTTTTTTTTTTATTTTTTACGTGTCTCTCTTCTCCCTTCTCCCACCAATGACCCCCATTGCCTTGTTACAAAGGGAGCACATCACAAGCCTTGTTTAGCGAGGGAAGCGGAGACGGCATCAGCCAAGGTGGAGAGTTGTGGGGAGTCCGCCATGTTGATACTACCAGAAGAGGAGACGTTACTGAGACGCCGGGGAGAAGTGTCTCCAGATGGGTTGGGAGACTTGTAAACGATCTCTGCTCCATGATCGGTCTTGGCTTTTGCATTCTCCCGGAAACTCAGTTTGTGACTTTCAATCTGTGAAGAGAAAGGAGAATATCTGAGTTAGCGGACACCGGGATCTGAAGTCAGGAAACAAGAACACTGGGAGCTATTTACTAAAAGAGAGTCGTGTGAGTTAAGATTAATTTTTATTAAAGACTCTTGGCAAGCAGAAGAATCTTCCCTGATGTTTTGTTACTTGTTCCCTAAAAAGACATCCGTTTCAATCACACTTTTCTGAACTGCTACAATTTCGTTGCTGTTACCCTGATCTTACTATTCCCTGACCTCATTCATACGATGTTCTACATTCTGCAGGGGCAGCATATAAATCAGAAGGGGGTCTGTTAATCAGGGTAGCTCCTTTATTGATTAATGGGTTCCCCCTGGACATATCTCCTCCCTGACTCCAGCCTATGCTGGGAGAGTCGCTAGAAACTACAAACTGAATATTTGTGATTGAATTAAACTTAGTTAGAATAACACTCACTTTTTAAAAAAATGCATGATCTTTTTCTATTTTAACATGCATGAAAATGGTATGTAAATCTCAAGTCCAAGTCGTCTTTTAACCATGCATGATAAAGGGATGGCGAGTTTCTCCTGCTAGACAAACTCAATTGCTCCTGCATTAGGTGGTCACATCTTTAATCTACTGATAAAATCTTAATCTTAACTCCCCTCACCTTTAGGCAATAGCTCCCACTGAATAATTACAAGATCTAATGAACTATAAATCGCATACATCCCATAAAATCCATGCAGAAACTCGAGAATGACTGAAAGTCCAATTAAATTATATTCTAATTTAAAAAATGCCAACTTTTTTGGAGGGTCTAAGTTTTGCCTCTTACGTTAGTGTTATAAACAGATTATTATGACATCACAGGATGCAGTGGCTCAATTCCACCCTCCTCTCAGTCGTTAAAGGAACATTGTGTATATTTTTTTGCAAAGTACGGTATGCAGAATGAATATGCTATTCTGTCTCATGCTGTATCTGTAAACATGCCAGCTAGTTCATAGCTTCTCCAGTTGCTGTGGCATTGGCATCAACCCTGTCCAGCAGGTTCATATAACACAGCCACATTACCTTTTTTATGTGGCATGACATACAATAACTGCTGAGTGGCCAGCAAAGCATAACATAGAAAACGCTGAAAATGAATGGATGCAGCTTCTATACACCACCAACCTAAACAAGTTTGTTCCTTTAAATGTGGTCAATTTAAGTCATTTTTTTTTTCTTAATTTGTGCGACTTACTGAAAAGCACAAGTGATATGTACAGTGCCCCTAGTAAGAGCATACAATAGCATGCACTTAAGATACATGCAATTTAACCCTTTGGCAGTCAGGCATCATGGTTACCTGACATGATACAATGTTAGGTATGCTTCAATTCTAATCCAATGTCAAACGATCTACCTCTGCTAGAACAATGAAAGACCCTTGGTTTTAAATTTAATCCACACAGGAGACGCTAAATAGGCCCCCTCAGCGCTCTTACTTGAGCCGTAGTTGGTCACTTTGGCTGAGCATGTGCTGAAAGTGTTGCTGTGTGCCAACACTCTAATCAGCTCTGCTTCAGTTGAGAGGCAGAGCAAGAGTAACGCCCCTTATGTATCTGCACGGGATCCAGAAAAATCAAGGTAAAAATGTAAACTACTATGCTAGCAACAAGGCTAGCTAACGTATAGATTAAAATGTGTAATTCATACTATGCATGATGGCCACTTTTAAGGAGCTTAATAAACATGGGGAGGGGGACATTTTGGTTAAAACGTTCTCAAAGTGGTCTAATCAGCCAGAAGATTCCCCAAATTGACAGTATTGTTTTGTGATCACACTGACATATTTTTTTGTATGACAGAACTGAGCCCTAAGTGGCTCCTGGTCTACACAAATCCTAAAAAAAGATTTTATATGCAATCCTACTAAGGATGATTGGGCTTTATTTACGAAAGAAGTAATTGCAAGAAGGGAAAGTCAAACTTAAGGCCAAAGTAGCCAAGTTGTAAAAAAAAATGTCCAATTCGTCTACTTTGGTGTTACGTTTGCAATTCTCTCTTTCGTGAATGAAGCTCTTAGACAGAATTGCGTTTATTGGCTTGTTTACCATATCTATTAATAAAGATTATAACCCAGTACTTTTCTAACAAACTGCTGATGTTTAGTCTTATTCAACATGTCACTTTGAAGGCAAGACATTTCCATTAACCTGTAAGGAAAATAATTTTCCTTCCAAACTACAGCTGCTTTGGTAAAGGGTGTGCAAACTCACCCTCAACCATAGGGTACTTACCACTTTCCACAGCTAACATGTCCGGCACCTCCGTCTCTTCTGGTAAGGGGGCAGGAGGGCCCAGGAAGAGCCCATTGGAAGGGGAATGAGTAACCCTTGTCTGCTCTTCTTTCCCTTTCTCTCTCTGGAGGTGATAAAATGAGGTAGGGAAGGGATGGTTTGAGG
This sequence comes from Pelodytes ibericus, assembly GCA_036172795.1. Classification (NCBI taxonomy): domain Eukaryota; kingdom Metazoa; phylum Chordata; class Amphibia; order Anura; family Pelodytidae; genus Pelodytes; species Pelodytes ibericus. The sequence goes on from CM069862.1 coordinate 146,379,196, forward strand.
AGGTGGGGGGGCAAAATAAATGATGGAGAAGCAGGGGCATGACAAATGAAAGCAGAGATGGGTGCAGGTGAGGCAACTCAGTGTCACTGGAAAGCCCAAATGCGTGGGAATCAAAGCATGTTCTACTCTCCTCTCCCTTCAATGTTCCCTATACAGGCCACTTCCTGTAGACTATATTCCAAGAGTTACCGACTATAATTGGAATGTACTGGTAGTGAATAGACAGCCTGTAAATTAAGAAGCCCATCTCCTAATATCTCTGTGTATACTAATACTCTACCAGGTGGCTATTTCTCTGGCACAGTGAGTTTTGTTGCTATCTGCAGTTGTATACAACTGCTGCCTTTCATATCATAAACCTATATCAGCCACTAAATGGAGCTTACTACAGTATTGCTGTAAGCATTCGTCTAACAATGGGCAAATTTCCTTTACAGTTATGACACTAGTCCTTTTAGAAGAAACCACACAAAGAACTAAAACAAATTGACTGAGGCCGTGACCTTTTTAAAGGTGTGAACATGGGATAGAATATCAAATTCTGTGGCCTGTAAGTAAAACAAGCGATTTCTATTCCTGGTGTCACTGAGAAGTAGGATAAGAAATTCAGAAAAGAGGGAAAAGATTTAAAAGCAAATACAATGGAGGAGAAAGCAGACATTTGGGGGAAGGAGAGGTATACTAAGAGGTGATAGGTTGATTATATTTTCTTTCCAGAGGAGGAAAACTAGTCTTCTCTAAAAATAAAAATGATTTTCATGAGTGTGGCCTACACTTTGAAGTATTCACTCATTTTGGAGGTGAGATTCTATTATTTCCCACTAGAGAGAAAGTTGTAAAATGTGTATCACCTCTTAGTAAATCTCTCCCACATAGACAGATGGAGAGTTGGGAAAGGCATGGTTTTCATAAAATAGAATAAGAATGGGTAGATGATAGGCAACTTTTTTTGGTGAGAGAGGAAGGCAAATGTTCAGTGAAAAATACCAGAGCAGAGGCCAGAGAAATCGTTGTAGGGCGTGAAGTAACGGTGCGTGCTGAGAAAGTGCGGAGTGAAGAGCCGAATCTATACTTACCATGAACATGGCCTCCTGTAAACCCCCCAAAATCTTGTACAAAGCTCAACAGTTGTTCGCCAAAGCATAAGTGCACATCATACATATTCAACCATATTGATAGCCTAACAGGTGACCAACGCATTTCAAACCAATGTGATGTTCATCCTGTGGCTTTAAAAATGTTATAAAGCAGGGAAAAGGCTTGCAAGTTAGTCATAGTGGAGAAACCTCAGAGCACAAGGACCCTGCCAAGTCTTTCACCAACCAGAGTTCATAAGCTTTTCCACTTATTGTCTAAGTACCAGAATGAAGCAAAATGTGTTGGGGATGCAAACTTCCCTGTCCCCCAAATGAAAAAGAAATCATTTCTCATCCAGAATTTAACATGGCTGCCTCTAATAGAATCGATCTCTCCACAGAATTTCATGAAATTTCAACTTTAAAGTACTTTTTTTTTAAAGTGATGTAGCGTGCAAGCAAACGATCACCTCTGAAGTAGATTCCTCACTAGGAATTAGGAAACATTAATTATGTCACTAGCTGTTAAAAATATTTTAACCCAGAGTTGTATTAACATTCTACATAATATTATTTAGAGCAGCATTATTTATAAGTAGTAATGCTTCTTTATAGCAACCCCATTCTAAAGAAACTAGTCCTTTACTGATTACTAGTCCGATATGATTTTTATATGCCTATAACATTAATAAGGATATTTTCACCAATAAATCCTCACCCTAGACCTGGGTTGTCAATCTGCAGCCATCAAAGACTACATCTCCCATGCGTATTAGATGGGCAAAGTATCATGGGAAATGAGGGCAGCAGTTTGACACCCCTGCTTTAGGCATTTTTGGGATTCCCCTTCTATAACCCTGGATGGTGTTACCATGGCACTGTCCTATGTTACCCATAGTTTTCTAAATTTGTGGCAGAAATTGACACAACTGTACCTTTTTGTTGCCTCCACCTGGGGTATGGGTGACATTGTCGAGAGATCCAATCTTTGACTGAACTTTAAAATCCAGTTTCTCTGACTTCACCTCCACATTACCTCCTCCTGCATCAACGAAAAGGAAAGTGACGGGGTGACCCTTTGCTTTTTAACATAACAAAAGTATTACCAAGAATAGAATAGAAGTGATAGTAATGAGTATCATCTCAAATTAAAATCATTAAGAGCCATCTTCTTGATGAAGAAGACTAATCTATCTAGCACTACTCCATTATGATTCTCATGAACCTGGACATTTTTTTCTTCCTATGTTTACATTGCAGAGTAACGTTTGTTGTTTAGTAACTCAGTTTCCACAGCACATTCCTGATAGAGAGGCATTCAATAGGTGAGTGTGAAGGGGAGAAGAGGGGTGATGTTAATGTGGTAAAACTAGGGCAACCTGTTTTGGATAAAAAGTTAACATGTTTATTCAAGCATATTAAAAATACACAATATGTCTACAAGCAGACAAAAGGGCTATTTGCTGACTGCCATAACAGCTGTCTCACACGTTTCGCGCTTACTGAGGTGTTTGATCATAGGCATTAAAGATGTTGTTCCACAGACTGTATTTTTCCCCCCATTTAATTATTATCGGTATTTTAGTTGTGTGTCTCTTAGATAGGCGTAGTCTTTTTGCTTATAAGCTATTATCTCTCAGTTTGAATTGCTTCAAATTATGCCATCACAGGGGAGTGTGTTTGAGAAGCAGCACTTACATGAGTACAGCTCGGAGCAGGAGTCTGCAAGGTCTGAAACCCCTCCTTATACACGTCTTTGCCTTGCTATCTGTCCCACTAGGCAGCCTTGCCTGTAAGTAAAAACTGTGTAGATGCGTGTAATTGCATAAGTGTTTATGTGTGCATGGATGTCTGTCTGTGTATGCATTTAAGTTCATGGAGCTCTATGTTTGTATGTATATGGACTGATGTCTGTGTGTATGCATGTGAGTACATGCTACGATGACCATACTGGTATATTATCCAGGAACATTTATGAATATATTTCCATACACATTTGTGTGTAAAATGGTGATATGGTCATCCTAAGGTATGTATGTACAGCTACCTATTTATAAGCTAGCTGTGCATAACAAATAGCCTTGCAGTGTAGTTGTGTACAGACTGGGGGTACATGTCATGGACTCTCCTTATTTAAAGAAAATATATTGATTTCCTTCCTACACATCCAACCAGTCCCAGCTGTGTGTACCATTTCCTTTAATGCACTTTACATTTTTATTACTCAGATGCATGTGCAATGACCACAGTATAGACTTCTGCTTGTAATATGGCATGACTTGCTGATCAGAGCAATCATGGCCAATCATGTGAAAGCATTGTATATGGAGCTTGCCTACATCACAGAGAGGGGCTTTGGGTGACCTCAGGAACTTTCAATAACTTTTATTCATTTTTTGTGGGACAGGGAGCATTATGAAAGACAATAAAATGCTAGATCTGTTTCTTTACCTTCCCTTTACATGATGCAGCACTTATATGGATTATTATTTGGAACAGCACCTTTAAAACAAACACTAAAGTCACCAATCTTATACTACACCCCTGTGTAAATGGGTGTATTTTGTATTTTTAAGACGCTAGAATAAACGTATCCACTTTTTATCCAAACCAAGTGAGGCCCTGTCCTATTCGCAGCACATTTTCCTGGAGATCAGAGGAGGTCCCTGATGCTCGTTGGATGCACAGAGATGTTTTGTTTGCTGGGGTGATGTTAATACCTGGCTTGTGGTGGATATTGCTCATGGATCCGCACTTTGAAGTCACGTGTTTCAGATCAACGGGCTTGTGTGTGATCTGGATCTGTGGAAACAATGAGAGAAAAATATGTGCTGAGAAGCAGAGACAGGGAGCCAACCCCAGTGTGGAAAGGCATGAAGAACAACCCTCCCATTCATAGTTAATATTCTTCAGTACAGCAGCAAAGGGGTTAATTGCACGTGCAAAATCGGCATTAACGCAACCTGACGCAGGTTGTAAAAAAAAAAAAAAAAAAAAGCTGTAGAGGAGAAGAAAGGCAAAAAAAAAATGGTTTTCATGTAAAGTTAGTAAGGTAATAAATTGTAAAAGACACAGCAAGATGTTTTAATCAATAAGAAGTTTTGTTCAATAATAATAGAGTGCCTGGCATTGAATCACTTCTAATTATTTTATGGAGTGCCTTGTTCCAGTAGGCTGTACAGATTTGTATTTTGGCGGGAAAGTTAGTCAGAGTTCTGTTACAGTAATGTATATCTATATAACACCAACTGATTGCATTCAATATGGAAGATGCCATTCAATATGGATTGATCAATAAAATATAAATGTGCTTTGTAATATTATTCAACACAGAGCTAAGGAAAGGTTGATTTAATTGTACAAGGATAAGAACTTTCAACAGCCATGTGGAACCAATCCAGCTTATACTACAGCCGGGCATGTCTTAAATTCTGTATAGCCCTGCTGAATACTGTTGACATCAGTGGATAGTTTGATAATGAACTTTGTGTAAAACCTGCCGTGATGTGATGCAAAATTGTGTGGTTAGTAAACGAGAACAACAACATTTAGGCTTTACAAACATGTCTGTCAGTTACTTGACCTTCACGAAACAGAAACCCACATTTATTACATATGAGGGTCTACTCAATATGAATAAATTCCGAAATTCAGCTACTTACCCTGTCCTCCCCCTACTGATGAACGAAGCTGGGAGCTGCCCAAATGGCCAATATAATAAAAATCAACCCTCGTCCCGGTGTCCGGAGGCTAACCAAATGCCTCTGGACCAGCCCCCAATAAATAGCCACCCAGCATAAATGTATTAGTTTTATTTTTGGCTGGCCCCTTTTCCTGGGATGAAGATGAGGATTGGGGATGGCGTGGTATACTTCAAAAGGTATAAAAAAAAAAACTGTCTACCTTCCTGGCATCCAAAGGATGTTTTTTATTATCATTACAGGTCAATTAAAGATATGTCCTTCTCCTACCTGGGCATGGTAGAGATAGGGGATTATGTATAAGCCTCCAGAGGTGGTAGGGGGTCATAATTTTATTATATGGGTTCTGAGGGCATTTGGTCAGACCAGGGAGAGGGGGAGTAAATGATCTTGTTATATGGGGTCCAGAGGTGTTTAATTTTATTATATTGAGTGCTGGGAGCCATTTTGGCAGCTCCCAGCCCTGTTCATAATTGGGTAGGGGGTAACGCATAGTTGCCAACATTGGCCATGTTTCCAGGGACACATATTTGTTCCACATGCTGCAGAAAGACCATGCAAAGTGCAGCACGGCATTATGTAAGAAGGATATACGCACAGACACAATCCAATTAATCAGGGTGGAGATCTCATAGGACCTACCATGATTAATTAATTGGATTCTGTCTATGCGTTTATGCATACTACACACTGCCAGACTGCACTTTGCATGCTCTTTCTGCAGCATGTGGAACAAATATGTGTCCCTGGAAACATAGTCAACGTTGGCAACTATGGTAACACTGGACCCCAATGTATATTATAGTTGTGGATGGGAACATTTGCCCAGCTCCCAGACACACGTAATATAGAAGGAAGGTGGCTACATGTTCTGACCCCCCCATGTGTATATTGGGGGAGCTAGGAGCCATTTGGATGACTCCCAGCCATGTTTTTGATAAGCAGGTTCAAGAATACTTGCCCTGGCCCACCAATGTATATTATGGGACTGGGAGTCATTTGGCTAGCATGACCAAATTCTTATAGCACTCCAGAGAACGGGTACACAATTATTTGTATTTATAGTGTGTGTCAATGGGTGTGGTTGAACACAGAGCTGGTCACTCACTGCTCCTCCCCCTGGAGTATGCTTCAAGTTGTCCTTGGATCCACACTTGGACTGAACAGTGCTCACATCAACCTTCTTGTGAACAATCTGCACCTGTAGAACGAAGGAGGTCGGTGGAGGAGTGAAGAACGACAGAGCAGGGTGGCGTATATGGAATAGATGAGAGATTGAAAACAGGGTGGATTTGATTTAAATCATGATTTAAATAACAAGTCAGTAAGACTCTGTTTAAATCATCATTTTAAAATGTAAAGACTTATTCTTCCTGGTAGTTATAATCTTTAATATTTGCAACCAGATGAAGATTTCATATTTAGAATAACCTGTCAGATTAGTAAAACAGCTATATCAGAACTGATTTTAGTTTAATAGGTTAATCACTCATATTTGGAGAACTACTTAAATTGTTTTATGTAACTAAATATAGCATATATATTCTTGTATGTGCTTATATGTCAGTATGTATTAACTGAAGTGGTAATGTGTGAAGGTAATGTGTTCCTTGTTTGTACATAGATTTGCAATGGGATTAAGGTCTTTTCCCGAATTTTGTTCATTCTAGACCATTTCATTGTGAAAAAGTGCATGTTATCTCAGCTTCGATAACTTAGATTAATTTAATTAGTTTGCCAAAAATGCAAATATTGCATGAATATACTTATACTACATAACTAAGCTAGCTCTATTTTGTGCTAAATAATCTTTGAACGATAATGTATCTTAAACAGTAAATTATCTTTAGATTTATTTTTCCTCTTAAATCAAATTTATTTTGATGAAATGCTTTTAATCAAACAAAATCTGATTTAAAGGGACTGTTTTACCTTAACATTGTTTTTACTGTGCACGTAAAGAATAAAAAAATGACTGAAAATGATCTATACATTCAAAACACATTTTCTCCTAATTTAGGCATTTACTTGAAAATTTTGCTTACACAATGTATAGATCATTTTCAATTATTTGTTGTTCTCTACATTTACAGTATAAGCAGTGTTTAGGTGACAGAGTCAGATTTTTTTTTTTTTTTTTTTAACATCATTGCTTTTAATCCACCCTGATTATAAATAATATGTATAGCCAGAGGATGACGTTTGTGGTGATATATGGTGCAGGTTTGGTCAGAACAGACGTCAAGCAGAAAGAAAAGGTGCACATTAACCACTTGACTGCTACAGGTAAATGTATAAATAAGTACAATTATTCCCTAGAGGCTCCCCATGTATATGATGTTCCTTGTCACTTTTCCTTACAATGTACTGCCTTATTTTCCCCCTACTGTTGCTGTCCCAGTGAAATCGGTTCTTTTTCTAGTTCGTAACAGGTAACCCCTCTGTGTACCTTGCCACCTCCTGGCTGGTGCCGAATATTTTCAATCGAGCCAATCTTAGAGCGCACGTTCTTCAGATCGGGGAGAACTGCTGGGCTGGGGAGAGGTTGCAGACGACTCTTAGCAGAGGCAGGAGACTTGGGAGGAGTGCGCACAATGGCAATCTTTTTGGGTTCCCGGTTAGGGGGTGTCTGTGTGGAAGGAGTGCGGGAGCGGCTGGTGGGTGTACCGGGAGAGCCAGGACTGCTGTATCCACTTCTTTCACCAGATTTGGGAGACTCAGCTTAAAAAAAAAAAAAAAAAATAGAATGAGGCAGGCGGAGAGTTTATTTTTATTATTGTGGAAATGGGAGTCGGTGGGTAAGAGTTATTAATGCCTATCCGAACATGCATAGCCCTCTATACTCTGGCTCATTAAAAAATTATCCAAGCCACTTTTAAAGGTATCTAACCTATTTGCTAGAACCACCTCTTCAGGCAGTGAATTCCATATCTTAATTGTCCTTACTGTAAAAAAAAAATCCCTTATGCTGTGGTAAACAATCTCCTTTCTTCAAGTGTTAGCGGGTGACGTTTCCTTTGTACTGTTCTGTTAAAGGGACTGTGCATGTAGAGCATAAAAAATATTGGAAATGATCTATACATTGTAAAAGCTAATGCCTAAATTAGGAGAAAAATGTGTTTTCAATGTGTCTGTGGAGTCTCCTGCCTATGACATCACCTGTGGCATGGTATGCAAATTAACCTTGTTTCAGTGGGTGTAATTTGAATACCATCCCACAGGATTTGTCATAAGCAGGAGACCCACAGACACATTTAAAAGATATTTTTCTCCTAATTTAGGCATTTCTTGCAGTTTTGCTAATACAATGTATCGATCACTTCCAATAAATTTTTGTGCACTACATGAACAGTAAAAACAATATTCAGGTGATCCAGTCCCTTTAATAAACAGGCCTTTTTACAAGGCCGTTTGTATGTGCCCTGTACATATATGTATATAACAGTATCATATCTCCTTTAAGCTGCTGTTTCTCTAGCATGTAAAACTTTCCTTCCCCTCCACTGCATTTTCTCTAATAATTATAATTGAACAGCATATTCAAGATGGGGTCTTACCATGGACCTGTGTAGAGGAAGAATAATATCTTACTCCTGTGAGTCAATACATCCCAATATCTTATTGGCCTTTGCAGCTTCCAGCTGGCACTGTATACTAGTGCTAAGTCTATTGTCTACAACTACTCCCAAATCTTTTTCATTAGTCGATTTCCCCTAGGAAACACCATTTAAACAATGTGTTGCATTTTTATCATTGTACCCAAAATGCATAATTTTACATTTGTCTACATTAAATCTCATTTGCCATTTATCTGCCCAATTAGTCCAAATCCACTTGCAGCGAAGATACATCTAGTTCAGACTGTATTACCCTACTTAATTTTGTGACATCAGCAAACACTCAGACAAGGCTACCTATGCCCGCTGGGAGATCATTACTAAACCTATTAAAAAGAAGAGGAGACAGGACAGATCCCTGAGGTCCTCCACTTATCATATCTATCCAGTTTGAGAACTTCCCATTTACCACCACCCTCTGCATTCTGTCTTTCAACCAATTGCCAATCCACAAACAAACACGTGGCCATAAGCCTATTTAAGTCAATTTGCACAGTAACCTTTTGTGTGAAACCGTATCAGATGCTTTGGAAAAAAGAAGAGGATCACTTTAAGGAAAGACCTTGTGTAGACGTAGAGCACTAGTTAAGCTTTTCAGGCACCACAAGTGTATGCAGGGCATTCACTACAATAGATAGTCTTTACAATAAGGAGACAATGTGTTGTGTTGAAAGTTAGAGGGCTTGAGATTCTGCCAAAGGAGGCAGCCCAAATTACAGTTCACAAATAACAATACTTGCATTTAATGACCTAATGGTTATTGAATAAGGATGACCTTTTTCCTAAGGAACTTACTTACCTCTATCAGGTCTGCCCATGCTGGAAGGTGGCTTCTTCTGCTCCCGTCTCACTGCTGCAGAAGAAATATGAATCTGATGTTATAAAGGGATCTACACAGCACCCAGTCACCCTGGCTTTCATTATATAATATTGTTCTTTTAACTATTTGATAGAAAGCATTCCTAGGATTGATGATATACATTAACTAAGAAATACTATTTACAAGGAATGTTGTTGAGCAGTTAGATTCGTATACCGTCCCATACCTACTTTTGTTCCCACATTTTTAACCCCCTTAGTTTTTTCCAGCTTGTAATATCATGAAAATGTCTATTGCCTCCCTGTGATTCTCCATCTCCTCTCATATTTATTTTGTTCTCAGTATGCTAAATCATACGTTTTCTCCTCACTGTATGGTACAATTATTGCTCCTCCTCAATATATGTAAACCCCCCATTTTCCCTCCCATTATTGCCTTCTATATATTGCTCCCCTGTCTAGTATTCTATCTACTAGAGTTCACTAGTATTTCCTCTGCAACACTTGAACAAACCCATCATTATGCCTTCACCATCTGTGTACACTTTATTCCACCATTGCTACTTGGGTTTGACCCCACCTCAATTATCCTCCCTGATCTCTGTTTGGTGCCATTTGCCCCTCTTTGTTTCAGCATGCTGCATCCCCTCACAACCTTCCTTAAATGTATTACCCACACTATCCCCTCCCATTGCAGAATCCTTACTCCATTTCTGTATCTTCAGTTTCGTGCATCCTTTTGTATCTCCTTTACCCCCAGCTTGCATTTTGGACAATTTTCCATCAAAAGTCAATAACTTATTATCAGCCCAGTCCACCAGATATCAAATGAACAAGCTCTGAGGTAACTGCAATCACTATGACATCATTCCATGTGCCTAACTATAGACCCCTCTAGTGACACCTGCTGTACATTATTAGGAATAAGCCTCATGTTGCCATGGAGAAGAAATGCTGAGCATCAAACTAAAACATTAACCCTTTCCACTGCACAGCATACAACCCTACACCATTGCATAACCCAATAACCAGACTATGACTTACCGCTAGGAGGAGTCTTGGGGATGGTGGGAGTCTTTGATGGAATCCGGGAGGTGTTGGCTGGGCTCCTAGAGGCTGGGTGCTTTAACCCTACGACCCCATGGCCACCATCCTGCAAACCATAACATTTAGATATCACTGGGTAATCCATAAAAATAATTACTTTGAAGGAAGCATCGATCACCCAGAGTAGCTGTTATTACACTAATCTCGTAAAATGAGACAGCAGTAATGGACAACTTGAAAGTAGGTTATTAACAGGGCTTTAGGTAAAGTGTCCATGGCAAGATTTCTGAAGGTCCATAGGACATCATTAAGAAGCCCATCATAAAGTTCAGTAAATGGTCACTATGGACAATGTTGGTTAAGCAAAAAATTCCTGACAATGCAAAAACACCTGAATATCTAACTCCTGACCTGTTCATTCAAGCAGTGCTTTGCAAACAATTGTAGACTTTTCAAACCAAACTGATTAACTTGAGTCAGCCTAGACCTATATAGAAGGCAGGGAACGGTTAGCTGCATAGAGTTCTATGTTAGGGACCAGCAGTAGTTGATTTTACTGGACTCCTGGAATTTGTCAAGCTCTGCATGTTTTGAGAATGAGATTTGTTGTATTTCCACTGCTCATTAAACTGAGCGGTACATCTCCTATATACCACATACAATAAATTATTTACACACACCTGCAAGCTGATCCTTCTGCAGAAGCTTAACAGTACACTCGATCCTATTTGAAACACTGGTAGTTAGTAAATGTTTAAAGGAAGTAAAGGGGGTGATGGGATGAAATCAATTAAATGATGTGAAAAAGCAAGAGACAGATGACAGGGGTTATAGCCTGAGAGTAATGAGTCGAAGAAGAAGGGAGATTTTATTTATTTTTTTGGTGGTGGGAGGGGGGAATGCTGTCAACTAGACATGTGCAAAACTAAAATTTTCATCCATTCGGACAAAAATGTTATTTATTTCATCTAAAACGAATTTAGTTCATTACTGTATTTGTTTCAGACGAAATTCGTTCATTATTTTCGTTTCGTTTTATTCGTACGTCGAATCAATTGACCTACACATTCCATAAACCGAAAGTATATAAACCGAAAGACATATCGGTTTATAGACTTTCGGTTTATGGAATGTATGTAATGCTATTGGCTTTCTATAAACCGACTCTATATCGGTTTATAGAAAGCCAATAGGATTACATGCATTACATAAACCGAAAGTCTATAAGCCGAATGTCTTTCGGTTTATGGAATACATGTAATGCTATTGGCTTTCTATAAACAGAAATAGAGTCCCCATTCATAAGAATTTATTATGAATGGGGACTCTATTTCGGTTTATAGAAAGCCAATAGCATTACATGTATTCTATAAACCGAACAACATTCGATTTATAGACTTTCGGTTTATAGACTAGCAATAGCATTACATGTATTCTATAAACCGAAAGTATATAAACTGAATGTCGTTCAGTTTATAGACTTTCGGCTTATGGAATACATGTAATGCTATTGGCTTTCTATAAACCGAAATAGAGTCCCCATTCATAATAAATTCGTATGAATCGGGACTCTATTTCGGTTTATAGAATAGCAATAGCATTACATGCATTCCATAAACCGAAAGTCGTTCATTATGTCGGTTTATGGAATGTATGCAATGCTATTGGTATTCTATAAACCGACTCTATTTCGGTTTATATAATGCCAATAGCACGAATGGACGAATGATTTTTGTTTATTAACCATTCGTTCATTCGGCTTTCGTTAGTTTAGCTCGGACGAATGGACGAAAATGCTATTTTCGAACGAAAATGCATTCGTCCGAAAACGAATGCACATGTCTACTGTCAACATAAACTACCAAATGGTGTTTTGTAACACAGTAAATTCTTAAGCAGTGGATGACGGAAAGGCAAGATAATTCCAAGAAGATTTGCCTGTTGGGGGTCCTTTCTTTCCTTACCTTGGATCTGTATGGTGGTGTCGTGGTGCTCGGTAGGCGAGACGTGGCAGGGGACATTCTCTGAGGAAGGCTCTGTACTGAGGGTCCAGTGTGACTGGAGCTTTTTTTCTGGGTGATTGTATTAGCAGAGGGGGATCGTTTGGGAATTGTGGAAGTTCTGTTCGTGTGTTTGGTGGGGGACGGAGATGAGGAAGTCTTCAGAACGCAAAACAAAATGTTAAATAAACAGGAACAGAAACATAATAAAAAAAATGTTGTAATGAGGTGATGGAGAAATTGCAAGATCAGGGATTAAAGGTGCAATTACCTGTAAATGGGAATATTTCATGTTTCTATTAGTGCAGTCTGCAAATAGCACTAAACTATGTGTTATCACTGTAAAACAGTAATGGAACCTGTTTGCATGTCCATCACAGCTTGACTGTCCCATCAGTGTGGCACTGTAACAAAACGAGGCTGACTGTCCTATCAGTGTGACATAATAGGACAAAGCTGGTAGTGCTATGATTGTGCCATTGCAATAGGACTATGTAAGCTGTCCTATCAGTGTGACATTTTAACAGGACTATTCCTGTTAGTTCACTCCCACTAAGACATATACATTGTATTTATATTCAATTCTTTCAGGGTTTTGCACCTTATATCAAAGATCTTGTGAAAATAAAACAAAAAATTATGAAAGGATGAAAAAAATCAACTATGACAAGAATATGACGAAGAGAAGGGGAACCATTTTGTGAAATGAACGTAGAATCGGATACGCATCTATAGATAAACAGATCAATCCTGCCTTTTGTAAGCAGGTGAGGATTCTTTATGTTTTCAAACCAGTAACAATCAGCTTGTAAAAACAGTATATAAGCAAAGTATTGTAAGATTGATTTTCACATATAAACAAAATGTACAAATGCACTGTAATAAAAGGTGTGTCTTATATCTTCATAGGCTGTAGGCCTATAATGAGATGCTCACACCCTCTACACCTCTTAGACTTCTTTTTACCTCGCGGCACACTGTTTTCGCGGTTTTGTATATTACGGTACACCTGTATATTAGGTGGCAGGTGTTTTTCTCGTGGCACAGCCATGTAATTGATAATCACTGGCATAGAAGCGTAAAGGTTACAATTGTAGATACAAATCCTGCAGCAAGTGTGCACCTGCAGATACGTCATGTTCTGTATCTCGTGGACGCTGGGATTAGTTGGCCAATAGAAAGCGAGGAAACACAAACAGGTCTGCCCAACAGTCAAAGGGGAAGCAGGATACTCTGCAAAACTAGGAGTGGCTCCGATGAATGAGAGGGAATTATCCATTAGGTGGGAAGTGTGTGAGCAGAACACTGCCTCCAACCTCCCAACTCACACTAGGTGCCAAGTGTTGTTTTTCTTGCAGCACACCCTTTGAGAATTGCTGCTCGACACCAATGTATTTGTATGACACTGAAACTGAGCAGATGTGAATAATGAAAGAAGACAAGCATTTCTGAAACTACACTATCGAGCATTTCAAATCGGTTATATTTAAAAATATTTGAATAACGCAATTATTATTACAATAATTTATCAGGCTGAATGCAGACATGTCTAGTAAAAAGTGAGGGTGAGAGTACAAAGGGATGTACAGATAAAGTAGGAACAGCTCTCTGCAGGGGTAAGGAAAACATGACACTAGGCTCCACACAATAAAACGTATTATTGAAAAGCTCTGTAGGGGTAAAGAAGAGGCAACATAAGACTCCACAGAGAGGAGAGGGAGACACTAGAAGACTGTTCAAAGTGAAATTTAGTATCATAAAAAATCTGCAGGTGCAAAGATGAAGCATACAGCTCTGAGAAGGGGAAATAGCACAAGGGGCAAGAAGGCTGTACAAGGTTTTGCAGTGGGAATAAAAATCTGCAGGGGTTAAGAAAAATCAGTGTAAGCTCTACAGTATCAAAACAGCAACACATGCATCTGCAAAGAGTCTTGCGAGAGTTACGGGGCATGCATAGAAGGATGAGCCATGTATTTAACAAGAGTGAATGCCTTACAGAAAGGTCTATATGCTATTCTATGGCGTCAATATAAGCTTAAGATTTGTAATAGCAGTAATGAAGAACTGGCTGTATTTAAATACAAGGATCTTGATATGAAGATGCTGAGGAGGATTTGTTTTACTTCCAGTACAGCCGTTAATAGTAATAACAATACCAATTTTGTAAGGGATCTCTTGATATTCCCCTATGGACATATGTTAAATAAGCCAAAGGGGAATTATCCTAGCAACTGTGGGATCTGCAGTGTAACAACAGAACTGGTTCACAAACCGAATTGTTGTCTAGACATGGTTTCCTAGAAAACAGCTCTCTTGAGAGGTCACCTTATATCAGCAAAGGATAGTGTGTTGACTTGATGTAACTCACAACAAATCCACCTGGAAATACTAATTATCTACCAACTGACTCAGAAATCATGGGACTTGTAGTAATAAGTAACCAACACCTCGGGTATGTGTTTGTACAACTAAAAATGTGTACAATGTGTGTAGATAGGTACATCAACATAGAGACATATGGACATGTCCTGTACATATAGTTTCATAATTTCAGTGATTACGTCAGTAGTCTTGTTATTGCAGTGCATTTATATCATATTCTCTCATTATTGCTGTGTGTTCTATTAATTACAGAATATAATATGTGTTTCACTGGATGCTGGGAAAAAAAACCTCCACTGTTTATAAACAGTCAAATCAGTAAAGCATTGTTGACCATATTTACACATTCCTACCCAGAACCCCTTGTGGTTGTGTGAGCACTGCAGTTGGGATACTTGTAATAAAAACCAGGTCTGCTGGCTTTTCTGGGATGCTCAAAAATGCTCGACGATTTTCTTTTTCGCCAATAGATGGCGATTTCTCATATGCAGGGAGCAGGTTTAGGACAAGAGAAGCATATTTAGTAGTACTGTGATATGCATGTCAATTCCATGTGCTTATGCTACCTAGGGGATGGTTCCTCTCCGGATAACATAAGTATTAATTTGAAGAGGTGATTCTTACCCTCTGTACATAATGAGAAGTGTTTGATCCTGTACAATGAGATAGGAGACAGGGATAGGGTCTGTGTTTATTTTAAAATATAAGCCTTTTGGGCTACTCTGTTACAGTCGAATTTGTTAGGTAACCTTTTACATGCGTGCCTTTTTAATTTCAATGTGTGGAACATGATGTTGCTTTATAAATAATCTGTACTGGATGACCAGAGGGAGAACCTCTAAAACCCATATTGAGACTCCATATGTGATTCTTGTCCAGGGTTAATTAAAAAGCCATCTCATTAACCTGCCAAGAGTTACACTAAGATTCTCTCACCTGTCCTCCCTTCTCCTGGGAATCAGTCTCATGTTTCTCCCGATCATGAGCTAGAAAATAAAAAAAAACACAATACAGAAATATAATATTCATTTCTAGTTATGCAAATGCTTAGCTCAGAGACAGGCAGGCAATCTATGGTTGGCAGGCTGGATGTTGTAGTCCATCAACAGCCAAAGATCCTCAGGTTGTCTGCTCCAATGTCGGGTTCTCTGATATAACGAGAAACCTCTCTATACTGTCCCGTTCCATGTGTTTAATTTGCCAGACCATGCTAACTGAATCACACTCAAACAGATTACAAGTTATTTCTAGAAGGCCTGCACCCGTGGCTGTGAAGGAAGAATCATATGCAGCTTAGAAACATTCAGGCATGCAGCTATATGTTAGTGAGGAAATCCAAAGCCAAACAGATAGGAACAGCCACAGTGTTATAAATGTCTCATACTATACTTATCTCCCATTCCAAGGCAGTACAGTGCTTGCTAATGTTTGGGAACTACATATCCCATGATGCTCAGAGTCATAACTCTAACTCTGGGAAAAGTACCATAGTTCCCAAACATCTGTAGTGCCAAGGTTAGCCATTCCTGACTATATTTGCAAAACAAATACATTTGAAAACTATTTAAAAAACTGTCCAATGCTCTGTTTCATAAAGAGCCAAGAGCAATAATAATGCTGTATGTATCATTTTTAGCACTGATCCCATACTGCTTACTCATAGAGGCCCATGTTATCATTAATTCCAGAACTGAACAGGTTAACTATATTACTAACCAGTCATGCTCTTACAGTGTGCTCATAAGTGCTTAAATAAGCCACCACCTCATTCCCTTCTCTCCCAATTGTCTAAATAAAGATCTCTGCGCCTGCCTGGTCACCCTTTTTATATTCCCAATGTTTCTATACAAAGAATGTTTCTTTTTTTGTGGTGCTGGGTTATTCTTGTCCCATTGTAGATCCACAGGACAAGTTTAAAGGATGATATCATGACAGAGGCAAGACTTCATTCTTTCACTGTCAGATAGAGATCAGGGGACCTGCAGTGTAATCAGACAGATTTACAGTACATTAGGAATATTATTATGGAAGGATGATTTTATTTATTCTAGTTACATTTATTGTTGTGTCCTGCAACACTCCGGGGAGAGCTCAAGGTCTTTTCGACACTTCAGGGGGCGATATATGTATCCAGAGATACAAGGTAGTTTATTTCAAACATGTATTGCAGCTAGGGTTGGTTAATACTCCAATTGTTGAGACCACACTTCCCGTGACTGTCAGCCTGTTTAGTATGTTAAGCAACATGGGAAAGTGAGTTCTCAACAACTGAAATGCCAAAGGTTAGCTATTATATAATATATTATATAATTATGGTACTGCAGCCTCTGTGGAATGCACATCTCATGATTCTCAGCCATCCATTTGGTTGTCTGAACCTCATGAGAAATGTAATAAGTGCAAATGCAATGCAAATCCCATGATGTTGAGGAAACTACATTGCTAGTTGATCATTGGAATAGTATCTAACCGTTGATCGGCCTGTACAAGGGGGCGACACCTACGCTTAGTCTGCAACCCAAAAACTAACTTTTATTGACTGCATCTACATTAATAAATCAGCCAGTCTTATTGCTAGCTGAACTGTATGGAAATTGTAGTTTAAGGTGGTCTACACTGCACACTAACTGTTTTTGTTGTTGTCTGCAGCACCCAAGATATACAGTCAGCCATTACTGGCTGAACACCATAGGAATTGTAGACTGGGGTAGTTCTTTACCGCCCCAGCTATTGTAAACTAAAGTTCCCATTTTGCGCAGGTACATGTTGGTCTGTTGGCTACTACTAACAGGGTCATCTCATTTTTCCTATTAAACCACTATCTTGAGACAACAAAAGAAGGCAATATGGTGGTTTTAAGGAGAAATTAGGGTGGGAAGGATGAGCCTGATGCTTTGCTCTCCCACCCCAGAAAAAAATCCTGCAGGCGCCCTTGGACGCCCCTCTGAGTATTGCATTCTGGGGAAAGTTTTCAGTCTTATTATGTATAGTACCTAGGTACTAAATCAATTTTAATACATGATAGCACAAAAGAGTTAATTGATCCACAATGGGAACAGAAAAGGGGACAAGATCTCAGCATCCATAACAGAACAGGACACAGGCTTGGGGTGTTTACGGACCAGTAACAGCTACATAGATCACAGGAAGTTTTTTTTTTTTTTTTTAAATAAGTGACTGATACATAAAAACATATATTGTCACCAGTAAAAAGAAAAAAAATAAAATAATGTAATAAACTGTA
Source organism: Pelodytes ibericus (assembly GCA_036172795.1). NCBI lineage: Eukaryota > Metazoa > Chordata > Amphibia > Anura > Pelodytidae > Pelodytes > Pelodytes ibericus. The sequence goes on from CM069862.1 coordinate 146,397,082, forward strand.
TTAAGAATACCCCTTTCAGTATGAAAATTGCTCCCCAACAGTTTGTAAAAGTGCAGATGTGATCAAGTTTGTCATCACTGAATTAATCTCAAATATCTTGCCACCACTCTCTATTGTCTTGAGGGTATCAAATATTGTACATATAATTTAGATTTGGCATCCTTTTTGTGCATTTCTGAGTAGACTCCCCAACATCATCCACCAAATGAGTATCTCTCATCAGATAAATTCTTCAGGCCTCAATATAAATACTTTTCAAAAACTTCCAATTCCAATTTGCGTCTTTCCCAGTGAAATTAAAACCCCTCGTTAGAATTGGCCAGGTCAGCATGTCACTAATGGATGACTAAATGTGAAGTCATGAATGTAATTACAGCAAGGTAAGGTAGGGTGAACATGCAAAAGGTCATGCAGTGGAATCCAAATGACTACAAACCAAGTCATATTCAAACAATGAGAGGAAGAGAAGTTGTGTAATTGTTGTAGAAGTCGTTTGCAAATTTCCTAAGAGGGTTTGAAAAGCAAAAGGCAGCCAAGGGATCTTTAGAAGGCGCAACATAATTAGAAGAGACCCGTAAACACACCTTTAGAGAGAGGGGACCGACTGATTGGTATTCCTGATCCATGTGTAGAGATTCTCTTCCTGGGGATCTCGGTTACTTGCTCCACTGCATGTACTTCATCTTGGTTACCTCCACTTGGTATGTCTAAAACATCACAAGGCACCTCATTGCCATTTATTGGTTTGTTAGCATCAATCTCCACTTGGTAAACAGAGACAGAAGGTCTTGGACGAGGCACCTGGGCCTCAACAGAGAAAGAGTCAGCTACTATCTCTACAAACGGATGATCAACGACATCCTCCTGTGCATCAGTTGGGTGAGTGAAGACAGCCATGTCAAGAACCTTACCATTATCTTCTGCTAAGTCTTCATCAGGTTCTATACCGTTTGTCTGAATTGCTTCTCCATGGTCCTTTTCATCATTCACCGAAGCTGCGTTGTCCAACACCAGTCCACCGGTTTCTGCTTCCCACCTGCCATGGTCGTCTTCACAGGTTTCTTTATCATACTCTTTCCCATTTTGTTCTTTAAATGAGATATGTACTTCTGGTACCTCAGCAGATTCTGTCAACTCATTACTTACTGCTGTCCAGTCAGGGCTGATGTCTCTATAGCCTTCTCCAGTAATCTCACCAACATCTTCAGGGCGCATGTCATGCACCTTCCAGAGGCCAACTTCTGCTGCTTCTGTAGCTGTCCCCCAGGAAGCCTTTGTGGTGTCTATATCTGGCTGAACGTCTGTTTCTGCAGTGGTGCTAGCATTTTCCTGGAACACTTTCTCTTCCAAGACTGATGGAGTTGTAATAAATTCTGGGATGACAAGTTTGATGGAATAACATGAAAAATGTAATGAATGTGAATGCTCCCCTGCTACAGGAAATGCCAACCCCTCTAAGCTTTCTCTTACACGCATGACTTTAAATGAAATTCAGCTAGTTCCTCTGCAGTAGAAGACATAGGCATTGACGATTTCACTAGACTATCTCCCCTGACCAGCACCTAAAGTGACCATAACAGATTAAATGTACCAACTGCACACAGGACCACCAGAACAAAGAAATAACAACTCTGAGGAGAACCCTGAAGATGTTATCATGTTTGATAGAGTCTGCACTTTTGAAAAGTTTCTTATATGTATTTATTAAGCATATATGGTGTTAATGTAATTATGTCTGTCTATTCAAAGCATGTGCCTGCAATTGTAGCTCAGAAGTAGACAAATGTATGTTGTACCTTTCAACGAGTTGACTGCAGCCTGGTCCTCTCGGTTGGGGGTGTTTCCAACACCGGCCTCCTCTGCTAAAAAATAAGGATATGAAGAATTATAAATGAATGGGGCCACAGTTGTTAATCACCAGGTTAAACTGAGTCGTTAACCATATTCTGGGCCACCTGTCCAAAGGCAGTTGAGAAGAGTGACGTATTATAGCTGCAGACATACACAGTCTTGTCGCCAGGAAACAATCATGGGAATCATGGGATTCAGCTTGCCCCAGTAACCAAAAAACTGGTATTAGCGGTAAATGAACAGCTTTTTTTTATTCAATGCCTGCCACTTACACCAGGGGACCCGTAGCATTATAATAACTAGGGAAAAGCGGAATAACGTGCATAATTTTTAACTTTTGTCAGCCTTAAAAGGACCACCTAAACTGGTTTTTAACCCTTGCTTACTTGGCAGACTAAACATGCCAGTTTATCCACACACTAGGAACAACTAACCTTTCACTTGTGCTTCTATATTAGAAGCAGGTGCGAAATATAATGTTTAGTGTCCCTTTAACAGCCGCCATTCCATCTACCCCATTAAGTGCTATTTACTGACAGAATTAAATTATACAGCACATTATCTACAAACAAACACATAGATACTCCAGTCCAGGACTAGATGACAGGAATATCTCTAATCTCTGTTGAGCTATAACTCCCATGATTCTCAGCCAGCAGCCATTTGTGCACAGGATGACTAAAAATGATGGTATTTGTATTTCAACAAGCTCTGGATACACAACAGTTGGCTACCACTGATGGCACCACTCTCCCTTCTGCCCCCACACTGCTAGATCCTGCTAGAATTGTAATCCAATAAAGTGATCTAAAATAGGCGCAATGTTGATACTTTTTTTATACACAGTTTGCGACAGACGCCGTAAACAAATATTAGATCATTTGTTATATTTTGGAACAACAGGCGCTTTTTTATGGTGGAAGTAATTTTATACATACGGTTAGACAAGCATAATGGCCCAACTGCACTACATTTCTGATGGAAACACCTTTCTACATAACAAGATAAATTGCAAAGGAAATGGAGATCATTAATAATCTGAGGTGGATTGCTGATTGTGTGACAACTAGAGTCATTTGACCGGAAAAGAGAGAGCAGAAGCTGAGAAGAACATAAAGCAGATGAAAGAACATTCCCAGCAAAATGCAGGAAGAAGCAGGATTCTGAGAGAGATAGCATGGAACAAGAAGTTCATGCTCTAAGGCTAAAAAGCATCATGCTGATTATAAAGGTGACATCAAACAGCAAGCTTTATCCATTAATGGAATAAAAAAAATATTGAAAAAAAAAAAAATCATAAAAAGTGTGTATCACATAATTATCTATACAATGATGTGGTCTCCAGCCAGAAGCATGATGTGTGCCATTTCCTCATAGTTCTGAATAAAAATGTTCACTGGGGGCAGCCATTTTGTTTTTAGTAATGAAATTAAAACTAAAGCGTTGAATCAACTCTTTCCTACAATAAAATATCCAGGGAGCAGGTTGACACGGATTACAATCCTGGAGCACACATTTTTCAATCTCGTACACCTGCACGAGAAATAGTTTTGCTTTAATTATTTGGTACAATGAAAAACAGCCATTTGGGGCGGTGCAGTTAGGTGCAATTGCAACAAGCGCAGGGGAAATGTTATCATCACACTTACCCTACATCTGTTGGTGGGGTGCTATGGGCTACCGATGGCCACCACTCAACTGGCTGCCACCTTTGACTGTCCACATCTCTGTCAAGAGGTCTAAGTAGCTGATTTGCCACTTCTATACTGATGAGCAGCACAAGGTTAGCGATAGAAAAGCTGTACCACCACAATTAGATCGTGAGGAGTAACAGTGGGTGTCACACAGTGTTCATGCAGATCCACCACTCGTTCAGGGTAAGGTAAAAGCGGACAGATCTACCTCAGACACAGCTCTGTACGCTGTACTATAAGCCCACGCCGTAGAAGTGGATGCAACGTCAATTCTAACCTGATGGTGCATGGTGAGGTCGCTACTTGGGGGCATAGTTCTAAATATGACCAAATCATGTTTAAAACCTTGCAATTGACCTTTATGCATAACCCCCCAATGGCTTAATAAAGACTGAATCAGTGGATAGCTTGGCCTTACCACTTCATGTCTGCTTGTAACAAGAGAAATCTCATCAGCAATTGCATTGCAACTAACATCTGAGACTATGTCACTGGGATCCAATACTCTCCTCACAGTTTCCATACCCATTAATCTAGACTAACCACACTAACCACACTCACCACATAAAGAAGATCTCTACATGCAAAGGCCTAGCTGGAGAGTTCACAGTGGATGTTTTAAACCAGTGTTCCTTCTAAGGTGAATTCATTAAGACAATTAAGAAAGGACTTGTTAAAATACACAAAGTTTTCACATAGGAGCAACAGGTGCTAAAAGCAACCCCACATTTCCCACAAGAAGTCGTTATAGCAGTCTCTTGCTTTCCTGCTCATCTTAGAAGGAACACTGCTTGGCACTCAGTATCACCTCTCCATGGTTCTGTCTTACCAGTAGTTCCCTCAGGGATATCTATGTGACCCTGTCCTCTTGCTGCTTCCCCATTCGCTAGGTCCTTTAGTGCATCTGCAAGAAGACAGTAAGGCAGGTGCATTACAGGGGTGTATGCAAGAAAGGCATACAATCCCCTTTGCCAAACAAAGTCTTAAATCCGATTATTTGACATGTCACTTTTTTTACAACAATTCCCAATTCATATTCTTTCAGTCACAACTCAGTTATCCATATTAATCATTTGTAACTCAACCCCTTGTTTTTGATATCCCTGTCCGAGAATTAAGCTTCTTCCAACAAATATTAGAAGGAATGGTTTCAGTCATATCTCAGCGCCTTCTCTCTCTTTTGATGGACATAATTTGAACTTTGAAGACAAATACTAATGTGTGTAAACGCATTTCACTTTGTAGGCAACTGACCCAAGTAGGCACGTGACATACTAGTTTGGCCTACAAGGTGGTCACCAACCTTTCCATTCTTGATGCAAGAGGTGAAGGAAAGGGATCATTTAAAGTCATCTGGAGATGTGTTTTCTGTGAATCATACCGTGACATTTAGCATGTAAATGTCTATTTTATATTTATTCATGATCACAGGAAAAGTGAGAAGCACAGCCAGCTGAACAGTGAAATGGTACAGGCTCATTTATTTTAAACCTCTGGCTGATTTCAAACTTAGGCCGCAGATTCCCCATGTTCATAATGACGATGTTTATTAGTACATTCAAACAGTAATTTTGTAGAAGGAAAAAAAAAGCCCCAGCAAGAGTGGCGTTCAAAAAGATTACTCTGTGTTTTAGATCCACATGACCCACTTTTCAGGGTAGGTCATGTGACATTGAAATGTCTAAAATGTAATCAAGTGTGAACGGCTTTGAAGTCCATTTATGCTGTGTAGATTCTGCGTGATCTTTCACTAACCAACCTGCAGCTTTTACCTATGACCTGACAAGGCTGTAGTGAATTTTGACATGTAATAAACGGCTCAGTTGTGAATAGAGCATCATTATTCATAGTGCCTTTCCCTTGTAGCAAATCGCGTGGGTGAGGGTGCAGTCTGCTGCAGTCTGTGGGGGAAATCATGTTGGATGTGAACTTACCCTCTCCGTGCTGGGAAACACGTGGCAGTCGGATCACGCTCTCCTGGCTGCTGTCCTGGACATGGCCGATACCATCCCCTCCAGAGACTCCTGAGTAAAGCTGATCAGGGGAACCATCGCCAACGTGGTCTCCTACCGCATCGTAATCCTGATACTGCTCAGTCATCCTGGCACGAGATTAACCTGGCAGGAGAGAAGCTGTTTAATTAGGCCTCAGATTAACTATACCAGAAACACAGCCATCAATACATTCTGCAAAGTTAAATAGAGACAGCACGGTGGTAATGGCTGCTGGCTACGATCAGCAAAATAACCAAGTCATAAAACTCTCAGACAATAAGTCGGGCAGCTATACCCGCAAGGAAAGCATAAATTCTAGATGGGCACAAGACACAGACTGACAAGCACATCCAGGACAGGCAGAGAATATTCCCAGCATCTGTTAGAGGAGAGCTGGATGTTTTACAGACGAATACGAACCTAGTGACCTATATAAAAACACAGTTTCTTTCATATTACCTATATTAAAGGGTCAGTCAACCTCATTTTTTTAAGTAATTGTTTGAGATCAAAAACAGGATTTTGATTCATGGCCAAGTGTGAATATCTGTCATTTAAAAGAAATGGGTCAGACTGTCTCTGGATCCACCTCCTTCAGTGAATGGCACAGTTCATCTAACCGGCTTTCATTTCATTGTTTATACCATGAATTTAGAGCATTAAACAAAAGGATCAAAATTTAGTTAGAGATTGTGTTATTAGAATTGCAAAGAAATGCAAAAATAAAAACGGATTTTTGAATGGGTCTGTGGTGTCTCCTTTATGACATCACCTTGTGGACGGATATGCAAATTAATCATTAAAAGCAGTTTACTTGCTTATCAAGTCACAAGGTGATATCATAAATAGACACATTTACAACACATTTTATTTTTCAATGTATGTATTTGCTTGCAATGCTGGTAATGCAATGTATGGATTATATGTTTATTCTCTACATTCATAAATTATGAACAATGGAACAATGAGTCATTTTAAGCATTATTTAGGTGATGGGTCCATGTTAGGCTGTTTTATTAATAAAGCGATCCGTTTTTAGGCAGCGTGGTTAGGATATAATCTTTACAATGTAACCAAGGAGTTCATAGGTTCTGTTCATTCAGATTAAAAGCAGACATCCTAGCATTTATTGTATGTATGTATATATACACATACATACGTAACTCACACACACATTAAACACAAACAAGTCGGATTTTTTGAGCCATGACACGTGAAATTCATCAAGCCCCCCATTATGCAAAAGTAAAATACACACAAAGACCCCTATGAGAATTTCACAGCGCTAGATGCATTTCTGGGGATAGAAGCTGTGATTTCCTGTTACTGCCACAAATGAATTGTCAACTTTTAAAATGCCACCCTGCCTGCTGCTTTTTATGAAGATCTGCAGTATTGATATTTATAAACCCAGGCAGAACCATGAGTCAAAATGCTTCCTGAGTTTATAGTAACTGAGCCGTAATTAATATGTCTGATCAGTCTCCAACATTTCTCTGCCATTTATAATTAAAGGCTTCATGTTTGTACATATATATTAGTTAACTAGCTAATCACATAGGAGTTTAGAATGCTTCTGGTCTTCTTAAAACCCCCAGAGTTATGTCATGTCTAGTGTTGCCACTAATGGTTCTTTCCCAGCAGGCCGATAAAAAAAATAGGCTTCAAACAATGACGCTTTTTTTTAACCCTTGCATCGAGGTGTCTATCTATCTCACAGCTGAGACACAGCAGGTCTGGAGCCTGACGCACGCTGACAGTTTCACTACGCGCACAGCCAATCAGAGCGGGCTTGCCCGTTCGTCTGATCAGGTTCTGCAGTGTACAGGGGCCTCTCTCTGTTGGTGCACCTAGTTAAGGTTCCCTCTGGCCTTCTCTACATGTCATGGTATCAGCAGTCACCGACCAGACAGGGATGCCTGCTTCCCATGAAAGCATGGCAGCTGCTGGTTAGAGGATAAGCTGGCAAGTACTAGCCAATGAATGTTTCACTTGTGCTTTTACATAAGAAGCACAAGTGAAAAATAAAGTTTCAAAAGTTGTCTTTTAAGTCTATGGAGGCAAAAGGCCAGTATTTTTTGAAGAAAGGGTGGCAACCTTATGCCTTTTGTCACTTGCCTTCATTAGTCCCACCATTGATATAAAATGTATGTGACCTTAATCAAATCGTCTTCCTGCACCATCATATTACCTGTACTTTCCTATACCCATTTCCCATAAGTCTAATCATTCGGCATATTATCCTTATTCTCAATATAGTCATATCACTTCAAGACTTAAAAAATGACCTAAAGTTTTATTAAATATTAAAATGTATGCATTTCTTAAAATGTATACATCTGTCTAAATATGATTAAGTCACAAATATCACGGTGCAATATTACATGATCTATCCATCTCTCTCGCACTTGGCTAAAAAGTAACAACATTTCAAAAATGTTAATTAGACATGCATTGTGGGTAACACGACACACTGTGCTGATTGGTTTGGTTTGTGTGCCAGACGTACAGGTGTCCAAATAGAGTTCTTTATATACAGAGAGTGGGCGAGGTTACGGTAAGATCGATTTAGGTGAATAACAAGAAAGTAAGCAATGCAAAATGTAAAATATGAATTGTATAGTACTTTGAATGTAGTTTAATATGAATTAACATTTGGAACATGCATTTCGGGAACCAGACAGGATAAATTAAGATCTATGCCATCTTCGCAGTCTGAAACATATACAAAAATAAAGTATTAAAGACATTTTAATCAAAAAGTAATTGCTGTACATTTTGTCTCTCAAGAAGCCCTAACCCCACAGAGTGTGAGCCCTTCAGTTGGCATAGGTCTGACCCAACTGAGGGTCACAACTGAACACAACTGTCAGGTCCTGTGATCCAGTGCTTTGTGCCAACATCAACTAGTTCAGATTCTTGGAGCCTGGCTGGTTTGCATAGAAATCTATGGAATTAACACTTCCAGGTTCCTAAATTGGTCTGTTTGGACTCCTGAAATATTTGTCAAGCCCTATTATAGTGTCTCATACGTTCAGATGAGAGGTAGGCTGTCCAAAGCACTAAGGGCAATGTAGGCCCCATCCCCAATTGGTGCTGAAAGGGACGGGGAAAATACATTTTTTTACATTAAAGACATTAAGTGCAATCAGGGCTCTCAAAATCTGCCAATTATAGACAAGTATGATATTCTTTACCGAGCTGAGATTCCTAAGGACAACATTAAATGGTCCTTAAGTGGTTAAATAGAGGAGATAATACTAAGAAAAATGACCACCGTCCTCCATTCACCTATCATTCATCATGTTACACCTCTACTCCACATCAACACCTCCTCCATAGTTGAATCTTTTAACAATAGGTTTGGGACTCTGTCCAAGGTCCTGTAACACAAACTACAGTGTGCATTCATTCTATGAGCACTGTAAAGCACAGTGAGCTTATCATTATTTATTGTATTTCTATTTGTATGTGAAGGATAATTTTAACACAGAACGTGTTAAAATACACGCTGAGCTAAGGCCCAAGCTTTTCAGAGCTCACAATTTCATGATGTCACTTGTATTTTTGTTGGCCGTGCAGCCAGGATTAGCATCTATTTAGTTACACAAAATCTTACCTCTTTTACATCTCCAGACAAAAACATGACTAGGAATGCACTTTAAATGGTGGTCCATGGACCTTTGTACTTGTCCCTAGGATAAGAATTTCTCTATACACGGATGATGGACTTAATTTGGGGAGGGACTAATATGTTTACGGATGTAGCAGAACCTTCTGAGGTCAGTAAGCAGTGGGAAGCCACCAAGTCCTTCCATTTTTATTATGAAAATATGAAACAAATAAGAAACAATTGTCCCCTTTAGAATGACAACACATGCATTCTTAAATCCCTTCAGAGCAGGGGTGTCAAACTGTGGCCCTCCAGTTGTTAGAAGACTACATCTCCCATACTCCTCTGTCAGCCTATTAGGTGTTTAAGGAAGTATTAAGGGAATTGTGGGTCATTAGCAGGTGGATAGCGGCCCTTTCGAAACCTCTGCTACAGGATGTTCAGAGAGGTGCGATTTAAAATCCATTCAAACCACACAAAAGATGGCGATGAAAAGCCCATAGAGAATTGTATCCTACAGGGTATGAGTGTATAAATGCTCTAAAAATACTTTGACAAAAAAGTCTAGACTTATGGTGCCAGGCAGACTAGTTCAAGAGCCAGCCTAGTTATTTTTGGGATCCAGATACATGATAGAGTTCTATGTAGAACAATCAAAAAAGATAGGAGCCAGCAGGGTAAATCACAGGAGCCATGGCTACCTGGCTCCATTGATTTCTTAAACCCTGCTCTAAAATGTTACCCTGGAGGTTTGACTCTGCACTATAAATACCTATTATTGGAATTGGTCCTCTGTCAGCTTCGTATAGCCACTATAGGAAGACTGTGGCTCCAGTGAAGTGATTAAATCCAGAGCTCCCCAAAATAACACAGACAAGACCACCACAGTATAAACATCAGACAAACCGGACCGGACTTTTAGAACATTTTTGGCCGTTCTGGACGGTGTTTGTGTTTAGCTATAATTTTCCCACACATATTATATATTGATTTATTCAGGATAAGAAGGACTTTGTTTTGATACCATTATTTTGAACACATCATATAATTTGCAAAAAAAACCATCATAAAATATGATGTAAAATTTTAAAAAATAAGCCTTTTTCTAACTTTTACATGAAAAATCTAACATATCTACAAACGTTAATAAAAAAAACTTGTTCAGTAAGTTCTTTTATTTGTTGAGTTTAGAAATTTCCACTGTTTAAATGTTTTTCTGTAGTTTTCTTTTTTTTTTTTTGCAAGATTTAGGGCAATAACTGAAATAAGCATATTGCTTTTTCTAAATCATGTGCTCCTGCAATGACCTTTTAAGCCCAATCCTAGCACTAAATCTAACCCTAACCCTTTTTTTCTCTGTAATTTTGCTGACTGGGCAGTCACTGATCACTTGTGAAGCTCTTCCCCACAGCAGGCACATCAATTGTCCTTAACTGCCTGTTATTGTTGCGAAGGGGTTAAAAGCAAATTTTAATTTGATCCAAAAATTACAGTTGCTCTATACCAGATATCAACACAGTGCTTTGCTGCTAAGTGCCATTTTTCATACAATTCATAATATTTTATTTTTGTAAGGCCAGGGCTTGTCAAATCACCATGTCGACCAGAAAATGAAGCCTGGGGCTTGGGCACTGCCATGCACAATGCTGCCCCTGCTGTGAGGTGCCAGGTTACAACAGGACCGAAGACAATTTAAGTATTGCCGGGGGTGGCACAGCAAGAGGGTAATGTTTCTGCTGGATGCACAGACTGACTGCTTCATGCGCACTTTACAGTAAGAGCGTGGGATGTCACGTGACATCTTAAAATATGGCTGAAGATGGTCTGTGCCTGTAACAGGCTGACCCAGAAGTGACTCCTGTCTCTGCATTTCTGTGCTCTGTGCATGTGTGTGTGTGCATTACTATATAAGTGTGATTGAGTGACTAAAGCGTGGCCTCGGGTAGCTCCGATTTGCGGACATATTTGGATTGCATCAGTGGCAGGAAAATCCCCCGAATTTAAATTAGTTTTGTCATCAAAAATAAACAAGTCCACAATGCACTGCTTTACCCTAAAACCTAATTCAATATTAATTATTCAAAATAAATCCTTGGGCAAGATCTGAAAAGTGAAGAAGTAACTATGGAAACCATTGGAGTTACCTTGCCCAAGGATTCATTTTGAATAAAGGTTCATGCTTTTAGAATGTAATTGGCGGAATTATTAGTGAAAAAACGAATGAGCAAACCAATAGTGGCACAACTAATAAAAAAAAAAGTGGGGGATTACACACAGTACACTACAGTAAAAAAAAAAAAACAGGCACACAAAACAGTGAAATACAAAACAATACTAAAAAATAACTGAAGCGCGCTTTAGTTATTAGTATTATAATACCAGAATAGACTATTTGAAATAACCTCTATTACCTTCGGTTTTGTCCTGTATGTATTTAGCACATTCAAATGATTTAGGCACAACCTGATTATATCCCTGCTTCAACTGAATATTGATCTATTTTTTCTGAAACTTTAGTGCAGTTTTTTTTTTTATTGTTATATGAGTTATATTCATTTTGCACTTTTCAAAAACTAATGTTTTTTTGCACTATCCACCATAAAAATATGGTAGTGGTTAAGAGAGATAAGAATTGTAAACAGATCCTTGGAGACAAATTCCAAGAATATAAGCCACATGTTATACACAATGGCATTTTTATTTAGTAGATAGCTACTTTACCATTTCTCAGGATGTGCCTTAATATACATATTACAAAGTTTAACAATAGATTTTCTTGGACTGTTTTATGTGCACAGAGTGGGAGAAAAGAACAGTTGTGCAACAGTAGTTACAGTTGGTACCGGCTTAGTACAAGCGTGGCAAAAATGAACTGAGGTAAAAGAGTCATGAAGTCTGGTATGCATTTCATATATAGATCACAGAATGTATGCATGAAGTAGACTCCAAATTGGATCAGCGTACAGGAATATACTCACTATCACTATACACTTCACTATCACTATATACTTTCTAATTAATTATCATGTAAGTACATTTTGGTTACAAAAGAAAAATAATTAAGTAATGTTCGGGAGGCTGTGGTGTCTGTTTATTTACAAAAGAACAATGCTGAAGGATTGCATGAGGAATTAGCTACTTATAATCAAAGACAAAGCAATTAACAAGCTATGTTTGCCACGATTTGAGGCCAAATACTAAAAGGCAGACGCTAATGAAAAATGCATACTGCAGGGCTACTATGGATAAAACAAAGACTGCTGAGTGGTCTACATTTTATTAATGCATTTTTTTTATAATCGCCCCTAGATACCATGGTGCTCCTTACCCTACCCCCAGACATACTCACATGGAACACCTAAGGTATTAATTACTAAAGCCTACCTTATACAGACCGTGTCCGTGTCAGATCAGGTAGTCTATACAGCCATCCACAGCTCAGTGAGAAGTATGTGATATGCAGAGAAATGACTGCGTCAGTACTCTTCTGCGGACAGATAAGTGCCAAGACAGGCCTTCTCTAGTTTATCTTATACAGCTGGGCTCTTTCTGACAGGGTGAGGGTTTTATCTGGAGTGAGCACACCATCCCTGCAGTACTTCAGAGCGTCAGCAGTTTATGAGGGGAAGCTATGAGTCCTGTCTCATTAGTCTGTAACTTGTCCTCTTGGAGCAGATGAAGGAGCTGGAGGGGGAGAAATACTGCCTCTGACAGAATAGTAATAATTTATAGTCTGTTACCATCACATTGCCAGGAGAAGCAGTCACATTACTACAGAAACAAGTGGCAATGTCATACTGCTTTCACTCACTTCTTTAGTAAACAAAAGGACAACAAGGTAGCACAGAAAAGGAAAATAATGGAGTTCTGAAGGCCTTGTCTATCTATCTACCACAGCACCTAGACCATGCATGGAATATACTGCCAAATATGTCAAGCATTGTATAGTTTTTGGTCATTTCAACTTTAAAGTGCATTATTTTGGTTTATCCCCTATTAACATTTTGATAAACATTACAGAGAATTATATGTTCACCTTCTGCAGGAGTGTGAACTATTCTCTAGAGGGGCAAAAGTAATATTAGGAAGTATCACTTTACTGAGTGGTTAATGGACGCACTGTCATGGGCAGACTAGATCATTGCTCGACAAACCCCAGGCGCCAGATCGCCATGGCGACCAGGAATTTAGACCTGGCCCCTGGGTGCAGTCAGCCTCATGGTCCCCTTGCCGCTGCCATCCGATTTTTTTTTTATTTTTCCTCAGCGCGAGGGGGTAAAGTCTGTGCGGACTGCAAGCTCCGCCCCCTCGCGCAACGCATGTCTGAGTGCCGGATGTCGTCACGTGACATCCTGGCACTCAGCAGGAAGATCGGCTGCAGCACGAATGTCCCCCTCCTCTGCATTGAGGTAAAGCAGCAGGGAGGGGGGACACGTTAAGAAAAATCCCCAAGAAAAGACTGTGTGAGGTGGGTGTGTGTTTGTACATATTGTAAAGTAGGTGTGTGTAAGGTGTTTGTATATATGGGTATATGTAAAGTAGGTGTGTGTGTGTGAGGTGTTTGTATATATGTGTATATTTGTGTATATGTAAAGTAGGTGTGTGTGAGGTTTTTGTATATATGGGTATATGTAAAGTAGGTGTTTGTGAGGTGTTTGTATATATGGGTATATGTAAAGTAGGTGTCTGTGAGGTGTTTGTATATATGTGTATATGTAAAGTAGGTGTGTGTGAGGTGTTTGTATATATGTGTATATGTAAAGTAGGTGTGTGTGTGAGGTGTTTGTATATATGTGTATATGTAAAGTAGGTGTGTGTGAGGTGTTTGTATATATGTGTATATGTAAAATAGGTGTGTGTTTGTATATATGTGTGTATGTAAAGTAGGTGTGTGTGAGGTGTTTGTATATATGTGTATATGTAAAGAAGGTGTGTGTGTGAGGTGTTTGTATATATGTGTATTTGTAAAGTAGGTGTCTGTGAGGTGTTTGTATATGTGAGATAGGTGTGTGTGTGTGTGTGTGTGTGTGTGTGTGTGTTTATATATATGTGAAGTAGGCGTGTGTGTTTATGAATAGCGAGTATGTTTGCGTGATTGTCTGGCTCCTAAATTTTTTTGCTGGCTCCTAAAATCAAATTAAATTTGTCAAGCCCTGGACTAGATGGGCCGAATGGTTCTTATCTGCCGACACATTTCCATGTATCTATCTAGTACGTATTCCACACGTGACAATCCATCATCAGCATTCAGGTTCTTGAAGCCTTCCAACCAGTACCCCAACTGTGAAGGCATCTCACCACCATTCTATCATGTGAACGCATTTCACCACCCGTCCAAAGCACAAACATCTCTCCTGAACCCATTTAGGAATCAAAAATAGTATATTACTATGGGGTTTATTCATTAAACAGTGGACTATGGTACACAGACAACCAAGTTTCACAAATGAATCCAAACTAGCTTAACTGTAAAAAGTTTCAAACTCAGCTATGTTGCCCTAAGTTGCACGTCAGTTCATCACAATTTACATATTAGTGAATAGATTCAAAAGGCATCTCACCAGTATCTCAGACTGAGGATACTTCTCACCAGTATTCCACATTTAAAGCATATCAACAAAGGTGTAAACTGTGACGATGAGGCATCTCATCAGTATTCCATACAATGTAGGGAGTTAGACATTATAATTATCCATCAATAGTATTCCACCTTTCAAAGTCACCTTAGCAGTAATAAGCAAAATTAAGATTTCTTGCTATCACTCTGCACAGAAAAAGCCTCTTTCCCCACCATTTCAACATAGGAGACTTCTCACTACCATTCCACACAGAGAAGACATCCTTTCTACCATTCTTCACAGGAAAGACTTGTTACCAACAATCACACAGAATTCTACATGACCATTTTTTCCCAGCATTCCATATGAAGAACACCAATATGGGAAAACATGCCAAACATTTACCAGTATTCTGTATCAAGAAGATCTATCGTCTACAACATGAAATTATTTCACTGGGCTCAAAAGAACTTCAGAATTCTACATAGACTTATTACTCCAATTTTAAAACATAACCTTCATTTCTACAAGAATAGCTCTCCTCAGCATGCTACACAGATAAATCACCTGTTTGGTACACTACATAAAAAAGCATTTGTAATGAAACAAAGTTATTTTTATGTCACTCCTCTCTGATAGGCTACAGCAGGGCTTGACAAATTTATTTTGATTTTAGGAGCCAGACCTTTTTTTTAGGAGCCAGACAATCACGCAAACATAAACACAATTCATAAACACACACGCCTACTTCACATATATACAAACACACATACTTTACATATACACATATATACAAACACCTCACACACACATATATACAAACACCTCACACACACATATATACAAACACCTCACACACACATATATACAAACACCTCACACACACATATATACAAACACCTCACACACACATATATACAAACACCTCACACACACATATATACAAACACCTCACACACCCATATATATAAACACCTCACACACCCATATATACAAACCCCTCACACACCCATATATACAAACCCCTCACACACACCTACTTTACAATACATACAAACACACACCCACCTAACACAGTCTTTTCTTGGGGGTTTCTTCTTGATGTGTCCCCCTCCCAGCTGCTTTACCTCACTGCAGGGGAGGGGGACACTCGTGCTGCAGCTTAACTCCGTTGGTCGGCGTGCTGAGTGCCAGGATGTCACGTGACGACACCTGGCACTCAGACATGCGTTGCGCGAGGGGGCGGAGCTTGCAGTCTGTGCCATCGGCCATCGGCACAGACTTTACCCCCTCGCGCTGCGGAAAAATCGGATGGCAGCGGCAAGGGGACCAGGAGGCTGACAGCACCCAGGCGCCAGGTCTAATTTCCTGGTCGCCATGGCGACCTGGCGCCTGGGGTTTGTCGAGCCCTGGGCTACAGGTATTCATTGTCCCAGAGAGACTATAACAGCTTCCTAGTCACTCTAGGGCAGTGATGGCGAACGTTTTTGGTCCCGAGTGCCCAATTTTTGACCGACACAAATTTGCAGACCACAAAGTGCCAACACCGCATACTCACACACGCTTATACTCATACACACACACGCTCATACACACACACACACTTATACTTATGCGCGCACACACTTATACTCAAACTCACACACACATTTATACTCACACACACTCATACTTATCCTCACACATACACACACACACATATACTCATCCACACACACATATACTCATCCACACACACTTATACTCATACACACACACTTATACTCATACACACACTTATACCCAAACCCACACACACTTATACTCATACTTGCACACACTTATACTCATCCAAACACTTATACTCATACACACACTTATACTCCTACACACACTTATACTCCCACACAGACTTATACTCATACTCACACACTTATACCCAAACACACACACTTATACTCATACAGACACTCATACTCATACACACACACACTTATACTCATACTCGCACACACTTATACTCATACTCGCACACACTTATACTCTTACTCACACACACACACTTATCATACTCATACTCACACACTTATCATACGCATACACACACTTATACTCGCACACACACACACATTTATACTCACAAACGCACACACACATACAGGTTCAGCTCTCACCGCTTATCTGCTCCGTTGTCCTGGAGGTGCAGGCATCAGTGTAATAGACGGGCGCTGCCGGTCACCTGCTTCTTCTCCAGATGATTGGCGCATGTGCGTTATGTGAAGAAGCGTTCAAGTCGGAAAGCAAACAGTTAATTGCTTTCCAACTTGAACGCTTCTTCACAGAACGCGCATGTGCCAATCATCTGGAGAAGAAGCAGATGACGGGCGGCGCCAATCTATTACGCTCATGCCTGCACCTCCAGGACAACGGAGCAGATGACCGCGTGCCAGAGCTGAGGGCTTGGCGTGCCAGTAGTGGCACGCGTGCCATAGGTTCGCCACCGCTGCTCTAGGGAGAGTCAGCTATGGGACCCTATAGCATGTCTGGGTCTGGGGCAGCTGTCTTCTTTGCTCTTCGGTAAATGTTAATGAAGCAAGCTAAAACAGCAACATTGCAAAACACTTTACCGGAAAGGGAGCAGTTATCTCATAATAGTCATAGTAAATGGGCCAGTTGGTTGTTATCCAATCAATGTATATATGCTGGCACCTTTGATAATATACTCTATCCTGAATAGCATGAATCATCATTACCTGTCTCATACTGACTGTCTAATATGCAAGAAGGAGGTAGGAGGCAAAGGTGGCTTGGCAAAGTAGCACACAAGCCTGCTGATGTCACAAGATGGGTGTGTCGTCACGAGAACTGCTGAGCCAATAAAGACTGCATATGAGAGCCTCTACACATTTTTCCAGCGTTTTTTGTGAAAAGTGTCACATTTCCCAAACCTGAATGAACCCAAGACAGTTGGGAGATTTGCAATTATAATAATTCAATTAAATAAATTTAACAAGGAATAATGTTAATAAATCACCACCCTGGTGCCTAAGTAGTGCATCTAAAAGCTCTATACCAATCATGCAGGATTGAGAGAAAAAAAACATAAAACAATATAACTCCATTCTGCTTGTCATTTGGCATGTATTTTGCAAATCCAATAACATAATATCCAATAATATTTTTCTAATGGCTTGTGGAAGGTAGAAATGTTTTGATTCTACACAGATGATTATTCCTGACTTACAGGGAACAAAAGGCAGTTTGCATGGTCTATCTTTTAGAGGAGCTTTGTACTTGTAGGAACAACTTGTACATGTCAGGATGAAAAAGATACCCTAAGGATTGACATACTCTGGTTAGAGGAATCAGGACTTGTACACATAAGGAAGACCCCTGGATGCTTTCAGACTTTCTAAAAGGGCTTTGGAGACATTTTCAACAGATGAAGATTTTGGTTTGAAACATCAGCATAAGTGAAAAAGAGATTGAGGAGATTTAACTTGCTTTGTACTAATGAAGGATACATGGGAGTCTAGTGCACTGGTTCGAACCCATTTCTCAAGGTCCATCCAACAGTCCAGGACCTACGGATTACACAGTTGTGTCTAAGGTGTATTTTAAAAATAAACACCTTAGACACAACTGGATAATGCCTAAATCCTGGACTGTTGGGTGGGCCTTGAGGACTGTTTGGGAACCACTGGTCTAGTGATGGAAAAGAACTGCAAAAACCATGTATTAATAGCGGAGTTGTAAAGATAAACAAGTTAGAGGAACTGAAAGTACTATATTATTTAATATTAAAAGTTCCTTGAAAGTGAAGAAGAAATAAATTTGAAGAGCTCAGTGCAAAGGACGGAGAGACCTGTGAGCTTTCGAAAGTTATGTACAGATGTGGAATAGACCTATGAGCTTTAGAAAGCTATGTTCAGATGAAGAATAGACCTGTGAGGTCTTGTACACTGTGGACAAATGAAAAAGACATGTGTGCTATTTAAACAGTTGTGTACAAATAAGAAAAATACACAGATAAAAAAAAACAGCTGTATACATTAATTAAAGACAATTCAGGTTTTCCAGCTCTGTTTGCTATAATTAAATTTATGCAAATGCCTAATTATAGTTGTGAAATAACATCCACTCAAACGACTGGGTTTCTACAGAGGATAATCAGATTGAGAACAGTCTGGAACTTTCTTACCTGCTGCTGCCCTTCTCTCTCTCTCTCATCTATAACCCCTTGAGCACTGGGTGAGGGAATACCAAATAACTTCACTGTCACCCTTGCACCAACAGTCACATACAGCAAGCTGTGTTATATTTGTGTCATGTGTTTTGGATACATGAGCCGGCAGGGAAGATGCTAGGGTTACATCAATCCTTCCTGTGTCTCTGCTATTATTAGATTGGAAGCTTGAGGTGAGAGGGGGGCAAGCTTTCCTAGCGGATCTACCACACTGTCACTTCAACAGAAGCAAAACAAACTCTGCCAATCAGTGCCACAAAAGGAATGGGGGCAATACTAACAAGGACTGGGAGTTTGGTGAAAAACCAATGTCAGAGATTTTTCCGTTGTAGCCAGCTACACTGTCTCTTCTTTTACTTGGACCAAAGGTGAGAAAGAACAAGCTTTGTCCACTTGTGATGCACATCATCAACATCCCTGGATGTACAGCATGAAAACAAATTGCCATCTATGAAGGAACTTAATAAAGTACTAGATAGAAAAAGAAACAATAAGACAAAAGGTCATGCTCCAAAACTAAGATGGCAGGAAATGAAAGGAAGTAATAGCCTCCACAAAAGGTACAAAGTATTGATTTTATCCCATGACCCCTATAAAGGAATGGTAGTCTCCAATATACTCAATAAACGCACATATCCCACCAGACCCATACTGTTCTTAAAGACCCTATTCCAGCACAGAATATCCTTCCTTTTCCAATCAAAAGGAACTCGCTAACACTTAGTAGAACATTCCAGGGTTGTTTAATGAACAGTTTCACGCTAACACTTAGTAGAACATTCCAGGGTTGTTTAATGAACAGTTTTAAAAGTAGTGCAATTGCCATGGTAACCAATGGAATATTCCTGATGATTGTTATATTTTTAGAACTTGCTTTAAAATCACACAAAGCCATTATAGTAGGTGCTGTAGAGTATTTATTAATGGGTTTCTGATCAAACATCAAATTCCACATTATCATGTTCAAACAGGTGAGAAAAGTAGAGGGTAAAATCTACTTGTATTATCTGTATTCCTGGTGTATCCCAGCGCTCCAAACAATTTGTCAGGTAAAATAAATGGCTGCATTTTGGGAATTTCTTGGTGTGTTTGACCTGCGTGGCATGTGGCCAGAGAAGGCTGCCAGAGAAGGACTGACCAAAACAATGCGTTATACAATCCCAGTGGTAGCATGTCAAATCCTATTCCTCCATACATACTTGAGTTGGGTTGATACCACTAGGGACCACTAAAGTCTCTACTTACTTATGAGGCTGGCCATGGAGGAGGTGGTTTGCAGGTCACTGTGCCACTAATGCTCCCAGCAATGTCCCAGATACGAGCAGTGAAAACTGTGAGACAGCCTCATATTAGGCAAGTTCAGAAGAGACATCTTCTGAATGCCTGGAGCTGATCAGCCATTTTCCTTGGCTAATAAACATGTTTTTTTTTAAATCATGTTCTTTTACCCCTTTACATTAGTTATCTCAGAATACAGTGTAATAAAGTGTTGCACAGGATATAATAAAATAAATAAAATAAATACTTATCAGATAAGTACTTATTTTATTTTATTATATCCTGCGCAACACTTTATTACACGATATTCACTATTTTGTGCTAATTGGAGGAAAATGCACTAGTGTTTGCTGCATAATTTGTTTGTCTGCACATTATATATAGAGCTTGTCACTTTATCTGCATTTATCTCAGAATACAATTTGTTCTCACATTGCAAATCCTGCACAATCTATTCTAGTCAAAAACAATCCTGGCGTTAGTTTGGTTGTCTTCTGTTTGATAGTTTGGATAAATAAAATTAAAAAGCAAGATTATTTTACATTTATTGAGTATGTCAGTCGCTGTTACTCGCTCTCTCAACAATGACAGTTAAAAACATCCCCCAAGACTTTAACCAAGATCTCACTTCAATTATGAATTCCAGCTGTACTTAGCGTAACCTCCTCGGGGACAGAGTCTGCAAATTTGAGACACTTGTCATTTCAAGAAGAAACAGGGATGCAGGAAGTGGATAGGGGGATGGGAGAGACGGAAAGATAAAGTAAGCAAAATAGGCAAAAATGTATATTTAAAGGAACAGCGTGCTTTATATTAGTCTTAACCATATACCTGCTAAACAAATAGGTTTGGGCTACTACTCTTTGTACACAGCTGTTTCTCAGACAGCTGTGAGCCATTGTGTGTTGAATGGCAGGAGATTTTTGCTTTGTTACTTTTGTCTTCCAGTTCAATGTCAAGTATGTAAAGCACTGGCAGTGGCTTCACACTGCTTCCTGCCAGCATGCCATGGGTTACAAGGAAGCCAAGGCAGGATATTAAATAGATTATTAGCACAAGTGTTACTAATGGATCTGCATTTGTATAATAAGTGCCCCCCCCCCAACAGTAAACACATAAATTATACAGCACCCTTTCCCATACGAATGGTAAGACTGGACAGCCGGTTATTGATCCAGTGCTGTTCACTAGTAAATAAGACATTATAGGGTCTACTCAATAAAGAGACAATCGTAGGGAATTGAGATGGGAATTTCAAACTATAGGCCAATGTAGCCGAGATGGAAACATATTCTAATGCAGATGAATTGAAAATAATCTATACATTGTGTTGGCAAAATTCCAATGAAATGCCTAAATTATGAGAAAAATGTGTTTTAAATGTGTCTGTGGGTCTCCTGTTTATGACATCACCTGTAGCATGGTATATGTGACTGACATAAATGTATCTACTTTTGTAAAATAAAAATGTATATAAAGTACTGCCCAACCTTTCCACAAATGTCTCCACTTGCATTTCTTGAGCCCCAGCTATTGAATATTAATGCCCAGAAGTATTCCAATCCCTCTGATGATTTAGCCTTTAATATTTCATGATAATGACCTCATGTGTTGCATATATCATTACATTAATAATTCATTTCACAGGAAAGTCCTTAGAGGGATCTCTACACTTCCTGATTCACATTCACATCCCATGGCTAAGAGTCCTCATTAATGTATCAGCAGTGCAGAAAAATTGCGCTGATCCAGCATTAAAGATCAATTTCCCAGCCCCTTACTGTGAGAAACCTTCCAGATTATTCAGTGCAAGCAATGGTAACTAATTAAGTCCACACGTTATATTCACTAAGTTTATGTAGGTCTATAGACTATGTCAGCAATGGCTCACCTTATGTTTGGAAACTATATATTTTATCATATTATGTTAGCATTATCTCTGACTGAGCATCATGGGATATCTAAAGTGCCAATAAGAAGTGAACTGCAAAGAACAGGCATCAATAACAGAGTTGGAAATATAGGATATATTTGGAGAATTTTTCCAATTCTTAAGGCCTGATTTTTGTTAGTTCACGTTTTAGTGAATGTACACTAAGCTGCACTCACATTTGTGGTTGTCGCAGTAATTAGCATTAGAGGACCATATTGCTATTATATTGAGGGACACGTAACTCATTTAGACATTTTGTCTACAGCAGCGGAAGGGATTCTTTATGATGAGGAAAAAAAGGTATGGAATTTGCTGCCAGAAGAGGTGGTGCTATCGAATACGTTAGATGCTTTTAGAAAGGGCCTTTATAGTTTTTTTAAGAGAGCAGATCATAGAGGGCTATGTTTCGTAGTATTAAGATTAATATTTATTTATGGCTTGTTTCTTCAAGGAGAATTAATTTGGCGTCAAGGACATTTTCTCCCTTATTGAAAGCAGTTTTGAAATTGCTGAAAGAAAGGGGATGGGGAGGATTTTGCCTTTCTTTTGGATCAACGTAAACAGGAAAAGGGTTGAATTGATAGATGCAAGTTTTTGTTTTTTCCAACCCAAACTATGTACTTATGATAGTGATATTATAAATGTATCCCAATCTGCAGCTCTCATTTTGTACAATGGAGATCTGAAGCATGCATTTTTTTTAGAAGCATTCTAGAATAACAGTGATGGGTCGCCCTAATCATTCACATAACTTGGCAGGAGTTGCAATATGGATCACAGCGGATGTTAGAGGAATTTGGACCTTACTTGGGACCACAACAATTTGAAAATTACTCACCATTTTTCATGCATATTAAAGATCTATAATAACTGATTTCTAACCATATTTATTTTACATACAAACATAACGTTTGTAACATCTAACGACTTTCCCACAGAACTGTTGAGCATTTGGCTTTAGCCTGGGAGGCGAAAAGTCACATTTAAAGTGCTTCAAATAAAAACAAAAACGTAAGTATCTCAAAACATAACTATAACCCTTACTGAACAAATTTTCTAAGCCCCTTACTGAACAAATTTTCTGGCCCCTCAATATGCCATTTAATATGCCAGTATTTTGCCCCTCAATGTGCCATTTAATATGACAATATTTTGCCCCTCAATGTGCCATTTAATATGCCAGTATTTTTCCAATTAATATGCCAGTATTTTGCCACTCAATGTGTCATTTAATATGCCAGTATTTGCACCTCAATGTGCCATTTAATATGCCAGTATTTTGCCCCTCAATATGCCAGGGATTTGCCAATTAATATACCAGGATTTTGCCCCTCAATATGCCAGGATTTTGCCATTTAATATTCCAGGATTTAGCCATTTAATATGCCAGGATTTTGCCCCTCAATATGCCGGTATTTTGCCCCTCAATATGCCATTATTTTGCCAATTAATATGCCAGTATTTTGCCCCTCAATGTGTCATTTAATATGCCAGTATTTGCACCTCAATGTGCCATTTAATATGCCAGTATTTTGCCCCTCAATATGTCAGGGATTTGCCAATTAATATACCAGGATTTTGCCCCTCAATATGCCAGGATTTAGCCACTCAATATGCCAGGATTTAGCCATTTAATATTCCAGGATTTAGCCATTTAATATGCCAGGATTTTGCCCCTCAATATGCCAGGATTTTGCCCCTCAATATGCCAGGATTTTGTCACTCAATATGCCAGGAATTTGCCAATTAATATGCCAGGATTTTGCCCCTCAATATGCCAGGATTGTGCCCCTCAGTATGCTCGTTATATACCACCCTCCTCCCTCCCTTCCCCAGTACTTACCTCCTTGCTGCTCTGCCAGTCCGCGGCTGTGAGGGGAGCGTTGTGCGCTACCCTCCAGTCGCGCAGATTCAATAAAGTTTGTTTCAGAGTAACTCCGTTCGCAATTTTTTTTAACAAACTTTATTGAAGCCGCGCAGCTGGAGGGGAGCGCACAACGCAATGGTGGCGTGACCCGGTGCCAGTATCGTCCGTCACCCCCTAATGGCGGGCCTGAATGTGCACAAATATACAAGTCTCAGAAGCCTGTCCAGAGGCCTTTTCCACCATATGTCCAGCTAGGGAAGTCAGATCTACCGTCTTCTCTTCAAGAGAGACATAACTTTTAAATGCGCCCCTGTGTTCAAGGGAAACCAAATGATTAATCAAGGAATTATGAATTATGCATTCTGCAGGGCCACCTGCTGAATATAGTAGAAGTTAAAAAAAACATCGGCTCCCCTTTCTAGAGTCATGTGTATTCTACATGCTGCAGATAAAGCATGCAAAGTGCATCCTGTCATACACACAGACACAATCCAGTTAATTAACCATTGTTGATACTGTGAGATCTCCACCCTAATTAATAAACTGGATTCTTCCTGTGTGAATATACATCCAACATCCTGCTGGTGCTTTGCATGTAGAACATATTTGTCCCTGGAAATATAACAGCAGTTGACCACTACTTAATCTATTTTTATTTTTTATTTATTGTTTGTACTATATTTTATGTAATACGTTCTTATAAACATTATCTTTTTATTTCTTACCAAGAATTTGGTTTCACAACTTAATTATAAATAAGTAACCATTACTTTTACAGCAGCATTTGGCAAATGTAATTTTTAACTTGTTAGTCACTAATTTGTTATGTTAATGGTGAGGGGTGCCAGAAACGATTTTATTGGTGTATGGTAGTGAGACTGTTCTGTCTTTCCAAAAAGAAGTGAAAACAAAAGTGACTGCTTCTGTTTACTGGAAATCTACGAGAGTCTGTGCTGTGTGCATTTGTTCCATTAGTTGGTATTTCTGGCAGGATACCAGAGTAGAAAGGACTAGGAGCAGCTTTCTTGCCTGCCAGAGGGTGGCACTGCGATAGTCAGATGGACAATTGGATTCTGGGAGATTCTGTATTCTATTTTACAGTTGATTAACTTTATGGCTTGTATCACTCAGCATCATATTTCGGTGTCTAGTTCAGGGAAAATGTATCTACCCTCAATAGCAGAAGCTGGGCACTGTTGCGTTATGTAAGCTGACCCTTATTATTACTATTATCAATTATTTATAGAGTGTTAACACATTCCTCACTCCATTGCATCTGAGAGTATTTGCAAATCAGGGTTGCTAAAAGTTCCATATACTGAAATAGGGGAAGAATGCTCTGCAGGCAAAGACTTATAATCTATAGTAAGCCAGAAAATATCATAGATTGAATAAATACATCTGTGGATTTATGGTCCAGACATCTTTATTTAAGGGACAGACATTAGCATGAGGTCAGTCAGGGGAGGGCAATTGGCAAAGGGGTAACTGCCTGTCTATTTCATGATGAAGCTAAACCATGGGCTAAATTGTTTTTATCCCATGGGCCAAAAAGTAGCCAGCCGTCCCTGAGCTCAGTGAAGATTATATGAAAAGACCCGCACAAACGTGTCAGGAAGGTAGCAAAAAAGACGCAACCAGTGCTTCTTATGTATAATGTTGATTGCGTCTTTTCATACATTTGGTGCAAACTTTTGGGGTGCGTTAGCATTATAAATTGACAAACGCTGAGCATATGGTCATGTTTTATGAGTATCTGTGTCTTTATTTATTTGTTCCTCAACATCTTTCTGCCGAAAAATAATGGGGTCACTCATGTTTGTCTATGGACGGTTTATTCTGAATAGTAGGTATTTTAGAAGGTACTCTTTATATTAAATTAATTCCTTATTGTCATTGATTTCAGGCTGTGAGTTATTCCGTATTATTGGGTACCCTATTTGTGCAGGACTCAGTTTAGCACATGCCCATTTCTTTTTATGGTGTATATTGTTTGCTCCAGTTTTTAGTGGCTTTAGTATTTTTACACAGTAATTTTGTTATTTGATATATTGTATCTAGTGTCTCTTGAGGAGTTGGCATCATTTCCACCATAATCAGATGCTTTATTATACATGACTCCAAAATAATTTTGCATCACTTTCATTGAGTGAGACTCCCCTATTTGTCCAACAGTGCTAAATAATTGATGATGCATTGGCCAAACTTGGTCCTCAGACTAGTAGTTAAGTAAATGATTGACATCCTTATGAAACCTGCTGTTTGTGGACCACTATTGAGAAATGAATATGCTTCGTCAAAAGGGGCTAAAGTACATTTGTATCGTTGCCAAATATTTCAAATTTATTGAAGCTTGAAGAATTGTGTTTTGCCAATACTATGAGTTCTCTTCTTGCTACAAAGGGATTAACATGGTAAAATATGTATCCTGACCATAATTTTTATAATTAAAGGGCAAAATACTCTTCTAATTGAGGCCCTCGAAATAAATGGGGGAAGTGGAATTTGCATGTCATCAGAAAGTCGCTGAGGGTTAAAATTCCAAAAGTGGCAAAAATGACAAATATTTGTACAAGTCAAAAAATGTAAACATTTATTAATGACTGATATCATTGATGTGGTAGGCCAAAAACAAATTTTGAGACTGACATTTTTTTACAATTTATTCAGCATGGTATTTAACGGTAAAAACAAACCACTATAAAATGGGTCTATTCCAAGCATATTTTTAAATTATTATTATATAGTGAATAATGCTGCTCTTATTCTTTATGCTAAATTAAGTATAGTTTCTTGCCAAACTATAAAATGGCATGCTCAACCTATCGATTTTTGAAATTATTAGCTACAGCAATACTCAATAGGGTGACTACATCAATGTTTTATTCTGGGAAGCTTCTCACAAATCTTTACTCCACGGCTGTAATCAGGCATATGTAGGTTATAATGCACTCTTCATTTTAGCCCCTGCAACCCTGACACATGCATTTTTCATAAATTAAGCAACAATGTGGTCTCCCTAATACTGAATATTGTGTGTGCTCATGGGTACCCCCATGGAGAATAGTGGAGGAAACATTCTCAAATCCCGTATTTGCTCGATTATAAGACGACCCTGATTATAAGACGACCCCCCAAACTTTGGATATTCCATTAGGAAAAAAACTAAAAGCCTGAATATAAGACTACCCTATAGGAAAAAAGTTCAACTTGTATATATTCATATGTAAATTGCTTTTTTAATAAAAAATTATACCGGTAATATCATGTGAACACATATGTGCACAGTGCTTCCCCGTGCCTCTCACACACCCATTTTCAGAAGATTTAGGGTTTTTTTTACTATCCGCTTTAATATATATTAGTTGATCACTTTTTGGTCTGCAGTGATTTTTTTTAATGAATATACAAACACATAACCTGCTTTCTGCCAAAATATATATAACCCTGCATCTCTCAAGAAGAATGGCATTATACCATACTGTAGCTATAAAACACATTATCCTAAAAGCTGTTTGTTTTTATATTTTAAAAACTATAACATCTGATGTCTGCATCAGCCGATTACTATTTTCAACTACTAATATGTGTACCTCTTCTAATTTCCAGTATATTCAAAAATATAACAACATTTCCGTCATATACCTACCACTACCAACACCTCCATGGTATATTGGTAAGTCCCTACAGCTGTTACTACGGTGGACTACTATTCCAACAACCCTCTGCCAGCCTCTCGTAGTTCAACAACAGCTGGAAGGCTAGATCTGACCATTTATCCATTTACTCTGCACACAGAATGTGCACTTAAACCAGCATGATTAAGCAAAGGATTATAGAGATGTTAAAAATCCAGTAGTTAACCCCCCAATACCTCCTCTTACAAATGCTGTCTTTAATGTTTAGGAAAACCACACAGATGGACTAAATATAGGATTTAACCCTTTCTAGGCTGTAGCTAAAAAGAGTACTATGCAACACTAGAGAACAGACGGTGCATTGTTATACATAAATAAATAGGTTGGATGCATTTCCCTCTGTCTTGTAAAAGGTTAAACACATGGGCTAGCCAGCCAGCTTCTCCTTTATTCTTTAAAGGCGCTACAACCCATCCCCCACTACCTAGTTTGATTAAATACACGCCATGTTCTCTGGATGTGAGTGACTGGCATATCAACATCCATCCTATTTACTCTGTGCCAGAAGTCACAGCACTGGTGGAACAAAAGACTAGCTATGTCATAGTTAGAAAGGCCTGGAAATTCCTACTTCAGCTCCAGGGTTTGCCACTTCTGGAGAAAGAAACATCACCCTTTACAGATAAGCATATTCATTATGAAATAAAAGCTCCTCCCCTTTTACTGACTATCATTTCTAGACAGCTGTAAGAGTATGAAGTGACTGGTCCTTTCATGACCACATTACAGCACTTGGTCAGCAACCATCACAGCATTCTAAAGTGATAGTGAGCAAAAGAGGAGGAGCTTAAATTTATTTACTTTTAGTAAATTTAAATTATGAAAAAATGCACTCTGTGAATCTGGAAACATATAACCATATATATTTTGTTAATAATTTGTATTTTAAGATATATTTTTTCCTTCATGTAACTAGACTTAAGGACAGATAGAAGGATGCAGGGGAAGATATTAAAATCCCCTGGCTGTAAAACAGAGGCAGATCAAAGTATAAACACCACTCCAAATAAACCAAGCTTAATTCCATACAAAATGAACTTCAAAAGTGCTAAATTATAGGTTGTTTTTAAACTTTATCAGGTAGCTATGTTATTGTATAACACAAAAACTATTGGAGCCATGTATAAAATTGTTTCATCCAACTTCTACCTATCTATGTTTCTCTCTTGCTCTCTATACACATATATAAAACATAAAATGCTCAAAGCTTATGTATGCAGTTGTGTCTATTATTCTAAGCACCAGAGCAACGTGGAGGTTTGGGTCTGGCGGAGGGGGCACAGATCTGTAAGGAGTCTGCTTTATACATAGGTGCACATACATATTTTTAAAAAAAGTATTTGGCACTATCTGCTTTTTTTATACATCATCCTCATTCTGTAAGCAGAATGTCAGTCAAATGCAAGACATATAAAGGCAATCCATATCATACACATACTGGGAAGATTGTTTGGAGACATTCTACACAGCAAACAACAAATACATTATTTGTCACAAGAGTATGTATATAACCTTTACTGTGACTTAAAATGCGGTACTGGCTTTGGGACATTATTTTCATTGGAAACAGTAAGATGCATACTTCCCAAGATCAAGGAACTTAGCATGTTTTATGTGTATGAGTTCCTCACTGAATTCACAAGAAATAAAACTCACAGTAATGTGTGTTTTAACTACAGTAAATGTGTTTGTTTCTTATTTTGAATAAATAAATGACCTACTTTGTTATATAAATTGTAATCAGAATACCTCATAAATTAACATAATATAATAGCCACTAAAAATATATCCTTCTATGGCCTTTTGAACTATTAGGATATATGAACAGTACTTTAGTTGAAAAGACAACAATCTTATATCTGGTTGAAATTCGCCAGGTTTGTAACTGGACAATCTGGTATTTGGAACCATATGATGTTTTATTTGTGTCCTCTAATTTAGTCAGAATGATTTGACAACACTGCTTGGAGTCCTGCAGTCTATCCTAGACAGGATTGGGCCTAGTCACCTTATCACCATAGCAACCAGGCCTCACTGGTACCTCAGCAGTGCAGTCATTGTGTATTTCCCTTTATCTGAATGAAAATGTTAATAAAATGCAAGGATGTAATGCAAAATGTAGCACTATGTAAATAACTAGGGGCATTATCTAATTTTACCTTCTCCTTAACCATAACAGTGCTTGAACTGTTACCTATTGAGGTCCACATCAAATAAAAGATGAATAAGAAATGAACTACACAAAACAAAGCATACACAGAATAATGTATGATAATTATAGCTATAAAATATGCCAACTGAGTAAAAATAACATGAAGTGACTTTTAATATGGAGATATTGTATTTTTTTATGTTGTTTGATTAATTTTTATAGAAAAGGGATGTCCAAATGACTAAAAATAGGAGGATGCCTCACACCTACTAAGACTGCTAAAAAGCCAGAATAACACACAGAACAAAAACCTTTACTGTACAATTAACTTCATTCAATTTTACGGCATACAAAAATCCTGTTTGCAAATGCAGTTAATTGCCATTTTATTCACAGATTAGAAATCTCTAGAGAGGGAGGCATTTGTTTAAAAGATAGTATATGCTAAGGTATGCTTAATATTGGTTGATTCATTTTAATGCAATCATTAACAGAAAATAAATTGCAAGCTTGTTATTTGTATTTGCTACATATGCGAAAAGGAGGGTTTTTTGGTGTATTTTTTTCAATAGGTATAAACCCCCAGAGTTGTATAAATGCTTAATCATTTGGAAATTTTAAATCCTTAGAATACATTAAACAAAGCGATTTCTATTTGGTTGTTCTGTCACATATGTAGTATGTGATGATTTTAGAATGTGATAACTATGAGTGAAGACCTAAAAATCCAATTTTTCTCACAGTTGTGGAAAACAAAGGAAAGGAAAATACGCAGTGCCAAAGAGAGGAGAAAAAAAGAGAAAAGAAGACACAGACTGTCCCCTTGTGTATTTCAGTGGGGGAGGGAGGCAGGACCAAACACTAAATGGTTTGGGGAGAGTAAACTACCAACAGATGTGTATGAGGGGCTCTCTATACCAAGTGTTTTGGTCTAGGTCAGACACAAAAGCGTGGATTGATATAGCTAGGGAGGGCACAAAAAGGACTGGTGTGTGAGAGAGATGCAGGAACATCTGCAAATGAGGAGAGATCGTGTGCTGCAAGGGGAGTGTCTGGGCACAAGATAACGCAAAATATCACCAATAAAAATAAATGAATAATCGTTACAGCAGCAGCCACACTACTAAGATGGGAACAATGCATTTTGTTGCACTATGCACAAGAATTATTTGGTGTGTATTGTAGGCGCCACCATCTGCCACGCAAAGGGTTAAATGAAAAAAGGCGTGCCAGCTGCTTTCTCTGGCATGGAATTGGATTAAGCCAATGTGCTTTCTCACCGCACCCCCAAACACTCGTAAAGATATAAATGAACATGGATGGTGATGTGTTTTCCAAAAAAAGCTATAATGTTAAATTTCAGGAATATTTAATAATCCTCAGCACAATATGAGATTTTTGTGCTTCTGACTCAACCTAATTCACAGCGAAACCACACAGCAGTGCCAACGCCCCAAAGGAGTCCATCTAGTAATGCCAAGAATCAAGAGACACAGATGGGCGATTTGCTCAGAGCTGACAATTACAGATCCAGGTCTAGCTTTTGCTGTGCTGCGTTTACTGAGATTATGTCACCCTGCTGCGTTACCACTGAC
The DNA here is from genome assembly GCA_036172795.1 of Pelodytes ibericus. Lineage (NCBI taxonomy): Eukaryota > Metazoa > Chordata > Amphibia > Anura > Pelodytidae > Pelodytes > Pelodytes ibericus. The sequence continues at coordinate 146,428,540 of CM069862.1, forward strand.
TTGAATCCCTGTGCATTTCTCTACATCCCTTTACAACCCACTAATGGGGAATACATCAGAATTGTGACAGTAATGAGTTGCAGGGTTACACACGCAGTATCCACATGTCTGTCACCATAGAGATAGCTTTTTCTGTTTTGGAAAAAAAATGCTTTTGCCAGTAGATATGTTACATACCAACAACATGAGCAAGATGTTTCCTCCACAATCAAACATGTTAACGAAGGAATTACATTGCAAAGTCATAGCAATATACATGTCCAAAAGCATGTGGTGAACATGTATGTTTAACCTCTAGCGGGAAATACAAGAGACTGTATAAAGGTGGCGATAGCACAGTGATATGTCTGCCACACCTCACATGGGCATGCCGCAACATCAAGGCACTCTTGTCAAGTGTATACACCACTATTAACCCTTTTAGTGATGCTGGCAGAAGACATTAAAGTCTGACATAAAGGTTAATTTGAACCAACAAATGCCCCTTTCTCCTCTGAAGTCCTACAGATGATGGATGCTCCTGGGATCCCTGTCTTTGTTCTCTATTCTTCATCAGCTAGCCATATTTAACCTGCCATTTCCCAGACTATACTTGCAACTTGCACGTGCCTGGAATAAATCATACACTAATGTGTGTGTGGTTTTAAAATTTGCATGCACTGATGAGTAAAAAAATATATTTTTTATATTTATATAAATATATATATATATATATATATATATATATATGTGTGTGTGTGTGTGTGTGTGTGTGTGTGTGTGTGTGTGTGTGCACATTAATATTTATGCATAATTATGCACATGTGTGTATGTATAAATAACTTTCTATGAATCCTGCATATGTCAGGTGCACATATACTGTACAATTACAACACATGTATGCAAACACTCAACATACTTGTTTATACATGCTTGTATACTGCCAAACTCTCACATAAAGGACGAGTTGCATGTTTTGAATATACATGTGTCTCAGTATACACAGATAATCTATACCGACAGACAGTTGGTTATTATACCTACCCAGTCACATGTAGGTATATATTAGTGTAAACGAACCTTTGGCAGTCCACCTGCGTTGGACTACTGTTCCCACGTTGTTTTGCCACTGCAGTCCACAGCATCTGGAATGCCAAAGGTTAGCTATAACCGGGCTATTCAACATATATGCACCTGCAGTATACCCACATCCTGCATGTCTGTGCAGTACACGTTGCATGCAGTTACATTGTATTTTAATCGATTTACTCCATTGTATTGCATCCCTAACCCCTATATATGCACATATAATAGCTAATCATAACCGGATACCTGGCCGTGGCAGTCCTAGCGGTGCTGGCCGGTGTTCAGTGTCTGCCTGGTCCGCAGAGCAAGAAGAGGAGGAGGAGGGAGGCGGGCGCGAGCGACGGGAGCGTGCAGAGGAGCTGTCAGGAGAGGAAGGTCACGTGGAGGGAGAAGAAGCGAGGGGGGAGGCGGCCATGAGTGAGATGGAGGGAGGGAGCTGTCATGAGTGACCAGAAGGAAAGAGACAAGGGAGAGAGACAAGAGACGGAGAGGAGTATAGATAATATGGATGAAAGGGACATTCACCTAGATATATGCAGATTCAACTGAATGTGTTTGCTCAAGTCCTAGAGGGCAAGCACCGGCATTTATTGTACTGGGAATACCCAGAATGAAATAATGAATGTTATTGTGGCAGTCTGACCCGAGTGCACACCTATGCGTGAGACTGAATGCTATTAAATGGGGACCCTGTGCCAAGTGCTTGGCATTAAAATATTCAGCTACTGACACGATGCATATTCAGGATGATATTTTCCTCACTCACTGTGCATGCTGTGTGTTGTTAACAGAATTTTCATTCATATTCACTGTATGTGCATAAAGTGTAAGGAGTCTTTAACATGTTAGTGTACTTGGGACTCCTGACAGGCGGTACCGACCTGTATTTTCACTGAGCTCCTCCCCTTTTCGGCATGTCCCTCTGTAAACTCGGCGAATTCACATCTCTGGGCGGAGTCAGAAATGTGCGCGCAGAAGGCCTAGCTCCCGGGAGCGCGCAGCACTGGTCCTGCTGCTACTAGTTACCATGGAGACAGGATCAGCAGCAGCTTCTCCCATCCTATAGCCTCCTCCCCCCCATTACATCCCCCTCTGGGTTCTTTGTGTGAGGGATCCAGATAAATGAAGGAGGTCCTTGTGAAACCCCTAATGGTGCACCATGTTACAGGGTGTGGTGTGACACATATACTCATGCTAAATCAATTTATTCTGTAGCTTTTATGTTATTAAAGGAGAGACGGTGCAAAATCTGGCTTATTTGATGTTAACCAAAGGATACGCGTTAAAGCTTGAAACAGGTTACGGTGCTACTGCATGTACAGGGTTGCTTCAGTTTTAACATCGTGTGCGTATGCTGGAGGACTTACCAAGCAATGTATAACTGTCCGTAAAGCACCTGACAATGAACTGTATTTTTATTTAGTGTCCGCAATTAAAGAACTGACCTGCTATAGAGCCATTAACTGTTTGTTTAACTGTGTTGGCAAATAAGAACTTAGTTCGCTCAGATCTCTACCTGCTATTAAATCCTTGTGCTTTATTCGGTCCTTGGTCTTGTCTTATAATTAAATTAACCAAATGCTTATCCCACACATTTTAAACTCCTTTATTAACCTCTACTACCTCTGCTGAAGGCTGTTCAATGCATTAACCACCCTTTCAGAAATACTTTCTGATGTTACCTTAAAGTGTCCTCTTCCATCTTGTTTTGGTATTTTTTCTTCATAAATATACTCTCCTCCAATACAGTATACAGTCTCTTTGCTCAAACCCGGTCAGTTTCCCCTCTAAACAAAATCACCAGGTTTGTCCCTGCACAATGTATAGCTAAACTGGTGAGATGTAATGTCCATCTCACCTTTTTGTGAATAGCCCCCAGGCTGGATGGCACAGTTAGTACAAACAAAATAACTCCTTTGCAGAAAAATTATAGACCCTGTATGGTATAGTCTTCAGTATGTTTTATAAAAATCAGAATAAGAGATTCAGAAAAGACACTAAAAGTGAGTTGATGTGAGATTACCATATCATTTCACTTAGTTAACTATACATTGTGTAGGGACAAACCTGGTGAGTTTCTACCGCTAGAAAAACTAAATTGGTTCTGCATAATCCATAGTTACATTTTTTAAATATTGATGAAATGTTCATTATTGAATAATGTCTGAACAAAATATAGCTAGGGACATGAATGACTGTCTAGAGGTGGGAATTTAAATAAAAAATGTCTATTTTAATAAAATAACTTCATGTCTGGCTACTTGTTGGACATTAGTGAAACAACACAAGTCTAAATATGATAAATCCGTAACATTCCACTGGTTTCCATGGTGATTGCTCAACTTCAGCACGCTGGACATCAAGGTGCGATCTGCAGCTCCTGCGAAAATTGACCTGACGCCGGTGTTAGAACACCAGGAAACTGACTTTCTACAAGGCAGTGCACATAATCTCTCCTCTACCCTGGGAGTGGGGTCATATGCAAGGGTCAGAGAGAGGGAAGTCAAAAGTAAACCGGCTGACGAAAGGTGCGTGGATGAGCATTGTGATCCATAACCCTGCGGGTGTGAGTGTCTGCAGGTTTGGCTGTCTGCATGTGTAAGAGTCTGTTTGTGTGTCTGTCTGCATGTGTGAGTGTATGTTTCAGTGTGACTGTATTTGTGTGTGGGTGTCTAACACAGTAATACATAGGATTCAAATACATAAAGGGAATCAACACAGTAAAGTGTTAATTTATTAATTTTACTTGCTCCAGCATCCAGGGGCAGAGTTTGACAGGCTCTGCCTAGCTCCCACACTGCTGCGCTCCCCGCCAGTCACTATAGTCAGAGCGCCACAAGGTCACGTGACCTCGGATGCTCTGACTTCACCACAAGTGAGGGGAGAGTGGTAGCCTTCGTGCGTGTCGGGGCGCAAAGAGGGCAGGTGAGCCAGCTCCTCTAACCCAGGAGGCGCCTTGACACGCACATTTAAATAAATTAAAAATTAAAAAAAAATGGGACTGCCAGCAGCGGGATACAATTATCCCGCAAAGCAGATGGCGCCCCCTGGAGTCGCGCCTTAGGTGAACACCTAGCTCTCCTATTGGTAGCGCTGTGGATAAGTGTGAGTTGTGTGTATGTGTAAGTCTGTCTTTGTTATTGTGTGTGTCCCCATGTTTATGTGTGTGTAAGTCTGTGTGTGTAAGTCTGTGTGTATGTATTTGTATTTAGTTGTCTAAGTATCACAGAAATCTGTGTGTCTAAATGTCTGTTTGTGTAAGTGTGACTGTATGCAAGTATGAGTGTGTTTTTGTGTGACTCGGTGTGTGTATTTGTGTATGTATGTGTTATATTTCTGTGATACACTCACACTGCAAATAAATTACAGTGATGATAATATATTTATAAAATATATATAACATTTTCCCACAATGAAAAATGAATGTGGCCCTCTTCAGAAAAAAACTTGGACACCCCTTTCTAGAACATTGTCCCATTACTGCTCCTGTTACATAAATACCACAATGACGCAAAGCTGAGCCAGGCCCTGCTTCAACCAATTTATATTATAACAATGTATTTAATGACTTCCTTTAGATTATATCAGGGACTGTGGACCATTTTCACAATGAAATGCTACCTATGACATTGACCAAAGAACAATACCTTTTCCACATAAACTTGAGTCTCTGGAATAGATTGTATACCTCAAATTGTCTGATATGAAGCATTAATTAAACGTGACTGTCTTTCTTCTTGTGGCACTACATGATCTTTAAGATTCTTCCCCCTCCTCTTTCAAGAAAATGGTCTAAAGACCCCTAACTGTGAAATTTCCCTGGGGCACAAAGCTGGCATTGAGATGTAATTGGGTGGAAGCAAACAAGCGTTGTTACCAAAAAACTAGCTCCAAAGACTTGGCTTGGTGGCTGACTGGTGAGAATGTTATATATCCATGAATGCATTTTCACAAGTTGTAAGTCCAGGGTCATACTCTGATTATTTTATGTAAAGGGGAGAAAAATGTCTTCAACTTGTTAAATCATTAAACATAGTAAATACTCTTTTGTACCTCCTTCTGGGGTAGGTTTGATATTTCATCTTAAAGGCAATCCACCGTCTAAAGATTGTTTATAATGCAAATGAATATATAATGTAGACAAAAAAAAAATATTTGCATTGTGTTAGCTGTATTCCTAGAAAATGCATAAATTAAAACAGCAACTTTAGGAAAAAGATTTCCACCACCTCAGTCTGGTTCATGGATGAATCTGCCGGAGGCTCCCCTGCCACATTTAAAAGTAGACAACTCATCACTTTGCAGCCACATCACAACTGAGAATTTTGTGCAGCACAAGTACCCTACCCACACCAGCCCAAGGATTACCCTCATTATCTGTTTTCAGATATAAATTTGACTGTGATGGATTTCTGCCACCTCCTAGAGGTGCCTCAGAGACATGGCCCTGTTGGATACAAGAAGTAGCAGGGTGCTTAGCGCAAGACACCTCCCGATTTGAGGTGGAAACAGATATCATGGCTAACCTAGATCAAAAATGACTCATCGTCATGAACTCTCTTTTTGGCCTCCTTATAGAGAGGGTATTTATGGAAGGTATCATCAGCAAAAAAGTTAAGCACAGACAGGGCCGCCATCAGAAATTTCAGGGCCCCTTACTGAAAAAAATAATCTGCCTCTATATGTCCCTCTTGCCACCCTACCCTCCCAAAGTAATTTTATCCAGTTCTTTGTATATCATGACAATGATTTAAATACACCCCAGTACATGCCCCATCACCTGTATTGCACATCCAGGATTTGCTGCTGCCCCCCAGGATGTGCCCTATTACCCACATTGCACATCCAAGACTTAATATGCCACAGCCAGTCTGTCCATTGATATGCCACAGTTTTCACATTAATATGCCACTGTTTTCCTATTAATATGCCACTCTTTGCCCATGACCATTCCACAGCCAGGTTTCCCATTAATATGCCACTAATGGCAGTATGCTAATTAATATGCAACAGACTGTATTCCCATTAATATGGCACAGCCAGTATGCTCACTAATATGCCATGACAGTATGCCCATTAATATATCACAGACAGTATGCTCCTTAATATGCCACAGCCAGTATGCTCATTAAAATGCCACATCTAGTATGCTCATTAGTATGCCACAGACAGTATGCTCATTAATATGCCACAGACAGTATGCTCATTAATATTCCAGAGACAGTATGTCCTTTTATAAGCCACAGCCAGTATGCCCATTAATATGCCACAGACTGTATGCCATTAATATGCCACAGACCGTATGCTCATTAATATGCCACAGACAGTATTCCCATTAAAATGCCACAGACCGTATGCTCATTAATATGCCACAGACAGTATGCCCATTAATATGCCACAGACAGTATGCTCCATAATATGCCACAGACAGTATGCCCATTAAAATGCCACAGACAGTATGCCAATAAAAATGCCACAGACACTATGCCCATTAATATGCCACAACCAGTATGCTCATTAATATGCCACAGCCAGAATGTTCATTAATATGCCACAGACAATATGGCCATTAAAATGCTCTGGAAACAGGTCTCCAAACGACCTTAAGGAGAAAACAGTGATAAAAAAAAAATAGCAATCGAGATATTTGATGTCCAGACAGCTCCAGGTTATAAAAAAAAAAAAAGCATAGCTTTTACACAAAAGAGGAAGTGCAGAACTCATAGGTCATATGGTCAGAAGGGATATGATAGAAACATTTGTTTACACAATGGGAATCAACTCGCTAAAGGAAGAGAGTATATTTAAAAGAAGAAAAGCTACCACAACAAGAGGACATAGTCTAAAATAAGATTGGCACAGGTTTAAAATTAACATCAGGAATTATTACTTTATTGAGAGAGTAGTGGATGCATGGAATAGCCTTCCATGAGAAGTGGTAGAGGGTAATACAGTGAAATAGTTTAAGCATGTTTAAGCAAGGTATACACAGAAGGCTATTCTAGATATAACATCAGGCCAGGAACTAATGAACGTATTCAGAAAATTGGGCAGACTAGATGGGCCAAATGGTTATTATCGGCCGACGCATTCTATGTTTTTATTTAACTCTATTCACATCGTCATTACAACATGACAAAGGTCTTTATAGTATCAAATCTTCCTTCCCAGCCTTAGATGTTAATCAGGAACCTAACTAACAAGAGAAATAAATGCCAAACAGTACTGCAACTACAGGATCACACAATGCTTTCCCAGGGCCAACTTGCTAAAATACAATGCCACAAAGAACCAATCACATCACCCCAGGTTAAACCCCACAGTAGGGATCACAGATTATTCTGTCCTCTCAGGGGACTTTTTTTGTAGCATAAAAAAAAATAAAAGAATTTCACGAAATACTAGAAGATTACCGTACCTTAGTAGGAATCCTGACCATCTACCTTTACTTCTGTATATATCATGCTATAGGTAACATAGGGAGACAGCATGCCCCTTTATGTTCATTGCACTGTAAAACATTGCACTACATTTTGCACAGTACCAATAAGTAAGTGGGTTCCACACAGTAGTGGCTTATGAGAACAGCTTTAGGTGTTGGGGGAGAAGCTGTGCGAGTAGACCTAGCATGTCTTACAGCTGTTACCCTATGGGGTAGATTTACTAGGCAGTGAATTTACAACTGAGTTGAACATTTCGGTAAAAAAAAAACTGATTTGAAAAATTCTCCAATTCTTGCATTTGTTTAAGTTTGCTGCTTTGATCCATGTTTTGAATTACAATGTCTATGGGTTTTAAAGACACCGTTTTATTTTTTTTTCTGTGTCCTATTGTGTAATATCATCTGCAAAGGGCCCTTTGTAATTATTCCCATGATATAATAATTACAGCATTTATTTCCTAGCTGGGCACAAGTGCCCTCTGATCTTATGAATACCCCTTTCTGTTCACTGTGAATCGGCTCTCTTCTTGTACTCGTCTATCGCAGACTGTTCCAATGTCACATTTTCCTCTTCAACAGTTTGCAAGTGCTTAATTGTCTTTAAGGATAAAAGATGCTGATGTTGTACTACAGCAATGGTCATTCTGACCACTACATCCTTGGCCCTCTACGTGTTTTGACATATTGGGAATTGTACAATAACTAAGGTTGCCAGATTAGCACTTATCAAAAAAAATGTATTATTTCTGCATGTTGTTCATTGAAAGCCTGTATTTTCTGCTCATAATGAATTCTCAGACCTACTCTCCTAAGTTCTATCTCAGTGTAATCTTAGGCACATCCCTTTTATCCCAGAATATGTGTTATCTGGTGACCTCACAATGTTGCACTGAATTGAGAACATACCCACTATGAACACATCTTAAAGTGACTATTTCACCTAAACATTGTTCACACTGTGAATGTAGGGGCTAAAAAAATATTGAAAGAGACTGTGTTAGCAAAACTGCAAGCAAATGCCTAAATTAGGAGAAAAGTGGGCTTTAGATGTTTCTGGGGAGTATGTTAATGATATCACCTTGTTATGCAAATTACATAGAAAACCAGTTCATTTGCCAATCAAGCCACAGGTGATGTCATAAGCAGAAGACCCCACAGACACATTTAAAACACATTTGCTTGAATTTTTTCTAAAACAATGTATAGATCATTTTCAATCATTTTTATTCTCTACATTCACAGTAAAGAAAACAGTTTTTAAGGAGCAAATAAGAGCTTATATGGACTGTATCCCCTAAACATTGTTTTTTTGTGTGTGTATGTAGAGCATAAAAAATGATTGAAAATGATGTAAACAATGTGTTAGCAACCTTGCAAGCTAATGAGTCTCCTGTTTAAGACAGGACCTGTGGCCAGGGCTGGTGCAAGGATTTTTGCCACCCTAGACAAACCCTCATTTTTAGAGTTGAGCGGGCACCTGGATGTTCGGGTTCGGCAGGTTCGGCCGAACTTTGAAAAAATGTCCGGGTCCGTGCTCGAACTTGACCCCGAACCCCATTGAAGTCAATGGGGACACAAACTTTTGGCCACTAAAATGCCTCTAAAAAAGTCCTGGAAAGGGCTAGAGGGCTGTAAAATGAAGTAAAATGTGGGTTAGAGTAGGACAAGTGCCCTGCAAGCAAATGTGGATAGGGAAATAACTTAAAATAACATAAAATACATACAAATTACAAATACAGCTGAGCCATAAAATAGCACTAGATGGAATCTTTGATTTTAGCTTTGGAAGAACATAAATCTAAAGCACGGCTGCCAGGAGAATCAACAGAATTATCCAATTGAGAGAGGGTTGGAGTGCAGGGTATTCTCTTTCAGTTTATACTAAGTGACCCATAGGTTGAGGAGGTGGTGACCGTGGCGGTGAAGGTGGAAGCCAACACTGTTTTTTATTTGAATAGAAATAAGTGCACCTGAGTATAACAATGGCTGGGTGAGGCCGGTATAAATGTCTATTGTGCACAAGGTACAGAGAAGTCTGGTGGGATCCATGCCTGGTTCATCTTAATAAACGTGAGCTTGTCCACGTTGGCTGTGGACAGGCGGCTGCGCTTGTCTGTGATAATGCCCCCTGCCGTGCTAAACACACATTCAGACAATACACTGGCTGCAGGGCAGGCCAGCACCTCCAAGGCATAAAGGGCAAGCTCAGGCCATGTGCCCAATTTGGAGACCCAGAAGTTGAATGGGGCAGACCCATCAGTCAGTACGTGTAGGCCTGTGCACACATACTGTTCCACCATTTTGCTGAAATGCTGCCTCTTGCTAAGACGTTGCATATCAGATGGGGGTGCTGCTCGTTGTGGCGTGCTGACAAAGCTTTTCCACATTTCAGCCATGCTAACCCTGCCTTCTGAGGTGCTGGCGACCTCTTCCTCCTCCTCCTCATCATCCTCCTCAAATACTGTGCCCTGGCTTGACAGTTGTGTACCTGGCCTATGCTGGTGCAGGAACCCACCCTCCAAGCCACTTGTGAAAGACTGGCCTATTAACCGTGGAAATGACCCCTCTTCTTCCTCCTCCTCTTCCTCCTTTGGCAAATCCTCTTCCATCATCGCCCTAAGCGTTTTTTCAAGGAGACATACAAGCGGGATAGTAAGGCTGAGAACGGCGTCATTGGCACTGGCCATGTTGGTGGAGTACTTGAAACTTGCAAAATGGCACACAGGTCTTGCATGGAGGCCCACTCATTGGTGGTGAAGCACAGTATTTGACGGTTCTATTTGACCCTCAGATATGAAGTGCACCGCAAGACGCAAATGTACTATTTAGCACCCAAAACAATTAGAATTTTTTAAAGTGCTCTGTAAGCACAGTATTTTACGGTTCTATTTGACTCTCAGATATGAAGTGCACCGCAAGACGCAAATGTACTATTTACCACCCAAAACAATTAGAATTTTTCAAAGTGCACTGTAAGCACAGTATTTCACTGTTCTATTTGACTCTCAGATATGAAGTGTACCGCAAGACGCAAATGTACTATTTAGCACCCAAAACAATAAGAATTTTTCAAAGTGCACTGTAACCAGGGCCGGCCTTAAGTGTCCCAGCGCCCTGTGCGGGCTTCCCCCGTGGCGCCCCCCCCCCCCCCCATGTATGTGTCCCTTCCCTCTTCCTTGCCACGTCTGTCTCGCTCTAACTCCCCAATACCTGTTTTCTCTCTCTCCCTCTCCCCCCTCCCCTGTTCTGTCTTTACCCCCCAGACCCCCGTGTTCTGTCTCTCTCCCCCCTCCCCCTGTTCTGTCCCCCCCCCGTTGTCTCTCCCCCCCAGACACCCGTGTTCTGTCTCTCCCCCCCCCAGACACCCGTGTTCTCTGTCTCTCTCCCCCTGTTCTGTCTCTCTCTCTCTCCCCCTCCTCCTGTTCTGTCTCTCTCTCCCCCTGTTCTGTCTGTCTCTCTCCCCCTCCTCCTCTTCTGTCTCTCTCTCCCCCTGTTCTGTCTGTCTCTCTCCCCCTCCTCCTGTTCTGTCTCTCTCTCCCCCTGTTCTGTCTGTCTCTCTCCCCCTCCTCCTGTTCTGTCTCTCTCTCCCCCTGTTCTGTCTCTCTCTCCCCCTCCCCCTGTTCTGTCTGTCTCTCTCTCCCCTTGTTCTGTCTGTCTCTCTCTCCCCCTGTTCTGTCTCTCACTCCCCCCATTCTGTCTCTCTCTCTCCCCCCTGTTCTGTCTCTCTCTCTCTCTCTCTCTCTCTCTCTCTCCCCCTCCCCTTGTTCTGTCTGTCTCTCTCTCCCCCCCCTGTTCTGTCTGTCTCTCTCTCCCCCTCCCCCTGTTCTGTATGTCTCTCTCTCCCCCTCCCCCTGTTCTGTCTGTCTCTCTCTCCCCCTCCCCCTGTTCTGTCTGTCTCTCTCTCCCCCTCCCCCTGTTCTGTCTGTCTCTCTCTCCCCCTCCCCCTGTTCTGTCTGTCTCTCTCTCCCCCTCCCCCTGTTCTGTCTGTCTCTCTCTCCCCTTGTTCAGTCTGCCTCTTCCCCCCCCCCCCCTTGCCTGCAAATGTTGATCAGGGAGGGGGCGGACCTAACCGGCTGAGCGGTGTAGCTCCGCCCCCACCCTGTGAAGCAGAGCAGCGTCTGCTTCACGGGGAGCTGTGGGCAGCAAAAGAAAGTGCTGCTCGGCTCCCCATGCTTAATGCAGGCATGGGGAGCCGAGCAGCACTTTCTTTTGCTGCCTGCAGCTCCCCGTGAAGCAGACGCTGCTCTGCTTTACAGGGTGGGGGTGGAGCTACACCGCTCAGCCGGTTAGCTCCGCCCCCTCCCCGACACAGCAGAGCATGCCGAGCAGAGGGCTGGTGAGGGGGGATCTTTTGATCTCCCCCAGCCAGTGCCTCTACCGGCTTTTTTTTTTTTTTTTTACTTTTTTTTTTTTTTTTTTAAGCTGGCGGGCGGCCCACCCCTAAGGCCGGCCCTGACTGTAACCACAGTATTTCACTGTTCTATTTGACTCTCAGATATGAAGTGCATCGCAAGACGCAAATGTACTATTTAGCACCCAAAACAAATATAATTTTTCAAAGTGCGCTGTAAGCACAGTATTGGACTGTTCTATTTGACTCTCAGATATGAAGTGCACCGCAAGATGCAAATGTACTATTTAGCACCCAAAACAATTAGAATTTTTCAGTGGGCTGTAAGCACAGTATTTGACGGTTCTATTTGACTCCCTCGATATGAAGTGCACAGCAAGACGCAAATGTACTATTTAGCACCCAAAACAATTAGAATTTTTCAAAGTGCGCTGTAAGCACAGTATTTGACGGTTCTACTTGACTCTCAGATATGAAGTGTACCGCAAGACGCAAATGTACTATTTAGCACCCAAAACAATTAGAATTTTTCAAACTGCACTATAAGCACAGTATTTCACTGTTCTATTTGACTCTCAGATATGAAGTGTACCGCAAGACGCAAATGTACTATTTAGCACCCAAAACAATAAGAATTTTTCAAAGTGCACTGTAATCACAGTATTTCACTGTTCTATTTGACTCTCAGATATGAAGTGCAGGACGCAAATGTACTATTTAGCACCCAAAACAATTAGAATTTTTCAAAGTGCGCTGTAAGCACAGTATTGGACTGCTCTATTTGACTCTCAGATATGAAGTGCACCGCAAGACGCAAATGTACTATTTAGCACCCAAAACAATTAGAATTTTTCAAAGTGCGCTGTAAGCACAGTATTTGACGGTTCTATTTGACTCCCTCGATATGAAGAGCACAGCAAGACGCAAATGTACTATTTAGCACCCAAAACAATTAGAATTTTTCAAAGTGCACTGTAAGCACAGTATTGGACTGTTCTATTTGACTCTCAGATATGAAGTGCACCGCAAGACGCAAATGTACTATTTACCACCCAAAACAATTAGAATTTTTCAAAGTGCGCTTTAAGCACAGTATTGGACTGTTCTATTTGACTCTCAGATATGAAGTGCACCGCAGTACGCAAATCTACTATTTACCACCCAAAACAATTAGAATTTTTCAAAGTGCACTGTAAGCACAGTATTGGACTATTCTATTTGACTCTCAGATATGAAGTGCACCGCAAGACGCAAATGTACTATTTACCACCCAAGACAATTAGAATTTTTCAAAGTGCACTGTGACCACAGTATTTCACTGTTCTATTTGACTCTCAGATATGAAGTGCACCGCAAGACGCAAATGTACTATTTAGCACCCAAAACAATTAGAATTTTTCAAAGTGCGCTGTAAGCACAGTATTTGACGGTTCTATTTGACTCTCAGATATGAAGTGCAGGACGCAAATGTAATATTTAACACCAACAAATTGCAGTATTTAAAAATGCCTAGATGTTGCCCACTGAGCTAACAGAACAGGATTAAGTCATGTGCCTGGCACACATGCAGTTGCAAGTGCACTGCACTCTCTGTGGCACTGGGCTCAGGGCAGGGTACAAATATGTAGTATAGCACCCACTAAAATAATCACTGTAATTTGAATAATCGCTGTAGTTTGAATAATCGCTGTAGTTTGCAGATTCAACACCAGAATTTTTTTTAATCTGTCCCTCACAGCTGCAGCATCCTCTCCCTACACTAAGAAGAGCTCATGTGATGTGCGTGTACGTGACTCCAGCTTATATATAGAGGCTGGGTCACATGCTGCACTGGCCAATCACAGCCATGCCATTAGTAGGCATGGCTGTGATTGTTTCTAAGGGCAAACGAGTCAAACGCTTGTTGATTGGCTGCCCTGCAGCCTTTCAAAATGCGCCATTAAATCGCAGTGAAATCTCCGTGTTCGGGTCCGGGGTCCAAAATCCGTAGTATTCGGTACAAACCCGAACAGCGAGGTTCGGGTTCGTTCAACACTACTCATTTTGCTGCCCTCTTAGCTCCTTCCCTTGCCCCTCCCCTTAAACCGCCTACATATAACAGCCAGACAACAGCACATCAATCACACAAACTCACACAATCACACACACAGAGACACTTATGTACACACAAGCCAGCATTTTTTTTGTTTCTTCTTGCATGCAGTTTTGTTAACACAATCTATAGATAATTTTCATTGGGGTTTATAGGTACAAACAGTTTAGGTGGGATGTTAGGATTAGGAATAAGAAGGTGACTTTTTAAGCCCCTGCTTGACATTTCCTTAGTAAGGTATAGATGGGCATCATTCAGTGCCACCATCATAAATATTTACACACAGTACATGCCGTAGCCAACACCTAGATTGCATACCCAGTACATGCCCAATCCAGCACCCAGATTGCACATCCAGTACATGCCCCAACCAGCACTCAGATTGCACATCCAGTACATGCCCCAACCACACCCAGATTGCACATCCAGTACATGCCCCAACCACACCCAGATTGAACATCCAGTACATGCCCCAGCCAGCACCCAGATTGCACATCCAGTACATGCCCCAGCCAGCACCCAGATTGCACATCCAGTACATGCCCCAGCCAGCACCCAGATTGCACATCCAGTACATGCCCCAGGCAGCACCCAGATTGCACATGCAGTACATGATTCAGCCAAAACCCAGATTGCACCTCCAGTACATGCTCCAGGCAGCAGCCAGATTGCACATCCAGTACATGATCCAGGTAACACCCAGTTTGCCCTTGCAGTACATGGCCCAGGCAGCACCCTGACTGCACCTCCAGTATATGCCCCAGGCAGCATCCAGAACACGTTGGCAATTCGACGATCACACACAGCCAATGCTGGCTCAGCACACAAACCCCCGGAAATACACAAGAGACGTCGTGCCTCCGAGTGACAGGCGTGGACCGGGCAGCCAGCTCCCAATATCGCATCCACAGGACATGGCACAGCACCCATATTACACACCCAAGACATGCCCCATACGCTTCCAGCTGCCATTCCAATTCTGGGATTTCCTAAAGCTAGATTTTATGCAATAGCTGTTTTATGGTAAAATTGGCAGTGCATTGTTACAGAGTTAGGAGTGATCAGGGACAGGGCCGGCACTACCTTAAGGCAGCACAGACGGCTGCCTTAAGGTGCCACAAGGGGGGGCGGGAAAATCGCCCGCGCCCCCTAGGCCCGCCGGGGTTTAGCCGGTCAGCGGCTGTGAGGGAAGCGTTGTGCGCTCCCCTCCAGCTTCGCGGCTTCAATAATGTTTGATTTAAAAAAAAAAATGCGACCGGAGTAACTCTGGTCGCATTTTTTTTCTTTAACAAACTTTATTGTAGCCGCGCTGCAGGAGGGAAGAGCACAACGCTTCCCTCACAGCCGCGAACCGGCTTAACAGCAGAGCACCGGAGACAGCAGCAAGGAGGTAAGTACTGGGGAAGGGGGGAGGAGGGGCAAAATCCTGGCATATTTAGGGTCAAAATCCTGGCATTTTAAATGGCAAACTCCTGGCACATTGAGGAGCAAAATCCTTGCATATTAAATGGAAAACTCCTGGCACATTGAGGGGCAAAATCCTGGCATATTAAATGGCAAAATCCTGGCACATTGAGGGGCAAAATCCTGGCATATTAAATGGCATATTGATGGGCAAAATACTGGCATATTGAGGGGCAAAATATTGGCATATTAAATGACAAAAGATTTGCATATAGAGGGGCAAAATACTGGCATATTAAATGTCATATTGAGGGGAAAATACTGGCATATTAAATGGCATATTGAGGGCAGAATACTGGTATATTAAATGGAATATTGAGGGGGAAATACTAGCATATTAAATGGCAAAAGAATGGCATATTGAGGGGAAAAATACTAGCATACTATACTAAATTGCATATTGAGGGGCAAAATATTGGCATTTTAAATGGCACAAGAATGGCATATTAAGGGGCAAAATAATGGCATATTTAGTGGCTAAATACTGGCATACTGAGGGGCAAAATAATGTGTCTCAGGTTATGTGTGTATTGGTGTCACTGTGTGTGTAAGTGGTAAGGGTGTGTGTAAGTGTGTCACATTCTGTGTAAGGGTGTGTGTGTGTGTGTGTAAGTGTGTCACTGTGTCTGTGTAAGGGTGTGCAAGTGTATCACTGTGTCTGTGTAAGGGTGAGTGTGTGTGTGTGTAACTGTGTCACTGTGTCTGTGTAAAGGTGTGTGTGTGTGTGTAAATGTGTCACTGTGTCTGTGTAAGGGTGTGTGTGTAAGTGGTAAGTGTGTCTCTGTGTGTGTCTGCAAGGGTGTCTTTGTGTTTAAGGGTTTCAGTGTGTGACAAATTTAGAGCATGCGAGTTGAATATTTAGATGTATTTATTTTCCACACTATACATTATACTTTTATATATATAAAATGTATGGAGGGTTGGTGGTGAGGGAGGCATGGCAGGTCAGAGGAGGGGGGCACCAAAATGCCCCTTCGCCTGTGTAGACGAAAATCCTTGTTCCCAGCCCTGATCAGGGAAGTGGACACAAGTCACCAGATACATTTTCTCTGGTATCCTTTACCAAAGTCACAGGATTGTTGCCTCCAATCAATCTATACTGTATGCAATGTGATCAGCACTGGTCTTTTTGCTTTATTGTTAACCAACTCATGCCCAAAACTGATTTCAACACAGTACAGGTGAGAGGCACTAGAAAAAAGCCTACAGCACAAATCCACTCAGCTCTCAGTGAGAGCTGAGTGGATTTGTGCTGTAGGTTTTTTTCTAGTGAATATAAGTGAGTGATGGACAGGCAGAGCTGCTCTGCTCATCAGTGTCTGTAAGAGATAAGAGTGACCAAGAGGTGGCAGCATTACACCACCCCAACACAATATTGTCCAGCCTACCCAGTTTAGAAAAATTGGTTCCAATTAGTGTATGCAAGCCCGCGAATATCCGATTCAATGTGGTTTATTCACAAAATATCAACTGATCTGACAAGAGAACTGCAAAAATCATGCCTTAATAGCTGACCTGGAAGGATAGGCAAGTTGGAAAATTGTCAGCATCACTGGTTGAATAAACTATGCACACCATCCACCTTTTTACACCCCAATGCGGGGAATTGAGATGGCAATTTCATATTTTTGGCCAATGTGGCTGAGTTGGAAACATTTTCCAACTGAGATACTTTGTTCTTAAGTTTGAGATTTATTTAGTAGACCATTAAGAGCCTCAAACCTTTTATAAAATGAAGGTATGAAAGAATATATTATCTTCGGGCTCTGTAACGTTGAGGACCGGTTCACAGTCTGGTAATAAACAGGAATTAAAGGTATGTCGGCTAATCCATCCAAAACAAAGCACAGAATCGTCCAATAAAGGATAACAAAGTGTATTAAAGTCCTTGGGCTATAAAAGCACGAAAAAGGAGAAATGTAGTGGAAAAAAACACGCTTGCCGCGTTTCGCACCCAAGGTGCTTTTTCAAAAGCAGCCGGTTGCTAGTCAAAATAGATTAGGGGCTAAAATAATCTCTCCATTGTATAACTTGCCATTGTCCCACATTGACAGCCTGTACAAAAAATTCACTCCAGTAAGTTTCATGTCTTGTACTAGTGATAAATTACAGGGTCTACTCGATAGAGAGAATTTCAGGTGATAGAGATGGGAATTTCAAATGTTAGGCCAACTTTGGCTTTAAGTTTGAAATTCCTGTCTCAATTCCCTGTAATTCTCTCTTTATTGAGTAGACCCTCAAATGGTTCTCCCCATTCAAAGCATTGAAGTAAGGCAATGTTTTGGTGTATGGAAGAGTGTGAAAGGCAGGTCTCCTCCCCTGAGTTAGGGCCACTGAGTGAATCAGGGGAGGACGTGTCTACTTATCAAGAGGGACTGTTGGGACAATGTAGACACCAACCCTTCTTTGGTATGAAATACATTCCTTATCTCAATGAGATGCTCTCTGAATTCTCCTGCATAGGGGGGCTATTTTTACCAGAATAATGGTGTCTGGTGTGATTGTATCTGTGCCAGATCGGGTTACCTAAAAGCATTAATTAGAGAAAGATTAAACAAAATCATGATTTCCATTTTAAATAATGGAAGCTATTTGCAATATATGTTATTGTACAAATAACTAATCTTTCAATATAACATAGATATCCAGGAATGCAAGGAAATTAATAATTATATTAAAGAGAAGTGTTGCATTTATTATTGGAAAACAGACAAGCAGGGGATGGTGTAGAAGACCGGGAGTTACTTGAACAAAACAAGTAAGATAATATTGACGTATTATGTGATATTGTTGATAAATGGATATTATGGTAAAAAAGCGTGTAAAATATGCACTCACAGTCTTGAAGTTATAAAAAAAAACCTTTAATGGCACACAGGTGGTCATATAGGAAAACTTCATAAAATAGATGTTTTAATGTAACTGTAAGAGGGTAAAACAGGACCCTGCTCCATAGAATGACTGATAGGCAGCGCTGTATTAAGCGTGAGGCAAACAAGGCAAGTGCCTAGGGCAGCACTTACCTTGTTTGCCTGGGGAGGTGGCTGCCCCTTTAAAAAAAAAATTGAAAAACTCCATGCTGCCTGTTCAGCTCCCCGTGTGGTATGATGGGGAGTGCCGACAGGTTGCGGGGAGCCAAACCGGCAGCATAGTAGGACACCATGATACCAGGGAACAGCGCTGCCCAGGGTCCTGGGTTTGCTTCTTTTGGCACTTGGGAGAGTGGCCTGTTGGGCAACGTTCCACTGGGAAAGAATTCTTCATTGTATTTTTATAGTGTGTACTCATCTCTTTTACATATTTTTGCATTATTATTAAGTAACAAATTTGGAAGTGGGGAATGCATGTAATGTCCTTATCCCCCAAAAGGTGGTCATGTGCCATGGAAGTGGAGACCACAAAAATCGAAGGCTGCTTATCCTTATCTTTTCTTAATTTGGCATTTTAACACTTTTGAATCTATACTTCACCATCTCCTCTACTCCAGAGCTTACTTAGGGCCCAAATTAAATGTGGTCCCCACAGCGGGGAACGGTTATAAATCATTTACCTTGACCCTGCTTATGAGTTTTCGCTATAGCCTGCCCAGATTCTAGAACAATCTAATGCCCTCTAATACAAACCCCTGTCAGGAAAAGGGTTTGGAATTTACAAGACTTTGTTCTGGGAATTTAGTCAAAACTATAAGGGTTGAAGATTCTGCAAAGCTCCATGGGATGCTTTTCACTGCTACTATGCAGCCTATATTTAAGGTGGCATTGGTTACAAAGTGGCTTCCGAGCCCTTAGATGGCAATGCCACCACTGCATGCTAATTCATGTCTGCATAACTCCTCTAATCTTCTAATGCTAATCTTTTACTCTACCTAAGGCCAGACTCTTCTATAGAACCTTTAACAGTGTTTTTGTGTACATAAGAAAGGATAATATATATCTGGAATAACCTTCCAGTGGAAGCAGCAAAGGCTAGCAAAGTAAAGGAATGACAACCAGGAACCCCATCCCGGTAAACTTACAATAAAATGTATCTTGAACATTTGTAATGGTTGGTTAGATATACTTGAATATCAACAACACTAGATATCCAATTCCAGTCCAGGAGATATTTGTCACATTACTTTAAGAATGGCGTCTACTATGTTGAAACCATTCGGACACATGTTTGCCTATATCTATGCTGGTGTTTCTTTACTGACAGTAAATAACGGCTTGAGATACATACTATCTAATGTGACCGATAGCTCCTTGACTGACTTGTTTATCAGTTGTTCTTGCTATCCATGTATTCAGTCTATCCAGTAGCAGCTATTATATATATACCTAGTTTCTTGTTATATCCCATTAATCTAAGTGAGCTGTGGGAGCCGTTGTGGTTAGATATACTGGATCTGATCTGCTGAGCTAGTCTATGCTTCTATTGTGGTTATGGGTGAAGATCTCACACATAAAAATATTGGGAGTTTAAAAAGGGAGTGATTGAAAGGATCTTATGTACCAAGACGATTGCCCTCACACTTTTTTATGTATTGCATCTCCACCAACAAAGTTCAGTAGAGGGTGTTTGCCAATTTTCTGGCACATTGTGTTTCTTTATACATACGTTGCTCAGGCACAACCTATAAGTGTGAGACTTGTGAAACTAGTGCTAACACCCATCTTCTGTTGGGAGCCAGCCTCATACAGAGGCATATGTGGTGACAGTGCCATTATTTAGCAGTATTTATGCATGCAACTCCTTTGTACATCACTCCCTATGTCTCTTTCAAGGTGTAAAAGGATAGACACTGAACTGTACCCATTTGGAGACAACAGATGATGAATTTAGAATCTTTTACTTCACCAAAAACATGGCATATGTTGAAGGCCAAACAACATTAATACACTTTACCCTGTACCAGTAATTAGTCATGTGTGAAATCCATAAATTACATACAGTATATGATATTGCTCCAGTGCTGGTGCAGTTCTCCATCTGAATAGGACATTGCATGTTAGAGCAGAGACTTCCCGCCTTTTGACACCCACCAGATCTCCATAGCCCTAATGGGTGATTTCTGCAGCGGAGTGTGATTTGTACTTCCCATGGACTGCTGGTGTGTTATGTCACTATAATTGACTGTTTTCTCATTAGTACTTATTGTGGTTTTCATGGTGGCACAATTTGTTTAACTATTCCATTCCACTGACTTTGAGTTTTACATGTTGAGGCAAACATGAAGCTTAACTTATTGTTATATTTTGTTAAGCGAGCCTCTATACCAGAAACTGAAACACAATCACAGTATCAGCAGTTTTTTAGTTTGTTTTTTTGTGAAATTTATTTTGGTGACAAATCACCGGGGAAAAAAAATTCCAAATAATTTACAATTGCACAGGAAGTTTCTTGAGAGAAAATGTGCCCTTCCAGTATTCGCAGGTGATGTAGGCCTCCAGAACACAAAAAGAAACGTGCAATCAGTTTGAATATACCTGGGGGGAAAAAAGAATCAAAAATTGTTTTTAAAACGTTGCACTTACAAGATATTTTGCATTTAAGCCTCAGAAACAGCCTCAAAGTGCAGATGATGGCATAACAATCCTTTGGGACAAGTCTATCCAACTGATAAAGTGGTGTCAAGAGAAAATATAATGCCAATTATGTGTTAGGTCCTGCCCATCCTAAACATTGACAGGTATATACATTTAAGAAAGTAATTGGATACATACCATACACATTTTATCCGGACATGATATGCTTGATGAATGCTGTAAAAAAAGAAGAAAGAGATAAGATCAGCAGCCATTAGTTTAATTCTCCTCTACTGATGGTCAATATGTTGCACAAGTAATATAGGCATAAACGTGCACCCACATAACATTTCAAGCTATACAGTTAGGTGTTTGTATAATTGTGGACATTATTCAGCTGCAAGGTTGTAACCAGTTCCATTAAAATTACCTCCCATACAATCTCAGTATTGTGACATCAGGTCAGGGCCAAAATGCAAGTTCACTCTATAATCCATACATGTACCCATGGCTACAGAGATACAGCTTAAGGGCA
This sequence comes from Pelodytes ibericus, assembly GCA_036172795.1. Taxonomy (NCBI): domain Eukaryota; kingdom Metazoa; phylum Chordata; class Amphibia; order Anura; family Pelodytidae; genus Pelodytes; species Pelodytes ibericus. The sequence goes on from CM069862.1 coordinate 146,449,996, forward strand.
AAAAAAGGATTGTGCTGTTACTTTAGTAGTTCCCAGATTATAGAAACATAGAAACATAGAATGTGTCGGCAGATAGGAACCATTCGGTCCATCTAGTCTGCCCAATTTTTTTTTGAGTACTTTTATTAGTCCCCCGTTCCCGGTCTTATAGCTAGGATAGCCTTGTGTCTATCCCACGCATGCTTAAAATCCTTGACTGTGTTTACCTCTACCACTTCTGCTGGCAGGCTATTCCATACATCCACTACCCTCTCAGTAAAGTAATACTTCCTGATATTACTTTTAAATCGTTGCCCCTCTATTTTAAGACTATGTCCTCTAGTTGTGGTAGTTTTTCTTCTTTTAAATATACTCTCTTCCTTTACTGTGTTGATTCCCTTTATGTATTTAAATGTTTCTATCATATCCCCCCTGTTACGTCTTTCCTCCAAGCTATACATGTTAAGATGCTTTAACCTTTCCTGGTAAGTTTTATCCTTCAACCCATGAACCAGTTTAGTAGCCCTTCTCTGAACTTTCTCCAAAGTATCAATATCCTTCTGGAGATACGGTCTCCAGTACTGTGTACAATACTCCAAGTGAGGTCTCACCAGTGCTCTGTACCTATGCAACCAAGCATTCTGCTAGCATTTCCTGCTGCTCTATTGCATTGCCTACCTACCTTCAAGTCCTCTGAAATTATTACTCCTAAATCCCTTTCCTCAGATGTTGAGGTTAGGACTGTACCAAATAGTCTATATTCTGCTTTTGGGTTTTTACGCCCAAGGTGCATAATCTTGCACTTGTCCACATTAAATGTTAGTTGCCACTGCTCTGACCATTTTTGTAGTTTAGCTAAATCATTTGCCATTTGGCTTATCCCTCCATGAATATCAACCCTGCTGCAAATCTTTGTATCATCAGCAAAAAGACATACTTTGCCAACAAGACCTTCTGCAATATCGCTAATAAAAATATTAAAGAGAATGGGTCCAAGTACAGATCCCTGAGGTACCCCACTAGTAACAAGACCTTGCATCGAATATACCCCATTGACTACAACCCTCTGTTGCCTGTCACTCAGCCATTGTCTAATCCATTCAACAATATTGAAATCCAAACTCAAAGATTTCAGTTTATTAATAAGCCTTCTATGTGCGACAGTGTCAAAAGCCTTACTGAAATCTTGGTAAGCAATGTCTACTGCACCACCCTGATCTATTATTTTAGTCACCCAATCAAAACAAATCAATAAGATTAGTTTGGCATGATCTCCCTGAAGTAAACCCATGCTGTCTCTGATCTTGAAATCCAAGCGACTTTAGATGTTCAACAATCCTATTCTTTAACAAGGTTTCCATTATTTTCCCCACTACTGAAGTAAGACTTACTGGTCTATAGTTGCCCGCCTCCTCCCTACTACCTTTCTTGTGAATGGGCACAACATTAGCTAATTTCCAATCTTCTGGAACTACTCCCGTTAACAATGATTGGTTAAATAAATCTGTTAACGGTTTTGCTAGTACACCACTAAGTTCTTTTAATAACTTTGGATGTATCCCATCAGGTCCCATCGACTTATTTGTCTTTACTTTAGACAGCTGAAGTAAAACCTCTTCCTCTGTAAACTTACATGCATCAAAAGACTCATTAGTCTTTTTCCCTAAATGAGGTCCCTTACTCTCATTTTCATTTGTAAAAACTGAACAAAAATATTCATTAAGGCAGTCTGCTAAGCCTTTATCCTCTTCTACATAGCATCCTTCTTTTGTTTTTAATCTAACTAATCCTTGTTTTGCTTTCCTTTTCTCATTTATGTATCTAAAAAATGTTTTATCCCCATTTTTCACTGACTGGGCTATAGTCTTCTGTGTGTGCTTTGGAAGTTCTTATAGCTTGCTTTGCCTCTTTCTGCCTACTCTTATAGATCTTTCTATCTTCCTCACTCTGAGTATTTTTATAATTACTAAATGCTAGCTTTTTATTTTTATACTATTTTAGCCACCTCTACAGAGTACCACAGTGGTTTCTTCAATTTTTTGCTCTTACTGACAAGCCTTATGCAATTTTCTGTTGCCTTCAGTAGTGCAACTTTTAGATAATCCCATTTCTCCTGGACTCCATTTAAATTGCTCCAGTCTGATAATGACTCCTTTACACCTAATCTAATTTTAGAAAAGTCTGTTTTTCTAAAATCTAAAACTTTTGTTTTTGTGTGGTGTGACTGCGTCACTGTTCTTATATTAAACCACACTGTCTGGTGATCACTAGATCCTAAACTTTCACCTACAGTAATATCTGATAACAAATCTCCATTTGTGAACACTAAGTCTAGTATGGCCTGTTTTCGAGTTGGCTCCTCCACTACTTGTTTTAGAGATAATCCAAGTAGGGAGTTTAGGATATGCGTACTCCTGGCGCAAGTAGCTGTTTTATATTTCCAGTTCACATCAGGAAGATTAAAGTCACCCATGATGATCACTTCTCCCTTCATTGTCATTTTAGCTATTTCCTCAACTAGTAGATTATCTAACTCCTCTATTTGTCCAGGGGGCCTATAAATCACACCTACCAGAGTTACCATACGATTACCAAATTCTTATGTAACCCAAACTGACTCTATGTTCGCCTCACTAAATTACCCCAACAAAATGCACACGAGAGAGTCTGTATTTTGCAAAATGGAAAAGGAAAGGTGTTTTAAAAAAATTATATATCACTTTTAATGTAATTATATCCCATAATTGTGTATGGGTAATAACAAACTTCCACTGTATAAAATCTGATATGAAAGCAACATATTGACAAGAACACTGTTAATAAAGGTTAATAAAGGGGAAAAAAACAGTATATACTGTGTGTGCGGTTAAAGTTATAGACCAGAGGTGTCCAACATGCGGCCTGATCTCTGCTCCGGTAGCCGCACCTCGAACTGCACACCACACGAGAAGCTGTTTCGGGGAACGATACAGCTTTCTGTGCGGTGTGCAGTGCACAAATCCCATCCTCTATCCTACGCATGAGGTCAGAGGGAGGGAAGAAGCGCACCGGGAGTCCACAGCCACGTGTGTGGGGTAAGTGTATGTATGTATGTGAGTGTGTGTATCAATGTGTGTGTGGGTTAAGTGTATGTATGTATGTAAGTGTGTGTGTTTATAAATGTGTATTAGTGTGTGAGGTAAGTGTATGTATGTATGTATGTATGTATGTGAGTGTGTGTATCAATGTGTGTGTGGGTTAAGTGTATGTATGTATGTATGTGAGTGTGTATAAATGTGTATTAGTGTGTGGGTAAGTGTATGTATGTGTGTGTGTGGGGTAACTATGTATGTGAGTGTGTGTGTATAAATGTGTATGTGTGTGAGTGGGGTGAGTGTATGTATGTGAGTGTGTGTATAAATGTGGATGTGTGTGGGGGTTAAGTGTATGTATGTTTGTGAGTGTCTGTATAAATGTGTATGTGTGTGGGGGTAAGTGTATTTATGTATGTGAGTGAGTGTGTGTGTATAAATGTGTATTAGTGTGTGGGGTAAATGTATGTGAGTGTGTGGGGTAAGTGTATGTATGTGAGTGTGTGGGGTAACTGTATGTATGTATGTATGTGAGTGTGTGTGTGTATAAATGTGTATGTGTGTGAGTGGGGTAATTGTATGTATGCGAGTATGTGTATAAATGTGTATCTATGTGAGTGCATGTTAAGTGGGTGTGGGGTAAGTGTATGTATGTATGTGAGTGTGTGTGTGTATAAATGTGTATGTGTGTGGGGTAAGTGTATGTATGTGAGTATGTGTGTATAAATGTGTATGTGTGTGTGGGGTAATTGTGACTGTGTGTGTGGGAAGGGGGGGAGGGGGGTAAGTGTGACTGTGTATGCATGTGTGTGTTTGTAGTTAATGTGACCACTACACATTAGTGTAATATATATATATATTTACATACACACACATGTATATAATTATATATATTATTCTCTGAATGAATGAAAAATGAATGCGGCCCACGCACGCATACATTTCTAGCGAAGTGGCCCTTTGCAGAATAAACTTGGACACCCCTGTTATAGACAATCTGTCTTGTCTTCAACACCAAGGTGACCTTTCTAGGGTAGCCATCTGCTACCTTAGAAAACATGCTTTAGCAGAAACTAATCTAGATTGGGCATCTAAGTGTTTACATTAGATGAGTTGTCTGTATCAATGAACATTGTACCGCAGATTCTCTTTTACTTTATGTTTTGTTCCTTTTTTTGAATCCTACTTTTTGTATCTTTTATTAAAATGTTTTTTTTAAATCAAGTTAATAAACTGAGCTGCACTGACATGATAAGTCTGACAACCTTCACTCCCGTGAGGGAAATCTCTTCAGCTTTTCTGTCATTGCTCATCTGTCATGAGTGTGAAACGAGGGCAGTATAAGTAGGATAGTGTTAGCGTAAGGAAGATGCAACAACAATAAAGGACAAAGTACTGTACAATGTAAAGTAAGAAAACTAAATGGAACCAATCATTCATTCGTTTTTTCCTCAATTATCTCCTACAAACTACACATGAAGTTACTATACAGAATTAGACAGGACAGAAAGAGTCTACAGAGGGGAAAGAGAGAGACAAGAAAGACTACAGAGGAGGAACAGAGATAATACAGAGGGAAGGTGGAGAGAGACTACAGAGGGGACAAAAAGAGACTACACAGGGGAGAGAGAGAGACTACAGAGGGGAGAGAGAGACTACAGAGGGGAGAGAGAGCGAGAGACTACAGAAGGGAGAGAGAACTATAGAAAGGAGAGAGAGGGGGAGAGAGACTACACACATCAGGGGGAGAGAGACTACAGAAATGGAAATGAGAGCGGGAGAGAGCCTACACAAATGATAGAGGAGAGGAGCGAGACAGACAGACATGAGGGAGAGATATGACAGACTGACATGGGCAGTGACACTCCGGAGAACAGACTCTGGATCAGCCCCTGCAGGGCAAGTCCTGTGGTGCAATCTCAGGAGTGGGCTGTGTGCAGAGGCAAGTCCTGTGAGTGCAATCTCAGTGCTGGGGTAAGTCCTGTGAATGCAGTCTGTATGCTGGGGCAAGTCCTATGAGCGCAATCTGCATTCTGGGCTAAGTCCTGTGAGGGCAATCTGTGTGCTGGGGTAAGTCCTGTGAGTGCAATCTGTGTGCTGGGTTAAGTCAATTGATCCACTCAGTATGTACACTATGTTATGTCCCAGACACTACCCTAATATATGCCCCTGCACAGGGCAATATATGCCCTCAGTATGTACACAAGGTTCTGTCTAACACTCTTCCCTAGTATATATCTCTGCACTGGACAATTCATATAATCTTGTGTACATACTGGGGCCTATGTATTGCCCTGCACATGGAGTAGATATCAAAGCAGTGTGTGAGAGATAACCTTGTGTACATACTGGAGGAATATATTGAAATATGCAGGAGTATATATATCAGTCTTATCTATAAATAATACACTCTTCAGATGTGCTATTAAATTGCATGGTTTTCCCTTTCGTGAAAAAAATAAGTTATGCTATGGGGCTGGTATAAAACAATTTCCAGGGCTGGTTTTTATTCCATTCTGGCACTGGGGGAGAGTGATAACATGTCTCTGTGTGATGTACAGGTGATACCTTCGTAGTTAATGCATCCATTCGCATCTTCCTGCCCAGCAAGGAGTTGTTCCACCTCACTCTCTTGCAGCTTCTCACCTGTGTTAGAGAAAGATGTATCAATGTCTAAAGAAAAGTAGAGGCATATATATCTGTGGTGTCATGCCTGGACCACTAATACTAAGGTGTCTTGACAAAAAAGTCACAGATTAGCAAAATGTTTTGTCCTCTTACCTAAAGTGGCGAGTACATGGCGCAGTTCAGCCCCCATCACAGTGCCATTGCTTTCCTTGTCAAAGACTCGGAGACCCTCCACAAAGTCCTCAAAAGAGCCCTGGTCCTTGTTCTTAGAAATGTGCTGGAGCATTGGGAGAAAGGTTTCAAAGTCCACGAGTTTGCTGTTGAGTTCTGTAGGGATGGTAACAAAGCAAATCGGGACTCTGTTAACCTAAACATTGTTTATGCTGTGAATGCAGAGTATCAAAATGTATCTATACATTGTATTAGCAGTATTGCAAGTAAATGCATACATTATGAGAAACATGTGTTTTAAGTGTGTCCGTGGTGTCTCCTGTTTATGCCATCACCTTGTGGCTTGGTATGCAAATTACACTTTTTTTAATAAAAAAAAATACTTCATTTGCATATCAAGCCAGAGGTGATGTCATTAACAGGAGACATTTAAAATCCATTTTCTCCTAATATTTGCATTAGCATCCAGTTTTGCTAACACTGCTTAGTCTTTACATATACAATTTAAATACTATTTATGTGACAAGATCCTTTAAAAGGTTCACTCCAAGCTAAAATGTGTACACATTCCAGGTATAATTATCATTTGGGATACTTTGTTTTCTGTTTTTTTTTAAATAATTTAAAAATGTTGCCTTTGAGGTCTATGTGGGAGAAACATAGAAACATAGAATGTGTCGGCAGATAAGAGCCATTCGGCCCATCTAGTCTGCCAAATTTTCTAAATACTTTTATTAGTCCCCAGTTCCCTATCTTATAGCTAGTATAGCCTTCTGCCTATCCCATGCATGCTTAAAATCCTTGAGAGTGTTTACCTCTACCACTTCCGCTGGAATGCTATTCCATACATCCACTACCCTCTCAGTAAAGTAATGCTTCCTGATATTACTTTTAAGAGAGTCAGAAGAAACTGGAAACCTAATATTTGTGAGTTATTAAACATATTTAGAATATAATTATTCATGAATGCATCATTTTTTAAATAATTATTTTACTTTAATTATCAGGTATTTTAAAGACCTGGAATTCTCTACTCATTTAGTGTCAATAATTCTCCAAAGAAGCAGTACATTCTGACCCCAAAAAACCTATTCTGGCAATGCATGGAATATCATAGGGCATTTTATATGTAAGTCTTGTATAAATTTCCCTTGGATTGTCTGTTCTTAGCTTTACCTTCCTTTGACTGGCACCCTCCGATCCGTGTGCAAAAAGGGTAGCTAAGTATTATTAAAATAATAAATAAGCTTCAGAATGTTCTGTACATACAACGAAAAGACATCTCACTGTGTTAAAAATATAAAAATGAATGCATTTTTTTTCTTTAAGCATATGACTGATGTATGATATTATTGTCTCTGGAATTAATTGTCACAATACCAGACTAGTATCACATTCCAAGGCTAAATAAAGGTTGCCTGCAGCTGGCAGGCACCAGCAATTAAGTCATTGAGCTATCCAGTCTTAGAGGTGACCAGCTGAGCCACAGACTACTGAGATTTTCTGGCCCTGGTATGGATTTCCATCCATGGATAACAACATACATAGAAGGGCTTAGTAAAATGTCAGCCCTCTCTCCTGGGACCAACTTTGGGAACATAATGATCTGCCCTGGCATCTGGGCTACCCATGGCATCTTCAGATACCTTACCATTAGATACTGAAGTTATCTTATTCACATCTTGCCTACAAAGAACCACCATGACCTTGAATGTCTTTCTAGGACAAGGAAAATATCCCTTTGAATATCTAGGTTTCTAAAATAGAAATGGGGATAAAGGGGCTTAATCCCACCCACATAAATAGAATGAGCTTGTGCCAGGTGTAGAAGGCCAACTGTGTGTACCAGATGGAAGGTATGTCAGATTGAGCCAGAAAATCCCAGGGCTCCCAGATCACTTTCCTAAAGTAACACTATTTGCACAGGGGATTGTCCTGCTTGCTCTCTTGTTCTGACTCTTCTACACCGCTGTACTTTTCATGTTTGTAGTTTGTAGTCTGAACCCTGCAATAAATTATTTTAATTCCCAGCAATCCTTCATGAACAAACTTGGCTCAATTACTGAGAATAGTTACTCTGAGGCTAAAGTACTGAAATGGCATCAGTCAATATGTGTCAAATGTCCAAAAAGACATAAATTAACTATTACCTAAAAATAATTGTCTAGAAGTTATTTACCCTTACTATATAACTAGCATTGCAAATGATGTAGCACTATGGGGTTACCATGCACATGTAAGTCTTTCACAAGAAATGTTTGAAATTAATCTTATCTTAATGTACCACACTTTTAAAACTTACTACTAGTAGACTTCCACAATAGTGAAATGAGGGACTTTCTGCTGCCTAACTTTCATCTGTTCCTCCAATGCTACGGACAGCAGAGGAAGGTAACGTTTTATACATCCGGTTTGTGTGTTGACAAGGTTGTAGTTATCCATCATCTAGTGTCACATTTCTATCAAAAGACTAATTCAGGTCACTGGGAGACTATCACTAACAATATGCCGATGGACTCTACATAAGTCTTAATGTCCAAACCACCTATTCTTCTTATTAAGGAACCTTCTCAATCATACACATTCTTCCTATTCAATTCTTATTTACCACCATTCCTTTAATCGTTTTCCAATACTCTTGGCTCTCACAGATACTAGTATTTTCTTTGCCACCTCTCTCCCACCCTTTCTATTTCATTTTCCCCACCTTGTCTGCTTCACTTGTCCTTCTTAATTCTCCTCCTCCTATAGTTCACACTTACCTTCTGCCTTAGGTCTCCCTAAAACTCTCATCACTTCTGCATTTGTTGGATTCTGGCCCAAGGCCCTCAGAACATCACCAACTTGTCCATATGTGATCTTTAGCTCGCCAGTTGGAGTACGGTCAAACAGCTGGAAGGCTTCCTTGAATTCTGGAGACAAATTATGGATATCATTTAGACAACAGCAAAGATAAAATAAGAATTGATTATTTTGAGTAAAAAAAAGAAACTACAATAAGAGTCTCCAAAAATGCCTTGATAGCAGGTGTCAGCTGGCTGTCATTGCAATAAGGCAATATGGGTGTCAGGTTACTGCAATCTCCTTTAGAGCTGCGCTATAATTATTTCTTTGTTCCGCCCCCCATTCCAGAGAATCATTCTCTTCATTCCAGATACAATAACTAAGAGTACAAATGCTTTTGAGTCCATCATTCCCAGAAGACTCATTATGTCCGTATCATACTCCATTGTGAATTTATAAAGATATCCTCACACCTGTTAACTCTACAAAGGTACTGTAAACTAATCCGCTTCATATTGATATGTTTAACATGTCCTCTGCCCCCTTTCCTTCACATGCACACGTATCTGAGAGGCACAAGTTGTCACTTGAAGCATGAAGTGGCAGCTCTAATTAGGGTGGGCAGAACATCCTGTTCCCTTTAGGTTCTTGTTCATTGCACAGGGCCTACTTTGACATTTGTTGCATTTGTTTCATGAGATGGCTATAGTGGTTAGTATGGTGGATAACTATTGTACAACACATCAATTAAGACCTGTATTGTTGGTAGCAGAGTCATTATTAAAGACTTGCCTTTCCCACAGAAATCTCACATTCACAGTGCTGCCATCGCTACAAGGGATTTTGGGTAGCCATATGCAAATAAGGTCAATAATGATCTCTTTTGCCTCTTTATCTATCCCCTTGGAGCATATGCATGTATTCTGTACAAGACAGCCTTTAAACATAGCCTGGTACAGAGGTGCCAAGGCAGATAACCACTCATGGGCAGCTGTTTCATCCTTAATGGGACTCCTCAGTATGAGATTGGTTACTGGCTTTCTGTTTGAGGCTTGGAGAAGTATGAGAATCACACACAATAAACCTTTACCATAACTTGTTGTGAATGTGAGATTTCTGTGGGAAAAGCAAATCTTTTGGCTTGTATGGTTTGCATAAATTGTTGTTTAATAATGACTCTGCTACCCTCTGAATTTAAGTTGGAGGGGGTTTTCCATCACTTTTACCCCACCATAACTAGTGTTGTGGATGCTACCTGTATTGTTATCAGTCTGTACCACATGCCGCAACCTTAATTTTCAAAAACCCTCTAGACCAGTGATGGCCAACCTTGCCCATGCAGATGTTTTGGAACTACATATTCCGTGATGCTTAGTCTTAAGGTTGACTGAGGTTAGTTATAAGTGAAAACTATTGTAAAAAAAAAGAAACGAAGGAAAGAATTTACCTTCAATCTGATCAGCGCTGTACTCAATCTGCAGACAAAAAAGAAATAAATTCAGTTCTTAATTGTTGATTAAAAAAAAAATAATAATTCTTCTTTCTCCCCTCTCTTGCCCCATCAGCTAAACTGAAGCTCAGTAGATAAAAGTTCCTTCAAAATTACAAAGACACTCTAGGAATCAAACTAACTGACCATACTATGTACCTGATACACTTTTTTATGCCATAGAAATGGCTTTCAATTTTCCTGCTTTTGGAGATATTGATGTGGCATCTAATATGATTTCCGAATTGGAAAAATATTTGGAGGCAAAACTAGCTCAACATTCAGGTCCCGATGTGCCCCTAATGTGCCAGGAATCGTTCCACATTTCAGAGGTCCCATTTCGGGTCGATTATGGGCGCATATGGAGTTGACTCTCTACACTCTTCCGCCTTCTCTGGCCTGGTGAATGAGCTCTGTGAAAGAGGCTGAGTTGTATACATGTAGTTGGCATGAGATTGCTGCCAATATGCTCGCAGCTGCAGTGTTCAGCAATCTTATTTTGATTCCATCATTCCTATGTGTCTGCAGTTAACAGAACATGTTGTGAATAAATTGGTGTCAATTAGTGACCGGGTGTAGACAATTTGAGAAGATCCCTGAACTGTGAATGTGATGATCTGTTACCCAGCTGGTAAATCACTTTCCTTCAAACATTCTAATTTATTGGAGACAATACAGAAATCCTATGACACACTGTACAGTGAGACTATTATAAAAACACAGGTTAATTTTTTTGATAAGCTTCCCACTTTCAAATGGAATATATGGATAGACAGAAAGATAAATATATACTTAGACAGACAGAGGAATCCTATTCACTAAAAGGAAAGTTACTTGTACATTGTCAGGGATAAACCTAATGAGTTTGTCCTGCAAGAAGAGTTGACCCTCTATAATCCATTATTAAAAAGTGAGCATTTCCAAATATTTAAAGAGACTGTATCACCTAAACATTGTTTCTACTGTGCATGTAGAGCATAAAAAATGATTGAAAATGATCTATACATTGCAAATTGCAATATTAGGAGAAAAATGTGTTCTAAATGTGTCTGTGGAGACTCTTGCTTATGTCATCACCTGTGGCACGGTATACATTATTTCCCATTGAAAAGCAGTCCATTTGCATACCGTGCCACAGGTGATGTCATAAGCAGGAGACTCACAGACACATTGAAAACCATATTTTTCTCATTATATTTGCTTGCAGTTTTGCTAATACAATGTATAGATAATTTTCAATAATTTGTTATGATCTACATGCACAGTAAAAACAATGTTCAGGTGATACAGTCCCTTTAACTCTGCATTATCCATGATCAGCTGAGCTCTTCTAGCAGGAGAAGTCATTTTGGTCGTGCTTAGCTCCTATAACTAATCAATGCATATACAATATTGTTACTTGTTCTTTTTAGTTTACTAAACTGAACATTGGCAAAATAGTTGATGAGGTGTAGTATCCGCTGCATAAATCTGTGCTTTCACTGTCCCACTGTACTGCAGAAATTTAAAGGGACTCTGCAAACCTAAACATTGCTTATACTGTGAATGGAGAGAATACAAAATCATGAAAAAAAATCTTTAAATACATTGTGTTTACAAACCTGCCGTCAGATTCATAAAATAAGAGAAATACATGTGGTGTCCCCTACTTATGACATCACCTGTGGCTTGATATGCAAATTAACTACTTTTCAATGGGAAATGTGTATGAAGCCACAAGGAGATATCATAAGCAGGACACACCACAGAAACCGTTAAAACAAATATTTCTATTTTATTAATTTGCTTGCAGTTTTGGGAAATATATATCCTTTTTCATTATCTACATTCATTGTATAAAGGTTGACCGAGGACAGGTTATTTATTTATTTAATTATAAATCCATTCTGGGGTAAAGTTGTAAAAATAGAGCAATCACTATGGAAACCCAAGATATGTTCCTGCTGTTATGACCACTTTTAAAGCTTTGCGCAAAAAAGAGTTAGTTTTATAAATAACCCACCTATATGTGTTGAGTCTGTGATTTCATTCCCCCATTATGCAAACAAGCTGTCTCATTAACCCCTTTTGCAGTAAGGTTGGTTTATTCACCCATCGCATGTCTAATAAACTTCCCACTCTCTGCAATCAAAGCCTGATCCCTCCATCTTACTGAACAATTATATACCTCTGGCGTAATAATATTGCGTGAAATATTACATATAGCAACAATATAAATTAAATTATACTTCTATGCATTTATATGCATTGAGATATAGTTGCATGTTGTTTTTCTACAAAAAGATATTTCTAATTACAATCAGATGTTGTTACAGTTACGCCAATTCTCTGTTGATGGAGGCGGTATAAAACTGTAAACAGCTGTGGAATGGTTTATTGTATTACTTAGGCCTAAGTTAATTCCAGTATTAAAATTGTTATCATGTTTTTGGATTCTATTTGACACAGCAAAAGGTTGGATAGAAAACTTGTAGGGTTCCTTCTCAACCATTGACAGCTTAACCAACATGCATGTATAGCTTGGAGGAAAGACATAACAGGGGGGATATGATAGAAACATTTAAATACATAAAGGGAATCAACACAGTAAAGGAAGAGAGTATATTTAAAAGAAGAAAAACTACCACAACTAGAGGACATAGTCTTAAATTAGAGGGGCAACGATTTAACAGTAATATCAGGAAGTATTACTTTACTGAGAGGGTAGTGGATGTATGGAATAGCCTTCCAGCAGAAGTGGTAGAGGTAAACACAGTCAAGGATTTTAAGCATGTGTGGGATAGACACAAGGCTATCCTAAATATAAGATAGGGAACTAATAAAAGTGTTCAGAAAATTGGTCTTATCTGCCGACACATTCTATGTTTGCATGTTTCTATGTCCAATGTATTTTAACCCAGTAAACAACAAAAGTCCACATACTCGAATAGTGAGTTTTCACATTACTCTGTCTCTTGAGTAACACTATTTACTACCATCATTAACTTGTGCTAAATTAATGCTTTTAAGTGTTTTATAGTATTGAGTGTAATATTTAAATATTATACCCACATAGCTTGTGATGGAGATTAACGTGTGTGGGCCAATATTTTCTCTTTTCATCAATGCATCATTTTTAAATGATGTAATATTTAATATCAGTATTTAGCCCAAAGTGTATCATTAAAGCAATGTTTTCCCTAAAAGACTTTGAATTGCCTCTTTATAAATGTGTGGGAGGCCAGTGGCTTTTAGTAATTGAATCAGTGTGATAAAAAAAATGTTGTATTGTGAACAGGAAAGTTATACTGGAAAAATATATTTAACTATTACATATTCAACAACTGATCCAATACAAAGTCTGTTAGACTGTTAAACCTTTCAGTGGCAGAGCATTCTGCAAGAGTTAGATATACAATTACACACCAACAAAAAAATCTGTCTATCAAATGCTGTCACCTCTAGAGATATACTTACTGTAATACTTTTAGGGTCAAATGGAACCTCTTTGGGGGGCTCTGGTGCAGCAGGTGCAGGAGCGGGAGCAGGCTTGGCTGCTTCCTTCTTGGGTTCAGGTTTTTTGGGAGGCATGGTGTGTGTAAGAGGCTGAGATGCAAAGAGAGAAGGACCAGGTGGGGGCACAGAAGGAATGACAGGGTAACGCTGGTCTCTAAGCCTCCTCTTATATGCTAGGAGGGGAATCTGCACTACTATAAAAGGAAGGACAGTCAGAGATGTCTCACTTGTCACTAATCCATTGTTATCAGACCCTGACTTTCTCTGGAGAAGATTAACTCCTTCTTTACCAGTAGTATGTCTGCATCGGGGACAGTAGAACAACCATCACAATCTCTATCACTCACAGAAATAAAGATGCAAGCTCTGATTGCCAGTCACACAACCATTTAATGCGGAGTACTGTGATTCAACTCTCTTTTGCACTGAATTAAAGGGACCCTGTCACCTAAATATTATCTACATTGCACATATAGAGAATACAATTTATCAAGAATGATCCATACACTGCGTTAGCAGACGTGCAATCAAGTTCTGTGGTGCCTTCTGTTTATAACATCCCCTTGTGGCTCCATCTGCAAGTAAACATTTTCCAATGAAAAGCTATTAATTTGCATATCAAACTAGAGGTGATGTCATAATCCAGAGGCACATTTTTAAAATACAGTTTTCTCTTAATTTAAATACATTTGCAAGGAATTCTACTAACACAATGGATAGATCGTTTTTAATATTTTATTTTTTTTATGCTCTGTGTTCACAGTATAAACCAAGTATTATGTTATAAACCATGTTTTTGTGCTTTTGTGTTTATTCAGTCTGTGGGATCACCAGAAACTACAGAAAAAAGTTTATCTCCGGTGTTTCAATGTGGTCAGTGATTCAATTATCAATCATCATCCTTCATCAAGACATACTGTGGTTTGTATTTTTTGAATTTGATACCTGACTAAGTATTATGGCGAGGTATCAAGTAAATGGTATGCTCAGTTCAGTTCATTTGACTGACATATCACATATATATATATATATATATATATATATATATATATATATATATATATATATATATATATATATATATATATATATATATATAAATAGACAAAGGGAGAGTTATAGATAGGTAGACAGGCAGATACACACACTTGCGTTGTTTCACAAATGTAATCTAAACATACCCAAAATATACAGTCCTATGTGTCCACTGTGGCAGGGAGAGGAGGGGGGGGGGGGGGCACTGCTGTCTGCTGATGGTGGGCAGGCATTGTCAAAATCCCAAGGTCATATTTTAGGAACAGCTGCGTCCAGTGGGATAGAGATATAAAAATAATAATGTTGCATCATTTCTGAAACACTGGGGTGCGTGATTCGGTTGGGAAGGTGGTTCATTCGAGGGGAAGCTGTGTGATCCACAAGAATTCATTTGATAATTTTGTCTTAATCGATCACTACAAGCAAAATATTATATTAACTGCACCTTCTACTGTTTTCGTGCATACATCTGTATCTTTGTCAATTTTTACATGCTGTCCTGCACAGGGCTGATGCTTGGGTTGTGGACTCTTATGTGCAGTTTTTTTTATTGGTGGCCCCAGGTAGGGGTGGTTATATTGATAACTCCTCCTTTTCACAGATGTCCATTCCAAACATGCCCATTTAATATTTAGAGGAGGCAGCACAAACTTGATTTGGATGTAAAAGGGCAGCACAAATTGTATTAATAGGGTTGGAGACAGATATTCATTTATCTATTACCGTATTTGCTCGAATATAAGACAAGGTTTTTTTCAGAGCAAATGCTATGAAAAATACCCCTCGTCTTACATTCGAGGTCGTCTTATAATCTGACCTCAAATTGGGGTCAGACTATAAGACATGGATCCAGGTCCCCAGCAGAGCTGCAGGGGACCTGTATCCTCCTCTCTAACATAGAAACATAGAAACATAGAATGTGTCGGCAGATAAGAACCATTCGGTCCATCTAGTCTGCCCAATTTTTTTCTTTGAGTACTTTTATTAGTCCCCCGTTCCCGGTCTTATAGCTAGGATAGACTTGTGTCTATCCCACGCATGCTTAAAATCCTTGACTGTGTTTACCTCTACCACTTCGGCTGGAAGGCTATTCCATACATCCACTACCCTCTCAGTAAAGTAATACTTCCTGATATTACTTTTAAATCGTTGCCCCTCTAATTTAAGACTATGTCCTCTAGTTGTGGTAGTTTTTCTTCTTTTAAATATACTCTCTTCCTTTACTGTGTTGATTCCCTTTATGTATTTAAATGTTTCTATCATATCCCCCCTGTTACGTCTTTCCTCCAAGCTATTCATGTTAAGATGCTTTAACCTTTCCTGGTAAGTTTTATCACTCAACCCATGAATCAGTTTAGTAGCCCTTCTCTGAACTCTCTCCAAAGTATCATTATCCTTCTGGAGATACGGTCTCCAGTACTGTGTACAATACTCCAAGTGAGGTCTCACCAGTGCTCTGTACAATGGCATGAGCACTTCCCTCTTCCTACTGCTAATACCTCTCCCTGTGCAACCAAGCATTCTGCTAGCATTTCCTGCTGCTCTATTGCATTGCCTTCCTACCTTCAAGTCCTCTGAAATTATAACTCCTAAATCCCTTTCCTCAGATGTTGAGGTTAGGACTGTACCAAATAGTCTATATTCTTCTTTTGGGTTTTTACTTCCAAGGTGCATAATCTTGCACTTGTCCACATTAAATGTCAGTTGCCACTGCTCTGACCATTTTTCTAGTTTAGCTAAATCATTTGCCATTTGGCTTTTCCCTCCATGAATATCAACCCTGCTGCAAATCTTTGCAAATCTAACAACAGGGGAATGTCCAAGTAGTAGTAGGGTCCTTCCGGCTTCGTCATAAAAGTCCCGGCGGTCGTGCCGGGTGGCAGCAGGGGAGGTCTGCGCTCATCGCGCAGAGATCCATCGCTGCCCCGCTAGCCACCAGGGAGAATCGGGCAGCCGGGAAATGCCTGCACTATACGATAATAGATACCAACTGTCCGTCATAATAGATGGAGGTGTCGGGCAGCGTGGAGGATCGTGCAGACATCCCCCGGCCGCCCCCACTAGCCACCAGGGAAAGAAACCAGGTGAGGGGGGGGGGGAGACACAGACAGACAAGGGGAGGGAGGGGGGAGACACAGACAAGGGGAGGGAGGGGGAAGAGAGAAATGGGGAGGGGGGACAGAGAGAAAAGGGGAGGGGGGGATAGATAGAGACAAGGGGGGGATAGATAGAGACAAGGTGGGATAGAGAGAGACAAGGGGAGAGGGAATAGAAACAGACAAGGGGAGGGGGGATAGAGACAGATAAGTGGAGGGGGGGATAGAGACAGACAAGGGGAGGGGGGAAGAGACGAGCGAGGTGGAGAGAGAGAGAGAGAGAGACGTTTGGGGGGGGAGAGAGACAACGCTGGGGGAGGGAGAGAGAGGCCGCATTGGCACATAAAAGGAAATAAAAACAAGAAATGCATTTGTATACTATACATTTTTTATTAAATATTAAAAAGCAATTTACATATATACAAGTTAAACTTTTTTTCCTATGGGGTAGTCTTATATTCAGGCTTTTAGTTTTTTTCCTAAAGGAATAGACAAAGTTTGGGGGGTCGTCTTATAATCAGGGTCGTCTTATAATCGGTATTTATGTATTATGTATTTGTATTTATGTATTATTATCTAAATATACAATTAAGCGATAATTGCAGGGAATTTCAATGGGAATTTCAAACTTAAGGCTAAACTAGCTGAGTTGGAAAAATTCTCCCTTGCATTGGAGAGTTTTTCCAATTTGGGTGAGCTTGACATCTGTAGTGGGGAAATTATTTGAAGGATTGCTGAAAGTATAGAGTCAAGAATCTTGAATCAGAATATGATTAGTAAAAGTCAACATGGTTTTGTCAAACAAACTTAATAACATTCTATGAAGAAGTCAGTAAAATATAGATCTAGGTTTGGCAGTTGATGTGATCTATTTGGACTTTGCTAAGGCATTTGATCCAGTTCCACACAAAAGGTTACTCTACAAATGGAGAGAAATAGGTTTGGGGGCAAATAAGGATATTACATTACATTACATTACATTACCATTTATTTGTACAGCGCCACCAATTCCCGAAGCGCTTGGTACAGAGCAAAGAAAGGAACTACATACTAATTTAGACAAACTAGTACAGACTGGTACATGAGGTAGAGAACCCTGCTCGTAAGCTTACAATCTAGAGGGAATGGGGTCCATGACACAATTAAGGGATTGAAGAGGTCAGAGGGATTGAAGTTGTAGTAACAGTAGAGTGGATGGGAGGCGTTAGGTGGGATAGGTCAAAGAGGGAGTGTGTGTTTCAGCTAGGTTGGGTAGTAAGCCTCTCTAAAGAGATGAGTTTTGAGGGACTTTTTAAAGTTTGAAAACGAGGGAGAGAGCTGGATGCTCCGGGGAAGGGAGTTCCAGAGAGAGGGGGCAGCTCAGCGAAATCTTGGAGACGCGAGTGAGAAGTGGTGATGAGATTAGAAGAGAGTGTTAACCCCTGTGAGGAGCGTAAAGGTCGTGTAGGGAAGTAGCGGTTAACAAGGCAGGAAATGTACATAGGAGCAGAGGAGTGGAGGGCTTTGTAGGTTAATGACAGAATTTTTAATTTTATCATCGAGCAGACGGGAAGCCAGTGGAGGGCGTTGCAGAGAGGAGCCGCCGAATCAGATCGACGTGCAAGAAAGATGAGTCTGGCAGCCGCATTTTGGATAGACTGTAGGGGAGCCAGACGAACCAGAGGTAGTCCAGTCAGAAGACCGTTACAGTAGTCCAAGCGAGTGCACTAGAATTTTGGCGGTCTCTTCGCTGAGGAACGGACGAATGCGTGCAACGTTCCTTAGGTGCAGCCGACAGGATCTGGCCAAGGACTGGATTTGAGGAAGGAAGGAGAGAGCAGAGTCAAAAGTGACCCCAAGACATCGAACACGGGCAGCCGGTACGATCGTAGTATTATCAACGTTGACCGTGAACCCAGGTGTAGGGACAGCAGTCGAGGGAGGGAAGATAATGAGTTCTGTTTTGGAGAGGTTAAGTTTCAGGTAGCGATCAGACATCCAACCGGAGATGGCTGACAGACACTCAGCTACTCGTGACACTAGAGAGGGAGTGAGGTCAGGGGAGGAGAGGTATAGCTGAGTATCATCCGCGTACAAGTGGTAGTGAAAGCCAAAAGAGCGGATGAGTTCTCCCAGAGAGGTAGTGTAGAGGGAAAACAACAGCGGGCCAAGGACCGATCCTTGCGGAACACCAACAGAGAGCGTAACAGGCGACGATGTCGCTCCAGCAAACAACACCGAATAGGAGCGCTCAGATAAGTACGACTCGAGAGAGTGCCACACCACTTAAGCCAAGCGAGGATAATGTATTCAGAAGGAGGAGGTGATCAACGGTGTCAAAGGCAGCAGAGAGATCTAAGAGGATCATCACCGAGAAGTGGCCTTTAGATTTGGCAACAAGGAGGTCATTTGATACTCTAGTAAGGGCTGTTTTAGTAGAGTGTAAGGGTCTGAAGCCAGATTGAAAAGGGTCAAGTAGGTTATGGTGAGTCAGAAAGTCTGTCAGTCGCAAGTGCACCGTTTTCTCCAGCAACTTGGACACGAAGGGGAGAAGGGATATAGGACGGTAGTTAGACGGAAGAGTAGGGTCAATGGAAGATTTTTTCAATACAGTTACGATTTGGGCTTGCTTGAAGGTTGACGGTACTATTCCATAGGACAGGGAGAGGTTGATGAGATGGGTTAGAGTTGGACAAAGTAGAGGGGAAAGAGAGGATACAAGGGGAGATGGGATGGGATCAAGCGCACAAGTAGTAGATTTCGAGGAGGAGAGCAGATTGTCAACCTCTTTCTCAGCTACAGGGGAGAAGATATTCAGAGTGGGTTTGGGGGATGGGAACGAGGCAGGAGGTAGTTGAAGCAAGTCACGGCAGGTGAAGTTACTCCTGATAGCATCGATTTTGTTCTTGAAGTGAGAGGCAAGGTCTTGGGCCGTAAGAGCGGAGCAGGGCGGAGGAGCAGGAGGGCAGAGGAGAGCATTAAATGTTGAGAATAGACGTTTGGGATTCGATGAGTGGGTGGATATTAAGGTAGAGAAGTAGTGTTGCTTGGACTGAGCGAGAGCAGAGTTGTAGGAGCACAGCATGAATTCGTAATGAAGGAAATCCTCCTTGCAACGTGATTTCCTAAAATGCCGCTCAGACGTGCGAGCACATTTTTGGAGGTATCGTGTTTGCTCAGTGTGCCACGGTTGCTGGTTGGGTCTGCGGGCACGTTTGGCAACAACAGGGGCAATGTTGTCAATGGCTGAGGTGAGGATACTGTTATAAGAGTTAGCTGCTTTCTCTGGACATGAGGTTGATTCTAAGGAGGGGAGGGAGGTTTGAAGAGCAGTGGTAAGTAGCGGGACGGTGGAGTTAGATAGCAGTCTTTTGAATTCGGCCGGGGGGAGACGTGCAGTAGTCGACTGAGGTATAGTGGGATAGAAGGTAAGAAGGTGGTGGTCAGACAGGGGGAAAGGTGAATGGGAAAAGTTAGAGATGGCACAAGATTTAGTGAATACTAGATCTAGTGAGTGACCAACAGTGTGGGTTGGAAAGTTGGTCCACTGGGAGAGGCCAAAGGTAGTGGTGAGGGAAAGGAGTTTTGAAGTAGCAGGAGAGTTGGTTAGGTCAACTGGAATGTTAAAGTCTCCCAGGATGAGACATGGTACATCAGTGGCAAGAAAGTTGGGGAGCCACGCACAGAAGTTGTCAAAAAATTTGGAAGCAGGCCCTGGGGGCCGATAGACAACGGCAACACAAAGGGATAGAGGGAAGAAAAGACGAATAGCGTGCACTTCGAATGATGAAAATGAAAGGGAAGGGGCTGAGGGTAGTGGCTGGAAGGAGCAGTTTGCAGATAGGAGGACAACACCTCCACCCTTTTTGTCCCCAGGTCTCGGGGTGTGGCTGAAGCGTAGGTCACCATAAGAGAGAGCAGCAGGAGAGACCGTGTCAGATGAGGTAAGCCAGGTTTCAGTAAGTGCAAGGAGTTTAAAGGAGTGAGAAATAAATAGATTGTGTATAGCTGTAAGCTTGTTGCATACAGAGCGTGCATTTAGCAGTGCACAACTGAAGAGTGGGTGATTATAGCAGGGGATAGATATAAGGTTGTCAGTATTGCATTTGGTGTTGGTAGTACGAAGCAGGCGGGGTCTGTGGCAAATGCTGATTTTGTTTCTTGCCAGGGTTAGGAGTAGGGTTGCCACCTGGCCGGTATTTTACCGGCAGGCCGGTAACAAATTGGCATCAGGCCAATGTTAAGTCTATGGAGACAGTACCAAGGCCGGTATTTTTTTGAAGAAAAGGTGGCAACCCTAGTTAGGAGAGGTTTCATGGATGAGGGAGTAAAAGGCTGAAGAGAGGAGGAGCTGGTAATGACACTAGGAGGTCAGTGTTGATTGTAGTTTGCTGATTAAGTAGAGCAGGGTATTCACTCTATTGTGAGCTGCAGTGTGATTGTATTGAAAAGAAGCTGGGGTGGGTTGTCACCTACATCTCAGATAGACAGTGCATTTAATATAGGTTTTATTTATGAGAGAGTTGATTAGTAAATTGGAACTAACAAAATAACTCTAGGTGTTATCAGTGTATTGTGGTTTGTGGGGAAGTAATTCTCAGGTTGTTTTAGTAGCTGATAATTAGAAACTGTGTGTGGGTGGGGCAACTACTTGGTAGAGTAGAATCATGTGTCTGGTGCAATCTATAAAGGAAGATTGACCAGGGGGTGGGTGGGAAGCAATACAGCCTTGGTTACTTGAAGTGAGATGTGTAGAGGAAAAAGCAGTTTTCTGAGGCTGGAAGAGAGAGGAAGGTTAGACTAAGTTTGTGAAAGATGGGGAGGTCATTTAGATATCATCTTGCCTCTTTACAAATCAATGGTAAGACCTCACTTTGAATATGCAGTACAATTCTGGGCACCAGTCCTTAAAAAGGATATTATGGAACTAGAAAAAGTGCAAAGGAGTGCTACAAATTTAATAAGGGGACTGGAGGATCTTAGTTAAAAAATTGCATTTACATTCGTTAGAAAAAAAGCGTCTCAGAGGGGATAACATTATTTAAATATGTACAAGGCTAATATAAAGAGCTCTCCAGTGACCTGTTCATTAACAGAAATGTACAAAGGTCACCCTCTGAGACTGGAAGAGCAAAGATTTCATAGAAAGCAAAGGAAGGGAGTCTTAACGGTAAGGACAATAAAGTTATGGAACTCACTGCCAAGAGAGGTAGTGCTATCAACCACAATAGATGCATTTAAAAATGGCCTGGATGTTTTTTTTTAGAAAAGCAGAACATACAAGGCTATTAGTAATAGAATAAGCATTAAGAATAGAGCGTATTGATCCAAGGAGAAATCTGATTGCCCTTTGAAGTCAAGAAGGAATTTTCCCCCCTAGGAGGCAAAATTCAAAATAGCTTCCTTAGGGGTTTTTGCCTTCTTTTGGATCAAAAGCTGAAATGATAGGTAGGACCTAGCCCGTCCTGCGTCAAAACGAGCACTGAAAGCAGATTTTTTTTCTGCTTTCAGTGCTCAAACGGCATTGCAACGATGCGTCCGTGTGGAAGCATTGTGCAATACTGAAAAAAATGCCCGCCGGCATTTCGATCGCACCAGAGAGCGATTGAAATGCCGGTTTTAAAGGCACAGTGCCAGTAAGTCCTATCCTGTGGCTATATGGACACATTTCCATTGAACATTCTGCAGGGAAGCATGCAGAAGCTATATATCATATCTGGGCCTATCCTATAGTTTTTGGAAGAGAACAAGAAAATATAACAAAAAGCTGCTTGTATTTAACCAAACTTCTTCTGATACCTGAGCTAATGCAATAAGTTAATGAGACTATATCCCTCATCATACAGAAGGAAGACTAAGTAACCCAAGACTATTCCAACTTCAAACCAATGACCTGTTTCTCACTAGCGTGTGTCAGTGATACCAGAGAAGCAGGATCTGTTTCCCAAGTCTGTACCTCTTGAAATAACACAGTGCAAGACATTCATGTTACATACTCCCCAGTGACACAAGGGATATGTTGCTGTGGAACACTAATCTGTGTAGTAATTAGCAATTTAGCATACCCTCCATGCACAAATGAAGTGCACAGCAGAACATGGTCTCTAACAGTGAGAGGTTAAATTGATGGCATCTGACCTCCACTGAACTATTTGTCGGTTAGTTTGACCTCTGCTTGGAGGACATACCTCAGAAAGCTGTTCCCGTCATCCCCTTCTAACGATCACTTCAGTCTGTCTCCTGCTCCTTATCGGTTTTTCTTAATAGCCTCTCCTTTCCCTTTAACCAATATCCCTTTGCCTGAAAAGCAGTCTGTGATTATACTTTTCCTTCTCTGAAAAGACTAGTGTCAGTTCATAACTCTTCAGGGTCTATCTCAGTAAAGAGAGAATTGCAGACGGGCTAAATTAGCGGAGTTGGAAAAATTCTCCCATTCGGCTGCTGTGGCCTAAAGTTAAGAATTCCTATTTCAATTCCCTGCAATTCTCTTTTTATTGCGTAGACCCTTTAGTTACGCTTGTTCATTATGGGTGATGGGACAAGTCCTGGGGTGCAGGGGGAAAGTCCTGAATGTGCAATGTGAGTGATGGGGTATGTCTGGATTGCAGGGGAAAGTCCTGGATGTGCAATGTGGGTGATGGGATATGTTCTTGGGTGTGCAATACTGGTGATGGTGCATGTCTTAGGTGTGCAATGAGGGTAATCGGGCATGTCCTAGGTGTGCAATATGTGTGATGAGGCATGCCCTGGTTGCTTTAGCAAGTCCCAGGTACAGTGGCGTCCCGAGGGGGGGGCAGGGGGGGGGGCGGACCGCACCGGGTGACACCTCCAGCGGGGGTGACATCCGTGCTGCCGGCACCCCCCGCACCGCGCTACTTACCTTTGACTGCACGGAGGAGGCGTCCGTCCGGCGACACCGATCAGCCATTAGGTAAGTGATGGGGAAGGGGGGGAGGAGGGTGGTTTCAAACGAGCACTGGCACGGCACACTATTACTGGGCACTGAATGGTACAATATTCCTGGTATCTGACTGGCACAATATTACTGGGCACTGACTGGCACAATATTACTGGTATCTGACTCGCACAATATTACTGGGCACTGACTGGCACAATATTCCTGGTATCTGACTGGCACACTATTACTGGGCACTGACTGGCACAATATTCATGGTATCTGACTGGCACAATATTCCTGGTATCTGACTGGCACACTATTACTGGGCACTGACTGGCACACTATTACTGGGCACTGACTGGCACAATATTCATGGTATCTGACTGGCACAATATTCCTTGTGTCTGACTGGCACACTATTACTGGGCACTGACTGGCACACTATTACTGGGCTCTGAATGGCACAATATTCCGGGTATCTGACTGGCACAATATTCCGGGTATATGACTGGCACAATATTACTGGGCTCTGAGTGGCACACTATTACTGGTATCTGAGTGGCACAATATTCCTGGTATCTATAATTGTACAATTGTCCCCTCGTGGGGCTCCTGTGTGTTGCATAATTATTGGTGGTTCCATGTGTGCATAATTATGGGGCGCTTGTGTGTGGCATATTTATCGAGCCCCATGTGTGGCATAATTAAGGGACTCTTTTGTGTGGCATAATTAAGGGACTCTTTTGTGTGGCATAATTAATTGGGCAGTGGTGAGGCATAAATAGTGGGGCTCTGGTGTGGCATAATTTATGGGGCTGTGGTGTGGCATAATTTATGGGGCTCCTGTGTGTGGCATAATTTATGGGGCTGTGGTGTGGCATAATTTATGGGGCTCCTGTGTGTGGCATAATTTATGGGGCTCCTGTGTGTGGCATAATTTATGGGGCTACTGTGTGTGGCATAATTTATGGGGCTCCTGTGTGTGCCATAATTTATGGGGCTCCTGTGTGTGGCATAGTTAATAGGCCATCTTACTGGCATTACTAAGGAATCTGTTTGGCATTGTATTAGAGGAAATCCAGGGGGGTGACACCATGAGTTTCCGCACCGGGTGACACCAACCCTAGTGACGCCCCTGCCCAGGTATACAATGTGGGTGCTGGGGCATGTCCTGGGTGTGTGATGTGGGTGCTGGGGCATGCCCTGGGTGTTCTATGTTAGTGATGGGGCGTGCTCTGGAGTTCAGGGGTAAGTCCTGGATGTGCAATGTGGGTAATGGGGTATGCCTTGTTTGTGCAATATTGGTGATGGGGCATGTCATAGGTGTGCAAAGAGGGCAAGTCCCAGGTGTGCAATATGGGCGATGGGGCATGCCCTGGGGTGCTGGAGCAAGTCCTGGGTGTGCAATATAGGAGCTGGGGTATGTCCTGGGTGTGCAATATGGGAGCTGGGGCATGTCCTGGGTGTATAAATTGGGTCCTTGGGCATTTCCCGGGTGTGTAATGTGCGTGCTGGGGCATGCCCTGGGTGTGCAATGTGGGTGATGGTGCATGCCCTGGGTGTGCTCTGTGGGAGACGGGACATACCCTGGGTTTGCAATGTGATCAATACCAATCTGAGATGTGCAATGTCCTGCGGTGCTGGGGCATGTCCTGTAGATGCAAAGTGGGTGCTTAAGTTTAATTTAAAATGTATTTTTAGCATGGTAAAAAAAAAGGGTGAATAAAAAGAACCATATATTAAGGAGGGTTTGCACATGGACAGAGCTTCTCTTAATATGTGGGGTGTGCACAAGGGGGCCCCATGACCATCTATTGCCTGGGAGCCCCATGAGTTGTTAGTCCACCCCCTAATGGTCACTAAACCTACTATAACGTAAGCATTAAGGGAAATGCCTTCCAAAACTAAGTTAGTGATTGATCACTATTTGCCCTCCCTGTGGTTGGCTGAGAAATGGGAATCATAGGAAAAGCTTAAATGCCAAAGGTTTTGCAATAAGCTCAAGGGAAGTATCTTTTACATGAACATTACATTAATATTTCTATAGCACCAACAATTAACGCAACACTTGGTACAAAGCATAAAAGGAGGTTAAGTTATAGATATAGAAGGATAAAATGTTGGGACACCAAACTCAGTGTACACCTGAGGCTATTGAAGTCTTGGTGCAGTCCAGCTTATCATCTCATCGTATTTCCAAATATATCTGAACTCCTAGCCACTCATTATACATTTAATTATTATTAACATGCATTTACTAAGCAGCAACAAATTCGGCAGGGTAGCTGAATAAAGTACTTTATGTGTATTCTTTCACTAAAGTAATGTCCTGTAATAATGCAATATATGAAAGGGCAGCATGACAACAGGTTGGTGATGCAGCCTCATCACAAGTCTGTCAGTCATAGGCCCTCGGCCAGTAATTAAAGTAAACCTATATAAACCCTTGCGTGGTTTTGCCCAGCCTCTTTTCTGCATTATAGAAATCAGTTTGCACCTTACCAGTTCTGATGGACGCTCTGATGTCACAGTTGAGGGATGCTGCTGTCCTGCACGGAGGAGATTGGCTGCAAGACAGTATAAATACTATATTAGGTACCTTGCCATCTCCCATCCCCCCCACTGCCCCATCTCTTTCCCCCTCTCCTGCCCCAGGTCCCTCCAGGCCTACCCCTAGGAGGTCCAGAGCCCCTTCTAGATTTACCCCTGAGCCCCCCACTGTGCCTCAGCCCCTGCCCCAGCCCCCTGTTCCAAAAAGGAGGAAGAGGGCAGCTGCCAAAAAACGTCAGTCTGCCCCTCTGTCCTCCCCTGCCCCCCTGCCATCTGGGGGCCGTGTTACTAGGTTATCCGTGGCCAGTGGATCCCTCCTACAGGATCCCCCTACCCCTGCCATGCCCGTTTTGACCCCCTCCTCCACGTTACCACCCCTCCCTCTTGCTCACCGGAGGGCCAGGAGCATCAGGAGGCCCTCCGTGTCCGGTACCCCCCCCCCTCCCTTCCCCTGGTGTCGGATCCGCTGGTGGCTAGGGGTGGGAGGTGCACTGATGTGCTACCTCCTTCCCGCTTTCCTGATCCGGCGGCCGCACGTGGGTCCCTTCTCCCTTCAGCTTCTCACATGTCCGTCCACACGGCTGCGAGAAGCGCTTCTGCGCGCCACGTGATTTCCCGACATCAATCTGACAGGGAACCACGTATACCGCGATCTGTGCACATTAACCCCCGCAGTGCTGGTACAGCAGTGGGATCTCCTCACAGGAGGGGATCCCGCTCCCCCCATAACCCCAGAGCCTCACCTGTCACTCATGGTAGTGACAGGGGTGACTCTGTGGGCTCCCCTCCCAGATTAGGTAGGGAATCCAGGAGCAGCCAGTATATCACTGGCAGATCTCTGGCCCCCAGGTCCCCTTCTTTACTGAGGGGTCTGGTGGGTCAGTGTTGTGGCCCCCGCCGCCACCACTCCTCCAGGTCCCCTTCTTTACAGAGGGGTCTGGATGGTCATCATAGTGGCTGCCGCCACCACTCCTTCAGTTCCCCTTCTTTGCAGAGGGGTCTGGACGCTCAGCATGGTGGCCCCCGCCGCCACCACACCTTCAGGTCCCATTCCTACCGCCTTTCCCCCCCTGCACCTGGCGGACGTGCCAGGCAGTACCCAAGGTCCAGGCCCCATTCTTTACAGAGGGGCCCCCGGGTGTCGCCAAGGACCAGGGAGCCGGTGCGTCACGGATCTTCGTCTCAGACTGGACCAGCAAGGGATTCAGATCGGAATCTCATCTCATCAGGTCGGACATCCGGAGCTCCAGGTCAGCTTCCCCGAGAGTCTTCACTGCTGGCAGGCAGGAATCGTCATCTGGAGTGCAGCACCCTTCCGGGGAGAGATCCCGTGCCAGGAATGCCCGGCTCCTCACATCAGACGGCACCTCTAGTCTTCCTCCGGCGGACAATCGGATGGGCGGTTCGGTGTTTGGCAGTCCTCTGCTCTTCTTGCAGTCTCCACGGGGATCTCCGGTTCCTGAGCCCACGGCGGTCCCTCCTGCAGGGCACCTGTCCAGGGGTGAGTCCGATTTTACCTCTCCTTCTATCCCTAACTCACACTTACACATCCACGGTGCTGTTTCACACAATGCGGGGAATTCTCAGGGTTCCACGGGGACGGTTGGTGGCCTATCGCAGTTAGTGGCGAGCCTTGCTAGCGTTCTAAAATCGTTTGAGTCTGGGACGCTGTCTGCAGCGGATAACCCTTCCCCGTCGCAGGTTTGGGGGGCATATACAGCTTCAGTGCCGACACCGCCGGTGTCTACTTTAGTTGCTTCGCCCGGAGTTCTCCCAGTTAGTATAGCTTCCCCTGCTG
Organism: Pelodytes ibericus; assembly: GCA_036172795.1. Lineage (NCBI taxonomy): Eukaryota > Metazoa > Chordata > Amphibia > Anura > Pelodytidae > Pelodytes > Pelodytes ibericus. The sequence goes on from CM069862.1 coordinate 146,477,969, forward strand.
TAGTCCCTGACCCGGTGGTATCTCCGGCAACTGAGCCTGCGATCCCTGAGGTCAAGTCGAAGGACGTGGACCCGGTCCGGCTAGCGGATTCTTCACGGGTGGACATTTACGTGTGTTTTGAGGGGCCTATGGGCGCCCATCTCAAGCAAGAGGTAACATAGTAACATAGTAATTTAGGTTGAAAAAAGACACAAGTCCATCAAGTTCAACCCTTCTACCTATCATTTCAGCGTTTTGATCCAAAAGAAGGCAAAAAAAAACCCTAAGGAAGCTTTTTCGAATGTTGCCTCCTAGGGGGAAAAAAATTCCTTCTTGACTCCAAAAGGGCAATCAGATTTCTCCTTGGATCAAAAAGCTCTATTATTAATGCTCATTCTATTATTAATACCCCTGTATGTTCTGCTTTTCTAAAAAAACAGCCAGACCATTTTTAAATGCATCTATTGTGGTTGATAGCACTACCTCTCTTGGCAGTGAGTTCCATAATTTTATTGTCCTTACCGTAAAGAATCCCTTCCTTTGCTGCCTATGAAATCTTTGCTCTTCCAGTCTCAGGGGGTGACCTCTTGTTCTTTGTACATTTCTATTAATGAACAGGTCCCTGGAGAGCTCCTTATATTGGCCCTGCACATATTTATATAATGTTATCATATCCCCTCTAAGACGCCTTTTTTCTAAAGTAAATAAATGCAATTTTTTAAGTCTCTCTTCATAACTAAGATCCTCCAATCCCCTTATTAATTTTGTAGCTCTCCTTTGCACTTTTTCTAGTTCCTTAATATCCTTTTTAAGGACTGGTGCCCAGAATTGTACTGCATATTCAAGGTGAGGTCTTACCATTGATTTGTAAAGAGTCAAGATGATGTCCTCCTCCCGTGAATCTATACCTCGTTTTATATATGCCAATATCTTATTGGCCCTTGCAGCTGCTGACTGGCATTGGGCACTGTTGCCAAGTTTGTTATCTACAATGATTCCTAAATCCTTTTCGTTAGTAGTTTTTCCCAGGGAAATACCATTTAACCCCTTAAGGACAGAGCCTTTGAAACATTTTTGTCCTTTCTGGACAATGGCTATTTTAACATTTCTGTGCTGTTTGTGTTTAGCAGTAATTTTCTTCTTCGTCATTTGCTGTACCCACACATATTATATATTGTTTTTATCGGGACAAAAAGGGCTTTCTATGGATGCCATATTTTTGATCATATCTTATCATATTATTAAAAAAAAATAATAAAATATGGTAAAAAAAATAAAAATGCACAAATTTCTTTGTTTTTATTTGAAACAACTTCTCCTCATCGACAATAGCGAACGAAAAAACATGCTAAATAGATTCTACTATTTCTCCTGAGTACAGGGATACCACCCATGCATAGGTTTGTTGGGTTGTTTGGGGGCTAAAATGCCAAATTTGTGAGGTGCAGTTTTTTGTTTTCCAACTTGAAATTTTTACATGCAGACAGCCTGCACCCATGTCCCATTTGGGACATATTTGAAACCAGCCAGTGTATTTTACCCCATCAACCCATATATTTTTTAAAAGTAGACACCCTAGGCTATCTCAAATGGTGGTATTTTAACACTTTCCATGCACTAATTCTACCACCAGCCTTTGTCAAAGTTTGTGGTAGTAATTTGTGTGTGTTTTTTTTTCACAAATATTGTATTTTAGACATAAATTCACAGATTTTGGTATGTGTCACTGCCAAACAATAACCCAATATGTGTTCAACAACATCTCCTGAGTACAGGGATACCACCCATGCATAGGTTTGTTGGGTTGTTTGGGGGGTAAAAGGCCAAATTTGGTAGGTGCAGTTTTTGGTTTTCCAAATTAAAATTTTGACATGCAGACCGCCTGCACCCATGTCCCATTTGGGACATATTTGAAACCAGCCAGTGTATTTTACCCCATCAACCCATATATTTTTTAAAAGTAGACACCCTACGCTATTTCAAATGGTGGTATTTTAACACTTTGCATGCACTAATTATACCACCAGCCTTTGTCAAAGTTTGTGGTAGTAATTTTTGTGTGGTTTTTTTCCACAAATATTGAATTTTAGACATAAATTCACAGATTTTGGTATGTGTCACTGCCAAACAATAACCCAATATGTGTTCAACAACATATCCTGAGTACAGGGATACCACCCATGCATAGGTTTGTTGGGTTGTTTGGGGGCTAAAGGGCCACATTGTGAAGGTGCGCATTTTCAACTTGGAATATTGACGTGTAGTCAGCCTGAGCCCATCTTTCATTTGGGACTTTTTTTTAAGTAGGACAGTGTATTTTACCCCAAAAAGTATATATTTTGTAAAAGTAGACACCCTAGGCTATTTTAAATGGTGTTATTTTAACACTTTCCATGCACTAATTCTACCACCAGCCTTTGTCAAAGTTTGTGGTAGTCATTTTATTGTGTATTTTTTCCCACATACATTGCAGTTTAGACACAAATTCACATATTTCGGTATGTGTCACTGACAAACAATACCACAATATATGTTCAGCAACATCTCCCTAGCACAGGGATACCACCCATGCATAGCTTTGTCAGCTTTGTTAGGGGTTGAAAGGCTACATTTGAGAGGTGCGCTTTTTGATTTTCAAACTTGGAATTTGAACATGTAGAGCAAGGAAGGGGTTAATAGCTCTTATAAGAGCCTTTGTAGTACTGTACAAAAAAATTAACCCCTAAAAATGCACAGACAAGAAAAAATGTTCTGCTGTGCAGTGATCAGTGGCAGGGAAGGGGTTAATACACTACACTATACAAAAGGTATGGCTTTTATAAAAGCCCTTGGGACTCACAATTTATTAACATTTTATTTAATTTATTACAATTTAAAAATTATGTTATACAGATCTGTCTCTTTCCCTCACTAAAACTCAAGTGAGGAGAGGGAGGCAGATCCATATGGGTCAGAACAATATTTATGAACCAGACGAATGGTGATGCTCATCTGAGAAATCACCAAACCACCTTTGCCACTGATCGGCTGTTACTGATCGCTATACACGCGTTCAGACAGCTTCAAAAGGAATACACGTAATCCCCTTGTGGGTATAATTAACCCCTAGTGAGTCTGACCAAAAAAATGCTGATAGCAAAAAAAAATCCTTCGGCGACTAGATTGCTCCATATGCGCTGCTTAGGCAGTGACCATATACACTGCTTAGGCAGTGACCATATGTGCTGCTTAGGAAGTGATATACGGCAAGGAAGGGGTTCATAGCTCTTAAAAGAGTCTTTTTGATATACTGTAATAAATCAAAGTAAAAAAAAATAACCCCTAAAAAAATGCACAGACAGCAAAAAATGTGCTGCTGTGTAAGATCACTGCGTACACAGCGATCAATTGCAGGGAAGGGGTTAAATACTGGAAACGGCTTTTATAAAAGCCTTTGGGTCTCAATTCTATTAAATATATTATAATTAAAAACTTACATTATACAGCTCTGTCTCCCTCCCTCACTAAAACTCAAGTGAGAGGGAGGCAGATCTACACGGGTCAGATCAAATATTTACACATATTGATCTAACCAGACGAATGGTGATGCTCATCTGAGCAAACGCCAACCCGCCATTGTCACTTATCAGCTGTTACTGATCGCTATACATGCGCTCAGACAGCTAAAAAAAATTTTTTTACGTTAAACGTAGTCCCCTAGTGGGTATAATTAACACGTGACGGGTGTAATAAAAAAGTTTTAAAAAAATTAAAAATGCTTCTGCAGCAAGATTGCTGCATTTGCGTCAGATCGCTGATTAGGCAGTGATCTACGGCAAGAAAGGGGTTAATCTCTCTTAAAAGAGGTTTTTTTATACTGTAATGAATTACAGTAAAAAAAAATAACCCCTAAAAAATGCACAGACAGCAAAAAATGTGCTGCTGTGTATGATCACTGCGTACACAGCGATCAATGGCAGGGAAGGGGTTAAATGGCTTTTATAAAAGCCCTTGGTGTTTAAAATTTTATTAAATATTTTTTTATTATTTTATTTTATTTTTTTACTTTATCTGATCTGTCTCTCTCCCTTACTAAAAGTAGTAAGGTGAGGGAGGCAGATCAATTTAGTAATATTGCCTTTGACAGTATGGTAAGTGCTCATCAGAGCACTTACCATACATGCCTGCACACAGATCACATAGATCTGCTGTGCCGGCATTGATTGGCTCCCCCTAGAGGATCGGAAGTGAAATACTTTCACTTCCGATGCTCTTGCCATTAGAAGGGAAGCGCTGCCTGTACAGGCACGTCAGCTGTCGGCAAGTCCTCGATTTGCCGTGACGTGCCTGGCACGTCATCTGTCGTTAAGGGGTTAACGTATATGTTGCTTTGTTATTATTTTTCCCATAATGCATAACTTTACATTTGTCTATATTGAACCTCATTTGCCACTTTATTTCCCAGTTCCCTACTCTGTCCAAATCTTCCTGTAAAGAAAAAACATCAAGATTAGTCTTTATTACCTTACCTAATTTTGTGTCATCAGCAAACACTGAGACATGGCACTCAGCACAACGTGGGAGATCATTAATAAACAGATTAAAAAGAAGAGGTCCCAAAACAGACCCCTGAGGTACTCCGCTCACTACCCTGGTCCAATTTGAAGCTTTACCATTTACAACAATCCTCTGTGTTCTATCTTTTAGCCAATTTTCAATCCAAATACATACATTTGCCCCCAATCCTATTTCTCTCAATTTGTAGAGTAACCTTTTGTGTGGAACTGTATCAAATGCTTTAGCAAAATCCAAATAGATCACATCAACTGCCCCACCTAGATCTATATTTTTACTGACCTCTTCATAGAATGTTATTAAGTTTGTTTGACAAGACCTGTCTTTCACAAAACCATGTTGACTTTTACTAATTATATTCTGATTCAAGATGTATTCTTGAGTGTACACCTTTAGCAATCCTTCAAATAATTTCCCCACTACAGATGTCAAGCTCACTGGCCTATAATTACCAGGCAGAGATTTTGATCCCTTTTTAAATATTGGAATGACATCCGCCTTTCGCCAGTCTGTTGGCACTATACCTGAACTGAACGAATCCCTAAAGATCATAAATATTGGTCTGGCCAGAATTATGCTTAACTCTCTAAGGACATTTGGGTGTATACCATCTGGCCCTGGGGCCTTGTCTATCTTAACAGAGTTTAATTGCATAAACACTTTTTCCTGTGTCAGCCAATCCCATGTTTGTGGTGACTGTTCCGTAACTTCCGGTAGCAGGGGCTCATCCATCTGTTCTTCCTTAGTATAAACAGAAGAAAAAAAAGTATTTAAAATGTCTGCTTTTTCTCTGTCCTCACTTACCAAATTTCACATTTGGGATAACAAGGGCCCAACATTTTCCCTCTTTAGCTTTTTTCCATTTATATACTTATAAAAAAAATTGGGGTTAATTTTACTCTCCTTAGCAATCCTTTTCTCGTTTTCCAATTTAGCCATTTTAATTGCCTTTTTGCAGGCTTTGTTGGCATCTTTGTATTTTATAAATGATAATGTTGATCCCTTGCTTTTATAATGTTTGAATGCCATTTTCTTGTTTTGCATTTCCTGTTTCACGGTACAGGTAAGCCACATTGGTTTTGATTTGTGTCTTTTGTATTTGTTTCCCAAAGGTATATATTGGGATGTGTACTTTTGTAATGTGTGCTTAAAGGCATTCCACTTGTCTTCTGTGTTTAGTCCAGAAAACAATCGTTCCCAGTCTAAATGTTCCATTGATGCCCTTAGTCCATCAAAGTTGGCCCTTCTAAAATTAAGTGTTTTGGTGGCGTAGTTACCAATTTGCTTTTTTGCATTAATCTCAAACGAAACCATGTTATGGTCACTATTGCCCAAGTGTTCCCTTACTTTGATGTTTGAGATAAGCTGCTCATTGTTTGTTATTACTAAATCCAGACAGGCATCCAATCTAGTTGGGGTGTCTACTAATTGTGCCATAAATGTGTTATTAAGCAGGTTCAGAAACTTGCTGCCCTTAGCGGAACTAGTTGTGCCACAATTCCAATCTATATCTGGGTAATTAAAATCTCCCATGATTAGAACTTCATTCAGATTTGCAGCCTTTTCAATTTGTAATAAAAGCTGATCTTCTCGATCAATGCTAATATTTGGTGGCTTGTAGCATACACCTACAAGTAATGTGCGATTCTTTTTAGTGTCTAAGCTAATCTCCACCCACAGTGTCTCCACATCAGTTCCAATTACGTCATGCACACCTTCCTTAATACTGGGCTTTAGTTTAGGATTTACATATAGACATATCCCTCCCCCTTTTCTATTTACTCTGTCTTTTCTAAAAAGTGAGTAGCCTTGTAAATTAACTGACCAGTCGTGGGTCTCATCCCACCACGTTTCCGTGATTCCGATTAAATCGTACTGTTCAGCACTTACCAGTATCTCCAGCTCACCCATTTTGTTTGTCAAGCTTCTTGCATTTGCTAAAAGACGTTTGAGATTACTACCCATTTTCTGTTTAGTTGACAAACACGTAATGCCCGCAGGTTTAATTGTATGTACCTCCCTATGATCTATGTTAACCCCACCAGCGCTTTCCTCCTCCTTTGCCATAGCTATACCCACCTTCCAATCTACTCTAGCTGCCATTGCTTCATTTTGATCTTGACCCTCCCCCCCAGAGCTTAGTTTAAAAGCTCATATAACCCTCTAGCCATCCTCGGCCCTAATAACGCAGCCCCCTCATCATTGAGGTGCAGCCCGTCCCGTCCAAAGAGTCTGTAGCCGACTGCAAAGTCTGCCCAGTGCTCTAAGAACCCAAATCCCTCTTGCTTGCACCACCTTCGCAACCACGCATTAATCTCCCTAAGCTCCCGCTGTCTCCCTGACGTAGCGCGTGGCACTGGTAATATTTCAGAGAATATTACCTTGGAGGTCCTTTCCTTTAGCTTCTTTCCTAGTTCCCTAAAATCATTTTTAAGGACCCCCCACCTACCATTTACTTTGTCATTAGTACCAATGTGTACTATGACCGCTGGATCATGCCCAGCCCCTCCCAATAATCTGCCTACCCGGTCCGCAACATGCCGAACCCGAGCACCCGGGAGACAACATACAGGTGCGAGACAAAATTGGCCGGGGGGAGTATGTTGAATTTTTCACCCTCCTCCCCTTAGAGAAATTTAATTTGGACGCTGTATCCAAACCGGCTGACCATAAATAGGAGGACGAGGAGAGGAGGAGGTATCGCCTCATCCCTCGGACCTTCTCCAACTGGCTCCAGGCCTTTTCCACCTTAGCGAGTATAATTGCGACCAAGAACCCGGAACACTGTGCCGGACTCTTTTGTTACCAGGAGTCCATCCACGAAGCCTATAGGGTTTATGGGGGCCAGGCTTGGCTTCACTACGACGAGGAGTTTAGGCAGCGCTTGGCAGTCAGGCAAGGCGTGAGGTGGGACCATAGGGACATAGCGTTGTGGTTACGGATCATGGCCCCTGGTCGCAGCGCAATCCAACCCTTTCTGTCAGCGCCCGCTGGTCCCTCTGCCTCAGGGTCTCCAGCCTCGGAAAAAAAGGTCACGTGTTGGCAGTTTAATGATTCGAGCTGCAAACGGGGGGGGGGGGGTCAGTGTAGATTCAGACACGAGTGCTCCAGCTGTGGGGGCAGTCACCCCCAGTTTAAATGTTTTAAGCGGAATAAGCAGGAAAAATCCGGCAATTCCAACAATTCTGGGGAAAAAGGGGAGGACGCCGGTGGCCGTAGGAGCAATGCTCCCTTGGCTTAATCAGTATCCGGATCAGTCTGCCGCCACGCTCTTGAGGGATGGTTTTCAGTTTGGTTTTCGGATCCCCTCAAAGCGGTTGTCGACCCCCCTTTTCCCCAAGAACTTAAAGTCTACTGTTCAGTTCCCTGCCGTGGTGTCGGACAAACTGCATAAGGAGGTGTTACTCGGTAGAATGGCTGGTCCATTCAGCTCCCCACCTTTGGTTAACCTGAGGATCTCTCTGCTGGGGGTGGTTCCTAAGAAAGAGGTGGGCAAGTTCCGTTTAATACATCACCTGTCCTTTCCCAAGGGCGAGTCTGTTAATGACGGTATTGATCCCGAATTGTGCAGAGTGTCCTACACCTGATCATGCGGTAAGGTGGGTCCAAACTATGGGTAAGGGGGCCCTTCTTGCTAAAACAGACATTGAGGCGGCTTTCCGGCTACTGCCGGTGCACCCAGAGTGTTTTCACCTCCTCGGGTGCCATTGGGGGGGGGGACATTTATGTCGATCTCTGCCTCCCCATGGGGTGCTCCATCTCATGTTTCTATTTCGAGACATTCAGTACCTTTTTGGAATGGGTAATCAGAGAGGAAGCTGGTGCAAAATCAGTTCTCCATTATCTGGATGATTTTTTATGTGTTGGTCCTCCGGACTCTCCTCCCTGTTTGGTGTCCCATTGTCACCTGAGAAAACCGAGGGGCCTTCCACCACCATAACATTTTTGGGAATCGAGATAGATTCAGTGAAGATGGAGTGTCGCCTCCCCATGTATAAGGTCGATGATCTTCGGTCTCTGGTGTCGCACATGTGCACATTACGCAAGGTTCAGTTGCACCAGTTGCAGTCGCTGCTTGGCAAACTGAATTTTGCATGCAAAATCATCCCCATGGGTCGGATATTCTGCAGGCATCTGTCTTTAGCTACAGCTGGCGCCCGCTCTCCGCACCACTTTATCCGTCTCACAAGGGAACTTAAGGCTGACTTGGCTGTGTGGGATTCGTTTTTGCAGTTGTTTAATGGGCGGACATTGTTTTGGAGCCAGCAGTTTCCAATGCGGATTTGAGTCTGTGGACCAATGCGGCTGGCTCAATCGGTTTTGGGGGGTTCTTTCACGGTAGGTGGTTTTCTGGCCTGTGGCCTGAGGCCTGGCATTGCTCTGGCCTTACTCAGAACCTGGCCTTCTTGGAGTTGTTTCCAATAGTGGTTTCCATCATTGTCTGGGGCCCATTGCTGGAAAACAGGAAGGTCCGGTTCTGGTGCGACAACATGGGGGTGGTCCAAGCCATCAACAATATCTCCGCATCGTCCCCCCCAATGATCAATCTGCTACGACAGCTAGTTCTCCGGGGTTTGAGGCGCAATTTCTGGGTCCAAGCTGTACACGTCCCAGGTGTGCACAACGAGGTGGTCTACTCTTTGTCTCGCCAGCAGTGGGATCGATTCAGGCTGCTGGCGCCAGACGCCGACAGAGCGGTCACTCCATTTCCCAGCTGGATATGGACGCTAGCAGACAGAACGCCTTGACACTCCTGCACCGGTCCATGGTGCCAGCCACGTGGACCGCGTACTCTAAGGTCTGGGTTGAATGGCGCGGCTTTCTTCGGATGGCGGGCGATCCCGAAAAACACATGAGGGTGTGCTCTCCGCTTTGCTATGGTTTATTGGGCATCTGTTCACGGAGAAGGTGACAGTCCCATCCCTGAACCGGAAAATGTCAGCAGTAGCGGCTTACTTTAAATTCTCTGGAGGTCCTGACGTGACGAAAGAATTTCTGGTGAGGCAAGCTTTGAGGGGCTACCGCCGGGGCTTCAAGCAGCTGGATAGCCGACGTCCTGTCACCTTCTCTATCCTGCTGCGCATTCTGGAAGCGTTGCCATTGGTGTGCTCGTCACCCTTTGAGAATGTTCTTTTTGCTTTGGCATTTTCATGGGCCTTTTTTGGAGCATTTAGGGTGGGCGAGCTTGTCAGCCCCACCCGTCTTAAGCATGGGGGGGGTGCTACTGGAGGACGTACGGCATCAGGGTGACTCCATCTACGTCCTCATCAGGAGATCTAAAACGTATCAGGCTGGAAAACGTCTGACTGTATCCCTGCTGGCCCTCCCGGACTCTCCCGCTTGCCCGGTGCACTGTCTCCAGCAATTTTTACATCTCCGTCCTGATGGCGGCTCTCCCTTGTTGATACACAGGGACGGCTCTGCAATGTCCCGGTTCCAATTTTTTCTCGGTTTTCAGGAAATGTTTGGCGTCTCTTGATCTGGATCCGGCTGCCTTTGGGACCCACTCCTTTAGGATAGGGGCGGCCACGGAAGCCGCTAGGTGGGGTTTGGGTGATTCTTTAGTAAAACTGATTGGTAGATGGGAGTCTGCCCGTTTTAAATCCTATATCCGACCCCACCTCGTCTAGTGTCCGTCCTTGGTATACCAGTGCATATGTTTAAAATGTATTTAAAAAAAAAAAATTTTGATGCAATTTCACACAGTTTTTCTTCCATGTTGATGTTTTGTTCGTTTTTATGTGTTGCACAACAAAAAAAAAATTTTTTTTTATATTATGTGTACATGATTATGTCATCTGCTTGCTTGGGGACTTACACCAGCACTGGGGTGACTGCTGTGTTCTTCTTTCAGCCTCTGCATGCTGCAAAACGTGGATTTTGGGACATTCTTTTGTCTACTAGGCAGCCAGGCGGGCTGCAGTGCGTCCCAATGGGGCTTCCTTGGGTCTCTGTCAGGACCAGGTAGATCTGCAGTGGATGGGCTGTCGGGGCATGAGCTGGAACGACATGCCTAGATACGTGGCACAGTCAGTTGCTCGCCTTGGGTCACCCCATGTGCTGGTCCTGCACCTCGGAGGAAACGACTTGTGTTTTACACCACTGAGGGAGTTGACCTATGGCATTAAGGCAGACATCCTGTGCCTGTGGCTGCAATTTCCGGTTCTGGTTCTGGTGTGGTCCGACATCATTTCAAGGCTGCGCTGGCGGGGCGCCCGGTCTCCTTCGGAGGTGGAACGGGCCAGGAAGAAACTGAACAGTGCCATATCACGGTTCATGTTGTACAACGGTGGCCTAGTGGTGCGTCATCCAGTGCTGGACGGTTCCGATGCCTCCCTGTATCGGAGAGACGGGGTCCATCTGACGGATGTTGGCTGTGATCTGTGGAATTTGGTGATCCAGTCCGGTCTCGAAAAAGCGGTAGCGGTGTGGAGGAGCCAATAGAGTGTAAGGTTTCACACTCAGTCGCATTGGCAGGGGGTACCCGAGGTATGACGTCAGTGCAGGGGGTTGGCTGTCTTGGGTATGGCCAACCCGGGAGGCAGTAGCTCTGGGAGCTAGCTGCACGGACTCCCCACGGGCTGGTCCCCGGGGAGTGAATATCAGGTGGCTACCGTGCAGGGGCATTGACGCCGGTAGACTGATATTTTTGGTTACGCCTACGTCCGATTCTCGGGTACCCAATCCTAGATATGCTACCGCTTAGTGGCATATACATGTGGTACTCCACAAGATGGTGTCCTTTGTACATGGTATGTATATGTTATATGTGTTTTCCATGGTTGTATACGTTTTTAGTATACGTTTAAGTTGATTAGTTACTGATAATAATACAAAATCTTTGTTACAGTATTTCTTAATAAATACTGTGACCTTCATATCCAGTTTGTTGTCCGTGTCTTTTCTTGGGGGGAGGTTGCGTTAATTCGCCATACCTTGGTCAAGTATTTTCATATAAAACAACTACACACTATAGAGTTGAGCGGACACCGGGATGTTCGGGTTCGGCGGGTTCGGATGGGGACACAAACTTTTGGCCACTAAAATGCCTCTAAAAAAGTCCTGCAAAGGGCTAGAGGGCTGCAAAATGAAGTAAAATGTGGGTAAGAGTAGGACAAGTGCCCTGCAAGCAAATGTGGATAGGGAAGGATTTTTTTTTCACGGTTCCGGCGCCCCCTGCTAAGTTGCGCCCTAGGCGGCTGCCTAGGTCGCTTTACAGGTGGCACCGGCCCTGCCGAACCCCAAACTCCAACACAAACATACAATGGAATGTCGTGTTCGGGTCCAGGGTCTAAAAAACGTAATGTTCGGTACGAACCCGAATAGTGCGGTTCGGGTTTGCTCAACACTATTTATAACTGGTTCCAGAGTTAGGGTTAGACTGAAAATTTAAATTTTTTTAATTAAATATGTAATATTAATATAAACTTGTACATATGATCTATTGATATTTATATTTTGTTTTACTTTTTAGCTGCTTGATTTCAAATCTTAATCTCAATAAACAGAGGTTATTTTTTTTAAGCTATAGGTTAAATTCAAGGTACTTTCAATCAAAGCCACAGCGTGTCCCATTTTTGCTGTCTATACCCTGAAAATGTAAATATCATTCATGTTATCATTCATGTCCGAAGTTCATTGTCTAAATCAAACAGAACAGTCTGATCTCTAGAGAAGAACATTATCTCCACAACTCTGACCTCATTGGAATTCACGCCTGCAATGTCAGGAGACTTCTATAGAATGTCTTAGGGCTCACTCCCTCCTGTCCCCTCTGACTACCTCCAGCAAACCATCACGAGATGAGAAACTCTATCTCTTCAAGGGGAGGTGTGTAATGCCTCACAATTTTCGTATTCTTTATATTATGACTTTTCAGATTGAATGAAGGACATTTGCAAGCCTGGTGTTGAGGTCTTAGAGCTAAGCATGTGATGACTCATCATAGCGTGATAGAAAAGACAGGAGCTTGGCAGAGACATAGAATGGTGGGCTAGAAATTTGAAGAAAATGGGGGGAAAGCTAATTATTCCTCCAGTACTTTCGGACCAGCAAAGAGAAAATTAGTCATGTTAAGTGTGCCTCAGCTAAAGCTTAGTGGAGATACAGCTGCCTACAGTTTGTGCAGATAATTACTTAATAAGTATTTGCTCATGCTAAGAATAAACATCTATATTTCATACACTGGGGGTTTTGTATGAAAGGAAATTGGGGGGCAATTATTCCTTTTTAGTGCTAAAAGTGGTCCAGTCACCACGGAAACCAATGTAATATTTCTGCTGATTAGATCAGTTTTAATACTTTATTCGTAACCCCAATGCTTTAAATAAAAAAGGAAAGGGACCTCAGTTAGGGAAAAAGACTAATGAGTCATTTGATACATGTGAGTTTACAGAGGTTCTACTTCAGCTGTCTAAAGTAAAGACAAATAAGTTGATGGGGCCTAATGGGATGCACCCAAAGTTATTAAAAGAACCGTACTAGCAAAACCTGTGTACTGGCAAAACAGTTAACACATTTATTTAACCAATCATTGTTAAGGTGAGTAATCCCAGAAGATTGGAAATTAGGGAATAATGTGCCCATTCACAAGAAAGGTAGTACGGAGGAGTCGGGCAACTATAGGCCAGTAAGTCTCACATCAGTAGTGGGGAAATTAATGGAAACCATGTGAAAGCATTAGTGTTTTCAAGATCTGAGATAACATGGGGTTGTACTCAAGGATGCAAGGATTTTTGTCAACCTAGGTGAAAATGGACTTTGCCACCCCTCTCCGTAGTGTTACCATTTCAGTAACACACAGATGTGGTACAGCATAGCTCCCATCCGAATATTGTCCCAATTAAATATAACAAAATTAAATATGCCACCTACAGTAGTCCATTAATTATGCCACCTACATGAGCCTGTTAAAAACAATCAGCCTATTTGCCCCCCAGATATGGCACTCAGCCCCCCCAGACTTGCTACACTGCACCTCAGACATGCCAACAGGATTCATGCTGATTGCATTGACAGGACTTGATTGAGTGTCTTTCTCTGCCCATGCCTTTCTCTTTCAGTCGTGGCGTTGAAATTCTCGAGTCCTTCAGACCTCCTCCATTACCTGGAGGACTTGCAGCTGCCCGTCATTCTAGCCGCGTACTGCATCCGGGCAGAAGGAGGTGACTTAGTGCACGCTCATTCAAAGCAACGTCTCTCCTCCCTCTGTAATTACAGCCTGTGGGTGGCGCTCTGAGTGTCCACTGCGGGTCTGTGCCCTAGACCCTCCTCTACCTTGCCGTGCCAGCCCTGGGTGTTCTTCAGGGAGACCATGCCAAACTTATCTTATTGATTCTTTTGATTGAGTGACTAAAATAATAGATCAGAGTGGTGCAGTAAAAATTGCTTACCTAGATTCTCTAAGGCTTTGGCTTCTTAATAAACTATAATCTTTGAGTTTGGATTTTAATATTGTTGAATAGATTAGGCAGTTGCAGAGTAACAGAAATCTGTGGGTTGTAGTCGTTGGAGTATATTCAGAGCAAGGTCTTGTTACTAGTGGGTTACCTCAGGGATTTGTGCTTGGACCCATTTTCTTTAATATTTTTAAATATTTAATATTGATATTTCAGAAGGTCTTGGTAAGGTATGTCTTGTTGCTGATGATACAGGAAAGCCATATATATATATATATATATATATATATCTCCGAAGGCACACATTTTCCTGCATCCCTGCCAGAATACATCAACGGAGACAGGTCCTACAGTGAGAAAGATATGAAAATATAGTGTGGAAATAACCACTGTCACCGCACTGTAGTGGTGCTCTGTTATCTTGTAGTAAGCCTATAAAATTGTGCCAGGGCCATTTTTATATTTTGTACTCTGAACACAGTAGCCACTTTTCTGCATTAAAATGTACTTTTTTTTTGTACATTTCCAATTTAGGTAATAAAAGTGGGCTTTGGCCTGAATAATGCCCACCCTGTTTTCACTGTCATTTGTCAGTATTCAGTTCCGCTTATTTGCTTCTGAGTAATGCGATTCTTGATGAGCCCTTAAACTTTTTTTTTCTTACTTGTCCTTCTAATATAGCAATAATATGCTAATATAATTCCAATATTTTCCAATATAGAAGCAGTAGTGAAAATATGAGTGTCACCAGTATGAAGATAAACTGGCATGTGCTTTTTAATGTACAAGCCAGTTAATCCTTTGCCTGGCAGCTGTCGCCGATAGCAGAACCGTAGTTAGCTCCTGTTGTGCCCGAGGCACAATACAAAATTGGGCCCCCTCCAAATATAAATAAATGCAAATACCTGTGTTAATTCATCTCTAGCCAAACCCACCTAGCTCTCACTGTCCTCAAACACTGTAAGGAATATAAAGCTTACAACTCATCCAACTAGAAACTAAATTAATCTCTGGCCAAACCCACCTAGCTCCAATCATCTCTAATACTGTTACTACCATCACCTTCCCTTTGACCTCTTCACTCATCTTATGTGTCTTTTGTCCCCCACTCCCTTTAGATTGTAAGCTTGTGAGTAGGGCTCTCTATCAGTTTTTTCTTGTGTGTCTAACTTAGTATGTAGTCCCCCTCTATGCTCTGTACCTGGCTCTATTTTAATTGTTGGTGCTATCTAAATAAATGTTAATGTAATGTAATTATATGTACACTGATCAACCACAATATTATGACCTCCCCCCCTGCCTATGCATGGAAGACTGCTATCTCTCGCGTAGGTAAGTACTGGGGAAGGGAGATGATGGGGGGAAACTGGCTTTGTCATATTAATGGGCATAGTGACTTTGGCATGTTAATGGGAAAACAGTGGCATATTAATGGGCAAACTGGCTGTGGCATATTCATGGGCAATCTCTGGCATATTAATGGGCAAACTGTGGCATACTAATGGACAAACTGGCTGTGGCATATTAATGGGCAAACTGTGGAATATTAATGAAAAAACTGGCTGTGGCATATAAGTGGGGTAAGTCTTCGATGTGCAATGCAGGTGATGTCCTGTATGTCCTGGGGTGCATTTAAATCATTGGCACAATATACAAAGACCTGGAAAAAAATTACTTTGGGAGGCAGGAAGTGAGATATAGGGATGTGGGCACAGGGTCCAGAAATTTGTTTTTTGAAAGGGGCCCTAGAATTTTTGATGGTGACCCTGCCTGGATCAGCCAGTGCTGCACGCACTATTAATTAAAAAACGTGTCTGTCTGCCACCCAGGATACATTTATCCTGGGTGTCAGACAGCAGCCGCCCTTCACAAAGCCAGTGCCCTAGTCAAATGCCTAGTTCGCCTATTGGTAGCACCGGTCCTGTGTATGTTATATTATATATATTAAGCTAGACACCAACAGTGGTACAGCATAACTCCCATCATCATTATATAGTGTGACAGACAAAAAAGGGGTTAATTAACATGGATAATTTTGCAAAGATTAAAAGGATTAAATTTGAATAATACATTTTAAATTACTGTATTTGCTCGAATATAAGACAAGGTTTTTTTCAGAGCAAATGCTCTGAAAAAGTCCCCTCATCTTATATTCGAGGTCGTTTTATAATCTGACCTCAAATCGAGGTCAGATTATAAGACAGGGATCCAGGTCCCCGGCAGAGCTCTTACAGCCGGTGGATGTCTGTGCAATCCCCCGGCTGCCCCCACTAGCCACAAGGGATCAAGAAACAAGGTGAGGGGGGCAGAGAGACAGGGGAGGGAGGGAGGGAGGGGGGCAGAGACACAGGGGAGGGAGGAAGGGGGGCAGATAGATGGGGGAGGGAGGGAGGGAGGGGGCAGAGAGACAGGGGGATGGGGGGAGGGGGGCAGAGAGACAAGGGGAGGGAGGGGAAGAGAAAGACAAGGAGGGGGGGAGAGGGGTAGAAAAAGACAAGGGGAGGGAGGGGGAAGAGAAAGACAAGGGGAGGGAGGGAGAAGAGAAAGACAAGGGAAGGGAGGGAGGGGGAAGAGAAAGACAAGGGGAGGGAGGGATGGGGGAGAGAAAGACAAGGGGAGGGGGAGAGAAAGACAAGGGGAGGGGGGAAGAGAAAGACAAGGTGAGGGAGGGGGTAGAAAAAGACAAGGGGAGGAAGGGGGAGAGAGAGAAAAGTTTGGGGGGAGGGGGAGACAATGTGGGAGGGGGAGAGAGATAACACTGGGGGAGAGAGAGGCAGCATTGGCACATAAAAGGAAATAAAAACAAGAAATGCATTTGTTTAATATCATCATTTTTATTAAATATTAAAGCAATTTACATGTGAATATATACAAGTTAAACTTTTTTCCTATAGGGTAGTCTTATAGTCTTATATTCAGGCTTTTAGTTTTTTCCTAAAGGAATATCCAAAGTTTGGGGGGTCGTCTTATAATCAGGGTCGTCTTATATTCGAGCAAATACGCTATATAAACATAAGAAAAACATACAAAGAAAACCAAGTGTATAAGTGCGTATGAAGTGCAAAATTGGTGTGGAACACCAATTTTCCTGCTTTGCCCCCACATTTTTTCACTCACTTAGTCAGTTAGTTAGTCAGATTTTTTTAAGACTGGTTTAATCCCTTTAAATAGCACATGGATATTTCGATTTTTACACAGTCTTTTTTCCTCCATTACAACAAGCGATTCTCCATTTTTGGGTGGGACCAGTCAGTAATGGTGCAAGCGTGAAAAAATGGTTATTCCTCTCCCTTGTAGGTTACATCCTATAGGGCTGGCTATTTCATCTTTTGTCCGTTCTCGCTGAGAGGGATTCCCCTTCTTTGTTAGGCTCCGAGAGTTATTTGGGGTATGCCCAGATGTGGGTCCCTAGCTCGCTGCACCTGGAGGGATACCAGCCGTACCACACTGACGAGACCAATGAAGGCCGAAACATACGTCTGTGCTGTATTCCTCGTGCAGAGGAGACCTGCCAGGCAATTTGGATCTGGACTGCCCTCATGGGTGGGACCATTCTGATTTACTAATGGAGAGGTTTCCTCTGTAATGGTGCAAGCGAGAAAAAAATTATGATTCCTCTCCCGAGTAGGTTATATCCTATAGGGCCGGCTACTTCAGCTTTTGTCTGTTCTCGCTGAGAGGAATCCCACTTCTTTGTACAACAACCATCAAAACAATTGGTTCCTTCAACTGTCAAGTCCCTCTTCATATGTAGAATTTGCTTGATCTGGAATGAAAGGCATAATGGCATGTAAAGATTTAGAGTTTATTCCTGAAATGCTATGGGGCATGAAATGTGTAAAGCATAACATAGGTTGCGTCGTGTTATCTGCATCTATCTTCACATTTGTCCCTCCACCATTTCTCCTTTGTTTTAATATTGTGTATTGGGGCTTGAAGGAGACTAAAGGACAAGCTGACAACTACGATTCCAGCATCACAGGTGCGTGGATATTTATTTACAGCTAAAAAAACTGTAGAAGTCCCTTGCATTACACATAATTGTAGGGAATTGACAAGGGAATTTGAAATGTAAGGCCATAGTAGCTGAGATGGAAGAATGATCCAATTCAGCTGAATGATTTATTAAGAACTTTGTAGACCTGAGCATTTCATTGTATTGTCCATTGGTCGCTAAATGAAGCACAAATCATATGCAGCCCGGTTGTAGTGAAATAGATTGGCTTGTTTTTCAAGCTCACTTTAGTGACATCTGCTGGGTAAATATTGGTAAGACAAGAAGATCACAGTCCAGTAGCCATTGTATGTGGAATATTAGATAGCTCTATAAATAAGTACCGTATTTGCTCGATTATAAGACGACCCTGATTATAAGACGACCCCCCAAACTTTGGATATTCCTGTAGGAAAAAAACTTGTATATATTCACATGTAAATTGCTTTTTTAATACAATATTATATTAAAAAATGCATTTATTGTGTTTATTTCCTTTTATGTGCCAATGCTGCCTCTCTCTTTCCCTTGCCCCAGCTTTGTCTCACTCCCCCTCCCTTTGACTCCCCCCTCGCCTGTCTCTTCCCCCCCACATGTTTCTCTCTGCCCCCCTCCCTCCCTTTGTTGCTCTGTCCCCCCTCCCTCTGTCTCTCCCCCGCTTCCTGCTCTGTCCCCTCCCTCCCCTTGTTGCTCTGTCTCTTCCCCCTCCCTCCCCCTGTCTCTCTGCCCCCCTCCCTCCCCCTTACCTCGATCCCTGGTGGCTAGTGGGGGCAGCCGGGGGATGTCTGCACGATAGTTGCAGACATCCTCCATGCTGCCTGACACGGCAGTCTATTATGACGGACAGCTGGTCCGTCATAATAGTCGTATAGCTTTTCCCTGGTGGCTAGTGGGGCAGCAGCTCTGCTGGGGACCTGGATCGCTGTTTTATAATCTGACCTCATTTGCTCTGAAAAAAACCTTGTCTTATAATCGAGCAAATACGGTAGCTTATTTACTAAACTTACATAAAAGGAGTCATTCATGATTTTCCTATCTGGCTTTGACACCCACTGACCAATGTAATGTCCAAATGGGGAACTCTTTGTTTTTGAAATTTTATTATTGGTTTAATTAAATCAAGAATTTACAACAAGGACAACAATATTTTACTTAAATAACATATATTTATTGCAGTTTATACTGATATACCTTTAAATGTTACTCCAGGAAAGTAATGTGCCTGAGGGCAATGGCTAGAAGTTCTGAGCCTCTGGTGGAGTGCAGGGAGGTTGGGATATTCTCAATATATATATATCATAACCTTCAGCCACTGACTTAACCATACGTTCACAAATCACCCCACATTGAGAGAAAATTGATTAAACACACTGTTATCAAATTGTACACAAAATAGAGATGTATTTTCCAGATTTGAGCAATTTCGCTGTTTAAGTTGTAGACCTTGTGGCCTCCTCATCCAAAACTAAAATGATTAAGGCCTTAAGGCTGGCTGGTACAAATAGGGTTAACTATTTTCTTCAAAAAAACAACAACAATACCAGCCATGACATTGTCGCCATAGAATTAGAATTGGCCTGAAACCAATTTTTTTACTGCCCTAGAAACAAGACAATGGGGTTTGCAGAACTGCATTAGCTAGACACAAGGATCTTGTGGCTTACTCAGGTGGCCCATGGAATACAGTACTTTTTAGCCTTGAGAAGAACAGTCCATCCTTTATATACCCTACCTGTATCCACCAAAAGGGATAGACCTACCTGCGAAAAGAGGCTAATTGCCATTACTAAGACTACACACTTCATTTTTAATTACTGAGAGTCCTATTGTTGTGGAACTCTATCATACATTGCCACACCACACAATATACTCCGCACATTCTTTCTTGCAGTGGCATAGCACACAATACACTCCACAATGTTTTCCCAGATGATAGAACGTATCACAAGGAGTCTGGAAACCAGTCTGGCAATCACAAATCTCCATTACCTAACACAACAAAGGCACGAGTCTTTGATAGGAAAATGGGCGAAAAGATGATATGCACTCCACTCCAGTGAGCGATATAATAAAGTGCTTTATTGAACAATAAAACGAGACCAAAAAGGAGGTATGTAAACAACGAAAGGACAAACAAAAAAAACGCACCTTTTCGCCCATTTTCCTATATATCATACGCCTGGTCAGCGTGATGGAGCACCCACGTGGAGAGCATAGGTGAGCAGAGCCGATCAGCATCTTCCATTTTTTGATACGAGTCTATGATACACTACACCTGCTGCTGTGGACTACCTTCCCTATGATGCTCTGCCAGCATAATGGGAGACCTTTGGCTGCCCGGGAATTATGGGAGCAGCAGGCAACATTGAAAAATACTGTGTTATGCACAAATCCTTTCCAGGCTCCAAATTGATCTGGAGGCTCATCCTGGTCCATGGGGCTAATACCTACTTTCTGCAGCTCACCCCTCTATTTACCAGCACAACTCAGTTATCCTGAATTATTGGGGTAAGAGATGCTGCCTTACAACTCATGACCCCACCTTTGCTTGATTAATTAATCAATTGAACCTCAATGCTTGTCCCAGTTCTCTTCTGCTCTTTAGTGACCAATTTTAATTCAGTTCACAGTGAAAACTTACGAAATGCGCAAAATACCATGGAGGTCATCTTGAAAGTGCAATTCTGAGGCAAAGTACTAAATAATGGAGCACCCCCCTTTAGAAAACAACAACAATGGGTTTTTTTTTTAACCCACACAGTATTATGTAAAATGTTTTGCTTTGTTATTTTTTTTCCCAAGAGGTTTTTGCTGATATTTGTGATATTCTATGGAACTTCACAGTCCTTGCCACATATCCTTTGACTATCCCTGAGTTCAGAGTTGCATTTACACTCCAAAGGGAAATTAGGCACAAACACTTCAGGGGGGCCATCAAGGGACAATGTGGGCATTTGCCAAGACCTCATCATCAAAATGGGGGCCCACAGCTAGGTTCATCGTTTCCAAGTCAGAGAACTGGATGATAAAAGGTTGGTTTAAAAAAAAAAAATGCTTCAGGATAAGCCAGGGGCCATTAATATTTCTCAAATGGGCCCTGCTTGTTCCACTACTGGTCACCAGATTGAAGAGAACAACTACCCAGAGGCAAGATTAAATATGAAGTGTTATAATAATTTGTGTTTCTTCTATTGAAAGTTATGTATGGGTGCAACTGAGAAATTATTGAAAGATCCAGTCTAGCTCAGCATAGCTTAGCATACAAGGCTTGGTGAACATTAAAACCAGTGCAGTTGAGTTCATGGATGGAGCGCTGAATACAGCAGAAGGTAGTAAAAATATATTCATTGACCTATTTTAGGTAAATCTGTTGTATTGAGGAAGGGATGTTCCATTCACCAGCTGCCTTCAGTGAAGATGTACTTTATCCCATTCTATAGACACAGGTCACAACCTCTTGTTCTAACTTTGGTGAAACAGTAAAGAACAGTACCCTTGCTGATAAACACCACATGTACTCAGAGAACAGAGAGAGGGAGGGGAGGTTACATTTCCTCAGAGAGACAGGGAGGGTCTAGCTGATATTCTGCTCCAATGACATGATAAGCATGAGATTGCCTATTCACTGTCTACTTGACAGATTGTGAGGGCATCTGTAAAAAGGATGAAGTCACCAGACTGGAAAGTGTCCGTCACTATGTGGATTATTCTGACATCTCCGGCATGGGCCAAGGTAAGTACAGTAACTAAGATAGTTAGTAAGTAGGATTGAGACTCAATACATTGAGTGAAATATTAAATTAGGTCAATGGCATAATTAGTGGGGGAATAAAAAAAGAGACAGAAGGGCAGGGAGGTGGAAGTGAGGTTAAGGTAAGTGTTTGGGAATTCAGATATGATAGTTGGCATCATGTCAGTATCTTGGAAGGGGCTAGAGGGTGAGGGGTAATGGTGGAATTGTAGGAAGCTTAAAATGTATAAAAAGGGGTGCACAAGATGATAATGTATAATAGTGCATGTGCCCCAGTCCTGTACTTCCAGGTTGCGCCAGTATAATGCAGGCACAACCCGTGCATTATGATTCAGGTGCTTTTCACCAGAAACGTGCCAGGGAACCTACACCAAAAACTATTTGGTGGAGGCACAATGGGGATTGTTTTATGTTTAATTCCGATTCCTTTAGTGAGGTTTGTGCTCTTGTGACTGTATGGTATAAACTTGTCAGAATGGTTTTTTATACATAAGAACATTGTTTTTTTGTTCAGTGCAGATACCGGCAGATAAGCAGTGGCGGAGAATTGTAGACTAATAAAGTTATCTAAAATCGGTGCAATTTTGCGACTTTTCTTCATACATAGTCTGTGACAAAATTCTTAAACAATAATTAGATCACCTTTATATTTTGGCCATAGCTGGTGGCTTTTTTTCTGGTGGGAATAAATTTATACATAAGAGAATACATTGCTGATGGAAACACCTTTATACATAACCCACAATATCCCTTACAGAAGAGAAATGCTGAAGCAGTGAGAAAGTAATATTTATATGATTTAAGCTCTTGAGTAGTTAGACAATATCTGTAAAATAAATTATCTCTCAGTTGATTGGCGTCATCTTGCCTATGACAATGGTTAGCTTTCTTGGGGCATGGTTAAGAAAGTGTTTTTGCAATTTCATCTGTGAGTGGAGGGGTTAATACATTTATTATTATCTCACAAACACACATGCCTAGCTCAACCCTAGTGTCTCTTGCTTTGCTACTCTGCCCTCTGTTTTTCTCCCACAGGCCCTCATTTGTCCCCTCTGTCTTTTTCAGTCTCTCTGTCTCTCTGCAAATGTTTGCACACTTTAACCACATTTCTGCTGGTAGGCTTTGAAAATAATCCCAGTGCATATTAGTGAATCATTGTTCTCAGAAAAACTGAGGCAGGGAAGGGGTGATTCTAGCAGATTGGTGTCAGAAGTGGCATACACTTGTTGAACACAGGCTGTCTGAGAAAGTATCTCAGAGTTCTTCCAGCAAATGGATAAATTTATACAAAAAGTAAGAACATAGGGCAGATTACACACACATGCAAGAATTAGCTGTAGACAGTGAAAGGAAAGTACAGCACTACGGAGTACATCCAAATTACCACATTATATTCCTTAAATAGAAGGTCATAAATATCTTCTCCTCACATAAAGCACTGTTTTCTAGTACTGTTAAAAATTGTATTCATTTATTTTTCAGGCTCATTCTAGTGTGGGAAAATACTGAATATTTGCCTGTTAATTCTACCATTTAAATAAATAGGTTTTTAGTCATTGTTTTTTAGTTTTTGCAATATATAACTTGAAAACTTACCTTTTGTTGCCATCCACTTGGGGATTGATTCTTCCCACAATGACATCAGCAACTCAAGCTTAAAAAATGTCAGCCACTCAGTGGTCTCCCATAAAGAGAAAGACATCGCACAACTGGCCTGCCCCTCCAAAAAACATAGAAGGGTCTTCTCAGTATAAAGAGAGAATTAAGATGGAAATTGAAAACTTTAGGCCAAAAGCAGTGAAGTTGGTAAAATTCTCCAATGCAGCTGAATGTGAGAATTTTTCCAGCTCATCCACTTTGGAGTTAAGTTTGACATTCCCATCTCAGTTCCCTGCAATTCTCTCTATATTGATTCTCTAGCCCCTTACAAATAAAGGGGCTAGAGAATAAACGTTTGAAAGACATTTCCAAAGATTCCCTGCTTGAATATAGATGCAAAAAAACTGCACAATGTGCAGGTTAAACACTATCAGATGCATCAAAGTTAGTTTGATGCCTACTGTTTCCTTTAAGTATTAGATTACCATATACAGGAAAATAAATTATAGTGCATCTTTAGGTAGTCACGGTGAAAACAATAGTGGTGTGCAAATAATAATATAATATACTTATATTTAAATAGAATGCTTCAAAACTTGCCTCTAGATGTACATAAAATGCTAAATAAATAGAAAAAAATCAACCCCATGCATTAACAATGACTTGATGTGCATCACAACGTTTCTTCTGAATAAGCCCTAATGGTGAAACATGTTCATGTCATTGTTTACGCATGGGGACAGAGCAAGATTGTGTGTGATTGTGAGAAGCAACTGGTTTGTTATTCTCACCAATCTCTAAATAAGTGTCTTTTTAGTTGTGTGAAATAAATATATTTAAACATATCACTCTATGTTTCTTTTCTCCTGCCTTCTGGTCTGTGGCTCCCATTGCTACATGAGTGGAAGGAGCGTTTTCATTGCTAGTGGAACTGCTTTGGAGGTTGTTTATCCGGGTCTCTTAGGCTCTGTCACACTTGAGTGCATTTTCTTGAACCAGATCTGGATCTTGGTTACGGACATACTACACCATTGCTTTTCTGTTTGTTTTACATTTTAATCAATTTTATTAATTTAATTTTAATTAATTTTACATCTGGAGATACATTTTAAAGCATCCTATTTAAATATAAGTAAAGGATATTATTATTTGCGCACCACTATTGTTTGTGCTAGCGTTGCCTCTACAATGGGGGGAGGGGTATTAGTGTGTGGCAGTACTCAATTAATACCGGTTGAATATCCTTTAACCGAAGATCCAAAAATCAAAATCACTGAAAATACGGAAAAAAAACATTTGAATGTGGGTCAATTTGGGATAGTAAGGGATACTCACCTTTCTGGCGTGGTTAATCTCCTTTGCTTCACCCTCTTGGGCGCCATAAATGAATAGCCAGCGCTCATGGAAAATGTAGTTCCCAAGGAAAGGGGAGACTACACGCAACGGACATATCATCTCGGCAGCACCCTGGACCAGGTAAGTTCACCTAAATTCAATGTGAGCAAGCTGCTGGTGCTGCCGAATGTTATCCGTAAGTATCTATTATCCGATATGCTGCCAGTCCCAAGCATTTCAGATAAGGGACACTCAACCTTTAGTATAATTCCAAGAACTTGTACTCACTTTTTATTGTGGTTTATTTACTGGGTGTATCTTCTTCATTAACTGGGGCAAAGTTGGAATTGGGTAGAAACAGTTTGGTACATTTTTCCAAAAGTGGAACAATCTGCAGGAATAAACAACTGGTTCATGGTGATTTTTCCAGATAAGCCAACCTGGCACTTGATTAGAGGGCAACTATATTAGGGGACATGGCTTTAACAAAATCCACCCATTGCTGTCTTCAACAATGATGGATATGTTCCACTCGTCTATACCCTGTCCATAAAGCTTTTTAATGCATTTCTTCTAGTAAACAGTTTAGAGCACATGGGGTAGCTGTTGGCTCTTTGGGTAGTGGTACCTGGTAATATAGTGTTTTATTTGGATACCATAGGTGGACTCAGATGATGTTATCACCAAGGATGAACAGATTTTCCTTCTGACCCAAGCAAAGCATCACTGCCAGACGGACATCAAGGCTCAGACAACTGTAGAGCAACATGACATAATAGTTGGTTAGTACTGTACCATCCCCATTCAGTAAAGGCAACATGATTAGAGTTGAGCAGACACCTGGATGTTCGGGTTGAGCGGGTTCGGCCGAACTTCGGAAAAATGTCCTGGTTCGGGGTCGAACTTAACCCCGAACCCCATTGAAGTCAATGGGGACCCGAACTTTTGACCACTAAAATGCCTCTAAAAAAGTCCTGGAAAGGGCTAGAGGGCTGCAAAATGAAGTAAAATGTGGGTGAGTGTCCCCATTCATACGAATAGGTCAATTGACCTATTCGTGTGAATGGGGACTCTATTTCGGTTTATAGAATAGCAATAGCATTACATGTATTCCATAAACCGAAAGTCTATAAACTGAAAGACATTCGGTTTATAGACTTTTGTTTTATAGAATACATGTAATGCTATTGCTATTCTATAAAAAGAAAGTTTATAAACAGAATGTCTTTCGGTTTATAGACTTTTGGCTTATGGAATACATGTAATGCTATTGGCTTTCTATAAACCGAAATAGAGTCCCCATTCATAAGAATTTCTTATGAATGGGGACTCTATTTCGGTTTATAGAAAGCCAATAGCATTACATGTATTCCAGAAGCCGAAGTCTATAAACCGAACAACATTCGGTTTATAGACTTTCGGTTTATAGAATACATGTACTGTAATGCTATTGCTATTCTTTAAACCGAAAGTCTATATACCGAATGTCGTTCGGTTTATAGACTTTCGGTTTATGGAATACATGTAATACTATTGGCTATCTAGAAACCGAACTAGAGTCCCCATTCATAATAAATTCTTATGAATGGGGACTCTAGTTCGGTTTATAGAAAGACATGTATTCCATAAGCCGAAAGTAAATGAAAACAAAGAAAGTTGTGTTTAATTAAAAGATTGCTTTAATAGAAATGCTCAAATGAAAGTTTGTATAGCACTCTCAGGTATGTCCACCATCAGAAATTGTGAAGCCCCTTACAGAACAAATAGTCTGGGCCCCCACCATCCATTTCTCCTGCACTCCTTTCATTATTGACCGCCCATCCCTTGCCATAGCACCACCTTACACATCCAGGACATACCCCCTGACCCACATTGCAAAGCCAGGACTTACCCCAACCGGTATCTACAGGACATGCTCCAGCACCCACTTTGCAGACCCAGGTCTTACCACAGCTAGCACCCACTTGTGATTCAGTGGTCTCTTACCGGAACAGAGGTCCAGATACAGGAAGACAGCTCTCTCACACATACAAATAGAGACACCAAGACTGATAATTGAAGTTGAGAACAATAACGCCACTGCGCAAATGAGGAGAGAGAGAAATTCTTGCTTGGTGGGTGTTTGGAGGCAGTGCTCAGTTTATCAGGAGGCAGGGCTGAGAAGTTGTGCCCGCCATCTTGGATAGTGGTGTGGACGACGAGTTACCTTGCACCAGCCATCTTGTAATCATGGGGAGGGGCATTTAGTCTACAGGGTACCCAGTAAGTGCTTGAGGGCATGACATTTTCACATCCAGAACATGCCCCATCACCCACATTGCACACCCAGGACTTACCTGAGCCAGCACCCACCATTGTACACTATCCAGGCAACCAGACTTCCTACCTCACACACGATGCGTGGTCTGAAGTCTGAACGCTAGTAGGTCACGTGACCCCCAATGCTCTGAACTCAGAACACTCGGGGAGCTCGTGGATGTCCTTGTGCCTGGGCAGTGCACAGACATCAAAATGCTTGCACACCCTCATAGTAGCTGGTGAGGGGAGATCGTTTAATATCCCCAGCCAGCTCTTTCTTTTTTAAAGGAGCCCGAGTGGGCCCCCGGCCTGTTACAGTTGTATTGCCTATAACCACTTGATGGCAGCCTGCACCTAAGGTAGGTGGACATCTTGGGTCAGATAGAACAGATTTTCCTTCATCTGATCTAAGATTAAAAACAACATGTCCGCCCCCTGATAGATCTGAATGGAGCAAAGAGGGCTTGTTTGTTTCTTTCTTTCATTTAAGCATTTTTTTAAAAAAATTCTACACTTAATGTAATCTTTCAATTAACATAACTTAATTTTTTGCCATCAGTTGTTTTTTAAACCAAAACAGTTAGTATTAAAAGGACCCACCAATGTTGGAGATCCAGCAGTGGTGGGCTAAGCGTGAAATGGCCATATAATGTGAATACATCTCCATTAATTTCATCAAGGATAGGTGTTAATTATCTTTAAGAAAACTTGTAGACTGTTTTGTGGATGAGGTGATTCCTTTGTGTATTAATAAAGCAAACAACATAGAGAACAGATTTCTGAAATGTTTGCCTTTCTAACAGGATTAGCATGTCCTCCAGAATGGGACGGTCTAACATGCTGGCCTCGAGGGTCTGTCAACCATCTGGTGTCTGTGGGCTGCCCAAAACATATCTATGATTTTAATCACCAAGGTAACGCGCTTCATATTAACACAGGTGTTCTGCTCCCAAACTAGGCTTGCTATCTTCTCCCTATGTATGGGGGTTACCAGTGGTTAGCAAGTTACCTGTATCCCTTTTAATAAAGATGACCCTGTTCAATATAGGATAACCTTTGGTGGATCAGTTCAGGTCATTATTGGCATCTATGAAACTCATGGAACATATAACAGACCTTAACTGGAAACATGTGCTTCTTTTGGAACAACAGCAGCAGTGATTTATGAAAAGCAGAATCAGAAGCCTGGAGTTTATTACAACTATGGAAGTTTCTAAGATACTGTTAAAAATGTTTCACGTCTTTCCTCTCAGGTTTTGCCCATCGAAGGTGTGGGGAATCTGGTGCCTGGGTTCAAGTGTCAGGAGTTAATCGAACCTGGGCCAACTACAGTGAGTGCATGATATTGGCCAACCAACGACGGGGGATTCAGGACAAGGTAATGAGCAGATATAGGAAGTAGTGTTGTAAATTTTGGCAGGGATAACAATCAAATGGTTCTTGAGACTTTTAAACCACTTATGCAGCTTCACACGGATCCTTCAGCAGAGTGCAATCTCTCGGGGCCAGTAACATTCTTTACTCTTTACTTTCTTTTAGAAGCATTCCTGACTTAATGTTCTTTAGTGTTGCACTGTGTGTGTTGGGGTTTGTAATGTAGAAAAGGGATATTACCATATTTTGTTGTGTTGGTTCATCTAAATATTAATTTGGTATTGCTCTCTTTACAGGTGGTGTTTCAGCGGCTTCGAGTAATATACACAGTGGGATATTCTGCCTCTCTGGCTGCTCTTCTCCTGGCTCTTTGCCTTCTCTGCTGTTTTAAGTAAGACCCTTACATAGTTTGCACACAAGGAGGTAGATATCAAAATATCAAGACGGTACAAATAAATGATAGTATCAGCAATCATTGCAACCATTCTTACACAGAAGCATATCCTTTCACATATAAAAAAAATGTAAATGGGATTACACCTTAAATATTACCTTAATGGGTTCTCATAATACTTACCTTTTATACTGGTCTATTGTGCGGGAACAAACAACTTAAAAAATGTGTATAGACCTGCGCCAGTGAAAATTGGAGAAAATAGAGAAAAAAGCTGCTAGATAGCACCCAAAGAGCCGTTCCCAGGACCCGGAAGAAAAAGTGATATGGTAAAGATTAGGTGCTAGCCAGAGCCGGTCTTAAGTGTTCCAGCGCCCTGTGCAGGCCTTCCACATGGCACCCCCCCATGCCTGTCTCTTTTCCTCTCCCTTGATGTATGTGTCTGTCCCTTCCCATGTTTGTCCCTTTCCTCTTCCTTGTCTTGTCTGTCTCTCTCCAACTCCCCATATCTGTTCTCTCTCTCCCCCTCCTCCCCCATATATGTTCTCTCCCTCTCCTCCCCCATATCTGTTCTCTCTCCCCTCCTCACCATATCTGTTCTCTCTCCCCCTCCACCCCCAAATCTGTTCTCTCTCCCCCTCCTCATATCTGTTCTCTCTCCCCCTCCTCCTCATATCTGTTCTCTCTCCCTCCTGTGTTCTCTTCCCCCTCCTCTGTTCTCTTCCCC
The DNA here is from genome assembly GCA_036172795.1 of Pelodytes ibericus. Lineage (NCBI taxonomy): Eukaryota > Metazoa > Chordata > Amphibia > Anura > Pelodytidae > Pelodytes > Pelodytes ibericus. Next base: position 146,507,372 of record CM069862.1, read on the forward strand.
CTCTTCTGTTATCTCCTCCCCCCTCCTCTTTTCTCTTCTCCCCCTCATCCTCTGTTCTCTTCTCCCCCCTCCTCTGTTCTCTTCTCCACACTCCTCTGTTCTCTTCTCTCCCCTCCTCCACTGTTCTCTTCTTTCCCCTCCTCCTCTGTTCTCTTCTCTCCCCCTCCCATTCTGTTCTCTACTCCCCCTACTCTGTTCTCTACCCTCCTCCTCTGTTCTCTCTGCCCCCTGTTTTCTTCTCTCCTCCCCCTCTGTTTTCTTGTCTCCTCCCCCATCAGTTCTCTACCCCCTCCTCTGTTCTCTCCTCCCCCTCTCTTTTCTTGTCCCCCCCTCCTCTTTTCTCCCTCCCCCTCCCATTCTTACTTATGCGGAGGGGGCAGACCCCACCGGGTGAGAGGTGAAGGTCCACTGCCACCCTGTGAAGCAGCGCAGCATCTGCTTCAAGGGAGAGTCATAATGCAGGGTGTCAGAAATCCGATGTCCTGCATCATCACCAGTGAAGCAGACACCACTCTGCTCCACAGGGTGAGGGCGGACCTTCACCTCTCACCCGGTGAGGTCCGCCCCCTCCCTGAATCCTCCAGTGCTGCCGAGCAGAGGGCTGGTGAGGGCTTAAAAGTGGCGGGCGGGTGCCCCCTGGGGTGTTGCGCCCTGTACGGTCGCACACCCCTATGGCCGACCAGCGCTTAGAAAGTGTGAATGACCTACTACCGTTTAAGTAAAATACATTAATAATACAAATGCAAAATACAGTAAGATACAGTCAATAAAAATCAGCCGGTTTATAAAAAGAAGCTAGCTTGATTGGGCTCCTGATGGAAGAACACCTGATGCATTTCACACCAGGTTTCTACAGAGGTGCAAACAGGAGCTTAACATCCGGTCTTTGAGTGATTAAAGTAAAAGCGTTGTCTTTGTTACACTGAAGATCTGTCTAATCAGATTGAATTTTCAAGTATTTTAATTAAACTTTAGTAGGTCCTTCACACTTTCTAAGTGCTAGCACCTAATATTTACCATGGAACAAACAACTTACCTAGTAATCTTCAGCATGTTCTGTGAGCCTTCTTATACTACAGTGCTGACATCTTGTGCCTGTCTGCTCCCTCAAGTGTCATACATCCATAAATATTTGGGTATACTCCCTCCTTAAGTTTTGCTTGCAACAAAAATATATATTTTGATTACTTTTGTAGCCTCCTTAAAATCCATATAACTAGAGTAAATAGAGAATATTGATCATATCATCAGAGGTGTCTCTTTTTGTTGTCATAGACATATTTAGATAAAATATCTCTATACATTATTCATTTATTTATCCTCTCCATTAAGCACTGTATCTCAATAATATATATTTTTTAACTGATGGCCAAAAATTGCACCTTACAATGGGATTGTCTAGAACACCGATGTCCAACTGGCCACCCATGGGCCAGATGTGGCCCTCAAAGGGGTTTGTGCATTCTGGATGAAAAGCCCATAGGTTCTCTTGTATTGCCTCATTGAATAAAAAATTGTCAGTCCTACAGCCTGAGCTTCTGCATGGTACGCAGACCTCCAGTTGGTAAACACTGGTTTTGATAAATATTTGGCTTCATTCTATGTTTCTGTTATTTTCTGTAGACGCCTACACTGTACCCGCAATTACATCCACATCCATCTCTTCACCTCATTCATTTGTCGGGCAGGAAGTATCTTTCTGAAAGATGTAGTGCTGTACTCTGGGGAGGATGAAGTGACATCTGATGATCCAATGGCTGGATTCGGTCTATCAAAGTCCACCGAGGTCCAGTGGGTGAGTCTGTAATTGCTGACCTCATGGACTCCTGCTGGTCCTCTTTGATTAATTAATTGGATCCTCTACACATTACATGTTTATATGTGTGTGAATATGGCCATTGTGTCATAATTAATAGCAGCTTGAGTGCCTCATTGGTCACATAAAACTAATAAGACATTGTTCTCATCCAGTTAGTTAACAATTGAAAGTCTCACTGTCAACACAAATATTATTGTGAATATTTTATCCCTAACAGTGACTACACTACTAATAGAGTTCCTCTTCTTAAAATCTTTTGTTTCCTATCCAGGTCGGGTGCAAAGCAACTGTCACACTCTTCCTGTATTTCCTGGCCACCAATCACTACTGGATCCTGGTGGAGGGCCTCTACTTGCATAGTTTGATCTTCATGGCATTCCTATCAGATCGTAGCTATTTTTGGGCACTGACTATCATTGGATGGGGTAAGTCCTGGGCACAAAAATTGTTTGCGTCATTCTCAGATTTTTTTGTTTATATAAAAACCATATTAAAATCTGGCCAAAGGAAGACCTAGAAGCTGCCGATTTGAAGAACCAAAAGTTCCTTCTAATGTACAGGGTTTTCCACCACAACTCCAACATGCAGAGACTGTACACCAGCTGAAAAGAGGGCAGATGGGGTCTGGGGAGTGTTAGAGCCACCATCCTGGATGAAACCCAGAGCATCTGCGCATACAAAGACGAGCTGCGGAGGGGATGCTTGAAGGAGCAGCAAACATGGAAGGAAGATCATGTAGAGAAAGTTCCATGGTAATCCAAGACCTTGCATGGGATGTACCATCAACAGACAGCTGAGGTGGCTGACATTGGGAAATCCTGCCAATGGCCGCAGATGGCTGGACTCAAAGACAGAAACTGATCATAGCAGCACAAGGACAAGCACTGAGCACCATGAGTCCATAGAAGCAGGGATCTACCTCACCAGGCAGGATCTAATGTGCAAACTGTGTAGAGAGGCCTCTGGGTCAGTCCAACACATAGCGGCAGGTGTAAGATCGTGATAGATGTAGCAATGCCAAGTGACTACAACATCAGGAAGAAGGAGTATGAGAAGCTGGAAAAGGGCCTGAAAGAGAGGATGTGGAAAGTGAAGGCCAAAGTGGTCCCAGTAGTGACAGGAGCACTCAGAGCTGTGGCTCCAACATATTCCATGAACGACATCAGAGCACTTTGTCCAAAAGAGTGCAGTACTAGGAACAGCTAAGATGAGCAGAACCCTCAAACTCCTGGGCCTCTAGTAGAGGACCAAAGGTTGAGGAAGGCACATACCACCCATAAGAGGGTGAGAAAATATATTTTTAAAATATATATTCTACTGTGAATATATATCTGTGTATTTTATCCAGATACTCAAGCACCACTCATGTCCATTTCCATCATGTGTAAAATATAGGGTGTCTTTGGAGGGATTGGAAGCTCCTGTATTTATGTGTCATTGTTGCTGCTGTGGACATCAACTAATTCCTATGTTTATTTTCCCTACAGGTCTCCCAGCTGTATTTGTCTCTGTGTGGGCAAGCGTGCGAGTGTCTCTGGCAGATACACAGTGTGTACAACATCCTACTATGCAAGAATCATGACATTATTAAGTGCTTTTTGTCTTGGTCAGTTAGGGACTAAATGAAAAAAAGAAAATTACTTAGTCACTAATGAGAAAACAGTGTCAGAATACTTACTTGGACACTACCACTTACATAAAATGTAACTAGATTACCTGTGTTAGATTTAAATCAAACAAACACATACATAAGACATATGCCACTAGGGCCGGTATTTTTTGGAGGAAAAGATGGCAACCCTATATGCCACTGCTTTTTTTTTTTTTTCAATGTTTGAATTAATTGCATATAAAAGTAAAAATAAAATGAAGTATCTAATGTATCCATATCTCCTGTATCCATTTTGTGAATACCCATTTTGCAAGATTCTCCAAAATCTTCTAGCGAGTTTCACTTTACAACTGTGAGCAGAGCCTGCATGATGATGTCATAAGATACACCCCTGCTGTCTTACTGGCTCACTAGCAGGCAGGACTTGGTGGCTGGGTACTCCTTTTTTTTTACCTGCCTTCCAACACAAAAAGTACATCTTTCTGGAAGAGAGATGTGACTGACCTGATCAAACCGTATCATAACTCTGCCCCTTATGATGTATTAGTTACTATACCCTCCCATTCAATGCGAGTCTATGGTCATAATTCTGACTTATAGACTGCATTCTGCGTCCCCAGCCCCATAGTGAGATACTAGTGCTGTAAAGTGACTGTGGGGTGGCACCCATAAAAACTATATTTCACAAAATGGAGGCACCTAGTGACACTTGTTTAGTAAAAAAATGTATAAAATAATCTCACATAACAAAAACAAAAGACATATCTGAACACAACAATATATAATAAAAAAATAAAACCTTTTCATTTTTTGGTGGGAGTGCCCCTTTAAACGACAAAGGCAGACAAAAAAGAACTTTTGTTTGAATGATTACATCGACCGTAGATGTTTGAAATGGAGATGCTTTGATAGAATACAAATAAAGTACCTTATTGAGCCCTGTTTGCTTGATCTCAAGATTTCAAACATGTTAACTCCCTGATAGAGTTATAAGGCGCAAAGAGGGATTCATACGAATACATAATTCACTTGTATTATTGAATTTAAGAATTTTTATTCAGAATTTCTACACTTGATGCAATCTTTCAATAAAACATAAGTTGTCTTTTTAAATATGTAAAGCATTTAATATATAAAATGTTACAGCACCACCACCCCCAAACAGGATTCTGTTACATTTTTCATAGTTGTATCTGAATACAACTTTTCAATCTTTTCTACAACGTAGCAGCTTTTTAGAACTACATGTTACAAAGCGTATAGAGGTATGTTTACATATACTATAATGGCTGGATTAATACTCTGTATCTCATCATCTGTAACAGAAATGGGTATGTACTGGGAAGTGGGATAGGGAATAATGTGTGTAAAACCAGGTAGACATAGGAGCAACTGGAGAGATAACAGTTTGTGACGCAATAGTATTTTATGGAACTATAAAGAGCATGCAGTCAAGCCAGGGGCAGATCCAAAGTCTGATCTCGGGAGGGGCACTGTCTAGGTCTAGGACACTTCAGCGAGGTGACTTCGTCGCTGACAGTTCAGCACGGCAGTTAGAACGCTGAACTGTCAGCAATGAAGAATAACGCAGCCGCTTCATCGCGGACGCGGCTATGTAAGAGCTGACAGTTCAGCTGACTGTCAGCCCTTATAAACATCCCCGTTAAAATAAAATAACCCCCCCAATAAACGAATCCCCCACAAAGTGCCCCCGAACCCTAATACTAACCCCCTAAACCCTAATACTAACCCCCGAACCCTAATACTAAAATTAACCCCCTAAACCCTAATACTAAAATTAACCCCGAACCATAAAAACTAATTCTAACCCCCTAAACCCTAATTCTAACCACCCTAAACCCCAATACTAAATTCTAATTCTAACACTCTATCTTCTAACTCTAACACATTAAAACTCACCTTTAGCGATGAAATGTCCCGCGACAAGCTCTTGTGTGGTGACGGCGGTGAAGCGGCTGCGCAGATGCAGCCACGATGAAGTGTCCCATTCCCCACTGTCTGTCTTTCCTCTTCCCATGTCCATCTGTCTTTTCCTGTCCTCCTCTTCTGACGCTCTCATCTCCATTCCCATGTCCACCTGTTTCTCTCCTCTCTCTTCCCATGTCTACCTGTCTCTCGCCTCTCCCTTCCCATGTCTGTCGCTCTCCTCTTCCAACCCATGTCTGTCGCTCTCTCCTCTTCCGTCCCATGTCTGTCTCTCTCTCCTCTTCCTTCCCATGTCTGTCTCTCTCTCCTCTTTCTTCCCATGTCTGTCTCACTCTCCTCTTCCTTCCCATGTTTGTCTCTTTCTCCTCTTCGTTCCCATGTCTGTCTCTCTCTCTTCTTCCTTCCCATGTCTGTCTCTCTCTCCTCTTCCTTCCCACGCCTGTCTCTCTCTCCTATCACTTCCCATGTTTGTCTCTCTTCCTTCCCATATCTGTGTCTCCCCCTTCCCATGTTTGTCTCTTTAATCTCCCTTCCCATGTCTGTCTCTCTCTTCTCTCCCTTCCATGTCTGTCTGTCTCTTTTCCTTCCCATGTCTATCTCTTCGCTTCTTTCCCTTGTCTGTCTCTAGCCTCTTCCTTTCCATGTCTCTCTCTCCTCTTCTTTCCCATAAATGTCTCTCTCCTCTACCTCCTATGAAAGTCTCTATGTCCCACTACCCATGTATTTCTCTATTCCCCTTCACCCATGTCTGTCTCTCTCCTCTACGCCTATGTCTGTCTCTCTCCTCCTATCTCACACTGTGTTCTCTCCTCTCCCCCGTCATTGTGCTCTCCTCTCCCCCGTCATTGTTCTTGCCTCTGCGCCCTCAGTGTTCTTTCCCCGTCAGTGTTTTCTCCTCTCTCTCCCCAACCTGTCAGTGTTCTTTCCTCTCTCTCCCCCACATGTCAGTATTATCTCTTTTTCATCTGACAGTATTCTCCCCCACACCTGTCATTGTTCTCTTCTCCTCCCTCACCTGCCAGTGTTCTCTCCTCTCCCTCACCTTCCTCTCCCATCCCTTGTTCTCTGCTCTCCTCCCCCTCTCTACCATGATCTCCCCCTCCCCATGTTCTCTCCACCAAGCCACCTCTCATTTGTGCTCTCCCCCGATGCTTTGAATCTTCACTATGGCGCGAGCAGTGCGAGGCAGCACCAAGCTCTGAGTGTGCTTTACACAGAGCCAATGTTGCCTGCATCTCCTCACTGAGTGATCTCCACTGCTCTCCAGGGTGGGGGCGGACCTTCACCTCGCACCCTGGCTTTGCTGGGGGGGGGGGGGGGGGGAGGCAATTGCCCCAATGTCTCCCCTTGGATCCGCCACAGATCAAGCACATAGACAATATAATTTTTAATTAAGTGGCTATTGCTACACAATATCTGAGCAGACAAGATATTAGGGTCTTATAAAATTAGAGAAACTGAACTTGTTTCCCATAAGTTAAAAACAAATCATTTTATATTCCAGATGCTGGGATCTGAGTGCTGGACACCTTAAGTGGATTTATCAAACGCCAATTCTGGCAGCCACACTGGTAAGTGAGTGACAGACATTTCATGATGGTCTTATGTAAATTGGAAAATATCAAGTTTAAAAAATAATTCTACCTCAAACAAAAGCATCTGATAATGTATCCACAATGAACTATTCTTATTCCATTATAATCCAACGGAAATCAGTCAGCCTGCATTCAGTGATTATTCTCTAAAAACAAAATGGCTATATTTAATATCAAAAGTATGAAACTGATGTGCTTTGTAGCACTTGACCAGTAATCTACTGTAGCTGTACTTTTTACCTTTTGAAAGTTTTAATAACATTTACATTGGCATAATATGGCTTTCACTTACAAGTTACAATTAAGGAAAGTCCTTTTAACTGCTTAAAAAATGGCACCAAGGTCCAGCTTTCTTCATGCTCACCAATTTTAATAACTTGCAAGTCAAGATTTATATTTAACCCCTCAGTTTTCAAATGATCACCAATGCATTCTAGAAAACTGTTGTGGGCCCCTCTGACAGCCAGCAAATGGCTATAATAGGGATTGTCCTTACCGGTATCATTTGTCCCCCCAGGTGAATTTTTTCCTGTTTCTGAACATCATCAGAGTTCTGGCCTCCAAGCTTTGGGAGACAAACACTGGAAAGCTTGATCCTCGCCAGCAGTACGGGTAAATTGCTGTGTCATAGAAATAATTATTTGCCATTGTAATTTTTACCATCGGATTATGGCATTATTTCGTTTTTAAAGTTCTGTATTAATTAATGGCTGTGTGTTTATGGTAAAATATAGGATTTTACTAGTGATGGTAATGTGCAAGTATGTACAGAAGAATTACCAAACCTTTTTACTCTTTTGGACATCTTTCTAAACATCCCAGTCATTTGAACTTTTATTTTGGTGTATTTAACGTCCAGTGAAACGTCATTCCTCCTTATTATCTTCTTACTTTTCTGTGAGATATTAATCTCTTATGCCATTGCAGGAAGCTCCTGAAGTCTACCCTCGTTCTCATGCCCCTGTTTGGAGTGCATTATGTGCTGTTCATGGCAATGCCTTACACAGAGATGACTGGGTTGCTGTGGCAAATACAAATGCATTATGAGATGTTCTTCAACTCCTCACAGGTAACATAGTAATTTAGGTTGAAATAAAACTCCATCAGTTCAACCCTTCTACCTATCATTCCTGCTTTTGATGCAAAAACTCCTAAGGAAGCTATTTCAAATTCCTTCTTGACTCCAAAAGGCAATCAGATTTCTTCTTGAATCAAGAAGCTTTAATATTAATGCTTATACTATTCTACATGTTCAATCGATACACATTAGACAACTAGCACAGCCAGTGCACAAATACAACCTTGCGTTTACTGCACATACACCCAACTTAGGTAGTATACAAGCAATGAGGCTCTTCCTATTGGCCCCATCTCCCTTTGTTTCCCATCCTCCCAGACCAGAAACATATAGATATTACATTACATATTTGGAATGATAATGCGGTTCTATCACATGGAATATAGTCTACAAATAACCATGTTATTCTGTACCAGTACCTTTCTGTTGATAGATACACGCTGACTTGGCCTGAGACATTGTCAGGATTTGCCCCACAGTAGCTCCCCTGTCTATCTTTTTTTTACTCACCTGTCCAGTTCCAACGGAGATCTCCACCACGCGTGCCTGTAGCACGCCCACGCCACTGACACCAATGATCATCTCTCCACCACTGGGGTGGTGCGCGGAATCATTTAAAAGGCAGAATTACCAGGCACTCATTACTTGGTGATTCTTGTGTATTTGAAGCCTAGCGCTGTTATCCTTACCTTTCCTGTTACTGACCCCGGATTCCTCCTGACCATTCCTCTAATTGCCTGCGCCCCCTGATCCTGGACTGTTTAACTGTGCTGTTGATATTCTGGTAACCCTGACTTTGGCTTGTTTAACCTCTTCCTGACGCTAAGACGTTCTATGCCATTAAACGATGAGCTGTGCTCCGATCCTGTTGCAGGCACTTGCAGCAGGATCCTACCTTTCAGATGAGGCCACTTTGAGTGGCCTCAGTTCGACAGGGAAAATGTGGCCGGTGTGGCTACATTTCACTAAATCGCGATGTGCCCGAACTTCCTGGGCTCGCTTCTGTGACATCACACGTGACATCGGGAGATCTCGAGATCACAGGTTCGAGTAAGACCCCGATCGGGTCTCTGTCATTGTGTTCCTACCAATCACTTTAGTGCCACATTTTGGTGCTTGTGTCGTCGGGATGCAAGCACCATGCGTCACGAAGGGGTTAATCTTATTGCTGATATTCTGATACCCCTGATCCTGGACTGTTTATATTCTTCTGCTGCTTATCTGGTGACCCTCACCCTGGCTATTATTAAGTGACTTTCCTGTTTAACCATCTCAGTGCTGAAGTATAAGTGTGTGTGTTCCTGCTTAACCATCTCAGTTCTGGATTCCAAGTGTGGTGCATTCCTGCTTAACCATCTCAGTGCTAGATTCCAAGTGTGGTGTGTTCTTGCTTTAACCACCTCAGTACTGGATTACAAGTATTGTGTGCTTCTATTGCTTCCTAACCCCCCTTGCTTTTGGACTCCATATGGCAGGGGTGTCCAAGTTTGTTTTGCAGTGAGCCACTTCAACGTAAATCTATTTGTGCGTGGGCCGCATTCATGTTTCCTTGAAAGTAAATGTATGTATGTATGTATACACATACATACATACATGTGGATATATATATCACCGTAACATGCAGTGTAAGTGTATCACAGATTCCCCAGTAAGACAGCAGCAATAAAAAAAACTCACATTCAATGCACACACATTTACATGTGAATACACAAATAGAATGTGTCGGCAGATAAGAACCATTCGGTCCATCTAGTCTGCCTAATTTTTTTGAGTACTTTTATTAGTCCCCCGTTCCCGGTCTTATAGCTAGGATAGCCTTGTGTCTATCCCACGCATGCTTAAAATCCTTGACTGTGTTTACCTCTACCACTTCTGCTGGCAGGCTATTCCATACATCCACTACCCTCTCAGTAAAGTAATACTTCCTGATATTACTTTTAAATCGTTGCCCCTCTAATTTAAGACTATGTCCTCTAGTTGTGGTAGTTTTTCTTCTTTTAAATATACTCTCTTCCTTTACTGTGTTGATTCCCTTTATGTATTTAAATGTTTCTATCATATCCCCCCTGTTACGTCTTTCCTCCAAGCTATACATGTTAAGATGCTTTAACCTCTCCTGGTAAGTTTTATCCTTCAACCCATGAACCAGTTTAGTAGCCCTTCTCTGAACTTTCTCCAAAGTATCAATATCCTTCTGGAGATACGGTCTACAGTACTGCGTTCCATACTCCAAGTGAGGTCTCACCAGTGCTCTGTACAATGGCATGAGCACTTCCCTCTTCCTACTGCTAATACCTCTCCCTGTGCAACCAAGCATTCTGCTAGCATTTCCTGCTGCTCTATTGCATTGCCTACCTACCTTCAAGTCCTCTGAAATTATTACTCCTAAATCCCTTTCCTCAGATGTTGAGGTTAGGACTGCACCAAATAGTCTATATTCTGCTTTTGGGTTTTTACGCCCAAGGTGCATAATCTTGCACTTGTCCACATTAAATGTCAGTTGCCACTGCTCTGACCATTTTTCTAGTTTAGCTAAATCATTTGCCATTTGGCTTATCCCTCCATGAATATCAACCCTGCTGCAAATCTTTGTATCATCAGCAAAAAGACATACTTTGCCAACAAGACCTTCTGCAATATCGCTAATAAAAATATTAAAGAGAATGGGTCCAAGTACAGATCCCTGAGGTACCCGACTAGTAACAAGACCTTGCATCGAATATACCCCATTGACTACAACCCTCTGTTGCCTGTCATTCAGCCATTGTCTAATCCATTCAACCATATTGAAATCCAAACTCAAAGATTTCAGTTTATTAATAAGCCTTCTATGTGCGACAGTGTCAAAAGCCTTACTGAAATCTAGGTAAGCAATGTCTACTGCACCACCCTGATCTATTATTTTAGTCACCCAATCAAATAAATCAATAAGATTAGTTTGGCATGATCTCCCTGAAGTAAACCCATGCTGTCTCTGATCTTGAAATCCAAGCGACTTTAGATGTTCAACAATCCTATTCTTTAACAAGGTTTCCATTATTTTCCCCACTACTGAAGTAAGACTTACTGGTCTTTAGTTGCCCGCCTCCTCCCTACTACCTTTCTTGTGAATGGGCACAACATTAGCTAATTTCCAATCTTCTGGAACTACTCCCGTTAACAATGATTGGTTAAATAAATCTGTTAACGGTTTTTCTAGTACACCACTAAGTTCTTTTAATAACTTTGGATATATCCCATCAGGTCCCATCGACTTATTTGTCTTTACTTTAGACAGCTGAAGTAAAACCTCTTCCTCTGTAAACTTACATGGACCAAAAGACTCATTAGTCTTTTTCCCTAAATGAGGTCCCTTACCCTCATTTTCATTTGTAAAAACTGAACAAAAATATTAATTAAGGCAGTCTGCTAAGCCTTTATCTTCTTCTACATATCATCCTTCTTTTGTTTTTAATCTAACTAATCCTTGTTTTACTTTCCTTTTCTCATTTATGTATCTAAAAAATGTCTTATCCCCCTTTTTCACTGACTGGGCTATAGTCTCTTCTGAGTGTGCTTTGGAAGCTCTTATAGCTTGCTTTGCCTCTTTCTGCCTACTCTTATAGATCTTTCTATCTTCCTCACTCTGAGTATTTTTATAATTACTAAATGCTAACTTTTTATCTTTTACTATTTTAGCCACCTCTGCAGAGTACCACAGTGGTTTCTTCAATTTTTTGCTCTTACTGACAAGCCTTATGCAATTTTCTGTTGCCTTCAGTAGTGCAACTTTTAGATAATCCCATTTCTCCTGGACTCCATTTAAATTGCTCCAGTCTGATAATGACTCCTTTACACCTAATCCAATCTTAGAAAGTCTGTTTTTCTAAAATCTAAAACTTTTGTTTTTGTGTGGTGTGACTGCATCACTGTTATTAAACCACACTGTCTGGTGATCACTAGATCCTAAACTTTCACCTACAGTAATATCTGATAACAAATCTCCATTTGTGAACACCAAGTCTAGTATGGCCTGCTTTCGAGTTGGCTCCTCCACTACTTGTTTTAGAGATAATCCCAGTAGGGAGTTTAGGATATGCGTACTCCTGGCGCAAGTAGCTATTTTGTATTTCCAGTTCACATCAGGAAGATTAAAGTCACCCATGATGATCACTTCTCCCTTCATTGTCATTTTAGCTATTTCCTCAACTTCCACACACATTCACACATAGTCCCAATTCCACACACATAGTCCCACTTCCACACACATTCACACATAGTCCCACTTCCACACACAGTCCCACTTCCACACACATTCACACATAGTCCCACTTCCACACACATTCACACATAGTCCCACTTCTACACACATTGACACATAGTCCCACTTCCACACACATTCACACATAGTCCCATTTCCACACACATTCACACATAGTCCCACTTCCACACACATTCACACATAGTCCCACTTCTACACACATTCACACATAGTCCCACTCCCACACACATTGTCCCACATTCACACATAGTCCCACTTCCACACACAATGTACCACTTCCACACACATTCAGACATAGTCCCACTTCCACACACATTCACACATAGTCTCACTTCGACACACATAGTCCCACTTCCAAACACATTCATACATAGTCCCACTTCCACACACATTCATACATAGTCCCACTTCTACACACATTGACCCACTTCCACACACATAGTCCTACTTTCACACACATAGTCCCACTTCCACACACATAGTCCCACTTCCACACACATTCACACATAGTCCCACTTCCACACACATTCACACATAGTCCCACTTCCACACACAGTCCCACTTCCACACACATTCACACATAATCCCACTTCCACACACATTCACACATAATCCCACTTCCACACACATTCACACATAATCCCACTTCCACACACATTCACACATAGTCCCACTTCCACACACATAGTCCCACTTCTACACACATTGACACATAGTCCCACTTCCACACACATTCACACATAGTCCCATTTCCACACACATTCACACATAGTCCCACTTCCACACACATTCACACATAGTCCCACTTCTACACACATTCACACATAGTCCCACTCCCACACACATTGTCCCACATTCACACATAGTCCCACTTCCACACACAATGTCCCACTTCCACACACATTCATACATAGTCCCACTTCCACACACATTCACACATAGTCTCACTTCGACACACATAGTCCCACTTCCACACACATTCATACATAGTCCCACTTCCACACACATTCATACATAGTCCCACTTCTACACACATTCACACATAGTCCCACTTCCACACACATAGTCCTACTTTCACACACATAGTCCCACTTCCACACACATTCACACATAGTCCCACTTCCACACACATTCACACATAGTCCCACTTCCACACACAGTCCCACTTCCACACACATTCACACATAATCCCACTTCCACACACATTCACACATAATCCCACTTCCACACACATTCACACATAGTCCCACTTCCACACACATTCATACATAGTCCCACTTCCACACACATAGTCCCACTTCCACACACATTCACACATAATCCCACTTCCACACACATTCACACATAATCCCACTTCCACACACATTCATACATAGTCCCAATTCCACACACATAGTCCCACTTCCACACACATAGTCCCACTTCCACACACATAGTCCCACTTCCACACACATTCATACATAGTCCCACTACCACACACATTCATACATAGTCCCACTTCCACACACATTCATACATAGTCCCACTTCCACACACATTCATACATACTCCCACTTCCACACACATAGTCCCACTTCCACACACATTCATACATAGTCCCACTTCCACACACATTCATAGTCCCACTTCCACACACATTCACACATAGTCCCACTTCCACACACAGTCCCACTTCCACACACATTCACACAGTCCCACTTCCACACACATTCACACATAGTCCCACTTCCACACACAGTCCCACTTCCACACACATAGTCCCACCTCCACACACATTCACACACAGTCCCACTTCCACACACATTAACACACACAATCCCACTTCCACACACACATAGACATTGCTTCTTTTTTTTCTTTTTAAGAAAACCCCCCCGAGCATGTTAGATGGTTTGTTCCCCCTCCCTGCTCGTTTACCTTTATCTGCAGGGAGGGGGATTGTCCCATCTGTGGGCTCCCATTCTTCATCTGAGCACCGGGATGTCACTGACACCCGGTGCTCCATCGGAATCAGAGTGCGAGGGGCGGAGCTTTCTCCAATGCGTGAGGGGAGAAAGCTCAGCCCCCTCGTGCTCTGACTGTGTTGAAGCACCGGGTGTCAGTGACATCCCGGTGCACACTTTGTTGGACAGCTCAGAGGTGCGGCTACCGCTGCCACTCTCAAGCGGGCCGCACGTCTCTGGCCGGCGGGCCGCATTTGGCCGGCGGGCCGCAAGTTGGACGCCCGTGCCATATGGTGTTGCTTTATCATCTGAACTGTCATTTGATCCTACTGAGCTACGGAGCCACAGGTTTACCACCTCTGCTCTAGGCTAATGACTTTAACAAAAGCTAATAGGTGTCAAGACTTCGCAAACCTGGAGTCAAATAAATGAAGCAGGATCGGAGTTGTTTTAGAAATACTTTGACAAAAAAAAAAAAACATTTTCCGTTTGCTCTTCACAATAAGCATCTGCTGATGTGAACCATGGCTCGCAATCCTATGTTAAAGAATTGTTGCTTTGCATAAAGCTGGAGAGGGTTACAAAGTTGTCTCAAATATTTTACATATTCATCAGTCCACAGTTAGACAAATTGTTTATAAATGGAGACAATTTAGTACTGTGGTTACTCTCCCTAGAAGTGGGCGCCCAGTCAAAATGACTCCAAGGTCACCACACAGAATGCTCAATGAAGTTAAAAAGAACCCTAGAGTATATTACATTAATATTTATCTAGGTTAAAAATTCTCTTTTACCATATGCAAATTATTAAACAGGCATGAAGCCATTGTTCAGGAAGGACTACATATGGTGTAAAAAGAGCACTGCATACCAACACGAAAATATCATCCCAATGGTGAAGTATAGTGGATGTAGCAGCATGAGCTGTGGGCTGGACAACTTGGCATCATTGAGGGGACAGTGACTTCCCAAGTTTGTCAAGGTATCATACCGGATATTGTAAGGGTGGCTACCGTGAGATGAAGCTCACTAGAAGTTGGGTGATGCAGCAGGACAATGATCCTAAACATCGAAGTAAATCTACTACAAAATGGTCAGACCTTACACCTTAACCAAATAGAGATGCTATGGAATGACCTCAAGAGAACCATTTCCACCAGATATCCTAACAATATGGTTGAGCTTAAGCAGTTCTGCAAGTAAGAATGGGTCAATATTCCTCCTGACCGTTCTGCAGGTCTGATGCGCAGCTACCGGAATCACTTGTTTGAGTTATTGCTGCCAAAAGGAGGTTTGACCAGTTACTAAATAAAGGATTCACTTACTTTTTTCCGCCAGCACTGTGAATGGTTAATGGGTGTGTTAAATAAAGACATAAAAAAATGATCATTATTTGTGTGGTATTCCATTAGGCATATTGTGTTAGTCTATACTTGTGGCTTAGACGAAGGTCAGATCATATCATAAGACCAAATAATGGAGGAAACCAGGTAACTCCAACAGGTTCACTTACTTTTTCTTGCCACTGTAGATGGAAGGAAGGAGAGGACACTTAGATGTGGAACAAATTAGTCAGTCAAAATATGTTTTTTGTATTTTAAATCAGTATCAGATCTAAACTTATTTCTTATATTTCTGCAGGGGTTCTTTGTTGCAATAATCTACTGCCTCTGCAATGGTGAGGTGAGTGGCATATGAGATTATATATACGTGATATATAGAGACATGTAATGATACAATTATATCATTACGTGTCTGTTACATATTAATTTCTCGGCACATTTTTATTGATATTTTCTGTGTATTGGGAGATATCACTCTCCAGACTTTGCCAATTCCTTTCCTATTTTACTCTATATATCAGTACCATTCCCGAAATCTTACTGCAGTCGAAAATGTCTTTATTATACCACTGTCCGCACTGACCATCTTTTTTACTGCCATTGTAGCAACATGTATCTCCAAAATTTTTCACACAGATCACATCTTTGTAGTACTCCTGTTCCCTTCCTCCCATTCGGAATTCATAGCCGTGTCTGCCTTTCTAGAAGTGAATACTGAGGGGACTATTCACAGTTGAGTTGAACATTTTATCTCACCTATTTAACTAATACATGGTGCAGGGACGAACCTGGTGAGTTTGCCTAGTGGGGTAAACTCCCCAGGTTTGCTCCTGCACAATGTATAGTTAAATTGGTGAGATTTACCTCAACTCACCTTTTAGTGAATAGCTCCAACTGTGTTACCGGATACTGATGAAAACTAATCTTGTAATTACATATCCCATGATATTTAGTCATAAGGTTAGATGAGCACAATGGGATAGGCAGTGCCAATGTTATCAATCACTGCTCTACTCTCTAGTGGACCACACTATATTTTTCTAGCACATCTGTTAATCCACTCCCCTGTAAAAGGCTATTCTACTCTCTTTATAGGTCCAGGCTGAAGTCCGCAAGCTCTGGTTTCGCAGAAATTTGTCTGTGGATCTTAGACAGAAGTCCCGTATCACCAGCACCGGGGGAAGTTGTCTCTATGGAGGAGTGTTATCCCACACCACAAACAGTGTCTGTCTAAGCATGGCAGTTAGAGGAAGACAGCTGCCAGCACTAATCCACTCCACTTCATATCTGCCAGGATACTTTAGCAATTCTCCTTCTGATAGCACCCCACACCACCTGGGCAGCAACAGCAAAGAGGGCAATGAAACCCACACCCCAACATGAGGCACAAAGAGACAGGCATTTCATTCCTAATGAGAACTGGATAATGGAGTAATGTAAACATGGACGTTGCTGGTCTCAGAAGAGCTATAAAGGTAGAAGGATGTTAATGTAAAAGCACTATGTAAAAGCACTTACTGAGATGAAAATAAATCCTGGAAGACTTATGAAATGACAAAAAAAAAGTGGATTGCTGAAGATATCCAGTAGGGAAAATTAGATGAACTAAAGGAGCATAGTCAAGTACAGTATAACCTACATATACAGAGTAAAAAGACATTTACTAGTACTTTATCTTTTTAACACTATATTGAATGGGGGGGGGGGGGGGGGAAACGACAAGAGTTTCACAATTTACTAAAATGTGAGTTGACGTTAGAACGGTTAGATGAACAATTCACTTCACCAACTTAACTCTACATTGTTCAGAGTGTAACCGGTAGGTTTCTTTTTCTAGAAGAGCTCCGCTGAGCAAAGTATTGCATATTTAAATAGTCCTAAATAAAAACCTTTAGCAAGGTCCAAATTCCCCCGTAAAAGCCCATGTGTGCACTTCACGGTAAAACGCGATCGGGGAGCATTCTATACTCTACTGTCCTCTTATGGTTTTCAACCATTGTGGTTTGCATAGCCATCTGCTGCACATAATCTGTTCTCTGTGCCTATGTATATACCAGCAGCCCTCTTTTTACAGGTGTATTAGTAATTTATAAAGACACGGCGCCTCGCATTTATGCTTATCGCACAGTAGGCAAAACATTCGAAAGCTGGGTAGCAGCAATCCATTGTGCTAGTGTCACTGTTTGGAAATAATTGGGCTTTTTGGGGGGTCCAATTTAAGGCACGGAAGTTTTTTTTACAGATGATTCTTAGGCTTTTATACCAACATCACTAGTAAGTTGGTAGTGCACTTGGTAGTGGTCTATAGCCAGTAACCATTTTCTACATTATCCACTTTTGCCACTTAATGATAATCAGCACTTTACTTGCAGGTTATTATGTAGCAAGAATACTTCCAAAGCTTTTAGTATACTGTTTGGTGCTTTAGTGCACTCACAAAAAGCTTCAGTTAATTCAGGTTTGACCCAGCTCTAATGCATAATTATAACGCTGAGCTGAATGTTCATTTAAACTCACCTTTTAGTGAATATACCATAGAAAGGCGACTCAAGGTCATCTTCCTTCAGTATAAAGACAATGTCCAAACCACCCTGTGACTATCTCAATGGTTGTAAAATAATCCTCCTTGCTTTCATATGCAATGTAAGGTTTGCCTAGATTCATGTTACACAAGCTACAAGCAATTATTTTAAACCTGTGTACCTAGAAAGGCCTTACACTTAATATACTACAATAACTTCTATTGATATAGCAGCCAATTTCTATGCAGCACTTTCTACAAAATTTAAAAGGGATGTTACAAACTTAAGGAGGCGGAAAGAGGCCTGTTCACAAGCTTACAAGTTATCTACAATCTCCTTGCCTCTGCTATTAAAGGATGACCGTTGCCATCTGTAAATTTCTATCATAAGATCTACAGCAACACCTTTAAACTTTAATAGATTTGTATACAGTAAGTGTATCTTCATGTAATCAACCAGTCTAAAGCTTAAACAAATCTAATTAAAAATCCATGCCTCATGGTTTTAAACATACAACAGCTGAAATTCTGGTTCCCAGCCTTGTAACTTTTTCCAGTTGACTGTAGATTTGGGTTCTAGTTTCATACATTCAGGCTCTTGTTCTTACACTCTGTGGCTGAAATTTCTGCTAGACGAGTTTCAATGTCTGCATGTTATAATTTCCTCTTCTGTGAAAAATGCAATCTTCAACATATTTTGTTCCTCAACAGTATGTATGACTGATAACCGTGACCTAATCCATGCTCTCTCCTGACCTCAATATAAAGGCACTTAGCATTTCCTTTATGATGTATAGAAAATGCAAGTGACATTGGAAAAAAAAAGCTTTGATATCTATATTGGATTTGTAAGCAAATTAATGATTAAGTAGCTGCAGCATGGTCAATAATCTGTTGAACTGGTCTGGTTTTAAGCCTTACATAAATAAATAAAATGCCTACTCATTAATTTTCTTTATTGAAAGTACTGTCATAGCAAATAATTTGTATATAATAAAAATTAAAAAAGGGGGGTGAGGTGGTTTGGTTGAAAAGAACATTCCGTCAGGGGCCTAAAGCAGTAAGAGTACCACATCCCAGATCTCCTAAATAGGTTAGCAGTGCACGTTTATTGTTTTGTTTAAATAAAAGCAATAAAATAAAACTCAGCCACTGAAAGTCTGCATGTAAGTCAGTCCTGCAATGAGAGACACTTTTTTTTTTAAACTTTTGCTTCTTTAGTGATCTTTTAATTAGCGAAGGGCAGCTCAACAAGGATAAAAAGGCCTATAGTGTAAACAACACATTCTGTAAGGCATAAGAACTGAAAGGGTAACAAGACAGAGACCACATGAAAACAAAAACAAATAGTTTTCTTTATTGTGTAGTTCACTCTATGAAATGAGACCAAGTTGTTACAATGAATGGGGGGGAAGGTGAACAAAAATGAAGATAAAACCTGAAAACTTGCTATGTACAGTAACACATTTTCTACACAGAGAGAGTATGGACAGAGCCCAATCGCTGGCAGAGGTTAAATGATCCACTCTGCCGGTGTCTAGCTGAACAGAGTTTATTGTATTCAGTACAGAATGATGAATTGATTGAAGAGTGGATGTTTATAACTCGCGCTATGGAATGAAGCAGATAGGCATCCCCTTCGGATCTTTGTGGCGATACGGATCAGTTCTTAATAAAAGTATTTTTTTTTTTTTATTCTTGCAGATGATAAAAATCTAAACACTTAGTGTCTGAGTGGACATCGATGTACTCTGGCTCTTCCAACAGCAAGCAAAACAAAAAATAAAAACAAAAACCATAGCATCAGTAACTTATGGCGAATCCTTTCTGGAATTTAAAGCCTGACTTAAATGTCCCACCGACTCTTCTTGCGTTTAGGAGGGTCTGGTACTGCAAAGGTTTCACCTTTTGCCTCTTTTCGAGATTCTCCATCATCGCGCAAGCCTTCTCTCCGCCCGTCTCCTCCATCTCGAGGGGTATCTCTCCGTCCTTCATCTCTGGGGTTGTCTCTCCGCCCTTCCCCAAAACTGTCTCTTCGGCCTTCTCCGCCGTCACGTGAACTTTCTCTCCTTGTGTTTCCTCCATCCCGGAAGCTGTCTCTCCTCCAATCTCCATCTCGAGAGCTGTCTTTCCTTCCATCGCCTCCATCCCGAGTACTCTCTCTCTTCCCTTCTCCTCCATTACGGCTCTCTCCATGCCGTCCACTGCTAGAATGTCGGTGACCTTCTCCGTGCCTATGCCCTTCCCGTTCACTAGAACGGCGTCCATCTCCATGACGCCCTCTTCCATCATTAGATCTTTCCCGGTCAGCACTTACTTCTCGGCTTCCACTAGCTTCCTCTCTGGCAGGAAATGGACTGGCTGCAGGGTTGGTTGGGCTTCCCAGAGAGGGATAAGCAGTGGGGATGCTACTGAGTGTTCCACTGCTTGTAAACCCTGCCATAGCTCTCGGAATAGGAGGTGGTAAGGCTTCAGCTGGGAGTGACAGAGGTTGTGGATGAACATTGGGTATAGAACTTAAGCTGCCAGCACTGGTCCATGCACCAGAGTTTATCGTGGAGGTTCCAGTTTTCTGGGTACTCAAACTGGCAGCAACAAAATGATTCTTGTACTGAGACTGTAAATATAGGAAGGATTCATAAAATAAAAAATTGAAATAATGATTTTCATGATATTTATCATATTGCAAGCGGACAGTAGTCAAATTCTGTTCCAACATTATTTTCAATTAAGTGTTCAATAGATTACGTACCTGAAAGGCAGCCTTCATGGCAGATAGCCTGTCACCCATTGCACCTCCAGTAGGTTTGAAGGCCTCATAGTTGCTCATTACATTGCCACCTACCACACGTTCCTAAAAAAGAAGGTATTACACGGTCAAATTGTTGCGCTATTATGTTCCACAATTAAATAAAACTTGAGGTGCATGCAATATCTATTTACAAGAGTTTAGAATGTATGGTTTCATCCACAGATAAAAATTCACAAAGCCAATACAACATGGTCGCAATAAACAGTAAACTTTCAAAACAGGCAATAATGTAAATCACTTACAGATGATGTCTCTGCTCCCAGACCAGGCCTCTCTCTGTAGCCCAATCCTCCTCCACCTATGTTCAGCTTCTTGCCCTTGCCAGCTTTAAAGCGAGATTTGCGGAACCAGGAATTCTAAGCATAAAAAATAATTAGATGCATTCTGCACTCTGTAGCGTCTGAAGATGTTGTCAGTAGTGAGCTATATCAAAACGCACCCACACAGACCTATTAGGCTAGGTATACCCAACAGTTCCTATGATGTAGTCAGCTGTAGTTACAGCCATGTCCGTATCATTGGGCATTCGCAAGAATGGATTAGCAGCCCATTAACTAACCATTTATTTGGAATTTGTACAGATGAGCCAATATCAACTCTATTTCAAATTGTATGGTAGTTTAACACCATAATAGCAGTGCACATTTACCATAGATCATAAGAAACAAACAAAAATAGGTATTTTCTTACCTGCATGGCCAGGTCCAGCAGCTCCTTGGAGACATACTGGTTGGCTCCTTCTAGGTTCCTCACCAGGTCACCGGCAAAGTTGCTGTCCTTCGGAGTTAAGAGTGTGTAGGCTACACCTTTCTCACCCGCTCTGCCTGTACGGCCAATGCGGTGAGTGTGAGTGTCAATGTCACGTGCTACGTCGTAGTTGACCACAGTCTTGATGGATGGAATGTCCAGACCACGGGCTGTGCGGAGAACAAGAAGACTACAATGACCAAATATTTTAAGTGAAGCTGACTGAATAATCTAACAAGATTTCGGGACAAAGGAATTGCTCAGGCTATTATCAGACTAGACTAAAGCTGCTCCTAAGTAACTGCTGTATTGTAGGTATGGACAATCAGTTATACTCGAAAGCAAACTAATGCATTGCTCCATTGTAGTGTTAAATCGGGAACTTAAAAGTGCCTACTTCGCAACGTTCCCACAGTAAATCCTAGACAACCCACTACTGGCCACAAAGTTAGAACACAAGTTAGGCGATAAACTGGCCTTAATTGGCACTGGCTGCCCTTTCTGCCATGTGCGGTAAATCCCCAGTTCCCAAGAAGGAAAGGCACAGTAATCATTTTACGCACGGCGCAGACAGGGCACCACTGTGAATGACTTTTTGGATGTGATAAAAC
Source organism: Pelodytes ibericus (assembly GCA_036172795.1). Classification (NCBI taxonomy): domain Eukaryota; kingdom Metazoa; phylum Chordata; class Amphibia; order Anura; family Pelodytidae; genus Pelodytes; species Pelodytes ibericus. The sequence goes on from CM069862.1 coordinate 146,529,661, forward strand.
AATCTTCCCATTCCAAATGTAGGGCTCGCTAGCATGACTCAAACATTTATTTTTGTATTTATTTTTAGTTGAGAGTCTGATCAAAGATGTTGAAAAATCTACATGGGGAGAGGTACGAGAGTACCCCTTGGCATTTTCAGTGACCCGACCAGTTACATCCAAGTATCGTCGTTAAATCATCATCTGTTTGGGATTGGTACTAGGTTGTCACCCTGAATGAGTTGTCATGTAGCATGCAGAGTGCTGGAGTCTGGTTTCAATGGGTAGTAACTGGATGTAGGATTCCCAGGTGTTAAAAAAAAAAAAAAAAAAAAAAAAAGAAGTGCTTTCTGTTTTGGCACATTGTATAGAGTGCATTGTATTGGCCACTGCTGGTCTTGTGGGTGCAATTCAGTGTAGTAGTATCGTTTAAGGCCTACTGCAATGATTATAAAAGGTAAAATGTTTGTGTTTATGAACAGCATGTGTTATACCAAATATCACAAATAAAGGTGCTGCAAGTCAAACACAGATCTGCAGAATGTCTGTATGTGCCCACTAGAAATAGTCACCCCTGAGATAGCTGTCCTGGCAACACAGGCAACTTCAGCATCATAAAAAAACAAATATTCTCTTCTTTTGTTATCACTTCTTATATTCATATTGTATATGTTTTCGTTGTAGATTACGTTTTTCCCATTTAGTTACATTTTTCTTACTAGCAGCAGCACAAATCTATTCTACTCCATTGGATTCATCCCGACCCACCTGACCTCTCTGGATGCCACCATGGAGAAAGAAAAGAAAAAGTGGTTTTTCAAATTTGGCAACCATGCATTTGATCCCTGGAGAGGCCACTGCAAGATCAAATAAAATCTGTCTTTGAGCTTACCCCATGGTATCGCATAAAATTGATCAGCAATACCCCTCTGATTTAATACCTGCGTCTATACACTGTACTGCCTACATGGAGTGATTTTGCTACTTAGGTCGTAGAGAATCCTTGCAGAGTAAGGAGCTTTTTTTTGTTACTGTGTTCTGTGTTTTCTAGTTTTACTGTTTAGAGTTAAAGAAAGTTGGAAGTGTTGGTGCATCACAAAGCACCGTTTTGCATTTTACTTCATTCAGGTTGGGTGACTTTGCGGTATCTGTCCTGCTTTTGAATTAATCTGTCCTATTTTACTGCATATTATTCTTTTTTTTTTTTTACACATCGTTAACGTACTGTGAACATTTGAATGTGTCCTGGTGACCAATACAAAGTTTTCCAAAAAAAGTTCCTATCATGTTTCCAGGCAATATAAAGCCCTTGGTGCCTTTACATTTCTAAATGTCTGTGATCCCTACCTGCTACATCAGTAGCCACCAGTATGGGGATGTTCTTCCTCTTGAAGTCAGAGATGACCTTGTTCCTTTCACTCTGGTCCATATCACCATGTAGAAGGCCTAGCTGGTGGTCCTCCATACGCAGATTTGCAGCAAGCTCCTCTGCATTGGCTTTTTTGGTAACAAACAGAAGGACGCTTCCGGTAGATGTGAACTCCACCAGTCTGCGAGTCAACCAAGCCCATTTATCCGGACCAGAGGGTAGAATCTCTACCATCTGAGTAATATCTTCATTAGCCTGAATGAGGGAAAAACAATATTAAAGCTGAGAAAGGGCCATCTAAAATACACCCATTTCAAACACAGTAATGTGGTCTATATTACGAAGATTAGAGGTGTTAGCCAAGTATTGTTTGCATAAAATGACCAGACAAAAGGGTCTCTATCTTCAGCTTTTCTTTCCAACATGAGTGTAGGACATAGTAAACAGAAAAAGTCAATGTAGGTAAGAGAGAAATATAGGAGAGCCTAAGAGAGTACCGATGGTATCCCTCCAACTGCTGTTGACCCATAATCCAGGATTATTGGACACCTTTGCCTAACAAAAGCCTGCCTAAAAAGCATGGGTGCTGTAGTTTAATCATAGCTGGTGAGTGACCAGTTGGTACAAGAGGGGAAGAAAAATTGAAAACTTGCACTTACCTCCCCAATATCACCCTGAACCACACGGATTGGATCTATCAGAATATCTCTGGCCAGTTTCTCAATCTTCTTGCGAAAGGTGGCACTGAACAGTAGAGCTGTACAGGTGACCAGAAAGAGTAGCGCATGAGGAACAGGTGAAGCACTATGGTAAGGAGAACACACTGAGGGCTATTCACCAAAAGATGAGTTGAGACAAGTGAACATTTCAGCACACTAAATTGGCTATAATTTGTGCAGACATAAATCTGGTGAGTTTTCCCCAATAAACAAACTCACCAGCTAATTCCCTGTACAATGCGTCACTAAACTGGTGAGATGAAACGTTCATCTCAACTCACCTTTTAGCAAATAGCCCGCACTTAAGTGATCTCTGTTCACAGCTAGGAGGTTGTACTTTAACTTACTTTGTCTATCTGGTCGCACATGGTTAGCAATAGATCGAACCTGGTATTCTGGGGAGATACAAATAAAAGAAAAAGTTACATTTATTTTGTGCAAAGTGACATATGGCAAACACATTTTATCAGATCTAATGCTACAGGTGAGCAAATTAAGTAAACTCAACTTTCCCCATTCCATTGAAACTCACCAAAACCCATGTCAAACATCCGATCAGCTTCATCAAATACCAGGTAAGTGACGCGCTGGAGGTTGGTTGCCTTTTTCTTCACGTGGTCAATAAGACGACCCTAAAAGGAAGGGGAAAAATATGGGGACATACGTCAGACAGATATTTACCACAAAATTACACAAGCATGGAGAGAAAGGGGCTGTTTAGCAGAGATGAAGTTAGAAGGAATACAAACCATCTTACATCTCTGTAAATTGAATTAAGTAACTCTACATTATTGTGAATTAAGAAGCATGTAGAGTTTCAGCACTCACTGAACAGATATCCACATTGAGCAGCTGCTACTCTACAAAGTGAGTAAGGAACTGCCCTTGATTTACACACCTTAGACATCATGTCTGTTCTTCACGGCTGCTTCATTTAGGGTTTGTTTAAGGTTAGGGTTTAGTTTTAGGGGTTACTATGGTTGGTATTAGAATTTGGCATTAGTTTTACAGTTAGTACTAGGGTTAGGGGTTATTTTACTAAGGGGACTATGTGTGGGCTCTCACAATTCAGTTGTCACGGTGAAACAGTTGCAATGAAGAGTCTTAGACTGAAATATCTTTTGTATAGCCAGGGTGGCATTCTCTCATATTGCTTCCCTGCTCACAGCTAGCACAACTGGAACTTTTCTTATTGGACCATAAGTCTAAATAGGTCCATGATTTTTGCTGTTGCTCAAATTTAAATTAGATTTTAAGTGCTATAAATTAATTTTCCTTTTAAATGAAATCTGTCCACTCAGCAGTATATCTGTTTAGTATAAACATACTCATTGGCTCCTAACTTCTATTATTTCATACAGAACTAGAACTCTATGGAAGTACCATTCCAATAGTGCCTAAAAATAATCAGGCTGGCTCCTGAATTGATCCATTTGGCTTCTAAAGTGCCAGACTGTCCAAACAAGAGAGATTTACCAAGCCTCTTCCAAGGCTTTAGGAATCTGTCTGAAAACCAAAGTCGGCAAGGAATAACAACACGGCTATATTAGTTTAAAGCTACATTGCTTTCTCATGACGTTAAAGTCAGGAGGATTCCACTTTATGATTGCTAGCAGTGTTTTTACTTACAGGAGTACAGACAACGATTTCAGCTCCTTCCTGTAGAGCCTTTGCCTGCTCCCACATGCTGCCACCTCCGTACACAGCAACTGATCGCAGATTATATGCCTTCCCAAACCGTTTGCATTCATTGTGGATCTAAGAGAAAAGATCCAGATCCTCGTAACTATACAGCGGGAATAGGTAAGGGAAAGCTGGACAGACATCTACTCATAGACTTAGTAAATAGATACAAGTGTAACAGTCATTACCTGCTGGCACAGCTCTCGTGTGGGACACACAATGACAGCAATGGGTCCATCTCCAGGCTGCAGTTCCTTTTGGTCCATGATATGCACTAACATTGGCCAGATAAAAGCAGCTGTTTTACCGCTGCCAGTCTTTGCGATACCGATCATGTCACGCCCACTTAGGGCCACTGGAACTCCCTGGAGCAGATGAAGAAAGAAACGGTTCAAGTCAGCAGGAAAGTCACAGGAGACAATAAGAGCAAAAAAATACATGTGCCGTACTGACCTGGCACTGGATGGGAGTGGGCTGAGTGTATTCAGATTTACGAATCTGGTGCATGAGTTGTTCGTCAAATCCAAAGTGAGCAAAGCTGCTTCCAGTACGAGGGGGAGCAGCCCCGGAAACCTACAAGGTTTAGATAAGATTTAGGTCATTCAAAGCAATAAAGCATAGAGCTAGAGAGCTCAGAGCATCACAATTCTCAGGTAAATCTTGCTTACCCGAAGGTTGAGTTTGTGTCTCAATTCTACGATCTGTTGCGGGGTCTGAGAGATGATTTCCTCGTGCTCCTCATAAAAGTTCTTCTCAAAAGGAGGATATTCGATCTGTGCAACAACAGAACAGAGAAATGTGAGTTTAAACATACATGAAAGGACTTAATTCCATAAACCTCCTTAATTACTATTAGCTCTAACCTCAGTGTGGTCAATGACAGGCAGAGGATCAATGATGCGCTTCGTTGTAGGTGCAATGGGGTTGCCATCACTGTCATATTCAAGGTTGTCTTCTTCCTCTTCTGGAATCAAACCAGCTGTTGGGTTTTCTGCCATATATCTGAAATATGCTTCCTGAGGGGGATAGAGAGGGAGGAATGTGAGAGTGGGAACGAGTGCAGAATATTCACATAAATTCTAAAGATCCATCCACATCACACAAATATCCACTACTGCCCAGACACAACAACCACACCCTAAAGCATGATGAATGAGAGATTCCAATGATAAAGTCGAGACATTTGGGTCTGTGCACTAAAAAGTGAGTTGAAGTTAACATTCCATCTCACTAACCTAACTGTATATTGTGTTGGGAGAAACCCAATGAGCTCCTCCTGCAAGAAGAACAGAGTTATTCTTACATGGAGTTCACCAGATTTGGCCATGAAAAATGTATGCACCGGAGATGAAATATTCATCTGAACACACCTTTTAGTGAATAGATCCATTGAGTACAGTTGCTGATAAGTACAATTCAACCTATTTCTATTATCTTGGTAGATAATTGTAATAAAACAATCAAAGCCATATGGCAGAGATGAACAAAGAAATGGAAGTATAAAAATAGATTTCGATTTTTTTTTTCAAGTGATTTTCATAATGAGACAAACTACAACAAGGTAACATCTAATTGGAGGAGATATCAGAACCCAGTCCATGGCTCTTTATAAAAATCATATAACTGTAGATTGTATATATATATATATATATATATATATATATATATATATATATATATATATATATATATATATATATATATATATATATATATATATATATATTCAATTATATTATATATTATTTTCCTAGGAACTGAAAGTAGAACAAAATTCAAACAGTTGTAGAGAGGTTAGAGTGGTATACAGTCTGATATGTATATTGATGTGAAACCTGTATCCCAACAGAATCTGAACATTAATTAGGGGAATCATTGTTTGTTGCAGTGGTATTTTGTTTCATTCATTCTATTATACAGAAGACATTTTCCTCTCATGGGGACCTGTATCTTCAGTATCTCTATAAATATACAAATTGCCATCATAGAAAAATAAAAACACTTGTGTGCCTTTAACCCCTTAGTGACAAGACATTTTTACCTTGACTTTCCCTTGGTGACAATGGCTGTTTTGACATCTCTAGGGTGTTTGTGTTTAGCTGTAATTTTTTTCTTTCTCACATACAGTACCACATACAAATTATATGTTGGTTTTATCGTCATAAGAAGGGCTTTCATTAGATACCATTATGTTCATCATATCTTATAATTTACTACAAAAAAAATCATAAAATATGATGACAAATTTAAAAAAAAAACACTTTTTCTAACTTTGACCTAAAATATAATTTACACAAATAAAATCATTAAAAAAGACCCCATCTAAATAGTTTCTAAATGTTCTCCCGAGTTCAAAAATATGCATGTTTCCATATTTTTCGGTATTTTTTTGCGAGTTATGGGGCAAAAACCAAAAATAGTGTTTTTTGTTTTTTCCTATATTGATCTTTTGACCCCAACACGAACCCAAAATTTAACCCTAACACTAAATTTAACCCCAACTCTAATCCTTATTATATCCCTTAATATTTTTTAACTTTAATTTAATTTTAACCCTATCCCTTATGCTAAAAAATATTTAATTTTAACCCTTTAGGCTAATATAGCTAAATAACCTGTTTTTAATTAATTAAATATTTATTTTAAATATTTCCCATTGCAATGCTACTAAACTACCACTAGGGGTAGTCAAGTAGCATATTCAGAGCGACGGAAGTGAAGTTACTTTCACTTCCGAAGCTCAGACCGGCAGAGGACTTAGCCATATTGACGGAGCAGCATGCTCCGTCAATATGGCTCCCCACGATCAATCCGTGGGGCGATCGTGGGGGTCCCAAAATAGAAATTTCGGTGCTGGCTATTGCCTCGATGTCGAGGCAATAGACCAGCACTGTAAAAGCGGTTTTCGCGATCGTTGATCGCGAAAACTGCTTCATTCAATGCAGGATGTGCCAGGCACGTCCTTTGTCGTTAAGGGAGTTTCTCCCAGGATGTGCCTGGCACGTCCTTTACGTCAAGGGGTTAAGTGTCTGAAAAGCAGTGAACTTGTGATGTATGATAAGCAGCAGAGCAGTGGGTTTATAATAGGGGCAGACAACACAATCCCAGTAGCACGCACATTTCAGAGATGCCCAGTCTTGAGCATATAAAACAGCTCTGATACTTTCACTGATGTTCTCTAAATACGTGAAGTGTACGTCCAGGAAATTCAGATCTTAAACACTGGTGAAGAGGGGGGAAAAAAAAAAAAAACAATACAAACTTACCTGATCATCTTCTTCTTCAATGTCATCTCGTATACCCCTGCAAGAAACAAGAGGAGAAAAAAAACTTCCCTGCACGCAGTCCGGAAATCCAGGTGTGGAAATGTATTCAATATAGACATCTTGTATGCGAATGCCAGTGTGCCGGGGTAGAGATTGCATGCTGCTTATATGTCAGTTAAAGAGCATGTAAGTGTGTGTCATACACACAATATATTTAAAGTGTGCCTTGTATGTAAAGCATGCTTAACAATAGGGTGTTGCATGTTACCTGTGTACATGTCGGATATCCACATAGGGAAACAGACCTTGCATGTACACCCAGTTTAGTATTGTAACTGCCCTATGTGTTAGCAGCATGTGTGTTATAGGGCAGTTTTTAGTTTAAGTGCAAACAAGCACACATAGAATGCAGTGTTCTGGTTTGTAACATAAAATACAAGCCAGGTGTCACATGACCTGCTATAGGCCATGATTTACAAAAATGCAGAAAGATCTGCAACCACCGTGGACTAAAACAGGTCTTCTCATAGTCTGATGTGTGGAAGTCTGAAACTTGTTTGACATCTGCCATAGCCTCGAGGAGGACACGTTTTAACCCCAGTTATGCAAAGCACAGAAACCGAATATCCTAATTAGGCACAAATATGTCGCTTCCACACATTCATACCTGGCATTTTTCTTTTCCTTGTCTTTTTCCTCCAACAGCCTCATGTCTTTGGCAGCCTGATCCTAAATGTGACAAAGACAATAAGCTTTGCTTAGATTTCTGAACCTGTCCATAACTTTATTTAAAGCCCATATTTTACTAAGAAGGGATACTAGGGACTTATACTGACTTTTGAGAATCTCTTATTTGGAAGTATATAATCAGAGGTCATGGCTTTACTGTATTTTTTAAAGGCTACTTGCTGTAACAGGGAACCAGCTTACCTCCACTTCAGCCATAAATGCCTCAAGTGGATCCTCCTCACTGTCTGATTCTCCCTTGGAGCGGAGCTGCTGCCTGGTGGGCGAATTCTCAGCTGGTATGTATGGTAGGTCCATGTTGTTAGAGTCTTCCTCTTCGTCATCAAAGTAACTGTAGGCAGAGTTAATAGGAAAAAAAAAAGTTTACATAATTTTTCTCTGAATCTCCATGCCTCCCCCAATGGGATATTAAAGGCCCACTCCAAGCATAATGTTTTTTCACTATTTTGCCATCCCTTCTGAATAGATACTGTTTTATTTCTGTAAGTGGTATAACCCTTAACTCCACCTATTGTTTGAATCTGATTGGCCATCTTTGGACACCTAACTTTTACATGCTGTCCTGCATAATTCATATGGAACTCAATTAATTAATTGTGGTAGCTATTACAGGATTCACTCCTTGATTATTTAATTCCCCCTGGACATGTGCATTCTACAGGGGAATGTATTAAAGATATCTGTGTGCTGCTAAAAGCTATCCAATGCGACATCCTAGCTGTATATCTAGTGGAGGAAACCTGGGGGGTAGGTGCAGTGGTCTATTAACACACATAGCAATCTCACACATCTCTGATGTGTGCCATGGTGCATCATGGCACATGGTGCAACATTGGAAAATACATTCCGAATGTTTCCATTTATAATGGAAATAATAATTTGTTTCACTAATCATTATTTTTTACAGTGTTAATGTGAACTGCTGCAGAACAACCTGATAACTGCTTCAAATTCAACATATTTTTGAAGTAGAAACAGGCCTCTGCAAATTCACAAAATTGGCTCTCAACATGCTGATGGCAGGTATAAACCCAAATCCAGATAAATTTTTTTAAAGACTAAAATGGAATTTTCTGTCGATTTAAAGTTCCATTTTACATTCATTTATTAATTTTCCTTTCAGGTTAAGATGCTGTGAGTTCTATTATATTTGTCTGCACGTTACAATTTAACGACGCAATACTGTACTGGATGTTCTCACAGAACAATATTACACCAGTATAATTCAGATAGCATGACAGGTTTCTTGTTCAAATGCATTTTCCAAATACTTACGCATTCTCTTCGTCGAAGTTGGCCCTCTTGGAGCCAATCTTATAGAAGGAGGGCATCTGTGAGCTTCCACCTGCTCCAAAGCCAGAGGATGTTGCCCGGACAAAAGCACTGTGGGATGTCTGAGGTAACTTTGGCTCTTCTTTTTTACCCGTAGCGATGGCAAATCCTCCAAAACCAAAGCCACGCTTTCCACTGGGACCTCCCTTACTCCAATTCATGGTTCCACTAAAGAGAAAAAGATAATTCAAGCCAAGAAAAACTAAATACAGGTTGGGTATCCCTTATCCAAAATGCTTGGTTAACATAAGTGTTAATGTTTTATCTGTGTCTGCTGGAAGGATCAACGTCTATACAGTCGTGTGGCGCCCACCCTGTGTGATAAAGAGATCCCCCATGTAAGCAGCTACTATTATTTTTATTAAATTTATACCACTTTATCACTAATTGGATGTCTATTGTCACATTCCTCTGAGACCAACACCTCTGAAGCCTGACTGTACCAGGATCCATTTGAAGTGCCATTTGCCTCTGGGAGACTGTAGGGTTGCCACCTGGCTTTATCCCAATGTTAAGTCTATGGAGGTAGTAGCATGGCAACCCTATATATAACAAATAAATCACAATTACTGTGATGTAGCTATGCCATGAAGCATCACTGAGAACCTGCTGTTAGCAAGTCAGGCCTGTACACATGCCATTGTACTACACTTTGTGGCCAGGGGAGAACCTGAGCATGCATGTAAAGTCTACATCACAGTTTAAGGGGGCTGTTTATTTACTATACTATTAAACTATTGTGCGCTAACATACTAACAAACATGTGCGTGTAATTTGTGGCTAAAATCCCCCACCCCCCAACTTGGATGATGGAACATTTTATATAACAGATTTCTGGATAAGAGGTACTCAACCCACACACTGTAAGTAAGATGAATTTAAAATTGTAGAAGAGTGATAGGATATTAAAGCTTTATTTAAGTGTGTAATGACAAAGGTATAAATATATAAAGTAAGACTAAAATCTCCAAGATTACTCTTTACACATCAATTATAAACCCACGTTTTGTTTACCTTAAAACATGCCATGTTTCAGAGCTCCTTTGACTAAACATTACAAGCACAGCATGTTTAAGAATATATTATACTTAAAAAAAAAAAAATGCAGACGGGAATGTGAGCTCTGTCAATTAGGCATCCAAGGATTAACTAAAACTTAATATATTCTTCCTGGTGAACACTATAAATTGTATCAAAAGTTCACAGTTGTCGTTATACTATTTACACAAAATGATCCACAGCGCATAGGTAATGATAAACAGACAATATAATCTGTGTCTGCAGGAGTGCTACCGCCCCTCCTCACATTTCACTGCTCTCCACAGCTCAGCAGTATATTAAAGAAAATGATGTCACCTTCACACAGCAACCCCTCTCCCGATTCAACCGAACTACTCTACCGCTCGCACGCTGCCCAGTAACCTCCCTTAACTCTATTACTTACAGCTCGTTATTTTTCTACCAAATCGCGCTGGCCCACTCACTACACCCGTTACACACCGTTACCTCCTCGCAATGCTCCCTAGTCCCTCCCAATCATCTCTACCCCTTCCTTTGATACTCGTATCCACGCACCGTGCCTCTCCAACTTCCCCCCCGTTTAGTTTTCTCTCTTCCTTCTCCGAACAGCGATCCCCGAACCCAGCGCCACGTTAAAACGTCATCAAACAGCCCGCGTCGCTTTCACTACACGTCACAGGAGGTGTAATATGGTCACGTGGTCATTGTTGCTATTATTCTGCATCTCCCTACTCATTCGTCTTTGTACTTATGAGAACTTCGTATAGAATTATATATACATTTTTTATACGTTTATATATATATATGTATATATTATATAAAATAACCTTATATAGTAGGGTTACCATATCCTGATGACCAGAAAAGGGGACACACACTAGCAACTCTTGCTATTGCGCCCATATAACTTGCCCCAGCACCCAATGCACTCACAGGATTTGGTCCCAGTACCCATTATTTACGGGGGATAGTCCTGGATTGGAGGCTCTGTCTGGCTTTTCAGCAGCAGGATTCAGGACTGGTTGCATTCTTCAGTGTCTGTGACACTGGATAATTCTTACAACCCTGTCAGATTCCCTGACAGTGACAACACGCATGTGTGGTAGCGCTCCTGGACATACGCCAGCGCAGTCAGTTTGAGTGACCCTCAACCTCCCAAGTACCGCCTCCAGCGGCCAGATCTGGGGAAAAGTTGGGAGGTAATGGCTGGTTTAACATTTCTGCAATGTTTTTTTCACTTGTGAAAAGTTAGTTGCCCCTGGTATGAGGAGGAACTGGCGTGTACTTTTGACAGTACACGCCAGTTTATCCTCTGACCGACAGCCGCCATGCTTCCATAGGAGAAATCAATTAGTCCCAGATCCGCAAATATAAAGACAGGTTTTGGTGCAAGGAGTCCAAGACGCTTCCCAAGTCTCTGACACAGTGAAATAATGAATGCAGACACCAGCACTCAGTGTGAAGTGAGAAACTTTAATCACACACTTGGCGACGTTTCAATCCTGTGACGGATTTTCTTCAAGCCTAGCGTGAAGTGGTAACAAGCAGGTTTATATAATGCAATCAATATTGAATAAATCAATTAAAGAAGGGACACTTGGTCCAATACAAATCTTTACACAACAATTACAAATTTAAAGCAATACTGCTAACAGTGATAATGCAAAGTGAATTGTGACCATGTATATTTCAAAACATTATATAATAAAAATGTGAACATATATTTACAAAACATATGCTGTTACATTTAAAGTTTTATATTTTTATGTAAAAGTGCATCAATATATGAGGCCGATAAGGCAAGATCAGGCCCCGACCACCAGGTGCATTAACACACCATGGTGGTGTGAGTATGATCTGGCCATCAACCTCTCATGAATCTAGATATATTTACATTCGTGGAAATAATTAGTAAAGTGTATTTAGTAATATTTTATATATATTTAAAGTTAAAAACACCACTATTGCGTATAGTACATTCAGGTCAGGAGGAGATAAACATTTTATTATTTAGATGTCTGGGATGTCAGATCGTATTCTAAGTTTCGCTGAAACAATGGGAATCCAAATTTTTAAAGAGAACTGATTTTTCTTTGAATTGATTTTTCTTTATCTTTATCTATCCCAACAAGGGGGGTTCCAGCCAATATCTATGGGGGTAAGAAGAAAGAATGAGATAAGAAGATTTTTTTGAATGTCTTAATATACCCAAATATTTTATAAATCTAGTTTTCTACATATTTAATTTCTAAGACATTATGGTCATTCAACCAAATATACCCATTCTATAGCTAAACGACACAAATCTGTAAAGAATTAAGGGAAAAGTGTTATTATCATCTTAATTTTATGGAGCCTCCTCCTATAGAAACGGATTTAAATTCCATTCTCTATTTAATCCATTCGGATGGAGAGTATTCAATTCATGTATCCACCATGCCTCCCGTTGTTTTAATCTTTTTTCCCTGTCTCCTCCTCTTTTGGCTTTGGGGATACACTCAATCATCTGAAATCTCAGATCTGATAATCTATGATTTAGGTCTAAGAAGTGAGCTGGGACAGGCAATTCTTTTTTGCCAGTACGAATGGTAGATTTATGCTTTGAGAATCTCACTCTCATTTTTTGTGTAGTTTCTCCTATGTAAATTAAATCACAAGGGCATCTCAATATGTATATTACAAAAGAAGATTCGCACGTTAAGTGTGCATTTATCTTATACCACTGGTCTCTTTTTGGGTGTTTAAATTCATTTCCTTTGATTATTGAATTGCAGGCTAAACATCCCATGCATGGGAAGTTGCCTTTTCTACCAGTTTCTAAAAAAGTAGATTTGCGTATCTGGCCCAAAGAGGGTAGTTCGGCCCTAACCAATTTATTTCCAATAGTTTCCCCCCTCCTAAAGGCAATCATTGGAGGATTTATGAACTCCTTAACATCAGGATAAGCATCACGTAGAATATGCCAATATTTTCTAAAAGTATTTGAGATCTTCTTTATATGGGTTCCTGGGTCAGTTACAAAAATTACCCTATCCCCCTTGTTTTGTCTTTTACTCCTTTCTAAAGTTTTTTTTCGGTCTGTTTGTGAGATTACTTGAAGATTTTTATTTACTAAAGTGGGGGGATAACCACGATCATAGAATTTCTGTGCCATTTCATGTAATCTTATTGTCTGGGTGGTCTCATCTGGAACAATTCTCTTTACTCTCAGTAGCTGGCTTCTGGGGAGTGATCTCAAGAGACCAGGTGGATGTGCTGATTCATACCTCAATAAGTTGTTACTATCAGTAGGCTTTACATATAAATCTGTAGATAATTTATCTGCTTTTTTCATTATCTTAGTATCCAAAAAATTAATTTCATTAAGGCTCCACTCCATCTTAAAGCCAATCCCCGTATGAGCATCATTTAATTGGCTCAAAAAACATCCCAAGAGATCTTTTGATCCATTCCATAGCATAAAAATGTCATCTATATATCTATACCATCTAAGAACATGCATTGTAAATAATTCATTAGAATAGACAAAACAATCTTCAAAATGAGACATGAAAATGCTGGCATATGTTGGAGCCACATTTGACCCCATTGCGGTCCCACGTATTTGCAAATAGTAATCATCTCCAAAACGAAAATAATTCTTGCGTAGGACCAAATTCAATAGATTAATGATGAAATCCAGATCGTTTCCCTCATAACCCAATTGTATTGCTACATTGTACATGGCTTTAATCGCCTCATCATGAGGAATAGACGTATACAGACTATTTACATCTAGAGAAACTAATATAGTCTGTTCTTCAACCCTTATGTCTTGCAATTTATTCAATAAATCGGTCGTATCCATTAGATAAGATTTAATTCTTGGTAAAGCCCCTCTGAATACCTTATCCAAAAACACTGATAATGGATTCAGTAAGGAGTCGATCCCTGCCACTATAGGTCTCCCTGGTGGGGCTGTGAGGGATTTGTGGATCTTAGGCAATGTATATAATACCGGAGTTACCGGATGTTTGCACGTTAAAAAAGTAAACATTGCTTTATCTATTATTTTCTCCTCCAGCGCTTTTGTCAAAAAAGTGTCTATTAGTTTCTTAATCTCAAAGATTGGGTCATTACTTAATTTTTGATATGCATTTACATCTGATAATTGACCCTCAATCTCCGAGACATAATCAGTATAGTTCATTATTACTAAGGATCCCCCTTTGTCAGCTGGTTTAATTATAATGTCAGTAGTCCTAGACAATTCAGCAAGTGCTAATCTTTCTTCTTTAGCCATATTATTTGTATCTTTAGAGAAATGTGGACTGGATAAAGTCTCCTTTATATCTTTCTCCACTAATTGCATAAAGGTATCAATAGGTATCAGTGATCGACGGCAAAGAAGGGGTTAATAACTCTTAGAAGAGCCTTTGTAGTACTGTAATAAATTACAGTACAAAAATTAATTAGCCCCTAAAAAATGCACAAACAGCAAAAATAAATGCGCTGATGTGCACGATCACTGCTTACGCAAGATCAGTGGTAGGGAAGGGGTTAAACGCAGGGAATTGCTTTAATAACATTTTTTTTATTGTTTTATTATTCGTGTGTTGTGTATTTATTGTTTTTTTTTTTTTACTTCTACTTACTTTTATAACTTTGATCTGTCTCTCTCCCTCACTAAAAAAAATGTGAGGAGAGGGAGGCAGATCATAACTGGTCAGGTCAATATAGAGTTAATATTGATCTGACCAGTCAGTGGGGATGCTCAGCAGAACATCCCCACTGCCTGTCAGTGTGCCTGGCAGTCACTGATTGCCTCTGTGAAGAGGCAATCGTGTGACAGCCAGAGAGCACAGGAAGCAGGTACTTCCTGCCTCCTGTGCTCTTGCCCTTAGAAGGGCAGCGCCATCTTGGTCACCCAGTGACCAAGATCGTGCAATTTTTTTTTGTGTTACTGATTGCCTCGACTTGCGAGGCAATCAGGAACACTTACTGAGCATAGGAAGCGAAAAATTCGCTTCCTATGCTCATTTTTTAAATGCCCGCGTTTTAAAGGCACTGTGCCTTTAAAACCAGCATTTCGATCACTCTCCGGAGCGATCGAAATGCCGACGGGCATTTTTTTTAGTATTGTAAGATGCTTCCACACGGAAGCATCGTTACAATACCGATTGAGCACTGAAAGCGGAAAAACTCCGCTTTCAGTGCTCGTTTTGACACAGGACGGACTAGGTCCGTCCTGTGTCACTAACGCCTCGGCACACAGGACGGACCTAGTCCGTCCTGTGTCGCCAAGGGGTTAAACTTTTTTTTAAACAAACTTTATTGAAGCCGCACAGCTGGAGGGGAGCGCACAACGCTTCCCTTACAGCCACGGACCTGCAGAGCAGAGCACCGGGAGACAGAACAGGAAGGAGGTAAGTACTGGGGAAGGGGGGATGAGGGTGGGAAATCCTGGCATATTAAGGGGCAGAATCCTGGCATATGGAGGGGCAGAATCTTGGCATATTAAATGGCATATTGGGGGGCAAACTCCTGGCATATTGAGGGGCAAAATCCTGGCATATTAAGTAGCAAAATCTTCGCATATTAAATGGCATATTGAGTGGCAAAATCCTGGCACATTAAATGGCATATTGTGGGGCAAAATCATGGCATATTAAATGGCATATTGGGGGGCAAAATCCTGGCATATTAAATGGCTAAAGAATGGCATATTGAGGGGCAAAAGCATGGCATATTAAATGACATATTAAGGGGCAAAATCCTGACATATTAAATGGCATATGGGGGGGGGGGGGACAAAATCCTGGCATATTGAATGGCTAAATCATGGCATATTGATTGGCAAAATAAACCTGGCATATTGAGTGGCAAAATAAACCTGGCATATTGAGTGGCAAAATAATCCTGGCATATTGAATGGCTAAATCCTGGCATATTAAGGGGTTAAATACTGGCACATTTTAATTGGCAAACTGATGCTGTGGCATGGTCTGTGGGGCAAAATAACAAAATGTACTATGAGGAAAGTGACACTGGCTAGCTCTGTGGAGCAAAGTGACACAGTGGCATGCCAAATCATGTATGTGCAATATGAGTGCAAGCCAAGTGCTGTGGGTCCAATATAGGTGCATGGCAAGTTCTGTGGGTACTGTATGGTGCTGTGTTAAGTCCTTTAGGTGCAATGTGGGTGCAGAGGAAGGGAATAAAAAAATAGGAATGCAATTTTTCAATAACATTTTTATTAAATACAATATTAAATAATTCAAATAAGTATAAATGCAACTAGTTATAGAGAGATGTCTGTGTTTATAGATATGTATTTTTTTCGAATTGTACAATTGTCATCTTGTGGGGCTCCTGTGTGTTGCATAATTAATGGCTGTCCCATGTGTGGCATATTTATTGGACCCCATGTGTGGCATAATTAAGGGGCTCTTTTGTGTGGCATAATTATGGGGCGCTTGTGTGTGTGGCATAATTAAGGGGCGCTTGTGTGTGTGGCATAATTAAGGGGCGCCTGTGTGTGTGGCATAATTAATTGGGCTCCAAGTTGAGGCATAAATAATGGGGCTCTGATGTGGCATAATTTAGGGGGCTCCTGTATGCACACCCTTGCTATATCCCCTATACACACATTCTCTACAGCCCCTAGCCACATATGCATCACATTACACTACAAACACAACACAACTAAAACCGACCTTATTACACAATACCACACCACAATCAGCTCACTCTACACACACGCAATCCCACAAGCAGGCTCCAAACACATGCTCAATACTCTTTCCTGGCATTTTTGTCTCCTGGTATCCATTTATAGAGACACCAGAGACAAGTTGCAAGCAAACACAGTGCAAGCATGTTATTAAATTTGCTTGCACTGTGCAGAAGAAATACAGGGCTTTTTTTCTCATGCTAGAGCTCTTCAGCAGAGCTCTGCGCATGGTCTGCCCTGGAAGAGCATTGAACCAAGATGCTCACTTTGAGAGGGAGTGTGTTTGTCATTGGTGATGACAAAACACACATCCTCTGCCCCGCCCCCTTCTTAGTGGGCTGCTGTGATAAAAAAATGCCCGGGCCGAATTTTTCTCCCAGTCCGGCCCTGCCCATAGTACATGTTATTTTTCCCCACAGAACATGTCACAGTCACTTTGTCATTGCATATGCAACAGACAGTCTGCCTGTTAAAACATGACACCGTTTGTCCATTAAATATGCCACAGTCAATGTTCCCATCAATATGCCAGTATTATTTTTCCATTAATATGCTGTATTATTTTGCCATTAATATGCTACAGACATTTTTCCCATTAATATGCCAGTTTTATTGTGCCATTCAGATACCAGTAATATTGTACAATTAAGATGCCCCATCCAATTTGCCCATTAAGATACCAGTATTATTGTACCATTAAGATGCCATAATTGTTGTGCCATTCATATGCCAGTAATATTGTGCCTTTCAGATGCCAGTAATATTGTGCCATTCAGAGTGCAGTATTATTGTGCCAGTCAGAGCCCAGTAATATTGTGCCATTCAGAGCCCAGTAATATTGTGCCAGTCAGATGCCTGTAATATTGTGCCATTCAGAGCCCAGTAATATTGTGCCATTCAGAGCCCAGTAATATTGTGCCAGTCAGATGCCTGTAATATTGTGCCATTCAGAGCCCAGTAATATTGTGCCAGTCAGAGCCCAGGAATATTGTGCCAGTCAGATGCCAGGAATATTGTGCCAGTCAGAGCCCAGTAATATTGTGCCAGTCAGATGCCTGTAATATTGTGCCAGTCAGAGCCCAGGAATATTGTGCCAGTCAGAGCCCAGTAATATTGTGCCATTGAGAACCCAGTAATATTGTGCCAGTCAGATACCAGGAATATTGTGCCAGTCAGATAACAGGAATATTGTGCCATTCAGAGTTCAGTAATATTGTGCCAGTCAGATGCCTGCAATATTGTGCCAGTCAGACCCCAGTAATATTGTGCCAGTCAGAGCCCAGTAATATTGGGCCAGTCAGAGCCCAGGAATATTGTGCCAGTCAGAGCCCAGGAATATTGTGCCAGTCAGAGCCCAGGAATATTGTACCAGTCAGATGCCTGTAATATTGTGCCAGTCAGAGCCCAGGGATATTGTGCCAGTCAGAGCCCAGTAATATTGTGCCCGTCAGAGCCCAGTAATATTGTGCCATTCAGAGCCCAGTTATATTGTGCCAGTCAGAGCCCAGTTATATTGTGCCAGTCAGATACCAGTAATATTGTGCCACTCAGAGCCCAGTAATAGTGTGCCACTCAGAGCCCAGGAATAGTGAGCCAGTCAGAGCCCAGTAATAGTGTGCCAGTCAGAGCCCAGTAATATTGGGCCAGTCAGAGCCCAGTTATATTGTGCCAGTCAGAGCCCAGTTATATTGTGCCAGTCAGAGCCCAGGAATATTGTGCCAGTCAGAGCCCAGGAATATTGTGCCAGTCAGATGCCTGTAATATTGTGCCAGTCAGAGCCCAGGGATATTGTGCCAGTCAGAGCCCAGTAATATTGTGCCATTCAGATACCAGTAATATTGTGCCAGTCAGAGCCCAGTAATATTGTGCCATTCAGATATTAGTAATATTATGCCATGCAGAGCCCAGTAATATTGTGCCAGTCAGATACCAGTAATATTGTGCCAGTCAGAGACCAGTAATATTGTGCCATTCAGAGCGCAGTTATATTGTGCCAGTCAGAGCCCAGTTATATTGTGCCAGTCAGATACCAGTAATATTGTGCCACTCAGAGCCCAGTAATAGTGTGCCACTCAGAGCCCAGGAATAGTGTGCCAGTCAGAGCCCAGTAATAGTGTGCCAGTCATAGCCCAGTAATATTGTGCCAGTCAGAGCCCAGTTATATTGTGCCAGTCAGAGCCCAGTTATATTGTGCCAGTCAGAGCCCAGTAATATTGTGCCAGTCAGAGCCCAGTAATAGTATGCCAGTCAGATGCCTGTAATATTGTGCCAGTCAGATGCCTGTAATATTGTGCCAGTCAGATGCCTGTAATATTATGCCAGTCAGATGCCTGTAATATTGTTCCAGTCAGATACTGTAATATTGTGCCAGTCAGATGCCTGTAAAACCTTCCAACCCCCCTTCCCTTGTACTCACATGAATCTGCTCCGTGTCCCCCGCCGGATGTCTCCTCCGTGCAGTCTTCCCTCCTGCACGTCACATCCGGCGTCAGTTTTTGTTTGGTCGTCGCATCCAGCGGATGCGGCTTGCCGGAAAATAACGTTCACAAGCACAATGCGCTGTGAACGCGGCAAGCAGGGGCTGGGGGCCCATGGGACAGCTGCCTTGGGGCCCCCCAGGAGTAACTGGGCCCAGGGCAGCTGCCCCGTTTGCCCCGTGTTAAAGACGGCCCTGGGTGGGGTCGGGGGGCCCCGGAGCAATTTTTGCACCGGGGCCCGGTGGTTTCTAGTTACGCCTCTGCACCTAAGCATTGTTTTTACTTCTAGAGAACAATCAAATTCTATACATTGTGTTTTAAGCAAATGCCTAAATTAGGAGAAAATGTGTTTTAAAAGTGTCAGTGATGTCTCCTGCTTAGGACATGCCTGTGACTTGATAAGCAAATTAACTGCTTTTCAATGGGGAATGTGTAATTTGCATATCAAGGCACGGGTGATGTCATAAACAAGAGATATCACAGATACATTTGAAATATGTTTTCCCCTAATTTATACATTTGGTTGCATTTTTTACTGTCTACCTGAGGGGTCTAAACTACAACAAGCCCCCAAAAGGTTTTTATCTCGGCCGAAATCAGAGTCGTGACAAGGGCGCCCAGTCGGCACCGACTTTAGGTGTGCAAGGGGTGCTAAACTCTGATGGCACAACTTTCTTTAATTATGAAGTCCTCCGTCTTTAATCAGAGAAGCTCTCTGATGCTATCTAACGTCGCCCGGTTCCTAGTGGACCACTCTGTAATTAGGACGTCCCTTCCATCTTAGGCATGTGTGAGTCATCTGGAACCTGTTCGCCATACACGTGCTCCTCTTTCTTGTTGAATTAACATTGAGCGGGGATGTGTAATCCCTTCCTACTGCACAAAGCTGCTTGACCAGGAATGCGCCCCACTCCATTTTAGTAAGCTTAGGGAGAGTAGGTAAAGGATTTGTGCCTGACATGGCACTTGGGTGGAGGAGGAAGGGTAAAGGATTTGTGAGCAGACATGGCACAGGAAAGGGATCATGAGGCAACCAAGGCACTGGAAAGGTTCCTTGGGGCAGACATGGCACAGGAAAGAAACCTCAGGGCAGAAATGGCACAGGAAAGGGACCTTGGGGCAGACAAGACACAGGCAATTGATTTAGGGGTAGACAAGGCACAGAAAAAGGGATATCGGGGAAGACAAGACATGGGAAAGAGATTTGGGGGATCCATGGAAAAGGGAAATGGATTTCAGTACAGCAATATTTTGCAATTCAATCAAAATAGCAGTTCCATTATTCCCATTGATCTTGTGTAAAACTTTATGATTTCTTGGTTATGGTTGAAAACCTTACTGTGTGCCACAAAATTTGTCAAACTCTCATTTCAGGGAACATTTGTCCAAGCATTTGTTAAGGTTTGACATATTTCATTTCCCAGTGTGAGCACGGCCTTCTTTCTACGTAATAGTCGATTTTCAATTACCTGATTTCAACAAATAGATCCAAATAAAACATATTCATTCATTTATAACACTGATTTTTTTTTTCTTTGGTCCATGAAACTGTGTAAAATATACAATGTGGCTCTTGTTCTGAAAAGGTTTGAGTCTCCTGGTGTCCACTTTTTTTTTTTTGGTGTAGTTATTTATATATTTAGAAAGTATTTTACCAGCAAGGATACATTGAAATTTCTCTCATTTTCAAGTATTTGCTGTATAGACAATGTTCAAGTGACAGTGTGCCACTACAGTGTGAAAATAATATATATGTATAATATGATATATTGTGCTTTATCATCTATATGATAATGTGTTTAAAAAGTCATCAGCTCATTCATGGTATTCAAGCTCTATCACGTTGGTTGGAGTTACTGATGGTGGTAATAGTGTTAACACTGGAAGTGAATGGAGAGAGAGTGACTGTAAAATCTGTGACGTGTGCAAGGCATTCTGGAAAGTAATGTGGATATTTCTGGAGGACCTCACATTCAGAGGAACTATAACTGGACTGTTGTTGCTTTTATGTGGATCGTGTGTATTGCCACAGAAGTGTGATTTGAGAATTCTGCACATTTTTACCTTTTTTATAAAGTAAACCTTGATTTATGAGGGTCTCTCCATTTCATATCCTATGACTACTTAATGTCATTGTTCTGCATTATACCTGGAGGTACTAAGGGATACTTGTCCTTGGATTCTCCTGCTGTGGAAGGTGGGCATTGAGGTACCACAATGATTTTCTAACTAGGTTATTGTGCAAATTCATTGGGGAGTAATATATTTGTTCGCGCTACAGTGTCACATTTTTTGACACGTGTTGATCAATATTACTGGACATCAAGTTTCTGTACTTATACGTATAATATTTGTTATATTTCACTGCACATTTAATAATTTCACACTCACATTGTGTGGTATTGCACTAGATTGCACTTTATTTACACAATACATTTTAAAAGGAATTGGGATATCGCACACCCCGGGGGAAGTGCATTAGGTCAAACAGGTTTGGGTGGACATAGCTACAGTGACATAAAAACATCCAATACTACTATGTTTGCTGGTGTAAACCATTCAAGTTGTCCTGGGAATGCTTTCACATGCCAGATAATGGATTCCAGCAGCGTGTTGAAAATAGGTGTGATTTTGATTGCTCGGTTATTCTGATCGGAACAGATTTTGTGTTATTTTATTGTTCATTGAATGTGAATAAAGTTATGTAAGCTATAGTACACTATTGTTTCTCATCTGGTGCGTCCCAAGCTAAAAGTGGGTTGCAAGCTGGTGTAGAGCAGGTCACAGAGGTGTGCTTCAAAATGTCTAACTTTTGACTGGGAGGAGGTACGATGATGTGGCAAAGCATGCTGCATTCAGCAAATAAAGCTGAGAAACCTGCCAACGAACGGGTGGCATTGTTTCCATAGTGCCGCTGTTCTCTCTCCCAGTAACCCCTCTAGGATAAGGAAACAGCCAAGGTTTCCCCATTTACTTTGGGGAAAGTTCGCATGAGATGGGTTAAGTGAAGTTTGGCCTTGATGTGGCAAATCCACATTGGTGAGTATTTAATGTACCTTTATTTGTGAGAACGGCTTCTCAGCTATGGTCCAACAGAATAGATAATATAGGAACAGCATGGACATTGAACATGACCTGACAGAAGCAAAAAGCATCCACAGCTTTCCATTAGTTCTAAATAGTGTCATGTTTCAAAAGCTTTTTTTTTTTTAGCTCAGTAATACTTCCATCTTAACTGCGATTATTGCACTATTCATTTTGAGAAGCCCTGTTTTTGTTTATTTCATGTCTTGAACAGTACAAATATACATTGTGAAATAAATAATGTTTAAAACTTTGGTTATTTAGTCACGAAACCAAAAATAATTAATGACAAATATGGGTCCTGGGATTAGACATACTGAGAATCACTGTACTACACTTTATTAGTTTATTTTAAAATCAAAAACTTACCTCCCTCCTGCTCTGTCTACTGGTGCTCTGCAGGTCCGCAGCTGTGAGGCAAGTGTTGTGCACTTCCCTCCAGCCGCGCGGCTTCAGTAAAGTTTGTTAAACAAACGTTATTGAAGCCGCGTGGCTGGAGGGGAGCGAACAACGCTTCGCTCACAGCCACAGACCTGCAGAGCAGAGCACCGGGAGATAAGTACTGGGGAAGGGGGGTGGGAAAATCCTGGCATATTGAGGGGCAGAATCCTGACATATTAAATGGCATATGGGGGGGGGGGGGGGGGGGGGGAGGCAAAATCCTGGCATATTGAGAGCAAAATACTGGCATATTAAATGGCATATTGGGGGGCAAACTCCTGTCATATTGAGGGGCAAAATCCTGGCATATTGAGGGCCAAATCCTTGCACATTAAATGGCTAAAGAATGGCATTTTGAGGGGCAAAATCCTGGCATATTAAATGGCATATTGGGGGGCAAAATCATGGCATATTAAATCATATATTGGGGGGCCAAATCATGGCACATTAAATAGCTAAAGAATGACATATTGAGGGGCAAAATCTTGGTTTATTAAATGGCATATTGGGGGGCAAAATCATGGCATATTAAATGATATATTGGGGGGCCAAATCATGGCACATTAAATAGCTAAAGAATGGCATATTGAGGGGCAAAATCTTGGTTTATTAAATGGCATATTGGGGGGCAAAATCCTGGCATATTAAATGGAATATTGGGGGGCAAAATCCTGGCACATTAAATAGCTAAAGAATGGCATATTGAGGGGCAAAATCTTGGTTTATTAAATGGCATATTGGGGGGCAAAATCCTGGCATATTAAATGGAATATTGGGGGGCAAAATCCTGGCATATTGAGAGCAAAATACTGGCATATTCAATGGCATATTGGGGGGCAAAAACCTGGCATACCGAGGGGCAAAATCCTGGCATATTAAATGGCATTTTGGAGGGGAAAACACCTGGCATATTGATGTGCAAAACCCTGGCATATTGAGGGGCAAAATCCTGGCATATTGAGTGGTTAAATACTGGCATATTTTAATTGGCAAAGTGATGCTGTGGCATGGTCTGTGGTGCAAAATAACATGTACTATAAGGAAAGCGACACTGGCTAGTTCTGTGGGGCAAAGTGACACTGTGGCATGCCAAATCGTGTAGTTGCAATATGAGTGCAAGCCAAGTGCTGTGGGTGCAATATGGGTACATGGCAAGTTCTGTGGGTACTGTATGGTGCTGTGTTAAGTCTTTTAGGTGCAATGTGGGTACAGAGAAAGGGAATAAAAAATAGGAATGCAATATTAAATAATTCAAATAAGTATAAATGCAACTAGTTATAGATAGATGTCTGTGTTTATAGATATGTATTGTTTTCGAATTGTACAATTGTCACCTTGTGGGGCTCCTGTGTGTCGGATAATTAATGGAGGTCCCATGTGTGGCATATTTATTGGGCCCCATGTGTGGCATAATTAAGGGGCTCTTTTGTGTGGCATAATTATGGGGTGCTTGTGTGTGGCATACCTAAGGGGTGCCTGTGTGTGTGTCATAAATAATGGGCTCTGGTGTTGCATAATTTATGGGGCTCTAGTGTGTCATAGTTATGGGGCTCCTTCCTGTATGTGGCATAGTTAAAGGGCTCCTGCGTGTGACAATTTGTGGGGCTCCTGTATGTGGTATATTTAATGGGCCATCTGACTGGCATTATTAAGGAATCTGTTTGGCATGGTATTGGAGGAAATCCAGGGGGGTGAAACCATGAGTTACCGCACCGGGTGACACCAACCCCAGTGACGCCTCTGGGTGCAGCTGTCAAGTAGTAATAAATATACATATAACAGAAATGATATACATCACAACACTTTTATTAGGTTTAATAAGGCAGGGGAAATTTTAATCGCAATTGCAGGCGCATATCTGCTCTTGATTATTAGTATGTGTTGTAAGGACATTAAATTGATCTGATGCATGTGTCACCAACAGCACTATTTTCATAATGCCCTTCTACACAACCCCTAAATGTGATTTTGAACACTGGCTTCTGTGCTAATAGTAAATTATCAGGGCTTCTTTCTTTTTAGAGATGAGTTGGAGAATATGTAAAATTGCCATTATTGCAGAATCATTGTGGGAGGAGAGTCAGTTATGGTAGAACTGCACACAAAATATTAGTGGGCATTTGTTTCAAACAACCAAACATTGGAGATGTTGAAGAATCACAGCTATTAATGCAAACAGAAAAGACCTCTCACATAAGCATTACTATCCCAAAGGGGGATTTTTAGTAGTAGTTGTTGAATGACAGTTTTTGTCTCAGCTAGTACAGACACCAACTAGAGAGGATGCATGTCTGGATCTGGTATTAACATTGAGAAGCTAACAACCAGTTAAGGGAGCACTTGGGGAATAGTGACCATAGTGAACATGGGATAATTTGAGATTAATTCTAAAAAGCAAATTGGTCCCACCACCCAATTTTAAAAATGTCAGTTGGTATTTCACCCACGTGAGCTTAGGTATTCTTTTACTTCAAGTACGGTACCCATAGATTGGCATAAAGCCAATGTGGTGCCCATATTTAAAAAGGGCTCAAAATCCCAGCTGGTAAATTACTGACCTGTAAACTTGACATTTGTGGTGGGGAAAAAGTTTGAAGGGTGGCAGGAATTTCATCAGCAGGATCAAACATGGCTTTATGAAAGACAGATCTTGTCAAACTAACTTAATTGCATTCTATGAAGAAGTGAGTATAAATATAGATATGGGTGCTGTAGTGGATGCGATATATTTAGACTTTGCTAAGGCATTTGATGGTTTCACACAAAGGGTTACTTTATAAATTGACTGAACTAGGCTTAGGGCCAAACGTTTGTTCATGGCTTGGCAATTGGTAGAAAGATAGAATTCAAACAGCGGTTGTAAATGATAAGTTCTCAAATTAGACAATTATTATAAGCACCTAAGGGATCTGTCCTGGGTGCTCTTCTTTTTAATTTGTTTATTAATGATTTCCTAGTGGGCATAGGGAACAATGTCTTAGTGTTTTCCAATGACACAAACAATAACAAATAGCGTCTACCGGCTGATTTTGTTAATTGTATAATACATTTTATATGTACTATTAAAATTGTCTTATATTCTTATTCCGGTACGTGATTCCACGTCCTTTCTCTCTGTTTCCACTGGCACAAGTCTATACCCGTTTTCTGATAAATATGTTCAGGGCCAATACAAAAAGGGCTTTTTAACCCCTTAACGCATGTGGACGTATAGATACGTCCTGAAAAGCATGGTCCTTAAGGACCATGAGGACGTATATATACGTCCTCCGTTTTCATGTAGTGTTGCGCTCATTAGCGCAACACTACATGTCTGTAGCTACTCTCAGAGGCTGCTTCGGATCCGAAGCAGCCTCTGAGAGGGCTTTCAGACCCCCCTCGACCCCCCCGCGCGCATACGATCACAGCGAATGTGATTGTATGCGCGCTAACACATATAGGCAGTGAAAGCTCATCACTGCCTATGTGTGTTAAAGTGTTGCATGATGCCTCTATCGAGGCATCATGCAACACAATCTGTGCCCTCCTGGGGTGTGTGCTGTATCGGAGGAGCATGCTCCTCCGATACAGCATGCCCAGAGGAGAGCGATGGAAGACAGAAAAAAAAAATCTCTTCCGTCGCTCTGAAACCGCTACTTGACTGCCCCTACAGGCAGTTAGGCGGTATTACAGTTAAAAATAGAAAATTAAATAAATAAATACATTAAATAAATAAATAAATGGAAAAAGCTAACCCTTGATCTACTGAACCTAGATCTAGGGTTAGGGTCACAAATAGGGTCATAATTAGGGTTAAATGGGGGTTCGGATGATTACAAGGGTTAGATTAAGGGGTGGGGGTCAATTTAGGGTTAGATTAAATTTAGAGTTTGGGTAAATTTAGGGTTCGGGTTAAAAAAATCACTGTAGAAAAAAATGGTTAGAAAACAAAAAAAACACTAATATTGTTTATTGCCCTATTACGTGAAATAAAACATAGACAAACAAGGAAACATTGATATTACTAAACTCAGGACAAATAGTAGAAATATATAGACGGGGTCTTTTTTACCATTTGTAATTGTGTAAAAAAAAAAAATCAGGTCAAAGTTGGAAAAAGTGTTTTTTATGGCATATTTTCATCATATTTTATATTTTTTTAATAGTAAATGATATCATATGATGAAAATAATAGTATCAAATGAAAGCCCTATCTGTCCTTTAAAAAATGATATATAAATTTGTGTGGGTGGACTGAACACAAAGAAAGAAATTCACAGTTCAGTAAACGTATGACAAAAATAATGGAATTCTGGTCTTCAAGGCACGTCAAATGCAACATAGCACTCTGTCACTAAGGGGTTAAAGACCTGTTAACAAAACAGTACAAAGGACACTAGGTCAGCCACTATGACTTGAGGAAAAGAGATTTAGTCTACGACAGCAGAAGGGATCCTTTACGGTTCAGACAATAAAAAGTATGGATCCGAGTGCCTGAAGAGGTGATGCTATCAAACACATTAGGCGTCTTTAAAAAGGGCTGGATACTTTTTCTGAAGAAAGAGGAAATAGAGCACTATGTTAGTATAGGCACCGATATTTATTAAGTGCTTGTTGATCCAAG
The DNA here is from genome assembly GCA_036172795.1 of Pelodytes ibericus. NCBI lineage: Eukaryota > Metazoa > Chordata > Amphibia > Anura > Pelodytidae > Pelodytes > Pelodytes ibericus. The sequence goes on from CM069862.1 coordinate 146,557,093, forward strand.
GAGAACTCAGATTGTCATTTGGAGTCAAGAAGGAATTTTTTTTTTTTCACCACTGAAGGCAGAATTCTAAATAATTGCTGAAATAAGGGGAGGTTATTTTTATCCTTCTTTAGGACCAACAGCTGTCAACAAGGAATAGAAAAGCTTGATGGACGTAAGTCTTTTTTCAACCTAAACTATTATTTAACTAATGTTTGCAATTCCTTTGTCAACTCACCACTGTTGTTAGTTTAGTGAATAGACCACAGACTATATTTTCTTTTGCATGTTCTAGAGAATACAAAACCACAGATGTTTCAAATCACATTCATTTTAATGTTTTCTTACCAAGGGGGGTTGGAAGATTAGCTGCCGGATGTCTAAGGAGACTCTGTACTCTCTTCAGCATATCAGAAAGGAGGAAAGGAAATGAATGCCGCAGACCACAATATCATTTGTTGAGGCAGTGCCCCCAATGGATACTGAGCATATCACCAGCTAACACATTCACTCATGTCTACAAACATTATCTTAAAGAAGCAATTGGATGTCGGTTCCTGAGAATACAAGCACTGTCCATCTTGCCTTTATTGCTTCATCATTTCTGTGTCAGTAACATGACCAATCAAGCTGCAACTTACACACTTTTGGAAGCAGGATCAGCCAGTACTGCCAGCCATGGCATCTGGTGAGGACTCTAACTTCTGCTTGGGTGATCAGGGACAAATTAAAGTTCTAGTACTTGATCTGTGTCTTGGTAATAAAACCATCAAAGACTATTACACAGGACAGTAATCCTATAAAAGGTGTACAATGGAGGAACCTACCTAATGTCTAACAAAAAGAAGCCCAGAAAATAGGAACCATTGTGTAGAAACAGAATAGCAGCATAGCAAAAAAAATTAAATAAAAACACAATAAAAGACTTTAATGGGAAAACTGCCAATGGTAATATTCTAATTTTTCCCCCATTCTGAAAAGTACCTCAGGGCATATGCAATAATTTCACCTTTCTTTTCTAGATTTGTATTAATTCCTTATTTAGTTGAGGTTACATGCAATCACATTGTCTGAATTGGCCAACTATGTTTTTTGCATTTATTTTGAATATCTTATTACTTGGCATTTTACATTGTCAAGACTTCGCATCGCATCATTGTTAAAATAATTTGCATCATCTACAGACAATGTTTTCTATTGGCTAGCTAGAACGTGTATTGCATTATGGGATAGCAGCCTAGATGTAATGCTGCCAGTGATGGCCAAGAAAGGAAAATAGCCACCAAGGACCATTTTCTTTTGTATTAAAGTCACTCCATCACCTACACACTGCAACTGTAGAGAATAAATGATGATGAAAAATGGACTGTACATTGTGTTGGCAGAATTACAAGTAAATTAAGAGGAATGTTTTACAAAAAGTATCTGGAGTCTCCTAGCTATGATATCACCCTGTGGCGTGACATGCAGATGAACAGTTTTAAATGGGAAATATGTATTTTGCTTTTCAAGAATCTTCTCTTAACCCATTCACGACGTTAGGACGTACTATGCCGTCCTGATTTTCAGTGCCTAAGACATGAGGACAACATAGTACGTCCTGCGTTAAACAGCTAACCATGGCACCCTGAGCTGTGCTCTGATCCTGCTGCAGACACCAGAGAGTACCAGCTACATTTCACTAAAATCACGCTGTGCCCAAACTTCCCGTTTCGGCCACGCCTCCGTGACGTCCAGGAGGTCTCCCGATTTTTTGGTAGGGACACACAAAGTCTGTTAAGACCCTGATCGGGTCTCTGGAATAGTGTTCCTGGCTCCATCAGTGGCCAGGAAAATTTGTGACGTTTTGGTGCTTGCGTCGTCTGGAACGCAAGCACCATGTGCCACGAATGGGTTAATTCAGGCAGTTGCCTGTGATTTTGCCAACACAACGTATAGATCATTTTTTTATTTTCTACTTTCAGAAAAATAAACCATGTTTAGGTGACAGAGACCCTTTAATGCACATTATCAGACAACAGATAGTCTGGTGCAAGCTTACAAGACTGAGAAACTACAATATGGTTTCGTCTTAAGTTCACACAGCAGTGTATCTGTAACTGTCAACTACAGTCTAGAAAAGGGACATTCCTGGGAGCTACAGACAAGTTCAGCACTTTGCTGATAAATTAACTGTAGTGCGCAGGCTTACTGCTAATTATACCCGTTTAATTAATAAATTGAAGTTATGACTTATAAAAACAGTCTTCCCATCACACACGAATACCTGTGTGTCCAACTCTCGCACTGCCATGTTGTCTGAACAACAACTAGCATTTTGGTTCAGCAGCAGCTAGAAGACAATTTGACACCTAGGCTCTAATACTTTAAGCTCTCTATTGTCAATACAATGGCATCTCTATCAACGCAATATTGTTTTAACCGTGACAACCTGTTCCTGAAGGATTAGTTTCAAACTGGGGTGAAGGGTAGTACTTCCTTACCAAATTGATTGGCAATTCATTGAAGCAACTGTTCTATGTAAAATGATCTCTATATGTTGGTTTGTCTACTATTTTGAAAAACAGGTATAGAGACACTAAACTGTAAAAATAAATAGTTTTTTTCTTTTAATATAGCTTTGAATTTTGAAGGAACGAAATAAGAAAAAGGGAACGTACTTTATTTAGATATATGGCTTTTGTCTACACGTATTCTAGCAAAATACTTTAACTTATTGCTTTTAAGACTCAGGGATCCTCAGTTTTATACGAATGGTTAGAGATTATGAGGGGGATCTCCTTATCTTCTATTATAATAGGGGGTATTAAGGAGACAGAGTGTAACTTTAAGAGTACTTATTCAAAATTCCAAGTGAATTTAAAAGAAATGTTACTGAAAATGACAAATAAAAACCCATTAGTTTTAAAGTTTAGTGGCTCTTTAAATCTGTCACAGATTTAATTAGGATTAGAGGTGAACATTTGCATAACTATCTAAGTTCTTTCCCACAGTCTCAATAAGTTAATTTAAATATATACATATAAAATCACAAATTGGTGAACATGCCATTGAACGTTAAAAAAAGTTCACAGTTTTAGAGAAAAAAAGATTGAGCATTCTCTGACTGTTAAATAAAGGAGCTTTATGGCCTTGAGTTTGGAACACCTCCTTTCTAAAACAAGGACCCAATATGATGAAGTAACGGGACTAAGGAAATATTTTGTCAGACATCCGTAACAGATCTGGGATGGAAAATAATGCTTGGTTTTGTTAGATTCCGTTCCTAGCTTGCAACAGCAATAAGATCAGGCGAATGTGTAAGAGAACAGCATTTGTAACACGGATTAAAAGAATTATTGTTCTTTAAGTTCACTATAAATATTCTGTAAAATAAAACATGTAGATCCTACACACCAGTGGCTTGGGATTCTGGGTCATTGAGGTAGGAAGGAGGTGTAGGGGAGACTAGGACCACAGCTCCCGTGGAACAATTCTTCATAACCCTTTCGGGGCCCCAGGGATAAGAAAGGTTTATAAAGCAAGGCATCGAAAGGGTTAAGAATGACTGGTAAATGGAGAGCACGTGGCTGTTAATTGGATATGGCATTCTGCAGTGATTCATGGTTCATGTTCTCCTGCCATTTTGATTTTTTTGATCATTTTTCTCACACTGTCTCATTAAACAGCTTGTGGAACAGATCATTAAGTGATGAAATTACATGGCCTTCACTTTGATCTGCTTCATCTTCATCTGCTTTTTCTCAATTTTCTTTTGTTCCCGACGTTGGGCAGCTTCCTATGTGAAAGGGAAGATAAAGGAAGGAAACGTTCATTTCTGCCTAAGCAACAAGATCAAATGCGTACACAGACCCATCATTGGCTCTAAACATTTACTTACGTTATGGCCATTAATCCTTAAGGCCCAAATAAATGCTACTGTGGTAAAGTGGATACAGAGAAGAGGAGTAAAAGGCACAGAGAAGGAGAGGAGGGGAAGTTTGAGATGTGGTAGAAAAAAAGATTAAAAAAAGGTAAGAAATTTATAAGAGAGTCTGAAGGCCAGAAGTAAAAGGACAAAAGAAAAACAAGAAATGGTAAGAGCAAGGACCAAAGTGTGAGCAGAAGGAAGAAAAAGGGGAAAGGGCAGTATGATACAAAATGTTGTTTCTGCAAAACAACTGAGCACATGGGTTTAAAAACGGACACATTATTGCGAGACAAAAATACACGTGTTGTAGCAGATCTCTCTATACTAAAGGGACAGCTCTGAATGAGGATATACACTACGAAGTGGAGAAATCACCATTGAAACCAATGCAATGTTGCAGATTTGAAAAGCTCTTTATACAGGATAGTCACAAAGTTCAACCTAGAAAAAAAGCAGACCTTTTTTCCTAAGCATTAGCTGTATTAGTTTTAGCCTCTCCTGAAAGTAACATTGACCAGCTGATACAAGATTTGTAGATGTTAATCATATTTAGGGAACTATCTTGGTTTAATTGGATGTAAATTTCCAGCTTGGTCACCATGGTTGTTACAGTATTAACACCAGCAGAAGGATGTTTGTGGCTAAAGCTCTGCTTCATTCGGGGCAGTGACTGCACTCCAAGCTCTACCACTTTCTCACCTCCAGCCTGCGCTGCTTCTCAGGATCCTCTTCATTCATGATGCGCTCTTTCTCGGCCCGCTTCTTTTCCTCACGCCGGCTCTGTGCAGCCTCTTGACGTTGCACATGGGTAAGCTTCAGGAAGTTCTCCTCCACCCGAGCACGGTTCTTATCAGCTTTCTGTTTACCCTACAAGGGTGAGAAGGAATATATTGCGTATAATACCTATTTTTATAACCGTTTGAAGAACCGCTTGAAGAATAACAAAATGCAGGACTGGCAAAGGAAGGCATAGACTACACACAAGAAAATAGGTTTGCAGTCTCACAAATCATAGAATTGCAGCTGTACACCTATGCAGTAAACCTACCTACCATATCCACTCACCTCTCTGTTAAGTCGGAATTTCTTCACCTTGTCAATGCTGTAAATGACCATATTCATCAACGGTAGAAGAGCTTCCATGTCTTTTACTGATGCAGTTCCGTTGCCAGGCACTGCAATAAATAAATAAATAAATAAATAAATAGAGAATTTGTTCATCCACCAAAGTATTTTCCCCACAAATTGTAGCACCCTGATAACAAGTCAATCTTGTACTCCACAACTTACCATTAAATGTAAACAAAAGTGTTCTCTTGGTTTCTGGCAGCTTCAGTGGCTGCCCCTCCCTAAAAATAGAAAAAATAACATATTGGATGCTGACAATTCTGCACTATAAAGACTCACTTAAAAAGGTGGTGATCTGAGCTCGAACAAATATCTTCAACTTTGCTTTAGCATTTATTATCATATTCTGGGATATGGAAGAGGTTTCAAACCATGTACCCATAGAAAAATTACAGTTCAGTTAGTTATAGTCTCAGCTAGGAAAGGCAGTCTGCTTAAAAGAGCTTATCAAAGAAAGATGGTATCATATAAATCTGCAACTTGATCTTATTATGCCTTGTAGGTTCGATTTCAGATAGATTTTTATTTTTAACATTAAATTAGTCATTAAAGGCAAAAAGGGTTTAAAAAGGTCACAAGGCTTTACAGTCATTGTTTGTGAAGGGATACTTACTCTTGCATAATCTTTGGACCAGAGAATTGGTCCGAAAAGTGGATGGATTCAATCTTATCAGCATAATGTGTTAGGTAATGAATCATCTGTGAAAACAGAGAATTTGAGGTAACACGTGGTAAACAGGAAGTAATAGATTATGTATTATGTAAACATCTTCGGTCTTTGCTCACCTTAGTGTCCAGAATACCATCTGTCACCTCCCCCATCTCAGAAACGATGGCTAGTGACTCTGGGAGACCTAGCTTGGTTGCAGACTTGGGTTTGTCACTGCAAAACTCGCACTGTGTTAAGAGATAATACAGATTTAGTTGTGCCACGGGGGGGCTTTATCATACATGGATTCCCCCATCAACAACAACATTCAAAAAAATACAGAATACACAAACTGCAATGTTCTAGTTTACGGAAAACAGATGATCGTGCATGTGGAGTACAATATACAGATGCAAACATACAACACTGGCAATATTGATGATTATTTAACACTATGTTTAAAACAAACAATCTGGGTAGGACTATTTCCAAGACATACCAGGTCCTGCATTTCCTTCTGCAGCCTTGTCAGGGTTTTCCGAGTGCCAACAGCAAAAACATATGTGTCCATATCCTCCTCATTCATGGTTACTTTTATTTGCTGGAAGTATAGTAAAAGGGAAAACAAAGAACAGTCACATACGTGTTAATAGCCTTGACCCACCCCAACACACAAGCAACCTGCTCTTTCCAAGACAAGTATTTACATACCACTTGATCACATACTGGGCGCATCATACGAGCCAACACGTTGAGCAGATCCTGGCGCTTCAAAAACTGGAATAAATTAAAATTAAGGAATGTGTTAAAACGACTAATTCACCTAGCTATAATAATTTTCCTCAGCAGATAAAAAGCATTTGGGGATTGCCATGAAGTGACTTATTCATAGACTATGTCATCATAAGCCATCCTCATGAAAGCAGAATTAAAGGGGCACAATTAGTATTTTTTTTTCTTTCACATTGTCCTTATCAAATTTAAGAAGACTAAAATTACTTTGAAATAGTCTTTAAAAGTTGAGGACCCGGTGATGGCATGGAATGTCCTCTGTTAAAACAAGTGGTGGATGCGATCGATGATGCAATTGAGGCATGAAGCAACACCAAAATGTGACCCCCTGGGGCAGCGCGATCACACCATGGAGTGATAGCGAGCAACATATCAAAAAGGCAGAATGTCCCTGTAACATGGCACTGCCCTGGATCTGGCAAGGGCGACAGAAATGGTCATCTATCACTTCCGTCGCTCTTTACGGTTCTAGGACTGCTTCTAGAGGCAGTTAGAAATATTACACTGACAATTAAAAAAAAAAAAAAAAAAGGGATACTAAAGTTAGTGCTAGTGTTGGGGTGATTAGGGATGGATTCAAACACTCGCTGTAGGAGAAAAAGTTAAGAAGCAAGGGGGGACGGGGGACGGGGACGACAAACAACAAACTACTTTGAGTTCTTGACCTATAACCTGCAAAAATAAAACGTGTAAACAATGGATATTTCTAAACTCAGGACAATTAGAATTTATTTAGCAGGTTTTTTAATTTGCGTTTGTAGATGTGTAAAATATTTTTTATGTAAAAAGTACTCATATTTATGTAAATTATGTGATTTGATGAGAATAATGGTATCTAAAGAAAGTCTTTTTTAGGGCATTAAAAAACAGTATTTTACATGTGTGGGTACAGAAAATTAGAATGAAAATAACAGCTAAACACAAACACAACAAAAGTGTAAAAAGAGCCTGTGTCCTAAAATATACAACATTCCATAAACAGTTGTGTCCTCAATGGGTTATACAATAGAGAGGTTTGCCTCCTTTTTTAGACCGTAAAAGACAATAAGCTGGTTGTCTATGTATTATTTCTAAATTTTAGAACATCTTATATCTGTGTAATTCTGACAATAATTAATACAATGTTCAGTGTTTTTTTAAAAGTTTCTGTACACACCTTAAGTTGAATCAGCATGCCTTCGCAGCACAGACGTCCTGAACACCAGAGGTTGTAAATGTGTTCATTCTCCTGGTTCAGTTTCCCTGTGCTCACAGCATCCTTATTTGCCCCATCATCTCCTGTAATGAGGATATTCAGAACATGTTACTGGGGTGACATCACTCTGCCCCAAACACTTGTTAATTCATTCAGCAAAACAACCTCCTACTTATGTATCTATTTTATACCTCACCTACAAGAGAGAAGTTGCTCTCCAAAAGCTCACGGTGAGAGTTGAACCAGGCCTGAGCCAGTCGGCTATTTTTGTTCTTGCCAATCATGTAGTTCATGATGTACGCCAGTAGCCCTGTCACCATCAGGATCTCCATGTAATAACTCTCCCAACTGTTTTGGAGGTGAGCAGGAACCTGCCAGAGAGGAACACAAACGATACATAAACCAAAAGCAGAGTTTCCTACTTAGAGACGATTTATCATGATCAGTTGTTTTAATAATTTACTTGGAACATACATCAACTATAGTGATGGGATCCTTAATCTTGTTGGGACTTCCTGTATCCATCTTGTCTTCATAACCTTCAAACTCCTCATCGTCATATGGTTCATTATCAGTGTCACCATCCTTGGAAAATAAAGAAGACAGAAGTGAACAAGACACAGAATTCTCTCCAATAGAGCAATTGAAACTTTTGTGACTATAGAGTCTCTACTAAATACTCAAAGTAATCACCAGCTGAGCACATCTGGGTGGCTACTATATTAAGCTAAATACTTCAATTCTACACCATTCTCCACAAATACCTGTCCTTCAGTATCTTCTTCAAACTCCTCTTGTCCTTCTAGCTCCACAGTGGCTTCTTCATCATCATCATCATCATCTTCTTCCTCCTCCTGCTGCTGCTCAGGAGTATGCTGGTGCGGCGGATGGGCGGTGGGGGTCTCATCTGCCCCATCCTCAAATTCTGCAAAGTCATTGTCATCGTACTCAGTCACATCATCCCCATCATCAAACTCTTGGAACTTGGCTGTGGAGCCCGAGAACAGCAGCAGCAGGATTGTAACGAGGAGGTGGGGTGAGGACATCATTGCTAGAAACACTGCAAGCAGATTTCAAACAAATGGATTAAAAAGGCTGAATTTTTGATTTAAGAAAATAAATGAAAGGATGGGACAGGAATCAAACATTGACTCAAATTGTGAGAAGTACAATAAAATAAGGGATTAAGTACAAAGAGTGAGCAAATCAGTGGTGGAGCACTGTGGAAAACAACAGGTGGAGAGTTAATAATACAATTATGAAAGGATAAACATCTCAGCTAATCTCCTTATCAGAAGATCTGTACTATTTCTGGCTCGCTGTCTTACTCCTATACACAGTCACCCAATGTGTGACAATAAAGTCCAGACTCTGCATTACCAAAATGGACATTCCAGCAGTGGATTAAATATCACTGCAGTACTGAAAATCTTTGGAACCATTTACTTCTGTAACTTCAACATTCAAGCACCATTCTTACATGTTTTAAGAATCAATGTACAAATAGAATAAGTAGGTTTGTAAATATCACAGATGTCAGATCAGGACATTGTTAGGATATCAATGCAGTGGCTGTCTAATTTGTACCTTCCCCTGACAAAACTAGGGGAAGTCTGCAAGCACCTTTAGTTTCACTGAATAAATAAAAACAGCAAAACGATTGCACTGAAAAAAAAAAAAAAAGACTGGCATAGACAAGAGTCAGCTTCAGATGCCATATCTGCATATGCATGTTGAAGTCATTTATGAATGAAAAAATGGTCAGGAGAGAAATGTTGCAAATCAATACAGAACATGCTTGTACTACAAATATTTGAGCATTTTCCACCCCATATTTATTGCTGATCATTCATAAGCGGTTTCATGAAAACCAGTATGAATCACCAAATCTATTCATCATTAAAGGGCCTGTCAGCCTATGCATTGCTTTAACTGTGAATATGGAGAATACAAAAAATGAATTAATTTAAATGTGGTTTGTCTCCTGCTTATGACATCACCTGTGTCTTGATGTGCAATTGAATTAATTTCCAAGGAAATATGTGGAATTTGTATTTCAAGATACAAGGTTATGTCATACGCAAAGATACCACATACACGTTTAAAACATAATTCTCTTATTTTATGCATTTGCAGGCAATTCTGCCAACAATGTATACAGACGTATTATATGTATATAGACGTAATATATATAGACGCAATATTTAGGTTGACAAAGTGCCTTTAAAACCTTTAAGGTATTTCTGGAGCCCAGAACTAAAGTTTCCACCTTCACCAAACTGGGGACTCCTCTTATTGAACAATAGTGCAATTTCTCACAACACACTGCTCAGGAGTTATTCTAAGAAGGACTGAAATTGTCCAGACGGCAAAAGGGTAGAGGGTTATTTATAAAGATCAATTCAATTCTAAAAGTGATTTAAACCTGCAAACACATTCCATTGGTTTCCATAATGATTCACTTTTGCACAGACTGTACAGCCCAATCCCCTACAAGGGTTATATCCAGGACAGACAAACAACAAGACAGGGGTGTGTATTGTATGTGTCTAAAATTTATCAATGCAAGTTTTACATATCAAGGAGTATTAATTGTTCCACTTTTCAGAACTTTCCCCAGAATTTACTTTTTCTGGGAGATGTAACGCAGTGCAGCTCTCGGATTACATTAACAAGCCACTATACTATCTCTTCACTTTTGCTTCTCCTATAGAGCACAAGTGGGAAAAAGAAGTAGTACTAGTATGAGGATAAACTGGTACATACCAATGCTTCCATAGGATTCCTTAGGTTTTGAATGCCACTAACAGACAGGACCTTTATTTGGTCTCCTCTGTTGGCGCTTACCCTGCACCATCTTATCAGGGCTCATAGTCTCTCTCAGTTAGCACAGAGTTAATATCCCCTCTGTTGGTGATATTCAAAAACTCTCTGTGCTATCTTAGCTAGACTTTAGTACAGGAGGGGATCGAAAGGGCAGAAAAGAACACAGTGGTAAGAGTGCATTGGGGGACTTAATTCTATGTGAAGGACAGGGTTCTTATAGGTCATGCTACTTAAGAGTATCACACATTTCTTTGAAAAGGAGAGTTTTGAGGGTTTCTGTGGAAGTAAGTTTCAGAGACGGATAGTTTGTGGGGCGATGTCTAGCAGGCACTAGAAGGTGAGAAATAGAGGTGATGTGGGAGAAAAGATGGGCAAGTAATGGAATACATAGCGTCAAATGAAGCAGTGTGTAGGGAGATATAGCCAAATATTCATTACAGGGAATGTGGAATACAGAAGATTGTATTGCTGAGTAGCATTGTAATACAAAAACCACACACTATGCACTGAAGGTGTATAGCTATGCGGGGCTGTGATCCGCACGAACAGTATGTACTGTGAGCAGTTGCACTAGGGTGTAACCCTCTCATAGTGCACTTGACACACTACTGAAAGTCGTACCACATATACACACTGCAAGCTCCTGAAAAGTGATAAAACGGCTATACATAACCGACAGAAAACTGTGTACAGAAGAGCCTAATATATCACATTACATCTAAAGCAGCTTAGTCCCTCGCCTGCACTATCTACTCACCTCTCCTACTCCACAGGCCGCACCGGAAATGACGCACCCTAACCTCAGCACATAGACTGTGCCAAAATACAGTCCCACCCTTTACAAAGGTTACTTCCGGGACAGACCGGAAATAGCGGGATAGACAAGCACTGAGAGGGGTGTGTATTGTATTTGTTAGAAAATTCACCAAGGGATCCTGAGCGGTTTCTCCACTGGTACCTGGAGAAGTGTGAGTGTAATTAGTGTATTAATGCAGTTTAATATACTTACCCTTATAAAAAGAAAACTAACAGAGCACACACTACTGCTTTGCCCTTATGTATTTGTATGTATAACGTTATTTGTTTCTGTTTACTTTTTAGTTGTATGTATAAGTGCAATATATATATTAGGCGCTCTGAGATAGAAAAATGAACAGTCAATAGACTTTGTTCTAATAAATTGCTGATGTTCGTTTTTCTTTTTAAGCTATATAGAGATATAACGACAAGGAAAGGGGTGATGGCTTTCAGTAACCTGATGCATAAGATTAAAAAAATCGGAGTACCAAATATAATACAACGTATATATTAATCATGACAAAGGTCTGTGTGGAGACTGAAATATATACACTTTTTTACTTCCATTAAAATATTAAAGTCTTTTGTGTGAAGCCATTTCCAATTAATCGATAAATGTGTGTGTATATATATATATATATATATATATATGTATAGAAAATAGGCATCACATGTAGCGACACAGTTATGGAATGAAAATGTTTGTCAACCCATATTTGAGTTTTGATTAGAACTTTTTCCCCCCACTAGAATTTTATATGTTGCATTATTATATATTGTATAACTTAGCATTTCAGGCTTTTTTGTGCATGTACATTAAGATAAATATAGCTATAGGAATACAATAAAAATATTCTATCCAAATCTGTATTTGTTTTTGTAACTTCTAATTACTTATATGTTTAAAAATGTTAACGTAAGAGTGCAGCTATCTATTGATGGAGTCCAGTGGTGATGACAACAGTTGTTATCCTTGATGCTCAGTCATTTGCTTGACAGAAAACCGTACACAACCACTGGAATGACAGAGACTAGCATTTTTAATATAGACATAGAATGTCATAATATATGTATGTAATTCCTCTTTTCTAATTTAGATTCTACAGTTTATGGCCTCTGAACGCTCAATCTGAATCAAGGGGACCCCATGTCTTTTCTTGTAAGTAATTAACTTGCTACAAAAAAAGTTACTTTAAAAAAATCTAGCTCTTGCTTTATTATAGAGCCCTGCAACATTTGCTAGTGTGTCACTGCTTATCACTGGGGTTTCAATTAAATATTTATATTGCGACTATGATATTCATTGACCAGAAATAACTTTTCTCTTGGGAATGAATAGAACCTAATGACCTAAAACTACAAGTCTCAGTCATGGAGAGTCTCTTGTATGAACTTTCTATAGTTCCTGTGAACAACACAAGACACCTTTCTGTGTATTTATTGCCATATGTAATGTTTGTTGAGTTACATTCTTCTTTTTTTTCTTTTCTTCAGCGTTGGGTTTCAGACAGGATCCTTGTGGATGGATTGAGAGAGTTTGAGTTTTTTGGAGGTAAGTGACCACAAGCCATTGAATCATTATAAAGGTTTTTATAATTTATGTGGTTTGTTACGGAGGATAACATTGCACACATTTTTTATTACAATCATTTCTGTTGTTGTTCATACATTCTGAAAAATCTTGGATTACAGTTTTTTGGAATAATGTCACTAACACTTAATGATGTTCAGTACATTACTTTGGTATTCTTTTGAAACCTATGTTATATTATAATTCTTGTATCAAGCTGAGAAGAAACTCCTCTCCCTTCCTCCAGACTCACATTTAGGAGACTCTCGAAGGAAAGTAAGTGGGTCCCTCCATTTTGTGCACCATCCATTTGTATGCATTGCATGGAGGTCTCATTTGGACAGGAAGCGTTTTGGTGTGGGCCAACCATAAGGATTATCCCTTGCAACCTAGGTCAGATAGCACGGATTCCAGACTGGATAGCATATAATATTTCAGCTGCTGTTGATCTACAACTTCAATTATGCTCACCCAGTCAAAAGTAAAACGCTAGCTAAGCATTGTGGGAAGTAAGTAACAGAAGTAGTTAAACAATTGAAGGCCTCCTTCAACTCCCAATACTTTAACGTCAAGCAAATATCTATCCGAAAGATGGTTGTATATAGCAGGAGCTAGATTTACTCAAAGCCCTTTATAACGACTATTCTCATTCTGTAAACATCAGGAAAATATACTGCCTTCAATATTCTTTTTTTAATCAAATCTTTCCTGCCTCAATTTTGTAAGGACTCTATTCCCACATGGATTACCCTACTCATTTCACGATAGAAGTGCTGTATACAGCTGCTCATGGTAGACAAGGAGAACCTTCCGAGCTTATATAGGGTCGAGCACAGTAATTCTATATAAAACATGGGAGCGATTGATACACAATTGTTTTTTCTAATTTGCAGTAATAGGTCCTGAGTTAGAGCTGCTAGAAAACCAACATGGCATCTTTGAGTAAATGTGTTTTGTGGGTTTCAGTAAGAACGTTGAAAAATGACAACTATATAGATCTCAAGAAGACAGGTGGCAAGAGATAATATTCATTTGATAAGAGTAGCCAAGCCTGTACTTGTTTAGTACCATTTTAGTAGTAAATCTACATCAATATCATATAAAACAAGACACTAGTAGTTATTTAATCTGCAATAGCTTCCTCTTACTGAATTAGTGACATTATCAAGTGTCACTGTAACACTCTATTAAATACCATGGAATTGCAGGGATTGGACCACGGAACCCACACAAGACCGCTTCCTGTATTTCCATATACCAGGTGTGGGCAGATCTTGCAGCTATTGCTGGACTACAACTACTGTGGCTGAAGTTGATAGGAGTTGTAATCCATTAACTGCTGGGAAAGGTGTGAAATGCCTAATCCTGTGTTTTGTCATTCTGGTCATTTAAGTCTCAGAAATCTGTTTAGTACACTGCAAGAGCAGTGATGCCTTGGCTAAGTGCAATGTTCTGCACTGCTAGACTTGGATGATAATTGTGCTGTGAAAATAGTTTGTTTCTTGAAGATCGGTATGTTGCAATGGATTGTGTGGAGTTTGCATGGGAATGTTATCTGACAGTAAAAATGCCCTTTATCTCTTAATATAACACAATATATAATTTAACCTGTAACGATTCATACACATCATCAACATGTACATGTGCAGGATACAAAGCAGAGCTTGACCAGTATATAATTAACAAGTTAAGCTTTAAATGTAACTGTGGTCCTCAAGTAATTGGCCTGTGTTGTGTAGATCTGCTGCCTTTATATCTAAACGAGTACCTCTCTTTTTAAATATTCACCATTAGCATTGAGCTGTGGTGTTTTTTTTTATGATTTGGCAATGGCGTGTGTGCATTTTGGATCATTTCTGTATGTTGCTTCATATTTGCAGTAATCTTAACCTAGCTTTAGTAACCATAAACTGCATGAACCACATTTAATAAACTCATTGAATTAAACTCGTGTGTGCATTTCAGTGTACTGGTCTTTATATGTCATTCATTAATCCTTGCATGTTTCTTTTGATCGCTATCTATGTGTCTGTTTAAATGCGTTTTTATTTTGTGTACTGTTTCTCTTTTCTGTATTGCCATATAATGGTACTGCACAAACACACAACAAACAATACATAATACTATACATTATAATATGTAGCTGAATAAAGGCTCATGTACAATTCAAAATTGTGTTATCCTGCACAGGAGTTATACAAATAAATAGCTATAAATGGATACAAATGTTTCATACATATGTTTTTTTATCTAAGGTTCACATGAATCTTGGCCAATATTTGGTAAATCTCATTGTAGCTAAGAATAGTGGGAGTTGTAGTTCAGCTGTCGGGTATTTTAATGAATTCACACACATATGTAACAGGCATTCTGTCATTTTTAGTTATATAGATTCCTCTTCCGCACATGGCATCCTGCTGGTGTATAAAGTAATTTTTAAAAAATCAAATCATGTTTTTATTGTCTGAATAATCCCACAATTTGGTATCCCAGTTAATATCTCCATGAATGATTTAATTTGTATTGGCCTAAAATAAATTTAGAGACCATAATAAATATTGGATTGCACTATTAATCAGTTATAGTAGTTCTGTTTAAATCCACATAGGCTAATAACTGTCACATCCATTGTGCTCCTCTCTCATTCCGCACCTTCTCTGGGAGTGTGATTACAAATGCATGTCTTGGTCGCTTCCTGTCTTGCTGTTTCATTCACCTGCCTGGTTTTTAGAATGATGAAGCTGCCAGCTCAGAATCGGTAGCATCCTGTCGTGGTCCGGACAGTATGGGGATATACACGCCGGACAGCAGTTGCTACGAACTGCTTACGCTGATAGGTAAGTGTGACAAATAATGCTTTTGGCCAACAAAAGTATTTCCTTTGCTAGACTACAGTGAAAGCCAGAAAACTACTGACTGGTGCAGTGCATTATGTTGATCGTTGCTCCTTTCCCACAGGGAAGGGTTTTGAGGAACTGATGATTGTGAATTTAGCACGTTACAGACCTTCAGCAGAGTATGTGTGTATCAGGAGGGTGAATATGGAGTCCTGTACCAATGACATGGTGTCCTTTCTACAGGTAAAATAATCACACGTTCATTGAATAGATACATAAACACAGCACTGTAAGAGCTACAACTAAAATGGGACCTTAGAAATACGTTGCATTCACAAATTTCAGTGGTGCCGTGTATGGCTTACACACCTCCAGTAAACACAGAGCATGACAGTTCTCTTATGATAGGGCATGTCTTTCTATATTGTTTATTTGACATAAAGAGGTGGATTTATATCCCATGTGTCCCAGAGATACTACAGGCACTACAGTTCCAATTAAAAAAGATTAAAAAAATAATTAAACATCTTTGTGGATGGGCAATAGTCAAAAGAGGTGTACATGTCCCAAAAAAAGACTAGGTGGGACCAAAAATAGGTGGAGTCTGTGCTGTGGCCCTGGACACATTTCACTTTAGACGGGCACCTTTTTTTTTTCTTTTCTTATTGTGAATCTGGTCACAAATAAGGAGGGGAGACATGAAGGATGTTGCACATAACAGGGGTTTCATGCTCCACGTCCTATGAGTAACTCTGTATTTTTTTATCAGACGGAACTCCACGTGTCCAAGTTGTTCAACCACCCCAATATCCTCCCCTACAGAGCAACCTTCATAGCAGACAACGAACTTTGGGTTGTTACCCCCTTTATGGCATATGGTGAGTGGAATCATGGGCTTAAAATTAGACTTGATGAATATTAACAGGACTAAAAGCATTTCCCTATCCACAGATTTACCTAGAAACATAGAATGTGTCGGCAGATAAGAGCCATTCGGCCCATCTAGTCTGCCCAATTTTCTAAATACTTTTTTAGTCCCCAGTTCCCTATCTTATATCTGGGATAGCCTTGTGTCTATCCCACTCATGCTTAAAATCCTTGACTATGTTTAACCTCTACCGAATCCGCTGGAAGGCTATTTATCATAGGCATGCTGTCATTTTTAATTTTCTTTCTATACAGTAAGAGAGTGGACAGTACCAAAATGGCCTTGTTTGAACTCTTTGTATTCTTACATTGAAGTAAAAAGGTGATAATACCCAAGTCCTCTGGGAGGGAGGAGAACACAGGGTTCCTAGGAAAGTGCAGGATGGGGAATTTTGCAATACTTCTGTAAGTAACATTTCTGTCTGTTCCTACAGGTTCAGCCAAAGATCTAATCTGTACACACTTCACTGATGGGATGAGTGAACTGGCCATCGCCTACATCCTTCTGGGACTCCTGAAAGCTTTGGATTATATTCATCATATGGGATACGTGCATAGGTAACACATTTTAAATATCCTACCTCGCCTGAGAGGGACAGAAGTCTTTACTTGTAAACCTCCGATGTCACTGTTTGATGGGAAGGACATACTCTTATAGCACTCTGCTGTGTGCGCCTGAAGTTGGAGGGACAACTGTCCCCTGGCTCCCTCATGCTGCGATTGTGCTTCTCCCTAATTGGCCTGATTGTGTATTTGTTTGTACCATGTCTCCAGGAGCGTGAAGGCAAGTCATATCCTGATTTCTCTGGATGGAAAGGTTTACCTCTCCGGACTGCGAAGTATCCTCAGTATGATAAACCATGGCCAACGTCTTAAAGTTGTTCATGACTTTCCTAAGCACAGTGCCTGCGTCCTTCCCTGGCTTAGTCCAGAGCTCCTACAGCAGGTAGGTCTCACAAGTGCTCTACAGTAGCATGAGCAGTTATTTTTTCTATTGCTAATGTTTCCCTCAGGGCCGATCCTAGGGTCCCGGTTTCATGACTCTAGGTTTTTCTTTGGTGCTCAGGTGGGCGTGAGTAAATCATTAACCCCCCCCCCCCCTTAAAATGTCTATTCCAGACATGTCCATTTAATATTTGGGGGGGATGGGCTTGTTAGCAGAATACATTTTAACTACCATTCCCATGATGCTCAACCAGCAAAAGTCTCCCATTAGCCTGGCTGAGGATCATTGGAAAATAAGTACACAATGAGCAATATCTAAAATTCCCCCATGCTCACCATATCAGTCACTAACGTAACTCTCTCTTCCCATACCCTCATGTCTGATTCTCTCTCCCCCCATACCCTCATGTCTATCTCTTGCCTCATACCCTGATATCTGTCTCTTTCTCTGCTCTCTTCCCATGCCCTCCTGTCTCTCTCTCTCTTCCCATGCCCTCATGTCTGTCTCTCTCTTCCCATGCCCTCATGTCTGTCTCTCTCTTCCCATGCCCTCGTGTCTGTCTCTCTCTTCCCATGCCCTCATGTCTGTCTCTCTCTTCCCATGCCCTCATGTCTGTCTCTCTCTCTCTTCCCATGCCCTCATGTCTGTCTCTCTCTCTCTTCCCATGCCCTCATGTCTGTCTCTCTCTCTCTTCCCATGCCCTCATGTCTGTCTCTCTCTCTCTTCCCATGCCCTCATGTCTGTCTCTCTCTCTCTTCCCATGCCCTCATGTCTGTCTCTCTCTCTCTTCCCATGCCCTCATGTCTGTCTCTCTCTCTTCCCATGCCCTCATTTCTGTCTCTCTCTCTTCCCATGCCCTCATTTCTGTCTCTCTCTCTTCCCATGCCCTCATGTCTGTCTCTCTCTCTTCCCATGCCCTCATGTATATATCTCGCTCTCCCTTCTTTCTCCATGGGGAGGAGCTGGATCAACATAAACAGTCACACACACATACATACATACACAGCCAAACTTACACACAGAGTCACACATAAATACAGAAAAACACACACTTACACAAACAGTTACACACACAGTCACCCTTACACGCATACATGCACTTACACAGGGATCCTTACACACACAGTAACGGTTACACTTTTTTTTTTTATATACAATATATTTTTATTTTGATTTATTAGGTTAGAAACGTATCTTCTAAATATTACACACAAATCCATTTAGAGTCACACTTGCAGACAGACACCCTTACACAGACACCCTTACACAGACACCCTTACACAGACACCCTTACACAGACACCCTTACACACACTGTCACACATACGTACACATTTACACAGACACCATTATTCTCATATCCGTGTTTTGTCTAAGTTCATGTTTGTTCCTGATTTGATTCCCTGGATTTCTGATCTCTGCTTGTTACCACGTTTATTCTGCCTTCTCCTTCCCTTCTGACCAGCTTGCCATACCAACCTGCTGCATTTGTTGTTTTACTGTTCCTAAGGTTTACTGAGGTTCTGGAGGTAGTTCTGGGTGCAGCACAAGTCTCTGGCCTTCTCCATCTGCGGCTCAACCATAGGGTGCATGTTGGTCAGAGTGTAAACTATCTTGGTGACCTCTTAAGTCCTCAATTTCCTTTGATATCAGGTTCTGCATCACTGATCATTACACATACACACCCTTACACACACTGTCACACACTTAGACATATACCCTTACACACACACTCTTAGACACAATTACACACATACATATTTCTTGTTTTTTTTAACCCCCAAAAAAATTATGCTTTTTGTTTCCCTCCCTGCTCATTTACCTTTACATGCAGGGAGGAGGACTGGTTAGACCGTTTTCTACCTCTTATCACTGCAGAGGCAGAACACTGTCAGATAGCGTCTTCTGAGAGACGGATGTGAGCTGATATACTGCTCTCTGAGTATCCAGAAGTCTCACGGCGCGACAGGGCGGAGCTTGCACCCGACACGCTGTGCTTAGCCCTAGGTGCGGTTACCGCAGGCGCTCACAAGTGGGCCGCACCGCGAGGGGCTGTTAGGGAGAGAGCTCCTTGAGCAGTGCCTCTGCTCCCTTGCGCCTGGGTGTGTTGCACCCCGTGCACCCACCTAGAATCGGCCCTGGGCTCCCTATACAACCAATCATCATGTTAGCATTTATTCTACAGCTACATTGCATTTCTATCTTTAGGTTATTTTAAATAATTAGCCATAAGTCCCTTACCTTAAAGGTACACTCCCACCAAACAATGAAAAGGTTTTATTTTTTTTATTTTGTGTTGTTTATTTCAGATGTCTTGTTTTTGTTATGTGACTGTATTTGAAAAAATGTTGCACTAAACTGACTGGGCGTATAATGTAGTGTTTTTGCGTGCCACCCCTAGTGACTTTACAGCACAAATTTCTAACTTTGGGACTGAAGAGTCTATAAGTCAGACCTAAAACTAAACTTACCGTATTTGCTCGAATATAAGACGAGGTTTTTTTCAGAGCAAATGCTATATTCGAGGTCGTCTTATAATCTGACCTCAAATTGAGGTCAGACTATAAAACATGGATCCAGGTCCCCAGCAGAGCTGCAGGGGACCTGGATCCCCCTCTCTAACAGCAGGGGAAGTCTGCGCGATGTGAAGAAGCAGGGTACTTCTGCTTTCGTCACAGAAGTCCCGGCGAGCGTGCCGGGCGGCAGCAGGGGAGGTCTGCGCTCATCCCGCAGACATCCTCTGCTGCCCCACTAGCCACCAGGGTGAATCGGGCAGCTGGGGGATGTCTGCACTATACGTGCAGACATCCTCCATGCTGCCCGACACCTCCGTCTATTATGACGGACCAGCTGTCCGTCATAATAGACGGAGGTGTCGGGGAGCATGGAGGATGTATGCACGTATCGTGCAGACATCCCCCAGCTGCCCCCACTAGCCACCAGGGAAAGAATCAAGGTGAGGGGGAGGGAGGGGGGAATTAGACAGACGAGGGAGGGAGGGGGAAATAGACAGACAAGGGGAGGGAGGGGGGAAATAGACAGACAAGGTGAGGGAGGGGGGAATTAGACAGACAAGGGGAGGGAGGGGGGAATTAGACAGACAAGGGGAGGGAGGGGGGAAATAGACAGACAAGGGGAGGGAGGGGGGAAATAGACAGACAAAGGGAGGGAGGAGGGAGATAGACAGACAAAGGGAGGGAGGAGGGAGATAGACAGACAAAGGGAGGGGGAGAGAGGGGCCGCATTGGCACATAAAAGGAAATAAAAACAACAAATGCATTTGTATAATATACATTTTTTATTAACCCCTTGGCGACACAGGACGGACTTTCAGTGCTCTAATGGTATTGTAACGATGCTTCCGTGTGGAAGCATCGTACAATACTGAAAAAAATGCCCGTCGGCATTTCGATCGCTCCGGAGAGCGATCGAAATGCCGGTTTTAAAGGCACAGTGCCTTTAAAACGCGGGCATTTCAAAAACGAGCATAGGTAGCGAATTTTTCGCTTCCTATGCTCAGAAAGTGTTTCTGATTGCCTCGCAAGTTGAGGCAATCAGAAACACAAAAAAATGCACAATCTTGGTCACTGGGTGACCAAGATGGCGCTGCCCTTCTAAGGGCAAGAGCACAGGAGGCAATCAGTGACTGCCAGGCACTCTATATTGATCTGACCAGTTATGATCTGCCTCCCTCTCCTCACATTTTTTTTAGTGAGGGAGAGAGACAGATCAAAGTAAGAAAAGTAAGTAAAAGTAAAAAAAAAAACAATAAAGACACAACACGCGAATAATAAAACAATAAAAAAAAATTTATTAAAGCAATTCCCTGCGTTTAACCCCTTCCCTGCCACTGATCTTGCGTAAGCAGTGATCGTGCACATCAGCGCATTTATTTTTGCTGTTTGTGCATTTTTTAGGGGTTGATTTTTTTTGTACTGTAATTTATTACAGTACTACAAAGGCTCTTCTAAGAGTTATTAACCCCTTCTTTGCCGTCGATCACTGCTTACGCAATGATATTGACGCCAAAGCAATTTTTATCTGTCTGCATTTTTTTTTTTTTACACATACCCGCTAGAGGATTACATGTAAAGTAAAAATATTTGAGTTTTTTTTTTTAAGCTGCCTGAGCGCATAGCGATCAGTAACAGCGAGTTAGTGGCAAAGGCGGTTTGGTGATTTCTCAATTAAGCTCACCATTCGCCCTGGTCAGATCAAAATTGGTCGGATCAATATTCACAAAAATTGATCTGCCTCCCTCTCCTCACTTACATTTTTGTGACGGAAAGAGACAGATCAGTATTAGTGATATAAAATAACATTTTATAAAATTGGCAGGTTTTATGAAAGTCTTTCACTGTGTATTAACCCCTTCCCTGCCATTCATCACTGTATAAGCAGTAATCTTGCACAGCAACAGTATGTTTTGCTGTCTGCACTGTTTTATGGATTAATTACTTTGTACTGTAATGTATTACAGTACTAGATAGGCTCTTCTAAGAGCTATTAACCCCTTCTTTGCTCGAGATCACTGCTTACGCACTGATTCTGAGGCCGCGGACTCAGGTTTCGATTTTACCCTGGTCAGCTCTCTGATACATCATCTAGTGATGTATCGGTGGCTGCTGAGCCCTTGCCACAAGGAGTGATGGGGGACTACCGTTAAAAAAATATATGGTTTGGTGGGGGTAAATTACATTGGCTGGCTTAATAGATTGGAGTTGGAATTTTGAGATGCGCATCTCACAAATGTTGCCTTCTAGCCAAAAAACAAACCAACAAACCTATGCATGGGTGCTATCCCTGTACTCTGGAGATGTTGCTGAACACATATTGGGTTGTTGTTTGGCAGTGACATATACTGAAATCTGTGAATTCATGCCTGAAGTACAATGTATGTGGAAAAAAAACTCCCAAAAAAGTACTACCACAAACTTTTACAGAGGCTGGTGGTAGAATTAGTACCTATACAGTATTAAAATACCACCATTTTAAATACCTTAGGATGTCTATTTTCCAAAAATATATGGTTTGATGGGGTACAATTCATTGGACAGCTTAAAAAATGTTCCAAATGGAACATGGGCGCAGGCCGACTACATGTCAAACTTCCAGGTTGGAATTGCGCACCCCCTAAATGTGGCCTTTTAGCCAGTGCTGTATTCACCGCGAGGCATCCTAGGCGGATGCCTAGGGCGGCAAATTTGGGGGGGCGGCAGCGCCCCCCAGCACTGAAAAGAAAAAAAATGTTACAAAATATTACAAAATAAAAAAACGCGGCCCTTTAAAAAAAAAAAAAAATAGACCGCGCTTGCAGGCAGAGACGGAGGTGAGAGGGGATCGGAAGATCCCCCCTCACCATCGCTCTGCCTGCCAGGCTGCACGGGGAGCCGAACAGGCAGCACGGAGAAACCTCCGTGCTGCCTGTTCGGCTCCCCGTGCAGTGTGCCGACACGGAAGTGCCGACAGTCACGTGACGGGCACGCTGACGTCATACGCGCGCCCGGTCACGTGGCCTGTCGGCACAATCGCCGGGAAGCCGAACAGGCAGCATGGAGGGACCATGCTGCCTGCCTGCCAGGGAAAGGTAAGTGCTGATGGGAGAGTGTGTGTGTGTGTGCGTGTGTGTGAGAGACTGAGTGTGATGGGAGTCTGAGTGTGTGTGATGGGAGACAGTGTGTGTGGCTGAGTGTGATGGGAGACAGTGTGTGTGTGATGGGAGACAGTGTGTGTGACTGAGTGTGATGGGAGTCAGAGTGTGTGTGAAGGGAGACAGTGTGGGTGACGGAGTGTGATGTGAGTAGGAGTGTGTGACTGAGTGTGATGGGAGTAGGAGTGTGTGTGATGGGAGACAGTGTGTGTGAGTGTGTGTGATGGGAGACAGTGTGTGTGACTGAGTGTGATGGGAGTCAGCGTGTGTGTGATGGGAGACAGTGTGTGTGACGGAGTGTGATGGGAGTAGGAGTGTGTGACTGAGTGTGATGGGAGTATGAGCTTGATGTGAGTCTGAATGATGGGGCATGTCTTAGGTGTGTAACGTGGGTGTACAGCTTGGGTAGGGGGGTGCCCGGATTTTGTCTGCCTAGGGCAGCACAAAATCAAGATACACCACTGCTTTTAGCCCCAAAACAAACCAACAAACCTATGCATGGGGGGTATCCCTGTACTCAGGAGATGTTGCTGAACACGTACTGAGGTGTTGGTTGGCAGTAGCAAATACCAGAATCTGAAAATTCCTGCCTGAACTACAATGTGTGTGGGGAAAAAATGACATCCCAACCCTTTGACATAGGTTGGTGGTAGAATTAGTACTTGGAAAGTGTTAAAATACCACAATTTGAAATACCCTAGGATGTCTAGTTTTCCAAAATATATGGTTTGATGGTGTAAAATACTTTGACAGGCTTCAAAAGTGTCCCAAATGGAACATGGGCGCAGGCTGACTACATGTCAAAATTCCAAGTTGGAAATGCACCCCCCCTAAATGTGGCCTTTTAGCCCCCAAACAACCCAACAAACCTATGCATGGGTGGTATCCCTGTACTCAGGAGATGTTGCTGAACACATATTGGGGTGTTGTTTGGCACTGACACATAATAGGATCTGTGAATTCATGCCCGAAATACAATGTATGTGAAAAATTATTACTATCCATAACATTGACATAGGCTGGTGGTAGAATTAGTGCATGGAAAGTGTTAAAATACTACTATTTGAAATACCCTAGGGTGTCTAGTTTTAAAAAATATATGGCTTTGTGGGGTAGAATACACTTTTTGGCTTCAAAAATGTCCCAAATTGGACATGGGCGCAGGTTTTCTGCACGTCAGAATTCCAAGTTGGAAAACCAAAAAGCGCACCTCTCAAATGTGGCCTTTTAACCCACAAATAACCTAACCAACCTATACATGGGTGGTATCCCTGTACTCAGGAGATGTTGCTGAACACATATTGAGGTGTTGTTTGGCACTGACATATAACAGGATCTGTGAATTTATGCCCAAAGTACAATGTATGTGAAAAAAAATTACTACCCAAAACATTGACATAGGCTGTTAGTATAATTAGTGCATGGAAAGTGTTAAAATACTACTATTTGAAATACCCTAGGGTGTCTAGTTTTAAAAAAGATATGGCTTTGTGGGGTAGAATACACTTTCTGGCTTCAAAAATGGGACATGGGCACAAGTTTTCTGCATGTCAGAATTCCAAGTTGGAAAACCAAAATGCGCACCCCCTAAATGTGGCCTTTTAGCCCCAAAACAAACCAACAAACCTATGCATGGGTGGTATCCCTGTACTCAGGAGATGTTGCTGAACACATATTGAGGTGTTATTTGGAAATACCCCTTCACATTTTAAGGTAATGTTTACCTAAATTGCAATCTATGTGAAAAATTTAAAAAAAAAAGTTTTTTTGCTGCAAACTTTGGCAAAGATTGGTGGTAAAATGGCTACATGAAATGTGTCAAAATACCCCAAGTTAATTGCCCTGAGTGGTCTAGTTTTCAAAAATATGTTCATGTTGGGGGTCATTCATGGATTTAGTGCAGAAATCAGTGTTACAATGTCACTATCACTAATTTTGAAAAAAAGGATTTTAAAATAGCTTTGCACTACTTATAGTTCTGGCCCTGTAACATGAATAAAAAAAACAAAAAAACATAAAACATGGGCTATTTCTGAACTCAGGACATATATTAGAAACTATTTAGCAATGTTTTTTTGTTGTCTCATATACATGAGTATACGATTTTTCAAATAAAAGTCATAAAAAAAAATTTCTTTTCATTTTTTTGCCATATTTTATTATTTTTTTTACATCAAATTATATGCAATTATCAAAACAACGGTATCAAAAGAAAGCCCTTCTTATAACGATAAAAACGATATATAGTTTGTGCGGGTACACTAAATGAGACAGAAATAAATTACAGCAAAACACAAACACCTCAGAAATGTTGAAACAGCCCATGTCACCAAGCGTCGGACAAGCCAAAAAAGTCATGTCACTAAGGGGTTAAATATTAAAAAGCAATTTACATATATACAAGTTAAACTTTTTTTCCTATAGGGTAGTCTTATATTCAGGCTTTTAGTTTTTTTCCTAAAGGAATATACAAAGTTTGGGGGGTCGTCTTATAATCAGGGTCGTCGAGCAAATACGGTACATTGAATGGAAGGGTAATGTAACTATTATATTATTATCACAAGGGGGCGGAATTATGATCCTGTTCGATCAGGTTAATTGCCACTTTGTGTTGGAAGGCAGGTAAAAAAAAGTTGTACACAGCCACCTAGTCCTGCCCACTATGATACACAGGAGCCAGTAAGAGAGCAGGGGAGTACCTTATGACATCATTATGCAGGCTTTGGTCACAGTTGTAAAGTGAGACTGGTTGGAAGATTTTGGACGATGTTGCATCATGGGAAATATTCACAAAATGGAGCCAGTAGATAAACACCTAATGTTTTTTTTCCTTTTTATATGCAAATAATTTAAACATATTAAATATAACAGTGGTATATGATTTGTATATGTTTGTTTTAACCCCTTAACGACAGATGACGTGCCAGGCACGTCACGGCAAATCGAGGACTTGCCGACAGGTGACGTGCCTGGCACGTCATGCACTAAACTGAGTAAAGAAAGCGACCAGCGGTCGCTTTCTTTACTCTAACGGTGTTGCTACAATGCCTCTAGGTAGAGGCATTGTGCAACACCCCCCAAATGTGCAGGGGCGCGCTACGATCACTCCACGGAGTGATCGTAGCAGCCATTTAAAAATGGCTGCGCCGGCTGCACACATGTGCTTAGAAAGCGAACGATCGTTCGCTTTCTAAGCATCTCCGGTGTTGTTAAAGTGCCTCGCCAGCGAGGCACTTAACAACACCGTTCTGCTCCCCAGAGCCGATGGTGGTCGCTCTCCTGATCGACCCCATCGGCTCAGTAGAAGGGAACGCTGCCTATACAGGCAGCGCTTCCCTTCTAATGGCAAGAGCATCGGAAGTGAAAGTATTTCACTTCCGATGCTCTAGGGGGAGCCAATCGATGCCTGCACAACAGATCTATGTGATCTGTGTGCAGGCATGTATGGTAAGTGCTCTGATGAGCACTTATCATACTGTCAAAGGCAATATTAGCAAATATTGCCTTTGACAAGTATTGATCTGCCTCCCTCACCTTACTAGTTTTAGTAAGGGAGAGAGACAGATCAGATAAAGTAAAAAAATAAAATAATAAAACAAATATTTAATAAAATTTTAAACACCAAGGGCTTTTATAAAAGCCATTTAACCCCTTCCCTGCCATTGATCGCTGTGTACGCAGTGATCATACACAGCAGCACATTTTTTGCTGTCTGTGCATTTTTTAGGGGTTAATTTTTTTTACTGTAATTCATTACAGTATAAAAAAAAGCTCTTTTAAGAGAGATTAACCCCTTTCTTGCTGTAGATCACTGCCTAAGCAGAGATCTGACGCAAATGCAGCAATCTTGCTGCAGAAGCATTTTTAATTTTTTTAAAACTTTTTTATTACACCCGTCACGTGTTAATTATACCCGCTAGGGGACTACGTTTAACGTAATTTTTTTTTTAAATAAGAGCTATTAACCCCTTCCTTGCCGTATATCACTTCCTAAGCAGCACATATGGTCACTGCCTAAGCAGTGCATATGGTCACTGCCTAAGCAGCGCATATGGAGCAATCTAGTCGCAGAAGGATTTTTTTTTTGCTATCAGCATTTTTTTTGTCAGACTCGCTAGGGGTTAATTATACCCACTAGGGGATTACGTGTATTCCTTTTGAAGCTGTCTGAACACGTGTATAGCGATCAGTAACAGCCGATCAGTGGCAAAGGTGGTTTGGTGATTTCTCAGATGAGCATCACCATTCGTCTGGTTCGATCAATATTGGTAAATATTGTTCTGACCCATATGGATCTGCCTCCCTCTCCTCACTTGAGTTTTAGTGAGGGAAAGAGACAGATCTGTATAACATAATTTTTTAATTGTAATAAATTAAATAAAATGTTAAAAAAATTGTGAGTCCCAAGGGCTTTTATAAAAGCCATACCCTTTGTATAGTGTAGTGTATTAACCCCTTCCCTGCCACTGATCACTGCACAGCAGAAATTTTTTTCTTGTCTGTGCATTTTTAGGGGTTAATTTTTTTGTACAGTACTACAAAGGCTCTTATAAGAGCTATTAACCCCTTCCTTGCTCTACATGTTCAAATTCCAAGTTTGAAAA
Source organism: Pelodytes ibericus (assembly GCA_036172795.1). NCBI lineage: Eukaryota > Metazoa > Chordata > Amphibia > Anura > Pelodytidae > Pelodytes > Pelodytes ibericus. The sequence goes on from CM069862.1 coordinate 146,584,903, forward strand.
TCAAAAAGCGCACCTCTCAAATGTAGCCTTTCAACACCCAACAAAGCTGACAAAGCTATGCATGGGTGGTATCCCTGTGCTCGGGAGATGTTGCTGAACATATATTGTGGTATTGTTTGTCAGTGACACATACCGAAATATGTGAATTTGTGTCTAAAGTACAATGTATGTGGGAAAAAATACACAATAAAATGACTACCACAAACTTTGACAAAGGCTGGTGGTAGAATTGGTGCATGGAAAGTGTTAAAATAACACCATTTAAAATAGCCTAGGGTGTCTACTTTTACAAAATATATACTTTTTGGGGTAAAATACACTGTCCTACTTTAAAAAAAAAGTCCCAAATGAAAGATGGGCTCAGGCTGGCTACACGTCAATATTCCAAGTTGAAAATGCGCACCTTCACAATGTGGCCCTTTTAGCCCCCAAACAACCCAACAAACCTATGCATGGGTGGTATCCCTGTACTCAAGAGATGTTGCTGAACACTTATTGGGGTGTTATTTGGCAGTGACACATACCAAAATCTGTAAATTCATGTCTGAAGTACAAGGTTTGTGAAAAAAAAACACAAAAAAATGACTACCACAAACTTTGACAAAGGCTGGTGGTAGAATTAGTGCATGGAAAGTGTAAAAATACCACCATTTGAGATAGCCTAGGGTGTCTACTTTAAAAAAATATATGGGTTGATGTGGTAAAATACACTGGCTGGTTTCAAATATGTCCCAAATGGGACATGGGTGCAGGCTGTCTGCATGTCAAAATTTCAAATTGGAAAACCAAAAACTTCACCTCCCAAATTTGGCCTTTTACCCCCCAAACAATCCAACAAACCTATGCATGGGGGGTATCCCTGTACTCAAGAGATGTTGCTGAACACTTATTGGGGTGTTATTTGGCAGTGACACATACCAAAATCTGTAAATTCATGTCTGAAGTACAAGGTTTGTGAAAAAAAAACACAAAAAAATTACTACCACAAACTTTGACAAAGGCTGGTGGTAGAATTAGTGCATGGAAAGTGTTAAAATACCACCATTTGAGATAGCCTAGGGTGTCTACTTTTAAAAAATATATGGGTTGATGGGGTAAAATACACTGGCTGGTTTCAAATATGTCCCAAATGGGACATGGGTGCAGGCTGTCTGCATGTAAAAATTTCAAGTTGGAAAACAAAAAACTGCACCTCACAAATTTGGCATTTTAGCCCCCAAACAACCCAACAAACCTATGCATGGGTGGTATCCCTGTACTCAGGAGAAATAGTAGAATCTATTTAGCATGTTTTTTCGTTCGCTATTGTCGATGAGGAGAAGTTGTTTCAAATAAAAACAAAGAAATTTGTGTATTTTTTTTTTTTTACCATATTTTATTATTTTTTTTTAATAATATGATAAGATATGATCAAAAATATGGCATCCATAGAAAGCCCTTTTTGTCCCGATAAAAACAATATATAATATGTGTGGGTACAGCAAATGACGAAGAAGAAAATTACTGCTAAACACAAACAGCACAGAAATGTTAAAATAGCCATTGTCCAGAAAGGACAAAAATGTTTCAAAGGCTCTGTCCTTAAGGGGTTAAATGACCAGGTTATCTAGTTACCTCTTATGTAAGTTTTAGTGTCCCTTTACGTGTTGTGATTAGCACAGTATTGTTTGCAACATAATATAAGTCTGTCTGTGGATTTTTAAGCCAAACTGTATTACATTTCTTTTATTAAAATTTAACTTGAGTTGCCACAGCCTTGGCCATTTTTCCATTTTACCTAAATCAGTTGCCGTTTGGTTTGTACCACGGAACATCTACCCTGTTGTGTCATCAGCAAAAAGGAATGTTTTGCTTTAAAGATTTTCTATAATATAATAAATAAACCTTGTTCCCTTTTATTGCAGAATCTACAGGGATATGATGCAAAATCTGATATATACAGTGTGGGGATCACAGCTTGTGAGCTCGCAAATGGCCACGTGCCATTTAAAGACATGCCGACCACACAGGTAAGGGAGGTTGCGGCATAAAAATACCAATTATTTCGTTCATACTGTCCGTACTTCATGTCTAATGCTCCATGACCAAAATGTTTCTTCCTATTCTACCTCAGATGCTACTGGAGAAATTGAATGGCACAGTTCCTTGCTTGCTTGACACAGCTACTATTCCAGCCTCTGAATTAACCATGAAAACCTCTAGATCAGGAGCTGACTCTGGAATTGAAGAAGGGACCTGTAGTCGCCCGTCTAATGGGGAACCGTCAGCACATCCTTACAACCGCAGCTTCTCCCCTCACTTTCACAACTTGGTCGAACAATGTCTGCAGAGGAATCCTGAGCTCAGGTGAGGGGTGTCAAAGGCACGTAAGAATCCCCTGCTAAAGCTCTAAATATCCAGGGGCCTTGATCCTTGTTTCTTCAGATGCAGGGTATAAAGACCTTTGTTGTAATGACGTGCTATGCCGTCCTACAGACATTTTGAGCCCAAGGGGTTAGCAACACCTTGGAAATGTTTACATCAAGGGTTTCAAGCTACAGCCCTCCACCTGATATCTCACATCATACTCTCTCAGCTAGGAGGCTGGTTTAGATAATATTTCAAGTAACTCACTATTTTCTCCCTGTGTGGGGTAGCGACACTAAATCTCCTATATCCAGTTTGCCCTGGAAGTGTCGTCACAGGAACTGTGACCTCAGATTAGGTAATGCAGACAGGATCATGGGTGGGGATTGTAGTTCACACTATGTTCCACTTGGCTTATATCATTGAAGCGCAAGGACAACAAAAAATACTTCTCCCTGAATGTTACTGGCTGGTACTAGTTTAAATTAACAGGTCAAGTGCTGCCCGGTCTGATCTCATAATATTGACAAAATCAAATTCTAACCATCTACTCTGTGGATGTTATGATACAGGCCAGGTCACAGCACACAAGACTTGCACATTGGCGGCTATTTATAAAGAACACACAAACCTTGATTGCACCTAATATAGACCTGTTTCTTCTTATATTACACCTTTATAATAAGGTCTTGTATTGTAGTCTGCAATACACATCAAAAATGGCACTCCCTAACCATTAATATACTATTATTTTCCATCACACGGCTATGTAAACATTGGAGATTCAGTCACAGCCAGTCATCACATGCTGCCTGTTCTCTTGACAATTCTGTTAGCTTGAAAATAGTTTGATAAAGATCCTTATCAGGATCAAAACATTGCCATTGCGGTGAAATAAAGGACACTACCATGTTTATTTTGTGTCCATTCTTGATTTATTTCTTTTACAGGCCGAATGCCGGCACCCTCCTTAATCATTCCTTCTTCAAACAGGTAAGACTCTTTTTTTTTTGAATTTTTTTTTTTTTAATGCGTTCTTTGAAATGTTCTTTAAGCAGAATAACTTGTTATCTACATGCTGTGCAAGCCATATCTTTAGCTCTAATTATAAACGGACACTGACGTGCACGCACATGGATACTCCCAGTATGCTCAACTTGCAATCCGAGAGTGCCATTTAAAATCTAAAATATAGATTCTGCTAAATTTATTTCTTTAACACCTTTGCGACAAAGGACATGTCAGACAAGTCCTGCCGGGAACTCCGTTCCCGACAATGCATGTGCCTGTCGCATCCTGAGATGAATCAAGCGGTTTTCGCGATCAACGATGTCGAGGCAATAGCCAGCACCGAAATTTATTTTCTGGGGCCCCCACGATCGCCCCATGGAGCGATCGTGGGAGCATGGCTATGCCCTCTGGCGGTCTGCGCTTCGGAAGTGACAGTAACTTCACTTCCGTCGCTCTGAATATGCTACTTGACTGCCCCTAGTGGTAGTTAATTAGCATAGCAATGGAAACAATTTAAAATAAATATTAACTAAAAACTGGTTATATAGTTAGATTAGCCTATAGTGTTAAAATTAAATAATTTTTAGTATAAGGGATAGGGTTAAAATTAAATAAAAATATATTAAGGGATAGCATAAGGGTTAGAGTTGGGGTTAAATTTAGTGTTAAGGTTACATTTTGGTTTCGGGTTGGGGTCAAAAGGTCAATATAGAAAAAAACCCAAAAAACACTATTTTTGGTTTTTGCCCCATAACTCACAAAAAAATACCGAAAAATATGGAAACATGCGTATTTCTGAACTCGGGACAACATTTAGAAACTATTTAGTTTCTTTTTTAATGATTGTATTTGTCTAAATTATATTTTAGGTCAAAGTTAGAAAAAGTGGGTTTTTTTTAAATTTTCATCATATTTTATGATTTTTTTTGTAGTATATTATAAGATATGATGAACATAATGGTATCTAATGAAAGCCCTTCTTATAACGATAAAAACAACATATAATTTGTGTGGGTACAGTATGTGAAAAAGTAGAAAATTGCAGCTAAACACAAACACCCCAGAAATGTCAAAACAGCCATTGTCACCAAGGGAAAGTCAAGGTGAAAATGTCTTGTCACTAAGGGGTTAAAACATTTGCAATTTATTAATGACATGCTTTCTGTGACTGTTTTCTTCATGAATGATTTGTATTAATAAATGAACACGCCCTCATTTGCAGATAAAGCGCAGGGCCTGTGATGCCCTCCCAGAATTACTCCGTCCCGTTTCACCAATTACGAACTTTGAGGGTGCAAGAAGCTCCGATCCCCAGGGAATGATGGAAATTGTGTCTGGTCTGGAGCACCTTGATGTGGAGAGCTGGGACTTTTAAGGGACTGTGGGGAGGGATTTGTTCATGTTTACACCGCACAGACTTCAAGAGTTTTCACTTGTTATTGGGAAAGGAGTGGAGGACACATAACCTTAAACATTTCAACACCACTGATTGTAGGAATCGTGGGAGAGCACCTGACCATTACGTTAACCCTTGAAGCGGCAGCTCTAGACCATACTCTGTAATGTGTGTATATTTCTTTCTTCCTGATGACCTTGAAAAGGTTTAAGAGGATCATCTATACTTTAAAAGCACTTCACATTAAATAATAGAACATTAAAACTGGGTTAAAGGGACTGCTATTGCCAAAAAAGTATTTACAGTGGGCTTGCAGAGCAGTAAAAAAATGTATTTGTTGTGATAGCTGGATGTACTAGAAAATGCATAGATTGACAAATGTGCTCATGCTTATATCTCCTTATGGCACCATATGCAGATTGAATGTTATCCACTGTAATAGTTTATTAGTACAGGGTGCCACCTGGGGATGTCATAAGTTGGAGACCGCACAAACATATATTTTTTGTTACTTCTATGCATTTGCTTGAAATTTTGATAAATGGTTTACTTTTTATGCTCTGCAAATAATATGTAAGTAATGATGTCCCATTAACATGGTATAAAGCAGCTTTCTAGATCTTTGGAATAGTTGTTCAGTATATCAAAAATGCTAGCACAGTTTTTATGGTCTATTTTCTAATGTCAGTATTCATTCTGATGATAGTGTTTTTGTTTTCTTCTGTAGCACTTCAGTGGTTTCCTATTAAATGGTTTTTCACGTTAGGATTGTTTAACCCTTTGAACACCACAGACTGTTTCAAATGTTTGTCTCTGCTCTGACTAATTCGGTCAAACGTCATTCCAAAAGGGCCAAAGACCAGTCACATTTTGAGGATAAACTTACTTTTGCAGTTTTCCCTCATCTCCTGCTGCGCTAAAGAGGTGTCCCTCAAACTACGTAGTCTTAACCTTTTTATGGGATTCACTAGTAGGATACTTTCAAATCCAGCTAGATCCATGCAATTCAGGGACATTGTGAGGATATATACTGTGTTTTTAGTTGCCTGTGGGATATGGAAAGTTGAAAGGTGTTGTATAAAAAGAGGAATACTAGGGAACAGTTCCAAAGTAGAGCAATAAGCAGGAACAGGTTTCCATGGTGATTGCGTCACTTTTAGACTGTTGCCCAAGGAATTTTTTTTTTTTTTTTATATACAGTCCCAAATGTATGACAGTACCTTACTTACCTGTGTGTACTGTAGTGTATGACAGTGATGGCTAACCTTGGCACTCCAGACATTTGGGAACTACATTGTGCCACTTTTAAGGGTGACTGAGTATTATGGGATATGTAGTTTCCAAAAATGTGCAGTCAAAATTAACCATCACTGATGTCACTATTGGGCTTCAGGCCTCACCAGCAGTTTTAGCATTTTGAAAGTGACATACTGCAGTACTAACGTTTACCCAGTACAGTTCTCCTTTTAAATGTTGTTAAGCAATCTGTATGTCTATGCACCTCTGCATTGGTCGACTGTGATCATTGGAGACACCAGGATAGAGGTTAATTTATTCTGTAATGAATATATGTAAATGAACATCCAGTGTATGCAGGTAAATAATTAGCATACTTCCCCTTTTACATGTAATTAATGAAAGGGCATAAACATACGTGAGTAGCACTTTTAAAACAGGGATCATCCTATATGCTGTACACTATGAACCCTATGATGGTTAGCAAGCTGAACATTATTGGAATCATATCCACAGGAGTTGGGTAAAGAGGATTGGAGTCTGGTAGCATAAGTTATAAACTGGAGACACTCTGTTACACATTTTATGCCAAAATGAATAAACTTTAGATATTTCACATATCCTTGTTAAATCTCGCATTGATGCTCTTTCTGTATTTGTGTACTGTCGCTATGACCACTTCTTGCTCAATTTCAACAGTTTGTCTTATAGTCATGACTGAATGAAATTCTCACAAAGAGAGGCCACTTTCATTTACATTACGCAGAAAACGTTATACTAATCCCATATTTTTTTTCATCCTCAAATACAACCAGCCAGCTACATGCATTTGGTGTATGTTACTGTACTGAAGACACTATCAGCAATTGTAATTAATTGAATACTGATTAATAGCTGGTGCAGCTCTAGGTTTAATACCGGTATATAAACAATGTAATAATACAAGACTGTCAACTATTAATAGCATTTGTTCTATATTTGCAATCTGTGATTTAAAGTGTCTGTGTGCTGCTAAATTCTCACTTGTAATATAGTGTTATAACCAACATTTTTTATTTGTCCAGAATTCTAGTCTCTCACAGCTTCTTATATATAATAGATACCTCAAGGAATATAGACTGCTGTATTTTATTTTAGCAAACAATAGAATTGTATTGTAAGGTGTTTAATTTGGGCTTCAAGTAACACGGCCAACCTCAACAGCTGACTTTTTTTTCCAGTATGAATGATTCCAGACGGTAAAAATATTTTTTATAAACCTTTTATTCATGACAAAAAAAAAAAAAGCACTATATACAGGAACCATCTGACTGCATTAGTTGGTCTCATCTGGGGAATGTTCATCTTCCTCTGCTGCCTTGTGTTTCTCTAGTTTTGCAGCCAGTTCTAAAAGAGAGCGATGGAAAAAAAAAAAATAGCATTTTACAGGTTAATGCTGTGTTGGTCCTTGCATCCCTTTAAGGTTTGTTTGCTATATGACAAGAATTAAAGCAAACTGCCTTAAATTACTGGCAGTTTAGGACACAATGAGGGTTATGTATAAGGATGGCACAGACGCAGATAGCAGCAAAAAGTGGCGCCATTTGACGTGTGTGCCTATATAAAAAGCAGACTTCTGACAAATTTCGGGAGTCTGCGCCACCTCCGCCACAAAAGCACTTCCGGGATGTGTGCCAGCACAGCCAATGTTAAATACACTTTTATACATAACCCCACTGTGTTTTATTACATTGTAATATGCAAATGTGCAGTTCCTTCTAATAGGAATACATTATTATGCCAGCACTGCTCAATGCAAAAAGGAGCAGAGAACGGACACCGGTCCCAAGACTCACCTTTAGCTGGATTAAAGACACCATTAGTCTGTGTGTTACAGACATAACAGCGTTTGGATTTCCGGTAATGCTGCAGGGCACAGGTCTCGCAGAAATAGTGTCTGCACCTGAAGTAGTGTAGAAGAAAAGACAAATGGAAGTCTCCATATAGGTTTAAAGTGAGGCATGGGAACATGTCAAGTACAGTTCTTCCTATATATTTAACCCCTTGAGGACACATCTGTTTTTATACTTTTGCAGTGTTTGTGTTTAGCTTTAATTTTCCTCTCTCATTTAGTGTACCCACACTATAATGTACTGTTTTTAAGCCATACAAGGGATTACTTTAACACTTTCCGGTCAGATGGTGCATTGGTCCTTAATGACCAAAGCACCATCCGTGTGTCTGTGTTCCTGGCTCGATTGCAAGTCTCTGCAGCGGGATCCCCAGTACAGCTCATTGCAGGGAGCCGCAATGAGCTGTAACATGCAGGACGGGTTCACTTTGAGCGTCAGTGAGGCCACTCAAAATCTCTGCAGCGGGGTCCGCACACAGCTCATCGCTGTTTAATGTAGGACTTTCCAAACCGTCCTACGAGCATCTAGGCACTAAAAAGTAGGACGCCATGGAACGTCCTAGAAGCGGGAAGGGGTTAAATACCATAAATTTCATCATGACAATTTACAATAAAAAAAAATAATCTTAAAATGATAAAAAAAAAAATTGGGGGAAAACCCACACTTTTTGTAACTTACATGAAAAAGGATTTTACACATCTACAAAGGCAAATAAAAAAAAAATGCTAAATAGCTTATAGTATTTGTCCTGAGTTTAAAAATACCCATTATTTACATGTTTTTCTATAAGTCATGGGAAATAACTTTTTCTAACCTTTTTCTGCTGCAGTGACCTTTTAACCCCAACACTAATCACCATAACATTAGCAGTAACCCCAATTCTAACCCAAGTATTTTTTTTCCATTCTAAGTGTAATGTTGCTAACTGCTTCTAGAGGCAGTCTAGCAGACGCAAAAAGCGACAGAAGTGATATCTGATCATTTCCGTTGCCCTTGCTGACTCCAGCAGCACCATAGTGGAGGGACATGTTGCTTTCCGATATGGCGCCTGCGATCTTGGTGCCCCAGGGAGCCAAATTTTGCTGTTGCTTAATGCCTTGAAATTGAGGCATTATAGCAACACCACACCGCTCGTTTAACTGGAGGATGTTCCATGCAGTCCTGGGCATGTTAATTCTGAGTACACTGCTGTACGATGACAAGTTTCAGTTTTGCTTGGATGCACATATGCAAATATACATATAATAAAAAAATGAAAAGGCCCTTAAGCACTTGTTTGCAATATTATCAGTCAAAATGCATTATTCCTGGGACATTTAGTTTTACTACTCACTTTGTGATCACTGGGTTCTTGAAGGATTCTCTGCAGATGAAGCACTTGAAGGGCAGATCTTCATCACCACTGCTTACTTCATAATTTTCGTCATCTAGAAGAGAAAAAGCCAACAAATATCTGGTCAGGAGAAATCATCAGGTAACTTCACTTTCTGGCTTTTAGATCATTCCTCTACATAGCCAGTCAATAAGGTACAAGGCTACCAATAGCACTATGTACTGGTTAAAATACCCATTTACCATTGGCTCCGTAACGTCCCTCTTCAAGCTCCCTTTCCAACTGCCAGCCATGCTTGTAGTCTGAGCGGTCATGGAGAAACTTGCAGCTGTCTGAAGGGGGTAAAGGAGACATTTAATGCACTGAACAGGAAGGAAATATGTAGAGGAAGAATCAAAACTCGACATCCACATGACTGGATGGACATGTACATCCAATAAATATAGGGGGAAATCACTGAGCAGGAAAAAAAAAGTGTTCTGTAAAATGCATGAGATTTTATCTTACAAAGCCGTAAGTGGTAACTAAGAGAAGATAGACTCTGAAATGATAGAAAAACTCAAAAGGAGGAGATGTTGATGAAGGGGGCATGGTTACAGAATAACAGTGAATTAATTTACTGCTCATAGCAGAAGAGGGATGGAGAGTGTGAGAGAGATTATATGAAGGACCACTCCCCAAGTTTGATAATAAATAATAAATTAATTTGTTCCCCAAATGTCAGCTTAGACATGCATTTACCACTTTACAATACATCTTACCCTCTGGAGGCTATCTCCTCTTGCTAGTATGGTTGTCCTCAACATTTTTTATGAGCCAATCAGAGGTCAAAGAGATGCATAAATATACACAATGCAGGTGGATTAGCGCACACCTGCTTCCACATGAGAATGACGTCACCATTTCACATGTCCTGTGCTTGCCCAATTATTTTCAATTGGAAAACTTCTGGAAATGCATAGTTCTGAACATAAAAGGTGTATGCACAAAATCTTTGTGTATTAAGTACGGGCTGGACTGTGCTTTTTTCCTGCAATCTCAAAGCTGAAAAGCAGCAGGAACTGATAAGGAAAAAGGAAGGTTAAGTGCTCCTTTTTAAGTAGAGATACACATTCAAGCACTAACCCCCAAAGCCGCAAAATCCAGTCTCCTTATAATCCTTGCAGATGTCAGGCTGATAGTCCCACCTCACTGTTGCTCGCAAGTGGTCAGGAGCACGGATTGGCCCCTTCCTATTGTAGAAAGAAATATTGGTGTGAGTAAATAGCATTCTAACATGTGGTTGGACAGGGAAAGAGAGATTTGTAAAGTACCAGGCCACATTACAGAACATGTGTATTCGTGCAGCAGCAGATAGGGTTGCCACCTGGCCGGTAATTTACTGGCACAGCCGGTATTTGGGGTCTTGAAGCCGGGACCGGTATACCTAATATACCGGCAATGCAAAGCCCGGTATTTCCGTGGGTGTAGCAGCCTTATGCTGCTGCTGTATCTCCCCCACGTGCAGAGCCTTCTGCCTTCCAGGACACTGTCCCGGAATCAGAGGATTCAGCTCTTGCGGGGAGAGGTACAGCAGCAGCATAGTGACCTGCTATGTGCTACGGACCTGCTTGGAGCTCCGCCACTTGCAAGCTGCACTGAAGAGGACCGACACCCGATGGAAAGAAACAGCTCAACCTGACAGCTAGAGACCCCTCCATGACAGGTACAGGAAGAGAGAGACTGAGAGAGACTGTAAGAGAGAGTAAAAGTCTGTGAGAGAGAGAGTGAGTGAGTGAAGTCTCTGTGTGTGAGAGAGAGAGTGACAATCTGTGAGAGAGAGCAGTGAGAGAGAGAGCAGAGACAGTGTGAGAGAGTGAAAGTGACAGTCTATGAGAGAGAGAGCAGAGACTGTGAGAGAGTGAGAGAGAGCAGAGACTGTGAGAGAGTGAGAGAGCAGAGACTGTGTGAGAGAGAGAGCGCAGAGACTGTGAGAGAGAGAGCGCAGAGACTGTGTGAGAGAGAGAGCGCAGAGACAGTCTGAGAGAGAGAGAGCAGAGACTGTGTGAGAGAGAGAGCGCAGAGACTGTGTGAGAGAGAGAGCAGAGACTGTGTGAGAGAGAGAGCAGAGACAGACTGTGAGAGAGCAGAGACAGTCTGAGAGAGAGAGAACAGAGACTGTCTGTGAGAGAGAGAACAGAGACTGTCTGTGAGAGAGAACAGAGACTGTCTGTGAGAGAGAGAACAGAGACTGTCTGTGAGAGAGAGAACAGAGACTGTCTGTGAGAGAGAGAACAGAGACTGTCTGTGAGAGAGAGAACAGAGACTGTCTGTGAGAGAGAGAACAGAGACTGTCTGTGAGAGAGAGAACAGAGACTGTCTGTGAGAGAGAGAACAGAGACTGTCTGTGAGAGAGAGAACAGAGACTGTCTGTGAGAGAGAGAACAGAGACTGTCTGTGAGAGAGAGAACAGAGACTGTCTGTGAGAGAGAGAACAGAGACTGTCTGAGAGAGAGAGAACAGAGACTGTCAGAGAGAGAGAGAACAGAGACTGTCTGTGAGAGAGAGAACAGAGACTGTCTGTGAGAGAGAGAGAGAACAGAGACTGTCTGTGAGAGAGAGAGAGCAGAGACTGTCTGTGAGAGAGAGAGAGAGAGAGAGAGAGAGCAGAGACTGTGTGAGAGAGAGAGAGCAGAGACTGTGTGAGAGAGAGAGAGAGCAGAGACTGTGTGAGAGTGAGAGAGAGAGAGAGAGAGAGAGAGAGAGAGAGAGCAGGGACTGTGTGTGAGAGAGAGCAGAGACTGTGTGTGAGAGAGAGCAGAGACTGTGTGTGAGAGAGAGCAGAGACTGTGTGTGAGAGAGAGCAGAGACTGTGTGTGAGAGAGAGCAGAGACTGTGTGTGAGAGAGAGCAGAGACTGTGTGTGAGAGAGAGCAGAGAATGTGTGTGAGAGAGAGCAGAGAATGTGTGTGAGAGAGAGCAGAGAATGTGTGTGAGAGAGAGCAGAGACTGTGTGTGAGAGAGAGCAGAGACTGTGTGTGAGAGAGAGCAGAGGCTGTGTGTGAGAGAGAGCAGAGACTGTGTGTGAGAGAGAGCAGAGACTGTGTGTGAGAGAGAGCAGAGACTGTGTGTGAGAGAGAGCAGAGACTGTGTGTGAGAGAGAGCAGAGACTGTGTGAGAGAGAGCAGAGACTGTGTGTGAGAGAGAGCAGAGAATGTGTGTGAGAGAGCAGAGACTGTCTGTGTGAGAGAGAGAGAGAGATAGAGCAGAGACTGTGTGTGAGAGAGCAGAGACTGTGTGTGACAGAGAGCAGAGACTGTGTGCGAGAGAGAGCAGAGACTGTGTGAGAGAGAAAGAGCAGAGACTGTGTGAGAGAGAAAGAGCAGAGACTGTGTGAGAGAGAAAGAGCAGAGACTGTGTGAGAGAGAAAGAGCAGAGACTGTGTGAGAGAGAAAGAGCAGAGACTGTGTGAGAGAGAAAGAGCAGAGACTGTGTGAGAGAGAAAGAGCAGAGACTGTGTGAGAGAGAAAGAGCAGAGACTGTGTGAGAGAGAAAGAGCAGAGACTGTGTGAGAGAGAAAGAGCAGAGACTGTGTGAGAGAGAAAGAGCAGAGACTGTGTGAGAGAGAGCAGAGATTGTGTGTGAGAGACAGACAGAGACTGTCTGTGTCAGAGAGAGACAGTCTGAGTTTGTGAGTAAAAGTCTGTGTGTGAGCAAAAGAGACAGTCTGTGTGAGAAGCTGCATGTGTCTGTGTGTGATAGACGGCTTGTCTGTGTGTGTGACAGTGTGTGCGAGAAAGCTTGTTTGCCAGTGTGAGACACAGCTTGTGTGTGTGTATATATGATATACAAATATATATATATATATATATATATATATACACATATACACACACACACACTTCTCACTGACATGATATACAAATAATATATATAATTTCAGTGATAAACCGCCCCCTTTGTGGCTCCACCTCTCATGGCCCCTCCCTCTTGTAGCTCCGCCCACACATATGGCCGGTATTTTTTGGAGGAAAAGGTGGCAACCCTAGCAGCAGGTCAAGAATGATTTTTATCTGTACTAGATTTGGAAGCTAGAGCATTACAGAGCAAGAGAGAGTTCCATTTATCACAATATCAGTAACAGCGGGTGTCTGTAAATTATCAAGTAAGTAAGTAGAGATCCTCGTACCTCACCATACCAGAAGATGCATTCCCAAGAGATGTATCTTTTGGTTTAACAAACTTCTGGTAATTATGTATTCCACGATATATCTTATCATCCTCCTTCCCTTTCATCTCCTGCAGAAGACAGCAGAATTGCAATAAGACTGAATAAGTAAGAAGGACTATATGGGGGAGAACAGTTTCTATTAATATTTTAAGCTATAAAAAAGGCTCTCACACAGCACTGGGGTGTAAAATAGTGTCACCTCTTGCACTTTCTGGCTCCTCTCAAATATGGCCTGAGCATCCTTGTCTTTTTCTGTGTCCAGCTCATATGTGGCTGTAGCTCCCATGTCATCTGGTCCCACGGGTTTCTGGAATATGAAAAGATTAGGTCACAGGCTTAATAAACTTCAGTAATTTACAACATGATTTATAATATTCAGCAAAGCATGTCCTTCACTGAGAGAAGATAAAAGTCAACATGAGCGTAACAGATAACCAGGTTTCTTAAACTTTGAATTATCTTTCAGTATAACGCTTTTCAAGAGAAGTGTCTCACCGCGGATCGGTTGGATTTGTAGGAGACAGTGATGGATTTTGCGGATTTATCCTCTTCCTCGCTACTGCTTGCTTTGTAGTCTGCGGATTCCTTCACACCGGACTTACTCTGAAACAGAAATCCATTTACAGACAATACAGTTAAAGAGACACACTGTGTATCTCACCAAAGGGAGAATCAAACAGAACTGAGCTAAGATACAAGGAACAGGTCTTGACCACCAAAGGCTAAAGCAGATTGTTTTGGGGTGTATCGGTTATAGACCCTGTTATTGTCATGTCTTGTTTATTACATCATGGAGCACTACCAAATATGATGGCACTTATATTTATTGTTAGAATTAAAAATATACAAAGTCAACCTGTTAACCAACCTTTTGTATCATAGGGTTGCCAATCTCCCTTCTTTTCCTCCTAATTACAGAGGCACCCTCATCTTCCTCACTGCTTTCTGTAGATACAAAAGCATAATATGAAGGCCAGACCAAATATAATTACAAGTTTCAAACAGGACAAGAAATTGGCATACAAGTCAGAAAGAGCAATTGAAATTGAGGAAAATTGTTAATTCACTAAACAAACACACACAAAAAAAAACCTTTTAGTCTATTTCATCTATAAATCAGAGCCAGTACTAATACTCAAGTGATGTGCCCATCACTTTCCAAAAAACTCTTGTGATGTTATTTTGGAAAGTAACAATGCAAGAACACTCAGATAATTCTCTCCCCAGCTTCTCATCAACCAGCACTGAAAAGGCCATGCTGCAAAAATGAAAGGGATGCACATTACAGAGCAATTTAAACTGATTAACCCCTACACATATCTATAAAAATATATATGTTTTCGTTTACATTTTTGTGCCATGTGTAAGTAGCCGCTAAGCTGTACTCAGCTATGAATGACAACTCTTTAAAAAAAGATCATGGTCACATTATTTTACACAATAAATTAAAATAAGTAGGGATGTTCTGAATGTTAAAAAAAATATTTATTACTTTTTCCTCTCCCTGGAAACTCAAGCATGCCTGTAATTGGGTGTATACTATTAGCACATTAACCGTGAATCCATCTAGTTCAATCAAGCCTCCAATTAGGAGTGCCTCAGTTACCATACTTGGGCACAGCATTAACCAGCTTTATTGTGTGTGCACTAAAAGCGTCAACTCCGGTTCTTAAAGGGACACTAAACTTTACTTTCACTTGTGTTTCCAATATAGAAGCACAAGTGGAAGTTTAGTTGTCCCTAGTGTGAGGATGAACTGGCGTGTACTTCTGATAGTACATGCCAGTTTACCCTGACCGGAAGCTGATGTCTGGTCGGCGATTGGCTTTTTCTGCTAGCACAGAGAGACCCTCATTTCTGCATGGGATCAGTTGCTACGCGCCGGGTTTATTCCAGACCAGCAGGACAGTTTAGTTGTCTTTCAAATGAATGTATGAAATACACATATTTCTGCTGGGGTGGGAAAATGATGTACAGTATGTTAACATTAAAAAAATATCACTATATTAGAAACAAGGTATATTTTATGTAAAAGAAGGGGGTGTTTTAGGATTTAGATAATTTATGAGATCATGTGCCCTTTGCAATTTTCCCGATCCGCCTGTATCATGCATATTATAAGGTGGTTTTATACCCTCTATCAAACATGTTAAGCGATTCAATTCTCTCCATTTTTCCTCATTTAGCCTACTCTGTTTGTGAGCCTGTCACTGGCACTAATGGATGCATATGGAATACTTCTCAATATGGGTCAGCTCTATTGTGAATTTGTTCTCCTATCCGAGACACCGGAGTATGAAGTCAGGACCGCAGAATACTAGTGATACAAATCAGGACAGTTGGGGGCTAGGCAAGTTGAATCCTGGTTAGCTCATCGGACACCTTGCCTTATCTTCGGTTGTGAAGTCATCAGTTATGAAATGACTCACCTTGGAGATATAAAAAGCCCCACAAGATGGGAAGCACTGCTCTGCTGACATACATGGTTATTGTTTCACAAAGAACTTTTCTAATCATTTTTACAAGGCACCATATTATTCTGCATTACTATAAACTGTCCAACATACATACAAATAGCTGGTGTGAGCAGCCTTCTCATTCATGAAAAAATATTGGGCTGCCTCGAAATAAACTTTGATTTTTTTTCCCCCCTAATAAAAGTTTTCTACACATATATGTAATAGTCTATTACATATATGTGTAGAAAACTTTTTTTTTGGGGGGGGGGAATCAAAGTTTATTTCGAGGCAGCCCAATATTTTTTCATGAATGAGAAGGCTGCTCACACCAGCTATTTGTATGTATGTTGGACAGTTTATAGTAATGCAGAATAATATGGTGCCTTGTAAAAATGATTAGAAAAGTTCTATGTGAAACAATAACCATGTATGTCAGCAGAGCAGTGCTTCCCATCATGTGGGGCTTTTTATATCTCCAAGGTGAGTTTACTTACTAATAGATCTAGTCTCCTGCTGGCGTGGTATCGGCCAGTCCTCTTGCCCTTCTTGTTTTCACTTGTGTACATTTTTGCCACCAAAACCCCCTCACCCCTTTCCTCCTCTCTCCGTTTCCGCCCGGCAAACTTTCTCGTGCTTTTTTTGAAAACAAAGCTGCAAACTGGAGACTTTGAATCTGACACACTCTCCGTCATTTTTGAGCCTGAATCCGCCATCTTTACAGCCGACATCCGAAGCGTGACGTCATCAACATGTAGTTATAGCCAGACTCCTATAACCTGACGAGAATTAAAATATCGACACCTGCTGGACAAACAAAAAAGTGCAGCTCATTATTACTTGAGACTCGACATGTAAAATACAGTCTGAGGCACATACAGCAAGTTTCTAGGCATGAATTAGCACCTGCTAAATGTGGGTTTTGATAATCAGAGCAACAGTTTTATTAAAAATGTGACTGTAAACATCTTGTTTGTCACGCTGCCTAATTAGGAATACCAGGAAGGCCAATTGCCCTCCTGGGCTGCCCTCTACTCAAGCTCAATTCGTTGGGCCACTTACTGAAAAAAATGATGCCTCCCCCTGGATAGTTTATCCATTAAAAGCCCACTGACCATTTGCTAATTAATAGCACACTGATAATTTGCTCATTAATATGCCACTGATAATTTGCTCATTAATGTGCCACTGATAATTTGTTCATTAATAGCCCACTGATCAGGGCCGGTGTTCTGACAGATTTCTCGAGCAAATTCTCCTGCGCAATCGTAGGAGAATTTACTCATTGCGCATGCGCACAAAGTTACAACTGATCACTCAGCTGTAACTTTGTAAAGACTGCGCATGCGCGAGCGACGCTACCCACCTCCCGTCCCCTTAACACCCCCCGCACACCCCTTCTTACCAGCTGTTCCCAAGAGGCGAGCACAAAGCGCATGCGCACAACAATCAAGCCCTAAGATCAGCCGTTTGGACATGCGCACGTCGATGGACAAATGTCTCCAGAGGTTTTAAAAACGCTAAGGTGGTAAGTAACATGGGGGGGGGGGGGACATAAGGGGGCAACAAAGGGGAAAGCGTGAGATGGTGTGTGTTCCTCGCACATGCGCTGTTCTGCCAAAGGTACGGCTGATTGACAGCTGTAACTGTGTGAGCATGTGCTGTGATGCACAATGAGCAAATTCTACAGTAGAATTTGTTCGAGAAATTCGTCAGAACACCCCCTTTATATGAGCACCCCTGTCTTTACTGCCCCCTTTATATGACCACCCCGTCTTTACTGTTGTCAGAACACCGGCCTTACGTGTCCCGGCGCCCTGTGCGGGCCTCTCCTGTGGAGCCACCACCCGGCCCCCCCCCCGATCCTTGCTCTTTCGTCTCCCTCCATGTATGTGTCTCTCCCTTCCCATGTTTGTCCCTTTCCTCTTCCTTGCCATGTCTGTTCTCTCGCCCCCTCCTTCCCAAAATCTGTTCTCTCTCCCCCTCCTTCCCCATATCTGTTCTCTCTCCCCCTCCTCCCCCATATCTGTTCTCTCTCTTGCTGCTCTTCCTCCTCCCCATATCTGTTCTCTCTCTCGCTCTCCCTCCTCCCCATATCTGTTCTCTCTCTCCCCCTTCCTCCCCATATTTGTTCTCTCTCTCTCCCCCTCCGTTTTCTTAACTCCCCCCCCTTTTCTCTTCTCTTCCCCCATTCCTATGTTCTCTCTCCCCCCTCCCCTTCCTCTGTTCTGTCTCTCCTCCGCTCCCCTTGTTCTGTCTCTCTGCCCTCCCCTTATTTTGTCTCTCCCCCCTCCCCTTGTTCTGTTCTGTCTGTGAGGGGTATTAGCTCACCAGGTGAGAGGTGTAGCTCCGCCCCCACCCTGCGGGCAGCATGAGAATGTGCTGCTCGGGCTCCCCACACACAGTGATTATGCAGGGTATCGGAAATCCTCTCACCCGGTGAGCTCCTCCCCCTCCACCAGCAAACTTCTTCTTCTTTTTTGTGCGATCACACAGGTCGCACACCCCTACTGCCGGCCCTGCCACTGATAATCTGTCCATTAATAGCCCACTGATAATTTGTCCAATAATAGCCACTGACTTGTCCATTAATACCCAACCCCCCCCCCCCCCCCCCTATTTGAGGCCCTGTCAATTAGCTGGGGCTGGAGCATTAAACACTTCTAAGTTCCCTAGTGCAGAGCATCTAACAGTCCTGCAGCTGGTGTATTTTGGTTTTGTGCTGCCTTGGCCTTCAGGAACATCCCCCCTTTCCCCATTGCAGAACCAGGACATGCCCATCACCCACATTGCACACCCAGGACATGACCCATCACCCACACTGCCCATCTAGGAAGCCCCCTGCAGCTGCTTGAACAGAACGCCGACCATTGCGGCATTCTTGTTTTTCCCACAGTGCCGATTTCATTCTCCGGTGTCGGGATACCAGGTAATACATACAGCACATATTCAGAATTGTGTTAACGCACAGTAGCGCTGACACTCCAACTACCCAGCTGTCTGTAGTTTACACTCTCTTTATTTTAAGTTCAAGAGCCAGGAATGTGCTTTTACTGTAAGATAAGGACCATCATCTAGTGATACCAGAGGGCATGTTAGAGGGCACAACAAGATAAATACCTGTGATAAGCAGAAGTAGCAGGTATCAATGAATAGTTTGGCAAGGGATATATAGAATAGGAAAACCAATAAATATTTAAGTACAATTTTTAGATTGCATCAGTATATTGTAATTTTACACCACTGATTGCATCCTAACCTGCCCATAACACTTGCATAGCTGCAACATATTTGGTTTTAAGATGTACTGCAGTTTGCTATTTTCCCCAAGATAGCGCTATAGTATGCATTTTCTATAAGCATCTGATCACATGGCAAGCTTATTGGATCTGAAAGTTACTACATTATCATATTCTGCAGAATATAGCCTCACTGAGTCTGGTTTTATTACTGAATTTCGTTCTGTGTGATAATATTTGGTTATTGTATGCTTCTGCCTACTATTACTAGAGTCTGGGATGACCTGAAATAACCCGAGGTTGCTATAACACGTAACACATCACTGGAAACTCCAGGGTGTGCTAGTCAAGAGTTAGTTCATTGGCCGGTACTTGTTACGTCATCCCTCTGAAACTGGTATTTGTAGTTCTTTCCGCTCTGCATCGGTATACCAATTTAAGAATTCTGAACTTCAAATCCCAGAATCCTCTAGGTCGATATTATTTTCATGGTTCATTATCATCACCATTTTAAGGTAACTAAATGTGTTTAATAATCCTAATTTCAATCCCAATATTATACTTTGTTGCATACCTCATTAATTATGTATTATTTCCCTGTATGCTTATTCCATCTATCATTTTGGATGCGCAGTGCAAGATGTTTGTTATAAGAGAAATGTTATGTCACCCGAGTGAATCAACGTCTGTCTGTTTTAATGACATTACATAAAATGGTATTTAATTGTGCATCTTGAAAATAGTGTAATTTGTGCCCACTGTTACCCACTGCTTTTCTAGTATATCATTGGTAAAGTTGCTAGAGTACCCTTATTCTTACTAAATATGCTTGTTTATGATTACATTGTCTTAACCAGGGGCATCCAAGTTTTTCTGACTTTAAATATTTATTTTTACAGTAATGTTGAAGAACAGCAGTGCAGAGCTTTGTTATCGTAAACACCAATTTGAAGCTCTGTATAATTATTATTTATAAAACATAACATTATTCTGCAGTGCTGTTCTGGGGGTCTTCCAAATGACACTAACCCACAGGATATGTTACTGCTTAATAGTCCTATCTATGCTGTTATCTCCACTGGCTGTAAATTTAACTGCAATATCTTCATTATTAATCCTCTAATGTATAACCGGATCTCCTGCAGGCCCCTGCTCATCCACAAGACACAGTAATAGTCTCCTTTTACAGTGTGTATCTGTAAGAGATTGGCTGATTATTGGCAAGTCGAACTGTGTATTTGCTGAGTATCCTTTTAAAATATGTTAACCCTTTGTATGACAGGAGATTGAGCCACTCAACCACTCCGGATTTGACAGGCTTATTAATAAAATACTTTCTAGTGGTATAGATAATACTATGTTTAAAAGCAGAGACATTTTCTATATGTGTTTGTACTTTCTTTGAAGATACTTTGCTGTTATTTGAGCCTTATATATCATTTTGCCTTCATGAAAATGGTGACCTAATTATAGTCTCAGATAGACCACATTCATTTGATCACCTACATCAATTTTAAAGGTACTCTGTCATGCAGAACAACAGCTAGCAAACTTATATATTAGGGAGTTATAGTAAAATAAAAGTTAGCCAACCTCTTTTTGACCCTGCACACACACACACCTGTGCAGTGAAATTGGTCCCAGAATGCTTTGCACTGACATTTTCTAGCCATCTCAAGAGAATTTCTCAGCTGGTGCAGTGGGAGGTGCATGCTAACATAATCATAATGTTTTTCTGATCAGCAGAAAGCCCAGCAGACATAGAAGGTAAAATGTACAGGCTGTTTACTAAAAATCTCAAAGCTGCATACAAATTGTGTTTGATTTTTTACAAAAGAAGCATGGTAAAGGTTTAATGGCCTTTTAAAATTATAATTAGCCAATCATGGTATAGAGATGAAGGATCAAAGTCTGCAAAAATGGCTTTTATTGGATGAATGGGTAGTGAGCCATAACTTACTACTAGTATGTGTCAGTATTTTTTTTTATTAGAACTGTACCTATTTACCCCTTTCCCGGCTATTAAGAAACAAAAATGGTTGGTTTATGAATATGTCTGCATGCCAAGTTTCAGGAAACAAGTGATCCTCCAGTAATTGGGGGCAGGGTGAGGACCCTTTGGAACCATTGATTGCTGTTCCCTCCTGGCTCCTGTGCATCTAATGCTCTTGACTTTTCTCTATTGATTGTTGTCTTAAAAAAAGATTAGATATCATTTTCAGAATGAGGATTGTAAACATTTCCTGCCAGGGTTACAGGTGACTCCACCCTGCATGCTATTTAGTGGAAGTGTACAGTTTTTCAACCGCAGTCAAACCTCCCTGTTTGGTAGAAAAAGAAAGTTTGTCAAGTGAAAATCAGTGTGTCAACAGGGACTGTGCTTGTGAAAAGCGAAAACCGAACGGTGAATAATGAATTTACAGAGCCAGTGATAACAGTAAAGGTTGCTGCCCTTGTAGCAGGAGTCTGGGACACCTCTGAATCCATCTGTACCTGGTAGTCTAGTGGGGAACTTAATATCTGTGCTTTCATTGGCACACATCTCCCTTTGTGCTTCCTTCCCAATGTGCTGCATCACAGAGGGCACTATATTTGGCATTACTCCTGGCTCTCTATATATTGCTTCCACTAGGATTCCATGGAGAAGGTTAAAGGGTATTAGTCACCTAAATATAGTTTATACTGTTAATGCAGAGAACACAAAAATATATATATATATCTGGACAGTGTGTTAACAGAATTGCAATGAATTTCATCGAATAAAAGGAAAACATGTTTTAGATGTGTTTGTGGTGTCTCCTGTTTGTGGTTTTATATGCAAATTATCCATAATAGTACAAACACATAACACATGAAGCCCAAAGAGCTGAAAGCAATCTGGGAACCACAAGGTTCCCCAATAATACCATATTGTCAAACATGCTCAGATTTGTCAAATAAAAGCCCTTGGATGTCTCTCTCCCTTCCCATGTTTGCACCATTGAAAAGAGTATATTTTCCAACTTGGCTACATTGGCCTAAAGTTTGAAATTCCCATCTCAGTTCCCTACAACTCTCTCTTTATTGAGTAGGCCCTTCTGTTTCTGCAGGGAAAGACCATCTGAAGAGCGTCACTCTGCAATTGATGTGTGCACATGTCAATCGTGCACCATACAACCAATCAGTGGGGAGTAGATAATCATAAACGCCACACATTCATGAGCGCTGCTAGGTCTCGGAGAACCATCTCCACAACATGGCAGCCTTGAAGTCAGCATCTGACTCCACAAATAAGTCTAAATTGCTTCTGAACAATGCTCCTTTTGTGTGGTTGATAAACTAACAGGAAAGATGAGCTCTCTTAAAACAGTTACACCACAGAGCACAGTACAGAATGTATCATCTGCCTGATTAAGACAATAATTAGGATGTGGTTCCTGTTGCCAAAACACTTTCTCCCCAATAATTGGGTGCAGATTGTACACGACTAATGCAAACTACTCAGAGGCAGCCAGCCAACTACCAGTAGCTCACGCTCTACATGTTGTAGACCCCTACGGTGGAGCATTTAAATTTTTTTTTTTTTTTTTTTAGAAAATCACTAGAAATTTCCTAAAGAATAATGGTTATAATAGGCCTTTTGGGGGTTAAACTATTCCAGATATCTATATTTTCATATGAAACATGGAGAAAATGACACTAAAGAGTCATTCGGCGATACTTCCTTATTTGTACATGTTCCCGTGCATGCTGTTATGATCCCTCTGCACGTTTAGTCTTCACTCCAGGCCTTTGCTTGTCAGCAAGCCCCATGGGGAATGAGAGGGTTACTTGATTCCCACCAAGAAACATATGCTACCAATGAGGGTTCATGGCCGAAACAGAAAGACAAATACACAGGAGCGAAAAACGGATTTCTGATTGTGCACAGTGTTCAGCCACCAGTCTCTGCTTCATTATTTTTTTTTTTTTATTAGATCTTTGCTTTCTGATTCATATTTGTAAAAAAAAAAAAAAAAAAAAAAAAAAGATGAAAGGAAATGACATATTGCAGAAGGTGAAGGACACAAACCCAGGAGTCACTGCAAGCTATATGATTCCTTTACCTTTCCCACCCCATTAACTTTCTGATTTATTTATTTTTTCCTCTCTCCCCTATACCTGGAAATATAGTGCCTCCCTTCAGTCTCCATGGTAACTGACTCCATGTAATGGGAGCATCCTCTGCATCACCATAGTGACCGAAACATTTGTGGTCCTTCTGTACAGACACCTGCCAGACAGCATAGCAAATGTGTATATAAACATTCAAGGTTGTTAAAAACTCATTGCCCATCACACCGTTTGTATCTGCCAAGCCTTAATTCGATTGTATGTGTTTAATACATTTCATTAACTCCACCACCTCTGCTGGGTGGCAGTTTCACGTGTCCAAAATCTTTTTTTTTTTGTGTTTATATACTAATGTTTAATCTAGCAATGTACAATTGGATATAAACAAACAACCTTTTTAGTGTGCTGAACCTACAAAATATAATAATGTATGTATAGAATTTGGGTGAAGGATTACTGCCTAACTAGTATTCAAACAATGTGGTAATAATACACATTGAAAAACATTACATGGCTTTGTTTATTTTTCCTCTAAGCAATCATGAATGTCCGAGCCGCATACTGATATTACCACCTCCACTAGATGACACTTCCATGTATTAACCACCTTTTTTTTTTTTTTTTAAATCAGTCTAAAACCTATTGTATTTTTAAGATAAGTCCACCAAAATGGGGGTTTAAAAATGAAGATAAGATAGGTCTGATCAGTGGCTAGCAGCCTCTCTGGGGGAGGCGAAAGGATGAAGAGATGGCGGGATGGGAACAGGGCAAGGTTAGGGAGGGAAGGAGAGAGGCAGTGAATGTTCAAATGGAGAAAGAAACATATGAGCTGGGGATGTGGCAAGTAAGGATGATGTAAGGAAAAACAAGGGAAGGAGGGGGGTTGCAGGTAACGAGAAAGCGAGAGAGGAATAGAAGCAGCCCATTAATAAACACAGGCAAGAAATAGGGAATAGGATTTGGGAGGGAAGAGGGAATAAGGGACATATAAAGGGGACTGAATGGGAAACGGGAGTAACAGCGGGCGGAGGAAGAGAGGCAATGAGAGGAGAAGGACTTACTGAGAAAAGCAATGGGGGAGGGTGGCTGGATGGAGGGAGAGATAGAAAAGGGGAGGAAGAGGGGGAGGGGGAAGCTGTTGCATGAAACAACCACACAAAGGACCGGGTTGTGAAAGAGACAGAAAGAGAGCGGCACAGGAAAAGGCATCTCACTGAGAACAGAGTGGCAAGGAGTGAGGTGAGTGGAGGAGACCCCTCTTATAATTTCCCCAAATTAGACAATACACTAGCGACAGAGCACAACAATCACAGAGACATTCCATGTTATGCAGAGCAATATACAGAGAGAGAGAGAGAGAGAGCCTACACAGTAAAACAATATGGAAAGATGCCATATAATATACAAAGATACCATACCCTACACAATAATATACTATACAGAGAGATACCATATCTAGCAGAGCAATATTATATATACCGAGGTACCATTTCCTTCAGAGCAATATAATACACTATATACTATATCCTGCAGGGCAATATTTTGTATATATATGGATATTTTTCTATGCATCCTTGTTTATATTAATGTATTCTTTATATAATATCGGAATGTTTCAGTATGTATCTGTGTATACAACAATATCTGCATTTTTCAGCATGGAGCTGTGTATACAATAATATCTACATGTTTCAGTATGTATATACCCATGTAATATTATCTTTGTCAGTATGTATCAGTGTATGTTGTGTATATATATGCATGTGTTAGTATGTATCTGTTTATATAATATCTGAATGTTTCAGTATGTATCTATATAATAATATCTGTATAGTTCATTAGCCACATATATAATATCTGGATGTTTCAGACTGTAACGATATATAATAATATCTGTGTCAGTATGTATCTGTTTATATAATGTTTGCATGGTTCATTATGTATCATTAGCTAGGCCTCATGGGTTTGGCTGTATATCATAGTTTCTAAGATAGCTGTATCTTTCATGACTAATAGAGAATTTTATTTTTTTTAGAGAAAATGTTATTCAGTGTTGTTTTTCATGTATGTCATTGATTGATTGTTTTATATATAGGTAGTTGATCGAAGGTGTATTACCCATTGGAAATTAGCCATCCATGCAATTCAAACAACCACTTAATGCTTGGGACCGACCGCCTCTATCATTTCATAAAGCTTAGTGCATAACCATAACCACAGATTAATTTATGTCCAGAATAATTTTTTTTATTATAATAAGAGCAATCTGGTCAGGCGGTTTAGTATCACTATGCCTGTTTCTGCACAGGTATTTCAGTCACCTCTTATTATTAACAGACATGCTAGTTAAGTCTACCCTTTGCTGCCTTTCTTAACGTTTGTGTGGAAAGGATTCCAAACAAAACCGTTATCCAATTGAGTTCTTCACGAATGATATTATGAATCCAGATATTCCTTTTTTTTTTTTTTTGTCATATTCAAAAAAAGTGAAGAAAAGAATATATTACTTTTTTCCCTCCTGTTTAAACTTTTACACTCAAGACAGACTTCCTGATGATTAGAGGAAAAAAAACAAAAAAAAAAACAGATGGATTTTAATGCAGTCTGTCTTCTATGTTCAGCAAAACCATCTCAGTTTAAGGAGACATCTGTTTAGCATCTACTCCATGTTGTTCTAAACTAGCATAACACAAAATCCTCTCATGCAAATGTACAAGGTTTGTCCACATAAACAGCAAGGCTTTGTGTTTTTCAACAAGCCAGACGTTGTATTATTACATTTGCCACTTTATGAATGATAATGATAAATGGATATAGTAACAAGAAGTTTAATGTTAGTTTTCAAGACATCCAAAAAAGACCGCAAACCCCTTTTCTTGTTACAGAAGAAGATCTTCGCTTGTCCTTTTTTGTTTCCTAAGGCATGCTAGAAATGTTTCATCTTCAGCCAAGCGAGCAGTTGCTTGAGGCTGCCGACAAGATGTCACTCAGTCAATTTGCACTTGACTCACTGACGTCATGTATTTTCATTATTAGAGAAAAAACACAATTATGCAAAGCTGGTGGTCAAGGTCAGACTAATAAAGTGTTATTAAACCACTGCCAGATATTTTATATATCATCTGAAAGTTATAATAAAGCTATAATTAGTATGTGTTCTGGCTTACGTTAGTTGAAGAAATAAAGCTCGTTATTATAATGTCGCTATTAGAAAAACTTCTGAAGAGTTCTTTGGTGTGTTCTATTCTACGACCTGCATGTAACAGTTTATATGGACACATGGTGTATATACTGTTTTAAAATGATCTATACATTGTGTCAACTAAATTGCATCAAAAATGCATAGATCAACAAAAAATGTTTTAAAAGTAACAGTGCTGTCTCCTGGTTATGACCTCATCTTGTGGCCTGCTATGCAAATTACACATTTCCCACTAAATGTAGTTCATTTGCATACCAAGTTGATGTCATAAACAATAGACACATTTCTAACTGATTTGCATTTAATCTATACATGTGCCTGCAATTCTGCGAACACAGTAAACAGGTAATTGTTTATCATAAACAGGACAAACAATGTTAGGTGACCAGTCTTAATTCCCAGGTTCATAATTCAACATAAAAATAAAGTAGGAATTAACATTTTCTTGCACACAAAAAATGAATCAGACAATAAAAGTTACAGAAGTATGCACTAAAATACACTATGATTACCTGAGCACAAACATGGATGCCCAACACATATGCATCAGTGCACACAGCAGCATGATGTCTGATCACATTCTGATAACAATGTATATTTTTGGAATCCTATTACAGACTGATGTATGCATCCTGTAACTATTAGTCCAATGTTCACATGTACATATCGGGGCAGAAAAAACCCAATTTCCTGCAGATTCTGGGAAATGCAAATAAGGGCACTCTTCTGTTTTATTTTAGGCCCACATGCCTCCTTTGCACAGGGTGCAAACCCACAACCTATCCCAAATGCGCAACCAAGCTTGTTAACCCTTTAATATCCTTATCTAGAATTGGTTTCTTCTTGTACACACACACAAAGAACATTAATATATACGAGTATACTTCAGTGCCACTCATTTCTTGTTTCTACTTATTCTTCTGTTGATGTATATTATCAAATTAATTTAATGTTAATTCTTTGGCTGTTTTTGTTGTTCTTGCATTCTATTATGTTTCTGTGGCAACATTTTGTCTTCTCTGTATGGTCTATATTATGGTATATGGTTACACAATTTTTTAAAATATATATACAACCAGGAGACACACACCTGCTATACAAGTACAGACATGCATTGATATGTAGAAATACTAAGAAAAATGCACATATCCACTCATCAGGACAGTCATACCTTGTTACCATCAGTATTCAGACGTGCAGTAAGCTAGGGGAGGACAGGCAAGAGAGGGAGATTGCACCCCTGAGCCACTTTGAAACCTGACTCTAATGGTCAGTTTCATCACTTTGCCATGCACCTAGAGGCTGAAGGCCAGGGAGACATCCTTCTCAGTGGTGGCTCTGGCTGGGATCGATAGGGTAAAAAGAAAGCCTTAAAATCAAACATACTGCATTCCATGCAGACCTCAAACACACACACACATATTTATACATACGTGTGTGTGTTAGGAAACTCCATCCTTGTTTCCTCCTTCACAACCTGCATGAGACTGAGAAGGGATAATTAAAGCCGAGTGGAGGAGACTCTGTAAAATGCATTGGTTCTCCACTAGGCCAGCTCTGTGTTTTGCATGTCTATCCACCTGCCTAGTCTGACAATCTAGCAGTCCCTGTCTCTGTAGCTGTCAATATAGTTGTCTTGCCTGCCTATCTTTGATGATTTAGTGGCCCATGGTAAAGTTGTACCATTGGCCAATAAATTGTTTTTGCCGCCTCACCCGTCCAAACGTTGCCAGCTCTACTCTGTAATAAGCACATTGCAGAGAGATAGAGAAAAAAAACTACACAGACACATAAAGAGGAACACAAAGGCAAAGCAGACAGATGAAATGAACATGCTAAAAATACAAATGGTAAAACAAGCATACAAGTGAAAAGATATAGAAGATACATGGAGATGAATAAAGATCAAATCAAGGCCAGAAAACAGACACATAGAAAGACAGACAAACACATGGCCAGGCAGACATAAAGGAAGAAACAAAAACAAAGCTCATGTGCCGACATAAGACCCCTAGTGGCGGATTTACACAATGCTTTGTGACTTCATTTGGCGTTGTGTGACCTGCAGCATTGAGTTTCAGGCTACCTGGTACAGATACTGGCTGCCTGGATCTCAATCTTTGTTTAGGCTGTGCATGACTGTCAGAAATACACGGTTTAAACACAATGCTGCCTGTGTACAGAGACCCGAATTTGATGGGACTGTCATCAACTATGAAGGCCATACAGATAAGAAAGGAGAGGGAGACAAAAACAAAAAAGGCACAAAGCTAGGTAGTCAGACAGGCTCATTGCGAGGCAGGCATACCGCCACAATACTAGGCAGGCAAACCAGCAGATTTCTACCCAATGAGTAACGAGAGCGAGACCATGGCCAAAACCAGACACAATGCAAGACAGGCACATAACCAGATTTACAAGAAAGGAGATGACAAAACCAAAACAGATGAACACCACTGGGACACAGACAGACAAAACCATACAGACAGGCACAGTGACAGACACACAGTAGAATATAAAGAAAGTAACAATGATAGACAGGTCCCTACATAACAGCTATGCGGATATATGCTGCTCGAGTTTCAGTGTTTGCCTGTTCCTTATAATTCAAATGGGTATAGATACTGACACATTAGACTTTTGATTGGATGAATATCCTGGCAGTCTTGTACCAACACTAGGTGGGGATGATAATCCCAGGACAGAAGGATAGCTGTGCATGTATACAGTACATGTCTTATCTGTCTTAACATAAATTAATCTTTCATAATCTCTAATGTGTAATTTTCCAGGAAGTGTTTATGTTATTTTTGAGTCTGATTCTGATGTATCCTGTATGTGTCCCTGAGGAGATGAGAGGCAAAATACATATATATGTTATGGGTCTGGATGACTGTCACATTCTGTACTCCAGAAAATGCAGGGTTTCTTTCTAGCACTAAACCCCTTTAGATCCCCCTCCCTGCTTGACCACCCTTCTGTTTCCTCAGATCTCTCCCACACTTCCTAATTCTCTCACAAACCACTTTTTTCAATGTCTTCTCTAGACCCGCTATCATTTTAACCCCCCATCTGTGCCCCTGGACCTGTGTTCTTTTCTGATTCTAGTACCAGTAATAGCATGAGGTGGGTGGGTGATCTAGGCGTGTAGAGCAATTTCTATGTATATCTTCTTCATCATTACAAGTTATTTTAATCTGATCATCTGGGTGTGCAATGTAAAGAAAGAGCAGATGATCTGGCGATTGTTATACATTACACAATCAGCAGGAACAATCCATTTGTTTCCATGGTGATTGTTCCAGACTTAAAATGTCTGTATGGAAAACCCTCTCTGCTAACTGACTGTACATTTTAGCACATCTTTTTGCCTTATCGTGGAAAATTATTATCTGGTTATCACAGATAACTTTATCAGAGATGACTTTATCTCTAGAAATAGAATCCAACCCATAGAGAGAGAGGGAGAAAAGAGCTGCCTCTTGTGTTATACAGAGAGGGAACTGTATGGTTTATAGGGTAGTGAGAACAGTGTGGTGCAATCAACTATATTACTCAACATTTTTGTCTGAAATTGTTTTTATACAACCACATCACTGACCTGTGTCAGGGATAGACTCCAGTATTGTCCTTGTACGATAGGTTAATGCTGGAGTTAATTTGTAACAGCTGTTTTCTTTATTCATTTTATATATACCAAATTCCTTATTAATAGCACTTTCTAAATGGATTACAGCTCTCATAATCATGCCTTCCATCTGTCCCTCTTTGCTCAGGACAGTCCCTAAATTGGGTGGCTGTCTAGCTGAGCTCTACCTCTGTCCTAATTTTGGGGACAGAGGTATAGCTCAGTGGGACCTGGCAGGGCAATCGTGCAGCAAAATCTGTGAATTGGAGGCCAATTATTGCACATGCGCAGTAGTGCTGCCAGTTTGAGCGACAGTACCTATCATGAAACGGTAGTGTTGACACTTGACCTCCCAAGCTCCACAGTGTCCCTATTTGGCAAGAGTTGGAAGGTATCAATAATGTTCATCAAACCAGTAGGTTATAAGAAACCTCTGACACATTGGCACAAAACTGCCAGTGATAATGACTTCCACGGGTTGTTATACTGTTGGTCTTGATGCCAGTATTAATTCTATGGTGGCAATAAAAGTGGCAACCTTACTCTTGTTCGTGGTCCTTGGCAATCCCACTGGATGCTATTGAGCTACAAAGAGCCTACTCTTCTACAGTTACATACAACTCCTGTGTAAATAAGATATAAAAATCTAGCACTACCAAAAAAAAAAAAAAAATGCTTTCTGAGCATTATGGGTGGGGTAGTCCATAACAGCTGTAGAACTGGCATATATTTGGTTATTGTCTTGCAGCTCATTAAGTAATTTGCTTTGCTGATTTTTGGTTTTTAAAGCTAGGACTAAGTATGATGAATGGTAGTGTCAGGGGAGGTTACACAGTTAATTAATCACACATACCCCATAATTAACACATTATTTATAATTGTCACTGTTATATCTGGCATCAGTCTGTGGAGATGTGAATAAAGGGTTAGTAAGAGTTGAATTCAGGGAGCCCTAATAAGGTAAAGTTGCTGAACAAGGGGGTAATTTGACAAGAAATAACAGAAGCCACAGGGTGACAGGAAGTGACAGAGGTTTCTTACACATATTTCATTAACCCCTCTACACACTTAAAGCCACAACAGACACTGTAGATCACATGCCACCAAGGCCTAGACCCCTCCCATTGGCTC
Organism: Pelodytes ibericus; assembly: GCA_036172795.1. Lineage (NCBI taxonomy): Eukaryota > Metazoa > Chordata > Amphibia > Anura > Pelodytidae > Pelodytes > Pelodytes ibericus. Next base: position 146,616,074 of record CM069862.1, read on the forward strand.
ATGTTGTCAGGATTTCCTGAGATGAGCAGTGTTGAGTCCATTTATATGCTGAGTGATGTGTAGAGACCGGCTCTGTAACCAGGTAGTGATTTTACAACTGGACAAATGTGTTCATTGAACAATACCTGTGAGAGGTGGTTTGAAAGATAGCTGTGCATCTTATAGATTGAGGCACAAAGTGAGAGAGAGCTCTGTATTGTATAACTGAGTTATAAGTAGCCATGTATCTTAGAGAGTGTAATAGAGGGTGGTATACCTTAATAAGAAAGTACATTTTATAGCAGGGACAGGCACCAACATTGCTAATGGTGGACATTTACTAGGGTCAGTGACAGACACTTTAATGATGCTTTATGGACCTTTACAGTCACTGGTGTCCTTGTGCACGGAGAAATAGTAATAGAGAACTATGCATCTGAGAGAGAGAGAGAGAGAAAGGAGCAGACTGAAAGAGCTGTGAATCTTACGCAGAGTGAGAGAGAGCTGTGCATCTTACACACAGAGAGAGAGGAGCAGAGGAAGAAAGAGCGGTGCTGGTGCATCTTACACACAGAGAGAGAGAGGAGCAGAGGAAGAAAGAGCGGTGCATCTTACACACAGAGAGAGAGGAGCAGAGGGAGAAAGAGCTGTGCATCTTACACAGAGAGAGAGGAGCAGAGGGAGAAAGAGCTGTGCATCTTACATAGAGAGTGAGAGGAGCAGAGGGAGAAAGAGCTGTGCATCTTACACAGAGAGAGAGGAGCAGAGGAAGAAAGAGCTGTGCATCTTACACAGAGAGAGAGGAGCAGAGGGAGAAAGAGCTGTGCATCTTACACAGAGAGAGAGCTGTGCATCTTACACAGAGAGAGAGAGAGGAGCAGAGCAGGAGAGAGCTGTGTATTCTACACAAAGAGAGGAGCAGAGTGGGAGAGAGCTGTGCATCTTACACAGAGAGAGAGGAGCAGAGTGGGAGAGAGCTGTGCATCTTACACAGAGAGAGAGGAGCAGAGTGGGAGAGAGCTGTGCATCTTACACAGAGAGAGTAGGAGAGAGCTGTGCAAGTGCTGTAGAGGGGCAGAATCAGAGCTATGCAGTTTACAAAGAAAGGAGAAGAGTTACAAGCCTTTCTGTTGTGTCATACATTAAATGTGGTTCAAGCCCTAATCAGTTGTATTTGAGAACACCGCCAAGCTGTTGCCTCTCCAGAGCTGACTGAAAACCAATCTCTTTTTCATCCTTATGTCATTAGATGAGAATTTGCTGAGCCTGAATGGTCTGAGGTGCAGATATCGAAAGATATGTTCCAGGCTAAACTCCCCAGCACAGCGGCCACTGGCCATGTAAGTATTACTGTATTATATATCTGCTCCAGTGAGCTGGACACTGCAAATCACATGCCTTCAGGTGCTGGTATTTCTACCCACAGTGTGGACCAACTCAGCTGACTTCTCTTCAGATATTTGTATTTTAGCAAAAGGGAACAAAAGCAAAAACAAACAGTGAGCTGCAGGGAAGTAGTAGGCTGCAGGTAGGAAGAGACCAAAGCAGTGGATTTATAAAAGGGATGTCCAAATAGCATACTGCAGACTTAGTGTGTCCCTCAATACTACAACCATCGGCCTACCCACAAGCCGCTGTGCTCTGCTCTATGACATGAGGGTCCTGTCCTGTTAATTATATTCATATCAGTTTCGGACAGCAGAAGCTTATAAAGACGTGCAAAGTGTATGAAAGAGTTAACTGTGAGCAGAGAAGAAGAGAGTAATAAAATGTAACATTAGAGGCGGAAAAAGTGGAAGTAACAGTATGGGCACAGTTATGCAACTGCCAAAGCAGGATATCCACACACTTACATAAGAGGGAAACATATTACACAGCCATGTTTATTTAACCAATAAATTCCCAGAACAAACAGCTCGTCAACATTTCTAGGTGGTGTTAGATAGCTCCCACTAGCCTTTTATGGAATAATCTGTTCCTAAAGACAACTACAGGCAAAATCACAATATGATATTGTTCAATGAATAAAGCGCCAACATATCCCAAGAACTGTACATTGAGGTAAACAAAGCATACAAGTAATAGGGTAGGTATCAAATTGGACCTTATTTAAAAAAACGTTTTTACCCAAATAAGTCTACGGGTTAAAAAAGAAGTATGAAGGTCTATTTGTGCAAGAAGTAACAATGAAGTAATCATTTTGCCACCAAAAAAACACAAAACTCTAAATATAATAATACTACTTGTAAGCAAAGTAGGTGCGGGTTGTGCATAAGTTGGACATAGAGCAGTGATGGCTAACCTTGGCAGCGCAGATATTTGGAAATTAAATACCCCATGATTCTCATTCAGCCTTGAGGCTGGGAATTATGGGTTGTGTAGTCCCTAAAAATGTGCAGAACCAAGGTGCACAACTGAGCATGGATGTGAGTGTGCCTAGCATTTTTCGTTTTTTAGTTTGGCCTGTAGCAGCCGGGAACTTGAACATTTTAGATCCCGCAGCCAGTGTGAACCACAAGGACCACATAATTGTATAGTGTGGACAAGCACAGTCGCACAGATCCCACAATATGGCCTTTGGATGGTGTAGTTCCCAGCTATGCATATTTGGCCTAAGATAATTAATTTGATAAGTCAATTGTACTTAATAATACAATTATTTAACCTCATGCATTGCATTGTGCACCCTTGTGGCACAAAAGAGAGTTAAAAATATCTCTACACACAGTGTGCTATTCTCATACACTGTGCTTATTATGTTCAGCGTATTTTGTAATTTTTAGTAATACATTTGTACTTGATGTTATCTTGCACAAGACTTCAGTTGTATGTTTTCAGTCTGTGTATTTAGACCTATGGGATACTGTTAATTCTAATGGAAAGTCCACAGATAAAGCATCTGATGTTAAAGAGATACTGCCCTTGGTAAAACAATTATAAAAAAAATCACTTTGTTTGGTTGTAGGTATCACTGGAAGTAGAAGTTCCTTGTCCACAACCAGTTGAAATAAGTAGAGTTTGATTAAAACTTTGTCAATTAATTATCTTGCTGCACCAAAAACCATGTACAAGCTTAGCAAAAGTTTTTTTCTGTGTTATCTGTGCAGAACAGGATGCATGAAAGGCAGTATTGTGTGTCCCATCTAACCAGGTTTCCTCTGTAAATTGTTTGCGATTTAGGATTCAGCATGCAGTCCTGCAGGAAGTGTGGTTCAAAGGTCAAAGGTAAGCATTGTGCACTCTCATTTTTCTTCTCTGTTTCTGTTGCTTGCGTAGCAAGAAAGTAGATCAGCTAGAGAGGGGTCACAGAGTATATAACAAGGTATTTTTGTGCTCACAGTCCTTCAGTGTAAAGCCCCCTGTGCGAGAACTCTGCTCTTCCTGCCAGAAGACAGTCTACCCCATGGAGAGGTTGGTGGCTGATAAGCATATCTTCCACAACAGCTGCTTCTGTTGCAAACACTGCAGCACCAAACTGAGGTGAGTCCTGATCATCAGTGTTAGTTGGAGAAAAAAAGAGCTGTAGTTGGCATGGAGTCTTAATATGTAATGAATAAATGGCATTAAAGTGACAGTCTAGTCCCCAAACTCACTTTGGTGCAAGATGAAGATCACTGCTTGTGCAAGTGCACAGGCTTTTATCCCTGTGTGATTTGATGCAGGCATTCTGTATAAATCACATTTTTAATATTTGACTCAAGCCCTCCTCAGTGATTACTCTGCATGTTTACTGCAGGGACTGCAGCACTGATTCTATAGACACTGAGGATATAAAGTTTTGTTTCATATAGTCACTTCCTGTCCTCCTCAAATTGAGTCTATTAAGTGGCCTATGAGTGACCCTGCTCTTGTACACAGTACATCTTGACAGGATATTCCATTCTTTTGAATGGAAATGACTTTTTTACTCATCTAGTGTGGGCAGTCCTTGTTTCTTGCAAACTGCTGTAATGTCACACTTTCTTCTAGCTGTAAGTATTTTATATTTTAAGCAATGCAAAATGTAAGACATGCATTTTAAAGTACTTTAAAAGCACATTAATAAGCATTAATATTTGGAAGATGCATTTTGGGCACTAGACAGTCCCTTTAATGCCAAGCTCGTCTCAGTACCATACAGTGCTAAGGAAAGGTTCTGTATATACAAGAAGATCCAGACTGCATATCGGGGAACTTGCTGGGTTTGGCAACTGCTTGCTGGGCATCCAGGTCAAATCTTTCTCCTATCGTCAGGGAAAGCAGAGTTTAGCTCCACCCACGTTCCTATTTACTCTGAGCCAGTCCCGCCTCTTCCTGTGCTCTAGGATAACATTGGAAGTCACTGTTTGTTGGAGCTCACCAATGTTTCAAGATATGCCAGTCTGGATGTCAACACTAGGTGCCAGGATAAATGGGTGTAAGCTAAGTTACAGACGACACAAGGCTGGAGGCCATATCAGTATATATTGTCATGCTGATTTGCTGTTCCTGATATATCACAAATAGGAAAATCCCATTCAACAAAGAAACAAGAGTTTTCCTTGAGCATTAAATATTTCTAAAGAAATGCGTATTTTCTTTCCTATTGTTGTATCCCATTTACCACCAACCATTGTTGGTTATCATGTGATATCTGAGTGTCACCCTCCCTGCTCACACATCACCATGCTAATTGCTTTATGGCAAAACTTATCTAGGCCTTGTTAATTCCTTTCCCATAGAGCCTCATTAGTCAAATGGTCCTCCTGGGGGATTAAGACCCAGGCATGCTATTGCTCCGACAATGCAGCAGGATAAACTGCTGCTTGGTTTATCTGGCAGACTGAGATAAGATTACAAATAATAACAGTAAGTATACAGCTGTTAATAATACCGTGTAGAACTATTTCTAACAAAGAAACAAAACACCTCAGCATTCGTATTTAATGGCTTCCTGCCCTCTCTCTCTTTGTCTCTCTCACAGCCTGGGCACATATGCTGCCCTCCATGGAGAGTTTTACTGCAAACCTCATTTCCAACAACTCTTCAAGAGCAAAGGGAATTACGATGAAGGTTTTGGTCGACGACCTCACAAAGATCTGTGGACCCACAAAGAGCAAGACACCTCTGGGGACAAAGCTCCCTGAGAGGCCTCTCAACATTTCATACAACCCGTGGTTTGGCCCTTTCCCCATAATGCACCTGGGGTGAGGGATATTTGTGCCTCAATTGAGTGCATATTTTGATGCAGATGAAGGCACTTTCTGTAGGATGTAGCTTGTGCAGTTAATCCCTTTCCTGTTGTAGGGACGGGCATGTAACTCCAAGAAGTTTAAATGAATCAGATGCCACTTTAGGCCCAGAACCCTTTAGTAGGATAGACAGATCCTGCTCAGGCAATCCTGTGTGTATAGACGTTTTAACCATTTTTTTTTCGGATTATAGGTTTAGGTGATCTCTTTTAAAGGGTCGGGGGATATGTGGCGAGAGAGGTCACCCTGTATGTTGGTGCTGGCATTTAGCACATACACTGGGACAAGTTTCTATGTTAAGGATCACCTAATTCCTGCAGCTTTTTGTGTTTTTAAGTTTTGCAAATCTCAGGAGGGGCTGGTGGGAGATTGGAAGATGTTTACGGAACAGCTGAATGTCTTCATTGCTGAGTGATGACAACAGATTGGATATGACCTACTTACAGGAACTATATCATAAACGCTCTATGATGGGAACAGGGAAACATATCATTCTCTTAAACGTAAAGGGACATGGCTTAGCTTACCTGTGGCTCTGCTAAGGAGACAGCTAATTTGATGTTATGATTCCTGAGGACATTCTTTCCTTGAAGGCATGTTCATCAGATTTGGTTTTCTACTTTAAAAACCATTCACAGTTACTCAGCGTTAAAATGGGTTGTTTCCATAGATGGAAACTTTTCAACCTATGACCCAACAAGCCTCACAAACATGCCACATAAATAAAGCTTGTAGTCTGGTGGCAAGCTGCAAACAGGTTCCACATAGGCCACTGCAGTGTGGCCTCTGGTCATCTTCCACCTCTCTCTCCAGCCTATTCCAAAAATACTTTTCTATTTCCTTTCTCTTGACATGAGAGGGAAGCTGCAACATTCCTTAACCTTTACACTGCCAGGAGGGAGTATAGGCCTCTATGGTAGTGAAAGAGTTACATTTACAATCTGCACTGGGAACGGGGTTTGTTTACAGACTGTTCTTATAGTACTAACACTCTCCATGAGCACTGATTGTAAAATAAAAGCCTCTCTAGGACCCGCTGCTCCCTGTTTGTGCCTTTGTCCTGACACAATGAAGTCCATGCCGATACATATTCACTTGAAAAGTTAATTACAGTGAATAGCGCAATTCAGACCAAAATAGTAAAATTGAACAATAACAGTTGGAGACTTTTTTTTTTTTCTTCTTAAATCTGTGTTTTTTTGGTCAGTTGTTAATTCACAGCTAAATTGAGTAAAGTCCCCATGTCTGGCCATCTCCCCTTGGCAACCAAAATTAGATGTAATCCTCAAACTTGCCCTAAAGGAAGAAACAAGAATCTGACTAAGTAGCCAAGGTGGTGTTAGCCACACCTGTGATCAAGAAGGCAGAAATATATTGAAATCCACAAATTATGCATCCAACATCCTTAAAGGGCAAGTACATACCGCCACTGAGTTCATTACAGGAAATCTATCTTTGGTTATTTCCGAATTGTAAAATACAGCTCTAAGTCATGTACTAGCATTTTTCAATTTAATGTAAAAGGCAATTTACATAAAAACAAATGTTTTAACTGGTGGCTTGTAAAGCAAATTGCACGTTTGTCATTTTATCTTCCCTTCCACATTCTCTAATAAATCTTTCTGTAGTGGTGTTTTATTGCTTTGCAAGAAAAAAAAAAAAAACAACACGCAAAATAAATGAAAATTTATATCTTGGGCTCTGTAGAGGGCTAGGAAATCCAAATCATTGGTATGTTGCATTTATAAGGTAAAATAAAAATGTCGACCCTTTAATAATATTATTAACAACATATTGAAGATGAAAAATTACATTGAGATATACCATTATTTTCAAGTACATCCTCGGGAGATCACTATTACCCAAGTTAATGGTAATCTTTGAACGGCACTCGCCCACTTTATTGGGTCTGGACAAACTATATAGTGATCAGCCCCTGTTAGGGGGAAACATTTCCCTCTAGTGTTGCATAGAGTAACTGAAGCACACTCTTTATTCATACACCCAGGTGGCCTACTTACTGTATGTCTACTTGCGGTCAGATGAACCTCAGGGTCCAAAGTCCATTTCTCAATACAATTGAAAGCGGAGACATTTTTTGTTTAATATAATATACATCCTAGGCTTGCCTTTCTCTGCCTTATCCAGCTCCTTGCACCTAACTGGCTCTGTGCCTTCAGCTGTATATTATCAGGGCTGTCCCACGAGGCATTTAATCACTTTTCTGTGCTAATGCGGGGAGAATTCCAGTATGCGACTGTTCAGTGATACAGGGTAAAGTACATTAAAGATTTTGCTGTTTTGTTCTAAGCCCAGTGGGTTTGTCTCGTTATTAAGGTGAAAAAAGAAATTGGTTTAGATCAGTGATTTAGATTAGGATGTGTGTCTGTATTAGGAGGTGAGATATATGTGTCCCAATTTCTGTGTATTAGTAGGTGAGAGGTATGTGTATTAATGTCTGTATATTAGGAGGCGAGAGGTATGTATCTCAATGTCTGTGTATTAGGAGGTTAGAGGTATGTGTCCCAATGACTGTATATTAGGAGGCGAGAGGTATGTGTCCCAATGTCTATGTATTAGTAGGTGAGAGGTATGTGTCCCAATGTCTGTGTATAAGGAGGTGAGAGGTATGTGTCCCAATGTCCCAAGAGGTATGTGTCCCAATGTCTGTATATTAGGAGGTGAGAGGTATGTGTCCCAGTGTCTATGTATTAGGAGGGGAGAGGTATGTGTCTCAATGTCTGTGTATTAGGAGGTGAGAGGTATGTGTCCCAATGTCTGTGTATTCAGAGGTGAGAGGTATGTGTCCCAATGTCTGTGTATTCAGAGGTGAGAGGTATGTGTCCCAATGTCTGTGTATTTGGAGGTAAGAGGTATGTGTCCCAATGTCTGTGTATTAGGAGGTGAGAGGTATGTGTCTCAGTGTTTGTGTATTCGGAGGTGAGAGGTATGTGTCCTAATGCATGTGTATTCGGAGGTGAGAGGTATGTGTCCCAATGTGTGTGTATTCGGAGTTGAGAGGTATGTGTCCCAATGTCTATGTATTAAGAGGGGAGAGGTAAGTGTCTCGATGTCTGTGTATTAGGAGGTGAGAGGTATGTGTCCCAGTGTCTGCATTAGGTGAGAGGTATGTGTATTGATATCTGTATATTAGGAGGCGAGAGGTATGTGTCCCAATGTCTGTGTATTAGGAGGGGAGAGGTATGTCCTGTTGACTATCAAGAGATGGGAGATATGGGCATAGTTAAAAACATGCCAGGTTTTACACAGAAGTTCTTAGTTGGTTTCTATAGCAGTATGTCTGCTCAGTATGTCAACATGTAAAAAATATGAAGCATATCATATCACAAATAACCAAACATTATAATAGACGTTTCCCCCAAAGCTAGCTCTAGTGCAGTAAAGATATTATATCCCCTTATATAATCCTAGTTACAAGAGGTAAATGTTAAATTGAAAATAAGATGAGCTTCAAATGGGTCAGAGTCATCCCTACCCCTCTTCAATAGGACCAATACCCGGAAAGAGAAATACATTTCTGGAGGATTCTTCAGTAAGTCCTAGGTAGCTGAATAAGTAGATAAAATTAATCAAGCCAATTTACTTACACACAAATCACCATTGCGACAATCCCAAGACCCAAGAGTACCGGAAGGCCAGCCTCCATCCCTGTTTGATAAGCGCCCTGTTAAGAACATGAATTGATTTAGTTAATTCCCAGTACCTGAAGCCACTTTGACGGAATTCCAAAGGGCCTCTATCTCCCTAAGTCTAGGCTCCAAGCCCATAGGCTGGTAGAATCCCTTTTCTAACAATAGTTAGAGATCTATCTGTTTCTAGATCTCATCCCATTCCGGGATTTCTTGCCTCTTCCAGAAGCATGCAAGAGATTAGTTGGTTGCCATAAAAATGTTTATTACAAGAATTAGTTTTGGTGAATGCATAGGGCCCATATTAAAATGAAAAAGGAATGACTGAGGTGTTAGAGAAACATTTTTTTGGAAGATGGAGTTTATAAGAATGGCTAGTTTTTCTTTAATAAGGGCCAAATAATCTCAAGACCACCTATGTGGAGATGTGTGCCTACTCCTCTTTCACACCTCCAGCATAAGCTTGAGGCATTGGGGGATATCCTATTCAGGCGAGATGGTTCCATATACCAACGAAAAAGGATCTTATAGAATATTTCTTGTAGGTTGACCCCATGTAGCGATGCTCTGGTATTCCTACAAGCGGCAGACCAAACCTCCAAGGGGAATGCTTTGCCTAGGTCAAGCTCCCAATATCTAAAGTGATCTACCTTAACCTGAGCAAGTGTGTTATGCACCAAAGTCTGTGGCTTAGAGATAACTTTTGTACCCAGAGAGGAGTAATTCAGACAAAACAAGTCGGGCAAGTTATAGAGAATTTGCAGTTCAGGGAAAGGGAGTAAGTTATCGTGTAGTAACAAATCACCCAAAAGAAGAACCCCAGAGGAAAGCCAAAGAGAGGATTGAAAATCGGGAATAGCAGACGTCATTGCTCCCACTGGGGCAAGGCCCGTTAGTGCCTGTAGCGGGGAAAAAGTCCTCTTAAATTTAAACATCCCCTTTGTAATATCAGCTATTATTGGGTTAGTGATCATGAGTTTGCTGAATATAGAAGGGGTAAACCAAAAAAAGTAGAAGGGATTACGACCTGCGCAATCCATCCTCTCCAGGTGGTACCATACCGCTCGGAGAAGGGGTTTTTGTTTCCAGGCCAAAAAGTGTGAAAACAGACAGATATCCTGTAGTCCGTATAAATCCGGGAATCATAGGCCTCCGGCCCCGAGACTTAGCTTCAGAGTTTTATTGGCTATTCTAGGTTTCTAGCAAACTCAGTTGTTTAAGATAGCAGTTAGGGGCACGCATAGGAACAGCCCTCATAAGAAAGAGAACCTTCGGGAGAACATAAGCCTTAAGAAGACAGTCTACCCCATGGAGAGGTTGGTGGCTGATAAGCATATCTTCCACAACAGCTGCTTCTGTTGCAAACACTGCAGCACCAAACTGAGGTGAGTCCTGATCATCAGTGTTAGTTGGAGAAAAAAAGAGTTGTAGTTGGCATGGAGTCTTAATATGTAATGAATAAATGGCATTAAAGTGACAGTCTAGTCCCCAAACTCACTTTGGTGCAAGATGAAGATCACTGCTTGTGCAAGTGCACAGGCTTTTATCCCTGTGTGATTTGATGCAGGCATTCGGTATAAATCACATTTTTAATATTTGACTCAAGCCCTCCTCAGTGATTACTCTGCATGTTTACTGCAGGGGCTGCAGCACTGATTCTATAGACACTGAGGATATAAAGTTTTGTTTCATATAGTCACTTCCTGTCCTCCTCAAATTGAGTCTATTGAGTGACCCTGCTCTTGTACACAGTACATCTTGACAGGATATTCCATTCTTTTGAGGCGTGCGAGCCATGAAGTGTCTAACTCTCTCCAACTTAAGAGCAGATTTCTCAGATTGTGAACCAGGTTCTCGTAATTAAGAGAGAGTGTCTGTCTGAGGTCAGCAGTAATTTTAACCCCCAGATAGGGTATAATTTTATTATCCCATTTTATATTGCCAGTATCGGACACTTTCTTCAGCTGGCCGGGTGATAAAAATAAAGTAAGTGACTGGGTCTTACTTAAATTCACTTTATAGTTTAAAAAAGAGCCATACTGATTTAACCTCATGTTGTAAAACATGAGGTATAGAGGTCTCAGGTGAAGATATAGACAGCAATACAACATCAGAGTATAGAGACATTTTATGTTCTTGCTTCCCTACCTAAATACCAAGGACCTGAGAGGAGCCTCTTACCAAAGCAGCGAGTGGTTCAATGCTTAAAGCGTATAGCATAGGTGCCAGGGGGCACCCCTGCCTCGTGCTGTTCCCTATAGAAAAAAGATCTGAATATAGGGAGGGACCTGTAATCCTGGCCCCCGGTGCTGAATAAAGAGACTTGGCATTGATCTTAAAGGCGCCTGTCAAACCAAAAGCCTGCCAAGTCTCCGATAGGAAGAGCCAATCAACCAAATCAAATGCCTTCTCGGCATCGAGGGCCAGGAAAACCGAGTGCAAGAAGTTCCCACTCGGTGAAGAAAATTGAGGACTCCTCTAATGCTATCTTCTCCTGAATGTCCAGGAATAAAGTCAGTCTGATCGGGGTATACCAGGTCAGGGATAATTAGTCCGAGTCTGTCTGCCAAGATTTTAGAGAAAAGTTTAACATCAAGGTTAATCAATGATATTGGTCTTTAGTTAGGAATAAGTGAAGGATCCTTTCAAGCTTTTAAAATCGGAAAAATTGAAGCCTCCAACATTTCTGGGGGAAAAGATCCTTTATTAGCTGTTTCGGACAAGGCCCTAAGTAATATAGGAGATATCTCTGTCTGAAGGGTTTGATCAAATATTGAGGATAGACTGTCAGGGCCTGGAGACTTCCCTTTCTTTATTGTTTTTATCGATAAAGTAAGTTCTTCTTCCGAGATTGGTTGATTAAGCAGCAAAAGTTTCTCATGTGGGATCTTAGGGAGGTCCAGACCACGGAGAAACTCCCTGACCTGGGACACCGATCTATTCCGGGTTGGGAGATTATACAGCGAATTGTAGTATTGCCCTCAAAAATTATTTTTTTTATGTGGGACTGCTGATTTCTAAACTTGATTCTGTTAGTAAGAGCCTTACCGGGTCTACCATTGCTAACACACCAGGCAACCCTCAGGCGAGTAACAGTTCTCTTAAATTGATACTCAAGTTTAGTTTGAATCAGCTTCTGGATTTCTCGAATAGCAGCAGAAGTAATTAGATCTGGAGTATCTTTATTTATATTCTCCAGCTTAGAAAGTTCAATATAGAAGTCAGAGAATGACTTACCGGATAGCTTCCTCAAAGCAGACCCCATTTTGATAAGGTTTCCTCTCAGATAACAAGTGCATCAAAATGTCTGATCGTCTACTTCGTAGTTATCATTGTTCTGCAGGAATTCCTGGGCTTCGGCCCTCAAGTTTAACCTGGCTTTTTCAGAATGGACCCGATGGTAATTCAGACAAAACAACATATATACTTTCCGAAGATGTGGGGACGAAGAGAAAAAACCCTCCTGGTCGCCCACCCTCCGAACTAAATCCCATAACCACAGAGGGATACTACCATGTGTCTGAGCCAGGCAAGATTTTAGTCTCTCCTACTGTATTAACATATACAGTTTCACGCTCCATAGCTCCTCGAGCCCCACCAGGTAAAGGGTACGTTTTCACACAACAAGAGAAAGAAAGAAAGAAGAAGAAGAAAAAAAATCCCTGCTCCTTTTAAGGACCCCAGGGTAAGATCTCCGATGTCCCACCAAAGCTCCCAGGTATGGATATGTCTCCTGATTTCTTTGTATTAGTAGAAGAGGAGACAAATGCCTCCTTAATGTGTGTGTGTGGTAGTTGGAGGGCGGTAGCTGGGTCTGGAAGCCAAAGGGCACTGATATATGTGTATTAGCAGTAGGTGGCATGGCTAGAATTAGGAGGAGGTGATTGTGAGCAAAAACCAGTCCTCAGAGGCAAAGCTGGAAAACCCCCCCCACAAGACTAAGTGAGATCAGGGCTTGCCTTTGGGGGTGTGCGACTGCACAGGGCGCAACACCCCCGGAGGCGCCACTTTTAATTAAAAAAAAGTTTGCCGGTAGAGGCACTGGCTGCGGAGATCAGAAGATCTCCCTTCACCAGCAGCAAAAGCTTTGTGTGGAGCTCAGTAAGTGCTGCTCGCGTTCCCTGCGTGTAGTGATGATGCAAGGCATTGTATTTCCGATGCCCTGCATTATCACTACTACACGGGGAGCATGAGCAGCACTTACTGAGCTCTGTGTGTGTAACACACGGAGTGTATGCTGCCCTCTTCAAGTAAGAATCTCACCTCCTAATACACAGACATCGAGACACATACCTCTCACCTCCTAATACACAGACATTGAAACACACCTCTCACCTCCTAATGCACAGACATCGAGACACATACCTCTCACCTCCTAATACACAGACATTGAAACACACCTCTCACCTCCTAATGCACAGACATCAAGACACATACCTCTCACCTCCTACTACACAGACATCGAGACACATACCTATCACCTCCTAATACACAGATACCGAGACACATACCTCTCACCTCCTAATACACAGGCATTCGGACACATACCTCTATCCTCCTAATACACAGGCCTAATACAGAACAGAGATAGGAGGATGAGGGGAGAATAGAGATAGAAGGGATGGAGAAAACAGATGAGATGGGGAAGCAGGGGGAGAGAACAGAGCAAGGAGGAGAGAACAGATATGGGGTATGAGGGGGAGGGAGAGAGAACAGAGATGGGGGAGGGGAGAGAACAGATGGGGAGGAGAGGGGAGAACAGATATGAGGGAGAGAGAACAGATATGGGGAGGGGAAAGAGAGGCAAAGAGATATTGGGAGGGGAAGGAGAGATAATCAATACGAGGTGGTGTAGAGATAACAGATATGGGGGGAGAAAATACATATGGGAAGGGGGAAAGAGATAACATTTGATTTTGGGAGGAGGAGAGAGAACAGATATGGAGGGTGAGAGTCAAACAGACATGGGAGGTGGGGAGAGGAGAGACATACATGCGAAGGGAGAGATACATTAAATGGGGGGGTTGGAGAGAGACAGACATGACAAGGAAGAGGAAAGAGACAGGCATGAGGAGGGAGAGGAGACAGACAGACATGAAGGTAGAGGCGGGGGGCGTGGTGCCACGAGGGTAGCCCACACGGGCTCCTGAACACGTAAGGTCGGCCCTGAGTGAGATTAATGTCTTATGCAGACCATTGCACTTCTAGGAGTCTTTCAAAATAATCCATGGTGGTCACTCTGTGTTTAGAACAAGGGCACCCAGACTCATACCCCAACTGTCCAGCAGTGGCAATTTTTTAATTTCTGGTATTTGGGACAATATATGGGATATTGTTGAGTAGGACTGTCATTTTGAATCACTCCCCCTCCTAATTCACACCTCTGCTGTATAAAAATAAAAACATTTGTTAGTGCAGCTCTGTATTTATTTTATGCTCTTATCTTCCATTATAATATTTATAATTATACTTTCTAATATTTATTATAATTTTTGAGATCGGTTGGCAAAACTAAGGAACTAATTCAAGGTGAGGACTTACCATTAATATATATAATAGAAACATTTAAATCCTCCGGATCCTGGGGGCGGGCGGGTGTGTGCAATGTGGCAATTGCGCCCCCCCCAAGCAGAGTCGGTCCATGGGGAAAAAAAAGCCATCACCTTAAAAAAAAAATAACAACCTGCACTTGCCAGCAGAGACAGAGGTCAGAGGAGATCAGAAGATCCCCCCTCACCATCACTCTGCCTGCCAGATAAGCCACCGTTCTGCCTGTTCGGGAAGTGCCGACAGGTCACGTGACCTGTGCTCTAACGTCAGAAAATAATACTAACATAACACTGGGCAAATTGGCAGGGACATATTAAATGGCAAATATTGGCATATTATTGGGCAAATTGGCTTGGACATATTGATGGCAAAATAATACTGACATAATATTGGGCAATTTGGCTCGGGCATATTAAATGGCAAATAATACTGGCATAATATTGGGCAAATGGGCAGGGGCATATTAAATTGCAAATGCTGGCATATTAATGGCAAACTAATACTGGCATATTATTGGGCAAATTGTCTGGGGCATATTAATGGCAAAATAATACTAGCATATTATTGGGCAAATTGGCTGGGGCATATTAATGGCAAAATAATACTGGCATATTATTGGTCAAACTGGCTGGGGAATATTAATGGCAAATATACTGGCATAATATTGGGCAAATTGGCAGGGGCATTTTAAATGGCAAATATTGGCATATTATTGGTCAAACTGGCTAAGGCTTATTAATGGCAAAATAATACTGACATAATATTGGGCAAATTGGCTGGGGCATATTAAATGGCAAATAATACTGGCATAATATTGGGCAAATTGGCTGGGGCACATTAAATGGCCAATAATACTGGTATATTATTGGGCAAATTAGCAGGGGCATATTAAATGGCAAATAATACTGGCATAATACTGGGCAAATTGGCAGGGGCAGATTCAATGGGAAATACTGGCATATTATTGGGCAAATTGGCTGTGGCTTATTAATGGCAAGTAATACTGGCATATTATTGAGCAAATTGGCTTGGGCATATTAATGACAAATAATACTGGTATATTATTGGGCAAATTGGCTGGGGAATATTAATGGCAAATAATATTGGCAATATGTATGTATTGGGGGCATGTAAATGGGGTGATGGGGCATGTCCTTGGTGTGCAACATGGGTTATGGGTAATGTCGTGGGTGTGTATCATGGGTAGGGGGGTTGCCCAAATTTTGTCTGTCTAGGGCAGCACAAAACCAAGATACGCCACTGGGGGGAGAGATAGGAGAGAACACGGGGGAGAGAGAGGAGAGAACACTGATAGGGGGGAGAGAGAGGAGAGAATACTGATAGGGAGAAGAGAGAACACTTTTGGGGGAGAAGAGAGAACACTGAAGGGAGGAGAAGAGAGAACACTGACGGGTGCGGGAGAGAGAAGAGAACACAGAGGGGGTATAGAGGAGGAGAGAACACAGACATGGGAGATTAGGAAAAGAGACAGCTATGGGGAAGAGGAGAGACTCATACATAGGTAGAGGGACAAAGACAGTCATAGGTGGTAGAGAATAGAGAGACATGGGAAGGGAGAGGAGAGAGACATACATGGGAAGGGAGAAGAGAGAAATAGAAATGGGATGGCAGAGGAGAGACAGAGAGACATGGGATGGCAGAGGAGAGACAGACAGACATGGGATGGCAGAGGAGAGACAGACATGGGATGGCAGGGGAGAGACAGACAAGGATGGGAGAGGAGAGACAGAGACCTGGGAAATGAGAGGAGAGACAGACAGACATGGGAAAGAAGAGGATACAAAGACAGACATGGGAAGGGAGAGGAGAGAGACATACATGGGAAGGGAGAAGAGAGAAATAGAAATGGGATGGCAGAGGAGAGACAGAGAGACATGGGATGGCAGAGGAGAGACAGACAGACATGGGATGGCAGAGGAGAGACAGACATGGGATGGCAGGGGAGAGACAGACAAGAATTGGAGAGGAGAGACAGAGACCTGGGAAAGGAGAGGAGAGACAGACAGACATGGGAAAGAAGAGGATACAAAGACAGACATGGGAAGGAAGAGGAGACATACGGACATGGGGAGGAAGAGAAACAGATGGACACGGGAGTGAGAGGAGTGCGACAGACATGGTAAGGGAGAGGAGCGTGACAGAAGGACATGAGAGAGAGAAAAAGACAGACGGACATGGGAGAGAGGAAAGACAGACGAACATGTGCCCCGCCCAGGATCAGACTCTGGATCCGCCCCTGCATGCATGGGATAAGCATAAGATAAGGCCATGGACCACAACAGACTATGATGATTTTAGAGCCGATGGAAATATGGGCAGACTAGATTGGCCAAATTGTTCTGATAGGACAACACTTTCTACTTTAATAAAGAGGCACAATTATGGTTCACTCTGATACCCATTTTATATCAAACAAGACATGATAAGATCTGCCCTTGACTGGCCAGCGTAGCTGGTCTAATATGGAAAAAAAAAACTTGACCAGCCTATACCAGCTCTGTTCTTGTCTTCCTCCATCCTTTGAATGAGGTATGTATTTACAATATTGGGCATTCACTAAATGCTATAGTTAATCCCTTATAAAATAGTGTAGGTGCCTTTTGTACTTTCTCAGCACCAATTTAGGTCGGGGTGAATTTACATAATTCAAAAAACTACATTTAGAGAAAGTGCAGCCAAATATCTGGCAATGCATTTCTTACAATTACTTTCAGATGTTGATTGAGGTCTGAATAAATGTTCGTAAACAGCCTACACTCTGCAGAATAAACTATGCCAGGGGTGTCCAAGTTTATTCTGCAAAGGGCCACTTCGCTAGAAATGTATGCGTGCGTGGGCTGCATTCATTTTTCATTCATTCAGAGAATAATGTGTGTGTATGTAAATATATATATATATATATTTTACACTAATGTGTAGTGGTCACATTAACTACAAACACACACATGCATACACAGTCACACTTACCTCCCCCCCCACACACACAGTCACAATTACCCCACACACACATACACATTTATACACACATACTCACATAAATACACTTACCCCACACACTTATACATTTATACACACACACACACTCACATACATACACTTACCCCACACCCACTTAACATGCACTCACATAGATACACATTTATACACATACTCGCATACATACACTTACCCCACTCACACACATACACATTTATACACACACACTCACATATATACATACATGCAGTTACCCCACACACTCACATACATACACTTACCCCACACACTAATACACATTTATACACACACACACACACACTCACATACATACATACATACACTTAACCCACACACACATTGATACACACACTCACATACATACACTTACCCCCACACACATTTATACAGACACTCACAAACATACATACACTTAACCCCCACACACATCCACATTTATACACACACTCACATACATACACTTACCCCACTCACACACATACACATTTATACACACACACACTCACATACATACAGTTACCCCACACACACATACACTTACCCCCCACACACACTCACATACACTTACCCCACACACTAATACACATTTATACACACACACACACATACTTACATACACTTAACCCACACACACATTGATACACACACTCACATACATACATATACTTACACCACACACTTTTTCGCACATAAAAGGTTTATCGATAAACTGCAATCTTTAAGTTTGGATTTCAATATTGTTGAATGGATTAGACCAGGGGTCCTCAAACTTTTTAAACAGGGGGCCAGTTCACTGTCCCTCAGACCGTTGGAGGGCCGGACTATAGTAAAAACAAAAACTATGAACAAATTCCTATGCACACTGCATATATCTTATTTTGAAGTGAAGAAACAAAACAGTAACAAATACAATATTTAAAATGAAGTAAAGTTAAATCAACAAACTTACCAGTATTTCAATGGAAATAGTGTGCCAGTCAGAGCCCAGTAATATTGTGCCAGTCAGATGCCCAGGAATATTATGCCAGTCAGAGCCCAGTAATATTATGCCAGTCAGATGCCCAGGAATATTATGCCAGTCAGATGACCAGTAATATTATGCCAGTCAGAGCCCAGTTATATTATGCCAGTCAGATGCCCAGGAATATTATGCCAGTCAGATGCCCAGGAATATTATGCCAGTCAGATGCCCAGGAATATTATGCCAGTCACAGCCCAGGAATATTATGCCAGTCACAGCCCAGGAATATTATGCCATTCAGATGCCCAGGAATATTATGCTATTCAGATGCCCAGGAATATTATGCCAGTCAGAGCCCAGGAATATTATGCCATTCAGTTGCCCAGGAATATTATGCCAGTCAGATGCCCAGGAATATTATGCCAGTCAGATGCCCAGGAATATTGTGCCAGTCAGATGCCCAGTAATATTATGCCAGTCAGAGCCCAGGAATATTATGCCAGTCAGATGACTGAGGAGGGAAACACAGTTACCGGATCCGGATGTGACGAAACGTTGTTTTGTTGTTGTTTTCTGCTGCGGCTGCAAGAAAAAAACAGCGGAGAGTGGGTGGTGCCGGATAAATGTGCTCGGCGGGCCGCATGTGGCCCGCGGGCCGTAGTTTGAGGACCCCTGTATTAGACAGTGGCTCAGAGACAGGCAACAGAGGGTTGTATTCAATGGAGTATATTAGATGCAAGGTCTTGTTACTAGTGGGGTACCTCAAGGATCTGTATTTGGACCCATTCTCTTTAATATTTTTATTAGTGATATTGCAGAAGATCTTGTTGGCAAAGTATGCCTTTTTACTCATGATACAAATATTTGCAGCAAGGTTGATGTTCATGGAGGGATAAGCCAAATAGCAAATGATTTAGCTAAACTAGAAAAATGCTCAGAGCTGAGGCAGCTGACATCTAATGTGGACAAGTGCAAGATTATGCACATTGGGTGTAAAAACCCAAAAGTAGAATATAGAATATTTGGTACAGTCCTAACCTCAACATCTGAGGAAAGGGAGTTAGGAGTAATAATTTCAGAGGACTTGAAGGTAGGAAGGCAATGCAATAGAGCAGCAGGAAATGCTAGCAGAATGCTTGGTTGCATTGGGAGAGGTATTAGCAGTAGAAAGAGGGAAGTGCTCATGCCATTGTACAGAGCACTGGTGAGACCTCACTTGGAGTATTGTATGCAGTACTGGAGACAGTGGTGTATCTTGATTTTGTGCTGCCCTAGGCAGACAAAATCCGGGCACCCCCCTACCCAAGATGCACACCCACGTTACACACCTAAGACATGCCCCATCATTCAGACTCACATCAAGCTCATACTCCCATCACACACACACTCCCATCACACTCAGTCACACACTCCTACTCCCATCACACACACTCTGACTCCCATCACACTCAGTCACACACACACACACACACACACAGTCACTACCCAAGCTGCACACCCACGTTACACACCTAAGACATGCCCCATCATTCAGACTCACATCAGGCTCATACTCCCATCACACACACACTCCCATCACACTCAGTCACACACTCCTACTCCCATCACACACTCCGACTCCCATCACACTCAGTCACACACACTGTCTCCCATCACACACACTCTGACTCCCATCACACTCAGTCACACACACTGTCTCCCATCACACACACTGACTCCCATCACACTCAGTCACACACACTGTCTCCCATCACACACACTCTGACTCCCATCACACTCAGTCACACACACTGTCTCCCATCACACACACTCTGATTCCCATCACACTCAGTCACACACACTGTCTCCCATCACACACACTCTGATTCCCATCACACTCAGTCACACACACTGTCTCCCATCACACACACTCTGACTCCCATCACACTCAGTCACACACACTGTCTCCCATCACACACACTGACTCCCATCACACTCAGTCACACACACTGTCTCCCATCACACACACTCTGACTCCCATCACACTCAGTCACACACACTGTCTCCCATCACACACACTCTGATTCCCATCACACTCAGTCACACACACTGTCTCCCATCACACACACTCTGACTCCCATCACACTCAGTCACACACACTGTCTCCCATCACACACACTCTGACTCCCATCACACTCAGTCACACACACTGTCTCCCATCACACACACTCTGACTCCCATCACACTCACTCTGACTCCCATCACACTCAGTCACACACAGTCTCCCATCACACACACTCTGATTCCCATCACACTCAGTCACACACACTGTCTCCCATCACACACACTCTGACTCCCATCACACTCAGTCACACACACTGTCTCCCATCACACACACTCTGACTCCCATCACACTCAATCACACACACTGTCTCCCATCACACACACTCTGACTCCCATCACACTCAATCACACACACTGTCTCCCATCACACACACTCTGACTCCCATCACACTCAGTCACACACACTGTCTCCCATCACACACACTCTGACTCCCATCACACTCAGTCACACACACACACACACACACACACACATCCCATCAGCACTTACCTTTCCCTGGCAGGCAGGTCCCTCCATGCTGTTCAGCTTCCCGGCGATTGTGCCGACAGGTCACGTGACCGGGCGCGCGTATGACGTCAGCGCGCCCGTCACGTGACTGTGGGCACATCCGTGTCGGCACACTGCACGGGGAGCCGAACAGGCAGCACGGAGGTTTCTCTGTGCTGCCTGTTCGGCTCCCCGTGCAGCCTGGCAGGCAGAGCGTTGGTGAGGGGGGATCTTCCCTCTCACCTCAGTCTCTGCCTGCAAGCGCGGTCTATTTTTTTTAAAGGGCCTTGTTTTTTTTTTTAATTTTTTTTTTTTCAGTGCTGGGGGGCGCTGCCGCCCCCCAAAATTTGCCGCCCTAGGCATCCGCCTAGGATGCCTCGCGGTAAATACAGCACTGACTGGAGACTGTATCTCCAGAAGGATATTGATACTTTGGAGAGAGTTCAGAGAAGGGCTACTAAACTGGTTCATGGGTTGAAGGATAATATTCACCAGGAAAGGTTAAAGCATCTTAACATGTATAGCTTGGAGGAAAGACAGTAACAGGGGGGATATGATAGAAACATTTAAATACATAAAGGGAATCAACACAGTAAAGGAAAAGAGTATATTTAAAATAAGAAAAACTACCACAACTAGAGGACATAGTCCTATATTAGAGGGGCAATGATTTCAAAGTAACATCAGGAAGTATTCCTTTACTGAGAGGATAATGGATGTATGGAATAGCCTTCCAGTGGAAGGGGTAGAGGTAAACACAGTGAAGGAGTTAGGCACAAGGCTATCCTAGATATAAGATAGGGAACTGGGGACTAATAAAAGTATTTAGAAAATTGGGCAGACTAGATGGACCAAATGGTTCTTATCTGCCGACACATTCTATGTTTCTATACAGGCAGCAGAGACACAGCGAGCCTCTGTCTCAGCCAATCCATTTGGTGATAGTCAAGGCCCCTGACTAAGGGGACAGAGCTTAGGCAGAGATCTAAGGAAACAGATCCGTAAGTCCAAACAGGTAAAAAGTTGTTATTGTTCAGAATAAAATTACCATTCACGGTGTGCCGGGGGCTCCATCTCTTCATTCATTGTTATTGAGAACATTGGTGATGCTGTTCCCGTGCACCTCTTCAGCTATGACTGCTACTCCAGATAGTTTAGTCACTGAAAACATGCAGCTGACAAAAAAAATATCACAAAAAATGTTTCTGCTCGAAATACGGCTACTCAGTAGGCCGTGATCTCTTATCCGAATGGACAGTTCAGCCTTTCAAAAACCAAATTTTCAGAGGCCTTCAGATCAGGACAAGTTCACACTGAAAAACCATAGGTTTTCGGCTACCAGATATGCGGTGATCACCTGTATTCAGGGATGTTTGCCGCATTTTGGTCATCTCAAGTCTCCTATTCTGAGGCGAATTCAAAATGAAAAATGTAAACATTTATTAGAAAAAAAAATAAAAGATCCCTTGGGGCCAGTGGACTTCTGCTGGCCCCATAAATTGAAAAAAAAAAAAAAAACCTCTGCACCCCCAAATTAGGGCAGGCCGGAGATAGTAGCCATGGCCGAATCTAATAAGAAACAGGACTGGGAACCTGCAAAATGGACATTGTTGATCGCTGCTGGACCCTGGATAAAAGTAATTATTTTATTTACAGGGCACCCTTATATGGTTCCAGGGGGGTGGGCAGTGATTTTTGCTGTCACCTCCCCCCCCCCCCCCCCAACCAAAAGGGTGATAAAGGTAAAGGTTGGGGTGGTAGGGAGAATTTTTCATTTATATTTATGGGGCCTGTGGGTCTATCAGACGACTTTTGGAGGCTATTAATTTATTTTTTTATTATAATCTGGGGGTCATCGGCAGTCACCAGACCCCGGGAGGGTTATTTTTAATAGGGATATGGGGGCATTTTCCCAGATACCTGTTAAGACCTAATGACCTTTAGTGACATTTAAGGGCTACTTTCCCTCATCTTTTTTTTCCCTTTAATTTCAGGAGGAATTTGGTTATTTCTATAATTCCTCCCAAAATGAGTCTCTATCTCCCCATAGAAATCTATGGGGATGATTGAGATATTTTTCAGTTTCACTTGTCGGACAGCTTTTGGTTTCTAAAGCTATTGGCGTTTATTCGGCTGTGATGGACGAATTGTGCCGCTATTCAGGGTAACATATGGGCATATTGGGAAGCTCGAAATTCAGCTCCTGAAATGTCCCCGATGTGCCCAGCATTATTCCAGACTTCAGAGGCACCATTTGGGCTGATAATTTCGGTCCATAGTGAGTAAGACCTTTAGTGAGAATTGTCACAATTATAGACTGCACCCCTTATGGCCATTTTAAATAAAATGTAAATAACAAAAACCTTCCCATTAAACCTTAGCACTTGCCACAGTGTCAGACTGTATTGCCCATACAGTACTCCACAGACATTCTTTGGTGTCACATTGCCCTCATAGGATATTCCACCGTAATACATTGCTCCCAGTGTCACAATCCCTCCCTTTTCCCCTGCCCATAATGTGCCATGTTAGTTAGTCAGGATGATCTTCTTGGCACTTGTTAAGTCCAGGAAAACCTTTGAAAGGCAATACCAACAATGTTATGGAACATCACAGGCATAATGGGTGCCAAAGTGAGACCTCATCACAGGCTCCAACATGAATGAAGATACACAAACTCACAGCACCACATGATGAATTCATTATTCTAAGACAGACAGAATCAAATATTCATAATGGAGTGCGGGGAGTTTGGGTTTCATGATGTGACAGATCATCTGTATAACCTGGGATCACTGGTTCGTCCCTGGCGATTGAACTATGCGTATGGGATCTGAGCGCTATTCGCCAATAATATGCACTCAGATCCAGGCTATCTGGGGATATGTGATACGAATGGGAAATGTTTGACAATTATAAATTTATGTATTTTTTTTTTGTGTTGAAATTAAAATGGCAATTCGCCTCTGTCCTGGAGATAATTGAATTACTTCCCAATTATCTCCAGGGCAGGGGGGGGGGGGAGGAAATCATAATGCCTGCTGGGAATAATCTGTGTCTGTGAGTCCTAAATTGGCTTATGTCTGTCTATTGTTACAGTCTCCCATTGGGTCCCCTAGGGGAGTGTCCACCAAGTGGGAGACCTGAATGGGGGGTGGTGAGATCTACTAAACGGTGGTTTGTGCATCTGATGCTGAGGGTACTGTAACACATGATATTTAGGAGAAGGTCCTCCTCTTTTCCAAGAATTTAAACAGAGGCCAGCCATTAAGTGGATGCCGGCCAACTGTACTGCCTGGGTGCAGTGCCCCTACATTCCCTCCAGGATTGAATGGATACAACAGTTGGCACATTAGCCCACTGATTATATATATATATATATATATATATATATATATATAGTGAAAAGTGGGTGTAGCCAATATTAAACCACATATTTCCCTTCTATTAAAAAATATACTATTACCAAGGCTGGCGCTTAGTGAACCTATTGCAGAAGTTTTTTTTAGAGATTTTACCTCCTTCATAATCATTAAATACATAAATATCACAGAGGACACACCATTCACAGGTTTTATTAATATAAATGACCATTTTATTGTAAATAAAAATAAAAACAGAATACATTGGAAGGGCTCTGCACTGCAAGCCCTAAGTCAGTATTTATATAGATTTATTTATAGAGATTTATACAGTAAATCGGATATTTCCTTTGACACACTTTACCCTCGATTGAAGGAAAAACAGAATACATATCTATTTAATGGGTGTGCTAACTTGTAACCCCTACCCAGCCAGAAAGCAATGTGGTAGCAGTGTATACACAACCTGGCTACATTTCCTCTACACATGAATACGCTGCACTGTATAACAATACAGAGTATCTACAGTCCCTTAGGGCTTATGTCTGCGGTTCTCTCCCATGGCATGGGTAAATGCATAAGCCTGGTTTACCCACAGAAGAATAGTAAGAGCATCAGCTCTGTGTTTGAGTACTAAATACATTCTCCATTAATATAGAACATTTGTTTATAATTGTTAAGAGCAACACACGTGAGAAGCACATGTAAGATCAGGTAAAACACTTATTGGTGATCTGAATGTACATGTAATGTGTATCAAAGCGCAGGTCTTGCGCATCAAAACTGGGGGTCAGACAGCAGCACACTAACCAACAGATCATGTTCTTCCCACTGCAGCGTCACAGAGTGAAGCTTTGAGACGTGGAGCCTGTTGTTAACCCTGCCAACATGCAAGCAATAGTATGTTTAGTCTATCCTTCAATATTCCTGGAATCGGAAGCTTTGGAAGATGGTGGCAATGTATCCTTCAACCTGTAGATACAAGCCTAGTGATAGGAAATTCCTGGTTATTGGTAAAGTGACCCTTTTCTTTGGTTTTCTTACTCATTTGCAAAAATTACTTTTTTGTATTTTAGGAGCCAAAGAAATCATTTCAGGAGCCAGCCTAATTATTTTTAAGATCCTGGACAAAATTCACTTGCATAAAGTTCTATGAAAAACAATAAAAAAAAAGAAAGTTAGGCGCCAGCAGCAGAGATTTTAGGGGCCATGGCTGCCTGGCTCCTATGATTTGTGTAGCAATGTGTTAGTTATGAGGTATGTAGGGCAGAAACCAAGCAGTAAGAGATTTGCTTCCTGGTAGCTTCACAAGGGGACGTGGCCTTTCCCCGACAGATAACTCCTCTTATTGGTCTGCCACTCTAACACTACAATTAGAGGCAATCTGCATAAATCGTGGCAACAGGAAGCCACTGACGAAGAGAAGTGTCCTAGTGCTGGTTTTCTCATCTGCTAGATCAGTTATGTAAACAAAACAATGGTAGAAAGATCATTTCAAAACAGGACCAATTATGTTATTTATATACCATTTCTCCAGGTTTATGATTTGGTTTTGAATGATGCTTCTACAAACTACCATTCAACAGCCACCCATAATCTTGGTTCAAAAAGCAAATATTTGGTAGACCTCATTTCACTGAGCGACTAAGTCAATTATGTAAGCTGGGAGCAAGGAAAGTATATGTGAATGCTAAGGAGAATGTTAACAGTAAGGAGAGAGCAGGGGAATATTTAGAAGCAGCCAGATCGTCAGAAACGTTTCGCAAGTTGGCAGTGCTGGGCTAAAATGAAGATCCATCAGTAAGTCGATTGTCAGAACACTGGACCAGGACAAAAATAATTTGTTTAAACCCTTTAATACGACAATTTTTCATTTTAAAATTGTATCCCTCTTTAATAGTTTTTAAAAGGCTGCCATTACTACCACTTTACGGATTTGTATCGATCTTTGGTATCCATCATTATTTCCCTAATTTAAAATAAACAAACAAAAAAGCCCTGCAGCATCACAGTCTAATACTATGCTGATTTTATAACTATCATCTGCCAGGGCTCATTTTACAAACTTCATAGGAGTGAAGTGTAACATAAATTGGTTGTTTGGCTAATGGGTTAAAGAAATTAAAGAGTGTACACCCAATGAAACACACATAAAATGGATTTGTAATTGTAGTAGGCCTATAATATAAATAGTGATGCTGCATGTCCTTAGCTTTTTGGTATATTGCAGAGTTATAGGCATTTTTGGCTCTGCACCCAACATGATAATGCTATGGGCACATGCAACCTGTTCCCATCATTACTCTGTGGCAAGGGCAAAGGTGATTTTCAAGATATACCACTAACCAAAAGGCAACATGGGCAAAAAGGAAAATTAACTCTATACCGGGTTATCATGATTCGGAAGTCCACTCCAAGCAAGTATATTTGTTTGGTGAAGCATGATGTCCTATTTTTGCTGTGCTTGCACAAATATGCAGTGTTTGCATAAGTGAACATGCTAGATAATTATGCTCCATTCATAATACAGTATAAAAATCATGTGAGTGTACAGGTGTACGCTCAATTGTTCAAGCCCTGTACTTCCTTCTTTGCAAACTATGGAGGAAGCACTTGGCATTCACTTGTAAGCACAATAAATGCTGCATCTCGTTTAGGTGTGGTCCTTTAAAATTAACCTTTCATCCACAAAATTTGTGAATGGCAAGTTCAGATTTAGGTAGGGATAAGCATTTAATCTTTATATTTGCTGTAGTTTTTCCAATGCTATGCAGAGGCATAGTGAAAATGCAGAAAATGAAAAGCCTTGATGGAAAAAAATATAGATCTATGTATTTGGCTAGCACATTGTATACGACTATTCTTTCTCCAAATTGATACCTTGTCATATTTACATGACGTGCATTTAATATGTGCTGAAGGAATATTATTTATACAGTGAATATATTGGGAGTTATGTATAAAAGGCGCATCTGTTGGAAATATAGTGCAATTGCTACATAGTTCTTGTCTGCTTCTATGTATAAAATTATCTATATCCACCGAGTCCCTTTTGTATCCTTATATTAAAAAAAATAAAGTGATCTAATTATTCTTTAAGAATTCAGTTGCAGACCATGTATAAAACAAAGTCGCAAAATTGCTAAAAAGGTGAACATTTGCTCTTTTTTTTTCCCCTTATGTACAAAACCCATTCTAATAGTTCTATAAAAAGACAACATTTTGACACAAAAGCAAAAACTTCACTGAAGGAATCAGGATGAGACATAAAACAGCACCACTATTTATACATAACCTCTTAATGTGTGAAGTGCAAGATGATCATGAATTTAGTAGACCGGGCTAATGCCTAAGCCTTCAGCACCAGAATGCCTTCCATAAACTCACTGTTTTCTGGTGCTATCCACATAATACAACATTTATATTACAAAATAGAAATTTCCAATAGAGAGCAGTTAGGATAATGTGATAATACACAAGAACGAGATATATAGGTATTGACAACCTAAATGTAATGAGAAATGAGGTGTATGAACTTGTAAAAATTAAAAACATAAACATGTTATAACAGTAATATGCACTTAACCCTCCTTAATATTGGCTAAAATAACAGACAAAAAATGTAATTAAACCACACCCCGTGCATATTAAAAAAAAAAGGTGGTCAAAGGATGGTGGCATAATTATTTACAAATATAATATTATTTGATAATTTAATCACTTTTTTTTGGCTCTTTGGTTTTTGCTCATTATACAACCATTATGTTCTAGTGGTTGGAAAGAAGCAATGACTTGTTTCGAAGATCTTATCATTACTACTATTAAAAGTGAAGTTTAAATTTTTTACAACTTCTTACCTCACAGTTACACTCATTACATTTATATTAACCTAAACGCTCCAATAATAAAAATAGGATACATCCAAAAAAAGGGAAAAACCCCTGAAATACCAAAGAGCTATTGAGAAGCAGCACAATTGGCAGCCAATTAACCATTAATGACCCCACAGTCTGTTTTAGCTGCAGTAGACTATAACTCCCTAAATGCTCCACAGTAGCTGAAGTAGCACAGATTTCTTACACTTTGTATAGACCCACAGTTCCACTGGGTAGATAGAAATGAAGTCTAAACTAATCTACAAGGGCTAACATCTCATGTGCTTTGTATACATAAGACACACATTTTGTATTACACACATATAATCTGGTGTGTACATAAAATAAACCTTTGCCTATAATACTGATTGCGGCCCACATTCAACCTCTGGCCAAAAGGACACTTTACAGGGCATGTGTCCCACTCCCAGTAGTGGAAAAACTTGCTTTGGTTTGGTTTAGAGCGTCAAGTATTAGCCGGATGCTATCCTTTACTGTACAGAACACTCTTGGAAGGTGTACATTACATGTATAGCACAAGGTGAAGACATTTTCGCTGTATAAATATATGGAATAAAGTGCAAGCGTGTGGACGTACAAATGTCCCACGCGTGCTAGCTGCTAAGGCACTCTTTGGTTTAAACCTTTTGCATGATTAAGCGGCAACCAGACGTCAGTGTATAAAAACTGGCACGTCAATGTGTCTGGATCACACAGAATCAAGCATTGCTTTGGTCAAGAACTGTAATCGGTGGAGAAAAATGAATCCCCTTGATGCATGGGCTCTATGAACATTTTCTCCGTCAGTAGAAAAGATAAATCCATCCATTTCAGTCATCACATACAGTATGCAGTTTTTTTTAGGCTGCCTCTCCTTCGACGCTATCAAGGCACTTGTCTTGGAAGTGGGTGGGGAGCCTTCTTTAAAAGAACTTGGCAGAGTTTCTCACATAAAATGTTCTGTTATAGTTGTCTTGCTGGATATGTAAGTCTGGAATTGCACCTTCTTCATACACAGTGTCAAAGAGACCCATAGTATTAATAATTTAAATGCTCTAGTGCATTAACACTGACAAAGAACCTGTGCTGCTGGCTCTGGTACCCATTCTGGACAGCACATAGGGAATGATTGTCGCATCCACTGCTTGTGTTAAACATTGGAATGTCCGCTGCCCCTTTGCGACAGGTGCAAGCATCTAATGAAACGGCCGACATCAGGGGCAATTACACATTTAGTACATGAGTTGAGCAAATGGATGTCTGAGCAGTTCCTCAGCAGATGGTCTCTGCCGTGCGTCCACCAATATGCGCTTGACAAAGTCCCGGCATTGCTCTGACGCATGGGAAGGCAGCTGGGGGTTGGTCGGTTGGGTGGCAATTTTAAAAATGGCTGCCATGGCCTCGTACTCTGCCCAAGGAGGTTTTTCTGTTAGCATTTCCACCACTGTGCAGCCAAGGCTCCTATAAGATAAGGGACAAGTGAGGTGATGCAGAGTGACAGAGCAACAAGAGAGATGAAGGGGGATCAAAAGTAACCTTAAATTAATTGTTCATTACACTGTGTGATTAGAATAACCGGTACATTGCAAGGTTCCTTCTTTAAAATTATACCATAAAAAATGGTTTGTTAAATTCATGGCAACTGACATTTTTCCTCTGGTAGAGTATGCTTTTGAAAAAAAAAAAAAAATTAAGATCATTAAGTACTGGAAAGAATGAAATGTAAACCTGGTATATATCTATAAAAAGATACATGCTGGGTTCACGCCTGAAAAGTGGCACAGTGTTTTGATCCAGCTCCCAACAAATAATTCACCATTCACCTTTATTTACATTATACAATCTTACCAAACATCTGCTTTCCTCCCGTAGCCTTCCCCACTGATAACCTCGGGGCTCATCCAGTAGGGTGTCCCAGTCACTGATCGAATACCGGTCCCTGACATGCATATGGTCTGTAGCCGTTTGCTGGCTCCAAAGTCTCCTAGCTTGACATTGCCTGCAGAATCTCGCAGAATGTTGGCCCCTAGAGTATGAATCAGAAATGCAGTCAATATTGGTAGAAAGCAGCTATTCAGTGGAAAGAAGAGGCAAAAACTGATTTCTGGCACATAAGAAAATTCCTCACATCTCCTCTTATAAGTCTCAGTCCCACTAAAGGAAGGGTTTATAACCTTCTGTTAGTGTTCAAACTAAGCAGGATATTCCACAGAAACTTAAGAAATGTAAGCCAACTGTTGATGGCGTAGATTAGAACAATTACCTTTTATGTCTCTGTGCACAATCATGTTGCTGTGCAAGTAGGAGACCCCTTCCAAGATCTGACGGGTGTATCTGCGGGTGACGTTTTCTGTTAGGGCCCCATAAGCTTTTAGTTGATCTTTCACCGATCCCTGAGAGGGGAAGCAACAATAATAGGAGTCATTGGTGGAGGTTAGTAATGCAGTAATGTCCGCTCCCCTTGGTCTCACACGTCTCAGATTTGACATGTCCCTATGGCCAGAGTGCTCAATAGTTCTGGCACATTACCATCCTCTGTTCCTCCTCACATCTGGTGCGTGCTTACCTACTAAATGCCTTAACTCAGTCACCTTAGCCCCAGTGCTTTTTACCCATGCCACATGCTGAACCCGAATTCCAATCATGCATGGTTCTGTCTGGTATGCACCAGATTAGGGACAAGATGCGCTCCCCATCTATTACACTGCTCAACCTGCTACATTTAAGATTCAGCCAGACTGTGTTCCTCACCCCTGGCATGTATTCCATGAAGATGGTGAGAGTCTTCTCTCCCTTGTCCCGTAGGCAGCCATAATACTGTACAATTCTGTCATGATGCAGATTCTTCAGAAGTTGGATCTCGCACTCCAGAGCACTCACTTCCTGCATGGGGCAGAACAGTACAAAGGAGGGTCACAGATACATCATACATCGCAGCTCATAAACATATACAAATTTCATGCACCTGTATGTAAGCAGAAACTGTACTTGAAGTATGAGCATGCAAAAATAAGCACAAAATAAATTTACAACAAATACTATTAGTGAAGGGGGTTTAAAAAGGGGCTTAAGTGTAAATGAAAAAAGGTATTAAGCAGATTTTAAAAAAAGTATACACAGTAAACACCAATGTGAATCAGAATAAAAGGAAGGGGATACACATCGGTGCTTACAATTGCTATCATTACTGTGATTTTCTGTTCTTCTAAGTTATGTGTGAGATTTCTTTCTATTGAGATCCCTGTGGAGACTACTACCCCCATATACTGGGGACCAAGCACACTATTGTCTGTGTATGGATATGACTGTTCACCTAGTGGTGAGACACTAGTTGGAGTAGAGCCACCGTTCATGGTTTCACAGGCACTGTACACATTTGTTTCTAGATTTCAAAGTGACATGAAGCATAACAAAATCTATGTCAATCTCCTCAATACATCACACCCACAATAAACCGTGTTCATCTGCTGGATAGAACAGATTAACACTAAGTTTTGTATTGCATAGAAGTGATGAGTACTGCATTACAAGGAGATTTCTTTACAGTCCTTAGGAGTTAAGAATTTGCAATTATCTAAATATTTTGCAAAGACACTTGTTTATGAATCATTAACCGTATATATAGCAGGCCAGTGGAAGAGATTTAGAATGGGGTTCTGAAATAACCTTGCTGGTTTCCGGACTGTCTGGATCAAACTGGACCTGCTTGGCTGCCAGTTCTCGTCCTATGTCCACATCATAACACAGGTAAACTCTTCCAAAAGCGCCTTGACCCAGGAGTTTCCCCCGACGCCAATTTATAGGGGCACTGGGTGCTGAGGAGAAAGATGAGAAACTAATCAGAGAGGGGGAAAAAAAAAAAAAAAAAAGGCCCTCAAACTCTCCACATTAAAATGCAATACAGATACACTGGTCAGAGATGCATCTCCTTGTGCCTGTGAGCTAATTATACACTCCAGAGCTTCCTCTCATAAGGCTCTCTGCTTACATTCAAAGAGTCAACAGGAAGTGACTTTTGGTTTTTTGTTTTTTCAATCTTATTGATAATACTTTACAAATGGTCTTGTCTGTCGCTATTGTTTATAAAATATTTCTTTGTATACAATACATTCACATGGGCTATAGTTGAGCTTACACTATTGTAATTTAACAGTCCACTTTCCTTTTGGACAAGTCTTTAGTCAATACATACCCATTTTTTCCTCAGTCTAGTAACTAAACATAACAAGGCTTTATCTTACTGTACAATGCCTTATTTATTGGAATGCCTCAATGTTGCTTAATCAAAGTCATGGGGTTATGTATAAACAGTGGCACTGTTTTATATCCAGTCCAGATTCTTTCAGGCAAGTTTTTGCTCTTGTACCTCTTTTGTATTTATAAAACAGTCAGAATGGGTTTTATACCTTAGAAAGAAAATAAAAAAAAAGGAGCAAATCTGTGACTTTAGGTTCAATATGAAACTTTTTTGTTCAGTGCTGATAACGCCAGATTAGGAGTGGTGGAGAATGTAGTCCAATAAAGTGATCTGAAATAATTGCAGTGTTGCAACTTTTTATACATAGTCTACAACAAAAAAGTGTTGACAAACAGATTCAGAATGCACAGAATACATTCTGCCTTCCACCCCACCTAACGCATTTCACCTGTGAGCACTTAATGTTGAGTTTGCTTAAAGGGACACTTCCACCAAAAAATTAAAAAGGTTTTTTTTTTTTTTGAGTGTTTGAATTCAGACATGTCTTGTTTTTGTTATGTGACTGTATTTAATAGTAGATGTAACTAAACAAGTGTGACTGAGAGCCGCCATTTTGTGTATAGTGTTTTTGGGTGCCACCCCCCCAGAGACTTTACAGCACTAGTATCTCACTTTGGCGCTGGGGACACAGAATGAAGTCTATAAGAATTCTGATCATAGACTTGCATTGAATATGAGGGTAATGTAACTATTACATCACAAGCGGCAGAGTTATGATCCGGTTTGATCAGGTCAATTTCTTCTCTGTGTTCGAAGGCAGGTAAAAAAAAAGTTGTACACACCCACCTAGTCTTGCCCACTATGATACACAGGAGCCAGTAAAAGAGCAGGGGAGTATCTTATGACATCATCATGCAGGCTTTGGCCACAGTTGTAAAGCGAGACTGGCTGGAGGATTTTGGACGATGCTGCATCATGGAAATGTTCACAAAATGGAGCCAGGAGATACACATCATTTTTTCTTTTATATGCAATTAATTCAATCATATTTAAAAACAAAAAAAAAAAAAACTGTGGCGTATGAGTTATATATGTGTTTGTTTTAAACGACCAGGTTTTCTGGTTACATCTATGTAAGTGGTAGTGTCCCTTTAAACAGGTGAAACGCATTGGGTAGGGAGGAAGGCAGCGTTTATTACGCTAAGTTGGCTTGTCCGCATTATTTTTTGCTTTTAAATATTTTTTTAATAAACGTTTTATATGAAGGTCCAGCTGTGGTGGAAATTCTCTGCTTTGTGCCGCTAGCAACTTCATATCCGTTAGTATACTGTATTGTATAACTGCGTTTTATATGTTTTATAAGAAGATCGAGGCTCAGTGGAAATTTTCTCTTTGATCCTACTATGTGCCGCCAGCAGGATTACCTCTTTTGGAGCAACATCATATCAGTCTACATTACCAGTGTTTGGATGAGGGATTCTATTCAGATCATGGAGCGGCTATATTCATGTGAGCGTTTATAAACATTGAACAAGTTCCATACAGCTTAATTCTGTTCCAGAATCATTAAGCACAATACAGTATAATGCTATGCATTTAACGCTTTCATGTTCCAACATTGCGCATGGCTATTGGCTGGGGATAATTTACAGGTGAATTTATGACCTTATTATAGCTACTAATGTAATTTTGCAAAGGAGCTTACACCAGCTAATTCAAACGTACAGGTACAACAGTTTATATGCAAACACTTTGAGACAAATCTATCTTTCCCATATTTATGGTACTCTTTTCTAGCAAAAAAGCAAGAGGTACAAGTGATTAGGAAAAATAAATACCTATTGTATTATGTAGGAATGCATAAAATTCCCTCCTGCATAAATTGAATTGCTTATTTTTAGACTACAAGCTCATTATAGCAGGGCCTACCCCACATTTTCTTCCAGTATCTCTAACTTAGTTAAACTTTTCTGTTGTATAGCTCTGTAGATTATGATTAGTGTTGAGCG
This sequence comes from Pelodytes ibericus, assembly GCA_036172795.1. Classification (NCBI taxonomy): domain Eukaryota; kingdom Metazoa; phylum Chordata; class Amphibia; order Anura; family Pelodytidae; genus Pelodytes; species Pelodytes ibericus. The sequence continues at coordinate 146,650,476 of CM069862.1, forward strand.
AACCCGAACCGCACTGTTCGGGTTCGTACCGAACTTTACGGTTTTTGGACCCCGGACCCGAACACGGACATTTCACTGTATGTCCGTGTTGGAGTTCGGCGATTACATTGTATGTAATGCTATTGGCTTTCTAAAAACCGAAATAGAGTCCCCATTCATAATAATTTCTTATGAATGGGGACTCTAGTTCGGTTTCTAGAAAGCCAATAGTATTACATGTATTCCATAAGCCGAAAGTCTATAAACCGAAAGACATTCTGTTTATAGACTTTCTTTTTATAGAATAGCAATAGCATTACATGTATTCTATAAACCGAAAGTCTATAAACCGAATGTCTTTCGGTTTATGGAATACATGTAATGCTATTGCTATTCTGTAAACCGAAATAGAGTGCCCATTCATAAGAATAGGTCAATTGACCTATTCTTATAAATGGGGACTCTATTTCGGTTTATAGAAAGCCAATAGCATTACATGGCTATTGGCTTTCTATAAACCGAAATAGAGTCCCCATTAATACGAATAGGTCAATTGACCTATTCATATGAATGGGGATACTCACCCACATTTTACAGCCCTCTAGCCCTTTCCAGGACTTTTTTAGAGGCATTTTAGTGGCCAAAAGTTCGGGTCCCCATTGACTTCAATGGGGTTCGGGGTCAAGTTCGACCCCGAACCCGGACTTTTTTCCGAAGTTCATCCAGGTGTCCGCTCAACTCTAATTATGATGGTTATGTGTGTGTGTGGTCATCATTCTTACACTTTGTAGAGACGTTCCTCTCCTGCACAGTTAGAGTGTTCTCACTGTCTGCACTGCGTAGCCGGGACCGTGTTTCTAGATACTGTACAGCTAGGCCCATATTCTCTCCATTGCTGCTTAGGGAACGACTGGACGGCACCAGAGTAAAGAGATTCCCTTGCGGGCGACGGATTCGTGGGAATGTTCGGCGACCTAAAAAAGGTGTAAGAAAAGTTATTAAAATTAAAATTTACAAGATTAAGAGTCCTCAGCTCCCATTCCTCTCAGAGCAACACAAGGTAAATATCCTCAGGGTATCTAACACAACAACCACCAGACAAAGTTCACAGTTAACCTCACACAGATCAAACTGACCATCATTATAATCTTTGTGGTGAACAGACACGTGGTATCTCCGGGGGTAGGTTCCTCCCTTCCCTGCTCTGTCGCAGAACTGATTTTCACGGTCTAGGGTGGAGAAAGCAGGTAAATAGAAATGAATTGTCACAGCAGATAGGAATCCTTTCTGCCCATAGTGAAATATCTAAATGGATTTGTTTCTCAGACACTCTTGAATGTGACGTGTTTAGCGGTTGTCATAATATTTTCTACTGTAAATCCATTCCCATGTTGCTAGTACCCTTACTCTATACATTTTTCAAGAGGAAATATTTCTAGATAATGCAGCATTGAAGCTAGTACAGTTTTCTCCCCACATACCAGGGTACAATGGATGGTTAGACGTGGTTAGATCCTAAAATAAGTGTTTCTCAAAACTAAATAATAACTGAGATTTTGTCACATTATATGGCCATATCTTGCTTAGCCCACCAATATGTAAGAGTTAAATCTCTTGAAATACATTATTGACAAGGGAACAAAAGGCCTTCCATTTCACACAAACTGAGACACACTTACAATTTATAAACCTATTTGGACCTACATACCAGAGTAGTCTTGCCTGTTGTCTGGATAACTCTGCGCTCGTGACATACGAGACTTCCTAAAGCACAGACTGAGAATGGGAAAAATAGGCAGAGAATCACAAGAACAATATGCATTGGACAAATGTTCTGAAAACAGAATAAAAAAAATAAAACATAAATCAATAGCATCATTGTTTTAAAATGTTATGGCAATGCTTAATGTAATAAAACTGGGTAGTTTTCAGTTTTAAATTAAAGGGACAGTCTAGTCACCCATTTGACTTTGGTGCAACTTGTATGCACCAAAAGGTGACCTAGACTGTCACTTTCATTTTTTTTCTTTTCTCTTTAAAATTCAGTAAATACTTACCTATCTATGAAAGTCTTCCCGCATGTGGCAGTCCTTGGAATAGCAATGGTGTGGCTGAACCGCTCTTGCGCAAACATAGTTAAAACCTCTCCCAGCAACCCACACCGCATCTGTCACATCCTCACCCATTCAGTATCCAAGTTGGCATTTAGGGGAGGGGGCTGCACTGCCTATCATTCTCAGCCAAGCTGGCATTTAAGGGAGGGGGCTGCATTGCCCATCACTCTCAGCCAGATGGCATTTATCATTTATCGGGGTGGGGGGGATGGATGACATGACTGACATTATGAAGTGACAGGGCACTAACTTATAATGCTCTTGTATACACCACTGAACAGGAAATTATATTCCATGTAGTACTTTAATATGCATTAAAATTTGGAGGAGGCATTTTGGGCACTAGACATTCCCTTTAATGCAATGAATACGACGTACAAGATGCTTATAGTTTGATTCTGCAAAAAGTTATGTTTTTAATACAAATTAACAAGGAATGAACCTTCCTTGGAGTGTGTACAGTATTCATTTACACCTTGACCATGAAGCAGCATATGCTGTGCTTATTCGCACCACTATATCCAGTCATCATATTATAGCTAGTAATACCGAACTATACTATTTTAACATGAGTAAACTTAAAAACAGGTTTATACCAAAAAAAGACCCACAAAACAGTGGGGAAAGGTTCCCAAATGTGAAACAGACAGCAAGTGGTTCTTTACCTGTCCTCTGATCTGTCCAGAGACTGGCAGCTTCCAGACACAGAATTTTCTGTACTGCTCAGAGGGTCCAGCATCTAGTTGGATTAAGGAGATAGATGGGGGGAAATAAAAAGGCATCAGGAACGCGTTTTATGGAGAGAAAGATGAAAGTGGGGAAGAAAAACAGCAACTGGAAAGTGATAAAGTGTAAATTAGAGATATTTAGATTTGTTGCCTCCAGCAGGAGACTAAAAACACTAATAAATATAGTAAGTGGTATAAAAGCATAGAAATTTTGGGAATCCATTTTATATATCTCAAATACTGTCAGCACAGTATAACTCATCCCAGACAGTGTGTATGCAGAGAAAGAAAGAGTCACACAAGACAAGACTGACAGAAACTATGGCCCCAGTTTACAAAAGAATAATGTGAACTTTGCAATGTGTGGTTCACAAACAGAATGTGCATATTTTACAATAAGTCCCAAGTAGCGGGTGAGCATATGCAGTGTTCTGGTATACTCACACACTGTTCGCTGGTCTCGGGTATGAACTCCCCCTCACTGTTAATGCTGGTGTAGGAACCCTGTCGTGCAATCCTCTGCTGTCTCTCTGGTACATAACCAGGAGGAGGAGAACTGCGTCCAGTGTTCTGAGAACCTGAGAATATACACAAATTACATTAATTCTAATGTGCAATGCAGAGCTGGCAGAGGCACAGGTGTGTGTATGTATAAGTACCATAGAAGAATACGCTGAATTCCTATATCCAGCAAGACAGGTTAGCAAATGAAACCACAGGCATAGAGATGTCTGCCTTTTAATTGGAAACAAAAGCACATGCTATTTAAACAGACATCTCTTCATGGCCATTTTTTTTTTAAATGAGTAAGCAGATTTGACAGCAAAGGCTAATAAACTAAAAAGTTACCTAGAGTCGGAGTACCAGCAGCATCATTACCTAGATGAATAGAATGAGGGGCAAGGCAAAGCTTCCTCCTTCAGAAATGAATACATTTGCTACACTACAACAGCATAGTCTAGATACATGTTGCCAATTTTATTCACAGTGGTTTTTCTTTAAAACGTTAACACACATGGTAAATGGCAACAGTTCAGTTTTTGGCCATCAGAAATAGCCAAACAGTTCAGTTTTCAGGAATTACTCACTGACTGAGAGGTGTCGACTGCGGCTTTCTGCAGGATGATAGGCTGTGTTAACATCTCCCACAGACTGTGAGGCCTTGATCCGCACCTGTTTCTGGATGCCCAGATGTGGTGATGGAGCCTGGAAAAAGTAAAAGGATAATGGAGAAATCCCTAGGCTTCAAATTGCAAATGTATTGGTATTGAAATTTCTATGCGTCTCCAAAATGTTGGTTCATTTAACAGTGGGAGTAATCAATTGGTTTCATCCACAAGCAACAGTAGAAAGAAGACTCATTGCACCATGATGTATCTGATCAGATATGTTTGGCGTAAGATGTTTTTTTAAAGGGGAACCGTGAAGTCTGCTTACGCAGCCATCTTTCCTTTCAGATACTGTACAGAGCAGGCTGCTGCAGCAATACAGCGCACTAGATTTTCTATATAGATGGAGATACTACATACTGAATGACAGGATGCAGGCAAACAAGAACTAGATCTATTTCAGGAATTACGTATTTGATCATGGTTACCCACAGGGATAAGCAAGAGGCAGGAGTCTGCCCCCCCCCCCCTTTAATTTAGTCCCATCAATACCCACAGTTGTAAAGACCTTTTATAGAGACAGAAACCTTTATGGAAGCGAGATCTTTCCTAACTTGTAAGAAAGCAGGCACATAGATAAATTATGAAGTTCGTTAACCTACTCCATAAAGTCAGGTTTGCCGGATAACTGACATTTTGTTAGAGGCAAGAACAAAAAAAAAATTACACACATGGTTCTTTTCATTGGAAAGTAGCAGGATTCGCAGGCTTTTCATACTGGAGCTACGGTCCAAGAGATCCACAGCTTTGTCGATATCATCTTGACTTCGAAGGGGGATGGAGAGCTGCAAGAGAGGAGGAAAAGAATTGAAGCTACCAGGGAATCTCAGCATGACAAAAATAAGATTCTCTAATTCTGGTGGCAAAATATCTACAGACTACATACTCATAATACTTATTATGGAACAAAGTTATAGAACTAGAGTAATCACCATGGATACCAATGTAAAGCTCCTTCCACAACTTTGCCCCAGAATATCTCTTGGTGTATAAATACCCAATGTGTTTGTATCAGTCAAAAGTGTATTAGCCCAGGGCTTGACAAAATGACTGTAGCCATTTAGAGCCAGGGAGATGAATTCAGGAGCCAGGGAAATGGAACTTCTAAAGCATTCTATGTAAAACAAACATGCAAGAAAAGTTAGGAGACAACATTAGGGATTTTAGGAGCCATGGCTTCCTGGATTCATCAAGCTCTGCATTAAAAGAGAATTGATTACCTTCAAATGCTTTGATTTTTATTTATTTTTTTACTAACTCAAAACACATTAATATATGTTTTGCCAATGCCTGTAACAAAACATTAGGACTTTAAAATGTAATTTAGTTTCTAGGAGCCAGACAACAACACACAAAATCACACCCAAGCCAGTAAGTTTTGATTTAAAAAAATAAGTCAATGTGTGCCGCCTCCCTGCAGCTTAACCTTATTGCAGGGGAAAGGGATCACTTTTACTGCAGCCTGATCTGTACCTCTTACATAGGCACAGACCATCTTCAAGTGTCATCCTGTTGAGCGCCGGGATGTCATGTGACACCTGGTACTCTGGCTCTAAAGCATGGTGCGTGGGGGGCGGAGCAGGCGGTCTGGACAGATTTTTACTGTCCCCCCCCCTCGCGGTCCACTGAGGGGAAAATAATGATAATAAATCAGTCCAAGTCGTTAGGGGCACCATGTCTAATTTCTTGATCACATAGAGACCAATACATATTTTCTTCCAACTGAGGAACCATGCATGCCAGGTGGAATGTACTCAACAGAAAAAGAAGCTAATCTCACCTCATTGTTCATGTAATGGAGGTCAAGAGGCTGCCCAAACACACTCTTCACTTTCTGCTCCACGTCTTCATATTTTACAGGTCGGCTAAATTGCAGAATTCTGGAGGATTATAATTTAAAAAAATAAATAAAAAATGATACGGTCAGCAAAAACTAGAAACACACAAAATATGACCAAAAGGTAAAGATATGTAGAACTTTAAAAGAATCCAGTCACCCCTTACAACTAACTGTTCCATGGTCAAAATGTGATCATGTGTGAAAAAAATTATACATAAAAAGGTCTTTTTGCTCAAACCTCATGACAAGTTTGGTGGAGACTAATCTAGCGGAAGGTGGAAAGATTTGTCAGTTAGCCCACTGCCGATGGCTAGCGGGTTGTTTGGATGTTCTATTTTTCAGCGGACCTCAGTCCTGGAGTGGTGAGCTATTATACTCTGAGCACGCTTTATTTATTCAGCACTTTTGCTACTAGAGGACATGGGGCTGTGTATATATATTTATTTCTGCATCAGACTTTTGGCCAACTGAAGACATACTCCCTATACCAACAACGGAAGCACACCTATATGCAATTACCTGGCTGAACCAGTGCCATATGTGTAGGACAAGCTTTCGTCAAGCTACCTAAATTGGTGGCCTAATATATTATAGTAATTTTTTCTGCCAATTATTACTTCCGTGCTTTTTTTGCTTGCTACAGGGGTGCACATTCAGGAACATGGATTGTCGATATCTGCAAGTTTAATCTGCTATTTTTTTGCTTTTGCAATTGGCCATTGCCGACTTTAATATACTGCTGTATACTAACCTAAGTTCACTTTTTTCTTTATTATAGTTATGCACTGTAGAAGCACAGTAATTGGTTTCCTGGAGTAACTCAGGGATCCTTTTGTTCATTGCGTGCTCTCCTAGGTATCCTTATATTAGAGATCCCTGCAGGACTTTGTCACATTTTCTATTTTTGTTTTTCTTGTATTGCTGTTATGTATTTTTGTATATATGTACAGTATTGCATGTATTTGATGAGTTGACCTCACGGCCTTTACCATATGGATCTGAATAAATTTATATTTTTTGCTCATTTTTGCAAATTATGTGTAGTTCTCGAATTTGTACGTCTTATGAGACCCAATGGTAATAAACCTACTTTAGGGTTTGGTTCACTTTGGGCTGCCTTATTATATAGTACTTAAAAATTTCCAGGCTCCATATTTAGTAGAATATATAAGCGCAGTTTCAGCGAGCCAGCTGGTTTCTTTGGGGGTTCTGAGATGTATTGGAAAGGTACTAATATGATGATTCTGATGACAAAACACTTTTTTCTTTTCAAACTAAAAATGCAATCCATTGCCATTAGCTGTACAGCAATCATGCATTAAAAACCAATGAACTATCCTATTAATGAAAACAACTGTATTACAATATTTCAGAGTCTTAGCCAGACGAGTAGGAGCCTGAAGTGAACTCTCATGCTTTCCAAGGGAAGGCCCTGGCAAATACTTATCCTTTTTAGATGTCAGTGCTGTTTCCCCGCTCACCCCATTAACCCAAGATCAGTGCGTTTCAGTAATAATATTCAGATGTATTTCTCTGTGAAGAAAGGAAACCACAGGGGACATTCCTTAAATATTCAACCCTATCCAAGGTTGGCACACGGTTACTCTTGAATGGCTGGCTGAGCCTTCAACCTACAGACGGAAACATTTTGGAAGTTGAATCTGGACTGTGATGAATTTTTGAGAGTGGCGTTAGAAGTCCTGAAGCAGCAAGGAAAGACTTCCTACTCCGTACAAATTCTCTATACTTAGTACTTGGCCTTTTTAAATGCCTGTGGTTAAATCTGGCAGTCTGAGTAACCACGAGGCCACTTCCCGGCTCCTGTCTAACTGCAAATCCCATTAGAGGGGGAAACTCAGGTTAGAGATGCAGTGAAAGTGGGCCAGTTCACAATCAAGCCATTCATTACATAGCATACGTATCGTGTATTAGCTCTGCATTTTGTACTCTTCATGGAAAACAGCACTACAATGTAACATGCTGCAGCATATTGTGATAAACGACGGAATAACTTCCAAATACAATTTTGGGCTGTAGGAGCTCACAGTCATATGCATGGAGCAACTAGAGTGGCAGCTGATATGTTCACTGTATTGAGAGTTGGCACATTTTGCAATTTGGGAAATATACAGACTTTATTAAGAGAGTTAGGGAGCAATGTTTTACAGGCTGATGTGGAATGTTAATGGTGACCGTTTGCTAAATGTTTGGTTCTGCCAAGGTATCAAGCATATCTGGTATTCCCCCTATCAATAGTGGAGGGACAAACTTCTGTGGGATCCATTGATCACTTAGTGTTGTCAAAAGCCAACAAGCTAGACCACAATTTGAGGAGTGGTGCAAAAAAATTGAAGTTCTCACCAGACATAAGTCAGTCAATGTTTTGTCAAGTTGTTAATGGTCACCAATCCAGACTGACACTTACCGCCTCTCCCCGTTGTATTCAAACTTTATTCGAACATCATTCTGAAGAGAGATGAAGAAACTGATTAGATGTAGTCTATATCAGGGCTTGATAAATTAAATTTTGTTTTAGGAGCCAGCAAAAAAATCTAGGAGCCAGACAACCGAACATACACACACAACCACGCAAAAATACACACAATCACAGAGTCATGTAAACACATACGCTCGCAGACTGTCACACACACAGTTCCAATTACACACACTGAAAATCACAGACAGACATTCACATAGACAGAGACAGTTCCTCTTACATACACAGAAAATCACAAACAATCAAAGAGACAGCTCCACTTACATACACAGAATATCACAGAGAGTCACAGAGACACGCAGACAGTCAAAAAGACATACATAGACAGAGACAGACACTGACATACAGACCTGACAAGTCAGCCGTTTTTTTTTAAATAAATCAAATAAAAAGGTGCATGTTTCAGTGTCCCCATCCCTGCTGCCTTGCTTGATTGCAGGGGAGGGGAGCACTTCCATTTCATCTCAGTCTGCTAGTCACAGACCATCGTTCAAGCCATCCTGTTGAGAGCCGGGTTGTCATGTGACACGGATGTCACGTGCTCCCCGGAACTAAGACTGTGAAGCGCGATGCGCGCGGGGGCAGAGCTGGCAGTCTGTGCAAAACGGAACATGCTGCCTCCTCGCGCTGCACTGTCCAAAGGAACGGCAAACACTCCATGGATCCCAGAGGTGAGGGGACACAAAGTAGAGGGTGCCAATACCCGCGCGCCAGGTCTAATTTCCTGGTCGCCATGGCGACCTGGCGCCCGGGGTTTGTCGAGCCCTGGTCTATATTCAAATTAGTAAACATGCCATAGGAAGATTCAAGATAAAAAGGCGCCCTAAAACTCAACATTTGCAGTTTCCCAAAAAGGCGAATAATGGACTTAGTTGATCCTATACAGAGTCCCCTTCTGATTTCTTTATGGTTCAGTTCTACAACTATAGAACGCAGGAATAATCTGGCATGGAAACCTAGAATGTGTCGCAGTTAAGAACCAGTCGGTCCATCTAGTCTGCCCAATTTTCTAAATACTTTTATTAGTCCCCAGTTCCCTATCTTATATCTAGGATTACCTTGGGCCTATCCCACACATGCTTAAACTCCTTCACTGTGTTTATCTCTACCTTCTGCTGGAAGTCTATTCCATACATCCACTACCCTCTCAGAAATATACTCTCCTCCTTTACTGTGTTGATTCCCTTTATGTATTTAAATGTTTCTATCATAACAATTGTTAACAGAATGTTGACTTTCTTTTTCATTTCAGAGATTTCTAGAGGTCCGTCATATTACATAGCACAGGGCTCGACCAATACTGGTCGCCAGGGCGACTAGATTCTGGCTCCTGGAAGACTCTTTGAGCAGAGTAAACTGCAATGTCCCGGTCCCACACTCTGCTATCCCTTACCTACCGATCAGATAAGGAGCAGAGTGTGGGAGAAGCAGCACAGAACAGCCTGCCGATTAGCTCCGCCCCCCCCAGCTTCCTGTTCCTGCTTCTCACCAGGCAGTAGCTGTAGCAGTGAGGAGATGCGTGTGAGATGTGATGGGAACTCCTACTGCTGCCTCAAAATGGAGGGAAAACTTCAAGCTGCCCTGTCCAGCATTAATCCAGGGTCTGTCTCCAACCTCACAGTGTAAGTCTAGTAAGTAAATAGTGTGTGTATTAGAATGTGTGTTAGCATGTATGTGTGGGTTCAGCACCTGTTTTTATGAATGTGTCAGAATCTGTGTAACAGCATGTTAGAGTGTATGTATGTATTTGTGTCTGCATGTGTTAGTGTGTGTATCAGCATATTAGAGTGTGTATATAATTGTGACAGCATGTGTTAGTGTATCTCAGTGTGTGTGTGTGACCTGTGTAGGTGTGTGTTGGCATTTAAGTGGATATGAATGTGTTTGTGCATGTATGTAGGAGTGAAATCATGTGTTAGTGTATGTATTTGTGTCTGCATGTGTTTGTGTGTATCAGGATATTAGTGTGTATGTATTTGTGTCTGCATGTTAGTGTGTGTGTATGTATGTATGTATGTATGTATTTCTGCATGTGCTAGTTTGTGTATCAGCATATTAGTGTGTATGTATGTATTTGTGTCTGCATGTGTTAGTGTCTCTCAGCGTGAGTGTGTGTGACCTGTGTATGTTGGCATTTAAGTGGATATTAATGTGTTTGTGCATGTATGCAAGAGTGAAATCATGTGTTAGTGTGTGTCAGCATTTAGGTATGTGTGTATATTTGTGGGTGAGCAAGTGTTTTGTGCATGTATGTGTGTTAGCTTGTGTGTGCATTAGTATGTGTGAAAATGGTGTGTATCCATAAGTGTATGTCATTTATATACGTTTATGGACTGGGACTCAACCATTTTTCTTTGTGACACAGCGTTTGGTACTGGCTCCTAAAGTTTTCAGCTGGCTCCTAGATTTAAATCAAATTTGTCAAGCCCTGACATAGCAATTCCATACTTTAGACCAACATCACCTGTTTATTGGGCAAGTTGCTTGCTTTGGTCTTCACACCTTCGATGCCCGACATTCGATGTCGTCTGCCCATTTGTAAGGCAACCAGGTCCTTCATAATGGACTTCAAAGCTTCCTGCTCATCTGTAGGAATAAATATGGCGAGAACATCACTTTGGTTGTTTCTCACACCAAACTATATTCAAGACAACATCTACTAATATTCTCAGACCAGATCAAGTCTAAAAACTTCGAGAGTCCTCAGCAGAGACAGTATCCACCTTGCTTGCACTCCAGAGTAAAAAACCTTTTCGTAAGTATACCTAATTTTCTCCAAGATGGTCCTTAAATAACTACAACAGTACAAAACTTCTAGCATAAACATAAGGGACTCATGGGAACAAGGTATTCTTAACCCCTTAACGACAGATGACGTGCCAGGCACGTCACGGCAAATCGAGGACTTGCCGACAGCTGACGTGCCTGGCACGTCATGCACTAAACTGAGTAAAGAAAGCGACCAGCGGTCGCTTTCTTTACTCTAACGGTGTTGCTACAATGCCTCTAGGTAGAGGCATTGTGCAACACCCCCCAAAAGTGCAGGGGCGCGCTACGATCACTCCACGGAGTGATCGTAGCAGCCATTTAAAAATGGCTGCGCCGGCTGCACACATGTGCTTAGAAAGCGAACGATCGTTCGCTTTCTAAGCATCTCCGGTGTTGTTAAAGTGCCTCGCCAGCGAGGCACTTAACAACACCGTTCTGCTCCCCAGAGCCGATGGTGGTCGCTCTCCTGAGCGACCCCATCGGCTCAGTAGAAGGGAACGCTGCCTATACAGGCAGCGCTTCCCTTCTAATGGCAAGAGCATCGGAAGTGAAAGTATTTCACTTCCGATGCTCTAGGGGGAGCCAATCGATGCCGGCACAACAGATCTATGTGATCTGTGTGCAGGCATGTATGATAAGTGCTCTGATGAGCACTTATCATACTGTCAAAGGCAATATTAGCAAATATTGCCTTTGACAAGTATTGATCTGCCTCCCTCACCTTACTAGTTATAGTAAGGGAGAGAGACAGATCAGATAAAGTAAAAAAATAAAATAAAATAATAAAACAAATATTTAATAAAATTTTAAACACCAAGGGCTTTTATAAAAGCCATTTAACCCCTTCCCTGCCATTGATCGCTGTGTACGCAGTGATCATACACAGCAGCACATTTTTTGCTGTCTGTGCATTTTTTAGGGGTTAATTTTTTTTACTGTAATTCATTACAGTATAAAAAAAAGCTCTTTTAAGAGAGATTAACCCCTTTCTTGCTGTAGATCACTGCCTAAGCAGAGATCTGACGCAAATGCAGCAATCTTGCTGCAGAAGCATTTTTAATTTTTTTAAAACTTTTTTATTACACCCGTCACGTGTTAATTATACCCGCTAGGGGACTACGTTTAACGTAATTTTTTTTTTAAATAAGAGCTATTAACCCCTTCCTTGCCGTATATCACTTCCTAAGCAGCACATATGGTCACTGCCTAAGCAGTGCATATGGTCACTGCCTAAGCAGCGCATATGGAGCAATCTAGTCGCAGAAGGATTTTTTTTTTGCTATCAACTTTTTTATTGTCAGACTCGCTAGGGGTTAATTATACCCACTAGGGGATTACGTGTATTCCTTTTGAAGCTGTCTGAACACGTGTATAGCGATCAGTAACAGCCGATCAGTGGCAAAGGTGGTTTGGTGATTTCTCAGATGAGCATCACCATTCGTCTGGTTCGATCAATATTGGTAAATATTGTTCTGACCCATATGGATCTGCCTCCCTCTCCTCACTTGAGTTTTAGTGAGGGAAAGAGACAGATCTGTATAACATAATTTTTTAATTGTAATAAATTAAATAAAATGTTAAAAAAATTGTGAGTCCCAAGGGCTTTTATAAAAGCCATACCCTTTGTATAGTGTAGTGTATTAACCCCTTCCCTGCCACTGATCACTGCACAGCAGAAATTTTTTTCTTGTCTGTGCATTTTTAGGGGTTAATTTTTTTGTACAGTACTACAAAGGCTCTTATAAGAGCTATTAACCCCTTCCTTGCTCTACATGTTCAAATTCCAAGTTTGAAAATCAAAAAGCGCACCTCTCAAATGTAGCCTTTCAACACCCAACAAAGCTGACAAAGCTATGCATGGGTGGTATCCCTGTGCTCGGGAGATGTTGCTGAACATATATTGTGGTATTGTTTGTCAGTGACACATACCGAAATATGTGAATTTGTGTCTAAAGTACAATGTATGTGGGAAAAAATACACAATAAAATGACTACCACAAACTTTGACAAAGGCTGGTGGTAGAATTGGTGCATGGAAAGTGTTAAAATAACACCATTTAAAATAGCCTAGGGTGTCTACTTTTACAAAATATATACTTTTTGGGGTAAAATACACTGTCCTACTTTAAAAAAAAGTCCCAAATGAAAGATGGGCTCAGGCTGGCTACACGTCAATATTCCAAGTTGAAAATGCGCACCTTCACAATGTGGCCCTTTTAGCCCCCAAACAACCCAACAAACCTATGCATGGGTGGTATCCCTGTACTCAAGAGATGTTGCTGAACACTTATTGGGGTGTTATTTGGCAGTGACACATACCAAAATCTGTAAATTCATGTCTGAAGTACAAGGTTTGTGAAAAAAAAACACAAAAAAATGACTACCACAAACTTTGACAAAGGCTGGTGGTAGAATTAGTGCATGGAAAGTGTAAAAATACCACCATTTGAGATAGCCTAGGGTGTCTACTTTAAAAAAATATATGGGTTGATGTGGTAAAATACACTGGCTGGTTTCAAATATGTCCCAAATGGGACATGGGTGCAGGCTGTCTGCATGTCAAAATTTCAAATTGGAAAACCAAAAACTTCACCTCCCAAATTTGGCCTTTTACCCCCCAAACAATCCAACAAACCTATGCATGGGGGGTATCCCTGTACTCAAGAGATGTTTCTGAACACTTATTGGGGTGTTATTTGGCAGTGACACATACCAAAATCTGTAAATTTATGTCTGAAGTACAAGGTTTGTGAAAAAAAAACACAAAAAAATTACTACCACAAACTTTGACAAAGGCTGGTGGTAGAAATAGTGCATGGAAAGTGTTAAAATACCACCATTTGAGATAGCCTAGGGTGTCTACTTTTAAAAAATATATGGGTTGATGGGGTAAAATACACTGGCTGGTTTCAAATATGTCCCAAATGGGACATGGGTGCAGGCTGTCTGCATGTAAAAATTTCAAGTTGGAAAACAAAAAACTGCACCTCACAAATTTGGCATTTTAGCCCCCAAACAACCCAACAAACCTATGCATGGGTGGTATCCCTGTACTCAGGAGAAATAGTAGAATCTATTTAGCATGTTTTTTCGTTCGCTATTGTCGATGAGGAGAAGTTGTTTCAAATAAAAACAAAGAAATTTGTGTATTTTTTTTTTTTTTACCATATTTTATTATTTTTTTTTTAATAATATGATAAGATATGATCAAAAATATGGCATCCATAGAAAGCCCTTTTTGTCCCGATAAAAACAATATATAATATGTGTGGGTACAGCAAATGACGAAGAAGAAAATTACTGCTAAACACAAACAGCACAGAAATGTTAAAATAGCCATTGTCCAGAAAGGACAAAAATGTTTCAAAGGCTCTGTCCTTAAGGGGTTAACAAAGAAGTAATGCACTGTGTCTTGCAATATTACTTCAGAATCCCTCCAGGTAAATACTTAAGATAATTGTCAAAAGTTACACAGTTATCATTTTGGGAAGCACATAAGCTAGCTTTTACTGCACATTCATGGAGTTCTGTTTTCTAGTTAGTGGAGCAACATGGCTCAATCTGGACATAAGTGACTCTCCCCAGTTTAACCGAGCCGAGCGCCCATCAACTCCAAAACTGAGCAATAGTTTGTTCTTTGGAAACACATATCAAGTTCTCCATACATCAAACACTGAACTCTGCAGGGCCTTATGCAGAGTTCAACCACTGCATACAGGAAACTGCAGACCACTTCACTATAGCAATGCAAGAGTACAAATAAGCAGTATTTGCTTACAGAGGAGTATGTTTGTACCGTACTTAACTGCATAAACCACTTCCTTTTACCTTCATGTTCAAGAATTAAAATAGTTATAAAGATACATTTTAATTCCCTTACACATCAGCAAATATTCACTACTTTAAAAATATGTGCATAAATATTTTATTATGGATGTGTAGAGGCAATTTTAGCACAAGTCTGTTTTTTTTAAGCTGGAAGGCACTTGAGTTGCATATAGCATACTTCCCAGCAGCTGTGACACAATGTCTTGTAAAAGTTACTGTGAACAAGGGAAGGAAATGACACTGGCTAAGAATGACCCAGAGTTACAGACAGAGAATGAGACAGCCTTTACACGCACAACATCACAGACAACATGCATAATCACAGAAAACACATGCCACCTAATAGGTTTATACACCATTTGTCCCCCCAAAAAATAGGTGATCTGTTTGTTGAAATTCACTATCTAAATTGATGGTCATTAATATGCAGTCTGTTCACCCTTTGTTGAAATTACAGTATCCACTCTCCTGGAAAATGTTCCACCAGATCATGAAAACATTGCTGCAGGCTTTATCTTCCATTTAGCCACAATAACATAGGTAGTGTTGGGCCTGCTAAGCCTACTCAAAAGGTGTGCAACGGTTTCAGTGCTAGGTGCAGGCCAGTCACGGTTTTGTCTCTCAATCTTGACAAACCATTTTTGTATTGCTCATGCTCTGAAACATGAAGGGGTATTTTTCAAACTAATGCCACAAAGTTGGAATCACCAAGCACACCATTGCAGTCTCTGGAATTAAAAATTCCCTTCACAGCAAAAAGTCCCAGACTATATTCCTGTATGTGTCTCTGCATTCCCCAGTTCCAGGCCTGGTCAGGGAGCGTGTGCACCCCTAAAAACTTTGTGGCTCAGCGGTTGTTGCTCCTAATCAATGCCACATCACAATAATAGCTTACATAACTTACAGTTAAAGGGATTGTGCCACCTAAACAATGTTTGCACTGCACATAATAAAAAAAAAAGTCATACACTGTATAAGTCAAATTGCAAGCATATGCATAGATTAAGTGTAAATAGTGGTTGAGTCCAGTATAGATGTCTGTGGTGTCTCCTGCTTCGTGGCATCCATAGTGGGGGTTAAAATGTAGTTCTCTTAATCTATGCCAGAGGCGTCCAAAGTGCGGCCCGCGGGCCAAATGTGGCCCGCCGGGCATCGAGGTGCGGGCCGCCTGAGCTCTGCTCCGGTAACCGCACCTCGAACTGCACACCACACGAGAAGCTGTGTTGGGGAACGAAGTTCCCTACACGCTCTGTGTAGGGAACTTCGTTCCCCGATACAGCTTCCCGTGCGGTGTGCAGTGCACAAATCCCCTCCTCTACCCTGCGCGTGAGGTCATGCGCAAGGGTCAGAGGGAGGGAAGAAGCGCACCGGGAGTCCACAGCCACGTGTGTGGGTTAAGTGTATGTATGTGAGTGTGTGTGTATAAATGTGTATTAGTGTGTGGGGTAAGTGTATGTATGTATGTGAGTGTGTGTATCAATGTGTGTGTGGGTTAAGTGTATGTATGTATGTGAGTGTGTATAAATGTGTATTAGTGTGTGGGGTAAGTGAATGTATGTATGTGAGTGTGTATAAATGTGTATTAGTGTGTGGGGTAAGTGTATGTATGTGTGTGTGTGGGGGGTAATTGTATGTATGTATGTATGTATGTATGTATGTATGTGAGTGTGTGTATCAATGTGTGTGTGGGTTAAGTGTATCTATGTATGTGTGTGTGTGTGTGTGTGTGTGTGTGTGTGTGTGTGTGTGTGTGTGTGTGAGTGTGTATAAATGTGTATTAGTGTGTGGGGTAAGTGTATGTATGTATGTATGTGAGTGTGTATAAATGTGTATTAGTGTGTGGGGTAAGTGTATGTGTGTGTGTGTGTGGGGTAACTGTATGTATGTGAGTGTGTGTGTGAGTGGGGTAAGTATGTATGTGAGTGGGGTAAGTGTATGTATGTGAGTGTGTGTATAAATGTGGATGTGTGTGGGGGTTAAGTGTATGTATGCGAGTGTGTGTATCAATGTGTGTGTGGGTTAAGTGTATGTATGTATGTGAGTGTATGTGTGTATAAATCAGGGCTTGACATATTTATCTGAGTTTTAGGAGCCAGCTAAAAAAATCTAGGAGCCAGACAACGGCACATAAACACAAACACACGCAGTCACATAGTCTGTCACATATACATACAGAATAAAGGATCCTTTATTCTGATTTGGAGGACTAGGGTGAAAGTCCTCTCCGTGCACCCTCCACTTCTGAACGCAAAACACCCCCCCACCCAAACATCCAGTCAGACACATATATACACACACACAAACACATCCAGTCAGACACATATATACACACACACACAAACACATCCAGTCAGACACATATATACACACACACACAAACACATCCAGTCAGACACATATATACACACACACACAAACACATCCAGTCAGACACATATATACACACACACAAACACATCCAGTCAGACACATATACACACACACACACAAACACATCCAGTCAGACACATATACACACACACACAAACACATCCAGTCAGACACATACATACACACACAAACACATCCAGTCAGACACATACATACACACACAAACACATCCAGTCAGACACATACATACACACACTAACACATCCAGTCAGACACATACATACACACAAAAACACATCCAGTCAGACACATACATACACACAAACACATCCAGTCAGACACATACATACACACAAACACATCCAGTCACACACATACATACACACAAACACATCCAGTCAGACACATACATACACACAAACACATCCAGTCAGACACATACATACACACAAACACATCCAGGCACACACATACATACACACAAACACATCCAGGCACACACATACATACACACAAACACATCCAGGCACACACAAACACATCCAGGCACACACATATATACACACAAACACATCCAGGCACACACACATATACACACAAACACATCCAGGCACACACATATATACACACAAACACATCCAGGCACACACATATATACACACACAAACACATCCAGGCACACACATATATACACACAAACACATCCAGGCACACACATATATACACACAAACACATCCAGTCAGACACATACATACACACAAACACATCCAGTCACACACATACATACACACAAACACATCCAGTCACACACATACATACACACAAACACATCCAGGCACACACAAACACATCCAGGCACACACATATATACACACAAACACATCCAGGCACACACACATATACACACAAACACATCCAGGCACACACATATATACACACAAACACATCCAGGCACACACATATATACACACACAAACACATCCAGGCACACACATATATACACACAAACACATCCAGGCACACACATATATACACACAAACACACACATATATACACACAAACACATCCAGGCACACACATATATACACACAAACACATCCACGCAGACATACACAAGACAGCAGGTTTCTTTTTTTGGTTGTCGTTTTTTTTAAAAGAAAAAAAAAAAAAGTTCACCTATCAGTGTCCCTCCTCCCTGCGATTACACCTCAATGCAGAGAGGGGGGGGGGGGGGGGGCGCGGTTTCCATTGCAGCCCGGTGTACCGGTGGCTCAGAGCAGCTTCCCTGCTATGCTCCCCAGTGATCAGTGCTAGAACGCGGTGCGCGAGGGGGCGGAGCAGGAAGTCTGTGCAGCCGGTGCACTCACTCTGCTCCCTCGCGCACCGCTGCTGAAATAGAAAAAAAAAAAAAAACCTGATCCCATTGCCGAGGGCACCACGCAGGGCTCACGATACCTGGGCGCCAGGTCTGATTTCCTGGTCGCCATGGCGACCTGGCGCCCGGGGTTTGTCGAGCCCTGGTATAAATGTGTATTAGTGTGTAGGGTAAGTGTATGTGAGTGTGTGTGGGGGGTAAGTGTATGTATGTGAGTGTGTGGGGTAACTGTATGTATGTATGTATGTATGTATGTATGTATGTGTGTGAGTGTGTGTGTGTGTATAAATGTGTATGTGTGTGAGTGGGGTAAGTGTATGTATGCGAGTGCATGTTAAGTGGGTGTGGGGTAAGTGTATGTATGTATGTATGTATGTATGTATGTATAAATGTGTATGTGTGTGGGGTAAGTGAATGTATGTGAGTATAAATGTGTATGTGTGTGTGGGGTAATTGTGACTGTGTGAGTGGGAAGGGGGGGAGGTAAGTGTGACTGTGTATGCATGTGTGTGTTTGTAGTTAATGTGACCACTACACATTAGTGTAAAATATATATATATATATATATATATATATATATATATATATATATATATATATATATATATATATATATTTACATACACACACACACATGTATATAATTATATATATTGTTCTCTGAATGAATGAAAAATGAATGTGGCCCACGCACGCATACATTTCTAGCGAAGTGGCCCTTTGCAGAATAAACTTGGACACCCCTGATCTATGCATTGGCTTGCAATTCTGCCAACACAATATATAGATACATTTTTATTCTCGACATTCACAGGATAAGCATTGCTTAGGTCAGGGCTCGACAAACCCCGGGCGCCAGGTCGCCATGGCGACCAGGAAATCAGACCTGGCGCCCGGGTGCTGTTTGTCACAGGGAGCCCTTGCCGGCTGCCATCCGTTTTACTTTCAGCGCGAGGGGAGAAAGTCTGTGCGGATCACACAGACTGTAAGCTCCGCCCCCTCGCGCAGCACGTTGTAGTGCCGATTGTCACGTGACAACACGGCACTTAGCATGAACCAAAAGAAGATCGGGCTCCAGCATAAATGTCCCCCTCCCCTGCAATGAGGTAAGCAGCAGGGAGGGAGGACACCGTAAGAAATACATTTTTGTTCTTTGGTCTGTGTGTATGTATGAGTGAATGTAACTGGCTATGTATGTATGTGTGAATGTAACTGGCTATGTATGTATGTGTGAATGTAACTGGCTGTGTATGTATGTGTGAATGTAACTGGCTGTGTATGTATGAGTGAATGTAACTGGCTGTGTATGTATGAGTGAATGTAACTGGCTGTGTATGTATGTGTGAATGTAACTGGCTGTGTATGTATGTGTGAATGTAACTGGCTGTGTATGTATGTGTGAATGTAACTGGCTGTGTATGTATGTGTGAATGTAACTGGCTGTGTATGTATGTGTGAATGGAACTGGCTGTGTATGTATGTGTGAATGGAACTGGCTGTGTATGTATGTGTGAATGGAACTGGCTGTGTATGTATGTGTGAATGGAACTGGCTGTGTATGTATGTGTGAATGGAACTGGCTGTGTATGTATGTGTGAATGGAACTGGCTGTGTATGTATGTGTGAATGGAACTGGCTATGTATGTATGTGTGAATGGAACTGGCTATGTATGTATGTGTGAATGGAACTGGCTATGTATGTATGAGTGAATGGAACTGGCTATGTATGTATGTGTGAATGGAACTGGCTGTGTATGTATGTGTGAATGGAACTGGCTGTGTATGTATGTGTGAATGGAACTGGCTGTGTATGTATGAGTGAATGGAACTGGCTGTGGATGTATGTGTGAATGGAACTGGCTGTGTATGTGGCGTGGGTGAATGGAACTGGCTGTGTATGTGAGGTGGGTGTATGCGACTGTCTCCGTGCGTTTATGATATTGTGATGTGCCGTTGTCTGGCTCCTAAATTTTTTAGCTGGCTCCTAAAACTAAATTAAATTTGTCAAGCCCTGGCTTAGGTAACAATGTTCCTTTAACCAGAGCAGCTATAGTGATTTGCTGGAACACTGAAAAGCAGTGAGCTGAAGCAATAAATAAGATCACACAGACTGTAAGCTCCGCCCCCTCGCGCAACACACGGTAGCGCCGAGTGTCACATGACAACACGGCACTTAGCAGGAACCTAAAGAAGATCCGGCTCCAGCATAAACGTCCCTCTCCCCTGCAATGAGGTAAGCAGCACCGGGAGGGAGGACACCGTAAGAATACATTTTTGTTCTTTTAAAAACACAAAAATGGTGTGTATGGGATATGTGTGAATGTAACTGGCTGTGTATGTGGGGTGTGTGCATGTATGTGTGAATGTAACTGGCTGTGTATGTGGGGTGTGTGCATGTATGTGTGAATGTAACTGGCTGTGTATGTGGGGTGTGTGCGTGCATGTATGTGTGAATGTAACTGGCTGTGTATGTGGTGTGTGTGCGTGCATGTATGTGTGAATGTAACTGGCTGTGTATGTGGTGTGTGTGCGTGCATGTATGTGTGAATGTAACTGGCTGTGTATGTGGTGTGTGTGCGTGCATGTATGTGTGAATGTAACTGGCTGTGTATGTGGTGTGTGTGCGTGCATGTATGTGTGAATGTAACTGGCTGTGTATGTGGTGTGTGTGCGTGCATGTATGTGTGAATGTAACTGGCTGTGTATGTGGTGTGTGTGCATGTATGTGTGAATGTAACTGGCTGTGTA
Source organism: Pelodytes ibericus (assembly GCA_036172795.1). Classification (NCBI taxonomy): domain Eukaryota; kingdom Metazoa; phylum Chordata; class Amphibia; order Anura; family Pelodytidae; genus Pelodytes; species Pelodytes ibericus. The sequence goes on from CM069862.1 coordinate 146,671,895, forward strand.
TGTGGTCTGTGTGTATGTATGAGTGACTGTAACTGGCTGTGTATCCATGTGTGAATGCAACTGGCTGTGTATGTGGTGTGTGTGTGTATGTATGTGTGAATGTAACTGGCTGCGTATGTGGTGTGTGTGTGAATGTAACTGGCTACGTATGTGGTGTGTGTGAATGTAACTGGCTACGTATGTGGTGTGTGTGAATGTAACTGGCTACGTATGTGGTGTGTGTGAATGTAACTGGCTACGTATGTGGTGTGTGTGAATGTAACTGGCTACGTATGTGGTGTGTGTGTATATGTATGTATGTATGTATGTATGTATGTATGTATGTCAGGGCTTGACAAATTTATTTTATTCTAGGAGCCAGCAAAATTTTTTAGGAGCCAGACAATCACGCAAACATACACGCAATTCATAAACACACACACCAACCCACGTCACATATACACCCCACACACACCAACCCACGTCACATATACACCCCACACACACCAACCCACGTCACATATACAGCCCACACACACCAACCCACGTCACATATACAAACCCCACACACCAACCCACTTCACAAATACACACACACACTTCACATATACACCTCCCCCCACACTTCACATATATACACCTCCCCCCACACATATACCCCCCCTTCACATATACACCTCCCCCCACACTTCACATATATACCCCCCCACACTTCACATATATACCCCCCCACACTTCACATATATACCCCCCCTTCACATATACATCCCTCCCCCCCTTCACATATACACCTGCCCCCACACTTCACACATATATACCTCCCCTTCACATATACACCTCCCCCCCACACTTCACATATATACCCCCCCTTCACATATACATCCCTCCCCCCCACTTCACATATACAACTCAAACATACACAAGTTTTTTTTTTTCCCTTCTTAACTTCTGAGTGCTGGGTTGACAACCCAGCACTTAGCCGAAAGAGCCATGAAGATCGGCTGCGGCACGAATGTTTCCCCTCCCTGCTGCCTTACCTCATTGCTGGGGAGGGGTTACATTCGTGCCGCAGCCGATCCTCATGGCTCTTTCGGCTGAACACTCATACACACGTGTAGCGCGAGGGGGCGGAGCTTGCTGTCTGTCCCCTCGCGCTGCAAAAGACGGATGGCAGCGGCAAGGGGAACGGCACCCGGGCGCCAGGCTCCATTTCCAGGTCGCCATGGCGACCTGGCGCCCGGGGTTTGTCGAGCCCTGATGTATGTATGTGTGAATGTAACTGACTATATGTGGTGTGTGTGTGTGTGAATGTAACTGGCTGTGTATGTGGTGTGTGTGAATGTAACTGGCTGTGTATGTGGTGTGTGTGAATGTAACTGGCTGTGTATGTGGTGTGTGTGAATGTAACTGGCTGTGTATGTGGTGTGTGTGAATGTAACTGGCTGTGTATGTGGTGTGTGTGAATGTAACTGGCTGTGTATGTGGTGTGTATGAATGTAACTGGCTGTGTATGTGGTGTGTATGAATGTAACTGGCTGTGTATGTGGTGTGTATGAATGTAACTGGCTGTGTATGTGGTGTGTATGTATGTGTGAATGTAACTGGGTGTGTATGTGGCGTGTGTGAATGGAACTGGCTGTGTATGTGGCGTGTATGAATGTTACTGGCTGTGTATGTGGCGTGTGTGAATGTAACTGGGTGTGTATGTGGCGTGTGTGAATGTAACTGGCTGTTTATGTGGCGTGTGTGAATGTAACTGGCTGTTTATGTGAAGTGTGTGAATGTAACTGGCTGTTTATGTGGCGTGTGTGAATGTAACTGGCTGTGTATGTGGAGTGTGTGAATGTAACTGGCTGTGTATGTGGCGTGTGTGTGTGTGTATGTATGTGTACGTATGTGTGAATGTAACTGGCTGTGTTTTTTGAGGTGAGTGTATGCGACTGTCTCCGTGCGTTTAGTATTTTGTGATGTGCCGTTGTCTGGCTCCTAAATTTTTTAGCTGGCTCCTAAATTTTTTAGCTGGCTCCTAAAACTAAATTAAATTTGTCAAGCCCTGGTCTAAGCACAAACCAATACCTATTTAGTCATATGTGCGTTCACACTCTGTTATGCAGGTGATTTTACAGCAGTTCGGCATACCTTATTACTACATATTAGTTTATCTTGCGCCACTGAGAAAGATCCCAAAACAGCTGTTTTGTGGCATTGTACGATTATTGCAGGAGCTAGTGTATATCCCATCAAATGTCATTTAGTGTTAAAGTGACTTTCTTGGAGGTTCGTTAGGTATAAAGGTAAATTTCGGTGCACAATTCTTAATATGGTGTCATCACCATGGAAACTAATAAAAAGTTCCAGCTTATTGCTCCACAATTGACCTTTATAAATAAACCCCAGTGTATCCATCAGTTATTTTTTTCTCTCTACACGACAATCTACGGCAAAAAAGAAATATGGCTAAATCTGACAGACTGTATAGTTTATTAATATATAAATTACAGCCTGCTTGCATAATAAAAAGATACAACCTACTGTTAAAAATGGGAGAGCTTCTTTGACCCTATGATTTTTCATACAACATAAAGAAAGTATTTTGAGTTATTCTATGGGTCTCATATCAAGCATGTAAAAGTGGTTTAATGGTCTGGGTTTGAACCAGATGTTTAAAACAATAACAAAGAACTGTCTGCTCTGTGAAATCACCCAATAGGACAGGAGCATCCAAAGTCCCGATTACACTTACATAATCAGGCCGCAGACACCATTATGGTTCCAACAAAAGCCATTAAGTGGAGGCACCCAATAATACCGGAGAATGTCTTGCAACATTTCAGATGCACAACCCACTTCCATCATTTAAACACTTTGTGACGCAAGATATGATCGGTAGCCAGGGACACAATGGCAGAGACCTGATCAGGTTCTTTACTGAAGTGGTAATGGGTTATTTGTTTGTACAAAGATTTGCAGAACAACTGTTGGATTACAGTCTTTTCCTGAACTCTGTTTATTTTATACAAATTACTATTTACTGTGCATGTTATCTCAGCTTGGATAACTTGGATTAATTTAGTTTACCAAAAATGTAAATATTGCATGAATATCCAGCCTCATGCTACATTCTAAGCTCTATTTCATGCTGAACTATAATGTACCTTAAATAGAAAACTATCTTGAGATAGATAGAGTTTCCTCCAAAAGCATTCCTTAAAATAAATGTGACTTTAATCCAAAAAATGACTCCAATGACGTGGAGAGGTATTTTAAAAACAAAGTGTATTTAAACACATAACTTGCCTTATCAGCCCATCTGTGACACAAAGAGAAAAATAAATTCCAGACCAACTAAAATAATTACAGGTCGAGTATCCTTTATCCAAAATGCTTGGGACCAAAAGTATTTTGGATAATTTATCATTTTCACCAATAAGCTATACTAAATCCTCTCAATGCAAATACTGTACAGAGCAAATAAATCACTTTTACTGTGATGTACCCGTGATGTGAGCATCGTGTGGAACCTGCCATTGGCGTGTTAGGCCTGCACACATGCCATTTGTGGGCTGGACACTGAATAAAATGTTGTGCACTTGGATTCGGTGTGTGGCATTTGCAACTTGTAGCAAAATCCTAAAAATATTTTGGCTAAAAGATACGCAACCTATATTGTATATTGCCATATATTTAGCACAAACAAATAATTTATACATGTTTATGTTACTTATTTGTAGGGCATGGGGCCTTATGCTGACAAAACCATATATTTTTATAATAAACTTACAGATTCCATTTATAACTTCAGCAATTAATTTAAATTAAAGTATTGTTATCTTTTACCATCTCATTCTACAGAGCCACAAATGCCAATCTCAAGACACCATGCAAGGTCCGACTTACAAATTGAGTACACTTGATTGACTATAGGTAGAAATAAACTCACTAGAACAAATCCTTCCAGTGTCTGATATTGTGGTGTTGCTGGTCTACTACTTCTCTGTCAGATACAGAAAAACATGTTCACTGCTTTCCATAAACAAGGTTTGCACTTTTGACTGACTGTTACACAGATCACTGAGGTGACAAAGCAGCCCTCTAACACAGATCCCTGGATGCAAACTTCTTTGTGCTTAGTTTATTCCCTGCTTATCTAGTCATCTCTTCTAAATAAAACATGATAGAAAGGCATTGTAAAATGTGAGCATAACTGGGCCAAAATAGTATCCACTAAGTAGCTTTAAGTAAAAAAAACAAAAAAAACATCATATTCTCAATTTGGTAGACATATCTCTAGAACACAGAGTGCTTCACTGACATTTTACACCAGGTAGCTCAAAACCTGGACATTTGTGTTCTTTGGGCTGCCACTTGTACTAGTCATCAAAAACTTGAGTTATTACTAGTATAATAGGGTCAGAGAGAACACCATTATAGAGCTCTTACAAAATATAGAACAGTGATGGTAAACCTTGGCACTGCAGATGTGTGGTAAGGTTGACTGAACATCGTGGAATGTGCAGTTTCCAAACAAGGGCCAAGGCTAGTCATCACTGATGTAAAGCTTCACAATAATTAAGCCAAAACATGCTCAGCAGCAACTGAAAACATTCATCAAGCAGCACTCTGCAATAGTGTCTGACAAGCACAGCCATGAGATAGAGGACCAGTGTCTGACCGACTGAGCGATAAGGAACAGCATACTGCCAGGTAAAGTCATAAGAGGCATGCCAAGCATCATAGAAGGGCAGACAAGCAACTTACAATGCAGCACCTATGACATTGATGGACTTAGAAGGGCTTCTCAGGTTCTAATATACAATTATGTTTAAATATGTTAATACGATGAAAACTTGTACGATATAATATAAAATCAGTGTAGCAAGTTATGTTTTGATTTGTTCCTGCGAAGACTTAGTCCATGTATGTTGTAATAACAATACCTATGTTACATATGCATTAAATGTCCCAATACAAAAACATTAATTAAAAAAATAAATAAAATAAAAACAAACGCAGCACACAGCCACAAGAAGAAATGGCAGAGCATCATGGCATAATACCACGGAGAATGGCAGAGCAGTATGCCAACTGTGTTAATATATGTGTGCATGACTTAGGAGAGCAGGGTGTTTATTTACACTCACCCATTTCTAGGCAGGGGTCTGCTCCCAGGGCTTTGTCCATGAAGCAGCCCCTGAGGCCTGCACTGGAGGGTCCCAGGGCTCCTATGCTTTCCGTGGCCCGCCTAGCTTTTTCTTGGTAAGTTAGGCCTCTTCCTTCGCCGACCTTTTACAGGGGTCTCCCCTCACAGGCCCGCGGGCGGCTCCGGGTCACCTCATATCCGGGTGTCCTCAGTCTCCGGGCTCCCAGGGCCTCACGCAAGCGCAGGTCTAGAATAGAGACGAGACCACCGAGCTGTCAATCACCTGTGGGCGGGAACAGCAACAGCCTATAACACATAGCGGCCTGGCGTGGAACGCACACGAAACGGTAGCAGAGCTGTGGGCTGTGCTTCCCGTGACAGCTGTCTTTGCCAGTGGGCGGTACATGAACGTTGCTATGGTGACTGTGGAAGCGCATCATATGTAGTCCTCATCCTGTTCTGACATTTCCCCTTTGACTTCAGATTAGATCATACATTGAGTGAGGACAGACTTTAAAGCAAACATAATTTCCCCTTTATCAGCCAGCGATAGATTACAGTGCAGCCACGTTTGTGAGTGACAGAATTATTTGGGCGCCAAACTCCTTCTCCCGCCCACAATCCAACTATTTCCTCCTTGTCCGCTCGCACATCTACTGCGTCAGTTAAGCGGTTTCTTCCCAGCACTAGCGCGTTGGTTGCGGTTCCGCTGCACACGCGCATTTCTTTTGTGGAATGTGCATAAACATCGCACATGCGCAGTTATAATTGTTGAAAGATCCTTGTACACGCGCTCTTATCTTGGGCGGAGCTTGCCGTGAGCATGCTCAGTTTCGTTTGTTAAGGACATGATCGGAAACATGTTGTAAAGAGCCATGCAGGGACTTTGGAGGTTAAACCTGGTTTGACATAATATGTGACAGTAAGCCCAGGTTATTATTTGCTTTGCATGTATTTAAAATGTTGGCAGTGGTGGCACTCTGCAAATATATTGTTGTGTAAACTGAATTTAATGTGCACAGCTGCAAACAAAAATTGCATTAACTCTAAGCCTTTACCCACAAACTAGTAGATACTCTTGCATATATTTCATACACGTGAAGCTAATTATAAGTTTATTAATATTTTTATATTGAGGGAGAACTCACCAGGTATGTCTTTGTGCAATGTATAGCTATATTGGTGAGGTTAAGTGGTCATCTCACCTGCAACTCCCCTTTTAGTAAATAACCCCTTTTAGTGTAGTGTCTTCACTGGTCATCTAATATAAAAAGACATTAAGTAAGATTAGTGGATTGTAAATTGAATGGTTTTGCCCCCAGTGTAGAAATTTCATTACACTCCATTTAATCTACTTTATTAACCGTATCATTCAGTAATTTGTGGCTACAATCCCCATGATGCTGAATGAATTCCACAACTGCTGGGGTGCCAAAGATCAGTTATATATCTGTAATGCACTCTTTGATAAATGTTCGTATTGCGAACCAAAACGTTGATAATACAGTTTAATAAATAATAGTTTTTTTTTCTTTTGTGGAGTGATTAAAATCGTCTATGTTTGATACCAAGCCCCATGAGAGCTTGGATCACTTGAAATATATAAATATATTAATATTAGTTAAAGGGTATATTTGCAGAGCTTGGATGTAAAGGAGAGGAAGTGGGAACCCTGATACTGGGAAAAATACTGGGGTGTAAGTCTGACTCTGCCAGAATTAAACTTTTAATCAGTTATATAGTGAGGATTATATCGTTATAATCACAGATGATCCAAGCCTTTACAATGATTGCTAGTTCAATAGTTGGAAAGGTGTAGTTTATTAATAATTGTCTGTAAACTGCATGACTGTAAAACCCTAAGATAATATTAACAAAATCATGAGAGGGCTGTACATGTCCTGCAGGCCTTCAGTTGTACTATAATCTACACCAAGTTGAATTTACAAAGTGTTCATAAGTATTATGATTTTGCAAATCATGATTTCTCTTATCACTGCCATAAAGATTATCTACCAAAGGTACTGTAATACTGAGTGACACCATTTTACACCTTGCCTGCAGGGCCAAATCATGGTGACAGCATGTCTTCGGCTTTGAACAGGATCTGCTCCTCATACAGGAAACATATCTGGAAGTCGGTGCTTGGTTGCCAGCAATCCTTGGAGAAATGGTCCCACTTGGGTTTCTGCTCCCCGGGGTCAGATTTCCATAGTTCCACTGTGACCTATGCTGGGCACAATAAATGGTCTAAGGTGAAGCATATAAAAGGTCCAAAGGATAAAGCAAGGGCACAAGTTTTTGCAAAACTTGCTGTGATGATTAAAGTGGCAGTAAAAGGTAAGAATCATGGAAGAGGGCAGGCATTGGCAAAAAGTTGATAAATGGAGTATTATTCCTCGGAGCAAATCAGTGGAAGCCTTGTAAAGCACATTTCTAATAAACTCTGTTGGGAAGTGCATTGCATTATATTTTCTAATCAACCACAATTTGAATACAGCAATAGTGAGCAAAGCATATTCTAAAAAAAAAAAAAAAAACTCTCAAAATTAGGGAGAAGAGATCACATGCACACCTCAATGACCTGCATTGGGTTTCATGACTATATTGGTTTCTCATTTCAGAAGGAGGACCCAACCCAGAGCTAAATGTTAATTTGTCACAGCTGATTGAACAATGCCGGCAAAGAAATATGCCTAAAAGTTCCATTGATGTGGCCATCAAAGGCGCGGTAAGTTTGCTGCTGCAATCAGATTCCATGCACACCAAACACCAGCTTTTATAAATTGGTAAGAAGCGCAATATAGTTTTAGGGAGCTGTTTTTATTCAGCTTAAGCCAGCACTCCTTGATGAGGTACTAAGCCCCAATATGGGCTGTTTATATAACGACAGCCACTAGGAGAAGATGCTGCTTCACTGAGCAAGTTGAGGACTAAATAATGTCACTCTTTTTATCAAACAGGTGCCATCTTTTGTGTGATTAAAAAGGATTCTGAACGATGCTCTTGAGCATTGTTCCGAAAGATTTCAATGTATTTGGGAAGTCAAATTACTGACTTCCAAGTTCCCATGTTGCAGAGATGGTTTTCTGCTACCTGGCAGCTCTGATTTGTGTGTGGCGTCATCTCCTCACCACTGATTGGCTGTGTGCCACTTAATTGACAAACAATTAAAGGGAGTGACGATGCTAAGAATACTGTGAATTGAATGTGGCCATGAATAAACAGGTAAAAAGAATGTCAATGAAGTAGCATGGAGTAGGCAGAGGGGTGACAAGATTGGGAGCCAGAATCTTAGATGAGTTGTACAGGGTGTCTGTGCTGAAGTAGAAGAGGGAACACAGACGATGCTGAAGATTGCTAGGAATGTTTTGTTCCAGCACATTGCACCAGAACCAACGGTAAGTATTAGAGGAACCCTACAATATGTCATAGAATAATATTGTAAACTTTTGGAATCAAGTTTACAACTGATAGACCATCCACAAATCTGAATATAAGACCAGTTATTGATGACCTGCTGAACAAGTTTACATCTAGATTTGGGTATTTACTTTAAGCTTTATTTGATTAATACAGTCCCCACTTTCCTACTTTCATTTCTGATCCCTTGGCTCAGTTGTGTTGCCATAAAAAATGAACCAGGGGGCCGAATGTGGCATCCGAATTTTTTTTTATTGACACAGCATGCACTATTGCGGCTTTAAAACAAAAGCAGAATCATTGGGAACTACATTTCCCATAATTCTGTGGTGGAAGAAAATTGTGCATGTGAGATCGCGCACAATTCGGCGGTCAGGATTTTTATGAATTGCATTGCCGACACATTTGTTGTTACAGTCATATAATCCCTAGCAGGGGCTGGGGACACGTTGAATGAAATCAAGCAAAAAGAAAGCCCCCCCCCTTAATTATTGACTCTTCGTTGAAAAACACTGAGTCAAAAAAGAAAATGCCAAGTGATGTGTATGCCATTCCTGTTTTTAGGATAAAGCAAATCCCACTGTATATGCACTTTACGAGGGGCGGGGCCCTGGAGGATGTTCCTTTCTTATTGAGGCTCTTACGGATAACAACAGACGTTCTTATTCAGAACTCAAACTCCTTATGGGAAAGAATGGGTAAGAACGTTATGGTTTTTGTTTTGTTTTTACCTTGCAAAGTTAGACAAATAACTTTATAATAATATTAAGGTGCTAGAAACTCTTAGACAAACTCAGGGAGACTCATACATGTGATGACCTATGACACAAAATGGAAAAAAGATACAACAGAGTAAAGGCATATGGGAAGAGTAGAGACATGACTAGGGCTAAAAAGAGCAGCTTATGCCAGTAAATGGAAATTAAGAAGTTTAGTCCTGCCAGCTAAGCATAACAAAAATACCAACATGGTTGCTTTTGTTTTTATTTTTGTTTTGTTTAACCTCAAACTTAAAAGACAACAACAAATAAAATGATTGTGCTTGCCATTATTATATATATATATATATATATATATAGCACCATCATATTCAACATACAAAAAATAGGGACATAATACACTGGATATACTTGAATAACAGTTGAAGGCACTGCCTAAATTATCTAACAATTTAAGGGAGATATTAGACGGATGTCGACTATTAAAAGAATCTCATAAGTCCACAAGGAAGAACTGCACTCATGTATTTAATCCACTTCCACAATGTGAAAATGTATTATGTATATATATATATATCGCACAATACCATTATTCATTAGTAAGTACTATTAGCAGTGCCCGTCAGAAGTAGCACATCACTTTTACTTACTTAAAACATTGGCAAGCTGGCCATACTGTAATTACTCTCTCCCTGCCCTACAAATGCTGTGGGATTAAAGCCATCAAAGCCAGGCATTGGCTTTGACAATTAAACACATCTGGTCGATGATTGGATGTCACACTGATCGGATGTAATTGAGGGGTGCCTTCGCAGGTGTGACTGGAGTGCCTCCGTCCTGAGACACTCAGCCATGTCCAGTATTCCAGCTGACATACTGCGTTCAAACCTGCCTGTCAAAATCATTTGTCATGATGAATCTGGCATGTCCATTGTTGTTAAGAGGGTTAAAATCTGAAGAAAATAAAGTGCAGCTATGTAGTGGACATCTCCTGGGACCAATGAATGAAAAGTTACGATATAACAGAATTTGTACGGAAAATGGGGCACTAATCAGTGTTTTTAGTTAAAAAAGAAAAAAGCATTACTGGAAAAGCATTTTTTTTTACCTAATGGGGCAGCAGGGACAAATGACAGGTGTGTTTTAATAAGCACTTTCCTGTGAGATAAGTAGATTACAGACTCCAGAACTAGTCCATGGTTCATCCAATCAGGTATTTTTAATGTGCATTTAGTTTCTTTAACTCATTTGGAGACCTGCAAATTAGAACTTGTGTATTGGTCCACAGGGGTTCAATGTGTGATGGAGCTCGACATTGCTTTGATAAGAAGGGAGTTGTGACAGTCCACACACAGGACCTCAAGGGGAATACCATGCAGCTAGAACAGGCACTTGAACTGGCAATAGAAGCCGGAGCTGAAGATGTGCAAGAAACCCAAGACGATGAGGAGAGGGATGTGTTCAAGGTATGGAATGATAGCCTTTTTTTTTTTTTTTTTTTTTTTTTTTTTTAGAGTTGACTATTGGTAGGTAAGTAGGCAATTTGAAGTTTTTGCTAATGTAGTGTGGAAAAGCAGCATGTGCTAGTTAACTTTTGTATGCAACTGTTTATTTCTCTCTCTCTCTCAATTTCTGCAGTATATTTGTGATGTGGCTTCCTTACGTGATGTCCGATCCAAGTTAGTCTCCCTGGGGTTGGTGCCAATCTCCTCTGGACCCGAGTTCCTCCCCAAAATCACCGTAAAACTCTCTGACTCTGACATGGAGTTGACATCACAACTTCTAGAGATAATAAACAGTCAGCCAGATGTTATGCAGGTCTATGACAACATTGTGTAGAGCAGAAGAATCCAGAATATCTTCATGATACAACGGGCAATCCTCTACGGCTGCTAGAGAGATTATGCAGAAACCTGAAGGCTGCCAGCTACCTCAAACTGTTCTGTAGGCCATACTCAAATATTTGTCAGAACAAATCAAAAGGATGTTCTTTTTACAACAGAATGCAGCATTGAATACAGAGCTACTACTCAATAATGGGAACTTTTTAAAATTGTAAAAATTCTTCTGTGCCAATCTTCAATCTCTTTCACACACATTGGGGCGTATTCACAAAATTCAATTTTGGGTCAAAATTCTAAAAGTAGTCTGAACAGCAGGACCATTCCATGGTATCCATGATGATTCCTCCACTTTGCTCAAAAATTCTTAAATAACCCCCATTGTCGTTACATGATCGCACATTCAATGCCGGATCTTAGCAATAGTCTGTAATGGTATCCTGAAACTATAAGGTCCTGTCAGCAAATTGCAAACTGCTTAGTAAGAATTGCATTTCATTTAAAAAAAAAAATTAAAAAACCTGTATATGCAGCCTTTACTTTTCTAAGTATTATATAAGTGACAGAAAAGCTCCTGGGGTTCAAGATCTGCACAAACACATAGTAGGTTAACTGTATAAGTCAGCATGGGGGCAAGGTTCTAAAAGTGGTTCAGTCATCAATGGACTGATCCAAGATTACTTTTATAACTTTGTCCCAGAAATTACCTTTATAAATAACGCAAATAGTCTTAATAAAGTTAAGTAGATGTGAGATTTCACTGACTCCACTATGCACTGTACAAGTGCAAAGCTGCAAAATTTCCTTCTGAAAAAAGAGTGAAGATGACTGCAGAATATATGATTAAAAAGTGTTTTTTTTTTTTCTTTTCAAGATTTAACAATGCATTTTCCGTGGCCAGTTCCACTAGTCAGGCTTTGTCCCTCCACAATCTGGATAGAAGTTGGTGAGATAAAATATTTTAGTCTCCTTTTAGTGAATAAACCCCAGCGACATCTATATTTGGTATTTTAACTGTTTTAGATCAGCCAATAACAATCTTTATTACATTTTTGTTTTCCAAGAATTGGAGACATTATTTCACAAGTGAAATTTTGAAGGAAAGCAATAAAATGATATGAAGATCATATAAAACATATAGTTTGAGCTTTTTATTGGGGGATATAGTTTTGTTATTTGGCTATAGACATTTTTGGGACAAAATAAAGGCCAAAGTGGGTTGTAGCTATAGTTGGGTCCTGATGGTCTTTATCTTCTCTAATACTCTTCAGCTAATAGGCTGGCTGGGGAGTATGGGAAAAGTACACATCCAACAGCTGCAGGGCTGAATTTGACACCTTTGGCATAAGGGGGCTATGTTATTAAAGGCACCCTATCAAACTATACAAGGCTTAGATTCTGAATATAGAGAATTAAAAAAAATATCTATACATTGTGTTAGAAAAATTGCATGTGAATGCATGAAGTAAGTGAATTGTATTTTAAATGTATCAGTGTTTCCTGCTTATGACATCAATTTGTAATTTGTTATGTCAGGGCTCGACAAACCCCGGGAGCCAGGTCGCCATGAGGACTAGCAAATTAGACCTGGCGCCCGGGAAAGATCATATATACATGGGTACCCTCGCTATGTGATTTTTTTTTAATAGCCATTTGTATTGTTTTTCCGCAGCACAAGGGAGCTCGCGCTGTACTGTCGGAGCGTCGGGTGTCACAAGACATCCCACTGCTCACCAGCAGCATGAACAATTGGTTGGAGCAGAAATCCCCCCTGCCATGCCATAAAGGTAAAGCAGAAGGGAGGGGGGGATTTTATATCCCTGGTGCTGTGATATAAAATAACACTGGTCCTTAACCTCTTGCCGACAAAGGGCGTCGGGCACGTCCTGGGAGAATCTCCCTTAACGACAAAGGACGTGCCTGAAACAAGCTCTGAAAGCGATTTTTTTTTTTTTTATCGCTTTCACTGCTTTTTCGGTATTGCACCAATGCTTCCACTTGGAAGCATTGTGCAATACAAAAAAAACCACAGCCATCCGCATTTCGATCGCTCCGGAGAGCGTGTGTGTTAACCCCTTCCCTGCCTTTGATCACCGTGTAAACTGTGATCTTGCACAGCAACATATTTTTGCTGTCTGTGCATTTTTTTAGGGGTAAAAATTTACATATAAAAATATATTACAGTATAACCCCTTCCTTGCCGTTGATCATTGCGATTGCATTGATCCGGCCACAGAAGCGCATTTTTGCTGTCTGCATCTTTTTTTTTGGAAACCCGCTAGGGGCAATTATACCCGCTAGGGGGCCTCATAAAGTAAACTTTGTATTATTATGTCTGAGCGCATGTATAGCGCTGAGGAGGCTTATGCCATCCTCGTTTCAGATTCTGAGGCCTCTGAGTCGGGGTCAGATTTTGACCCTGATAAGTTTACTGATACATCATCTAGTGATGTATCAGTGGCTGCTGGGCCCCCTGCCACAAGGAGTCACGAGACTCCAGCTGGCAGTGCTGCTGAGGAGTGGGTAGCGCCTAATCGCTATAGGCCAACTATCCCTCCTTTCTCTGCAGTTCCTGGCATCAATACTGATGTCACGGGTTTTACCCCTCTGCAGTTTGTGCAGATTTTTCTGGGGGATGACCTTTTGGGGTCTCCCAAACTAATATTTTTGCCCAACAGTACCGTGCTGCTAACCCGCAGTCTTTTTTGGGTAAGCTGCACTGGGCCACCACTGATATGCCAGAATTTCTGAAATTCTGGGCACTCACTTTATTGGTGAGCATCATCAGGAAGCCCTCCCTCCGCTCCTACTGGAGCACTAGTGCTATCTGCAGCACCCCAATTTTCCCTCAAACAATTCCTAGGCTGCGTTATGAAACACTCCTGCGTTTCATGCACTTCAGTAAAAACAGCCTTTGCCCCCCTAGAGAGCACCCCCAGTTTGACAGGCTGTTCAAAATCCGCCCCTGATTACCCACCTCGCTGCCAGGTTTGCAGAAGTTTATACACCTGGGAAGAATATATCTGTTGATGAATCCCTGATGAAATACAAGGGAAGGTTGGGATTCAAGCAGTATATACCTTCCAAGCGCTCCAGGTATGGCATCAAGGTGTATAAACTTTGCGATAGCGAGAATGGGTACACTCAGGCCTTCCGGGTATATGAGGGAAAGGATAGCCACCTTGACCCTCCAGGTTGCCAAAAACATCTGGGAACCAGTGCCAAGATCGTTTGGGACCTAATACTGCCCCTTATGAACAAAGGGTACCACTTGTACGTAGATAACTTCTACACAAGTGTACCTTTGTTCAAGCTACTGTACTGCTTTGATACAGTAGCATGCGGTACTGTACGCCAGAACCGCATAGGTTTCCCCAAAGATCTGGCACAAACCCGGTTAGGAAGGGGGGAGACCTCAGCTCTGTGCCAAGAGGAGCTCTTGGCTGTAAAGTACAGAGACAAGAAGGATGTGTGTCTTCTCAGCACCATCCATACTGAAAGGACTGTGGAGGTCTCTGTACGTGGCAGAGCTGAGGTCACCAGAAAGCCAGTGTGCATCAGGGCCTACAATAAGCATATGGGTGGGGTTGATCTCTCAGATCAGCTGCTACAGCCCTACCTCATCATGAGGAAATCAAAAGCGTGGTACAATAGGGTAGCAATTTACCTAAATCAGATAGCAACCCACAATGCTTTTTTGCTCTGCAAAAAAAAAGCAAACCCCGGAATGAGACTGACATTTTTGCAGTTCCAGCTCCAGGTCATTTTGAGGATCTTGTACCACGATGCACCTGGTCCCCGGGCGATGATGGGGGAGAGTAGGGTTGGGGCTACTCATTTTATTTTTAAAATCCCCCCTACTCTTAGGAAACAGAACCCCACAAAAAAGTGCAGAGTGTGCAGCAATAAGGGGCAGAGAAAGGACACCACTGTTTACTGTCCTGATTGTCCTGGACAACCGGGACTCTGTATTGGCACATGTTTTAAAGTGTATCACACCGTAGCCCATTTGTTTTTTTGTTTTTTTTACTGTTCCTAAATCAGATTTTTTTATTCTTTTACTTCATGTTCTCCTACATCACAATAAAAAAAGTGTGTGTAAAAAAACAAGATTGAAAAATTACTACCACACACTTACTTCATTATTGTTTTTGATAAAATAGTTGCATCAGAGACATCAATAAACCCTGTATGCAATACTTGGGGTGAAAACTTTCTAAATATGTACGCTTTCATGGCAAAAAAAGCTTAATATGGTGTATGCAAAAGCCCCCAAGATGAAGATAGGCCTATTCAAACAAATAACTCAAATTTAATCCAAAGGACCAAGTCCTTCAATTGTGCCTCAACCTTCCCAAAAATCCTGGCAAACATATGCATGGGGGGCATAAGTATACTCAGGGGGTCGAGCAGAAAACAACCTGGGGTGTTTTCTTGCAGTAATTTATAACAGGCTCTCCTAAATCACCATCAAAAAGGAATGTGGGTGGAAAAACCAAGATTGAAAAATTACCACCACACATGTCCTCTCAATTTTTTGGACTAAATGGTTCCATCAGAGGCATCAATCCACCCCATTTACAATACCTTGGGGTGTCAACTTATTAAATATATACACTTACATGGCAATAATTTGCACAGTGTCTGTGAAAAAGTTCCAAAAAGAAGATGGGTAAAAGAAAATGACAAATTAGAAAAATGTCTGCATATGTCACAAATTTGGCATTGCATCCCAACAATCCAAGAAACCTATGCATGGGTGGAATCAATGTACCCAGGAGATGTAGCTGAACACATATTGGGGTGTTATTTGACACTGACACATACAAGAATCTGTAAATTACAATGTATGTAAAAATACTCCAAAAATTACTACCCCAAGGCTGGTGGTATAATTAGTGCATGGAAAGCGTTAAAAAACTACCATTTCAAATACCCTAGAGTGTCTAGTTTTCAAAAATATATGGTTTGATGGGGGTAAAATACATTGGCCGACTTCCAAAATGGGACATGGGCGCAGGCTGTCTGCACGTCAAAATTCCAAGTCTGAAATTCAGAATGCGCACCTCCCAATTGTGGCCCTTTAGCCCCCAAATAACCTGACAAACCTATGCATGGGTGGTATCCCTGTACTCAGGAGATGTTGCTGAACACATACTGAGGTGTTGTTTGGCAGTACCCCTTTAGATTTTCAGGAAATGTTTACATGAATTTCACTCAGCTTGAAAAAACAATTTTTTTTTTTTTTTTTACATGCGTGCAAACTTTGGCAAAGGTTGGCGGTAAAATGGCTACATGAAAAGTGTCAAAATACCCCTCGTTAAATACCTTTTAGATGTCTAGTTTTTAAAAATATATACATGTGGGGGATAATTCAGGGATTCATGACCAATATCAGTGTTACAATGTTAGTATCGATAATTTTGGGAATTTTTTTTTGAAATAGCATTGCACTGCTTATAATTATTTCCCTGTAACCTGAATATAAAAACATGGGGTATTTCTTTTTTTTTTTTAATATAGTCTTTATTATTTTCTCAAATATAATGTAAAAAAAAGACAAACAATCAAATCACATATATTAACTTCTCAATAGAACTCGTATTATAAATAGTCCTTGAAAGATTGCATTCAGATGACATAGGATGACACAACATGGGGTATTTCTAAACTCAGGACAAATATTAGAATCTATTTAGCAGGGTTTTGTGCTCTGTTTTGTAGATGAGTATAAGATTTTTCAAATCAAAGTCAGAAAATCAAATAAATTTCATTTTTTTCACCATATTTTATTCTTTTTTTTACTTAAAATTATACGTTATGATAAACATAATGGTATCAAATGAAAGCCCAACTGATGCCGAAAAAAAATAAATATAATTTGTGTGTGTACGCTAAATGAGAGGGAACAAAATTACAGTTCAACACAAACACCTCAGTAATGTTAAAACAGCCATTGTCACCAAGGGAAAGTCAAGGCAAAAAAGTCTTGTCACTAAGGGGTTAATGGATTATGGATCTCGTCTTTTGAAATTGGAACAGTGCAGAAACCCAACTACCAGTGTTCAGACAATATGTCCGTCAATGCAGATCTTACCATTGAGTACATTGTGCATGTGCACAATCCCTCAAATCACCACGCATGACCAAGCATCTCAGCAGAAGTCTAAAATGTCCCATGATGCCTGTACCTCCTACAGTATGAAATGTGAGCAATTAGACCAGAGGAGTTAGTGAGTGTAAGAATTAGTTTTAACTCTATTTGCTTTTTAATCCCAGGAACATACACAACACCAGGGGTGTTAGGGTTGAATTAACGATTAGCTGTAATCTGCAGAGTTGACCCTTACTTTTACCCTAACCTCACTACAGTTAACCCTAATCCTTACCTCCACTCTAACCCTCTTGGACTAATCTCTCACAATTCATACCATTGCAGTGTGGTCATGGGAAATGTAGTTGTCGGCATCTCAGACTTTTGCTAAGATGCTCGCACATGTGTGGTGGCTGGTAGTCTGCAATACCCAGAGCTGTGTAATCGGTGATCGCACACATGCAGGGTTCACTCGATGGTAAGAACTGCATTCCCAGACGTCAGAACATCGGTCTTCCAACAATATAACTGGGCATGTGTGAAATGTATGCATCTTCCACAAAATGAATGTGCATGTGCAAAGAGTAACTGCATCCCTCTGTCAACCAACACACTAGTGCTTGGAAGTACCTGCTTAACTGTCTTATTCTCTGAGATTGCATAAATTCCAAAGAAGTACTGTCGAGTGAACTGCGCATGCACACAATCACTCTTTGGACACTTTGATAGATTACAGCTAACCTGGGTACGTCGATTAGTGTTAACCCTTTCTATCCCTCACCCACCTAGTCTAAGTGCTGTATGCAGGTTTTAAACAGATTGCATACTGTTAGAGAAACATAGAATGTGTCGGCAGATAAGAACAATTTGGTCCATCTTGTCTGCCCAATAAAGGTAGTAAGCATCATGGGAAGTGTAGTTCCCTGTCTTATGACTTATGATTAAGCGTGTGTTCACGCGAAACGCGTCAAGTTTTTTCCCTCCGTCTACTGCTGTTATATCTATCACCATTTTTTGCCATTAAAATCATCACGGATTTATCACCAAAGATCCTGAGTGCGGATTCTTCCTTCTTTTTCTATATCAATTTGTTGGTCTTTAAAATGCTGGGTTAGCGTGGGAAGCCGGCACCTGGATCTCATGCACAGCTGAAACACCCTTGCAGTGCTGGAGAGGCACTGTGCGAGGGCGGTGGAGCCCGGACCCTCTCCCCTTGTCTTAGGGGTTATCTTTGAATTTGAGTGAAGGTGCGCATGAGCAGATCATTTGTCTGCATTCCTGGGAAGCTCTGCAATCTCAGAACAAGGCAGAACATCAGATTCTGAAATTCAGAAATGTGTATGTGTGACTGGCCTTCTAAAACTTTTTCAAATACTATACAGGTCAAAAATTTTAGGTAGTTAAATGAGGTGGGTTGCACCTTGCTGTTAGATGAGCCAAATTTGGCCCATGGGCCACATGTTGGACATCCCTGTTATATATGTATCTCTTTGTAGTTCTCTGGGTACCGACTTAAGACCGTTTCCTCTGCTCTTATTTCCTACTTTGTCAGCCTTTCCTAGAGACTCAGTCTTATCTGTGAATTAGGTGACTCATCCCTCCCAAACTTCAGTCTGTAAAGATAGGGGGGATGTTGGTTGGCATGTACTCAACGGGTGTATATATAAGAGATACTATGTTGGACCCAAATCCCTCTTTGCTTCTTTGATACCTCTCTTTTCCGACTTGTTGGTTTCCGACTTGTTTGCTCCAGGGTCACACAACTCACAATAAAGTGTGTTGATGCTGCAGGGATTGCGTTCATTTAATAGGTTTTACTTATTCTTATACTGATTGACTAGCCAAATTACATAAATAGCTATTTTCGGTAAAGTCATGTAATATGTTCCTGGTAATTTCTTGCCCATAGATGCACCTTCAGCCAATCCCCTGACAACAAAAATGATCTTGTCTTCTGATGTTGGGAGGAATGCTACAATGAAGTGGAGGATGAAAGTATTCAGGCTTTCACAAGTGTTTTTGGTTTATTTGAAGCTGCTACCTGAACACAAGGAAATGCTCAATATAAATATTGGAGGGAGCATTGATGGTGTAATAATACAGTCCTAGTGAACAAATTGGATGTGTAAAATGTATAAAAAAACCATCCTAAAAAGATACTTGGATAGCAAATAGCAGGTACTCTATAGTTTAAATGCAGTGATTTTAATAATAGTAAAACATTAAAAAAACATACTACAAAATTCATTTACAGCCGTGGTAACTTCTCTGCTTGTATTTTTTGGTGTTTTTCTGGGGGAGAAGTTTGCACCGATGGAGCTAGCATTTTTCTTTGTTCCTCCCATTCAGGCTTTATTGATTTTTCAGACTAAAGTTGGCTGTGATGACTGCGGGGGACGATGTAAAGGATCCTCACAGACGGTGGATTCCCTTGAGGAATTCTGTGGTGTGGCTGCTGATCTAATCTTCTCTCCAAATACAAAGCCTTTTACCGAGCAGTGTGCAATGCACAGATACACTGTGTGACCACTGTGCATTGCACACTGCTTGATAAAAGGCTAAATCACCTTATACATTATGTTAGCAGAATTGCAAGAAAAAGGCAAAATTAGGAGAAACATGGGTTTTAAATGTGTCTGTGATTTCTCCTGCTTATGACATCACTTGTGGCCTAATAAGCAAATTACATATTTCCCACTGAAATATTACTAGTTCCTTTGCATATCAAGCCACAGGTGATGTCATAAGGAGGAAACTCCAAGGACACATTTAAAAACACATCCCCCCCCCCCAATTTAGGCATTTGCTTGCAGTTTTGCTAACACCATGTGTAGATCATTTTCAATATTTTTTGTACATTAAAAACAATGTTTAGATCATACAGTGCCTTTAAGTTTGTTTTTCAGGACAGCCTTATACACACCCCAGACATTATAATATAGCAGCAATATACATATATTACACCTAAATTAATCTGCGTTAGATCATACATAATTGTAAAAATAACATATCGATAAAAATCATAGCAGTATACACAACATTTTATTTTACATTAAATATGCAATAAAAATTACAAAAGCCTACAAAACTATGCAAACAGTACAAAAGAGCTACTAAAAAAACTAAAGTATATAGCAGAGATTGACAAATATTTGTACACAAATTAGCTACATATTTAGCAGTTAATATCCTTTACAAATGTTTCAAGAGCCAATAAGTGCATCCACATAATTATGGATACATTATTACCGAAAATAATGCAGCCACCGTGACAGATTGACATAGCTACTGTGATTAATTTAACCCAGAAACAATCAAACAGATTCCATTGAGGGATTGTCTGTCTTGCTGAGATCCACCAGCATTTTTTTTTTCCCCACGAATTGTTAGTTGTCTATCGCTCTGGTAACCGTTGCGAAAATAGTCATCAGCAACCACACAACATTACATGTCTAACAACAATTCTGAAAAGAAACACTTGATACTAAAAGAAATGTAGTCAAAACGCCACAAGTGCTCTTGATCATCTACGCATTGTCTAAGCATGTTCATACTTGTCAGTGTTGTTTTGGATCTCCCATTATTTCGCAAAACAATCACAATCATATTTAACAAGTTGGCTATTGCCATAGTAGCTGTTTACAGGGCCTCGATCAAGCGTTTAAATTCTACGGGTTTGATGAAAATACATTGTGATTTAGGCCTTTAAAAGGACATTTATGAACTTTTATTATATAAAAGTTATTAGGACCTGCCTTTTACATCCATGTAAAATTTGTGCAAAATATTTTTATTTTACTTTTATTGTCTATACTTTATAGCAGGCTGACGGCTGCCATTAAACTATTTTCAACATCCAAGTTAATTGGTCTAATTAAAAAAACGTACAATAAGTGAGATTGAAATGTATATGAAAAAGTTATAGAACATATATATGTTTACTTTTTAGTGACCAGTAAGTCTGTTTTATAGCTATCAAGGGGACTGCCATTAATATTATTGGCATCCGGGTTAATCCATCACACACTGTCACTGTTACAGCAGTCTAAGTTTAGTTTATATTAAAAAGCACAATAAGAGAAGATAAAATGTATATGTAAACATTATTATTATTTATATTTACTTTTACAGGACCCACATCCAGGTTCTATAGCAGGAAGGGGGCCTCTATTAATCTATTCTTACTCTCTCGTACAAGGTTTCAAATGAAATAGCTTCACCTGAGAAAATGGTCTCTCACCACAACAGCAGTTAAAATCCTGTGATGTTTAGCTGACAATGGCATGTTAGCAGCAGCCATGTACACCTACATGGTATGAAAGGCACAGGCAGAGGAACAGCATGTAACTTCTAAAGTGCATGATGTTTTTTCAAGAAAGTGGACACATTAAAAAAATACATTTAGGTTTTCAAGAATAATCAAAATAAAAGTTATTTCTAAAGTTTAGTTTAAAGGACAACTGTTGACAAAAAAATAAGTCTATGTTTAATTGAAAAGTTTCATCAACTGTAAGCACCTTAAATATAAACACATTAATGAAATAATACAAATAAAGTACCTTAATGAGCCCTTTCTGCTTGATTAGCTCTATCAGGGGGCAGACATCTTGGATAAGATTTTTCTTCATTTGACCCAAGATTTTAAACAACATGTCTGTCCCCTGATACAAGCAAAGCAAGATCAATAAGGTGCTTTATTTATAGTCTTTCATTAATGTATTTCTATCTAATATGCCTATTCTTGATGCAAATCTTCAATTAAACGTAACTTATATTTTGCCAACAGTTGTTCTTTAAGTAGACACAATGTACAAGTTATAAAATAATAATCCAATATTGTATAGCTCTGCTGAATATGTAAGGATTTTAAAAATAAATTGATAAAAATAATACAGTATAGTAGATTGCCTCGTCTTTCCAGATTAACCTACTGTAAATGTTCTCTACCCTCCTTTCTGTGTCTTGCTGGCTTTCACTTGTTTTAATACTAGTGTTTATTATTAATGAATAGGCTATTGTGTATGCTTGTGGTTTATATAAAATTATAGCAGACACATCCCTATTAAATTTACACATGAAACAAGGAACATATTTTAGAAAGAGAGTTCATATTCAGGGGCTGGAGAGTGAGATTCCTCTAAAAGTAATGCCACCAACGATGGGTTTTCCTTGTTACACCCATTGATGTTTAACTCTCTATTACATTTTGAGTTGCTTCTGTTTCATGTCCAGTGACTAAACCTTCTATCAACCTTCATCGGAGCCACATAGCATTACAACCTTGCATCAGCCATATCATAGTATTCTGAAAAGATAGGAAATAAACAGAAAACAGACGTTTTGATGTGTGTGGAGAAATTGAAACGGAAAATACATATCCAACACCGGCAGAAGCAAAGTGTTAACATCTCTAAAAGATACACTTTCGTAGTGTTCAAACTGGTAAAATAAAACTGTACTCACTTTTTACTGAGTGAGAAATCAATTAGTGGACCGTCTAGCATTATAGTAAGCTGCTTTTATACTTAATTCAGGAGTAAATGTCATATATTTCAAAAATTAGTTAATTCTCAGCACAGATGTTTGAGTGAGTATGGTAGGGAATTTGAGCCATTAGTGTTTGCCAATAAGATTGACACCTTTTTTTCAAAAAATTCTGACTTTGCTATTGACTTCATAGAAGTAACATTTGATTCAATCCAATTTTTTTACCAGCCTGCTGGTAAAATACAGCCTAGGTGGATAACCTGGTTTCCAATGTTAGTCCCCATTTCTCCCTGCTGACCTAAACCATGGTATGATCCAAGAGAGAAATGAATCTAAGAAACTAGATAAGTGCATTAGCCTTGCATTAGTCTAACTGCAACTTAATTGAATTTGTTTTCATGCTATACACTTTAAGACATGGGTTTGGTAAAGAAGATGGACATTGGTCTTTGCGTTCCTTTACCTGAAGCTGGAGGAACATCAGCACCCACTGTGCCAGTGGCACTCAAAGGTGGAGGTGGTGGGACTGCCCGTCTGTGGAGACACATAACATTCAGTTATAAAAGGGGATAATAAGTGAATACTGGTTTATCCACACTTTGTTAACTGACTGGCTGTACAGTTATCAAACATCCTAATTGCACCTACATTCACAGATGGAATTAATATAATTTGCAAGCTACAACTCAGTGAATCTTCTATGAACGATTTGACTCTCTTACCCTAATCACTTTCAGACAGTAAGGTAGGGAGTTTGGCTCTACAGTTGCTACTGTAGTATGATCACCATAAGTCAGTATTGCCATCAAGCCAGCAAGTAGCCTAGTAGAAGCTGGAGAAGTGATGATGTCTGTCTGTCATACCGGGTGACATACGGTATATTTAATGGATCTGCTTGACAATGAGAGGTTATTTTCTTTCAGTTACAAATATTTCCCTTTCTGAAATAAATGGAGACCACAGCTTTATTTGTAGAGTTTTTGTATATATATAATTTTATTCCTGATATTGCCCAATAGCATTAATATTACCCAATCATCTTCTACCACTCTGCCATTGGCCATGACATACCATACACACAGATTAGCACTGCTGCCTGGGAGATTTCCAGGCTGATGTTGAATTACTTTTCCCAGCATGCATTTGGCATACTTAGCATGCAAGAAGAGTAGTCCAACCTGTTACCCATTGGCTGTTAATAGTTTGCTGGTAAAAACTTTAGTTCATCTGACTATTCCTGCTGTATGGACTTAAACAAATGGGTATAGAGCAATGCCTCACTGATCTCCTAGGTGTGCGGGTGTGGTGGGCGGCATCTCTAGGTGTCTGACGGTTTGTACCCGACGCTGGGTCGGTTCCTGTGGCTGCCAGGTTGGATACATTGGATATGTTGGGTAATTTACAGGATATGAATCATAATGATGATGATACACGACAGGTTCTTCTGCTTCTACAGGTACCGAGACCACACAGGGCTGTGAGGGCTGGAGAACAGATATACACAGTCAATACAATATATTATTTATTTGACCATCGCTCTCTGCATACTGTGGGTATATTTTAAGAGCCGTGCCACTCAATGAACTAGAATAATCCAGATATTTATATTATTGTTACTTATTAGCAATTATAGTTGACAAATGGTCTCATTTGGTCAGAACATACATAGAAACATAAAATGTGTCAGCAGATTTGGCCCATCTAGTCTGCTCAATGTTTTGAACTTCCATTAGTCCCTGGCCTTATTGTATATCTAATATAGGCTTATGCATATCCCATACAAGCATAAATGCCTTCACTGTGTTGATCATTACCCTTGTGTTGATCACTACCCTTTCCACTGGAAGGCTACTCCATGCATCCCACTACCATCTTAGTAAAGTAATACTTCCTGATATTACTTGACACCAATTCTTGATAGTGGAACCTATCTCTTACTGGTTGTGCAATCCAACCAATATCTTGATATTTAAAATCTTTTCTTTACATGTGGAAATGCAGTAATGATGGTTTAGCCATGATTGGACATGGAGTCATGCCACTGGCACACAGTTTAGTTGGAGATGCGATGGAGATGCGCCATACACCCAGATAACTGGAATTATTAAACTAAGGCTACTCCTGTTCTAATACATACCATGGGAGTGGGTTGGGTAGCTCCGTATCCAAAGCTTGACATTGCCGACATTGTCATATTGCTCATAATCACTTGATGCATTTGTGCATTCTGAATCATCATCAGCTCTATTAAATCTATGGGTACAAAGAGGCAGTGTTAGATGAAGGATAAATACAGATGTTTCTAAGGACCAATTGTTAATGTAACATGTAGTGTATAATTGCTGAAGTGTCATATGTTAGCAATAACAGGCCAAACCCTTATTACCTACATGTTTACTTTTCAGTTGTGTACTAAATGTGTCATTAAAACCAGCAGTGAACTAGATCAGTGTTTCTCAACTGGTGGGTCCCAACCCAAAAGTGGGTCACGAGCTGGTGTGGAGTGGGTCGTGGACATGTGCTTCAGATTCATTAAAAAGTCTAATTTTTGACTGGGAGGTAGGAGAGAGGAAGTAGTGACACACACTTCGTCCACCGTATGAACCACTAAGGAAGGTGTTGTTTCTATAGTACCATTGATATCTTTTCCAGTAACCCCTCTAGATTTAGGAAACAGCAATGGCTTCACCCTTTCCTTTAGATACAACTTAAAAATTGACCCGAGATGGGTCATCTGAAGTTTGGTCTTGGTGTGGCAGATGCACAGCAGGCTTCTCTGCTCTGGTCTAGCCAAAGACAAAATATAGGAACAGCATGGACACTGAACACAATCTCAGAGTTACTTTGTCTACCATCACTCCAGACTTATCGGGAGCTAAAAGCATCCCCAGGTTTCCCATTAATTCTAATTAGTCTCATGTGTTTCAATGGCTTTTTATTTTATTGGCTTTTTCACTCACTTTCATTTTCACTTGCACTGCGATTACTGCACTATTCATTTTGTGTAGAAGCTCTGTTTTTGTAATGTTTTGAACAGTGTGGAATAAATTATAATGTTTCAGAAATTAAATTATTTTTGGGTGGTGACTTAATTACTAATGACAAGTGTGGGTCATGAGGTCGATAGGTTGAGAACCACTGAACTAGATGATGCACAGCATAGAAGATTATATCACAGTGAGTTCCAAAATGGCTGAGCTTCAAGAGTAATGTAATCTACTGCAGCTGAAGGCTTAATGTTAACAAACTTGGCCCTTGAAGTAGCAAAAAGATCACAGAGGAAATGGTTCAAGCCCACATAATTATGATCTCTAAACAAGGAAAGAATCCTAAAAAGGTTGTGAATTACCACCTGGTATTTTTATACCAATTCATTAAGTTGCCTAATTTGTTTATATATTTGTTGCCAAATGTATATATTTTTGTATACATTGTACAGCCAATCACACTGTATTTGCAGCATGCTCAGATCTGTTTGGTAGGCTTTTTTTATATATACATTTATATTTTTTGAGCCTGTCACTAGCTTATAAAGCACCAACATTTGTCCCCCTCCTTTCTGCCCATAGTTGAGGTTGTTGGCTCCTCATTATCTGGTTGCAGATTGCTGTCCAGGCTTTAATTGGAAGGGGGTTTAATTGCACCTCCTCCAACATATTAAAAAGGTTTTGGTAGCAGTATAAACTGCTTTGTGTGCCCACTAGATAGGAGATGAGAGTAGGTTCTCACCCTATTGAGAGTGTGTCTTGACGTTGCATGTGAGCTTAATTATGCTTTGGCCAATTCATATAACCAACACCTCTCATTATATTATGTTTATTAGAGTTGAGCGGACACCTGCATGTTCGGGTTCGGCAGGTTCGGCCGAACTTCGAAAAAATGTCCGGGTCCGTGCTCGAACTTGACCCCGAACTTGACCCCAAACCCGAACCCCATTGAAGTCAATGGGGACACGCACTTTTGGCCACTAAGATGCCTCTAAAAACGTCCTGGAAAGAGCTAGAGGGCAGCAAAATGAAGTAAAATGTGGGTGAGTGTCCCCATTCATACGAATAGGTCAATTGACCTCTTCGTATGAATGGGGACTCTATTTCAGTTTATAGAATAGCAATTGCATTACATGTATTCCATAAACCGAAAGTCTATAAACCGAATGTCTTTCGGTTTATAGACTTTCGGTTTATGTAATACATGTAATGCTATTGCTATTCTATAAACCGAAATAGAGTCCCCATCAGTGGCGGATCAGGGGGGGGGGGGGGCAACGGGGCAATTGCCCCCCCCCCCGAGAAGAGAGGAAAAAAAAAAAACTATAGAAAAAAAAAACACGCTAAAAAAACACGCTTGCAGGCAGAGACGGAGGTAAGAAGGGATCGGAAGATCCCCTCTCACCTCCGCTCTGCCTGCCTGCCAGGCTGCACGGGGAGCCGAACAGGCAGCACAGAGAAACCTCCGTGCTGCCTGTTCGGCTCCCCGTGCAGTGTGCCGACACGGAAGTGCCGACAGGTCACGTGACCGGCGCGCTGACGTCATACGCACGCCGGGTCACGTGACCTGTCGGCACAACCACCTGGGAGACGAACAGGCAGCATGGGCAAATTGGCAGGGGCATATAAAATGGCAAATAACTGGCACATTACTGGGCAAATTGGCTGGGGCATATAAAATGGCAAATAACTGGCATATTACTGGGCAAATTGGCAGGGGATATTAAATGGCAAATAACTGGCATATTACTGGGCAAATTGGCAGGGGCATATAAAATGGCAAATAACTGGCATATTACTGGGCAAATTGGCTGGGGCATATAAAATGGCAAATAACTGGCATATTACTGGGCAAATTGGCAGGGGATATTAAATGGCAAATAACTGGCATATTACTGGGAAAATTGGCAGGGGCATATTAAATGGCAAATAACATTGGCATATTACTGGGCAAATTGGCTGGGGCATATTAAATGGCAAATAACATTGGCATATTATTGGGAAAATTGGCAGGGGCATATTAAATGGCAAATAACACTGGAATATTATTGGGCAAATTGGTTGGGGCATATTAAATGGCAACTAACACAGGCATATTATTGAGCAAATTGGCAGGGGCATATTAAATGGCAAATAACACTGGAATATTATTGGGCAAATTGGTTGGGGCATATTTAAATGGCAACTAACACATGCATATTATTGAGAAAATTGGCAGGGGCATATTAAATGGCAAATAACACTGGCATATTATTGGGAAAATTGGTATGGGCATATTAAATGGCAAATAACACTGGAATATTATTGGGCAAATTGTCTGGGGCATATTAAATGGCAACTAACACTGGCATATTATTGGGCAAATTGGCTGAGAGAGCCATACATGGGAAGGGAGAAAAGAGAGACATAAATGGGATGGTAGAGGAGAGACAGACAGACATGGGTTCGCAGAGGAGAGACAGACAAATATGGGATGGCAGAGGAGAGACAGATATGGGATGGCAGTGGAGAGACAGACAGATATGGGATGGCAGTGGAGAGACAGACAGATATGGGAAGGGGAGAGGAGACAAACAGACATGGGAAGGGAGAGGAGAGAGACATAAATAGGAAGGGAGAAGAGAGAGACATAAATGGGATGGTAGAGGAGAGACAGACAGACATGGGATGGGAGAGGAGAGACAGAGAGATGGGAAATGAGAGAAGAGACAGACAGACATGGGAAAGAAGAGGATACATAGACGGACATGGGAAGGAAGAGGAGAGAAACGGGCATGGAAGGAAGAGAGACAGAGGGACACGGGGAGTGAGAGGAGTGCGGCAGACATGGGAAGGGAGAGGAGCGTGACAGAAGGACATGAGAGAGAGGAAAAGACAGACGGACATGGGAGAGAGTATAAGACAGACGGACATGGGAGAGAGGATAAGACAGACGGACATGGGAGAGAGGAAAAGACAGACGGACATGTGCCCCTCCCGAGATCAGACCCTGGATCCGCCCCTGGTCCCCATTCATAAGAATAGGTCAATTGACATATTGTTATGAATGGGGACTCTATTTCAGTTTATAGAAAGCCAATGGAATGCTATTGCTATTCTATAAACGGAAAGTCTATAAACCTAAAGACATTCGTTTATAGACTTTCGGTTTATAGACTAGCAATAGCATTACATGTATTCCATAAACCGAATGTCTTTCGGTTTATAGACTTTTGGTTTAGGGAATACATGTAATGCTATTGGCTTTCTATAAACCGAAATAGAGTCCCCATTCATAAGAATTTCTTATGAATGGGGACTCTATTTCGGTTTTTAGAAAGCCAATAGCATTACATACAATGTAATTGCAGAACCCTGAACTCCAACACGAACATACAGTGGCATGTCCGTGTTCGGGTCCGGGGTCCAAAAACCGTAATGTTCGGTACAATCCAGAACAGTGCGGTTCGGGTTCGCTCAACACTAATGTTTATATATTTGTTACTAACTTTATTAGGGCGAGAAGTGCAGTCAGTTTTTGTTTTTTGTATAAGGAACTTAATATGTTTGTAGTGTTGGATGATGTTAATTAATGTTTGTCAGTTTTATTACCAACATGTACATTTAATTAATTATTTTATATTTTACACAAAAAAGAAGAAATTAAGATATTATAAATAAAAAACAAACAAACAAAACAATCTTGGCCCCATCCGGCTCCTTTAAATGTTGGCACCTTCCACAGCTCCCCTCTTTCACTGGTAGGGCTATCATGTCTTACCCCTGACATTCATCATACATATTATAGGTGATTAGTGTAATAATAAATCTCTCACCTTCCTTAGCACTACCATGTCTGATGGGGTGAGACAGTGGTGGGATGAACTCTGCAGGAACCTGTTGAATTATAGTGGGCTGCTGAGGAGCCTGAGAAGCAAATCAGATCAGAAAAGGGAAAAAAAATATAATAATTTTACTGTTAGATAAGATATGAAGCTGTATAATCCGTCTCAGTCAGTTCGGAAAAAAAAAAAAAAAACCTCCCAAAACAACCAGCAGGAACATTCCATTGGTTCACATGGCGATGACTCCTTTTTTAGATTTTTGCTCTATATACAGGATGTCCTTTGTGGATTGGAGTGGAACAATATTGGCGTAATAAATAATGATTGGAACTAGAGTGAAATTTAATTAATTCCTATTGTTTTCAGATTTTGTTCAGATTAGCATCACCTCCCATGTCATATAACACAACTAGGGTTGTCACCTGGTGGGCCAATAAAAAAAAATGGCTTTAAGACATTTTAAGTCTATAGATTCAATAGCAAGGCCTGTTTTATTTTAAAGAAAAAGTGGCAACCCATGACACCACATCAGTCAGTGCTGACTTGTCTGTTGCCCTATGAAATGGCAGCCTGAAGATCTGATTTCAGGCTTCCAAAGAAATATAGTAGCTTTTGAACTATGCTCACTGTTCAAAAGCTGTTTTAATCAGATAGTTGCAAACAGTCCTGTATATACCAGGTCCGTCATGTTTTTTTGGGTCCTTTCCTATCAAATTTAGGTCTTTCCTGGCTTCCGTGATGCCTATGCAGAGACAGCATTGTATTCTAACTATTTACACCGATCAGCCATACCGTTATGACCACCTGCCTAAAATTGTGTAGGCCCCCTTTTGCCACCAAAGTAGCCCTGATCCTTCAAGGCATGGACTCCACTTGATCTCTGAAGGTGTGCTGTGGTATCTGGTACCAAGATGCACAAGATAGCAGATCCTCTTACAAGTCCTGTAAGTTGAGAGGTGGGGGGCTCCATGGATCGGAGTTGTTTGTCCAGCACATCCCACAGATGCTCGATTGGATTGAGATCTGGGGAATTTGGAGGCCAAGTCAACAACTTGAACTTGCTGCTGTGTTCCTCAAACCATTCCTGAAATGCCATTAGGATGTACCGTTTCCATGAAAAGGTGTATATGGTATGCAACAATGCTTAGGTAGGTGGCACATGTAAAAGTAACATGAATGGCAGGACCCAAGGTTTCCCAGCAGAACATTCCCCAAAGCATCACACTGCCTCTGCCGGCTTATCAGTGGTCATAATGTTATGGATGATTGGTGTATATCTGTCAGACATACATAATCTAAATGAGAAGAAGGGAGCTCAAGATACCCTGTGTACCTGTGCCACATAGGCTGGAGCTCAATCTCACCGAGTCATGGAATGACTAACCCACTTGAGGCTCCATCCCTGCCTTAACTCAGAGCCCAGTCCCAAGATGTTGGTAGGTATGGTTTATGTGTGATTAAGAGTTGTATGATGTTTATTTAGCCCCGAATATATATATATATATATATATATATATATATATATATATATATATATATATATATATATATATATATATATATATATATATATCTTTAGTCGTGTAGCTTTCTATTACAGGAAGTGTTAAACTCAATCTTTCTAAATGTTTATTCTTAAAATGACCCTATCAGCATTGCTGTGTTTATAATTCATATCGCTTCTGCTTACAGCAACAAACCTTATTACCTTTCAAATACCCTGCAAAGATAAACGAATTTCCACGGAAAGACAAGATGGGCCAATTGATTCTTATCTTTCAGCTCAGTCTGTGTTTCTAATGACACTTTGGGGACAGGAGATACATACAACTGGAACAATAATAAATTTCAAACCTTTCTTGTGTGTGATCTAACCGAATTACTTTGATACAAATCCCATTTATGTCATACAAATCATGTCTTATATGATATCATAATAGCAGAAACATATGTGTTAGTGAATATATCACATTACTATTGTTAGATTCATATTCTAGCTGGTAAAGTATTGTTTGGTACATTAAAAAAAATGTAGGACCAAATCTATCAAGGAAAAAGAGGTGCTATTTCAAAACATGTGATAAATTTGGAGCAAACTACCATGGCATTGCCTTGGTTTCCATGGTTATTACAATTATTTTAGCACTTTTTCCTGCAAAAGCACCATTTTTTTCCTTGATAAATATATATATTATGTCAGAATACACTGATTTATTTTTGTTTTATGCACTACCTTTCTATTTTAAACACTCCCAATTTTACAGGTCACTTTTTAAGTCACACAATATTCACAAATGCAAAAAGTATAGGCAAAAACATTTAAATCAATACATTTATTTAGTAATATCTGTTATCACCGATAGATTGTATACATCTCCCTATAGGTGCAGGGACAGCCTTGACACTTACAATTTCAATGGTGCATTTTTCCATACTGGCAGAATAACCCATAAACTCTATATTAACTAATAAAGTAATGGGACTAAACTTCCTGCTGTTATGGGATTTATAATGCGAAGCTCCATTTAAATCAGTGCAAATCTTAGAGAGATTGTATCTGCGTAACCCTATACTTATTATTTATACCATAACCCTACGTTGCATAACATGTTAATATATTTAAATGTACAACAACATTTCCCACAATTGATTCCCTTTAAGAAGAATAACATTTCCATGATTCCTAATGAGATTTTAAAAAATGTTATGTGTATTGCAGCAATGATTTCATGCAGTCCTGTTGCATACATTTCCCATAACCACCCATGGTAACTACATAGTAACATAGTAATTTAGGTTGAAAAAAGACTTAAGCCCATCAAGTTCAACCCATCTACCTATCACTCCTGCTTTTGATCCAAAAGAAGGCAAAAACCCCTAAGGAAGTTTGAATTTTGCCACTTAGGTAATGTGGACAGCTTGTCTGAACCTTACCCTATAAAGTGTGTCTGAAAATATCACTGTATACTCACCGCAGCGGGAATGATCTGTACACTGGCGTAGTTTCTTTCCAATGGTGGGTAATTGTTCCAAGTGCTATTAGAATGCCAACCTTGAGACATGATGATAATATTAACTGGAGAGCCTAGTAATATAGGGTCTTAGAGACAGGAGACTGAAAGCAAGTATAGGGAACAGTAAACTATTTGCTAGATACATAATCCCCGGAGCCTAATGGCTGGATACAATGAGTACACAGTTTGGCTGTTATGGAAACCGTTTGTACACATTCAGTTGAGGAAGGGAAACCCTACACACACTCTGCAGTCATTGGTCTGTGTACTTAGTGGTATACCGTAGTTTGCTGTTCAATTAGTTAGAGTAAGCAAACAGATTGTAAATAATTGTACTTATTAGTACAGTAATATATCAATATCCACAGTTCTTGATATAGCAGTTCAAGTATAACAAAAGAGTTGAATTATAAAATGATTCTTGCTTGAGATAATGATATGCATTTTGTTTACATCCAAACAATTATTTACTTATAAAGGCTATTACAGGATTAAAACATCTTGTTTTCATGTATTTCCTGGAGTTTGTGTAAACTACAATACAACACATTTTCATTATCTCTGTATTCACTTTTACATGATAAAACAGACCTTTTGGAGTGGTTTGCCTACTGTGCACAATTGTCAACAATCCCGTTAATGGACATCCCATCGAATTTGGGTCCTCGGCTTATATATAAAAGTAATTTCTGGGGCGAAGGTCTAAAAGTGATCTAATCAGCAGGACCATTCCAAGACTATTGGACAACTTTTAGAACTTTGCCTCACAATTACAAAAATTGCTGTATTTGCTTGAATATAAGGCAAGGTTATTTTCAGAGCAAATGCTCACGTCGCCTTATATACAAGCTATGTAAGATTTCTCATCAGAAAGTTAATGTACAAATATTATGTTTTTTTTTTTTTTTGTGTGTGGCTGTAAGCCTGTCTCCAACATTTTGGGTCTGGCTTCAAATTTGTAAAGAACTGGTCTAAAGACACAGAGGTCTTTTAAATAAGCATGAAACCAATCAAAATATCCCAGCTGCCATATCTAAAAGTGATCTAAACTGAAGCACTAAAGATTGCTTTATTGCTGCACTTTTTTAAGTTATTTCCACATTCAAGTTATGTAGTTGTACTGGCTTTCAGCTGTACCTCCAAATTAAATAATTTTCTGCTGTACATGTACACAGCTACTTGTGTGCTGGCACCTTAGAGAAGTATGATATGCCAAACACATCTTTAATTTGAGAGGAGCTGTGTTTCACCTAGCAGGTTGTGTGTGGCACATCAATACCTGTTTTACACATTTACACACCAATGATTGACCACACTGTTTGGGTACAGCTCTGTGAGATGCCTTGATGTTCTGGTCTTATTGGGATTTGATGTAAACATCTCTTGTATAGATGGGTGCTCTGCTCACTTACTGCTTTACACAGCAAGACATGGCCCTGTGTTGGATTAAAATTTGCTGGATACGGAACATTACATATCCACCAAATTTAAGTTTAGTAGGTCTGTACATCGGTATGTGCATTTTTTAGTGTACAACTGGGCAGGGCCGGTGCAAGACTTTTTGCCGCCCTAGGCGAACAAATATTTTGCCGCCCCAGGCATTTATACACGCAGTAACACTTTCAGTGTCCCATACATATGCATGCACATGAACACACACATGCAATGTCAGATGCAGCCACACATACACACAGTGTAACACATGCAATGTCACATGCATCCAAACATTCACACACAGTCACACATTCAATGTTTGTCTCACTCTCCCTCCATGTCTGTCTAGCTCTCCTCTACACAGGGCGGCCCAAGACATTGTGCTGCCTGGGTCGAAAAACAAAATGCTGCTCCCCCTCAAAAAAAAAAAAAATAATTCGTACTAAAATGAAACTTATCAGGAAATGATAATTTAATGCAAGAACACCTTTCTATGTGCAAAATGATATGGTGCAAGTATTGGCAGGCCATGATTAAAATGTGTACCCTTGATTCATGTTATAGGTTAGTGGCCACATATTATGTTTTGGGGAACTGCACACCCTATTTTCATAATAATGTTTGTTTTAACATTTCTTTCTTTTAACCTTATGGGTGAGCTGTTAGAAAAAAATATTTTATTTGTATATGCCCACTGAAGCACTGCTTATGTACATAATAAAATATTTTTTTTAAAGAGCCCACCCATAAGCTGAAAAGAGAGTCATGGTAAAATATTATTATTATAATAGGCTGTGCAATTCTCTAAAACATAATGTGACCTGTGACCTATAACAACATCCACATAGATATAGGCAGTGTTACAGGAGTTTAACCCCTTGGGTGGCTAGACAGATATAGGCAGTGCCAGATGAGTTAACCCCTGGATGGCTAGACAGATATAGGCAGTACCAGAGGAGTTAACCCCTTGGGTGGCTAGACAGATGGAGGCAGTGTAGAGGAGTTAACCCCTTTATCCAGACACTCACACATAGGGTTGCCACCTTTTCTACAAAAAAATACCGGCCTTGCTGGTGCTTCCATAGACTTAACATTGGACTCAAGCCAATTTTTTACTGGCCTGCCGGTAAAATACCGGCCAGGTGGCAACCCTACTCACACACAATGACAGAAAGTCTGTCACACACACACACACTGTCTAACTGTTTAACTTACCTGGTCCAGGCATCTCTTTGCTTTGAGCTCCTCGTGTGAATGAGGGACTGAGCCAATCATGGGAGGCTTCTGAACTCTCAGCCAATCAGGAGAATTGAGATGTCTCACCTGATTGTCTGAGACCTCCTTCTATCAAGCTCCCGGACACAGGAAAAAATGCCTATTCCTCTCCCCCATGTTTATCTCTCTCTCCCCCAAGTCTGTCTTTTTCACCGCCCCCATGCCTGTTGTCTCTCTCACTCCCCCCATGTCAGGTCTCCCTCTCCCCCCACCTCATGTCTGGTGTCTCTTTGTCTCTCACCCCCACCCCATGTCTGGTGTATCTCTCTTTAATTCCCCCATGTCTAGTGTCTCTCTCTTTAACCCCCCCCTATGCCGGGTGTCTCTCTCTTTAATCCCTCCCAATGTCTGGTGTCTCTCGCTTTAATCCCCCCTCATGTCTCTCTCTTTAAGCCCCCCCCCCCCTCTGGTGTCTCTCTCTGTAATCCTTCCATATATGGTGTATCTCTCTTTAATCTCCCCCCCCCCATGCCTGGTGTCTCTCTCTTTAATCCTTCCCACTGTCTGGTGTCTCTCGCTTTAATCCCCCCCTCATTTCTGGTGTTCTGGCGTCTCTCTCTTTAATAACCTTCCCCCCCCCCCACCCCATGTCTGGTGTCTCTCTTTAACCCCTCCCCCCCCAGTATTTTTTATACACTTTTATTATTATTATTTTAATCACATTTTAGGGTTTAAATCTATACCACTAAAATTTGACTGTCTATGTTTCTGTCTGTTTGGTTTCAACAAAATGATGTTCATAAGCTTCTATATCCAAATTCCCCAATTACTTACAATTGAACTTAGGCCATTTCAGCCACTGCTGCATTCATTTAATTATTTAGATTTGTAGGAATGGAAATTTCACCTATGTTCATTCAATACATAGGATAAGGCTGGGGAATTCAGTTGAAAGAGTCGAATTTAGACAGCTCAATAGCATAAGGGAAGGAATAACATTCAGATGATTTCAACTCTTTCAACCAAATTCTCCAACCTTATACTATTGAAGTGAGGCCATTTTTGTCCATTGCTGCATTCATTTTATTAAGTTTGTATGAATGAACATTTCACCTATGCTCATTCAAAACATAGTATGAGGTTGGGGAATTCGGATGAAAGAGTCGAATTTCGACAGCTCAATACCATAAGGTAGGGGATGAAATTTGAATGAACTTCAGATGATTTCGACTCTTTCAGCCGAATTCTCCAACCTTATTCTATTAAACATAGTTGAATTATTTTCTATTCGTACGAATGAATACAACAATTTTGGCAGAAACGAATGCAGCAATGGACGAAATTCGTTTTTAGATGAAACGAATAACGTTTTCATCCAAATGGACGAAAACAAAACAAAAAATCTCTACTCTGAACACCCAATTCCCACTGTATACAGTACAGTGAATAATAAAGTGACATGCTGCACATATCAAGGTGCATAAAAGTGTAAAACATCAACCTTACTGTGTACCGGAGGGTCGGGTTGAGAATCATAGGATATGTAGTTAATCAGCCAGGATACCAGGAATCTACATTATGTCTGGTAACATACAGGTACCAATTTTTGTCTAGTGGATCAGGGAAGGACATTTTGTTATGGGACATTACCACTTACATAAGATGGAACTAGATAACCTGGTCATTTAAAACAAACACTTATATAAAGCATATGCCACTGTTTTTTTTTTATATGATTGAATTAATTGCATATAAAAGGATAAATAAAATTAGGTGTGTATCTCCTGGCTCCATCTTGTGAATACTTCCCATGATGCAACATCATTCAAAATCTTCCAGCCAGGCTCACTTTACTACTGTGGCCAAAGCCTGCATGATGTCATGATGATGTCATGATAATGTCATAAGATACTCTCTTACTGGCTCCTGTGTATCATAGTGGGCAGGACTAGGTGCCTGTGTACAACTTTTTTTTACCTGTCTTCCAACACAAAGAGAGGAGATTAACCTGATTAAACAGAATCTCCGTCCCCTTCTGATGTAATAGTTACATTACCCTCTCATTCAATGCAAGTCTATGATCAGAATTCTGACTTATAGACTGCATTCTGTGACCCCAGCCCTAAAGTGAGAAATTTTTGCTGTAAAGTCACTAGGGGGTGGCACCCAAAAACACTATATTTCACAAAATGGCACACTTGTTAACTAAAATATTTCATAAAATAAACTTGCATAACAAAAACAAAAAGACATAGCAAAAAAGACATAATAAAAAATAAAAAACTTCATTTTTTGGTGGGAGTGTCCCTTAAATTTGCACATTGTTGCCAAATCTCCTTTTGCATGTTAATAGAGTTCCATATGCATTCTTCATGCTATTCTCTTGAATACACAGTAGGTGGCGATTTAACACTATTTTCATTGTTTTCATGTTAATTATAATTAACAGAGAAATTTGTCAGCTATTTTTAATGTTTATCTACTTTACTTTCAATTTATTTTTCCTAGGGTATAATATCACTATATCACAGGCTACGTTGACACATTTCAAATTTAGTAAAGTTGAGTAAAACAATCTTAATCAAATGTAAATATTTTTTTATTATAGTTCTGACTGATCTTTTTCTTGTTTTTTGTGTGCATACAATTATGAAGCAGATGACATCAAATGCACTTGGATTTGGAAAATTCAGTCACCCCCAGCCATCAAGAAGATCTACATAACTAAGTGTTTATAAAGGGCAGAGTCACAGTGAATTCTACCATGTATTTTAAGGGACAGCTGTTGGTAAAAAAAATATATATATTTATGTTTAATTTAAAGACTGCATCACATGCATGCATTTTAAATAGAAATGTTTTAATGAAAAAATAGAAATCATTTTCTTGTTTAGCACTATCGGGGGCTGACATCTTAGATCAGATAAAGGAAGATCTGACCCAAGAATCTATCCAATATGTGCACCCAATGATAGTGCTATACTAGCAAGGGTCTATGACCGTTCATCGCAACCATTTCATGGCAGTTCTAGCCATGCACTGTCAGAGGTCTAGGACAGTTCATCGCGGCAGTTTCTCTGAACTGTCAGTGCTTACACATTGACAGTAGTAACCCACCCTAATAAAGTAACCCCTCTAACATGAAACCCCAAGTCTAACCCCGATCCCTAATACTAACCTCTAATACTAACAGTAATACTAACCCCAAACCATAATACAGACATCTAACACTAATACTAACCCCGATACGAACACTAATAGTAACCCCTAATATTAACTGTAAGTGCTGTGATGAACTGTCCCCGACTAATGTGTCGTGATGAACATCAGTGTAAATCACTGTGCTGAACGTCTCGTGATTAAGCGTCTGTGGGAAGTCAAATGAAAATGAGTTCCAAGAAGGTGAGTATCCCTTATGTGAAATTACAATTATAAAGCGAAAAACTTGGTGGTTTCAGATCATTTCAATAATGGATCTACGAATAAAGGAAACTGAACCTGTAGTTAGACTTTGTAAACTCGTACTTTGTCTCCATGCGCCACCTCCTGGTGACTCTCAGCATTATAATTGTGGATTGTGGGTGGCGCACCCTTTGTATACACCACCTTTGAAACAATATATGGGAAAAAAACAGGGGGGAGGAGGGTGGCATAACAAGCATACTGAGGGGCAAAATCCTGGCATAATAAGTGGCAACAGAGGCGTCGCTAGGGGTGGGCTACTGGGGCTATAGCCCCGAGTCCCCCCTTCATAGCCCCGAATGGAGACTCTGGGGCTAAAGTATTCTTTAGCCCCGAGACTCCAGGGCTATAAATATATAAAAAAAAAAAAAATCCCCCGGTGAGCTTTCCTCCGACTGGGACACGCGGGGGGTGAGGGCCGATCGGGAGGAGAGGCTGCTATAGGGAGCTCGCTCCCTAGCCTCTCCTCCTGGCCATAGAGATCACAGCGCGACGGGTGCAAGCTCCGCCCCCGTCGCACTGTTTCAGCTGCTTGCCGGATGTCAGGTGGACGGACATCCGGCAGAAGGTCCTGGATGACGGACTAAGTGTAAGGTAAGTAAAAAATTTAAAAAAAGTGTGACTGTGTATGGGTGTCTAGGTGTGTGTGTCAGGGTGTCTAGGTAGGTGTGTGTGTGTGTCAGGGTGTCTAGGTGTGTGTGTCAGGGTGTCTGGGTATTACTGGGCTCTGAGTGGCACAATATTCCTGGGCTCTGACTGGCACTATATTACTGGGTTCTGAGTGGCACAATATTACTGGGCTATGATTGGCACAATATTACTGGGCTCTGACTAGCACAATATTACTGGGCACTGACTAGCACAATATTCCAGGGCTCTGACTAGAACAATATTCCTGGGCTCTGACTGGCACTATATTACTGGGTTCTGAGTGGCACAATATTACTGGGTTCTGAGTGGCACACTATTACTGGGCTCTGAGTGGCACACTATTACTGGGCTCTCACTGGCACAATATTCCTGGGCTCTGACTGGCACAATATTACTGGGCTCTGACTAGCACAATATTACTGGGCTCTGACTGGCACAATATTCCTGGGCTCTGAGTGGCACAATATTACTGGGTTCTGGGTGGCACAATATTACTGCGTTCTGAGAGGCACACTATTACTGGGCTCTGAGTGGCACAATATTACTGGGCTCTGACTGGCACAATATTCCTGGGCTCTGACTGGCACAATATTCCTGGGCTCTGACTGGCACTATATTACTGGGTTCTGAGTGGCACAATATTACTGGGTTCTGAGTGGCACAATATTACTGGGTTCTGAGTGGCACACTATTACTGGGCTCTGACTGGCACAATATTCCTGGGCTCTGACTGGCATACTATTACTGGGCTCTGAGTGGCACACTATTCCTGGGCTCTGAGTGGCACACTATTCCTGGGCTCTGAGTGGCACACTATTCCTGGGCTCTGACTGGCACAATATTCCTGGGCTCTGAATGACACAATATTCCTGGTATCTGACTGGCACAATACTACTGGTATCTGACTGGCACAATATTCCTGGGCTCTGACTGGCACAATATTCCTGGGCTCTGAGTGGCACAATATTACTGGGTTCTGGGTGGCACAATATTACTGGGTTCTGAGAGGCACACTATTACTGGGCTCTGAGTGGCACAATATTACTGGGCTCTGACTGGCA
Source organism: Pelodytes ibericus (assembly GCA_036172795.1). NCBI lineage: Eukaryota > Metazoa > Chordata > Amphibia > Anura > Pelodytidae > Pelodytes > Pelodytes ibericus. The sequence continues at coordinate 146,712,226 of CM069862.1, forward strand.
CAATATTCCTGGGCTCTGACTGGCACTATATTACTGGGTTCTGAGTGGCACAATATTACTGGGTTCTGAGTGGCACACTATTACTGGGCTCTGACTGGCACAATATTCCTGGGCTCTGACTGGCATACTATTACTGGGCTCTGAGTGGCACACTATTCCTGGGCTCTGAGTGGCACACTATTCCTGGGCTCTGAGTGGCACAATATTCCTGGGCTCTGACTGGCACAATATTACTGGGCTCTGACTGGCACAATACTACTGGTATCTGACTGGCACAATATTCCTGGGCTCTTAATGGCACAATATTACTGGGCTCTGACTGGCACAATACTACTGGTATCTGACTGGCACAATATTACTGGGCTCTGACTGGCACAATATTCCTGGGCTCTGACTGGCACAATATTACTGGTATCTGAGTGGAACACTATTACTGGGTTCTGACTGGCATACCATTACTGGGCTCTGACTGGCACAATATTCCTGGTATCTCAGTGGCACAATATTCCTGGTATCTGAATGGCACAATATTCCTGGGCTCTGACTGGCATACTATTACTGGGCTCTGAGTGGCACACTATTCCTGGGCTCTGAGTGGCACACTATTCCTGGGCTCTGAGTGGCACACTATTCCTGGGCTCTGACTGGCACAATATTCCTGGGCTCTGACTGGCACAATATTACTGGGCTCTGACTGGCACAATACTACTGGTATCTGACTGGCACAATATTCCTGGGCTCTTAATGGCACAATATTACTGGGCTCTGACTGGCACAATACTACTGGTATCTGACTGGCACAATATTACTGGGCTCTGACTGGCACAATATTCCTGGGCTCTGACTGGCACAATATTACTGGTATCTGAGTGGAACACTATTACTGGGTTCTGACTGGCATACCATTACTGGGCTCTGACTGGCACAATATTCCTGGTATCTCAGTGGCACAATATTCCTGGTATCTGAATGGCACAATATTCCTGGGCTCTGACTGGCACAATATTATTGGGCTCTGACTGGCACACTATCACTGGGCTCTGACTGGCACAATATTCCTGGCATCTGACTGGCATAATATTACTGGGCTCTGAGTGGCACACTATTACTGGGCTCTGACTGGCACAATATTACAGGCATCTGACTGGCACACTATTACTGGGCTCTGAATGACACAATATTCCTGGTATCTGACTGGCACAATATTACTGGGCTCTGAGTGGCACAATATTACTGGTATCTGACTGGCACAATATTACTGGTATCTTACTGGCACAATATTACTGGGCTCTGAATGGCACACTATTCCTGGTATCTGACTGGCACAATATTACTGGGCTCTGAGTGGCACAATATTACTGGTATCTGAAAGGCACAATATTACAGGTATCTGACTGGCACAATATTACTGGGTTCTCAATGGCACAATATTCCTGGTATCTATAATTGTACAATTGTGTTTTCTTACATTTTTATTATGGGGGGGGGGGGGGGGGGGGGAGATGGGGGTGTGCAACACTCAGGATCCGCCCCGGGTGCCAAATGCTAGGTACGCCCCTGTGTGTGACCAAGCTCATCTGGGCTCTAGCCCCAGATCATTCGAAGACCTGGCAACGCCCATGAGTGGCAATATCCTGAAATATTGAATGGCAATACACTGTCATATTAATTGGCTATATCCTGGCATATTAATTGGCAATACCCTGGCATATTAATTGGCTATATCCTGGCATATTAACTGGCAATACCCTGGCATATTAATTGGCAATACCCTGGCATATTAATTGGCTATATCCTGGCATATTATTGGCAATATCCTGGCATATTAATTGGCAATATCCTGGCATATTAAGTGGCAATATCCTGGCATATTAAGTGGCAATATCCTGGCATATTAATTGGCATTATCCTGGCAAATTAAGTGGCATTATCCTGGCATATTCATTGGCAATATCCTGGCATATTAATTGGCATTATCCTGGCATATTAAGTGGCAATATCCTGGCATATTAATTGGTAATAGCCTGGCATATTAATTGGCATTATCCTGGTATTAATTAGCAATACCCTGGCATATGAATTGGCAATACCCTGGCATATTAATTGGCTATATCCTGGCATATTAAGTGGCAATATCCTGGCATATTAATTGGCATTATCCTGGCATATTAAGTGGCAATATCCTGGCATATTAATTGGCAATATCCTGGCATATTAATTGGCTATATCTTGGTATATTTATTGGCAATACCCTGGCATATTAATTGGCTATATCCTGGCATATTAAGTGGCAATATCCTGGCATATTAAGTGGCAATATCCTGGCATATTAATTGGCAATATCCTGGCATATTAAATGGCATTATCCTGGCATATTAATTGGCAATATCCTGGCATATTAAGTGGCAATATCCTGGCATATTAATTGGCTATATCCAGGCATATTAAGTGGCATTATCCTGGCACATTAATTGGCAATATCCTGGCATATTAATTGCCATTATCCTGGCATATTAAGTGTCAATATCCTGGCATATTAATTGGTAATAGCCTGGCATATTAACTGGCATTATCCTGGCATATTAATTAGAAATACCCTGGCATATTAAGTGGCAATATCCTGGCATATTAATTGGCATTCTCCTGGCATATTAAGTAGCAATATCCTGGCATGTTAAATGGCAATATCCTGGCATATTAAGTGGCTATATCCTGGCATATTAATTGGCAATACCCTGGCATATTAATTGGCTATATCCTGGCATATTAAGTGGCAATATCCTGGCATATTAAGTGGCAATATCCTGGCATATTAATTTGCATTATACTGGCATATTAAGTGCCAATATCCTGGCATACTAAATGGCAATATCCTGGCAATATCCTGGTCTTATAATCGAGCAAATACGGTAATTGGCATTATCCTGGCATATTAAGTAGCAATATCCTGGCATGTTAAATGGCAATATCCTGGCATATTAAGTGGCAATATCCTGGCATATTAAATGGCAATATCCTGGCATATTAAGTGTCAATATCCTGGCACATTAATTGGCAATATCCTGGCATACTAAAAGGCAATATCCTGGCATATTAAGTGGCAATAGAGTGGCAAAATCCTGGAATATTAAAATGGGAAAAGAATGGCATAATGAGGGGGAAAATACTGTCATTTTAAATGGCAAAAGAATGGCATATTGAGGGGAAAAATACTGGCATACTGAGGGGCAAAATACTGGCATATTGAGGGCAAAATACTGGCATATTAAATGGCAAAATACTGGCATATTAAGGGTAAAATACTGACTTATTGAGTGGCAAAATATTACTGGCATATTGACCAACTGCTCCCAACCACCCTCCATATTACACTAGACCGGGATAACATGCTTGTGAGGGTAGGTGGGGCGAGTGGGAGATATTGTCGGAGGGTAGGGAGAGTTTGTGAGAGTGACAGTCTGTGAGAGAGTGAGTAAAAATCTGTGTGTGAGCAAGAGAGACAGTCTGTGTATGAGAAACTGCTTGTCTTTGTGTGTGATAGACAGCTTGTCTGTGTGTGTGATAGACAGCGTGTGTATGAGACAGTGTGTGCGAGAAAGCTTGTTTGCGAGTGTGAGAGACTGCTTGTGTGTGTATATGATATACAAATATATATATATATTTTATATATATACACACACGCTTCTCACTGGCATGATATACAAATAATATATATCATTTCAGTGATAATCCGCCCCCTTTGTGGCTCCACCCCTCATGGCCCCTTCCTATTGGAGCTCCGCCCACACATGGCTGGTATTTTTTGGAGGAAAAGGTGGCAACCCTAGATATTATGGTTGTATGCATCACACGTCTTTGAAGAAGCTCAATGCGTAAGGTGACTTGTGTGAGGGCGAGGTGCCTAAATACAAAGATGGAACCAAACACAGTTAAACATCTAAACCACAGATTGGGACAGTTTAAAAACGGACTATCTGTATATGTTCCAGGCACAAGAACACTTTATGGCAATTATTTGAAGGCAATTGGCTGTCAATGGCAAAGTAAGCAGATACTTACTTTTTATTAAAAATCCTTATACTGCAACTAACACTTGACTCCTTTCTCTGTACTTTTCTTGTTGAAATGCACCATGTCCTGCTATGATTGGAGAGAAACACCAGAGGGCATCAGAATGCCGGTGGACATCATTATCCACCACTGCTGTAATTCTGTGAGCCTAGAATAGCTTTATGCCAAAAGGGTTTTGGAAAATATAGCCATAATATCATCCAGCAATCACCATGCATTGACATTTCATTCACAGCATGGGGTTGGGGGAGCATAGTGAATAAGCATGGTTCTATATCACTTGCATTAACTTCTAGCTATATCAATACAGACATGTATCCTAATTATAATTAACAAAAAAAATAACATAGTGACAGTCAAATGTTATAATACCTGCATATAACTAAAAGAGTGTTAGTAAGGGAAATGTATTAGTCCAGTCTCCCACAAAAATCACAATGAAATATAGAATGCTCCCAAAAATGAAAATAAAGCCCCATCCAAGCATATTTTCATATATCCCATTCCCTCAAGCACAGTGTCTGTAATGGTAGTGGGATCAGAGTTTAGGATCTCTGATTTGAACACTTTAGATCTTCTTGTACAACTGGTCAAAACGTCTTTTAGATGTAATAGGAGGTCTTCATTCCAAATCAGAGATATACTTGGTTGAGCCGCGGACACTACTGAAAAGGTAAATAGCTGCACCTCTACCTCTCTCCGAACGCTGGTTAAGGAAGTACTAGTGATAGAAGTTTCTTGAGTAATTAGCTAGAGACAACTGGAACATTGAATGGCTGGACCCACAGCAGTACTGGTACTGAGATACCGAATAACACACAGCCACCAGAGCTACCAGAGGTGTCACTAGGGTTGGTGTCACCTGGTGCAGTAAGTCATGGTGTCACCCCCCTGGATTTCCAGACACATGAGCCCCATAACTATGACACATACTGGAGCCCCATAAATGATGCCAAACCAGAGCACCATGCCTCACCTCAGAGCCCAATTACTTATGCCACACACACAGGCACCTCTTAATTATGCCACACACAGTAGCTCCACGAGGTGACAATTGTACAATTCTAAAACAATACATATTTATACTTATTCTTTAATAATATATTCAACTATTTTCATATGGAATAATAATGTTATTGAAAATTTGCATTTCTTGTTTTTATTCCCTTCCTCTGCACCCACATTGCACCTAAAGGACTTAGCACAGCACCATGTAGTACCCACAGAACTTGCCATGCACCTATATTGCACCCACAGCACTTGGCTTGCACTCACATTGCACATACACGATTTGGCATGCCACAGTGTCAATGCCCCACAGAACATACCACAGTGTCACTTTGCCCACAGAAATAGCCAGTGTCACTTTCCTCATAGTACATTTATTTTGCCCCACAGACCATGCCACAGCATCACTTTGCCAATTAAAATAAACCAGTTTTCCCATGAATATGCCAGTGTTTGCTCATAAATATGGCACAGTCAATTTGCTCAAGAATATGCCAGTATTATTTTGTCCTTCATAAACCACAATTTGCCCATTCATATGGCAGTAATATTGTGCCATTCAGATGCCAGTATTATTGTGCCATTCAGATGCCAGTAATATTGTGCCATTAAGATGCCAGTATTATTGTGCCATTAAGATGCCAGTAATATTGTGCCATTAAGATGCCAGTATTGTTGTGCCATTCAGATGCCAGTAATATTGTGCCATTCAGATGCCAGTATTATTGTGCCATTTAGATGCCAGAAATGTAATGCCATTCAGATGCCAGTAACATTGTGCCACTAAGATGCCAGTATTATTGTGCCATTAAGATGCCAGTAATACTGTGCAGTTAAGATGCTAGTATTATTGTGCCATTAAGATGCCAGTAATATTGTTCCATTCAGATGCCAGTAATATTGTGCCATTAAGATGCCCCAGCCAATTTGCCCATCAAGATGCCAGTAATATTGTGCCATTAAGATGCCAGTATTATTGTGCCATTAAGATGCCAGTATTATTGCGCCATTAAGATGCCAGTAATATTGTGTCATTCAGATGCTAGTATTATTGCACCATTCAGATGCCATAATTATTATGCCATTCAGATGCCAGTAATATTGTGCCAGTCAGATGCCCTAGCCAATTTGCCCATTAAGATGCCAGTAATATTGTGCCATTAAGATGCTAGTATTATTGTGCCATTAAGATGCCAGCAATATTGTGCCATTCAGATGCCAGTATCATTGTGCCATTCAGATGCCAGTAATAGTATGCCATTCAGATGCCAGTCATATTGTGCATTAAGATGCCAGTAATATTGTGCCATTCAGATGTCAGTAATATTGTGCCATTTAGATGCCCCAGCCAATTTGCCCATTAAGATGCCAGTAATATTGTGCCATTAAGATGCCAGTATTATTGTGCAATTAAGATGCCAGTATTATTGTGCCATTAAGATGCCAGTAAAACTATGCCATTCAGATGCCAGTATCATTGTGCCATAAAGATGCCAGTAATATTGTGCCATTCATATGCCGGTATCATTGTGCCATTCAGATCCCAGTAATAGTTTGCCATTCAGATGCCAGTCATATTGTGCCATTCAGATGCCATAATTATTGTGCCATTCAGATGCCAGTATTATTACACCATTAAGATGCCAGTAATATTGTGCCATTCAGATGCCAATACATGATGTCACATCCGGTTGCAGTGATTTTTTTTTATTTAAACTTTTTTTCAGGTGGCGAATCCAGCCGAATTCAGCAGCGCGATGCGCTGTAGGGGGGATGCCAGCAGCACGGCTGTCCCCCAGTGCGGTCCGCACGCCCCGCACCACCCTTGGGACGCCACTGACTGGTACTGAGATATTGTATCTAGGAGCATGCATACAGCTACTGAAACTGAAAACTTGGGTATCACACAGCCACTGGTTCTGAGATACAGGATTATCCACTATCCCTGGTACTGATGTTCAGGATGATAGAACATATAACTGCACTGGTTCTGTAACACTGGAAACATACAGCCACTGGTTCTGAGGATAGAACAGCTGAACAAGCAGCCACTGGAACTGAGAAAAAAAGGAAAATCATGGGGAAGTTGAGGGTCTAGTACACTGGAGTCAGGATCAAGCCAGGCAAGCCATCAGGAATACAGGAATCAGAATCACAAGAATCACCAGGGAACTAATAACAGGCACTGAAGGACCTATTACAAGCAATGTTAGGAGGTAAGTGAGGATTTTAAATACAAAACTGGTGCCAATTGCCAGCTAGGGGGGTGTAACCAATCACTGAGCAGTGTTACACTGTGATCTGTTCGTTTCATCTTTTGCGCATGCACACTGGGTGCTGCGCGGCCATTTTGTTGGTTACAGGACTCCGGAAAGATGGCGTAACGGGACATGGACAGGGGCTGCATTGAGTTAGGTGAGTTAGTTTGCGAAGAATACAATGAGCAGCGAGACAAGGAACAGGTAAGGTTGCACAGTTTGTGAACTGCTACTGTTATCTTGCCAGTAACAATTTCTATATCCCTTGCCATTACACCCACAGCACCTGATTGCACCCATTCCACTCACAGGACTTTCCCCAGCACCCATTCCACTTACAGGACTTACCCCAGCACCCATTCCACTCACAGAACTAGCACCAGAAACCTAATCGTACTCACCAGACGAAACCCAGCACCTAGATTGCACTCACAGGGCTTGCCCCAACACACAGGACTTACCCCCAGTACCCAGCGCTGTGTTTAGCACGAAGCAAACAAGGCAAGTTCCTAAGGCGGCACTTACCTTGTCTACCTTGGGGGCGGTAAAAAAAAAAGCCATCCGTTTAAAAAAAAAAACGTGCTTGTTGGCAGAGTCGATGGCTGGGGAGATCGGAAGGCAGCATTGTGTCTGAAGCACAGGGAGTAGAACATTCAACACAGACATACTTCCATGCTGCCTGTCTGGACCCCCGTATGGTATAGGAGAGTGCCGACAGGTCACGTGACCCGGTGCTCTGACATCAGACACGCGACAGGACACTGGATCTGTCTGCACTCACAATGTGGGGAGCCAAACAGGCAGCTTGGTAGGACACCATACTGTCTGCCACTAGCCACCAGGGACCAGGGTAAGTAATGGGGTGATGGTGGTCATGTAATGGAGGTGATGGGGGTCATGTAATTGAGGTGAAGGGGGCATGTAATGGGGGTGATTGGGGCATGCAATGTGGGTGATAGGGACATACAATGGGGGTAATAGGGAATGTGATGGGGCATGTAATGTGGTGATGGGGTCATGTAATGGGGGTGATGGGAACATGTAAAGGGGTGATGGTGGCATATAATGGAGGTGATGTGGCATGCAATGGAGGTGATAAATACATGTAATGGGGTTTATGGGGGCATGTAATGTGTATGTAATGGGGTGATGGAGACATGTAATGTGTGGTGATGGTACATTTAATGTTTGGGAAAAGTGTGTTATTGTGCATTTAATGTGTGTGCAATATGGGTGATGGGGACATGTAATGGGGTGATGAGGCATGTCCTGGGTGTGCAACATGGGTGATGGGGCATATCATGGGTGTGCAACGTGGGTGATGGGGCATGTCGTGGATGGGGAGGTGCCTGAATTTTGTCTGCCTAGGGCAGCACAAAACCAAGATACACCACTGACAGTACCCACCACTAGCATGCACCAAGGACGTGCCCCCAGAACTCAGAACTTACCCCAAACACGCAGATTGCACCAATGACTTACCCCAGTACACACATTGTACCAATTGCTTACCCCAGCACCTGCCTTGCACAAATTGCTTATCTACAAAGACTTTCCCCTGGCACTCAGGACTTAACCCAGCAGCCAGGACATACCCCAGCATCCGGATTGAACTCATAGGACTTGCCCCACCACCCAGGACTTACTCCCAGTACCCAGATTGCACCAAGGACTTACCCCTAGCATGCAGATTGCACCAATGACTTGCACCCAGATTGCACTAAGGACATAACCGCAGTCTGCTGATAACACCAAGGTCTTGCTCCTGGCACTCAGAACTTACCCCAAGCATGCAGATTGCTACAATGACTTACCCACAGCACCCACATCGCATCAGACTTACCCCAGTACATACTGTGCACAAATTGCTTACCTCTAGAACCCACATTTCACCAATGACTTACCACAGCACCCCGATTGCACCAAAGACTTGCCCCTGGCACTCAGGACATATGCCAGCACCCAGATGGCACCTAGGACATACCCTAGCACCCCGATTGAAGGTATAGGACTTGCACCCATATTACACTCACAGGACATGCCCCAGCACCCAGGACTTATCCACAGTGCTCAGATTGCACCAAGGAATTACCCTCAGCACGCAGATTGCCCCTAGGACTTGTACCCATATTTTACCAAGGACTTGCTCCAAGTAATAAGGAATAAAAATGGAAAGGCCTGGAAAAAAAACTGGAAAAGTTGAGAAAAAAACCTTTTAGTCTCCCATTATATTTCCAAAGCCTTTTTTTGGAGAAAATTCAAAGAAATATGGAATGTAGAATATGTACTTTTACAGTGATAAATATGTTTATGGTATGGCTTTCAAACTATATAACATGAAGGCCTTCATGAAAGACTTCTGAGAAAGACTCTCAGTTTAGTTTGGTTGTGGTCAGGCTCCATCTTGTTGGTATTCAGAAGTTGATTGTTGGTATCCAGTAGTTGATTGTTTCAGAGGTTACAATTTTATTTTTTTGTTTTTGAGGGAAAGGTGTTGGGGTGTTATCTGTTCTCATGTATAGTTGAAATGTTCTTTTCTTAACATATACAGACCTTGCTGTTCCATTTGTAACAAAAAATAAATGTTTATTTGTTTTTTATTTAGTGAATAGGCTGTACTTTTATGTCAAGCATAATACTTTTATATACACTGTGTTTCCAGTGTAACAAAAAAAAACTGTTTTATTTCCCATGGCTTCAAAATTTCTGGAAAGTTTACATCTCTATTAATGAATCCTTTCTCTTTAAAGCTTGCAATCAGATTCTCAGTTGATAAAAGTCCTTCTTGAACAATAGAGACAATGGGGGGTCATGTATAAACACGGCGTACACACAGATTGCGTCAAATACTGGAGCAATCAGGGGGGAGCGCCAATATATAAAGCAGACTTACCGGAGTCTACATCGAATGCGTAGATTTAAGTTGTGTTGGTGCTTGCTGCGCCAGCGCAGCCTATGTATAAAAAAAATCAGGCACTGAAAAGCACCTGATTTGTGTCTTGGTACATCCATCAAACTGTGTCCCTCTCTCCCTCACTGCAATGGGATGAGACTTCTGAAAAAGCGCAATAGCCATTATAACCGACACTTTGCAGTGCGGAAATTTTTATACATGTCCCCAATGTATTGTATATATGAGTCAGTGTTCTATTGTTGCCATTTAAATCATGGTATGCATGTTGACCTACACTCTTAATTCTATTTTTAAACCGTGCTTCTTTGCTAAGGGACCATGCCAGAGGTTTGGACAACAAAACCAGCCTTAAACACAGATGCAAACCTGAGTCTGTTTAAGCAAAGACTGTCACCGCGATTTGACATATGTCTGCAATAAACTGTGTCCAGAGGAGGTTAATAGCCATTGCTATATGTTCTGGCAGCTTCAAAGAACTGTTACACCAGATCCTACAGACATACCATGCAGAGTTCACCTGTGGTTCACAATGTTGGTGGTTTGCAACATATGATATGCATAGAATAATTTAGTTTCCCAAATCCCTTTACTTATAATCTATTTTTTTATTATTTTGTATTCTCTTTCCAATAATCAAAATTACATTTCTAAAATGATATTCTTATTGCCTGAGGTCAAAATAGTAATTTTTATGTAGGGACAAAGTAATTACTTTACCTTTCCTCTAAGTCAACTGATCATACAGTTAATCTCTTCCCTGAACATTATTAAGACTTCCAACTCTCGGCACTCCATAGGTAAAGCATTCTATGCATGAGACATCTAAAACACTGCTCAGTTCATTGCCATACCTCTTGTCATTCAAACTGTGATGCACAGCTGACTGTAATTTGTGTGTCAGCACAGTGATAGTGCTACCATATTAGCAAATTAAGCCACCGTGTAGACTTGCTTAGAGGGACTCTATAGCTAACAAAGGGCAGTCAATTACAGAAAGTGGGCAAAAAACAAATTCTCACTATACTAAACTTAGAACCATCCTTGTGTCAGCATAAATGTGTGTGTAAAGTAGCGCTGATATGACATTTATAGGGGCCACACTGTGGTAAGTATGTACTATATAGTGGGAATGTATGCAGAATTCATTCAAATGTGTAGATTCTGAAGAACAAAAATGGTTTAAATGTGTCTGGTTTATCTCCTACTTATGACAATCAAATCAAATATATTTATATACCAATACTACTGCTTTCTCATCTATTTCAGTGCATATAAAGTCTACACATTTATTTATATTTTTAAAAAAAGGTACATAATTCTTAATAATCTACAATATAAAGGCAATCAGGGAATGGGGAACACTTGATCATAAATTTAGAATATAGCTTCCAAGATTAATAGCAATGGTCATGCTTGGCTCAGGACTCCCACTGCTGCCTGCTAACATGATATATAAGATAAATGCATGGATCATTGCTCCCATCATGTGTTGGTTGATATCACAGTTTTACCTGATCTCTTACGCACGTCTTGCTCTTGTTTTACTGGTTGGAAAATAAAAGCCAAATTTTATTGCATGAACATGAGGCCCAAATATGAATTATGGATTAGGAGTGATGATTGCTGTATTCAGGTAAAATTTGCATTTAAAAAAAAACTTTCAAACTGTGAAGTGGAGGAATGGAGGAGTGCTATTTTAATCAATTTTATTTTAACGGCAATTTCCCTTTAGGATTGGCAATTAACTTGGTGGTCCTGACCTGACAGTGTCTATTGCCTCCTACTCTTGTCATTAAGATAAGCAGGCCTGACACAACCCTTTGGTATCACTGCCTTCTGATAGCATCTGTGTCCATTCCATGCCCAGCATCCTGGCAATGTCTTCTGGTAAGATTTACAAGGATAAACCTATAAATGCCAGATAATCCATATCAGTAATCCAGGAAGTACTTTGTCTTGAAAAAAGGTAAAAGTTAAAATAATTTAGTGTTCCTTTATCCCCTTGATGCCAGTTGGTGCTTTTGTCCTTATGGCGATTTTGAGTTTGTGACCACCCGATCACAGAGTGATCAGAAACAAGAGACAGAGGCAGAGACCCCATTATGGCCTTTATCAGTGCCTGTAGTAGGGTTGCCACCTGGCCGATATTTTACCGGCAGGCCGGTAAAAAATTGGCATTAGGCCAATGTTATGTCTATGGAGACAGTACCAAGGCCGGTATTTTTTTGAAGAAACGATGGCAACCCTAGCCTGTAGTCATCAGCTGGTGCTTGATGTGCAAATCAACAACTTTCCAAATGAAATGTAAAATTGTCATATTTTTCTAAAGAGACGGTAAGAAAAACTAAAAATGTTTTTTGTTTTTTTTGGGAAGAAATAGAACTATCCTGGAGTACTGATATGGATTATCATGCATTTACTAGTAATTCACTACTAGTGAAGTGTTTTCTACATTTGATTTTTTTTAAACGTGAAGGAAGAGTTTTTTTGTTTTTTTTTGGTAAGAACAGTGTCTCCCCCATTAATGGGATTTCCAAGTTAAGTAAAAATAATTGACCATGGATTTCCCTTAACTCAGCATGGGTTAACTAACAGTTAGTGTGACCTGGGACAAATTTAATATTCATTATTTTTTCACAAGCAAACAACTTAAACCCTCTGCTTCAAGGTGCTATAACTAACAGCCTTCCAGACAGGCCCCGGATTACTAGTTCACAGTTTCTCTCTAGATAAGAATCTTCCATGACTTACCCACAAGTGTGGAGCCAGGGGACAAAACTGGTGTCACTTGTATCTGTATCCACAAATGTTACACATAGGTGGAAACTGTTTGGGAGATATAATAGCAATAAAGGTTTGGATAGAGAACAGTAAAACAATTTGCTGTTATTGTGGAGAATGATTGTTGGGGTTAGAGGTATTAACGGCAAAGGAATGGGGGTAATGATGTCACTTTACAGATCATTACAGTCTGTTCCTTCCCTAAAATATGTACCTTGTCTAAAACTGTGGCCTGTATACCAAACAGTGAAGCATGGTGAACTGAGAACCTAATTGCAAACGTCACAGCAAAATACCTCAGCTGGAAATTTTGGACAACTTGAAGAGTATTTCTAAATCAACTATTTTGGGCTGATGTTCATCTGATCACCATTATTTCTACACAGTATTGTGGACTGTGATGAGCAGGGCTAGAAAACAATATTGTTCTTGAAGGATATTTACTGAATAATGTAATGATGTTCTATGGACCTTCAAAAGCCTTGCCATGGACTTGTCTGTAGCAAGATCTAGTTTCTTAATCTAGTTTTCCCATAGTTTTCCCATAAAAAAGACAAAGGAGGGCCACTAAAATCGTCTTTCTACTAGTTAATGTTATTAAGAGTGGCTAAACCCTCATTTCAATCTTTTTAAATCAGAGAGAAGATCTACGGATAACGTTTCAGAAGTAAGTTAGACTTCCAGCTGGCCATGTAACGGAGATGGTTCTCAATCCATAATGAGGATGGTAGAAGCAGCAAACTAATGAATATAGTGCCCGAGTCTGAGGCTCCACCACTCCTCCACAATATATAAAATAACACACGGCTCAGCACAACTCAAGTGGCAACATTTCGACATAATAGGTCTTTGTCACCTGGCACGGCTAACTGGTGTAGAACATCTATGACACCAAACACACCTCCAGCCTGGGAGGAGATAATCATCTTCTTCCGTTATTGGCTAGGTGGTGTGCAATTGATGTCCATCTCTCACTATTGTCACAGAGCTATGATGCACCATTACTGCATTAAAAAAAGAAAAAGGAGTTTACTCACTTCTTAAGGTCTGCTTTGACACCTTGATGGAAGATAGAAGGGAGTGAGGAGATGTTCCAGAAACAAATAATGATTATAATAATATATATCTCTAGAGCTCTTTCTCTCCAGAGGAAACTCAGAGTACAATAGAGAAAACTCTCAGATATGACTGCATCGGCAGCCGGCAATAGATATGATTAAATATTAAAAGTTTAGGACCTACTTGAATATGATAGTAATCTATATGTATTTTTCCTGGAAAAGCACTTAATCAATAAATAAATGAAACACAGATTGAAAACCTGGGGTCTGTTGGATATGTCCAGGGGGCTAGTGAGTAATCTAGGCAAAGTGTCGACATCTATATTCCATGTACTTTATTTTTCCAGTAACATGCTCACAAACAAAGCAAGTGCAGGGAAATGAAAGAACAGGATCACTGATGACTAAGAGCAAATAGGGATCAAAACATAGAGAGGGAGGGAGATACTGATGATAATTGGAATTAGGGCATGATCTCAGAAAGGTTGGGAACCTCTGATTAAAAGGGACTTGTGTTAGCAGAATTCCAAGCAAATTCATAAATTAAGAGAAAAAGGGGTCTTAAATATTTCCGTTGTGCCGATGACATTGGCTTGATATGCAAAGCAAATAAACTACTTTCAATGGGAAATGTGTAATTTACAAATCAGGTGATGTCATAAACAAGAGACACCACAGACACATTTGAAACCCATCTTCCTATTTTTTCTAATTTTCTTGCAATTCTTCTAACACAATCTATTATAGTTTATTTATAGTTTTATTACAGTTTTGTTACATGCCAGAAGAGTACAATCTTTTTAATCATTGAAAAATGATTATCTAGGCGAACCTCCATCATTTTCTCTTTTATGCCATGTTTTTTTTTTTACGTACTTTCAGAGGTAGTTTTAAATATGAGTTGATCTAACATACCATACAACCTCTTCTTCCTGCAATGCGGGTACTGGTGGGCGTGGCTTGGGAGGATGAGTGTCAGCACAACCACTCATGCGCAGTAAGCTTTCTCCATGTCTCAGAAACACCCGAGAATCAACATTGGATCCACTAGATCCAAGATTAAAACCTGAACAGATTTAAATGCTGGAGTGCACTGTTTTTTTAATTTACCATTATATTGTGATATTGTTTTTAGTGAGAGCCACCTGGCAACCTAACGCACACCCCACAAAAAAAATAAATAAGGTTTTAGTAGTGAAATTAACTTTTATCCACATCTTTTTCCTCTTGCCAAAAATGTAAATGAATAGTACCCAGATACACCAGCTTTCATAGCCCTGACTTACAGTAATTAAGGATTGACCTCTGAACTAAATTCATGCTGTGTGTGGGGAGAGGAAAGGAGATCCAGCAAATAGGAAGGTTTCAGTGACTGAGGCATTGTGGGAAGTAAACTAGTTGAAAGTGAAGATACTTCCTAAGATGAGGGTTGGTTTGTGTTTGTCGGAGAAAGTTATTCTGTTTATTGTGAGAAGAAAGGGGGAATTAAAGTCTGCGGCAGACTTGTAAATACTGTCTGGCTGAGATCCATTCGTTTTTCTAGTGATCGAATAAAACCCCTTACAGAGGCTTAATCCATTTATCATTTGGCTCAATTTGGTGTCCTGATGTGAAGGTCTTAGTGAACAAGTTTTCTGAATCAGTAAATCCAAACAAATGGCACAAAGACCAATGCAATTAATAGGGTTAATTCACAAACGATCTTAAATAAAATCTGTAAATAATCTGAAACCAGTGAATCCTATTAGACAGGGTACTCAAGTCTTTAGAAGTGTCCACCCTCTCATTCTTGGGCTGAAGTTTTATTTCTGGGCCATCCCTAACAAATGAGGGAACAGATATCTGGACAGACACAGGATAAATATACTATTAGTTGGGTTACCTCAATGTTCTCAATGTTCTACCTGTAGAACAGTCATGAAAGAAAAACATCTGGAAAGAAATTCCCTCTCTAATAAGAAGTTGCATATTAATAGGCTAGCCATCCTGAAGAACAACAACAGAATTATTTAGCAGTTAATACATAGGGAATAAGAGACTAAAAAGACAATCATAAAAATGGCTAACTGATCAAATGGAGAGATAATTCTCTCAAAATAAGTCAAAATAATTTGCCACAAAACCAATGGGCTGCTGTTTGTAATGTATTAACACATTTTATTTATTTTAACTTTTGTAGTAATTGCAGAAAAAAAAAGATTTTCCAGTTATATTCTCAACATCACTAGAAGGTTAAGATCAGACTAAAACATGTTGAGAAAAAAAAAATCTAAATTTAAACAAGGAAATATAACTTATACTATATATAATTATAACCTATCCAACTAATGATATTTGGAATAGCTAAACATTTTTTGGCTTTATAACCAGAAAAATAGACACACATAAATGTAACATAAGTTCATACATGTACATACATGTAACATTCATGTTATGCCTCCAACAATTTATGGGTTTAGCATTAAAGGGGTGTTATAAACCCAATTAGACCACTGAAAACAGACAACTCCCTACAAAGTAGGGAGAACGTACATGTACATATCTCAGATTGTCACACAGTTATTATTGTGTTTTGTTGATAAAGTTTTGCGACCTCCTTCAAGACATTGCTAAGGTATTGAAATAATTATAGACATGTGTTATCTATTCACAAAATAGTGAATTGTTGGGAATTGACAGCTGAGTTCCCGAATAAACACCTAAAAGCAGGAAAAATTGGTGCAATGCAGAATTGTTGAAGCTCAGCTAACTGTGTCTTGCAACTTGGTGATCAGTTCACCCTTACTCACTGTTTAGTGAATATACCGCATAGTGTGTAGTATATACTAAATTTGATTTAAGCAACAGTGAAATATCTTATATCTCTGTAGATTGCATCCCCAAAATGTTGCATGCTTGCAAATTGTCTAAACATATCATTTTTTTAAATTTTAATATAAAATAAATACCATGTCAAATGTATTTTGCTCATTAACAAAATGGTTGTAATTCAATAAAAACTGATTTCCCTTAACAGAAAAGGTAAAGTTTTTGAAATACATAATCAAAAGCTGAAAATGTATAATATTTTTATAATTTAAAAAAATAAATGATGGAAGAAATATTTTCCATTTTAAAAAAAATATGTTAAGTATTATCTTTCTCAAGGACAACTGTAATAAAACATATATTTTTATTAAATAAAGAAATTTGTGTTTTTCTTTTGTTCACCCTACACTTTTCCCGCCCTATCAGTGCCATCTGCATGAGGACATAACTGTAATTTAATTCTTTGCCAGTGGCCGAAGTATATCTCCAAATGAAGATGGGACTTGGCTGCCTGTCACTGTGTATGTATTAGCGCATGCACAGGGAAGCCATTAACTGCCATGCTGGCTGGGAAGGCTCTCACCGTGGGTTTTTCTGTGCATGCACTATTTATTTAATTGAATTAAAATGTTCAGAATTTACATGCCATTTGTCCTTTAAGAGAAAAATCTATTTTTATAGTCTGCAACCCTAACACTACTAAAAATATCCCTCCAACCAAATGTTCCAGTCTACAAACCTAACCTTATTCTAATACTATTCAAAAATATCCCGCCAACCAAAATTTTCCAGACTCTGGGCTTATCTGTATTATCAACTGCTCGTTTCCTCTGAACTGTAAGATCTTTCCAACAGGCCCTCATTTCCTTTTGTATCAGTTTGTTTACATTTGTTTTGCCATGTCTTTGTCATGACTTTTATATGCATTGTCCTGAATTTCACTCTCCCAAAGAATGTGTAGCCACTTTGTAAATAGAAAGGCCAATAATAATATCATTACTTGAGCCTCCTTATTCCTGCTGTCTCCAACAGTGTTAGAAACTCCACCCCTAACACATTTTGCTTCCATACACCTATCCCCTACTGTTCACATCAAGGCCCTTCTAACAAAAGACAATGTACATAAAGGACTGTCAGGCCCCAAGCACACTTTACCTCCCATTCATGAGTTGTACATTGCACTTTTATGGAATTTAACACTAATATGACAGTTTCACATAATGGCAGTTAGCCCAGAAACAGACAGTGTTAACCAATAATTACACCAGAATTAGACATTACCTAGCTATTAATGGTGGATATTAACGCCCCCCCCCCCCCCCCCATAAACTAGGTGTGGTTATTCAGCTTCTTCTAAATTAAACCTTCGTTATGTAGTGCATCCTTTACCTGCAGTTCAAACCGATGAGAGCCAAATGTATGCACAATTAAAATGTCCTATCCCAAATATTTTTCTTACATATCTGCATTTCCAGGGGAATACATTTCTTTAAAAAAAAATAAAAAAAATAACCTAAATCAGTTTTATAATAACCTACAATATATATATTTTTCTTGATATGATTTTTTTTATGATTTCAAATATTTCAGAGACTGGACAGTTTCATTGGTTCTCAAACTGGATATTGGGGTTGACAAGTCAAAAGGCTTCAGTTGTCACCACAAGCCTTACCCATGCTACCCCCGATTATTATTATTTATAAAGCAACAACTTACTCCACAATGCTGTGCAATGGGCAATAGAAGTTAAAATGTAGTAAAAATCTTTGTGTTTTGTCCTTGATACTTGTAAAGATCCAAATGCAAAAACAAGGTAGACACCACTCCTTACACAAAATTCAGTGCCCTATGATCACATAGATACAAATACCAAACACATTATGTCACTCACGGGTCAAAGTAGAAAAAATATTTATTTGCAGGGAAACATAAACGTTTCGGTCTCCAGAACGGAGCCTTCATCAGGACAGTCTACCCATGAAAAAATATATTTTTCAATTTGGGATTAATTACCTGTATTACCTGTAAGTGCCATAATTCTTTTGGAGTTTAGCTATATATGGATATATGCCTTGGATCTACTGTTAAATGTGAAACACTGTGTAATAATGTTCTGGATTTGAACAGGACATACTTGAAAACAAGAGAGTTTTCCATATATTCTTCCTGGTATATCACTTTCGAAATAAGTAATAAATAATAAAAAAAAAATTGAGGGTGCTTTTTGAAGATATTTCCCAATAATTTATTTAAGTGATAGACTTTCTGAAGTAATTACTGTAATACTGCATACTCAAAATTTGACATCTAATAAATTTAAAGTCTAGGAAGAAAAACAAACTTTTTTTGCAAATTTTTATCTACAATATATTTAGTTGTTTACAATGTTTTTAATCATCATTATCTGTATTATACAGTATTAATGTGATGTCTATCTTTACTGGTTTATTTCATATTGGATAATTGAAGTAATATATGTAGAAAATGATCATATGTACAGTTTAATAAAAAAAAACGATATTGCTCAATACGTAAAATAAAATGAATAATATTAATCACTGATAGCATCATAATATGCAGAGTTATCCAAAACCAAAAGCAGATGACAAACCAAGTTAGAGTAACTGGAACAAAGGGTGAAAATAATCTTTTTCATATGAACTTGGAGTCTAGTTTAAATAAAATATTAAAACTAAAAATAATTTAAATGAAAATATTTTTCAATATATAAATAAATAATACATTGTTTTAATAAATGTGGTCTTTATTAAAATAGGTAAATTGTCAAGTAAAAATGTAATCTTTGTGTATATAAATAACTAAGTAAAAAAATAAAACATGGATGGAGAACCCAGGTTGTTCTCAACATTATTAAGGTATCTAAGGCCTAATTCATTTTCTTGTTTCAAATCTTTTCATGGGTTCCAGATATTCACAGAAGTTTACAGAGAAAACCCTGTTTCTGGCCCCACATATGTAAATGGACATAGTTAGTTATTGTCTGCAGTTACAATCTATGTTTCGATGTAATGCATGGGGGAGCTTATATCGCCATCACCAAATCCTTCCTAATTTAAATGTTATTGAATGGGACTAGTGTGGTGCTGAATATTTCATTTTCCTGAATTTTATGTGGATAATAATGAAGGAATTGAAAAGGTTTCATTCAGTGGTCCAATATATCACACCTTGGCACATGCCTTCATTGTTTTATTATGTTTACAGGTGTTTGGGATTAAGTCTACTTTCAGTGTTCTTGTATATATTGTTATATACATTTACTCTTGGGTGCCAGACATTCTCTGTCTTTCAAGGTGATGGGAATGTGGCCTAAGCATAAATAAACATTAACTGACTCCCATTCAATTATGTATAGCTGGGTACCTGATCAAGGAGGTGGGAAATATCAGTGGTGGTCTTACTTATGGTAAACAGTTTTTCGGGGGGAATGAGGATGGGTTATACATCCTACAGTATGGTGATAGCAACAACTTATAGAGAGTAATAGAGACCTTGATAAGTAGTCTCTCTTATGCAGAAGATATATCTGAGTATGGACACCAGGAAGTACGTCATGGAGATGTTACTATTGTCCAGCATCCAGGAGATGTTACTATTACCTATTTTAATGGATTTGTTTGTTTGCATGGAAAGAATGATAGAAGCACCTACTGATGTGAAGAAATAATGAATGCCCTCCTTTGACAAAATTGAGTGCCACATATTTACAAATACCAAAAGAATTGTGGCATACATGGGCCTTAATCCAAAGTAAAAAAAATATTTTTTTGCCGGTAGACATAAACATTTCGGTTTTGAATGGAGCCTTCATCAGGACAGACTACCTGAAAATTCTGTTCTGCATTTGAAAAAACAAGAGAGCTTTCAATATATTCCTCCTGGTTAAACACTTTATAAATAAGTAATAAATAATAATAAAAAAACTATTTAAGGTACTTTTTAAAAATATTTCCCAATAATTTATTTTGTAATAAATAGGTTATTTTATTGTAGGGATTACCCTCTCCCAATTATTTTCCAAAGCTTTGTTAAGTAAGAAGAATTAACAATGGTTATACCCAGCATGAGTGCACTAACATTGAGTCTGATCTGTCTTCATTAAGAAGTATTTGATATTCATTGCTTTCCCACAAACCAGCGTCTTTAATCCTCTGATTTGAAGTGCTAGAACTCACAGTTCTCCCAGACCGGCCCCGGATTAGTATTTCACAGGTTCTTCCTAGGTAAGGTACTTCTAGGGCTAGCTAACAAATCTAGAGGCAGAAAATCAAATGGTGTCAGTGTTGCATGGGTTTCTACAAATGTTGCACTTTATAACCCTTCTCACATAGGCGGAAACTATTTGGAATATGCAAGAGCAGTAAAGGGTTTGAATGGAGGACAGTAAAACAATTTGCATTTATTGCAAACAATGATTGTAGCGGTAGATAGATAATAGCAACAGTGGAATGAGGGGTTGTGATATGACCTCACACATCATTGTAGAACCTCTCAAGTGTCAATATTTCTAGATTAGAAAACTAAGTGTAACAAAGGGAAATTGAACAGATGCTGGATTTTGTGCTCTCACCACAGCTTCTGAAAAGTTTAATACCTGCCGGTAACCTGTATGCTATATTCGGTTTGGAAATATCTATTTATTTAATGTGAACATGTAGACAATTAAACAAAAAACAAAGAAAGGGAAAATCTGCTTTTAACAAAACTTTTTAAAAGCAGCTATTTACTAGACTATATCTAAAATGAAAAGCCATGTTTTTACATTTTCACAGTTACATGGTAAAGACCTAAGTCCATGATGTTCAAGGTTTCACACTTTCACTATAGTTGATCCAAATGAAGGCAAAAAATATTGAACATTTGCTTCAAAAAATGAGAAGCATTTTTTTCTCAACTTAAAATGACAATTTGATTTCAAATTATATGTATAAAATATTCATTCTGAGAGTGCTTAATTATTACAAAACCCTTCTTTTCCTAAAAAGCATCCTAGAATAGTTCCATAGTGAATTCCTAATGTTTACTGTTATTGCTATGACAAATTCAATCCCTTTCTACAAATCTTAATGTAAGAACATGTCAATGAACAGGTCTGCAGAGGGCAGTTTGTGAGGATTGTAACATATTGGTTTTGGACATTACACTAGGGAAACTATCCACCAATGTTCAGGAAGTGGGAAAAAGTGCTTTCAACACTATTATCATTTGGGTTTCACCGAACTTCCTGCAAGCTCTGAACTGAGGCAAACAAGTATAGAAGTTAATGACAGAAAAGAACCATTCAGCCCATCAGGTTTGCCCAGTGTACTACCTGTTGCAAAAAATAGCATATTTTTCTGGACAATGGAGTTACCGCTAAGGAAATTTCAATGAAACATGTCTTGTTCACAGAGCCTGTGTTTGTCCTGGCCAGGGATCAGAATCAGAGGGAGGTTTCTGAAATCAATGTATTTTACAATATTAACTATGCAATATTAATGTATGGTTATATGAATTGCAGTTTAAAATCGTTAGAAGAGATTCAGATTAAAGTGATTTCTGGGGTTTTTTCTTATTGCTCTTAACAAGCTTAATTAATTGGAGTTTTTTGTATCTATTATATTTAAATTTAATTTAATGATAATATATCATACAGCAGGTCATTTTTAATTCTTGTATTATTTTTTTTTTTTTTATATATATTGATTTATTTAAACTGTGTATGTCTTTTTTTTATTCATTATGTACAAATATGTATCTTAATAAATTGGACATTAATTAAATAAGTGTGATATTTAATTGGAGGTGGTGTCTGTCATGAAGAAATATATACTGGAGTCAAATCGGATTCCTTTGCAGACAGCGATAGGCAAAATATTTGGATAGACACACTCACTCCCCTCTACTTTTGGTGTATGTGTACTGATCTGCTGTCTACTTCCATCAATAGGTTCTTTCACTGATCCCATGGTGGATGAGGAAGCAAATGGTTAAACAAACTGGGAAGCATTTCTGTAAGAAACACTATAGAGATAACCAAGAGGCTGAAGAGTGGGGCAAACCACTGTTGGTCACTACTGGTCAACAGCCAAATAGAACTGAATTGGACTTTGCTGCCACTTAATTAGCATGTCCCGAAAAAATGTTATGTTGAAGTTTGGTCTAATGCAACTTTTATTATGATTTATGGACATCTAACTCTTGGAAAGTGACAATGATATTTTGGAATATTATTCAAATTTTAGGAACATAGCTTTAGGGCAAGTTCCAGGGGTGGTCCTTTCAAGGAAATAGCTTCCCTTTAAAACTCATTAATAAATCTTTTTTTTTTTTCATTTTGACACATTCTCCTCCCACTCATTCATGGTTGTCAGCCACACAGTCTCTGCTCAGCTTTGTATGACAAAAGGCCTCCTATTGAGTGAGCCTTTGCTCCCCTGCTATGATATGCTGGTGATTCAGCTGCTCACGGCAAGGGGTGAGGATATGCAGCATGTTCTGAGTCACATTCAACACTGGTACCGTACTCCTCTAATACATATAGCATATTATATATATGTGCATATATATATATACATATATTTATATATATATATATATAAAACACATGAATACAATATGTGTATAGTGAAAGTTTCCTTGATTGTCCAGTTAAGATCAAAAGTAGAGAGGAGGAACAACTTTGTCCTCTGGCAAGAGGATCGGGCTGCTAGAGACAAGATATCACTAAATCTCTCATGTCCAGATATCACTGAATCTCGCATGTCCAACTTGGGTGTGCTCGTGAGAAATTGTTGTAATGATGGAATCATTGTGAAGTATCCCAAGATAGGAGCAGGGTCCTAACATACAGAAAAGACGTGCTTAAGGGACGTACAGAAAGGACGTACAGAAAGGATCTGGTACGCACTTCTGTTTCCCACGGTTATGACTCCCTGACTTGGGAACAATTGTTTATTTTTAGCTATTGTTCTTATTGTAATATGTGCTTATCTGCGCAGACATTGATTTGTAAATTAGGAAATAAGATTACCTGTCTTTACTAAGATATGTTAAATATTGTATGACATGTCCTTAAATGGAAAAATTGTGTAAGTTTCTAATTTGTTTATATTTGTATGTAAAAAAGAGATATAAGTGCAGAACACCATCGACCAGTCATAAAGCACTCAGTTGTCACAGGACACCTGAAAAGTTGTTACAGCACCAAAGATGTCAAACAACTTGGGCTTTATTAAAATAGGAACTCTCCCACTAAGAAAGGCAACCCATCCATGGTATTGATTTGCAGCATAGTTTGCAAGCACAAAGAACAGTTAGTGTAGTTAGTACTCATGTAGGGATGGATTACATTTTTTAGATAAAACCTATTACATTACATTTCTAAATATACCGCAAACAATTTATTTTGCACAGAGCGTAGAAGGGATCTACATGCTATGATAGGTCAATAAGGGCAGTCTGATACATGATGTAGAAAGCCCTGCACGCAAGCTTACATTTAGTTACATTGTAGTTTAGTTTGAAAAAAGACTTGTGTCCATCTAGTTTAACCATTCTCCTTTTCCTTGTTTAATGCTGTTGATCCAAAAGTAGGAAACTCTCTTATTTCAGCTATTTTTAAATATAATTTCTATACTAGCAAACACAACCCTCTATGTTTTGGTTCATTAAAAAGGTATCCAGGATCTTTGAAGGCATCTAATCTACTGCTAGCACCACCTCTTCAAGCAGGGAATTCCATACCTTTATTGATAACATTCTTATGCTGTTATGCACTAAATCTCCTTTCTTAGGGGGTGACCTCTTGTCCTTTGCTTTTGTTATGTTAATGTCTTAATTTATGGCAATCTTGATATCTTATTAAATTTTTATATTTGCAGGTCGTGCAGTGAAGTGGGTTTTGTTTAGGCTTTTTTCTTTTTTGCAGAAATAAACAGAATCTCTGAGTTCACTCCGTAGATCACTGGTATTGTACTCCTTGAATCGGTGCTCACACCTGTGAAAGTCTCCAAAAGCTCCAAGACACAAAGGCAGGCACTGGTTTCTTTTATTCTTGGTCCTTGGACCATTAAAAACAAATTACATTGAAGATAGGAATCATAAAGGTAATATTCAGCAGAGAGAAAAAGCCAGTAAGTGAACTGGAGGAAAGCTTAACGTGTTTCACACATACGTGCGTTGTCAAATGCTGTCCACAAACATGCGTTTTCCTGCCCTCCCCTCAGCTGCACTAAAAGCATGTTTAATTAGTAATTAATGATTGGTATATATGGTTGTGAGAGCCTTACTTTCATGTACCTATGATTAAGGCTAAACACACATGAAACACGTTAGGTTGTTATTGGTCGCTACTTGATCCTGAACTGAAGGTCTGCTGTGGCTAACATTTTCAGTTACATATAGAAACAAAAAGAAAAAACTTGATGTCAACACATTTTTAATGGTGAGCCGGCTTTCTTTTTGCTTGTCCTGTATATCTGCCGTCTCTGGCGAGCTCCCGAAATTGCACATATACATATTTATATAACATTATCATATTCACTCTAAGATGCCGTTTCTCTGTCTAGTACAAATGTAACTTTTATATACTTTCTCCTAGAAAGCTTTATTTTCTCACCTTCTTTAGTTTTCTAGCCATTTATTCATAAGTAAAACTTTCCATTCCCCTTATTTGTTTTGTAGCCCTCCTCTGCATTTCACTATTTCCATAATGTCTTCTTTTTAGACAAGGTGCCCAGAATTGAACTGCATATTCAAAGGGGGGTCTTAGCATGGACCTGAAAAGAGGCAGAAAAATATCTTCCTCTGAGTCCCTGTGAGTCAATACCCCTTTTAACACATGTTAATATCTTACTAGCTTTTGCAGCTATCACTTGGCACTGTGCACTACTTCTAAGTCTTCTGTCTACAAATCTTTTTTGTTAGTAGATTTCCCTAAGGAAACACCATAGGTTGCATTTTCTTTATTATACCCAAAATGCTTCATTTTGCATTTGTCTACATTGAATCTCATTTGCCATTTTTCTGGCCAGTTACCCAAGTTGTCTAAATCATCTTGGAGAGATGACGAATTTTGTTTAGACTGTATTGCCCTACTTCATTTTATGTCACCTGCAAACACTGAGACATGGATCCCTGTGCCCACTGGGAGATCCTTAATTGCTATGGTAAAATGTATATTTGGTTCCAAGAGATAAATGTACCTATTTGGTAATTAGCCCAACCCTGATGGAGTTCTACTACAGATTAGTAAATGTTCACCAAACATTCTATTGTTATGAGGTTGTTAATACTAATTTATGTATATCCATCTACATTTTTGGATCACCCATGTAGGCTGAACAAAGCCCATGCTTTTTGGAAATAAAATCTGCCTCTAGAAAACAAACAACGGTTATTCTAGGTCAATACAGCATCATGTAAAGCACAGAAAGAAATAGATCGGTCTTATCAGTATTTTTCAAATAAAATGTAATAGAGTTATTGTTGGTGCTACAGCAACAGTCCTGCCCATATATCGAAGCCCTTTTTAATAAGGATAAAATGATAATCGTAACAGATGCTCAGGGCCAGACCAAGACATTGGGCTGCCTGGGTACCGGATTGTAATGCTCCCCTCCCTACCCACACACACACCACATACGCACTAGGTCACACAAGCACATACATACAATCTCCTACAAACAATCACATACACACACGGTCACACACTCACATACATAATGACACACACAGTCACATAATCACAAACACAAACAATTGCACATATAGAATGCAAAAAAATCATTGTATACAAACTTGACAACCCTTGCTGCATGCTGAAGACATCTGTCAGTGCGCGGATCTTCACAGATGCATTTACTCCCTTACTTACTGTAATGTTTGATTACAACACTCGTCGTCAGATGGTTTATTCTATAGCCCATTGTCACAATGGCTTGGCTGAATTCATGGGGTTCCACTGTCCCACTTCTATCTTGATCGTTTTTTTTTTTTTTGCAAAAGATCCACACTGGCGCAATTAAGTGACATGTTAAGGGTTTACGTGCGTTTTCAGTATAACACATCCTAATCTTTGAGGATAAGTTCTGACAAAATATAAATGCATGGATTTTACACAAACCGGGGAAGTAACTGGCCTATGTACTGAGCAGGAAGTGCATGCTGCACTACTGCACAAGAGAGGAAAAAGGATTCTCCATAAAGCCCATTAAGCATTTTATTACATCCTCTCTCTGTGAGGCAATGCACCTGCCTCATCAAGACCACCACAGAATTGAGAATATCAATTGTAATGGATGGAAGGACTCTCTCATCATAATCCTCTCCGCTGGTGAAGTCACGTTAGCGGTAGCACAGCTAATTTCTAAAAGCATGCCGCACTTCCTCCCTGCACTTTCTCCCTGCACCCTGCTCTTTTTGAGAGTTTGTAGTAATGCATAAGTATGAAGTTAGTAAAGCCATCTCTCACTGATGCACAGACTTCACCCCATTGAGCTGCGCTAATCGAGAAAAAAATGAAACACCTGTAAATGGCACACTCTCTTAAAGTGCTATTTGAGTCAATGGACCCACCTGGAGACCTATGCAGACACTTTTATATAAGTAGAATTGCAAATGCTTTACAGGTATATAATATGTCTGTTTTATATATATATATATATATATATTTATATATATATATATATATATATATATATATATATATATATAATATATATATATATATATATATAATATATATATATATATATATATATATATATATAATATATATATATATATATATCCCTTTAATGTGGCCTATTCGCTAAATAGGTAACTGATAAACTGACAAGTGAAATGCAAAAAATCAGGCATTACTTGGAAAGCTTCACCAATTTGCCTGTCTTTCCAGCTCAGCTCATAGTACCTCATTTTGTCTTTTCATTTTCAGTTCAGTCTTATTGAATAGTTCCCACTGGGCTTGAGTGAAATAATCCAAGTTATTTTTACGGAATCTACAGAATACTTGGAAAAGCAAAACCTTTCCAACTTTTACTGTGCATATAATATGTGATTGTGAATTTTGGAAGATATTCTAGCATACCAGTGCTCAAAAGTGGGCACTAGTCTGAACACCACTGATAACGCCACTGGCGAAATCATCCAAGTAAACTGAATATGTCTATTGGGGTATTACCTATGTACTGTATGTAGATCTCACTGTGCTTCTTTCATACATATATTCTTATGGTTCTTTAATATCTGGCACACAGGGAAAAATACACCACTCTTCTATTTAAACATACACAGGTTCTTGGAAAGAAAATTGAACGCAATGTACTTTGTATGATTTTTAACTTAATTACCGTATTTGCTCGATTATAAGACGACCCTGATTATAAGACGACCCCCCAAACTTTGGATATTCCTTTAGGAAAAATACTAAAAGCCTGAATATAAGACTACCCTATAGGAAAAAAGTTAAACTTGTATATATTCACATGTAAATTGCTTTTTTAATAAAATATTATATTAAAAAAATGCATTTCTTGTGTTCTTTTCTTTTTATGTGCCAATGCTGCCTCTCTCTTTCCCTTGCCCCCAGCTTTGTCTCACTCCCCACTCACCTGTCTCTTCCCCCCACATGTTTCTCTCTGCCCCCCTTCCTCTGTCTCTCCCCCCCTTCCTGCTCTGTCCCCCCTGTCTCTCTGCCCCCCTCCCACGTATCGTGCAGACATCCCCCAGCTGCCCGATTGTCCCTGGTGCCTAGAGGGGCAGCAGAGGAAGTCTGCGCGATGAGCGCAGACCTCCCCTGCTGCCGCCCGGCACGGTCGCCGGGACTTCTGTGACGAAAGCGGAAGTACCCGGCTTCTTCACAGAAGCCCCGGCGGTCGTGCCGGGCGGAAGCAGGGGAGTCTGCGCTCGTTGCGCAGACATCCCCTGCTGCTAGAGAGGGGGATCCAGGTCCCCTGCAGCTCTGCTGGGGACCTGGATCCATGTCTTATAATCTGACCTCAATTTGAGGTCAGATTATAAGAGACCTCGATTATAAGAGACCTCGATAAGAGCATTTGCTCTGAAAAAAACCTTGTCTTATAATCGAGCAAATACGGTAACTATGTGACTCTATTTACATGGTGTTCACAAAAGCAAGTTTTTAACAAGGTTAAAGACATATTAAACCCCAAACTCTCTTGCTTTATCAATAAGGCTGATAAGAGAAACTTTCTTTGTGCAGCATTTCATGTAGATGTCTTATATATTTCTTAGGTTGTAGCTCTGTATTTCTACAACATGGTCAACATTGACCTGTTTGAAGATGAAAGAGACTGGAGTACTATGCATCTGTATGCACTGTTATACGTTCATTCAGGAGAGTGATGTTTGACTCTTTTAACAGTGTCTCTTAGTGATTCACTGTAAGAGACACATGCCTATATTTACAAAATTGAACATGCTATTAAATAAAAAAGTAACAAACTCAACCAAGACATTTGGGTTTTAGAAAAAAGTGAATCAGTGCGCTTCTCCTATACACTCCATACTCTTAAATTACCCATAAAATAAGACAATCCTCTCAGTGTTGTACAAAGGGAATAAAAGAGAAAGAAAAATAGTATAGTGTAGTATTTTTAAAAACATTATGGCTTTATGAAATATTATAAGCTAAAACACTCACCTATTACTATATGTGTAACCTGCTCAGTATGATAGACATCTGGGAGCCCCTCGTGATCAATGTTATAATTCCAGGAAATATCCTCAGATGTAGATGTGGAAAACAGAACAAGGGGAGAAGGAGCTAAACTTAAGTATGACACATTTATTGTGCAATGAACAAGTAATTAAAAACCTTAAAAAAGGCAATTTCCAGCAAAGTGCTTGAACCTCAGATATGAGAAAGCGCACAGTGTCCGCATAAGTGCACTCCCTCCGCACACAATGCCCGCCTTCTCCACTGAGGCTTTCTCAAGTCATGTGGGTTTTAGTTCTCCTTTAGGAATATTCATAAATAAAGTTGTACTTATGGTTATTCATTTCACTTTGCGATTTCAGCTTATTTGTTCCAATATTTTCAAATTAATCATATAGAACAGGGTCATTATTAATTACAAAGCAGTGTACAATAGGGTCAATAAACAGACAAAAATCTGACCAGGCATAAATATCTCTCTTTTTTATTTAATTTGTGGAGCTTATACGTGGCTGATGAACATGTCATCAGGGGGTGTTAGGGCACTTTAGAAGACATACCTCAAAATATTTATGTTTTTATTAGTATTTTAAGAATATATGAGACCATTCTAGAGTATATAAGTTTCTTTGTAATGCATTTTGTATGATCTATTTTGGCATATAACATATATATATTTTGTATAGATATTTATATCTATTTTATAGAATTTATCTAGATGTTTATTGTATTACTTATTTATTATTTGCTTTAAATTAATATATTTTAAAAATATATATTTTATTTTAAATTCCAAATGGAGTATCTTTTAAATGTAAAATTTATGCTCTTGGTTTTTTTTTTTTAACTCTCAATTTTTTTTTTAATATTATACCAATGTATTATTGTAATCAACATACCATTAACAAACCATTATGTTATTTTAAATTAACATAGTCTTGATGCAAATGTTAATAGTATAATAATATAATATATATTGTAATTATTTTATAATCATTATTGCTTAGATAGCATGCATTTTCAACAGTTAAAATAATGCTTTATTTTGCTCATTATAAGTACTTTCATTGATTCTAAATTCCATTTCAGAAAGTATCTATGTGCTGAGTTAAAAAGTAATAAGTAATTATAATATATTGGGGAATGTTTAATTAAGTTTGTGTGGTCTAATACAATTATAAGTGTCTGCTGGGTCTTGACACAATTTTGGTAGCTGGAATTCTGGGTAACTTCCATTGTATTCTGAAGGTCTACAGTAGGCGTTTTCTTTTCACACATTGGCCAATGAACTTCTCAATTATGGGCTAACAAAAGAAAGTTTCCTGACAATCCTTCCCATGCCATATAAGCATCTGAGATGTGATTTCTTGTCAGTCTTTGAAACTTGCTGAGGATACTGGATCAATACAAGCATTTCTTTGGATAGTACAACTGGTCATGGCTCTGAACAATATTTTCGTCCTTGAACTATTTCTAATTGTTTACCCATTTTTTACATCTTCAGCATGGTAAGAGTCAATACATTTAGAAAGAAATATCTAATAATTTATGAGAATAAAAAATTAATTACCATTTTCTTTTCTTTTCTTCTTTCAGGTCAGTCAACAATTTTTTAATGACCGGACCAAAGGTAATTGAAACTATAATTTATTATAGAGTACTATATGCGTGATTTAATACATACATTCATAATTCCTATGCATGGAATAAACATATCATTTTTTTTTCTAAAGGCATATTTGACATATTCCACAAGTGTGTCAGTCGGTGCACAAAGTGGGATTGACGAATGTAAATATCAATTTGCCTGGGAGAGATGGAATTGCCCTGAACATACTATTCAACTGGGAAGTCAAAAAGGTCTTAGAAGCGGTAAGAAACACTTAATTTTATTTTTTATTTCAGAATCTATTATAAAGTTCCCAAAAATATCTTACTTTTTATGTTGATTGCTCCAGTTTTTGTCTTAGAATTGTTAATTATAAAACTACCATTTTTTTCAATGTTATTTCATATGAGGCTTTATTGTACATTGAATGAACATTATAAACTGCTAACATCATTTTATAAATCTCATAAGGGAGACGATAATACTATAGTATATAAATGCAACATATGACAGGCCACCTAATTCAGATGTTATTTAAACATTGTATTTTTGATTTGCAAGTAATTTGAAATCCCAGCAGTTGAAATATATTTTAAATATATTTTTTTCCAAAAATTCTAAATGATTATGCAACCCAAAAAATTGCATTTTGGCTTAACTGTTACAGTTTTGTTAGTGTTACATATTTATTTTATTTAGTATTATGTTGATTTTTACTCTATTCTTTTAGTAATTGCTTAATTAATTTAGTTTGAGATATAATAGCAGTAAACTTTTTTTCAACAACAAAATATTGTTTCTTTATCATAGGATCACATGTTGTCTCTTGGCTTTCAGCAACCAGAGAAACGTCTTTTGTACATGCAATAAGTTCTGCAGGGGTAATGTACACTCTGACACGAAACTGCAGTATGGGGGACTTTGATAACTGTGGATGTGATGAATCCAGAAATGGCAGAATTGGTGAGTTTTTTGTTTTTTTTAACCCATATCCATAAGCCCTTTATAGCTTGAACCATATAATTAGTATTGCAAATGATTTATAAAGTTATAAAAAAAAATAATCAAATAGCATTAATTGCTATAGTCAAGTCCATATGGTATCCAGATAGTATTATTATCAAAGTGTATCAAATGTAAAATGCATTTGCTCTGGGGATCATGGCTTCAAAAGACAGAAAATCATTTAAACAGAATTTGAAGATGGGCCACAAATGGTTCATGATCTTACTAATACCAGCAAAAGCTTAAACATCTTAATATATAAGCCTTGAACTGTGAAGGGTGAACTAACTCAGAAACTGTTAAATAAAAGTAAAATAGTAATGGAAAAAAAATAGAATTTACTATAAAAAGAATGAAACTGGAAGAAGAATGTAAAGTAGACACCAGGGAAAGCCTTCCTAAAGAAGTATTACATGCAAACACAGTAAAGGAATATAAGATAATCTAAAATTAGCATTCAGGAGAACTAAACTTTAAAATAAGTCAGGTATCTTGTTTTTGGTATTAAGATGAGTCAATTGACTTCAATGAGCTACTGACTCTTAGACATAAACACGGTCTACAAGTCTATTAGATTTGTTTACTAACCCTAAAGTTTGTAACGCAAAATGTTTTTTTCTTTAATGATATTATGTTTTAACTATTATTGGTTATTTAAAGTAACTTTATAGTTCTGTAGAAAGCAGGGATGCAAAATCAGATTGTTTAAGACAATATAAAATGTAAAATATTGTATCTACATAGTGTGTAACCTGAATATTAAACTGACAAGTGAGCATGCAACTTGGGAAAAGAGGCAAGTTGGAGATTTTTTTTTCTCAGCTATTAGTGACTGATTTTTGCATTTCCATTGCCAATTCACTGCAGCTCATTGTTTAGGATATTTCTGACACCAGTCGTTTTCCTGTGTGTAGCTTACTAATATTGTTATCATTATCAATACCATTAACATTATTATTAACCTTATTATTATCTTCAGTCATTAATGAGCCTAAAAAAAAATATTTATTTATTTAGCAAAATATTAAAATGCTCTTGTTTTTTTAAATAAATAAAAAAATGTGATGTTTAATTTCTGGATTTTAATTTTTCCCTAGGTGGGAGAGGCTGGGTATGGGGAGGATGCAGTGACAATGTTGAATTTGGAGAGAAAATTTCCAAACTGTTTGTTGATGGATTAGAGACCGGACAAGATGCCAGAGCTCTGATGAACTTGCATAATAATGAAGCAGGGAGACTTGTAAGTCTATAAATCTTTCTTTTAAAATTGCATTGCATGTCTTCATTTTTTTACTTAACTGTAATTAACTAGATTCACTATATATATATGTACATACACACATATATCAATGATGACTATCCTTGGCACTACAGATATTTAGAAAATATGTATGATGCTCAGTTATTCATATAGCTGACTGAGCATGATGGGATTTGTAGTTTCCAAACATCTGCACTGTCAAAGCTAGCCATCACTAATATATAATAAGCATTACCGAGATTTTTTTTTTCTGTAGGAGAAAAAGCTTGAAATGTCCTATTACAATTTCTGATTGTCTTACTTATATATTTTAAGTTACTTTGTGTATTTGAGATTGTTATCTATTTGAGCACATTGTTAGTGTGTTAACCTGTACTGATTTTATGTTGATACTCCTTTATCTCTACATAAGCATTGTATTAGGTGTTAGATAAACATTGTTAGCACTTAACATGCAAACATTGATTTAGTTTTTAAGGATTAAGCAGGTCCAGACAATAACTTTCCCTATCACTAGAGGATCAATTAACATTTATCCTTAGGCTCATTGACACTTCCTTGGCCTTAGTGAATAAGTTGAAACCAATAGGTATTATGCTTTGTAATTTTCAGATATGTTAAATTGTTTTTTTTTTTATTTATTTTACTCAAACATCACTACAGTTTTAAAATAGGTATTGGGTCTATTGTTTAATTATTAGAATTGGGACAAAAGAGCATACATGTTTTAAAGGCAAAAAAAAAAATGCATGTATCTGTAGGTAGAAATTAAACTTGTGTTTAATTGAAATATTGCATTAAATAAGACATTAAATAGAATTGCTTTAATTAAATATGTACTTTATTGAGCCATCTTTGCTCCACATAGCTCTATCAGGGTGTGGACATATTGGTAAGACTCTTGGGTCTGATCTTCCTTGGAGTTGGGTCAGCTGTCTAAGCACAGAGATCTTGATAGGATACTTTATGTGTAATCTTATATTAAAGCATTTCTATTTAAAAATCTATATATGAAGCCATTATTGAATTAAGCATACATTATTGCTTTCTATATGGTTATACTTTAAGGTACATGCCATTTTTTATTCTAAGACTGAAAGGTTCATACTTTAATCAAAAGCAGATAGGAGGATCTGGTCGCTGCTGACAGTGACTCAGTGGTCCTGCAGTGAGAGACTCTTTGTCATATGAAATGGATCATCTCTCACTGCAAGAGCAGTAAGCGAAATTCACACGCTGACAGCTCGCTGACAACCTCTGTTAATTGGCTGAAGGCATGCATTGATGGATGATCAGCTGTGAGGTTTGCAGGAAATAAATTACATGTCACTTCCAAAGTACCTGTTGATTCTCAATAACTGTTCAAGTTAAATTATACAGCTAGATTGTGGTATGTTAATATATATCTTTACCTGGGAACTCTTATTTACTTTTAGCCAGCATACTTCATTTGCATCTGAATAGATTTAAAGAGAACCTGTCACCTAGAAGTCACTTTACATAAATCACTTTAAAAGAGTATTGCCAGCAGATTAATATTATTTTCATCTAACCAAGCCAATGCAAATTTAGCTTGTGTAGTTACCATGTGAATATAATCTTTCCTTGTGGAGGTAGCCTCCTTGCAATATTGCCCAGTGAAAATAACCAAAAATATCTGCTGTAATTTTAAAATGATCAACACCAAGTAGAGCAAAGATTTAATCTTTTTTATGATATGGTTTAAAACATTTCTGATGACAGGTTTGCTTTAAATTGTTGAATTTTGTAGCAGATTATGTGTTTTACTGGCTGCTTATTGCAAAAACTTATATTATTTTATATCTTTTTAAAGGCTGTTAAGTCAACAATGAAGAGGACGTGCAAATGCCATGGGATATCGGGGAGTTGCAGTGTGCAAACCTGCTGGCTACAGCTTGCCGACTTTCGCGATATTGGGAATCATTTAAAAGTGAAGCATGACCAGGCCCTAAAACTGGAGATGGACAAGAGAAAGATGAGATCTGGCAACAGCGCAGATAACAGAGGAGCCATAACGGACGCCTTCGGTTTGGTGGCTGCAACTGAACTTGTTTTTCTAGAAGATTCTCCAGATTATTGCTTTAAAAATGTGAGCCTTGGTCTACAAGGAACTGAGGGCCGTGAATGTCTCCAGAGTGGTAAGAATCTGTCTCAGTGGGAGAGGAGGAGTTGCAGAAGATTATGTGTGGAATGTGGCCTTAAAGTTGAAGAGAAGAAGATAGAAATTATTAGCAGTTGTAATTGCAAGTTTCACTGGTGTTGCACGGTGAAATGTGAGCAGTGTAAGCAAGTCGTGACAAAACACTATTGCTCCAGGAGAGAAAAGCATCCTTCTAATGCCCACCCAAAAAGGAAAATCAGAGGACAGCAGAGATGACCATACTGAGACCTATATTATGGACAATATAATTCCATGTTTACAATGTACATACCTCTTGCATCAGACCAATATTCTTAGAATTTTTGTTGCCTAATTTATTATTATTATTTGAAATATAAGGACAAAAATATATAGTATTAACTACTGGGTACTGTAAATAAATGTGTATTGCAAATGTGGATTAAAAATATGACATGCACTTTTTAAAAAAAAAATGAATTTTTATCCAATTGCGACGATGATGAATTTTGTATTGTTATAACTCTTTTATGTCTAAATGTTTGCAAGCAATCTCCTAATGATGTCATGTGTGTATTTACTGAAATATCAATTCTTGTATAAAATAACTGAGCTTCATATATAAAGAGTTCCTGGACCATTTTCAAAAATGTTGTGTTTGATACTTCTTTTAACTTTCTGCTTTATTTTTCTGCTTTTCTTTGTTTTTTTTTGTTAAATGTATGTTTAGCATATATTAAAAAGCAATGTGATGATGTCATAGACTGCCATTGTTTTTCATAGAGATACAGAATAATATTTAATAATAGTTCAGATGTTGAAATGTCAAAATCATGGTTTTTGGAGTTCCTATATTCATTAGCTTCAAAACGGGACACTTATAACATGGAGTTTTTTCACTGCCTAGCATTGCACCACTTGCTAAATTTCACTCCTAGTTTTTACATATACCATTTCCATGGACACAATGTTTTTTTCCCCCTCAACTTTATGCACAATTTATGTATTGCACATTAATATATTCTAAAGAATAATGTTCAGAATTCCCATGAGGGGTTTATTTACTAAATAATAATTGTGGTACATGCACAACTGAACTGCAACAGCATAGACCAAAATCCCAGGACAGGAGAATTTTCCTGTATTTTGACCCACATTTTGCCACTATTATACATCTATATTACCACAAGTATCAACCTCGTAGCCTCTCACTCGGATTTCCAACCCTCCTAAATTTTTGAAGCCTCCCAGCCTAAAAAAGCAAATGGTTAGTTGGCGCTAGAAGCCTGGAGCTAAAGTTCCATTCACCCCACTCCTGATTCCAGCTGTGAAGTTAGGACAATACACTACCAGCAGAGGTCATTTAAAGGAGAAATCATGCTCAATCGGTGTAGGAATTACATTTTGTTAACAATGTCAGTAAACTCTAAAAGAGTTTAGACCTTTGATATGTAAAATATCTATTGCTTGTAATGAGAGTCATTATCCTAACACACCACTATAGTTCTTTGAACCTGTACACAAACTGTAAACTAGTAAAAAGGTATTGAATGTTTGCTGGCTTTGCTCATCTCCTGCTGTTGTTTATCCCTAACATAGTGTTATCCGTGCAAATCAACTTCCTTTAAGTGCAGATTTTTTTTTTAGGATGTATATAGCAGCAATGTAATAAAGTGGAGAGACAACCATATAAGACTCTCTGTGGCAGTGGACATAAACACCATTTTAATCTATTTAATGTTCATTTTTATATATCTATTTGTCTTGTCGTATGTTTTTTTTATACTGAAAATTGATAACATTTAAAATATAAAGAAAAATCTTAAGAACTCCACTCCACCTAAGTCCTAATTCTGACAATAACTGCAAAAGCTCAGGTGTTGTCAATATAAATGAACCCAAAAGCAGTAAAAACTCACCAAGGGCTGGACTCACATAAGAAAATAAACCCGTCTTTATTATAGCACTTAGCTCAGAACAGGATATACACAATCCATTGGAACAATCCATAAACACAATCCATAGGAACAGCGCTCAGGTGCAACATGTATGTATATACTAGCAGTTTATAGGGTGCATATGTGTCTGTCAAATATGATTTACAATTTAAATAAAATTAGCCCCAGATTTTTTTTTTATAATCTAATCTTGCAGTCTGTCTCTTGCTGTCTGTCTATGTGTGCATTCCAGATTTATTTATTAGCAGACTCAGTTAGCTTATATGTGATAACGTGATAAAAAAAAAGCATTGTTTTAAGGGGACCAAATGGCTTAACACCCATGTAACCACTAAATGAATTGGTTTAACATCATCTGTTTTATTCTTTAGGACCAAAGGGTTTCTGTACGTACACTAGAAAAAACAGTGTTACTGCTTGTCTTACTATAATAAAATAAAAGGTGGGATACTTGAGATACTCATTTAGAAGGTTTTGTGTTTTTAAAACTATTACTGTTTTTAAATTAGCTAAAGATAACAACTGCTTAGTAAAACACACAATGAAAGACATAATCGGTTCTTAATTCACCACTGGTTTTATCTAAAGATCCCTCCCAGAGACTACAAGTCTCTCGTCTGCCTGTTGTACAACACTACAGAATATGATAACACTAAATAAACAATGGAAAAAATTGAGAGATAAGAACAGTAAATGGATTTTCAGCGGTAATAAAATTCAGTTGTAAATAAGATACTTTCAGGTTGGTTAGGAAAAAAGAACTAGCTAGGCAAGTGGTGTCCACGGTTTTTCGGAAGTAGGCCGCACAATCAAACATTCATTTTTCTTCTTTACAATATTGGTGAATAATAACTTGATAGCTGTAGAAAAATGTTTGCTTATTTAGCAGTAATACAAAAGAAGTTCAGACACTTTATTCAAATAAAAGTATAAATTTACAGGGATAAAGAGAATATGAGCAGTTAAAAGTCAGGCGGATTGTACCATACTGTCAAACGACAGCATTTGACCCATGGGTTGCACATTGGATGCCCCTGTGCTAGGCGCTAATGTGCCATAATATAAAACAGTATTTTGTATTGTATACATACAACACACACTTGAGACTTAATGCAGCAACCCAATTTGAAAATAATAATTACAAACTAAAATTGACACTTTACAAATCAAAAGATCGACTAATGTGCATGTGAGCAATATTAATGCACTTTGTTCCATTCATCTCTATGAAAAGAAATGTGGATGCACTGATTATGTGTGTGCTGTATGGTGTCGCACACTCAAGTATTAGAACAGTCATGTCAAAATTATAA
Source organism: Pelodytes ibericus (assembly GCA_036172795.1). Classification (NCBI taxonomy): domain Eukaryota; kingdom Metazoa; phylum Chordata; class Amphibia; order Anura; family Pelodytidae; genus Pelodytes; species Pelodytes ibericus. The sequence continues at coordinate 146,751,095 of CM069862.1, forward strand.
AATTCTAAGTATTTTTTGGGTGGGTGGTAGCTTGGAACGGGCCTTGAATGACTTTGTTGAATGAATGAATGAACAGAATCTGCATGTACTGCCTTAATGCCCTGTAATTAGTTTACATACATTACATTAGTGTTTAATTGTATAGATTAAACAATTTACGCACAGCTTGGTTTAGAGATGAAAGGATTTTTTTTTTGTTTTTTTTTACAAAACTTAATTACTATACTCGAATATATAATGACCCTGAAGGGAAACAAGTTTTACTAGCAAATATTCCTTTACATGTAAACTGTATTTCATGTTCATTAATAATATTACAGAAAAATGCATTTCTTGTTTGTATTCATGTTTTCCTGCTCACCTTTAATTACTGCCCCATAGTAATATTGCACCCACATCACTGTCCAATGCACCCCCAGACTTGCCAATGCACCAAGGACATGCCAATGCACTCACAGGCTTGCCAATACACCACTAGACTTTTCAACATACCCCCAGACTTTCCAGTGCACCTACAGACTTGGCAGCACACCCCAGGCTTGTCAACACACCCACAGTCTTGCCAATGCACCACCAGGGACCCTGAAGACACAAACTTTTAGGGATGATACAATCCTAATGCATTTTGTCTCAAGAGAGAACCTTTATCAAAGGCTCCTTCTGTAGTTCAATGAATGAAATGAAAAATGAAAAAATGTAATAAAAATCATCAGCAGCTGATATTAAAGCAACAGCCAGTCAAATGGTATAAATCAGAAATTGCCAAAATTAAAGCTGTACTCTGTATTAAATACAACTGCTCGATGTGCTTCATACATGAACAAATATAAAATGATACAAACAATTGTACAAAAAAAATCTTATGTGCTAAATATCTAGATACAATTTAAACAAGTGCCACACAAATAAACAAAACTAACATAACATAGTGTTGCCAACAGAGATTCAGACGTACCTATCAAGCTCAATCCCTCTAGATTATAATTTCAAACATATTTAAAAATAAAAATACATTAATTAAAAACTGAAAATACGTGTATGATAATAATAAAATATATAATGAAGCAATAAAATAATATTTATTAGTGTGTGAAAAAAAATATAAAAATAATAATGAATAAGAAATAAAAAATGTGTGTGAACAAACATATTAAATAATAAATAAATGTATAAATAGGCTAATAATCAAAGAAAATAATCAATAAAGATGAAGAAACCTATAAAGTTTGGATATCTATTCTAAACTATCATTAAGACCATCTGGAGATGAGGAAGCGAGTTTATAAAGCTACTGAATTTATTTTCTTAATACGAATCTAATTTTAAATGTTACAATTGAGGGAGCAAGGCCCATGATTTTCAGATACTTAGAATCACAGTTACGTAAATCAATTAAATGTTCCATCAGGCACATATACATTTATTCTTGATAATATTATTTGTATGTTCCCTAAAGCGAAACATCCAACATAATATAGTCCACAGGGACATATAATGACATAAACAAAATATTCCGAGCAACATGAAAAATGGGAAATTAGATTAAATGTGTTAATATATGCACACATTAGATATTTGGGTTGATAACAGGGAAATGTTACAGGTTTACCCACTGTCACACCAGGCCCCGTATCATTATGACCAGAATTCTGATTTTTTAACTTGCTAGGTGCTAATATATTTTTTTAGTTATATAAATAATATAAATATATATAATTATATATATAATATATAAATTTCTACCAAGCAGAGTGTTACGGTGATTGATACACACAATTTTTGCTAGGTTGTTTCCAGCAGGCCACTTATACCATTGTGGAGGAAAAGTGGATACATTTACATCTTTGTCAAATCTACCATTTTTGTATATTAGGCTCTTTGCCACCCACAGTGGCTGTATTTGTTCATACATTTTCTATCTGATATTTGCATCATGTGATTCTAATTGTTGCTGCTATCATGTTTATTTGTCGTGCTAGAGGTCTTTTTCTTTATATTTGTTACAATTGCACTATACACTTGTTTATTTTTAGTATTTTTTATTTTAATTTATTAATATATATTGGTTTATTTTACCTTTACACCAAGTTGTTTATTTTTCTATACCAATTCTTTAACATACATTGAAAATTATCGTCTTGAATTCACATATGCATAATGCAAATGCATACACAATAGTGACAGACATCCAAGATTTTATTTTAAAGAAATTCTAGGCCTAGCTAATCTAGCTAATACCGCTAACTGACAAGCATATGCTGTAAAATAAACATGAAACAATACTTGAATCAGTGGAAAAATATACTGATAACTTAAAAACTGTGATGGCCTACTTGCAGACTTATCTTTCCCAGGCCTGTATGTAAGAAAAGTGAAAAATACAAACAGGGAATGTGTCTGCAAATATTAACCATTTGGCCCATCTAGTCTTCCCAATTTTCTAAATATTTTCATTAGTCCCTGGCCTTATCTTATATCTAGGCAGGGCCGATCCTAGGGTCACGGGCGCCTGGGTGCAGGATTTTTTGGGTGCCCCCAGGTGGGCGTGGCTATATGATAAACTCCTCCCCTTTACACATGGATGTTTCAGGCATACCAGTTTTTCATTATGGGGGGGTGGGGGATTGTTGTGGAGAGCACAAACTTTATTTTTAGGTGAAGGACCAACACAAGCTTTAATTTTAAATAAAGATATTTATTTGGCCATAAAACAGTGTAGTGGTTTTATTTATGTCAATGATGCTCAACCAGCAACAGAGTGAGTTTTAACTACAGTTCCCATGATGTCCAACCAGCCAAAGTCTCCCATTAGTCTGGCTGAGCATCATTGGAAAAGAAGTACACAAGTCATTGGAAAAGAAGTACACAAGGAGCAATAAATAATATTCCACCATGCTCACCCTCTCTCTCCACTCATACCCTCATGTATATCTCTCTCTCCCTCATACCCTCATGTATATTTCTCTCCACTTATACCCTCATGTATATCTCTCTCCACTCATACCCTCATGTATAACTCTCTCTCCACTCATACCCTTATGTATAACTCTCTCTCCACTCCTCATCCCCTCATGTATATCTCTCCTTTCATACCCCATATATTTTTCCATGTCTATCTTTCTGTTCCTCATTCTCCCCATGGTGGTCTTTTTTTCTGCATGTCTGTCTCTCCTCCTATACACCTATGTCTGCCTGTCTCTTTCTCTTCATAACTCACATGTCTCTCTCTCACCCATGTCTCTCCCTCCTCATAATCCCATGGATTTGCCTATTAATATGCCACAGCCAGTTTGCCCATTTCTATGCCACTGCTAGTTTGCCCATTAATATGCCACAGATAGCTTGCCCATTAATATGCTACAGATAGCTTGCCAATTAACATACCACAGTTAGTTTGTCCAATAATATAGCATAGTTAGTTTGCCCATTAATATGCCAGTGTCAGTTTGGCCACTAATATGCCAGTGTCAGTTTGGCCATTAAAATGCCACCACCAGTTTTCCCAAGAAAAGCATGACCACCTCTCCCCTATTCCCCAGTACTCACCTTGCTGCTGCTCTTTCGTGTCTCCTCCGCACATTTTTACCTCCATGCACACTCAGTGCAGGAGGTGGGAAATAGCCGCCGACTGGATGGGGACTGATGCCTTCTGTGTGAGACTGTCACGTGGGCAGCGGGAGCATGTTGCGGCCAGCGTTGGCCCCTTTAACATGTGTGTCCTGGGAAGTTCCCACTTACTGCCTACATACACAGCCACACTTACGCACAGGGTCATGCATAAATACACACAGTCACACTTACACAGAAACACTTAGTCAGGGCCGCCACCAGGAATTTCAGGGCCCCTTACTGAACAAATTTTCGGGGACACCTACCCCCCCCTCCCGACAATATCTCTCGCCCCACCTGCCCTCACAAGCATGTTATCCCAGTCTAGTGTAATATTGTGAGGACGGGTATACTGGATGGAGACCAAAATGCAGGACGGTTACAATCCACACTGACAGGGGTTAAATGCAGGAATCTGTTATATTTGTAATCCACAGCGATAAGGGGATAAGGGTTGAATGCAGGAACTGATCACATTTGTAATCCACACTGACAAGAGCAGTAGTATGCAGATAAGTGTCACATTTATAATCCACGGTTGCACGGGTTAAATGTAGGAGCAGTACACAAATACAATCCACAGTTGTAAAGTATAATCCACACTTGCAAATGTAAATGGAGATGAATGAGAGTAGCCAGTGATCAGGGGAATAAGACAATCCGCAGTGCGATAAACAGTCCAGGATCAGGGATAATAGAGAAACAGCAAAACGTAAAACAAGCCAGGGTCAGGTTAACAGAAAATCGGCACAACAATAAACAGTCCAGGTACAAGGGGCACAGGCAGGTAGAAGGGTGGTCAGAAATCCAAGGTCAGCAACAATAATTCAGTAAAAAAACCCTAGGCTTCCGAAATACACGAGAATCACCAAGCACTGCTTGTTTGGTGATTCTGACTTTTAAATCTTCCCGCGCCTCGCGGGTATGCGACGCGCGTGATGTCATCGGACATGTCTTCTCAATGAAGAAACCGAAAGTGAAGGTGTGAACGCGCTAGCAAGCGCGTGAGACGGATCCTGGCTGGAAGGTAAGAGAGCAAACACAGGGGAGCTGCTGCGGGGAAGGTCCTGACAAATCTGGAGGGTGGTTGGGATCAGTTGGTCAACATGCCAGTAATATTTTGCCACTCAATAAGTCAGTATTTTGCCATTCAGTATGCCAGTATTTTGCCACTTAATATGCCAGTATTTTGCCCCTTAGTATGCCATTTTTTTGCCATTTAATGTGCCGGTATTTTGCCATTCAATATGCCAGTATGTTGCCATTTAATATGCCATTCTTTTGCCATTTAATATGCCAGTATTTTGCCATTCAGTATGCCATTCTTTTTTACATTTATTATGCCAGTATTTTGCCCCTCAGTATGCCATTCTTTTGCCAATCAATATACCAGTATTTTGATCCTCAATATGCCATTATTTTGCCATTTAATATGCCATTCTTTTGCCACTCAATATGCCAGTATTTTGCCATTTAATATGTCAATATTTTGCCCTTCAATATGCCATCTAAAATGCCAGCGTTATGCTCGTTATTTACTCCCACCCCCCTTCCCCACTACTTACCTCCTTGCTGCTATCTCTCCCGGTGCTCTGCTCTGTTTAGCCGCTCCATGGCTGGAGGGGAGCGCAGAACGCTTCCCACACAGCCGCGGACCTGCTAAAGAGAGGGGATTTTTTTTTTCTGGCGTGACCTGGGCCCTGATGGCGGGCCTGCACTTAGTCACCATTACACGCATACAGACACCCTTATACACACACAGAGAAATACACACAGTCACACTTATGTACACACACTTACACAGACAGTAACACACACATTGACTCACCCAGAGAAAAACACACACACACACACACACTGAAACACACACACACACACACACTGAAACACACACACATACATTCATACACATTGAAACACACACACACACTTACATTGAAACACATACACATACTTACAAACACACATTGAAAAACACTTACACATTGACACGCACATTGAAACACACACACTTCTTTTCTTTTCTACAAAAAAAACCCCATCATACTATTGGTCCCCCTCCCTGCAGGGAGGAGGACGTTTCCGGACGGTGTCTGCAGAGGCAGAACACCGTCATTCAGTTCTTCTGCCGGATGTCACCTGACATCCGACAATCAGACAGCGCGACGGGGCGGAGCTTGCACCCGTCGCGATGAGCTCAATGAGACTAGACGCTGCCCTGCGGGCTGCACCTCTAGGATGAGGGAGAAAGGCCCAAATTGGAGCGCCCTTCCTCCCGGTGCCCCTGGGTGCGGTACACCCCGTGCACCCGCCCAGGATCGGCCCTGTATCAAGGATAGCCTTGAGCCTATCCTGTGCATGCTTAAACTCCTTCACTGTGTTAACCTCCGCTGGAAGGCTATTCCATGTATCCACTCTCCTCTCAGTAAAGTCATACTAACTGATATTATATTTAAACATTTGCTTCCCTAATTTAAAGCAATGTTCTCTTGTTGTGGTAGTTTTTCTTCTTTAAAATATACTCTCCTCCTTTACTGTGTTGATTCCTTTTATGTATTGCACCTTTTTTTAACCCTTGCTACCTTGAAGAGATTAGGGATACTCAAGCTGCATGTGTGTTCAATATCTTCTGCAGAATAGAAATGTTCACTGTGTTCTGGTGCCATCTAGTGATCACATGTAGATCTTTGTGATTCATTTTTGCTGCTTTTTGTTTCCAGTTTCACTGGTTCCATTAAAATTGACACATTTTACAACTCCCATTATTATATTTAGGGAAAAAAAAGCTTTGAATAATAAATAATAGCAATAAGTTCTATTATGATTTGTTTATTATACAAAATGGCTTTCGGCACTAGTAAACTAATGGCATTAATATAATTATCACTACTATTGATGGTTGGCTTTCATCCATAACTATAAATTGATGTTGGGTTAATGGCCTGGTACAATTGAACATTACCACTCCTGTCATGTTACTTAGAAACCAGATGCCTAATAATGTTCTAACTTTCCTTTGATTGACTGCAATGTTAGTGGTTTTCTTCTAGGTAACTCAAACATCATTATTAAGGAAGGTTATTATCCTAATTTCTATTTAAATCTATTAAGGACAAGCCCTGCTATTATTATACTTCCCAACTGAGTTTGAGGCTTGGAGGTCAAATGTCAGCGCTACAGCACATGTACGGAAGCTCCATAGCTCAAACTGACAGCGCTACTGCGCATGCGCAGAATGTCACTGGCCTGCCGAGCTCCCCCCTCTGTCCTGAAAAGCAAGACAGGAAATCGGGATTGTCCAATGCAAAGGCATGTTTTATGGCTGGTTGCTCTGCTACAACACATAACCACTTAATTAAAGGCTCTCTTGGGCATAATGACTGCTGGGTGAATCTTATTTCCATTCTTTGCTGTTCGGGACACCAGAGAATGAATACTGCACATGCGTGGTATCTCTGACACTCCCAAACCACCCTCCTTAGCGTACAGTGTTTCTGTGTTGGGCATATAGGGATGAATGTACTGGTAAGTCACTGTCCAGACACCAACATCTCCATAGGACATTTGTACCTGTCAAAATATGTAAAGGCCAAGTAAAAACACTTCAGCTATAAGGTATACAATACATTATACCTTCTTAGAGCCTGCGCACTATGGACTGAGCAGTTGCCGGAATTTATATGATATATGAGGACTTTTAGCTCATATAGCATTCAGTCAAATATAGCCTATGACTAAGTGCCTTAGGACATGAAACGCGTAAGGCATCTATTCCTGGCTGTTTTGTTGTCTGTACCCATTTCTGAGGTTAAAACTATTGAAGCACCATTGATTACATCGGTCCGTGGTTGGTGTGTGTCTCCGGTTTGTTATATTCAGTGAAATGAAATCTGGTCTGGGTCACAATCTCGTATTGTATGCTGCTCCTAGCAACTGAACTGCTTTATCATCAAAGTCTTCTACCAGATTTTCTAAATAACTGAACAAAACAATACAGGTTATTGATAAAGGTATTTTCCAATGTATAACACTAATCAGTGCTCATCCATAACTTCCAGGTTGCTGCATTGCTCTTTGCATCAGAGCAATTCCAGGCACGAAAAGTATCGAAATGTATATAAAAAAAGGTACAATTCCTGTTATATATGAGATCAATAGTAATTGCACATTTTTCTTATTTTTGCCTAAGCAACTGTGTTTATAAATTCCCTTAAAGGGACACTCCCACCAAAAAATAAAAAGGTCTTACTTTTTTTTATTTTGCATTGTTGATTTCATAAATGTCTTTACAGCACAAATTTCTCACTTTGGGGCTGGGGACACAGAATCAGGGCCGGCCTTAGGGGTGTGCGACCTGTGCGAGCGCACAGGGCGCAACACCCCAGGGGGCGCCCTCCCGCCGAAAGAAAAAAAAAGCCGGTAAAGGCACTTGCATGGGGGAGATCAAAAGATCCCCCCCTCACCAGCCCTCTGCTCGGCAGGCTCTGCTAGATCAGGGGAGGGGGCAGAGCTAACCGGCTCAGCGGTTTAGCTCCGCCCCCACCCTGTGAAGCAGAGCAGCGTCTGCTTCACGGGGAGCCCCGGGCAGCATGAGAAAGTGCTGCTTGGCTCCCCATGCCTGCATTAAGCATGGGGAGCCGAGCAGCACTGTCTCTTCCTGACCTGGGCTTCCAGTGAAGCAGACGCTGATCTGCTTCACAGGGTGGGGGCGGAGCTACACCGCTGAGTTGGTTAGCTCCGCCCCCTCCCTGTATCTACCTTTTAAGGCAGAGGGAGGGGAGGGGTGGGAGAGAGAGACAGGGGCAGGGGGGAGAGACAGAACAGGGGGAGGGGGAGAGAGAGATACAGGGGCAGGGGGAGAGACAGAACAGCTGGAGGGGGGAGAGACAGAACATCTGGAAGGGGGAGAGAGAGATACAGAACAGGGGGGGAGAGAGAAAGAACAGAGGGAGGGAGAGAGAGATAGAACAGGGGGGGAGAGAGAGACAGAACAGGGGGAAGGGGAAGAGAGAGACAGACAGGGGGAGGGAGGGAGAGAAAGACAACAGGGGGAATGAGGAGAGAGAGAGACAGAACGGGGGGGGGGGAGAGAGAGACATAACGGGGGGGAGAGACAGAACAGGGGGGGTGAGAGAGACAGAACAGGGGGAGGAGAGACAGAACGGGGGGAGACAGAACGGGGGGAGAGAGAGAGACAGAACAGAGGAAGAGGAGGAGAGAGACAGAACAGAGGGAGAGAGAGAACAGGTATGGGGGAGTTAGAGAGAGACAGACAGGGCAATGAAGAGGAAAGGGATAAACATGGGAAGGGAGAGAGATACATACATGGGGGGGGGGGGGGGGGGGGGCAGGGGGGAATCCCGCACAGGGCGCCGGAACACTTAAGGCCGGCCCTGCACAGAATACAGTCTATAAGTCTTAATTCTGATGATAGACTTGCATTGAATGGGAGGGTAATGTAACTATTACATCACAAGGGGACAGAGTTATAATCCTGTTTGATCAGGTTAATCTCCTCTCTATGGGTTGGAAGGCAGGTAAACAACAGTTGTACAAAGCCACCTAGTCCTGGCCTTTGTAGTACAAAGGAGCCAGTAAGAGAGCAGGGGAGTATCTTCTGACATCATGAAGGCTATTCTCAATATGGATGCTGGAGATAAACACCTAATTTTATTTTTCCTTTTATGTGCAATTAATTCAATTATAAAAAAAAAAACAGTGGCAAATGATTTATATATGTGTTTGTTTAAAATGATCAGGTTATCTAGTTACATCTTATGTAAGTGGTAGTGTCCCTTTAATGTGTCAAAAATCTGGTATTTAAAGTGGTTAAGGTAAGGCTAACAATTCTGTGAGTCAAGACTGTTCAAATGCTCCACTATTATAGATCCTTAAGAACACATTCATTTCACACACTAACCAGCTCAAAGTATACTTACCTGTCCCAATCACCACACACTATTTCTCATTAAAAGGTTCATGGAAGGATCATGACATTATCCAGTCAAGGAGGGAACATCATGTAAACAATGGACTGTGCGTTACTCTAGATCCCCCTTGTGGCTGTACTAAGAATTGCTGTTGAAAAAACCTTTTGTAATAGCCAACATTCCTCATATCTGATAATTTCCATCACTGACCACCATAAGAGGTGTTAAGACTCAGGCTAACATTTTTTTTACTGTCTTCTTGATCATCCATCTGTCTGTTTTATTTTCCTTTCTTACACTTAGAATTCTTTGTTCAGTAGTAACTTCTACTACACAGGTTGGTACCTGTTACAATAAACGCATCGCTATTTTATAAAATATGACTTTTTAAAAAAAAATATATTTTCGGTTACAAACTTTCCTATGGGTTACGTCTGACTGACGTTCACGCTTCTATAAACTAGATTTGGCCATATGTTATTCCTCAAAGCTCTGCACACATAATCTGGTGGAATTTTCCATCTATAGTTATTTTTGGATTAGATACTTAATTTAATATTTGACATAGCTTGCTTTAATTATTACCCCATCAAATGAAATACCCCTTGATGCCAAAGCTGTTTCACTGAAATTATTAAAATGCTAACAAAGATCAATTGATTGAAAGAAAAGTAAAACAATGTACTAATCTCAGCACCAGATTTGAATGTACTTTGTTCGATCAGCAATAAGCCAAATTGTAATACAATTACCTGTTATCCTCCATGCATACAATTAACAAAAAAGCTACTTTTTAAAATGAAAAATAAATACCAAAGTCACGAAAGAGAAAAAATAGGAGTATTTAGAAACTTTTAATTACTAAAAATAATTATAAAAAATGATGACATTTGTATGTCACTTATATTGTCAAAGGACATTAATTTAAAAACGAACTTGTTTAATTGAGATTTCATTACGCATTAAATGGTTTAACAAAAGACTACAAATAATGTACCTTATTGAGACTAGCTCAGTAATTTTGTTCAGATTCATGGCATAGATCTTCCTTCAACTGACCCAAGAGTAAGGAAGTTCTGACCCAAGGGTCTCCCCCCGATTGAGCTAACATGACAACTTTTAGCCCAAACGGCAAAAACGTGTTAGTGGCCCATTTGCAAAATAATTAGCCCACTTATTATCATCAAAGAAAGACACAGATAGATTGCCCGCTCTAAATTTTGGCCGCTGCTGCCGGAAAATGCAGCAGCAGTGTTCCGGCATGCGGTTGCACAGACTATGGGGGATAGACACGAGAGAGGAAGAGACACACCTGGGCAGGGGAGAGACACACGGGGGCAGGAAAGAGAGAGTCACATGAGGGAAGGGGATAAAGAGAGACACACGAGTCAAGGGGAGAAAGAGAGTCACACGAGGGCAGGGGAGAGAGAGACACACACACGAAGGCAGGTGGGAGAAAGAGACACATGAGGGCAGGGGAGAAAGAGAGACACACAAGGGCAGGTGAGAGAGAGAGGGACACACCAGGGATGGGGAGAGAGAGAGGGACACACAAGAGCAGGGGAGAGATAGACAAACAAGGGAAAGGGAGAGAGAGACTCACACACACCAGGTCAGGGGAGAGAGAAATACATACACCAGGGCAGGGGAGAAAAAGAGACACACACCAGGGCAGGGAGATAGAGAGAAACACACAGACACCAGGGTAGGGGAGAGAGAGACACACCAGGGCAGGAGGGAGAGAGCGAGAGAGACACACCAGGGCAGGGGAGAGAGAGACAAACACCAGGGCAGGGGAGAAAGAGAGACACATACCAGGGCAGGGGAGAGAGAGAGACACACACCATGGCAGGGAAGAAAGGGACACACCAGGGCAGGGGAGAGAGAGATGCACCAGGGCAGGGGAGAGACAGACAAACCAGGAGGAGAAAAAGAGAAACACTAAAGGGGGAGAGAGAGACAAACACTAAAAGGGGGAGAGAGAGTCACTCAAGGGGGAGAGAGAGAGACACACCAGGGCAGGGGAGAGAGACACACACATACATACACACACACACACCAGGGCAGGGAAGAGAGAGACACATACCAGGGCAGGGGAGATAGAGATACACACACCAGGGCAGGGGAGAGACAGACATACATCAGAGTATGGAGAGAGAGAAACTCCACTGCAGGGGAGAGCGAGATACACCAGGGCAGAGGAGAGAGAAACACACCAGAGCAGTGGTGAGAGAGAGACACACCAGGGCAGGGGAGAGACAGACACACCAGGGGAAGAGAGAGAGAGAGAGAGAGAGAGAGAGAGAGAGAGAGAAACTTATGTTAATAAACTTATTTTAATCTGTTTCTGATGGTATGCTTGGATATCCCTTTGCGCTGATGTGTGTGGAATGGATGTGGGAGTGTCTTGTTGGTAATATAAGTCTGCATAATAAGTTTGGAAGAAAGAGATAAAGACATATAACCGATTCAACTTAGCTCAAAATAATACATATTACCAATGATTACCAATGATTTCTGAGAAAAATATATAATGAAAATAGTCTAGTACCGATGATTCGGACGGGTGTGTATCAGTGTCATATTATTGTTATATGGATGTTAATTATTGTAAGTCATATGTTAGTCCTAATGTTAGTCTATTATCAAGCCAATGTTACCTCAACAGATAGTCTGAAGTTTGTTAATCCTTGTTAAGGTTTCGTTTCGTAGTAACACAGACAGTATAATCCGATGGTGAAACTTGATGAGAATGTATGTTATTTATATGTTAACACTTACATGACCTTTATAAATTTATAATAAAGAAAAAAAAAAGTTTGGAAGGCTTCCACTATATTGTCAGTTTTATGGGTGAGAACTTTGTAATTGGGATCTCAGACTTTGACAATATGCATGGATTGGTGCTTTGTGCAAAGAACTCTGGTCAGCTACTTTCTTATTTTATTATTATGTTTCAAAAAATATATTTAGTATGTGGGACATAGTAATTTGTGTAATCCTTGATGGTTGGGTGCATGGTCCAGGTGTCTGTCAGCTGCAACGAGTGTAGAGCCATTTTGACCTTTTGGAGTTAGGGATGGCAAACAGTGGATGATCCAGTGGAGCTGTCCATGCCAGGATCTTGTTGCGGATCTACTGACTTGGAAAGGCACATTACATCCAATAAAATACTGTTGTTTATTGGAAAAAGATGAGTGTGAAAAGTACGCATTAGGAGGTTTGTAGAAGGTAAATTTGGAACTTTTGAGTGATTGAAGTGAGTCTGATGTACTAGTGCAATATATACATTGTAGGACATTAAATCATAGTGTAGTCTGATTTAATATGTGGAACATATGGAAATAATGAGATGAATCAACTGAAGGAAAAGAAACAAAACTATTCTAATGAGAAGGGGAAACTAAAAGGAGGAGAGTCTGGAATAAAAATGGGATGTGGGTAATAACATAGGGAGAAATGGCACTTTGAGATAGTTAACTTTGTTTGTTGCATTAAAATGGTATAATAGAAAAAAATCCATTACCCATTTTTGAGGTTGTCTAACTGGCCAGATTCAAAAGGTAAAGTATGTATGGAAGAATAGACGCACAAGACTTTGAATTTTCCTCAAATGATAGGCATTTCAGATACAGCACCTGGAGGTCATGTGTCCCCCTGTAGAGAGAGGACTGGTGAGGGGAGATCTATTGGTCTCCCCAGTCAGCACCTCTGAGTCTGCATAGGAGGTGCCCTCTGGAGTATAGTGCCCTGTGTGGTTGCACAGGTGGCACACCCCAATGACTGGCCAGTCTGTATATTTCAGGGGATTTTATGTGGATCAGGGATAGGCATAGTGTCTGTACAAGGACATATGTGACTGTGACAAAATCTGTGAAGGTCCATAGAACATCATTAAATTGTCCGTCGCAAAGTCCAGTAAATGTTTACCATGATCACTGTTGGTGTCTATCCCTGATCAGGATCTGCCTGCAATAGTTCATAACAGACCACAAATATGCTCTTATAGACAGATAATGGAAACATTGAGGGGTCTCAAAACTCCTCTAGCAAACTGGCTATTAAGCTAAGAAAATAGACAGGTCAAACTGTTGCTCTATTGCCTCTAGGTAAATGCCTTCTGGTCCTTAAGTAAATCTTGCTGTAGCAACATTACATTGACATTGGACTCTAACAAGCCATTCTTATTAAAGTAAAGGTTAGCCAAGCTGTTCACATGGCGATCACAAGGTGAAATATCAGATACTCTGCATCTATTAGTTTAAGATTAACCTGAAGATCTTGTGACGGGTCTGTAGTTATCTATTAATTATTACATAATTTCAGAGGTGTGACCTGGCAATTATAAACTTCAGCTGCTTAAGAATTATTTAGATTAATCAGTCTTGGAAAAAAAATAAAACAACTTGATACAGGTTGGCCAAATAGTGGCTACTGACTGGTCAAACATAAGGACGGACAAAAGGTTCTTCATACTCCAGATTAACAGTGCCGGTAAAAAATTGGCTAAATGCGAATATTAAGTCTATGGAGAAAACAGCATGGCCAGTGCCCTCCTATGAGCTATATAAAAATGTTGGAGCATCCCACTCATACAGCTGGAAACATTGGTGAGACAAAGTTCTTCATCTTTCTTTTTACACTGGGTGAAGATGGTAATGGGATGTTAACTTGGAAAGTTATTGGGCCTGCCCGGTGGAGAACTGATGAACTGAGAATGGGACCAATTACCAAAAGTTGATGTGGTCTGGCAGGGAATCAACATAAGTAACCACTGTTCACCCTGTTCAGAATATAAGGATATCACCTATCAGACCTGTGAGAAACTGTGCAATCCATAGTCCAAGCATAGTCCATGTGTATGCACCAAATAGCAAACCATATCATAAAATTCATCATAATTAATTGATACATAGCATAGAAAAAAGTAATGTTCAATTTAAAACTCTAGATTCTATTCTAGGTTGTTTTTGTGATATTTCTTGCAATTCAACTATTAAATGCTTGCAAATACACTACATGATTATGGCAGTGGGAGGTCATACTAGTTGTTAAATATCACTGATTAATTCTGTAACTCAGGATAACTATGTCTTGCTTCTTCCTCACTTATAACCTCTGCCAAAACTGACACAGGTAAGATTAAAGTTTAAAAATCACCAACTAACCGAAAAAAATTATAGCGTAAGCATATAATTAATAAGAATCTATTATTCATGTTGGTTATAATAAATATGCCAACTCAGCACAGCAGTTTTAAAGGTTTCAAAAGCAGGTTTTATGTCATTATAATAAGATATTGGGATTGGGGGGGAAGAGAGAAACATGGGGTTATACTTATATATAACTACATACAAATTATATACTTCAAGAACTAGATGTTATACTACTCACTGTGCATGGTCCTGGCAAAGTGTGTACTTAGGAAAGCTATGCAGTACCATAGGGTCGACCAGGGCCTTAAGTGTTCAGGCGCCTTGTGTGGGCCACCCCCATGGCCCATCCCCTCTCTACCATCATGTCTGTCTCCTCTCCCTCCTCATGCCTGTCTCTTTCCTCTCCCTCCATGTATTTCCTTTTCCTTGCCATGTCTGTCTCTCTCCAACCCCCCATTTTATGCCTCTCTCCCTTCCCACTTATGTCTCTCTCCTCCCCATGTCTGTCTGTCTCTCAACCCCGTATCTGTTCTCTCCCCCCATATCTGTTATCTCTTCTCCCCCTAATATTGATTATCTCTCTTTCTTGCTCCCCATATCTCTTATCTATCCTTCCCCTCCCCATATCTCTTCTCCCCTTCCCCATATCTCTTTCCTTCCCCTCCCCCTCATCTCTTTCCCTCTCCCTATATCTCTGCCTCTCTTCCCTTCTCCTTCGCCTCCCCATATCTCTTTGCCTCTCCCCATATCTATTTCCCTCTTCTTCCCCTCCCCATATCTATTTCCCTCTCCAATCCCTATATCTCTTTGCCTCTCCCCCTATCTGTTCTCTCTCCTCATATGTGTTCTCTCTACCCTCCCCCGACATAAATGTTATCTCCTACTCTCCTTTGTTCTCTCCTTCCTCCCCATCTGAGTTCTCTCCCCCTTCCTCTATCTCTGGTCTCTCCACCTCCTCCCCAACTTTCTTCTCTCCCCCTTCCCATGTCTGTTCTCTGCCCCCTTTCCTCTTTTCTCTCTCCTCCAACCTCTGTTCTCCTCCCCCACCTCCTCTGTTCTCCCCCCCCATTCTTACTTGATGCAGGCAGCATGAGCTCTGTGTGTTACACAGAGCTCAGTAAGCGCTGCAGACGCTTCCTGCGCATAGTGATGATGCAGGGCATAGGCAATAAGATGCCCTTCATCATCAATACTCATGGGGAGTGTGAGCAGCACTTACTGAGCTTTCTGTGCGTTAACACTAGACATGTGCATTCGTTTTCGGCCCGAATGCATTTTCGTCCGAAAATAGCATTTTCGTCCATTCGTCCGAAAAACGAAGAACGAAAATGCTAAGCTAACGAAAGCCGAATGAACGAATGGTTAATAAACGAAAATCATTCATTCATTCGTCCATTCGTAGTACTATTGCATTCTATAAGCCGAAATAGAGTCGGTTTATAGAATACAATAGCATTTCACTAAACGGAGACAAAGTCTCCATTCATAAATTTACGTTCGGTTTATAGAATAGCAATAGGAATACATGTATTCCATAAGCCGACAGCCTATAAACCGAACGTTCGGTTTATAGGCTGTCGGCATTTAACTATACGGAGACAAAGTCTCCATTCATAATGAATGGAGACTCTGTCTCCGTATAGTTAAATGCCCACAGCCTATAAACTGAACGTTCGGTTTATAGGCTGTCGGCATTTTACTACACGGAGACAAAATCTCCATTCATAAATTTATTTATAGAATAGCAATAGGATTACATGTATTCCATAAGCCGAAAGTCTATAAACCGAACGTTCGGTTTATAGACTTTCGGCTTATAGAAAACATGTAGTACTATTGCCTTTTTATGAACCGAACGAGAGCCCCATTCATAAGAATTTCTTATGAATGGGGCTCTCGTTCGGTTTATAGAAAGCCAATAGTATTACATGTATTCCATAAAACGAACGAAGAAAAAAATAAAATTAACGAAACGAAAATAATGAACGAATTTCCTCTGAAACGAATGCAGTAATGAACAAAATTCGTTTTAGACGAAATAAATAACATTTTCGTCCGAATGGACGAAAACGAAACGAAAATTTTAGTTTTGCACATGTCTAGTTAACACACAGAGCTCATGCTGCCTGTGGCCCCCTCCCCAGATCCTCCACTGCAGCAGAGCTGAGGACTGGTGAGGGGAGATCTTCTAATCTCCCCAGCCAGTGCCTTTATCAGCAAACTTTTTTTTTAAAGTGGTAGGCTCCCCTGGGGTGTTGCTCCCCGTGCACTCACAAAGGTGGAACACCCCAAAGGCAGACTAACCAGGGGGCCTCGATGTGTCTCTGAATATGTCCGCAAATCAGACATCATCGCCCACATTGAACACCCAGGACATGCTCCATCACCCACATTGCGCACCCATAACATGCCCAATCATACCATTAAATGCCCATCACCCACATACATAAAATGCCTTATTCCCATTAAATGCCACATCACATGCTCCATTACCCCATAACATGCCCCATCACCCCATTACATGCACCCATCACACCCATTACATGCCCCCATCATACCATTACATGCCCCATTACCCCATTACATGCCCTGTCACCCCATTACATGCCCCCATTAACCCATTACATGCTTCACTACATGCCCCCATCACTCTCATTATATACCCCCATCACCCCCATTATATGCTTCATAACAAGCCCCCATCATATGCCCTCTGTTGGGCTCCCAGCGCGGGTTGATTGGTAAGTGCTGACAGGTCTTGTGTCTGACATCAGAGCACCAGGTCATGTGACCTGTTGGCACTCACCCATCAAACTGCATGGGGAGCCCAACAGGCAGCATGGTATTTTGTCTGTCTGCCTGGGCAGCACACAGACACCATGCTGCCTGGCATGGCCTTGCAGTCAGTGGTGAGGGGAGATCTTTTGATCTCCCCAGCCTTTGTCTCTGTCAGGAAGCAATTTTTTTTAAAGTGGCAGACCTAGCCAGCTCTAAATACAGTGCTCGCTGGCAAAGACAAGCTGTTTTGGAAGGCAAAGCTGGCACTGACAAACTAGGAGCAAAGCTGACACCGGCAAGTTGTTTGGGGAAAAACTGTCACTGACGAAATGGGACAAAACTGGCACTAACGAGCTGTATGTAGCAAAGCGGGAACTGAAAAACGAATGAACAGCAAGTGGCACAAAAAAACTGTTATGGGAAAATGTGGAACTGGAAACTGTTTGGAGGCAACCTGGCACTGACAAACTAGGGACAAAGCTGGCACTGGTAAATGGGGCAACACTGTCACTGATAGATAAACTGAAGGCAAAGATGGTACTGACAAAATATTTGATGGCAAAACTGGTACTAACAAACTGGGGCAAACTTGGCACTATCAAATTGTTTAAGCAAAAATGGCACTGTTAGGGGGGAAAACTTAAACCAGCAACCTGTTTGGGGGAACATCTGGCACTGCAACCTGTTTTGGAGGCAAAGCTGGCACTAAAAAACTATTTTGGGCAGAGCTAACACTAGCAAGCAATTTAGGGCAAAGCTGGCGCTGACAAATTGGGGAACAACTGACACTGACAAGCTATTTAGAGCAAATGTGGCACTGGTGGTAATGTGTTGCATTGTGAAATTGGGAGTTCCCTGGGCAATTTATACACCAGGCTCGGTGGTTTCTAGTTACACCCCGGATTCTAAGGGGATAAAGACCCTTTCTATTTAGCATTAGTGACTATGGTATGTAGTACTATCCATGACCTATTATATGCTGCATCAGTAAAAACCATATATTTATATTAGTTTACACATTTACTAATTGTATGTCAAGTGATATGTGATATATGTTAATGTTTTATCCACTAAAGGTACACATGACCATCTTAAGCTTGATTACCTAATCCATAACTGCAATACAAATAACTGACACAATTCCATAATTTTGTGGCTGTGTGAGTAAGGGTCATAAGCCTTCAGATGGGAACCATGAACTGCAATTTGATTCCCTCTGATGCATAGCTATAGCCAACATGTTGTTAAACTATCTTAATGATAGAAGGGAAAGAGGTACTTTTCAAAAACAATTAAAACCTAGCCCCTCTTTTGTGAAATGTGTGAGATGGTTAGTATCTTATATTATGCACTAATAGTTAAAGTACTATATGTTTGGAAGTACCTTATATTTATATATTTACGAGTTAGGAATTGTGTTAATGGATAATAAGATTATAACATGCAGTATGATATTTGAATTAGCTTTTTTAAGTATTTTTATTAGCCACTTGTCCAAATATGTCAGAGTAAAATGGCCGTAGAGGATAGATCACAATTCTAGTATTCCAACGCTCCCATGAGAATCTGGTAAACTGCATTGATTGAAAATAAGTAAAATAAATTAAACAGCGCTATTATTATATAACAAAACAACAACACATTGTATATTAATATTTCAATGTATATAAAATAGTATAAAATAAAAAGAAAAAATATAAAGAAAAATTACCCAGAACAGACTTTTTCAATATCACACTAATGTAGAGTATATCTCCTTACTCCCAATGGAATAAACAGATATAGTAAATACTCAAAGTAATCCAACAGGATCTCCTGGGGAATCCCTACTCTTGTGAAGATTTTTAACAGGGCATTTGCTATTTTTTCGGCGGTTATATTGGGGAGGGCTGCTGCTTCAGGGTAGCGGGTTGCATAATCGACAACTGTGGAGAAATAATGTGGGGGTATTAATTGGCACTTGACTGCTTTTTCTGGGTTTTTGTTGTTGTGGTGCTGTGTGTGGTCCTGGATGGGCAGCCATCTGTTGGTGTTGCAGCAGGAGTGTCAGCTGGTGTAACAGAGGCAGTGTAGTGGAGGAGATGGATGTTGGTGGGGCACAGTTGTTCAGTCTCTGGGAGATTATTGCATTACAAGGGCAACAAATCTTTGTTGTTGATGCCCATAGAGTAGATGGACCAGCAGATTGGCTATTAGATGGTGAGTCCTGGGGACTGAATCTTGCAGGGTCATTCTGGGGGATGATGGTCCTATAGACTGTGTGAGGGCATGGGCATTTCAGACAAACTTTAGGCCAATTATTTCCAAATGCCCTATTTTGGCCTAAAGTTTGACATACCTGTCTTGATCCCCTGAAATGATCTTTTGTTTGCATAGACCCTTTTGTTATGTATCACAAGTGGAGGATGGAATGGTACTTACCAGTTGAAACATTTCCACGTATTCGCTCTATGCACCATCTGATCAACTCCTGTCATAAATTGTACTGGAGCCTCAGTGAAGGGCCATCCCCCTTTGCATGGCAGGAACAAGCTTCTTTGGCCATCATGACCTTAGTAATTCGCATGCACTTTTTTTTATTGCCTTTCTGGTCTGAGGGTGCTGGCTCACTTCACTAACGCTGTCTACAATTTGTTGCCAGATGAGGTGCCTCTTCGCAGCTGTCTTGTCTATGCGTCTGCCAAATAGCACATGGCTGTGCCTGATGAACGTAGTTCTCCTCGTTGGTCCTCCTGGCTGCCACTTATCATATCCTCACTTCCTTCTCTCCCCTCCACCCTCCCAGCTTTGACGATTTCGGTCCAATCTTCAGCCACATTGGTATGGTGAACCTGTTGCTCAAATAATAATATGTACTGTATAATCACACCAATGCATTTTCTTGATTACCCTGATGTAGACAGTTCACATTCTTCAATATAGGCATTGCAGCCCTCATGCTTAAATATGTTATAATAAGTATCCCTGAACAAAAACGGCAAAAGTGGGAGCCACATGCAGTAATATTTTTGGGGCTTTTCATGGTAACGCCATTTTAGATCTAGAAGTGTTGAGGGATAATCACTTCCATTGGCAAAGTATCTAGAATGGAGTATTAGAGATCTGCCTCAGTGGCAGAGACCTCTTTAGTACAAATGTAATGTCACAGAAATTGGTTTCCCAACTAGATCTACATAAATAAACATGAAACCTAGTTTCAAATCCTTATAGTTAATTTTGTGGCTTGGTTTCCATAGAATATTTTTCGTTTTCTTTTAAAAAAAATACTGTGTTGAAATCTTATCTTTTCAGTGTGGTGAAAGACATAACCTGCATGTAAGGGTTTTTCTCGTTTCATTTGGGCTGTCACATGAAGTACTAACATCACATCAGGTCACAGAGAGTTTAGATACCTTCAGGGCACCGATACCCTGCATCATCACTAAGCATGGGGAGCGAGAAGACCTTACTAATGCTGCTCGTGGCTCCCCGTGAAGCAGATGCCGCTCTGCTTCACAGGGTGGGGGCGGATTTTCACCTCTCAGGCGGTGACCTCTTCCCCTTTCCTGGATCCAGCAGAGCTGCCGAGCAGAGGGCTGGTGAGGGGGGATCTTTTTATCTCCCCCTCCAGTGCCTCTACCGGCAAACTATTTTCTTGGCGCCCCCTGGGGTGTTGCGCTGTGTGCACTCACACAGATCGCACACCCCTAAGGCCGGCCCTGATCCATGCATCCACTACCCTATCAGTAGTTTACTGTTTCCTGACATTAATTTTAAACCCTTGCCCCTCTAATTTAAGACTATGTCCTTTTGTTGGGGTAGTTTTTCTGCTTTAAAATGAATGGTACAATGATGTGTGATTGCATAATAATGTAATGCTATGAGGCTGGCATGAAATTATTTCCAGGTCTGATTTTTATTCCCAGTCTGGCCCTGCCCAGCAGTTATGTGAAAAACACAAGATGGGTATCCAAGTGGGCTAGTGAGTTAATAAATGCACTTTGAACCTCATAGGTTGTTAACCAGAATCTGGAATTTTTATTGGAACGTTTATGGATAAGCCATAAATTTTTCCTTAGCTTTTGAAAGCTGGGCAGGTACACGATTAACAGCATAATATGGAAAAGTAAGGATATACTATTTCATAAACAGACTATCCTACCAATGGTAACTCTAGGGTAAGCAACCATTGATGAGCATCTATTCTGTGCTTAAGCAAAAAATGTGTGAGTATCTAAGCATTAAGCTTACTAGCCTGTGATAGTAACCACTCAGGGGGGCCTCAAATTAATTTTAGCTCACACCATTACAGAAGAAAGCTTTTCCCGCTTGGGCAATGTCCTAAAGGTCAGACTGGTAAGCCCAATCTATTCTCAGCAGGTATTATTTGGTAAATTCTGGTTGCACTTTTGCCAATTCACGAACACACTTCTGCTTTTGATTAATATGTACAGATGCATGTCAGCTCGTGCAGGGCTGCCATGTTTGGTGCGGGATTCAAATAGGACTGAGTGGACAATAGTGCAATCTCAGTAGTCCACCCATCACCATTATTTCTACATAAAATCTGTATAAAGTGGCTTTACTACTAAAGCAGCTACATGGAGTTGCCACCTTTTCTTAAAAAAACACAGACCATGCTACTGCCTCCATAGACGTAACATAGGTGTTATGCCAATTTTTTACTGGCCTACCGGTAAAATACCGGTCAGGCGGCAACTCTACAGCTATACCACTTCACAGTGAGATGCACTATTACCATACGCTAATATCTTTGAAAAAGCATTTTTATGACACTGTGAAAAATACACAAAGTAAAGCCAGGGTGCATACTACCCGGAGAGAAAAATATTATGCGCTAGTTTGTGACAAATACTGGTTTAAAGTTGAATGCTAACCTTTGGCACTCCAGCTTTTCTAGCTAGCAATTCCCATAAGGTGTATGCAGCCATTTTAAATGAAAATAATGTAAATTGGTGTCCAGGAAGCCTAGAGTACTAATGCTTGGCCATCAAAGACATGCCAGATGTAAGAGAGGCAGAAGCACCTGTGATAAGATGACAAAGATGAGCATGCCAGAGAAGAGACAGTCTGCTAAAAGAAATTAGACAATAATGAGGGAGACACAGAAGAGAAAGACTGCTAAAAGAAATGAGACATGAATGAGGAAGACAGAGAAGAGAAAGACTGCTAAAAGAAATAAAAAATGGATGAGGGACACAGAGGCAGGGCTGCTTTAAGACCCTAGTGGGCCCTGGGCAAAGTCTTAAGCAGTGGGCCCCCCTCAACCCATTTACCAAATAATGTACCAAATAATGCGCTCCGGCTTACTGTTAGTGCTACCGGATATGACAGCAAGTTATTTCCGGCAGCTGTGTGTCTCTTCTCCCCGCTCGCTGCGTGCTAGCATGTCTGGAGGAGAGACATACAGCTGCCGGATATGACTTGCTGTCATTTCCGACAGCTCTACCAGTAAGCCGGAGCGCATTATTTGGTACACATTAGGAGCAATGGTGTCATTGTTGTGTTGACCTACATCTAACTAAACTCCTGTACCCCCAAACCTCATATGTAACCCCAGTCCTTTTTCTGTGCCTTATTTGTCATTAAACATTTTCCAGGGCTATATCACTTCCCAGTAAGATGTCTGTACCAAAACCCCTTAACAGTGCCATTTATGCACCGAATCACTTCCCAGTGTCCTGTCTGTCTTTCTCTATTATTTCATGTGCCATGTGAACCCCCAATCACTTTCATTTGGCATGTCTTAGCAGTATTCTAAGGTAGTCCCAGGGCCCAGACATTCTTCCACAATGAAATAAGTTATGGCCTTGTAAGTTATATCTACAGACTGAGATTACATATGAATATGCAATTTTTTTCAACTGAAAATTATGCAACACTGTATCATGCAACTTAGAAAGCAGTAAGTGTAAACTTTGGTGGTACTTCCTCTTTAATGATAAAGTCAAAGACCTATGTGTGTACAATTGTGGCAGCTAGGTTGATCACTGGACAAATCTGATTTTTTTTTGCACTTTGTACTTAATACTTTATTTCATTCAGAGAGTCTCGAGCCCCTATGTGCGATTGAGGCTTCTTCCACCGCAGAATCATAGGAAATGTAGTTTGACAACATAGGCTCTGTCAGCAATACAATTCGGATGCCATATTCATTCCCTGTTGTGTCGGTGACACAATTCGGCCAAGGGATCAGGATTAAAAATTAGGAGAGACTGGGGTCTCTCTGAATTAAATAAAATGCAAGGTAAGTTCCCCCCAATAAAAAAGTTCCATTACATTAATTATTGTCCAAAAATAAAGTTTAGTTAGTTAATTAGTCCTTTAGTCAATACTAGGTTAATCCATTTAATGTTAGATAGATTGAAATAAATTATTGAAAATATCTCAAAATTATTTTTAAAATATACAACAGAACAGATTTTGTTAATAGGATGTATTATGAATATAGAATATAACAAAAAATGTTTACATTTCACATTACTCTGTCTGATGTCTCCTGTTGATGACATAACATTATATTCAGATGATATTCAGATGAAGTGCCAGGTGTACCAGGGCCCAAGATAGTGTTATAACCAGGAGGTACAACAAACATATATAAAACAGGTTTTTCTCTTAATCTCTGCATTTGATTACAATAGTGTTTACAAGTTACATAGATTTGTTTTTTATTTGTACTTTGCATTCACAGTATTAGTCATGTAAATTTTCTCTGAATTAAGTACAATTCCTTTTTCAAGTTAATGTAAAGACCACTTAAAATCAAAAGTAGAGCCAAAGTTCACATTAACTGTGGTTTATGTTACAATTCCATCTCCAGATTTTTATTTTGAAAAAGGCCCAATTATGCAAATAACACTTCTGGCTTCTATATTCCATATTAAGTTTGATTTTCTTTATTCCTGTAATATGAGAGCTGCAGTTGTACCTGTTTAAGGATACAGACCCCCTCTGTGTTACAGTCTTAATACTGTTCAATTCAGTCTAAATTGCACTACTGTTCAGAAAATCAGGCACTATACTTAAAATATGCTGTTTGCTAAGAAGGGGTATTCAAGTGGGAACATCAGCTAGAATATCACCCCTTGTTTAACACTGTATGGAAGGTTTTTAAACTGTGACTGTAAGAACCAAAACAGTTCACGTGTTTATTTGCACAGAGCAAGATGTTAATATTGACAAGCTATTTGAAATATGATTCTTGAACCTTTGGAGGTTAAATGTTACAGATTGGGCCATATACCTGTTCCAACACAGAAGACTTTCATGATCCCTGCCGTGAAAAAATCCTAAACATTTTCCTGAAAAAAAGGTGCACTTGCTGACTGCTGAATCACATGTTTGTTGTAAAAACATTTGCGTCCTGGGTCAAAAAAACAGGTCAAGAAAAAAGGAGAAAATGCATGTGCACTCCAGAGCCTTCAAATTCTGCCTCTCGGTCCTCCACCGATCAGACTGAAATAAAAAGAAACAAAGTTCCAGTTTGGGATGAGGCAAGATGAAATGGCGTCACAGCGAATGATGAGACAAACTTCTGGAGGTCTGTGCATAAACGTTTTATTAAGTAAACGGCACAGACATCTGCTGCAGTGAAAACCAGGTGGGTATGACAAAAAAAACTCCTACGAGTTTCGCGCCTGCGTGCTGGCGCTTCGTCAGGGATGGGGATCAGGGATGGATCCCTGACGAAGCGCCAGCACATTATTCACTAGGATATTTGTATTATGAGCTCCATGTGGTGGCTGTTCGCACTTGTATTTTGATTGTTCGTACTGATCTTTTAAGGTTTTTTACCCTCTCATATAAGTCAAATTTCTACTCTGTGTATTACTGCTGTGCATTTCGTCTGCACTGCAGTGTTACACTGTTCGTCACTGAGAGACATTTCTACCATTTCGGATTATTAGTTTTTATCACGGGGAAGCCAAATGCTGCCTTTCTCGTGTTCCCATTGGTTGCAACTTACTCTTAGATCCACCCCCTCACTCAGCTCTTGTTTATCAATGTGGACAGATCACTCACGGTTACAATTTCTGTCTCAGGGTACGGGTGATCCATCATAATATATAAAAAGCGTATGTGAATTATTAATAATATCTGTCATTATTTATAGAGAAATAAATGAAAATAAGGATAATCAAAAAATAAGAAGTAGATGACTATATAGATGTGAAGGATATATGAATGAAAATAAACGTTATAAATGAAAATAAAAATGCATATAAATATAAATAAATAGATATGTAACAAAAATATGAATACAAATAAAATAAAGATAAAATTAATAAATAAGAAAAATAAATATAATAAAAATAAATAAAAATAAATATAAATAAAAATATAAATAAATATATATGAATGAAAATATATATACAAAAATAAAACTGAAAATGTGTATTATGAATAAAGGTGAACTGATAGATGAAAATATGATAAATCTATCTATCTATCTATATCTATATCTATATCTATATCTATATATATATATATATATATATATATATATATATATGTGTGAGAATAATAAAAGTAGTATGGTGTTAGAATAGAAATGTTAATGAAGATAAAAATAATTATAAATAAAAATAAGTATGAATATAAATAAAAATTAGAATTAAAAATAAAAATACATATAAATATAAATAAATAAGTATGTAAAAAATAAAATAAATTAAAGATAAAGATAATAAATAAGAAAAATAAATATAATAAAAATAAATAAAAATAAATATAAATACAAATAGGAATAAATATATATGAATGAAAAAATATATAAATAAGAATAAAAGTGAAAATGTGTATTATGAATAAAGGTGAAATGATAGATGAGAATAGGATAAATATAGGTATATATATATATATATATATATCTATATATGAATAATAATAGTAGTATGGTGTTAGAATAGAAATGTGAATGATGATAACAATAAATATAAACATAAAAATAGAAATAAATATAAATTAAAAATAAATTAACAAAAAATAAATAGAAGCAAACATGAAAATAATAAATAAGATATACATAAATGTGAATGAGAAATATATATATATATATATATATAAATAGGGAAGATTATAACAATAACAGTAAAATAAATCTAAATCATAATAAAAATTAATATGAATATTAAATACAAATATTGAATGTGAATTAAGTTTAACGGATAATTGATTATATATGTGAATCTAAGTTTTAATTCAATTGTAGAGGATATTTTTGTCTAATTTCTAGATAAAGGAATTATTTACTGTGTATCATAGTTAAATGAATTATTATGTTCTATGTAGCATATAAATGCAACATACAGATGTAAATTGATATACATCTATCTATTGAATTGTTTTCTCAGAAGATTATTTCTGTTTTTAAAGGCTTGTATGTTACACATATATTTCTCAAATCGATTTTTTATTTATATAAATGGTTTCATGCCCTGAAATAACCCCATATCATATAGTTATTTGTATTTTCTTTTCCAGGTCGCAAATCTAGAAGAGAAAGGGAGGGGAGAAAGAACATACAAACACACTATTGGACATGACAAAAAATGTTTCCAACTCAATTACAGAAAATTAAAAAGATCAAAGTCTTTGTTAAGACCTTGTGGTGTCAGTTTTTTAAGGTTGTAAACTCATTTCATTTCTGTCTGTCCTATCTTTTTGATAAAATCACCCCCTCTCCAGTTTTTCTGTATTCTCTCTATTGCCAGAAATTTCAAAGTGTCTGCACTGCCTTCATGTGTAAAAAGTGGGGGTACTTGGATGTAAGTTGTTAGTACAGTCGTATTGTAACTTATGTAGAGATTCTTCCTGATCTACTGATCTACACAAGTCAGAGATCCCAGGGGAACAAGGAGGATCAGCGCTGTGAGTCTAGAGATTTGGGAGTTTGTTTTCTGATCTCTCTGTGATAATGAATTACCTGGTGTAGGTATACATCATCCCCTTGATGAATGAGCTGGGAGATCTTTGCCAAACGAACGTCCATTACTACCCTTGTGGATGATAGGACCTGGAGTCTTTTTTGCCTTTAACACTCAGAGACGGTTTCTTGGGCTCTATGCTGTGTGAGTGTGTTTCTATTGGGGGAGATTATCTATACTTACCCTCTTACCTACAATACCACACATTGTATTTGTATTACTTTTTATTTTTTCATATATTCTATTGGAGAACATCTAATTTTAGGATAAGTATCCTTATCATTTATTTAATCTTTGCGCAACACTTTATTATATATTTTGTTTTATCTTTTAGAAGCACTTCTCACATTTTTATATAATGTTCTTTATCCATGGCTACCAGACCTCCTGCCTTATCTGCTGGTTTTATTGATAGGGATTGATCTCTGGCCATATATTGTAAAGCTTTCCTTTCATCTGCATTAAAACAAACAAGTCCTTAGAAACATAAATGATCTTTTGAGAAATTGATTAAATAGATAGATGTTTATCAATTTACATTTGTATGTCGCATATATATGCTACATAGAATGTAACAATTCAATTGTCTATGATAAACAGTTTACAAACACATAATTCCTTTATCTTGAAATTAGACATCAAAAATATACTCTACAATTGAATGAAAACTTAGATTCACACTTATAATCAATTATCCATTAAATTTAATTCACATTCAATATTCATATTTAATATTCACATTTATTTTTATTATGATTTATATTTTTTTACTGTTATTGTTATAATCCTCCATATATCCTTTATATATTTCACATTTATGTATATAAAAAAAATATCATTTTATTTTACTTTTATTATTATCTTTATTATTTTCATATTTGCTTCTATTTTTAATTTTTATATTTATATATTTTTTATATTTATTTTTAATTTTAATGTTAATTTATATTTATTTTTATATTTATTTTTATCTTCATTCACATTTCTATTCTAACACCATACTGCTATTGTTATTCCCATATATCTTTATATATATATATATATATATATATATATATATATATATATATATATATATATATATATATATATATATATATATACATATATCCCTATATTTGTCATATTCTCATCTATCATTTCACCTTTATTCATAATACACATTTTCAGTTTATATATATATATATATATTCATTCATATATATTTATTTTTTATTGATTTCTACTTGTATTTCTATTTATTTTTCTTATAATTATTTTTATTATATATATCTTTATTTTATTTTTGTTACATATCTATATATTTATGTTTATATGCATTTTAATTTTAATTTATAACATTTATTTTCCTGCATATATCACTCACATCTATATAGTTATGTACTTCTCATTTATTGATTATCCTTATTTTCATTTATTTCGCTATATAAATAATGACACATCCACCATTTAATTGATCCATTTGAATCTGATAATCACTTCACAATCAAACTAGATCAATACAAACAAACAAGACACTTTATACCATCCTAGTAAAATAAGAGGATGCAATTTAGGTTTGCCAACAGAACACAGTAAACCATGGTCATTGAATTTAATGTATTGGATTAAGATATTGTATAAGATTTGTTAATGATGTATTGATCCTCGCTAATAATGTAAGGTATTACCATTTTGAACATGTGTATAGATATGCTTTTCAAATATTATGATGGATAACCCGTACCGTGAGACAGAAACTATGAGTGATCTGTTCTCATTGATAAACAAGAGCTGAGTGAGGGGGTGGAGCTAAGAGTAAGTTGCCACCAATGGGGACAGGAGAAAGGCGGCATTCAGATGAAATGCACAGCAGTAATACAAATAGTATAAATTTGATTTATATGAGAGGGTAATAAAAAAACCTTTAAAAGATCAGTATGAACAATCAAAATACAAATTTGAACAGCCACCACACGGAGATGAGCTCATAATACAATGTGTATATGTAAATATCCTTGTGAATAATGTGGATGTAAATATTCTAATTAACTGTATGAAGTTGAACCAATGGGCAGACCAAGTTATTCTGATTAGGCACAGTATATAAGAATGAGATATCCTCTGATCCAATCGAAAGCCACCTGAAAGCCCTGGGCGGGGCGAAACACGCCGTGATGTCATTCATTCCAGAGCATATGCGAGACTGAGCCACCACTGTGATACACAGGACTACCTGACTTTTTAACTTTCTCAGCGCTGAAGTAACACTTGTGTGAGCGGTCACCATGATTTTAACCTTTTTTGTATGTGGATTAAAAACCTGTTTTACACTATGTAGGGATTTCACTTATCTGTTTACATGTGAGCCATTTAAAGTGATACAACATAGACTCATTGGAAAAGGATCGGAAGATCCCTTGCAGGTTATACACAGAAATTAAAAAGTGAGAAGGAATAATTTCTGCAGTGAGTGTGTTACCTTGTTTGGGGGTACCATAGCACCATTACATCGTATACAGAGAGCACTATCGCTGTGTCTTATTTCTCTCCACATATCATCGGAATTCATGATAAGAAAATCGGAGTAGCCTACAAAGAAGTGCTAACTTATGTTCTCCACTAAAAATGTAAGTATATCTGTGTGTGTTTTAGAATTTACTGTGAATAATCAGTCTAAACAAAAGCTCTAGAGATTCTGGCAGCCTGGAGCACAATGATGTGTGGTCACGCAATGTCACATGACGTCACACAGCATCACATAACTCCACCCCCTTCAGGTTCCAGCCATGCTATTGCCTCCATTGATTTAAGATTGGCCTAAAGCCAATTGTTTACTAGCCTCCTGGCAAATTACTGGCTGGGTGTCAAAACTTAGAGAAGAGGATCATATCCTCCCTACTAGTTGGTTATGTGCAGCATAATTGATGGTGCACAACTAGTACACCATTTAAACAAGACTTTTAATGAGGCAGCATTGGGTTTCTTCACTCTTTAATATGTTATGGTTGCGATAGTTGCTGAGGTAGCAACATTTTAGATTGTTTGTTAAATTGCGAAAACAATGCCTGAATGAGTTTTTAAATGAAGGTGTACTGCATCTTTGCTTTCTAATAATGTGGAATACTTACCCTATCCAGGCTAGTCACTATCTTAATATTTCAGATTGCAAGTTCCTTTTAAAAGAGTTAAGTGAAACTGTAAATATAATTCTGAGTAAACTCTGCTTTCGTGTCTTCCTGGAAAACTAAAGACGTCACTAGGAGAACAAATTTTACTTGTAACTAGTTATATTCTGTTCTACTTTAGTGCATAAGACTGATAGAATAACATGCAAACTGAGAAATGTCTTTAATTCCAAATAACATTCTGCTATTCAGTACATAATAGGGTCAATTTAGAGAAGTTTGCCAATGGCAAGTACCATGAATCCCTTTAGACGCAACTTTTAGTAGATCTAATGTGAAGGTACCAATGAAGTATATCCATTTAATTTTAAGTCCATACAACAGTGGCACAATGGTTGTGTGTCTTAAAAAGTAAATAATAATGAATTTGTAATATAAAATACATTTGTAACTATCAAGCAGCATTTGAGCTGTTCTCCCCATCATCCTCAGCCAGACATTTACAGGGCAAAGCCTTGCTAATAATTGTGTAAGTTGTAGGTGAGTCACAAAGAGCTAAAAAGCTACCTGCTGGCTAACCATTTCTAATTGGCAAGTGACCTGTGAAAGGATACTCTGCCATACTAATGGATAAACAAACCAGGATATCATGGACTGTAGAATCACTTAAAAGCATGGACTGGAGATCTAAGTAATTCTACAGTCCATGATATCCTGTTTTGTTTATCCACTTGCTTTTGGGATTTGAGGAAGTCCTTGCAGAGATATGTAAAGAGAGTATTGTTTTTACTTCTAATGTCTTGCATGTTTTGTACGTACTGCCATACTAATGCACTAGCTCAGTAACTATTAATTAGTGACAATTTGAATATTGAGGGTAAAAGGAAAACTCTTGGAATGTGGGTGGGGCTTGGAAAGATACTGAGTAGTTGGATGTACAATAGCCCCTCCCATCCAGACTCATATAAATAACAAGCTGCTATGCAGTTTGACCTCAGTCTCTGGCCATTACAGTATGTCTGTACTTTTTGCTCTGATCAAGAAAGCCTGGTGTATTAAGAGATACATTGTTTTGATTGCTACTCCACTGATCTGTCTGCCTATATTATTTACACTACCAGCACAGGTAAGAATTTCTTTTTAACTCTGTTATTGCCAGAGCAGTGTTGAACAAAGTATTGCACTGACAATGTGACTTTAAGGAAGTATTATGACTCTAAGTTTAGTTTTTGCCCCACTCTGATTTGATGAAGTGAAAAGACTGTTAGGTGATCGTTTTTGCATTTTAGGTTTTTTATGGTTTGTGGCCAAGAATTTCTCACAAATAGCAAACTATTAGAAAAAGTGAGTCTATATGTGTATTTTTATTCGTAATATCATGCTGTTTAAGGTATTACAGTGATTTGCTTGTATGTTTGTATGTTTTTCTACACTTTTTTGCTTTCTGCTTGTGAAGCTAGAATATAGGTGAATCTATTCAGTAAAAGTGAGTTGCAGGTGAGTTTAGAGAACATTTCATCTCCCTGACTAAGCTCTACATTGTACAGGGACAAAACTGATGAGTTTCTCCTGCTAGAATAGTTCAGTTGCATTATTCATTGTTCATTTTTTAAATATTGAAGACATGACCATCTCATCAAAACTCACTTGTAACTCACTTTCAGTGAACAGTTCCCAATTTGTCAACCATCCATACATTAGTCCGTGAACTAAAAAAGGAACTAGAAAAATCAAACCAAAGTAGATGAGTTGGAAAAAAAATTCCTCAACTTGTCTATCTTTCCAGCACATCTAGTAATACCTGATTTTGGCGATTCCCTTGTAAGTTTATCACAGTTTACTGTTTAATGAATAGACAACATAATGTATCATTTTGAGAAATGTTAAATTGTTCCTCGTAATACATTGTTTCATGCACTATGATACAATTTTGAATAGACAAGTCAGTTTTATAAGAGATCTTTAAATAATATAAAAAAAATAAATAAAGAATTTAGCATTTTAAATCCCATTTTCACTATAATTCACAGATAAACCGTATATGACCTTTGTTCTCTTTTTTCACTCCTCTGTTATTTGATGTGCTTTACAATGGTGGGCATGGCCTCCATGGGTGGGTTAAAATCAATTAAAAAACAAAACAAAATGAGAACTTTTTTCTATTTAAATGGGATTTAATTTAATTTAAATAAAACGTATTTTAATGATATGATTTTGGAGTAAAAATAATTTAAAAAAATGGGGGTCTATAGAAGATTTAAAAATCGATCTAAAAATATTTTTCAATTTAAAATACATTATAGTTGGTTTATAGAAATGTTAGCATCAAATAAACCTTAATTATGAGGCTGTATATTCATGCAATATTTACATGGAAAACTAATTCAATTTACCCAAGGTCAGATAACAAACTTTTTTCACAGTAAACAATGGTATAAAATAAACAAAGTTCAGGAAAATACCTTAATCCCATTGTTGTTCTGAAAATCTATGTACAAACAAAGAACACATTACCTTCACACATTACCACTTCAGTGCATGCTATGTAATGTTATTGTTTTAGTTAAATAAAACAATTTAAGCAGTTGCCCAAATATGAGTGATTAACCTATTAAACTAAAATCAGTTTTGATATAGCTGTTTTACTAATCTGACAGGTTATTTCAAATACTAAATCCTCATCTGGTTGCAAATATTAAAGATTATAACTACCGGCAAGAATGAATCTTCACATTTTAAAATGATGATTTAAATCGAGTCTTACTGATTAGTTATTTAAATCGTGGTTTAAACCAAATCCACCCTGATGGCCCCCTTTTAACCTGTACTAGTCCTTAAGAACACTCAGATAACACAATCTCCCTATTATATTTTTTCTCCATTGATAAACATTGCACATTCTTGCTAACTTGCTCAAGGTGAGACCTTTAAGTTAGATGGCATCTCAGTGATAAAAGCCTAAATGTAATCAGTTTATATGTAATCCCTTTTGTTGGACTGACCAACTCATACAGTACATATTTATATAAAGATCAAAGAAGGGAGTTAGTATGAACCTTTGTTTTTCTGTGCAGCTGCCGATAAACTTCAAATCCCACAGTGCCTTAGAAAGCGAAAAGTATGTCCAGGAATGACTGAAGGTGGTAGTTGGATGTCTTAGAGTCCTAGACATCTCTGTCTTTCAATGTTTTAATTGAACAAATCTGCTAATGTTCAGCTCAGAAGCCTAGAACAGAGAATGGTCCATTTATATGGTCACTTAAAACATAAGAACCACAAAACAAAGTAGCCAATCTTAACTGGAGAACACAACGTTCAATAATCCTAATGGTAAGAGGTTTGCAGGATCTGAGTGCAAAAGAAAAAAAAAAAATAATAATCCTAATGGTCTCCTTCGGCAGCACAGATCTCCCCTTGCCTGCTTCTTGGAAT
Organism: Pelodytes ibericus; assembly: GCA_036172795.1. Taxonomy (NCBI): domain Eukaryota; kingdom Metazoa; phylum Chordata; class Amphibia; order Anura; family Pelodytidae; genus Pelodytes; species Pelodytes ibericus. The sequence goes on from CM069862.1 coordinate 146,785,036, forward strand.
GGCCATGATGTTGTATTTTTTAAATGACCGACAGTGGAGACAGATAACGGGATGAAAGAATAAGATTTTCTTATTCCTTTTAAATCCGCTGCCATGTTTCTCTTTAACTTCTCCCCCCAATATGCACATGGGTAGAAAAGGCTGTTATGTAGGATCATAACCTTGCTGTTTTATGCAGGGATGCTTTAGAATGACTTTGGGTAAAATGAAGACTGTAGAGTGGTCTACATTTCACTGATTGCCTCCATGGAGCATGCATTAGTTATGCAGCTGGTTGATCCAACAGATGTTATGTACTGCTGGTCATATCTATAGTGTGGGTTTGCAGGTGGAACTCAGTTCTATCACAGGGTATCGAACAAGCAATATCTCTTTAAGCCTGCTTAATAAAACAGTTATCTGATCCATTTTTTAGACTCGCTGTTTTGGGCCTATTATCTACCTCATTAATCTTTGTTACGCACAGTACACTTGCTTTGATTGCCCCAATTTCTATCCATGTGGAATTCCGAACTGAACAATAACCGATTTGTATAGGCAAGTGCTTCTGTCAGCAAAAAATATTGTGAAACTTTACTGTCAAGGAACATACTGCAAAATCATACACTCCAGTTACTGAGCCTGAGAAGGATTTTAACCCTTTGATCCTCAGAGGAGTAATCAGTACATGCTCCTTTAACACGAAAAGGTTTACTGTTCTACACTGTGCTGCTTAATGATTGGATTTTCTAAATCTACTAAAATATGTGTAAGTATGAATGTGTTTTAATCCACTCTAAGCCAGTTTTGCTAATCAAGAGGAGTTTAAATCTGATTGGCATTTTCTCAAGCACACAACCTGTCAACCCCCATCATTTCAATCATTTTGTTGGGAACAAAACATAACCAAATTTTTTTATGCATGCTGGCTCAGGACAAGTGATAGACACATTAAAGATACCAAAAAATAAATACCCACTGTCTAAATGGGAGTTGGAGGTGAGTGTGGGCAACATGTCTTATGACATCATTCAGAGATAAACTGTTTTAGCCAATGGAATCTCTGGTGTATATCATTATTAACAATATTAATAAACAGACAATAATTTACTCACAAATGTTACATTTCTTTATTTACAGTGTTTAGTATTATAATTCCTTGCTTGGAAAAAGCCAGGTAGCCAGTGAAAATTACAACTTTTTGGTAAATATTACATGTTTGCATCTTTGATTTGTAGACTATAGTTGCTTCTTTTCCTGTTTTGTTGGCACAGTTTATGTAGTGGGACAAATGTTTTTTTGGCTATGGTACCAAAGTGCATCCCAGATACATTACTACTTGTCAGTAACTGGGCTGTTTTGTACTCTCTGAGCATTGACAACTAGGGAAGTGTAAGGGAAACAGACAGCATCAATATTGCTAATGGTAGCATTTACTTGACTTTTCTGATGGACATTTTTGTAATGTTCTAGAGACCTTTACAGATGTTTCAAAAGACAAACACAACCCGGCTCCACTCACAGTCAATTACCAGGAGGGCGGGTGCTCCATAGTGTTGATTAGACGTTATAAGTAGATGCAGGAAAAAAAGGTTGTGCACTCCATTCTCCAGTAATGATAAATAAAAAGTGTTTCATTAAGTGCATAAACAGAAAGAGTAATAATCCACGGACTGTGCGCTGGAGTGAGGGAAGACCACCTTACGTGTTTCCATTTACAGATGTTGCAACAGATACTGGTGTCCCTGTAAGGACACTTTGCCTACTTTTAATAAAGGTCACCAACTATTTGGACTATGAACCTCAAACAATGTTGGTAGGTATACCATACACCTGGTTACTCTGAAGAATCTGTTCTTTCCCATGCATGGCATACATTGAAACATTGGTTATCACAATATATGTTAGGTATGCCTCCACTGTGGTCCACAATAAATACTCTCAAGTTGGGAATTGCATACAATTAAATTAATACTGGTGAATTATAGCAATCTACTAGTCTAATTACAAACATGAAACTTATCACGACCACTTGTATTAAACTCCCTACCTTCACCATATATTTACTGATGATAGGAAGCTTAAGTGTTTGTTGAGACCTAGTCTTTTCTTGAGTAGTGAATGCATGGAGATATGATATCATGCCTGGCATCATTATTCATTACTAGAGCTGCTAGCAACGTGTTAGAGAGACGCCTCTTTTCTATCAAATTTCTTGAGCACAGGCGCAGTAGAATTTGCTCATTGCGCACCACAGCGCATGCGCACACAGTTACGGCTGTCAATCAGCTATAACTTTGGCAGAAGTGTGCCTGCGTGAGGGACACACACCCCCTCATGTCCCCGTCGGATCAGCTGCAGTGACAGGTAAGTATAAGCGTATTACTCATTATTGCATTTAACTGATATAAGGTTTACCAATTGCTTGCTACGCTAGTAAATGACAATAATGAGTAACTGTGTGTGCATGCACTATGGTGCGCAATGAGCAAATTCTACTGTGCCTGTGCAGTAGAATTTGCTCGAGAAATTTGATAGAACACCTCCCTGCTTCCTCAAACCAAACTACTAGGGAATGTGGACATAGAAGGTTGTGCAGAGCCTTGGGGAATAATTCCATGGGTTTGAGTCCAATTGCAGATTCAACTCGTAAGATCCTTATTCTAACACCATTGTGTTCAGTCTGGCAGTACTAATAGGTGTATATTTGTCTGTTATATTACTGATAAAGAAATAATATATGATTATGCAATATTTTCTTTTAGTGCTGTAAATAAACCTCAGTAGCTATTGGTTAGTACCAGAAACTTAAATATACTCAGCTTATAGGTTATTTGTTTACTTGATCAAAGGTTCATACAAAATATACTGTTACCATTAGCCCGAGGCATATTTACTCTCAGTCCCAGTTAGGACAAGGGTGTTTCGCAAACGACTGCATTTGAATTCTGCAGTATTAAAAACACACTTAAAAAAAAAATAGATTTGAAACATATTTGCCATGTTATGTAGAAACTACAATGTACTATCAGATAAGAAAGCAGTTTAAAATAATTGACTTGACAGTCAGGAACTCTGGGCTGTGTATCTTGTCAGTGCAGCTGTCAAATTCATAGGTATTTGTAATTAAAAAATGAAGCTATTAATTAATTAATGGCCATATACAGGGGTTGCCAAGGGACGCTCATGTTTTGGAATGATTTCACTCCAATTATATAATATGTACTGCTGGGGTGCAGTGGCAAGTTTCTTTGGTCGCCTGACAAAATCTATAAGTGATACTTGTCCAAAAAAACCGGATGGTGACACTAGATGTTGGTTATCCCTGGTATACTTTACGAGAAGACACAATCTATCTTGGCAGATGTTGTCCACCACTTCTTCGATGGATTTTGGCACTTGTTTGTATACATCACAGCTCTGCTGTGTAGTTTTGGTACACATAGCAATAACTATCATATTTTGTCAGGAGTTACTACAATAGTTTGGCACACACAGGGCAGCCATCAGAAATTTCAGTGCCCCTTACTGAAAAAAATCTGCCCCCCCCCCCCCCTCAATAGTTGATCCATTAATAGCCCACTGATAACTTGCTCATTAATAGCCCACTGATAATTTGTCCATTAATAGCCACTGATAATTTGTCCACTACTAGCCACTGATAACTTGCCCATTAATAGCCCACTCATTATTTTTCCATTAATAGCCCACTCATTATTTGTCCATTAATAGCCCACAATCCCACCCTCCTCCCCCTTCCCCAGTACTCACCTGGATGCTGCTCGTCGGCCATCTCCTCCCCAGGGTTTCTCTCTGCAAACACTCTGAATGCAGGAAATACAGCCACCGGATATGACATGACGGTGGCTGTGACTAAAAGCCGGGTCCATATGCCGAATGCTGCACGATCGTGACTGTCTCCATGTGAGACAGTCACACAGGCAGCTGGGACCCACGGGCAGTGGCGTAGCGTGGGTTGTCAGCACCCGGGGCAAGGCAAGTAATTTGCGCCCCCTAACCCGTGGATTTTAGCACTCGAGTCTCTTCTACTAGATTAGTTAAAGAAACCCTTACCCCCCAAGCACATGTATTGTTTGTTATGAAAATACTTATGTAATTAAAGTAAAATGCATCTAAATACAAGTTTATTTTCCAACACTTTATTGAGTGCGAACATGCATTACACACATTCTCCACATTTTCAGCAGGTCTATGAATACAAATATACACATGTAGTAACCTAGCATGGGCCATGCTATTATATGTCGTCTCACAACCATCGTAAACGACAAACAATATCAAGAACAAAAACTAAACATCAAAATGGAACCATACCCTGGAGATGATCCAAGACTGGGCTAGATGGAGCCAACTTCCTCAATCCTGTACCTCTAATGTTACCCCCCCCCCCCCCCCACACACACACACATATGCCATAATTGTTGTGCCATTCAGATGCCAGTAATATTGTAACTTTCGGATGCCAGTAATATTGTGCCAGTCAGAGCCCAGTAATATTGTGCCAGTCAGAGCCTAGTAATATTGTGCCAGTCAGATGCCTGCAATATTGTGCCAGTCAGATGCCTGCAATATTGTGCCAGTCAGAGCCCAGTAATAATGTGCCAGTCAGATACCAGTAATATTGTGCCAGTCAGATACCAATAATATTGTGCCAGTCAGATACCAGGAATATTGTGCCTGTCAGAGCCCAGGAATATTGTGCCTGTCAGAGCCCAGGAATATGGTGCCTGTCAGATGCCTGTAATATTATGCCAGTCAGATGCCTGTAATAGTGTGCAGTCAGAGGCCAGGAATATTGTGCCAGTCAGATGCCTGTAATATTGTGCCAGTCAGATGCCTGTAATATTATGCCAGTCAGATGCCTGTAATATTATGCCAGTCAGATGCTTGTAATAGTGTGCCAGTCAGAGGCCAGGAATATTGTGCCAGTCAGAGGCCTGTAATATTGTGCCAGTCAGATGCCTGTAATATTATGCCAGTCAGATGCCTGTAATATTGTGCCAGTCAGAGCCCAGTAATATAGTGCCAGCCAGATGCCTGTAATATTATGCCAGCCAGATGCCCAGTATTATTGTGCCAGCCAGATGCCCAGTAATATAGTGCCAGTCAGATGCCCAGTATTATTGTGCCAGTCAGATGCCCAGTATTATTGTGCCAGCCAGATGCCCAGTAATATAGTGCCAGTCAGATGCCCAGTATTATTGTGCCAGTCAGATGCCCAGTATTATTGTGCCAGCCAGATGCCCAGTAATATAGTGCCAGTCAGATGCCCAGTAATATAGTGCCAATCAGATGCCAAGTAATATAGTGCCAATCAGATACCCAGTAATATAGTGCCATTCAGATGCCCAGTAATATAGTGCCAATCAGATGCCAAGTAATATAGTGCCAATCAGATGCCCAGTAATATTGTGCCAATCAGATACCCAGTAATATAGTGCCATTCAGATACCCAGTAATATAGTGCGAATCAGATACCCAGTAATATTGTGCCAATCAGATACCCAGTAATATTGTGCCAATCAGATACCCAGTAATATAGTGCCAGTCAGATACCCAGTAATATTGTGCCAATCAGATGCCCAGTAATATTGTGCCAATCAGATACCCAGTAATATAGTGCCAGTCAGATACCCAGTAATATTGTGCCAATCAGATGCCCAGTAATATTGTGCCAATCAGATACCCAGTAATATAGTGCCATTCAGATACCCAGTAATATAGTGCCAATCAGATACCCAGTAATATTGTGCCAATCAGATACCCAGTAATATAGTGCCAATCAGATACCCAGTAATATTGTGCCAATCAGATACCCAGTAATATAGTGCCAGTCAGATACCCAGTAATATTGTGCCAATCAGATGCCCAGTAATATTGTGCCAATCAGATACCCAGTAATATAGTGCCATTCAGATACCCAGTAATATAGTGCCAATCAGATACCCAGTAATATTGTGCCAATCAGATACCCAGTAATATAGTGCCAATCAGATACCCAGTAATATTGTGCCAGTCAGATACCCAGTAATATAGTGCCAATCAGATTCCCAGTAATATTGTGCCAATCAGATACCCAGTAATATAGTGCCAATCAGATACCCAGTAATATAGTGCCAATCAGATACCCAGTAATATTGTGCCAATCAGATGCCCAGTAATATAGTGCCAATCAGATACCCAGTAATATAGTGCCAATCAGATACCCAGTAATATTGTGCCAATCAGATGCCCAGTAATATAGTGCCAGTCAGATACCCAGTAATATAGTGTCAATCAGATACCCAGTAATATAGTGCCAGTCAGATACCAGGAATATTGTGCCAGCCAGCCCCCCCCCCCCGTACTTACATGAAGCGGCTCCGTGTCCCCCGCCGGATGTCTCCTCCGTGCAGTCTTCCCTCTTGCACGGAGGAGGGAAGCAGACACCGGATGTGACGCGACGTCACATCCGGCGTCAGTTTTTTTTTTTTTTTCGGCCGTCGCATCCATCGGATGCGGCTTGCCGTAAAAAAGCGTTCACAAGCGCAATGCGCTGTGAACGCGGCAAGCAGGGGCTGGGGGCCCACGGGACAGCTGCCTTGGGGCCCCCAGGAGTAAATGGGCCCAGGGCAGCTGCCCCGTTTGCCCCGCGTTAAAGACTACCCTGGCGGCCACGCGGCCGCATAGGGCTAGTGCGCCCCCCCAGATATTGCGCCCGGTGCGGCCGGCCCCCCCTGCACCCCCCACGCTACGCCACTGCCCACGGGAAAGCTGCTTTGGGAACCCAGGAATGAATGGGCTCTGGTAGGCCCGGCCTTATGTTTTCCGACGCCCTGTGTGGGCCACCCCCATGATGCCCCCCCTCTACCCTCATGTCTGTCTCTATCCTCTCCCTACATGTATGTCTCTCCTTTCCCATGTTTGTCCCTTTCCTCTTCATTGCCATGTCTGTCTCTTTTTAACTCCCCCACATCTGTTCTCTCGCCCCCCTCCTCCCCCATATCTGTTCTCTCTCCCCCCCATATATGTTCTCTCTCTCTCCCCCTCCTTCCCATATCTGTTCTCTCTCTCCCCCCTCCTTCCCATATCTTTTCTCTCTCTCCCCCCTCCTTCCCATATATGTTCTCTCTCTCTCTCTCCCCCTCCTTCCCATATCTGTTCTCTCCCCCCTCCTATATATCCAGGGCGTCCAACATGCGGCCCGCGGGAAACGGAGGTGCTGCCCGTGGGAAAGTTGAAGCAGTAACCGCTTCACAAACCACATATATTAGCTAGATGCAGCGTACCCCGAAAGAACACTGCAGATCATGTAGGTCCATAATCCTTCCTCTGCCCTGCGCATGGCGTCATGCGCACGGGGTCAGAGGGAAGGAGAAAAAAACTCCACATCACTACAAGCATGGAGAAGCAGCCCCATCCGGAGGACCGGAGCCGACAAAAAAAAGTATCAAGTGCAAGTGTGATGCTCTGTGTGTGAGTGCAAGTGTGATGCTCTGTGGGTGAGTGCAAGTGTGACTCTCTCTGTGTGTGTGAGTGCAAGTGTGACTCTCTCTGTGTGTGTGTGTGTGTGCAAGTGTGACTCTGTGTGTGAGTGTAAGTGTGACTGTGTGTGAGTGCAAGTGTGACTCTCTCTGTGTGTGTGTGCAAGTGTGACTCTCTCTGTGTGTGTGTGCAAGTGTGACTCTGTGTGTGTGACTCTCTGTGTTTGTGTGTGTGTTTGTAAGTGTGTGAGTGTGGTTGTGTGTGTGTGGGTGTGTGACTGTGTGTCTGTGAATGACTGTGTGAGTGGGACTGTGTGTGTCTGTGTGTTTGGAAGTGTGACTATGTGTAAATGTAAGTGTAACTTACATTTACACACAGTCATTTAAATCAGCAATACTATATACACATTAATTTAAATCAGCAATACTATATTGTGAACCAGCATCTCTTCTAATTATAAATTGCAAATTAAAAAAACAAGCCCACAATAAAGGAGTTGACCAGCACTATTTAAAATAATAAATCATAAATAAAACAATTTATCCACAAAGGACTGAGAAATGAAAAAAACATAGAAATGAAGAAAAACAATAATTAAAACTTCAGTTTATTTATTGCAAATACTTAAAGAGGAAAAAGAGTATTATAATATCCTTAAATATGTATTTGTGTGTGTGTGTGTGTGTGTCTGCGTGTGTATGTATGCGGCTAAGTATCACAGAAATCTGTGTATGTAACTGTGTCTGTCTATTTGACTGTGTGTTTATTCGTGTGTGGCTGTGTATGTATGTGTTGTTTTGCTGTGGAGTCTGTGATACACTCACATACTGCAAGTCACCATGAGTTGTTTTGTTGTATATAAATGTATATGTGTGTACTTTTTTTTCTCAATGAAAAATTAATGCGGCCCACGCCATATATGTTCTCTCTCTCTCTCTCTCTCTCTCTCTCTCTCTCTCTCTCTTTTATATTGTCTGTACATCCAAACACACCTTATCTCTAAGTAGTAGTGTGAGTATTGAGGTGCACTCTACTATTATTTCTCATTGTTGCATCAGGTATAATACCAGCCAGGTGGCAACCCTTTATGCAAATAATGTTATATGGGACTTGTTATGATAATTTTCATAGCATCTTCTTCTAGAAATGTGACTGGTTGCTTGTTAATGATAATCTTTTAATTGCACACAATGCTGTACTATTTACACTGTGATAAGAGTTTGGCAATGGTTAGTAAATATATAGTGTTTGACATCCATCCTTAAAAAAAAAACATTTTTTTATGTAAAGTCCTCCAACATTTTGTATGGCAGACCTGATAAGATCTAATTATGTTAAATAGCAAGGGAATGGTAGCAATTTACAAAGTGTGATTGAGAAGAATGGCAGTATCAAAAAAGTAGAAATAAATGTTTTGTTTGCAGTAGACTTTATACTATTTGTAACAGTGCTTCATATCTTTCAGTATACTGTATGGGCTTTATTCATGAAACAGATAACTGCAGGGGACTGAGAATTGAATTTCAACCCTAAGGCTAAGAGAGCAGCTTATAATTTAAAAACTTGCATGCTGTTTTCTGAATACAATCAATGGATCACACATCTAACGTTCAGTAACTCTTTAACAAGTATTTACTAAAGCTCTGTCAAGGCAAATGGGACTGTAAGGATTGGAGATAGTGTGAAAACATAAAATGATAATCCACAGGTTAGCATATAAAGGAAGTTTAATGGTAAAGCACTAGACACTACTGTACAATAGTCCATATTTAATGCGCAAAGAAAGTTTTATGATATTTTGTTACTTTCCTTTGAAAATACGCCCATTTCCTCTGTTTAACAAGATTTACTTTATATGAAAATGTGTTTTACTTCGATTTTTTTTTAATGTTAAATGCTGTTTCTGATTAGCTCCTGGAGACATTAGTTAGTTACTCAGATGCAAACTCACCATTAACCACAATTTGATGTTTTAGTTACTGATTGTAAAGTCATTGTTGAAGATTAGCAATGAACCATTTACAGAATAATTTCCACATACCAAAAAGTTAATTCTAAATAATAAACCTTTTTGTGTGTAATATTTTGTAAAATATTTAGTAGGATTAAGATAACTTGTCTAGTTCTTAAATACATTTCCCCTTCCATATAAGTATACAGTGAGCAACTCTTTATTACATTAGTTCACCCCTCAGACAGGAAAATATACATTTCTAAGGAAATATATTCTTAACAGAGTTATGTTGTTAAGTAACACTGGGTTAAAGGTAACTTTGATTGAAATTCATAATTTTGTGCTGAAATATCTCAATTTTCTTTCTACATACAGGAAGGAAGATGTCTCTTTGTGGTTTTACTGATGGCATTTTACTGGTGTACAGAAGCTTTACCACTGGCAGTCACTGCATTACTTCCGATTATCCTTTTCCCTTTAATGGGAGTCTTGCCATCCAACAAAGTTTGTCCACAGTATTTTTTAGACACCAACTTCCTGTTTCTTAGTGGCCTTCTCATGGCAGCAGCAATCGAAGAGTGGAATGTGCATCGAAGGATTGCCCTGAAGGTCCTTTTAATAGTGGGAGTCCAACCTGCAAGGTACAAATCCCAATCATTTCATTATCACTATAATCTATAGGTTTCTTTATTGACTATGATTGTCATTCTAGTATTTGCTCTTAGGGAGTTTCAACCTATATTGAAATGGAGTTTGTCATGCAGTTCCTATTCCTGAACCCGGTATTTAACTCCATTCCATTCCCGAATGGGTCTTTTTCAGAGAATGAAACTCTTAGAGATTAAGGGGGTCATGTACTAAACAAATGCAGTGGGGAAAAAAGTAGGTAAAACATGCGCAAGGGGCAATTTGCGGCTTTTTGTAACATTTTGCTCTTGGTTTACCTGATTTGCGCCTCTTCCGTTTATTTTTATTTAGCGTGCATTTTTCCAGTTGCGCTAATAAATTATGATTCGATTTGCGCATGGTAAAGAGTTTTGCAAATATTTTGTGAAACATAATTCTTATTTGCATGTGAAAATTACACCAGCTTTTAGCAAGTGCTTTCAAAAGAGGTAGAAAAATGATTCGCAAAATTGTCTGTTTTTATTCGCAATTTGCTCGTATGTACTATTTGAGTGTTAAATGTTTAGTACATTGCAATAGGAGCAAAGCGCAAAAATAGTTTTGCACATAAAATATATATGCGTTTTTTAGTACATGGCCCTCTTAGTCAGGTAGGCACAAATTAGTCCGAATTTGTCCCAATTCACCGCTAATAGATCAATTATGGAGAAATCTGAAACTCAATTTTTTAGTATGGGCAATTTCAACCTAAATTCAGCAATTTTCTCCACATTTGGGCCAAAATTTCAGCACTAATTGGTTTGGGGAACTTGTCTAGGGGAAACCTCTATTTACAGAGCACTGAATTAGGCCAAATTGGTGCAATTTTGGGGTTTTCAAATACCATTTTGAGAATGTTGCAACTTTTTGGCCCAAGAAGTACAGTACATTTTGTTTAAAGTGGTTAATTAATATAAAAATGGCTAAATATATGATGTAAAAGCAATTTCACTTATTTTTCATGTCATGTATAAAAACATGCACAAACCCTAATAAAAGTCTTGACACATGTTTATCTGCTTAAACATTAACAATTTTTATTTTACACACCTCCATAACAACACTTGTGGTGTAATAATTCCAGTGATATCATGTCATCTATAGGTTGGCGTCACATCACTACTTAGTATTCACTAAGTCAGCAGCTGTTAGGCTATATTAATCCTCCTGCCATCAGCTCACATGTATAACAGTACCATATCATGTCCACAGTGCATTGATTGTCAATATACTATTGTCACCTGTGGATATGAAGGGTCAATTTATACATCTGAGTGCAACTTCTGCAACCACTGCACTTACAAGTGGTGTGTGGACAAAGCTGGTACGATGGACAGTGGGAGTGTATTGCAATGGTGGTATCATGTGGTGATGTGCTATCTTACTACCAGGGCACGGTGGCTTATAGTCACGCCACTGCCTAATGCACTTAAGTATGGAAAGGTACCTTTTAATAGCCACAGTGGACAATGCTGCCATCCATACTGTGGACATGAAATGGTGCTGTTATATAGGTGAATTGATGGTGGGAGAGTTAATATAGCAGCTGTTGCCAGTGAACAATAACCAGTAATGTGATGCCAGCTTTAAAGCTTTAAGGTAAAATGAGTGTACTGTGCCTTTAAGTGAATGGAAAACTGCTCCAAATCTACTAATGTCTCGTTAACTAGAAATCAAATCAGTGTATAAAAAGTGAAACAGTGTGCTATCCCACACCTGACACGCTTATAGTTGCCCTATTAAATGAGGTACAATAATCCGCTCAGCAAATAATGCCCATCAAAAAACCCCCAGAAAACAGTAGTGCTGTGTGTTAAAATTAAGGTTTTCTGAGCACCCCAGGTAATGAGTTTTCACTCATTCTTTCATGAGCAGATCCTGATCAGTGGATCACGTTCAGTGGGAGAGCCTCAGGGTATCAGTAGTGCACCACAGATGTAGATTGGCAGGCATAAGGGAAAAAAAGGGGGAAGGATCAGTGCAACTCTATTTTATTACATAAAACAACAAATTTAAAGAAATCGTACATCTAAAAAAGCAACAGCAAACTTCATCTGATATCCACAGTCTAGTAAGCAGTGCTTGGAAAGTGAAAGTACAGTTCTACTCCTCCCAACAATGCATTTCACCTGATCCAGAGGCTTTGTCAAGTGTCAGTGATATCACCGGTATCATTATACCACAAGAGCTGTTTCGGCAGTGTCTAAAAAAATCTGTTAGTATATATAAATACAGATACCGTATTTGCTCGAATATAAGACAACCCTGATTATAAGACGACCCCCCCAAACTTTGGATATTGCTTAAGGAAAAAAACTAAAAGCCTGTAAAAAAACTTGTATATATTCATATGTAATTTCCTTTTATGTGCCAATGCTGCCTCTCTCTCTCTCCCCCCTTCCCCCAGCGTTCTCTCCCCCCCCCCTTAGTGTTGTCTCTGTCTGTCCACCCAGCATTATCTCTCTCCTCCTCGTTCTCTCCCTCCCCCCAAACTTTTGTCTCTATCTCCCCCTCACCTTGTGTGTGTCTCTCTCTCCCCCTCGCCTTGTGTGTCTCTCTCTCCCCCTCCCCTTGTGTGTCCCTGTGCCCCCCTCCCTCCCCTTGTGTGTCTCTGTGCCCCCTCCCTGCCTTTGTGTGTCTCTGTGCCCCCTCCCTCCCCTTGTGTGTCTCTGTGCCCCCCTCCCTCCCCTTGTGTCTCTCTCCCCCCTCCCCCCCCCCTCCCCCCCTCTCCCTTACCTTGTATCTCCCTGGTGGCTAGTGGGGGCAGCCGGGGGATGTCTGCACGATATGTGCAGACATCCTCCATGCTGCCCGACACTTTCGTCCATTATGACGGACAGCCAGTCCGTCATAATAGACGGCAGTGTCAGGCAGTATGGAGGATGCCAAATCTCATTGGTGGCTAGTGGAGGCAGCCGGAGGATGTCTGCACGATACGCGCAGACATCCTCCGCTGCTGCCCGGCTTCATCATAGAAGTCCCAGCAATCGTGCCGGGCAGCAGCAGGGGATGTCTGTGCGCATCGCTCAGACATCCTCCGGCGGTTAGCGAGGGGGATCCAGGTCCCCTGCAGCTCTGCGGGGGACCTGGATCCCAGGCTTATAATCTGACCTCGATTTGAGGTCAGATTATAAGACGACCTCGAATATAAGACGAGGGGACCTTTTCAGAGCATTTGCTCTGAAAAAAACCTTGTCTTATATTCGAGCAAATACGGTATATACATTGCAATTCCCTAGCTTTTATTAGGGTTACTAAGCAGCATATGGGATATGCGTGTTTGTTTAAATTGTGTTGTATGTCATAAGTATTTTATATATACCTTTACCTTATGTATCATTCTGTCCCTGTTTGTGTAACGTAGTATGTAGTTCCCCTCTATGCTCTGTACCAATGGCTGCATTATCATTTAAGATAATGCAATAATAAGTATTTATTTTATTTTTATGAAATTATTGTATATTGTATATTGTATATAATGTCTTTTATCAAATTATGTTATATATATTTTGTTGTAATATAGCATACATATGTATATTAATTTTTTATTATTTATTTAAAAATAAAAACGTCTGAACGTCATCATGAATTTCAGAGCTCCGAAATCTGTCCTAATTCATATTTGAAATTCATTTGAAATTCGGAGCTCCGAAATCCGCCCCAATTTTGGATATGAAATCAGGGATGTTATTTATACCCTTTTTTCCTTAGTTATATGCCTGCCTTGCCTCCAAAACTTTGGTTCACCCTGTCTACTCACTAGTATAAGAAACACTGAAATGGAGGTTCCACATATACCGTAGATTCAGTCAGCATTTAATGGTCACCATTCACACCAAATGCTGGGAGACAGGATCCAGGAGCTTGCAATAATGGTTTGTATACACAGTGATGAAAGAAAGAAAATTGTAGCTCAACCAGAAGATTAAAAATAAAAGGCAATCCTTTATTCCCAACAATTAAAAGGACTCTTCAGGCAGCAATATAAAAACACTAACGCACATAGTGATCACTGGACTTGATACCTAACCAGTTTCATGCACCAAAGCACTTAATATCATATCCTTAGTACAGCAGCTTAATAGTCTTATCTTTGTTCCAGGCTCATTCTAGGGATGATGATTACAACCTCTTTCCTTTCGATGTGGCTCAGTAACACAGCATCAACTGCCATGATGCTTCCAATCGCTAACGCCATCCTAAAAAGCCTGTTTGGTGAAAAGTTTTGTGAAGATAAAGCAGTGAAGAGTAATGAAGACAGCACAGGTAAAACATAGAGATATGACTGTAAAGGGTCTCCATCATTAAAACATTAATTATGCTGGGAATGCAGAGATGGATTAAAAATCAACTTTTTTATTGTGGCTTGTTATGCACATTACAATTTTCCTAGTGAAAGTCAACATAAACACATTTTTTTTATCTTAAAGGAATAGTACACTTTTTTTGATTCAGTGTTTTAAAAAAAATCCATGCACCTAAGAGGTCCGCAAACCAACCTGAAATATGCAAAAATTGCAATTTTGGACCGAAGTCAGCTATATTGAGTAGCTGAATTTTGGAAAATTCGGAAATTTTGATACTCTGAGTGACCTGGACCCATTTTGTGTCTGATCGGTTTATATTATGTAGACCCTCTAGTCTACAGACTTGGAACATTTCATCCTGCTCTTCATTTATTTTATTGTGAACGCAACAACACCTATATCACAAATGACTGTGATTGTGATAGAATCCGATTGGCTTATTTAGCCTGCCAATACTAAAATCTTACTTTACTCATTTGTTCTATTTTTCTCATTTGTTTTAATTTATTTATTTTAGCTAACTTGCAAGAAAAGGGTTTACATCCAGTGCCCATAGAATTCCAACTCCTGGCTGTTAATGAAGAGTAAGCTTATTATTTATTATATTCATATTCAGCTGAATAACACTATCTATGTAAATAAGGTAGAAAATAGCCAGAAATGACAGAAATCTTCCAAAGAGCAATTTCTGTAAACATTAAAGATGTCTTCACATCAACATTGGATATTCACACAATAAACATGACAATTGTAAATAAACATGCATGTTAAGTGGTTTGAAAATTATGCGTGTGGGTTGGAAATTGAGCATTAATGATTGTAAAATTGCATCTGCATTAAGTTCTGGATTCAAACTCCGTCTATTATGTGACATAAGGAACCATTTTAAAAGTAGGGCTTCTGTGAAAGTGGTAATAATTTTTGCTATTTCATGCTAAATGGCAGGAACAAATAACATAAAATCTCTCTTTAATGAAAGTAATTTTTTATGTGAAAGCAAAAAAGGCATCAGCAGGATAATTACATGATATTAATATTAACATATTGACAAAACTAAAATAACAAGATCACATCACTGTTTTATTTTTATACATGTAGAATCTGCTGACGGCTCTGAGGTGTCAGCTCAAATCTAGTTTTTTCTAATGGGTGATACAATGGAATACAGGGTAGGGTTGGCAAAAGGTTATGGGGGTAAATATATTTTAACTTTCCACTGAGACCCTAAGGCATGCACTTGCATGAGAGGAGAACATCTCATAGCCTTTCTCCCTCATCTGAGTTCCTGAATTTGAGGTACAGAAGATGTGATAGAAAGCCCAACCACTACTCTATCTGTCTGTCAATCTAATGATGTTGTGTGTTCATCAATATCTGTACCTTATCTGTCAACACATGTCCTGCCTGTTTATCTGTGTTTATATCTGGTAATAATTAGATGCACTATGGAAAATTTTTTGTTTTTAGCCCCTGACTAAAAGTTGCCCAGAATAAAAGTGTTTCTCATATCCTCCTCTAGGTCACGTACCATGAGATTTGCCACTACCTAGCACAGTATCCACAAAAACGGCTTGAGAAAGATCATTTCTGACCAAAATGCTGCCTGATTAAACTATATTTTTCACCATCAAAGAGTGCCGGGAGTTTTATTTTGTGAAATACTAGGTTATATTCACTAAATAAGATGTCAGGCCTAATTGGTGAGCTAGAAAAAAACCCTCAGCTATTGTGGACTGATTTCTGCAATTCTCTAAATTGTTCGACATATTTCTCTGTTTAATGGATAGACATTACTACTACTTAGGTAGATACTACTGTTGAGTATTGACTCGAAAACATAGGTAGAAGATTTGTGTTCCTTTTTGGAGCAATTGATTTTAATTGGACTACTGCAATCATTAACCTCTATTGACTATTACAAAGTCTCTATCTGTGTTTAACCAGGTATATCTCTGGTTCTTTTCAAAGCAAAGAATGCCCTGAGAAAACAAACATTTCTGTTGAAGTGCACCCTGATATGCAGAAGGAAAGGGAATATCAGAACAAAATCTGGAAAGCTTTTCTTATCTCAATCCCTTACTCTGCCAGTATTGGAGGAACAGCTACTCTGACCGGGACTGCTCCCAACCTTATCCTTCTTGGACAGCTAAAAAGGTAGTTTATATATTACAAAACACTAGCATTAATACCACACAGAGCTGACAAGTGAGAAGCGCGGGGAGGTCCCCAAAGCAAAGAAAGTCCAAAAGCGTCACAATAAAGGGGTCAGGCAATAGCAAGGTCAGAGGAAGTCCAGAAGGTCAAGGCAGGCAAAATGGTTCACTAGTGAAGGGTACAGGCCAAGGTTAAAAGAGGAGAGCAAAATCCAAGGGGAAGCCAAAGGTCAAAAAGAGAAAACAGTGAATACCGGGCGCTCATACTTTTTTTAATAATTGCTGCAAAACCACTCTAGTGTAAAAACGCTCAATCACACCAAATTACTATTATAAAAGAAAAATAGGAGGTGGCGCAAAGATCCTGCAACCATGGATTGACAGGTGAGCAGGGTTTAAATTACGGAGTCAGGACCACAACCCCTCCCACTAAGCGTTCACTCTTATATTACAAATACCTGGCCAGGTTTTGTGTGCTGCCTACCCCAGCAGGGAAAATAGTAGGTGTGTATTTTACATTTTTTTTTTTTATTAATACTGGTTTATATGTTAGTATTTATTATTTATACACTTTGTTGATGATACTTTTATCAGTGCAATTATTTAGATACCAGTGTGATACATGTATAGATTCACTTAATCCTAAGTATATGTAAGGTTGTACGCCAATGAATGGTTCTAAAAACCTGTTTATCAATATCTTGTATGTTATATGTATAGCATCCATATTTGATGATATTTGTGTATAGTTTTTGCTTCTAAACTTTAAAAAATTCAATACATAGAGAAATTTTGGTGTGGAGTTCAAATATTTTCTTTTGATTTCCAATCAATGTGTTGGCGCTGTCTAATATTTATACATACCATAAACACCTGTGAGTGCAACCTCTGACTAATGCTAGTCATCCCTTATCTATTTTCTCTACAACTTTAAGTATGTAGTGACCCAGGACAAGATGGATGCAGGATAAAATAGAGATCATGGAAAAACATTTGAAAATTAAATTAAATTAATTAATAAATGCCTTTATAGTTTCTTGATCTGTAACATATGTCTGTTCTCTACAGCTTCTTCCCAGGATGTGATGTAGTGAACTTTGGTTCTTGGTTTGTCTTTGCCTTTCCTCTGATGATTATTTTCCTTATTGTTGGATGGTTATGGATCTCCATTTTATATGGCGCAATAAGCCTGAGGTAGGTAGATTTACATTTATTCCTTGACCCATTTCCAGCCGTGCACAGCAATAAGAAGACCATTTTCAGGGAAGTATCTAAAACAACACTCCGTAAAACATAACACTGTGCACAAATTTGTAGTATGCATCATAGCAAATACATCATTGGTATTTTAAGCTTTTATGAATTATTACTATTAGTTTACATTTAATATATTGTTCCATTTTTACCAGCTGCAAAAGGAAAAAGAAGTCAGACATAAGGTCAGATGCTGAAGCCAAAGCAAAAGATGTTATAATTGAAGATTACCGACAACTGGGGCCCATAAGGTGAGTATTACAAAGCATTGTTATTTACAAACAAACTGGATCATATCTAAGCCACATTGTCTAAGGATTCTAAGCTTTTATGAAGCAGCCTGTTATCTTTGGTCATTTGAAACAAATAGAAACAACATCATCATATGGAATGGCTGCACTAAACCTGGAATCTTTCTAGAAACGTTTTTTAATGGCAGACTGCAGACATCAATCTAAGTTTGATGCATCTGGTTTGTACATTATACATTTTGTTTGCCTACAAATGCATGCAGGCAATCTTTGGGAATGTCTTTCAACATGTTTTGCTCTAGTCTTGTATTCACATTTGCAGCTGTTTATATTGCAAAATGATCAGTGCAGATTAATTGGGCTTTCTTCTACTGAGCATGTGCAGTAACAGTTTAAATCAGATGTTGGTAACTGCCTCCTGTTTTTTTTTTTTTTTTTTAACGAGAGAAGGAATATTGTATGATGTCACCCATGACATCACTGTCTTTTTAATCATGTGCAGTGTGCATCACCATCAGGGATTGGGCTGGCAACTTGTGGCCTGACAGGCAAATACTAGTTAGTGGCCTATAGTGCAATTTTACCAGCCCACCCATTATCATCAGAGCTAGACACAAGTACACAGGCAACACAGATATGCTGACAGATTGATAGACAAATAAGATAATGGGAGACCTCTGATTGGTTTCCAGGAGATGCAGTGGATGCCCATTTGTTGCTTAAGCTGAAGATATCATGGTGGTTTGATTCAATACTGCAAAAACTAAAAAAAGTTTTCACATTAAGTATTGGAACTGGAATCAATGAAACCAAATTTATTTTTCAAGTTTCGACTTTAGAATGCATGTATTTCTTCAGTTTTGTCAGCCTTGAAATGTTGGAATACGTTGTAACTGCAAATAAATAATTTTGTAAATGTTTATAGATTTGAATGCACTCATTGTATAAAATGGTATGTATGTATATATATATATATATATATATATATATATATATATATATAATGTGTTGGTGTGTATTACACAAAAAAATATTATTTTCATTTTACATAGCAAATGGAGACAACTGCCACTTAACAGCCTGTAGTCATAGAGTGAAGGAAAAACAGAAATAGTCTTTGTTCATACAACAAAAAAATTTCTTCTTACATTTCGCTGTGTGAATCTTGATTTTTGAGTTTGCTTTCTTCTTTAGTTTTGCAGAAAAAGCTGTCTTCTTCTTTTTTACCCTTTTTGCAATTCTTCTGTTCACAAGAGATCCGAAATTCATACCAGGATGGGCATCTGCATTTACTCCTGGGTAAGCCTGGGTAAAATAATAAATAACAAACAAACAAAAAAACATAACGTTTGATTAGAAAAAAATAGAGCTGTCATATTGAATCATGTATTGTGGACAAAAAAGAGCATACTGCATAAAGGAATGTACATTTTAAAATGTGATTCAGCAGTTTTAAGATATCCCTCATATACACAATATGGTCAAAAGTATTGGGACACACCTCTTAATTATTGAGTTCAGGTTTTTCAATCAGACCCATAGCTGCAGGAAAAAAATCAAGCACCTAGCCATGCAGTCTGTATTTACAAATATGTGTGACAAAAATGGGTTCACTGAAGAGCTCAGTGAATTGGAGTGTGGTACTGTGATAGAATGCCACCTTTACAATAAGTCAGTTTGTGACATTTCATCCCTGCTAGATGTTCCATGGTCAACTGTAAAAGGTATTATTGGAAAGTGAAAGCATTTAGGAACAGCAGCATCTCAGCCCACGAAGCGGAAGACCATGTAAAGTGACAGAGCATGTTCACCGACTGCTGAGGTGCATGGTGCATAAAAGTCGCCAATGCTCTGCTGATTCCATAGCTGAAGAGGTCCACTGGCATTAATATTAGGACAAAAACTGTGAGGCAGGAGCTTCATGGAATGGGTTACAATTGCCGAGCGGCTACATGAAAGCCTCACATCACCAAGTACAATGTCAAATGTGTCAGATTGAGTGGTGTATAGCACTGCACTCTAGAGCAGTGGAAACCTGTTCTGTGGAGTCTTCACTGTTTGGCAGTCGGATAGGCGAGTCTGGGTTTGGCCAGGTCCTTTAATTCCAGTGAAGGGAAATCTTGGATTATACTATGCTTCCATCTTTGTGGAATCAGTTTGAGGAAAGTCCGTTTCTATTTCATAATCACTGAGCCCCAGTGCACAAAGCAAGGTCCATAAAGACATGGTTGTATAAGTTTGGTGTGGAAGAACTTGACTGGCCACACAGAGCCCTGACCTCAACCCTAATCTAACACTTTTGGTATAATTGTGAAACAGGCCTTCTTGTCCAACATCAGTGCCTAACCTCACCAGTGCTCTACTGGATGAATGAACACAAATTATCACAGAAACACTCAAAAATCTTGGTGAAAGCTTCCCAGAAGGGTGGAAACTGTGATAGCTGTAAAGGGAGGACTAAATACATATTACTGTCTATGTATTTATAGTGTGAGTTCATAAAAGTTGTTCCTGTAGGTGTAATGGTCATGTATCCCAATACTTTTGTCCATATAACGTATATATTTTAATTCATGAAACATATCAAACTAGAGATATTTGAAAACAAAACTCATATATCCTGCCCCTCCTCATCCCTATACCAGTCACAAAACAAATAAAAATGTTGAATAATATAAAAAAAATACAAAATGAACATCAGTGCAGCTGTCAACTGATATAATTTATTTCCATTTAATATGTATTACGGGGATTATAACATCCAAGAATATAAAGAAATCCCACGGAATCGTGTTTAGCTGCTTTGCTGGAGCAACTTTCTTTTTTCTTTTTAAATATGTATTCCATTGTGCACAATTGTCTTTTTAGATTTTAAGACATTTTGTGGATTTTACTATAACTATGATATTTGCTCCCCATTTGGGGTTATTTTGGAGAGCCTCATTAGGACATTTATGAACTAAAATATTTTTGTTTCTTATTCTTGATTATGGAACTATTTTAGTTTTTTTTTTTCCCCTTTTGGATATTTCTTTGAAACTTATTTCTAGTTTTTTAAAAATATGAATGCTTTGTTTTGTGATGATTATAATGCACTACTATACTTATCACACAGCATATGGGTCACGTATACATATTGAGTGCTACACACAATATGGTATATCAAACATAGTATAATAACCATAGCAAAGTCTTTGGATGCTGAGTAGTTAAACATAGTGTTCAAGTTAAACTTTGAGATATAAATAAATGTTAATCTGCTGTGCATAACATTGAATAATACAATAATCTAATTATTCACTATACTTCCAACTACAGGTTTACCTCTGACGCTGTGACAGGAATCACTATAGTCATCATTCTTTTCTTCTTCCCATCTCAAAAACCTTCACTAAAATGGTGGTTTGACCTTAAAGGTACAGTGAATGAGTATTTTACTGACTCCATGTTATATAATGTGATCTTTAATTATCTTCCCTTTTATACATTAACAATGGCTTTTTTTCTTTTTCTAGCCCCAAATACAGAAAGTAAACCACTCTTGTCTTGGAAGAAAGCACAGGAAACTGTGCCTTGGAATATCATTCTGCTTCTTGGAGGAGGGTTTGCTATGGCAAAAGGCTGTGAGGTAATTTCTAGTGATAATCCGTGCGTACTATCTGTAACAGCAAACATATTGCATGTAAACCAGAGGTCTACAAACTCATCGTTATGGGCCACCAATTGTCTAGAGATTGAGGTGGTTCAAATAAAATGCAGATAAATTTAAATTCATCCAAATACCCCCGAACTAAAAAAAAAAAAAAAGCCCCAAAATAAATAGATATCTAAAAAAATACATTAATAAATCAATAATTTAAGTATTTATGTATGTTCTATATATTATAATAATAATGTATACGTCTTGTGTGTGTGTGTGTGTGTGTGTGTGTGTGTGTGTGTGTGTGTGTGTGTATATATATATATATATATATATATATGGACAAGATGTATACATATATAAAAATATAAATAAATATATATATAAATTTATACACACACAGTGATTTTGGCACAGCAGATATTTGGCTCAAGGTTGATTGACCATCATGGGATATGTAGTTGTTAAATATCAACAAGTTAGCCATTTCCGCACTATATTTTAAATATTGTATAATGTGATTGAAACCACATTAGTAAATTAAACAATGTATTTGGCTCAATTACTTCATCGTGCAATGCTTTGCAATGTACACCAGTTGACATTCGAAAGGGCTGACAACTCTCCAGCTGATTTATTGTTGTTTGCTGACTGTGCAAATTGTTGTGCACATATTAAAATGTTTATGTAGGAAAGAATAAATCACATAAGACTTTTATATTAGTAGTGTGAATCAGAATTTACACAGCAGATCAATAGCAGTGCTTGATAACATGTCCATGTCTGACCGCTTTACTCAAAGATTATATACCAGCATTTAAATTCCTGTTCATAGTTTTGATTTATGAAAAGTGATGCTTCCTAGTGAACTGACCAAGTCATTCCTCAGTATATTAGGTGGTTTAGTCTTCCGAAGGAGCTTTTTCCTACCAAATAAACAGGACATTTATTGATAGGAGAAACTTTTGTAGGATAATTCTAATTCAGTCATAATGCAAAGTTCAAAATGGAGGATATTTGTAGAGAAATGTGACCTAGGCAAAGTAAACGCTTGTTGAGATGGTCCACTGGTCAGTTACAGTTTCACACTTGTACAGTCAAAATAAGGGATAGGACTAGGTCAGCATTACTTGCAGATGGTGAAGCAGTTCCAGATGATGAAGCCATCATCGGGACAGCAAGAATTTCAGGTTTCCTTTGAAATATATAGCCTAATGTAAGAGCAACACTGCTGAATGACACCAAAATATTAAGATCAACACTAGAGTCCAGTTGGTCATGCCAGCATCATAATGGGGCTGTCATGCATTCCATTCACTCTTTCACAATCCACCCATTACTGCTTCAGATCACACACTGCACTCAGAAGGTTATTACACTTTATAGTTTGAGTCATCACAGAAAAATGCACATTTGATTGGAAAGAGAGCAGTGTGCTTTTT
Organism: Pelodytes ibericus; assembly: GCA_036172795.1. NCBI lineage: Eukaryota > Metazoa > Chordata > Amphibia > Anura > Pelodytidae > Pelodytes > Pelodytes ibericus. Next base: position 146,808,167 of record CM069862.1, read on the forward strand.
CCATATTTGGATTTCTATGAACCATTGAACATTCAAGCACCTGCATAATAACTCATAACTAATCAGTGGTGATGGTGTCCCGTATAATCCTTGCTTTAGGATACATATTCCCCAGAAGTCTCTGACCCCTGGCAAATATACAGTTTGTTGGTCAGGGTAGGCAGACCTGACCCCCCATAAGCTTGGATCTGGGCAAGTTATCTCAGCTCCATATAAAATACTGGGAGTAAGCCAAATGGCTCCCAGCCACTATATACAACACTGGGGGACAGGGCTTCTTGCATTGGCCCCCTATACAATAAAATCACCCCCCTTGGGGGCTTGCTGGCAAATGGCCCCAGACAACAACCAAAATTAACTTAATTTCCTCCCACGGGGCTGCCAATGGGCCCCAAATCACCACGGTGCTCTTATTTTGTATAAATAAGTATTAATTAATTGACCAACCTTTTGGTTCAGGGGATTCCCCAAGGAAGTTTCGCTGTACCTCTACCTTGCCCCAAGGTTGACAATTCACCTGAAAACAAGCACTGCCCCCCTCCCTGGCACCAAAAGGGTGCCCTGTGAATAAAATAATTACTTGTTCTGGAACTCCAGTGGTGAGCCGTGGTGCCCTCAATCCTCAACTTCAGGCAAGGGAAAGGGGCAACCCTGCCGGCAAAAAAAAGGATTCATTTGAAGAAATAAAGGCCTTTAAACCCATTGGTTGTTTTTCAAAACTCTGATTTTCACTGCCCCGCCTTGGCACCCAAAGGGTAATTTTGTTTTCAGGTAAAACGTCCCCCATTGGGTACGAATGGAAATGCTATTTTCAATTTATGGGGCTTGGGGGCCCTGGGTTAATGATTTTTATTGGGGCATTTGGGGTCTTTAGGCAGCCCCCGAACCTCAGGGAGTTATGGATTCAATAATTTATTTTGAGTAAGTTTAGTCTCTATCAGCTCTATGGAGAGGATGGAGGTACTTTTCAGTTTGGTGCGTTTTGGTTACGTCAAGTCTCAACATGTAATGGGCTATGATGGCCAAATTACTAAGCTATTTGGGGGCACAACGGCACATGTTGGCTTGAACTTAGGTTCCCAATATGTCCCTGATGTGCCCTGAATCATTCAGGACTTCGAAGGCACCATTTTGGCCCCAAAGTCCGGCACATATTGAGTAGACCCGTATATGCAAATTATATTAATGTTTTTTTTCCCATGGTATAAAGGGATGCAGAGAAACGGCACTCCAGGAGCCAATTTAGAAGGTGAAAAAAAAGTTGTGCCGTTTCTCTGTATCCCTTTATACTGTTCAGCTTAGCAGTGTGAGTCGAGCACCTGCAGAGGGCACCGGAGACTGGGTGAGGACGGGGACTGTTAATCTCTATCTGTCAGTTTCTACAAGGGCAGCCCAGATTACTTCTCTTTTTTCCCCATGGTGCTGCATTTATTTAAGACTACTTGTAGTAAGCTAATAATGTTAACATACAATGCATGTTTTTGATTGCAGGTTTCTGGTTTGTCCACATGGATAGGAAGCCGTCTTCAACCTCTAGAAGGTCTCCCCCCGGCCCTGGCTGTCCTCCTCATCACTATACTAATTGCTTCCTTCACAGAATTTGCGAGTAACACGGCCACCATCATAGTCTTCCTTCCTGTTCTCTCAGAGCTGGTGAGTAATCCTCCAACCATGTATTTAAAATACTGAGAGAATGCAAGTTAGCCAAGCTCACCTACCAGACACCTTAGATGTTTGCCTAATATTTCCTATGAAGATCTAAACTTAATTTCACACCATTAGTTCTAAGGATGCAGTTGCCCTTAAAGAACAATTAAACCTTTTTAACACTTGCTTTCTTGTAGGATCCTGCTGGTCCACAGTAAGCCTGACATGTAACTTAATAGATACAAGCGAGTTCAGTCTCTGCTGAGTCTCACAGCTGAGGCACAGCAGGCCTGGAGGCTGGTGGGTGATGCCCCTGTATTAGTCTGCAGAGTGTGGGGGTCTCTCTCTTTCCATGGAAGCATGGCAGCTGCCAGTCAGTGGAGAATCTGGCATGTACTATCAAAAGTACTTTCCAGTTTATCCTCACACTAGGGTCCACTAACCTTTGACTTGTGCTTCTATATTAGAATTATTATAAATCCTAAATTATATTAAAAAAGAAAACAAGCGAAAAAAAAAGGTTTAGTGTCCCTTTAACAACATTTGGTTATGTTATTTAAATCTAATACGCTGACAAACGCTATTGTTCTGTTTCTTCAGGCTCTTCGACTTAGAGTTAATCCACTTTATCTAATGATCCCCGGGACAGTTGGCTGCTCCTATGCATTCATGTTACCAGTGTCCACCCCTCCCAATTCCATCGCGTTCTCAACTGGTCATTTACTTGTCAAAGATATGGTGAGCCTTGAAAATGCTATACTATGTATCATGTATGGAAAAAAATGATCTTTCCATTTTATGTGCAAAAATACCATTTTTATTTTCTGACATTTTTATTTTGTTGATTTCAACAGTAAAATGCAGCTTTAGTGCTTATACATACCTCCCAACACTGGCTGTCCTCAAAGTGTATGTTTTTGGTGGGAGCCTGCATGCCCACTGAGACTCTGAAAGAACTCCTCTACACACAGAGGTCTTCCCAGCATGTTTGCATGAAACTTAGGTGTAGGTTCATGTGGGCTCAGGCTTTTCTATTAGAGTTTCTCTGGTGAATTCAAGTCCCAAATCAGTACAGTCTTACTGAACCTGTCTCACACAAGTTTTACTTTATAAGAACAGTCAAATACTGATGTGCTTCACTTTCGAATAGGAAAAATGGGGTTTAAGGTCCCTTTAAATGAAAATAGAATATTTGGAAATTGGATAAATCAAATTGCGTAAAACTTTTTGCTTTCCAGGAAGTCTAGCAGATATTTCAAAACCCTGTTATAATAAAAATTTCAATAACTACATTATCAGGAACTAGACACATCACACAGCCTCTATACTGGAGACAAGTCAGCTGTTTGATTACGCAGAGCCATGTTAAAGGAGAATTCTGATCTGCCACAACAGACAGGGTGTGTGTCTTACTTCCGGTTGGCGTTGCATCACAAGGCAGGTCCTGTAGAACCAGACAGAGGAGGAGTGGTGTGTCCTATACTCTTCCTCTGTATAGCCTATGGAGGAGGTGGAGACTTGGTGTTGGGGGGAGGGAGTCGGGGAGGTCAGCAAATATTTAAAGCCCCTGTTTTCTTCACTCCTTGCTTTCTTGTTGAGCTAGTTGGTGTACTTCCTCTGTCTCCTTCATCCTCGCTACTATAAATTATTATCTACCTGCTTTTGACCCTTGGCTATCCTCATCATTGACCCTATCCTCTGTGACCCCTGGACTTTGGCCTCCTTCCTCATTTTTGATCCTTAGCTGCCTGCCTCAACCATTGGACCTCTCTTTTGCCTATCCCTTTTGCCCGTAAGGGTTGCCTGCTCTATGCTCCACCAACCCTGAGTACATTACAGGTTGCTTCTGAGGAATTTTGTTGTACTGCTAGATACGGTATTATTGTACAGCCTTCTGCATTGTGATATAACACTCGTATCCACAGCTCTACCGCAATTCATTTTGAAATGTATGATGTTCTGAGCCTATATTTTATTTTTAGATTGTAAACTCTCTATTATGTTAAGTTGCTATAAATTGTCTGCTTTATTCTTTGTAGGTAAAAACTGGATTCATGATGAATTTGATGGGAGTGCTTCTACTCAGCCTTGCTATGAACACTTGGGCATCCAGTATATTCCAGCTAAGCACTTTTCCCGACTGGGTTCACATAAACACTAACAATATCACAACTTTATCCTCAGAAACACAAAACATTACTATAGCTGGCTAAACACAAGCATCTTGTTGGAACATTCTGGAAACTGACACTGATAATGAAAAGGATGGTGCTACAAAGTAATCAGAATAACTTCTTGGTCAAAAGGCTGACGTTTCACCTGTTTCATCTGCTATCACAGAGTCACTTTTACAATTATTTTTTTAAAGAATAACAAGCGGAGATGTTTCTGTTGTTATAAAATTGTTTCAACTTGAATAATCTTGGAATTGTATCAAGACTCTAAATGGGTTCTTAATAATAGCTTGCATAGTACTTTGGCAGTTTTAACATACCTCACTAGCCCTGATGTACTAAATCGGTGTTGTCCTTCTTTGTAATCTAGAAGGCCGCATACCACACTTAGTTTGGGGGCTAAACATTATTAAATTTATGAGGTAATAAAATTGACTTTTTCAGTCAGTAAAGGGACCTTATAAATAATCTGTGAGGGCCACATCCGGCCCACTTTATGCTAGTTAGGCATTAATGCACTAAATACTAAGAAAGGTTACTCTGTGAACCAATATCTACATTTACTCTTTAAAAGGAAGGGTTATTTGTCAGCTTCTTCTGTAGTAAAAGTAGTCTAAACAGCAGGAATATTGGTCTCCATAATGATAGATCCATTTTTAGAACTTTGCCCCAGGTCATTTGGCCCATAGAACTACCGAGCCCTTTCAATTAATGATCAAGGTGATCACTAATTGAAAGGGCTCGGTAGTTCTATGGGCTAAATGACCGTTAATGGTACAGCAGGTTACAAAAAATAAAGTCATCTTCAACTCAAATTCTTGTTCTACATACTATTCCATGTTTGAATGCATTTTTTTTAAATGGTTTAAAATATTTAATGACAGGCCCTGTCACCCAAACTCTACTTGTGCTCTTGTGAATCTAGAGAATTATTGTGAGTTATTAACTAAAAAGGTGAGTTGCAGGTGTGATGAATATTTAATCTCACCAATGTAATTACACATTGTGCATGGACAAAGCTGGCAAGATTCCCCTGCTAAGCTAACTCACCAGGTTTGTCCATGCACAAATCGGTGAGAGGAAATGTTCCCTTCCCCTCCCCCCTTTAGTTAATATCTCCCCATAGGTTGTGTTAGCAGAATAAATATATTACATTATCTTGTGGCATCAATGTGGTTGATGTGCCACAGATTAATATCATTAGCAGGACATGACGGCATATTAATTGCTAGCATATTGATGCTAACACAATGTTATACAAAAGAATGATTGCTAAATGTTATGAATCATAAACCAAAGATGAGTTAATTGGCCTAAGATTAAAGCAACATAAAAACTGCTAAACCATTTAAACAATGATAAGACATATGCATAGCTTTACCTATGTTCTAAATGTTATTGTAATGTTATTATAATGTTGATTTCTAGTGACCTATTATTAATTGCGTGCTGTTCCATGCAATTCTGCTAACATAATGTAGAGAATAAAAAAAACGTTAGCTATACATTCTCAGTATTAACAATATTTTGGTAGCAGAGTCCCTTTAAGGCAGATTTTTTAAAGAAGCAGCACTGTGAGAAGTTTAAATATAAATGTCAAAGTAGCAAACATTGTAATGAAAAAAGAAACAGACACATTTCAAATACTAGCTGTATCCTGATTAGCTCCGATAAATACTAGCTGTATCCTGATTAGCTCCGATAAATACTAGCTGTGTCCTGATTAGCTTCTGAGGGTTTGCTTCTCAGTGTGACCCTTTAATACGGACTACTCAGGGATCACTGAAGTAATCCCAAAATTGGTATGAAATTCATCCATTGTGGCTGATTTTTATGCTGAAATTTCACAGCCAAATTCCTCTGGAGTTGCCTCATAGACTTCTATGGTGAGGATTTCGGCTCATTTTGGTTCGATTGCCAGAGGACTTTGGATATATAGCGGAAATAACCGACATCCTCCCATATAAATTCAATTGCAAAAAATAACCAACATACTCTGAAAATAGGCCAAAGTAGGAAAAATGTATTAAAAATTAGAAATAATGGAAAATAAAATAAAAATAATTTATAATAAAATAAGACAAATATAAACAAAGTAAATAAACAAAAAGTAAATGCATTAATAATTTTAAATTGGAATGGTCTATATATTTTTTTTTATTTTACAAATGTTTAATATTAATCTTACTATAGCTGGCGTATTGATGTGCCCCAAATTTGGCTATAGTAGATGAATTCTGGGTTATTTCGGGAGATTCCTTCCCTTTTCCAAGTAAGGGGAATCCTATGGATTCCACAGGCCAATTTCCCCTAAATTTGACATAGACGAAATTATTCTAGAAATCGTCAAAAATTGCAGCTTTTGGGCCAAAATTTGCAATACTGAGTAGTTGTATTGTGGATTTGCAAGGCAAATTCGGGCCAGATTGGGCAATATTCAAGATCCTCTAGAATTCAAATCATGGTCAGTAAATAGTATACAAGTCAGAATAAACTAACGGCAGCCCCTTATCTGCATTGGACGTATTTAAGTCAAAGCATTCTTGTCTTTTTAGTAACCTTTTTATGTAATAGAATTGCTTAGTAAAGTTGAACCCATCTTAAAATGCACACATTACCCACTTTTGAATCATGGTTTGCACAACTAATGTATTGCACAATACTCTGACACTCATGGCCTTACCATCAACTGTAAATATTGTAAAAATGTTTTCATTTTTATTGCTGGTAAATTTATTTTCGCACATACAGCCACTTTCAATTCCTTTTTTTAAATACTGCAATGTTTTTATAGTAGATTTGTAAGATTTCAAACTGTATAGAATTGTATTTTATTGTATGGAGATGCAGTATTTTATCTATTGCGCGTCTGACCTATTGTAATCTGTGGCTAAAATGTGAACATTTAAGGACAGAATTATCAGCAGCGGACACATAAGGTGCCAGTAAAGTATATACTTCACGACAGTTACACTGTATTTTTGAAAATAATTATATTTAAATGTTAATAAATTGAAAATATTTGTATTTATGTATGTAGTGCTAATGAAGACAAAGTAACATTGTAATGAATGAACAAAACCTGGAATAAAATGTACTGATTAACATATAAGAAGTATGGTCTTTTAATATTTTGTTAGCAGCTTAAGGCAACAGGGATAAAATTCAACCCCCCCTCTGCCTTGGGCAGACTAGATGGACCGAATGGTTCTTATCTGCCGACACATTCTATGTTTCTATGTTTCTATAATGAATCCAATCGAGAAAGGTCTATGGCACTCAGGACTCCTCCCAAATAATAATGAAATGAGGACTGAAGTGAAATGCTGGTGCCTTTACTCAAAACAGAAGGAAAATGGAGAGCCAGAGTCAGACAGTAGAGATATAATTTGATATATATTTTCTAGAGGTAACCTTTGGCATGTCAGTATCAATGGGCTTTCTGTAGGGATTGCTCTGGGTCGTCCCATGTATATGTTTTTTTACATGGATTTGCCTCATCTCCCCAGGAGCCATTTAAAAACTTTTTTTTTTTTTTGTAAATTACTGTTTATTCTTTTTTTTTTCAAAAGAAAAAGCAAGAATGTTATACATAGACGGAGAAAATAAGATGTAAAAATATGCAGTATGAGTGGAGTAACAGTCCAAGTTACATTGTAATAGAGAGAAAGGAGCAGAGAGTAGAGGGGGGAAGGGAAAAAGAAAAAAGAAAAAACAAAGGGGAGGAACGGGGAGAGACGGGTGGGGGGGGGGAGGGAGTTAGAAGGGAAGGGACTAGAGAAAAAAATAGAATGTGTAGGAGGAGTAAGATATAGAAATACAAAGGGAAAGCAAAGAGGTGGGGAATGACCCCTGGTGGGATAGATCACCGCCAGCACATGTGAACTGGAAATATAATAAACAGAGATTTAACATTATAGATATATTAATATGCAATATAAGTGAAGTAGTGTAAAACAGGCCTTAAGATACTATGTAAAAGGGAAGCAGAGAAGAAGGGAGGAACAAAAGTTAGGGAATGGAGAGAGAGAGAGAGAAAGATGGGGGGAGGGAGTTACAAGTGAAGGGAGTTGGGAAGAAATGGAATGTAATGGTGAGGGATGCTATAGGAAGAGCAAAGAAAAGTAAAAAGGTGGGGAGAAACCCCTGGTGGGAAAGACCACCGCCTGCACATGTGTGCTGGAACAAGAGGGCCATGAGCCGTCATGTCAACGACAAATTCACAGCCCTGTTCAACCTGGGAACAGGGAGGAATTGTGTGTACGGGGTAGCATCCAGTGCGTCTGGGTATGCTGCTTCCAAAACGATGTCACAATTAAAACCGTTTGTACAGGCAGGATAACATTAAAACGGATATTATGTATGAGAAGTCCGGAAAACTAAAGGTCACATTAAATTAAGTGGAAATAGAGTTGACATCCATAGTTCACTGCGTTGGGATATAAAATAAGAGAAAAAAGGAGCCAGAGCTTGAACAGTGGTGACGGTGGGATGGTATAAGACACAGGCAAAAACATCAGGTAGTTCAATACCAAGGTAATCAGCAGGAACCATGTAGATGTTATATAAGTTCCAAAATGATAATTGCCGCAAATAGTGGGAGGTAACTGGATCAACAGTGGGTTCCTGGAATAGCAGCAGATGTAAGGCAGTGGTTATGGGCTTCAATGCCTTTCTAGCCTGTAGTGAGGAAAGGTCAACATAGATAGAGATCTCGCAGTCCCGGATCTTGAGCTGTACCATGTCATGGTACATTCTCAGTATAGTGTCCCGATCAGGTTGGTAGTGTAAGGAACATAGCACGACCCGGGGAAGTGTATTGGTGGAGCCTTTAGCTCTTTTGGCCCTTAAGACATGATCAGTTCCCACAGCCTGTTCGGTGTCTCTTTGCAAGATGGTGACAAATACATTTTGGATAAGAGTCCTCAGCTCCTCAGACGGCATGTCTTCAGGGACCCCTCGGACCCTTTACAGCTTTGGTTGTCCAAGGTCTCTACCTGTTGCTGCAATGTATAGATCAGGTACTCCTGCTTTTGGACACATTGATTCAGGGTATCTAAGGTGTCTTGTGTCACTGGTTGTGATGCCTCCAGAGTGAGCACTCGTGACTCCATCTGTTTGATATCATTCCTTAGGTCAGACACATCTGCCCTAAGGGGCTGTATAGCTCTCTCTATTACATCTGCCATGTCTGCTTTTGCTGGCAAGGAGTTGAATGGCTCTCTCCAGGTCTCTGGTGGGAGCCCTTGAGGTATCATCTTGTGTTGTGAGGCCCTCAGGGTCAGATCAGCGCTGGAGCCGGCGGCCATCTTTGATGTACACGCCACTTCTTTAAGGTTCTGAGACCTTATACCATTCAGATACCAGGAATTATTGTGCCAGTCAGAGCCCAGTATTATTGTGCCAGTCAGAGCCCAGGAATATTGTGCCAGTCAGAGCCCAGGAATATTGTGCCAGTCAGATGCCCAGTAATAGTGTGCCAGTCAGATGCCCAGGAATATTGTGCCAGTCAGAGACCAGGAATATTGTGCCAGTCTGAGCCCAGTAATATTGTGCCAGTCAGAGCCCAGGAATATTGTGCCAGTCACATACGAGTAATATTATGCCAGTCAGAGCCCAGGAATATTGTGCCAGTCAGAGCCCAGTAATATTGTGCCAGTCAGAGCCCAGGAATATTGTGCCAGTCAGAGCCCAGTAATATTGTGCCACTCAGAGCCCAGTAATAGTGTGCCAGTCAGAGCCCAGGAATATTGTGCCAGTCAGAGCCCAGGAATATTGTGCCTGTCAGATACCAGGAATATTGTGCCAGTCAGATACCAGTAATATTGTGCCAGTCAGAGCCCAGTAATATTGTGCCAATCAGAGCCCAGTAATATTGTGCCAGTCAGATGCCAGTAATATTGTGCAAATCAGATACCAGGAATATTGTGCCAGTCAGAGCCCAGTAATATTGTGCCAGTCTGAGCCCAGTAATATTGTACCAGTCAGAGCCCAGTAATATTGTGCCATTCAGAGCCCAGTAATATTGTGCCAGTCAGAGCCCAGGAATATTGCTCCAGTCAGAGCCCAGGAATATTGTGCCAGTCAGATACCAGGAATATTGTGCCAGTCAGAGCATGGGTGTAGGAACCCCCAAAAATCTGGGGGGGACAGCATTTTTGCTCGCCGGGTATAGCAGCAGTAAAAATAAAGCTTGTCACAGTGTATATTATATCACCAAGTTCCCACCAACATTACCAGGATCCTTGGTATACAACAGATACATTCACAGCACAACATCTACATCAGGCAGGTGCATTTTATCACTGTTACATGAAATATAGTCAGTGAGCTGTGTGTACACCATAAAACATACATCAGTATGAACCTACCACTTCTGCTGGAATGCCATTCCATGTATCCACTACCCTCTCAGTAAAGTAATACTTTCATTAGTCCCTGACCTTATCTTATATCTAGGATAGCCTTATACCTATCCCACGCATGCTTAAACAACTTCACTGTATTAACCTCTACCACTTCTACTGGAAGGCTATTCCATGCATCCACTACCCTCTCAGTATAGTACTTTCATTGGTCCCTGGCCTTATCTTATATCTAGGATAGCCTTATACCTTATCTTATATCTAGGATAGCCTTATACCTATCCCATGCATGCTTAAACTCCTTCACTGCATTAACCTCTACCACTTCTACTGGAAGACTAGTCCATGCATCCACTACCCTCTCAGCAAACAAACATTACATTTCTGACCAGAAAATATACTGTAAAATATTAAATATTTCCAGCATTTCCAAAAGCTTAAGGTGGACCCCAAATATATGTATTTATACCAGGGCTTGACAACCTTAACTAAGTTTTAGGAGCCAGACAACAGCACATACACACAATCACATGCAGTCATATACAGTCAGTCACATATACTCATACATACAGCCTGTCACACATATACATACTGTCACATAGACACACACTCATACATACATACATACATACATACATACATACAGTCTGCCAGGCACACACTCACACATACATACAGTCCGTCAGACACACACACACTCATACATACATACATACATACAGTCTGTCGCAGACACACACTCATACAAACATACATACATACATACAGTCTGTCGCAGACACACACTCATACAAACATGCAGTCTGTCAGACACACACTCATAGATACAGTCTGTAACATAGACACATACACTCAGAGTCAGTCACATAGACACACACACTCATACATGGTCTTTCACATACACTCATACATACAGTCTGTCACAGACACACACACTCATAATCAGTCACATATACACACAAACTCATACAGTCAGTCACAGACACACAAACTCATACAGTCAGTCACAGACACACAAACTCACACAGTCAGTCACACACACTATATCTCATTGCAGGGAAGTTGGGCATTTCCGTTCCAGGTTTGTCTGTGCCTCTTACAAAGGCACAGACCATCATTACTTATTAATTACATTATTTTGCCCATTCATTTGCCAGTGTTTTTTTTTTGCCCAAATTCATTTGTCAGGGTTTTTTTTGCCCACATTCATTTGCCAGGGTTTTTTTTTTTTTGCCCACATTCATTTACCAGGGTTTTTTTTTTTTTTGCCCACATTCATTTGCCAGGTTTTTTGTTGCCCACATTCATTTGGGCAGTAATATTGTGCCAGCCAGATGCCCAGTAATATAGTGCCAGCCAGAGCCCAGTAATATAGTGCCAGCCAGATGCCTGTAATATTATTCCAGTCAGAGCCCAGTAATATAGTGCCAGCCAGATGCCTGTAATATTATGCCAGTCAGAGCCCAGTAATATAGTGCCAGCCAGATGCCTGTAATATTATGCCAGTCAGAGCCCAGTAATATAGTGCCAGCCAGATGCCTGTAATATTATGCCAGCCAGATGCCCAGTAATATAGTGCCAGCCAGATGCCTGTAATATTGTGCCAGCCAGATGCCTGTAATATTGTGCCAGTCAGAGCCCAGTAATATAGTGCCAGCCAGATGCCTGTAATATTATGCCAGCCAGATGCCCAGTAATATAGTGCCAGCCAGAGCCCAGTAATATTATGCCAGCCAGAGCCCAGTAATATTATGCCAGCCAGATGCCCAGTAATATAGTGCCAGCCAGATGCCCAGTAATATAGTGCCAGCCAGATGCCTGTAATATTGTGCCAGTCAGATGCCCAGTAATATAGTGCCAGCCAGAGCCCAGTAATATAGTGCCAGCCAGATGCCCAGTAATATTATGCCAGCCAGATGCCTGTAATATTATGCCAGTCAGAGCCCAGTAATATAGTGCCAGCCAGATGCCTGTAATATTATGCCAGTCAGAGCCCAGTAATATAGTGCCAGCCAGAGCCCAGTAATATAGTGCCAGCCAGAACCCAGTAATATAGTGCCAGTCAGAACCCAGTAATATAGTGCCAGCCAGAGCCCAGTAATATAGTGCCAGTCAGAACCCAGTAATATAGTGCCAGCCAGAACCCAGTAATATAGTGCCAGTCAGAACCCAGTAATATAGTGCCAGCCAGAACCCAGTAATATAGTGCCAGTCAGAACCCAGTAATATAGTGCCAGCCAGAGCCCAGTAATATAGTGCCAGCCAGATGCCTGTAATATTATTCCAGTCAGAGCCCAGTAATATAGTGCCAGCCAGATGCCTGTAATATTATGCCAGTCAGAGCCCAGTAATATAGTGCCAGCCAGATGCCTGTAATATTATGCCAGTCAGAGCCCAGTAATATAGTGCCAGCCAGATGCCTGTAATATTATGCCAGCCAGATGCCCAGTAATATAGTGCCAGCCAGATGCCTGTAATATTGTGCCAGCCAGATGCCTGTAATATTGTGCCAGTCAGAGCCCAGTAATATAGTGCCAGCCAGATGCCTGTAATATTATGCCAGCCAGATGCCCAGTAATATAGTGCCAGCCAGAGCCCAGTAATATTATGCCAGCCAGAGCCCAGTAATATTATGCCAGCCAGATGCCCAGTAATATAGTGCCAGCCAGATGCCCAGTAATATAGTGCCAGCCAGATGCCTGTAATATTGTGCCAGTCAGATGCCCAGTAATATAGTGCCAGCCAGAGCCCAGTAATATAGTGCCAGCCAGATGCCCAGTAATATTATGCCAGCCAGATGCCTGTAATATTATGCCAGTCAGAGCCCAGTAATATAGTGCCAGCCAGATGCCTGTAATATTATGCCAGTCAGAGCCCAGTAATATAGTGCCAGCCAGAGCCCAGTAATATAGTGCCAGCCAGAACCCAGTAATATTGTGCCAGTCAGAACCCAGTAATATAGTGCCAGCCAGAGCCCAGTAATATAGTGCCAGTCAGAACCCAGTAATATAGTGCCAGCCAGAACCCAGTAATATAGTGCCAGTCAGAACCCAGTAATATAGTGCCAGCCAGAACCCAGTAATATAGTGCCAGTCAGAACCCAGTAATATAGTGCCAGCCAGAGCCCAGTAATATAGTGCCAGCCAGAACCCAGTAATATAGTGCCAGCCAGAGCCCAGTAATATTGTGCCAGTCAGAACCCAGTAATATAGTGCCAGTCAGAACCCAGTAATATAGTGCCAGCCAGAACCCAGTAATATAGTGCCAGTCAGAACCCAGTAATATAGTGCCAGCCAGAACCCAGTAATATAGTGCCAGTCAGAACCCAGTAATATAGTGCCAGCCAGAACCCAGTAATATAGTGCCAGTCAGAACCCAGTAATATAGTGCCAGCCAGAACCCAGTAATATAGTGCCAGTCAGAACCCAGTAATATAGTGCCAGCCAGAACCCACTAATATAGTGCCAGTCAGAACCCAGTAATATAGTGCCAGCCAGAGCCCAGTAATACTGTGCCAGTCAGAACCCAGTAATATAGTGCCAGCCAGAACCCAGTAATATAGTGCCAGTCAGAACCCAGTAATATAGTGCCAGCCAGAACCCAGTAATATAGTGCCAGTCAGAACCCAGTAATATAGTGCCAGCCAGAACCCAGTAATATAGTGCCAGTCAGAACCCAGTAATATAGTGCCAGCCAGAACCCAGTAATATAGTGCCAGTCAGAACCCAGTAATATAGTGCCAGCCAGAGCCCAGTAATATTGTGCCAGTCAGAACCCAGTAATATAGTGCCAGTCAGAACCCAGTAATATAGTGCCAGCCAGAACCCAGTAATATAGTGCCAGTCAGAACCCAGTAATATAGTGCCAGCCAGAACCCAGTAATATAGTGCCAGTCAGAACCCAGTAATATAGTGCCAGTCAGAGCCCAGTAATATAGTGCCAGTCAGAGCCCAGTAATATAGTGCCAGCCAGAGCCCAGTAATATTGTGCCAGTCAGAACCCAGTAATATAGTGCCAGTTAACCCCCCCCCCTCTCCCTCTCCCTCTCCCTCTCCCTCTCCCTAGTACTTACATGAATCTGCTCCGTGTCCCCCGCCGGATGTCTCCTCCGTGCAGTCTTCCCTCTTGCACGGAGGAGGGAAACAGTCACCGGATGTGACGCAACGTCACATCCGGCGTCATTTTTTTTTTTTTTTCCGGCCGTCGCATCCACATGATGCGGCTTGCCGGAAAAAAGCGGCAAGCAGGGGCTGTGGGCCCCGTTTGCCTCGCGTTCTGGGGGGGATTTCACCCTACCTGTCCCCCCCACATTTTTTCCTGGGGGGGATCCATCCCCCCCATCCCCCCCGCTTCCTACGCCCATGAGTCAGAGCCCAGGAATATTGTGCCAGTCAGAGCCCAGTAATAGTGTGCCAGTCAGATACCAGTAATATTGTGCCTTTCAGATGCCAGTAATATTGTGCAAGTCAGATACCAGGAATATTGTGCCAGTCAGATACCAGTAATATTGTGCCAGTCTGAGCCCAGTAATATTGTGCCCCTCAGACCCCACTAATATTGTGCCAGTCAGAGCCCAGTTATATTGTGCCAGTCAGAGCCCAGTAATATTGTGCCAGTCAGAGCCCAGTAATATTGTTTCCAGTCAGATACCAGGAATATTGTGCCAGTCAGATACCAGTAATATTGTGCCAGTCAGAGCCCAGGAATATTGTGCCACTCAGAGCCCAGTAATATTGTGCCAGTCAGAGCCCAGTAATATTGTACCAGTCAGATGCCTTTAATTCCCCCAACCCCCCCTCCCAGTACTTACCGAATGCTTCTTCTCCGTGTCCCCCACCGGATGTCTCCTCCGTGCACTGCACGGAGGAGGGAAACAGTCACCGGATGTGACATTACGTCACATCCGGCGTCAGTTTTTTTTTTTTCGGTCGCCGCATCCAGCAGCACGTTCAAAAAACGTGAACGTGGCAAGCAGGGGCTGTTGGCCCACGGGACAGCTGCCTTGGGCCCCCCAGGAGTAACTGGGCCCAGGGCAGCTGCCCCGTTTGCCCCGCGTTAAAGACGGCCGTGGTCAACGTCTATCATGCTTTTTTTTTACCCCTGTCTTTTAAAGCTTCCCATGCCGCTATCGCTTGTTTTCCCTCTCCATCCTCTTTTCCATTATTTCCTTTTTACTTGTGTCTCCTGCGTGCTCCTTCTCTTCCTGTAGTCTTCTTCTCGCTAACCCTGCAGTAGTCTTGTTTAGTAGTCAAGTACAGTAGTGTTGGGAGGCTATTCGCTAAAGGAAATGAACTGACAAGTTTAATAATTGCCCTAATTTTCCAGGACAGTCTTTGTTTTTTGTTCTTTCGTATCAAATTTGTGTCTGTCCTGGCATTATTTCTGCCTTTGCACAGCTTTAAAGGGACTGTCTGGTGCCCAAAATGCATCTTTCAAATATTAATGCATATTAATATGCTTTCAAAGTACTTTAAAATGCATATTGTACATTTTGCATTACTTAAAATATGAAATATTACAGCAATAATGTGTTGTACTGTTAAGAGATCCTACTGTGTACAAGAGCAAGTCTATTACATTCCACACAATGTATTCTATTCCAGCGGCACAGGAAGTGACTTAATGAAACAAAACATTATATGCCCAGTGTCTATATAATCAGCGATGCCACACCTGCGGCAAACATACAGAGTAATCACAGAGGGAAGGGCTTGAGTCAAATATTAAAAATGTGATTTATGCAAAATGTCTGCCTCAAATTACACTGGAAAAAGCTTGTGCACTATACAATAAGTAATCTTCAATCTTGCACCAAAGTGAGTTTGGAGTCTAGACCGTCCCTTTAACGCCTATGCACGTCTTTAAAGCTTAATTTTTTGCATCGAGTTACCCCGCGTTCCCCTTTCTCTACACTATTGTAGCACTTTTTGTTGTGTTATGCACAGCTTTGCAACAAAAAACAAAATAATAACACTGTTAATGTGTCACTTATTTTGCACGGTAAACCAAGCATGAAAAAACCAAAGTCTAGTCACTAAACAGCAAATCATGGTGAGCTGACAACATTTCTTGCATTAATCAGGCATTGCTAACACAGTTGTAAAGATAAATAGGTTGGAGAATTTTAACCCCTTCGTGATCCATGGTGCTTGCATCCCAGACGACAAAAGCACCAAAACGCCACTTTTAGTTCCTGGCCACCGATCACAAGGTGATTGGTAGCCAGGAACACAATGGCAGAGACCCGATCAGGGTTTTAATAGACCCTGTGGATCCCTGCCAAAAGATCGCTATTCAATAAAATGTAGCCGGTGCTTGCTTTGAGCATCTGCTACATTTTCCCTGTCAGACTGAGGCCACTCAAAGTGGCTCATCTGACGGGTAGGATTCTGCTGCAAGTCCCTGCAGTGGCATCCGAGCACAGCTCATCAAGGGGGGCCGCGATGAGCTCTTAAACCCTGGACGGCATAGAACGCCATAGCGCCACAATGGGGTTAATGCCTGATTTTTCAGTTTGGTTGTCAGTTCACCACAGTAAAATTGTTTAGTGAAAAGACCGTACTGTGTCTAGGAAACAGATGGTTATGTGATATACAGATGCTTGGTAATGCATCATATATACTGTAGATTTACAAATTGACAGTGCCTGATTAATACATCAATGGTGTGTAAATTGTAGATGTCTTTCCCATTGGAATTAATATAAATGGTAAGGGATACTAATTTTAAACTTGCAATCACTTTTAACGCATTTACAACTACTGCCCACAGGGTGGCAGAGTTGCATTATACTGATCTCTGATACACATAACTTAAACCTTTTCGGTACCAGTGTTTTCTGGCAATGTGAGAATTAAACATTCAGTCCATGAGAGCAAGTCACTGAGCACTGTTATCTGACGCCTGTGCAACTTTCTCCTCACCAATATGCTGAATATTCAGTTTACGCATACAGGTCAGTAGATAAATTAATGTCTCCAATCAGCTTGTCAATGTCATATTTGTCCCCAAACAGCTTGGCAGTGGCATCTTTGCCCCATACAACTTGCCAGTGTCATTTTTGACCAAACAGCTTGCAAGTGCCATCTTTGCCCCCAACAGCTTGTCAGTTCATTATTACCCTCACACATCCCTTGTCATAGCTTCTTGCACACCCAGGACATGACCCAGAAATGACATGGCAAGCCCAGGACTTAGCCCAGCACATGCACCATCACCCTCATTGCACATCCATGATTTACTCCAGCACCCCAGGACATTCCCCATCACCCACATTGCACACTCAGGATGTCACAACGTGGGATAGGAGACAAGGAAGGAGCCTCGTTGCATGCCATGATGTGGGGTCTGTTTGTACTCCACAACACATAACTGTGACCGAGACTGGACTGGTAGCTGAGACTGGAATGAGATGGGACTGGTAGCTCAGACTGAACTTCTGCTGGCAGAGCACTGGAATGGAACTGAGATGGTAGCGCAGAGGTATCTAGGACAGTTCTTTGCGGCTGCTTCACTGCTGACAGTTCAGCGTGGTAGTTTGAGCGATGAACCATCCCATCCCCTCACAGAGACCCTAACAGAATCTGGGTACAGAAAGAGTTATTCACCAGAAGAGAATCCACCTGACGATTAAGCCTCAGGTTTTATCCTCCCGAGATTTTTGCAATCAGACTAGTACCTTTTGATTTTTGCAATTAGACAATGGCTGTTTTAGGCAATGGGGTATATTCGATGCAAGGACTTGTTACTAGTGGGGTACCTCAGGGATCTGTACTTGGACCCATTCTCTTTAATATTTTTATTAGCGATATTGCAGAAGGTCTTGTTGGCAAAGTATGTCTTTTTGCTGATGATACAAAGATTTGCAGCAGGGTTGATATTCATGGAGGGATAAGCCAAATGGCAAATGATTTAGCTAAACTAGAAAAATGGTCAAAGCAGTGGCAACTGACATTTAATGTGGACAAGTGCAAGATTATGTACCTTGGGCGTAAAAACCCAAAAGCCGAATATAGACTATTTGGTACAGTCCTAACCTCAACATCTGAGGAAAGGGATTTAGGAGTAATAATTTCAGATGAGTTATAGGTAGGTAGGCAATGCAATAGAGCAGCAGGAAATGCTAGTAGAATGCTTGGTTGCATAGGGAGAGGTATTAGCAGTAGGAAGAGGGAAGTGCTCATGCCATTGTACAGAGCACTGGTGAGACCTCACTTGGAGTATTGTACGCAGTACTGGAGATTGGATCTCCAGAAGGATATTGAAAGTTCAGAGAAGCAGAGGCGGTTCTCTAATTAGGCGAGTTAGGCAGCCGCCTAAGACTCGCACTCATTGGGGCCTCGCAGCTGCCTTACTCACCTTACAGCCTTTGATACTAACCTTGTTGCCAGGAGGGAAACTCCGGTCGCTTTTTATTTTTTACATTTTATTGAAGCCGCACGGGGAGGAGGATGGCATAAAACAAGCAAAATCCTGGCATATTGAGTGGCAAAATCCTGGCATATTGAGTGGCAAAATCCTGGCATATTGAGTGGCTAAATCCTGGCTTATTGAATGGCAAAATCGTGACATATTGAGTGGCTAAATCCTGGCATATTGAGTGGCTAAATCCTGGCATACTGAGTGGCAAAATCCTGGCATATTGAGTGGCTAAATCCTGGCATATAGAGTGGCAAAATCCTGGCATATTGAGTGGCAAAATCCTGGCATATTGAGTGGCTAAATCCTGGCATTTAGAGTGGCAAAATCCTGTCATATCAAATGGCAAAAACCTGGCATATTGAATGGCTAAATCCTGGCATATTAAATGGCTAAATCCTGGCATATTAAATGGCTAAATCCTGGCATATTGAGTGGCAAAATACAGGCATATTGACCAACTGCTCCCAACCACCCTCCAAATTACATTAGACCTGGATAACATGCTTGTGAGGGTAGGTGGGGCGAGTGGGAGATATTGTCAGGTGGGGTGGTGGGGGGGTGGGTGTATGTGGCACAGAAAATGTATTCAGTAAGGGGCCCAGAAATTCCTGGTGGCGGCCCTGGTCATAACTTTAAGGGGAGGCATAGTCCACACTTTAAGGGGTGGCATAGAGATTCATTTTTTCCTCCTCTTTGAGTGCGATCGCACGGTGTTAAGATCACTTCGCTTTCACTGTCACAGTGCATCCGGTGCTATGAGGAAGAACAAATGGGCAGCGCAGAAGTGCCAGGCCTCCAGCAAAACGTGGTCTGTGAGACCACTTTCAACATTGAGCATCTTTCCTTCTGGCTGAGTTTTTCTGTTAGTGTGTGTTTTGTCCTGGCTGAGTGTGATTGTGTGCTGACTGAGTGTGTCTGTGAGTCAGTGTGTGCCGGCTGAGTGTGTCTGTGAATGACTGTGTGATATGTTAGTGTTCACATTTAGGACACAGCAAAATGAATGTGAGTTAGTCAGCCACACACTTTTTATCTATACCAAATGTTTATAGACATTTGTAGAATAATTATGAGACAAATAAAATTCTAGGAGCTGTAAATTCCTAGAAGCTGGGATTTAAGTCTGATCTTGAAATATGTTATTTATGCAGTTCATTTTTATTATCGCTCAGGCCCGCCATCAGGGGGTGATGGGCGATACTGGCGTCCCAGGTCACGCCAGAAAAAAAAAATTTGAGCGCGGCTTCAATAAAGTTTGTTAAAACGTGCAGAATGCTTCCCTCACAGCCGCGGACCGGCTAAACAGAGCAGAGCACCGGGAGACAGAGCAACAAGAAGTTAAGTACTGCGGAAGGGGAAGGAGAGGGTGCAAATAATGAGCATTATGCTGGCATATTGAGTGGCAAAATACTGGCATATTAAATGGCATATTGAGTGGCAAAAGAATGGCATATTAAATGGCAAAAGAGTGGCATATTGAGGGACAAAATACAGGCATGATAAATGGAAAAAGAATGGCATATTTAGGGGCAACATACTGGCATATTAAATGGCAAAAGAATGGCATATTGAGGGGCAAAATACTGCCATATTAAATGAAAAAAGAGTGGCATATGGAATGGCTAAATACTGGCATTTTAAATGGCAAAAGAATGGCATATTTAATAACTAAATAATGGCATTTTGAGTGGCAAAATACTGACTTATTGAGTGGCAAAATATTACTGGCATATTGGCCAACTGCTCCCAACCACCCTCTATATTACACTAGACCGGGATAACATGCTTGTGAGGGTAGGTGGGGCGAGTGGGAGATATTGTCGGGGGGGTGGAGGGGGTAAGGGCCCCAGAGAATTTGTTCAGTAAGCTGCCCTGCAATTCTTGGTGGCAGCCCTTGCATATATCTTATTTAATAATGCGTGTCGGTGAGGGCCTCATGTTCAACTTTCGCCTAAGGCCTCACAAAGTCTAGAGCCGCCTCTGCAGAGTAGGGCTACTAAACTGGTTCATGGGCTGAAGGATAAACCTTACCAGGAAAGGTTAAAGCATCTTAACATGTATAGCTTGGAGGAAACAGGGGGGATATGATAGAAACATTTAAATACATAAAGGAAGAGAGTATATTTAAAAGAAGAAAAACTACCACAACTAGAGGACATAGTCTAAAATTAGAGGAGCAACAATTTTAAAGTAATATCAGGAAGTATTATTTACTGAGAGGGTAGTGGATGTATGGAATAGCCTTCCAGTGGAAGTGGAACACAGTCAAGGATTTTAAGCATGCGTGGGATAGGCTTAAGGCTATACTAGCTATAAGATAGGGAACTGGGGACTAATAAATGTATTTAGAAAATTTGGCAGACTAGATAGACCGACTGGTTCTTATCCACAGACTCATTCTATGTTTGTATGTTTCTATGTTTACCACCAAAACTTAAGATGGAACCATGGAGACTAAAACAGAAGTACACCAGGATACACCAATAACAAAAGACCCAAAGGAAACACAGCAGAAGGGCAAGACAAAAAGCGTAGTCAGATGGGAAGAAGGTCGAAGCTGGCAGCAAATAGGCAGGGTCAGAGACAGGAAAGAAATCATCAACAGGAATCAGGAACAGAGATCAAGAATAGCAAGAAAGGCTGTAAAGCAATGCAATGAAAACTGCAGGTATATATTGGGCTGGGCTGCAAGTTAAAGAGGCCAGCTGACACCAAGAGAGGAGAAGAAATACAAATACTGCGGCCACTAGAGCCTTAAGGGGAAACAGCCACAAAACCTGAATATAATATACAGTAGTCAGAAAAATGGGTAGAACAGTGACACAGGACTTATGTTAGCACTGCTCCCCCCCATGTCTGTGGCCTCCCCTCTTCTCCTCCCTCCCATGTCTGTGGTCTTTTTTCCCCTTCTCCCTCCCATGTCTGTGGTCTTTCTTCCCCTCCTCCCTCCCATGTCTGTGGTCTTTCCTCCTCGTGGGGTCTTAGATCAACTGATACGAGGGTCTCCCTGATTCTGATTACACTGAGCAGAATACTGCTCAGGAAGATGTGAGTGGATCTATATATATGAATTCTCACTAGTCACTTTTTATATAGATATACTACACTATAATATATTTAATTGTTTTTTCCCTTTGCATACTATGGAGAGGATTGCCTCAATTTAAAGGGTAATCACAAGTGTGAAGTGTTTGGGAGAGGCGCACAGATTCACGTTTTTATTTCCTGCCCTCCTCCCTCCCATGTCTGTGGTCTTTCCTCCCCTTCCCTCCCTCCCTCCCTCCCTCCTATGTGTGTGATCTTTCCTCCCCTCCCTCCCATGTGTGTGGTCTGTGCCCCGCATTTTTACAATGTGGCACTAAAGGAGGGAGGTGGACCTCACCGAGGACGAGGTGAAGATCCACCCCCTCCTTGTATCTTAAACACCAAAACAACTGCTAACTTGTGTGTGTGTATGTGACTGACTCTATTGGGGCTATTCACTAAAAAGTGAGTTTAAGTGAATAGCAAGTAAGTTGAAGTGAGATGAACATTTCAACCATTGTGCAGGAACAAACCTGGTTAGTTCCCCCGCTAAGTGAACTTATCAGGTTTCTTCATGCACAATGTATAGCTGAATTGCTGAGTTGAAATGCTGCTCTCATCTCAACTCACCTGCTATTCACTTCAACTCACCATTGAGTGAATAGCCCCATATGTGTGTGTGTGTGTGTGTGTGAATGTATGCTCCTCTCTCATTTCCCCTTCTGTGTTCTCTCCTGTCTCATCTCACCCCCTTCCGTGTTCTCTCCTCTCATCCCCCCTTCTTTATCTCCTCTCTCATCTCCCCTTTGTGTTATCTCCTCTCTCATCTCCCCCTTCTATATTATCTCCTCTCTCATCTCCCTCCTTCTGAGTTATCTCCTCTCTCCTTTTCCTCCTTCTGTGTTCTCTCATCTCGTCCTTTCTTCTATGTTCTCTACTCTCTCATTTCCCCTTCTGTATTTTCTCCTTTCTCATCTCCCTACTTCTGTATGCTCTCCTCTCTCATACCCCCTTCTGTGTTCTCTGCTCTCTCATCACCCCTTCTGTGTTCTCTGCTCTCTCATCTCCCTCCTTCTGTGTTATCTCCTCTCTCCTTTTCCTCCTTCTGTGTTCTCTCCTCTCATCCTTCCTTCTATGTTCTCTACTCTCTCATTTCCCCTTCTGTATTTTCTCCTTTCTCATCTCCCTACTTCTGTATGCTCTCCTCTCTCATACCCCCTTCTGTGTTCTCTGCTCTCTCATCACCCCTTCTGTGTTCTCTGCTCTCTCATCTCTCCTTCTGTGTACTCTCCTCTGCTTGGAATCATCACTATGCGCGGGGAGTGCGAAGCAGCACTGATTGAGCTCTGAGTATGTTTAAAACACAGAGCCAATTCTGCCTGTGACTCCACCCGAGTGATCCACACTGCTCTGCAGGGTGGGGGAAGACCTTCACCTCGCACCCACTTCTTGTGGGGAGAAAAACAAACAAACACAGGATCTGAGATTCGGGGCTATGGAACTGATATTCAGAGCTTCAGCCCCAGTAGCCACCCCGCCCCCTTCCCCAGCAACGTCACTGGTAAGGGGTCATTAGCCAAAGCTATCTTTGACTATTTTGTACCCAGAACACCATGTGGTCACATGTAGAACAAACCCCACTGAGGATTCTGGACTCAATCTTTCTTTACATAAAAACACATTTTACATTTTAAAAATGAGCAAACCATCGACTAGTTGCTTTCCAGGTTTTATTGTAATTTGTGTAATATAGCGATTGACCTGTTTCTCCATGGAAAATGTTGTTGCCTCGCGATTGGGAAAGAGCGTGCAGCGTGCATGGTGCTCCTCTGCATCTGGTTCCATCATCAGCACCAGATATAAAATCTTCAATGGTCCCTATGTATAGGGTTTTCAGATTGATGGCTCTGGTAATGAGTGGGATAGGGACAGAGGAGCCGTGGTAGATGAGCACACCCCAAAGATCGGCCGAGTTTGGTGAATTTCTTTATGTGAGGTTGCAGGAATTACACTAGATTACTATTAAGATCTTTAAACCTGATAAAAAAGATTGCAAAACAAATAAAACATTCAGAATACTGACATCAATATTATAATTCTTCCCTGTTCTTTACAGTAATGTCATGAAGTATTTTCATGCCATGTAATACTCACTTTGTCATGTAAAGTGAGAGAGAACAGTGTTGATACATTTGAAATCACACATAATTGCCATAATAATTACCATGGTGTTCAGTACTTATGACCAGCTATTTTTTAAACTCCCATTACAGAATCGGTCCCCAGTGGGTTGCAGAAGCTTCTTCTTGAAGACCAACAGGTCAACCGGCACCACCAGGGAGTCTGGGAGTCTACCCATGTATGTACTGAAATCTATGTATCTACACAGCTATGTACATATGGTATGACATATCGACTACTACACTGACATATGTACTGCACCCATTTCCCTTAATGACTTACAGCATTCATTTGTACATTTTAACTGCTGCAGTGTGCAACTTTTCCACTCTCTCTCCAGCTAACATTCTTCCCAATTCCAGTTCTCTATACACACCTTACAGCTTCTCCATTTGTGGCAGCTATTTAAACATGTGCTGCCACATGCAAGATTCCCTATCTGTACATTCATAGCTATCCTTGACACAGTTCTTACATGTGTTAGACAGGGACATCCCTATAATGGGGCAGAGTGGGGCAGCTGTCCCATACGGCACCCTGTCAGAGACGTCTTTCTATTTTTCTGTGTCTCTGAGGGAGCTTGATTGAAGGAGGTCTCAGCCAATCAGGGGAGACTGCTCAATTCTCCTGATTGGCTGAGAGTTCAGAAGCCTCCCGTGATTGGCTGAGACCTCCTTCACAGGGAGTTCAAAGGAAATAGAGATGCTTGCAGCAGGTAAGTTAAAAATGGACAGTGTGTGAATGTGTGTATGTCAGTGTCAGTGAGTGTGTGTGTATATGTCAGGGTGAGTGAGAGTGTGTTTGTATGTCAGTGTGAGTGAGTGTGTCAGTGTGAGAGTGTGTGTGTATGTCAGTGCGAGTGTGTGTGTATGTAAGTGAGAGTGTGTGTATGTCAGTGTGAGTGTGTATGTCAGTGTGAGTGAGTGTGTGTATGTCAGTGTGTGTTTGTCAGTGTGAGTGTGTGTCAGTGTGAGTGAGAGTGTGTGTGTATGTCAGTGAGAGTGAGAGACTATCTGTGTATGTGTGTGAGTAGCATTTAGTTTTTCGCCCCAGGCAGCACAATGTCTTGGGCCGGCCCTGGTCTTAGAGTAACTACAGGTGTGTGAGCTATGTGTGTAGTGCAATTTTAAATGTGGCCTCTAGTGTATGAGTATTTTGAATGCACTACCCTTTTCTTCACCGTCTCATTGGAGCGATTATTCCCACTAACTTCACTTGACTGCATCCAGGACCTCCTGCCACATTATTTCTCCTCCTCAGGCTTGTTTTCTTGGCTGCTGTCCATATCACCAAGTTGTAGTACTGACACTTCCAGTACACACCCTGGCCTGACCCTTGGCTTGTCATCTTTCTTTATTGTTGTAAGCTGCAGAAATCTACAAATCCTGCTGTAAAATATGTAATGGAGATTTGGAGGATGCCACTTGGGTTCAGTATTGTAACGGAGCATCTACCGGACATAGTAGACCCTCTGCCCGTTGTGTGAAATCACCTCCTTAGCCCCCCGATTAAAGCTCAGCATTCACCCAGCAAGTCTTTCCTGAACCTTGCTCTTTGTACCCAAATAGCAGACAGGAGACTACTAGCAGTTAGGTACAGCAAGAATATAGCCCCCAGACAAGGTCGGGGAGGGGCAATCATGACAGGGTGCTGAGAGGATATGTCAGCCTATAGTGGGAATTAGTGGCAGGAGTTGGGAGAGTATAAAAGATAGTAACAGGAAGTTTGGGGGCCATTTTAGGAAAGTTTTTTCCCCCATACCTGTTGTCCCACCCACCCTCCCTAATTTTATGGTTAATGAGCCTTTATTTATTTATTTATTACATGTCACAGCGTTGGCGGAAGCTTGCAGGGTATCCAGGAGGGTTAATGGAAGATTTGGATTGGGAGAGTCAATCGGGACTCTGGTGGGAGGTTCGAGGGATATGCCCAGAACATGGACTTCGGCAGCCACCTGGATACTCTTGCAAGCTTGGTTGGTTTTCCTGTATATGGAATGTTTAATGTTTTATGTTTATGTTTAGTCATTGTATTAATTATGGATATATATATATGTGGAATGAGAATATATATGTGTATATGATTGTAAATGCAATGGCTATTTAAATAAAGTGCTGTGGCCGTTGTTTTACCCCACAGTCTGGTTTTAAGTTTTAGTTATTTCTAGGCAAATACATATCCTCAATGATAGAAGCTACCATGTCATGAACAACTCCTTTATTTGTGTAACAACACAGACTTATAAAAAGACATAAACATGACATCACAGACATTAGTATACAATGGGGGGATGGAACTAAACATAGATACCATAGATACCATAGTGTGCCACTCAGAGCCTAGTAATATTGTGCCAGTCAGATACCCGGAATATTGTGCCATTCAGAGCCCAGTTATATTGTACCAGTCAGATACCAGTAATATTGTGCCAGTCAGATACCAGTAATATTGTGCCACTCAGAGCCCAGTAATATTGTGCCAGTCAGATACCAGGAATATTGTGTCATTCAGGGCCCAGTAATAGTGTGCCAGTCAGATGCCTGTAATATTGTGGCAGTCAGAGCACAGTAATAGTATGCCAGTCAGAGCCCAGTAATAGTGTGCCAGTCAGAACCCAGTAATATTATGCCAGTCAGATACCAGGAATATTGTGCCAGTCAGAGCCCAGTATTATTGTGCCAGTCAGAGCCCAGTAATATTGTATATATTTATTGAATTAAAAAAAAAAGACCTAAGTGTAAGGCAACACACAATCAAAAAGAGTTTTGCTAGTAAACATGAAACTATTCCCGCATATTTAGTAGAATTGTTATTGAAACAAAATGCATATCTTGTTTTTATTTACTTAATCTGAACTAATAAAAATAATCACTGTCTCAATATTGCAGCCAAAGGACTCTCCATTGCACCTATATTGCAACCTATAAGACTTGCCAATGCATCCATAGTGCACACTTGCCATTGCACCCCATGACTTGCATTTTAACCCATACAGCACACACTTATTACTGCACCAATGTTGCACGCCAGGATGTGCCATGCTACCCTTTTTCCACAAACTTACCTTTGTACCCATATTGCACCAAAGGACTTGCCATTGCACCCATATTGCACCCCAGTACTTCTGATTGCCCCTTTATTTCACGCCAGAACCTGCCATTTCACCCATATTGTACCCCAGGACTTTCTACTGCATCCATACTGCACACCTTTGTCATTGCACAGATTTTACACTCCAGGACTTGCCATTGCAACAATAGGATTTGTTACTCACCCCAGCCCTCCTTCCCTAGTGAAACACATCCCTAGTGTTTTGTGGCTGATGTCTGTGCGGTGCCCAGGCACACAGACTTTCTCTATGTCTGTGTCACACTGCCCAAGTGTGAATCGGATCACCAGTGGTCATGATCTCTGATGCTCTGACTTCCGGAGACACTTGAGGGTGTTGAGGCAGCCATATGAGGTGTCTATGCTTCGGCTGAGTGCCCAGACCTCCTGTACTGTGAGATCCTGGTCCCTTCAGCTATTGAGGTCTGATTACAAGGCAACCTAGATTATAAGTTATCACTTTTTCTGGAAAAAAAAAACAACGTGCATTATATTATAGCAAATGTGCAAATTCTGGATTGTTTGCTGACGTCTGCCTCTGTCAGTCCAGTTTTTATACTGAAGGGTCTATTTAATGTGGAGAGAATTGCAGGAAATTGAGATGGGAATTTCAAACTTTAGGCCGATGTCACCGAGTTGGAAACATTCTGCAATGCAACGGAAAGGGAGAATTTTTCCAACTTAGCTACATGACCTTAAGCTTGAGATTAAGCTTTAGATTCACATCTATATTCCCTGCATTTCGCTGTTCATTGAGTGGACCCTTCAGTATGAATTATAGCGTGCAGACTGTCCCTACATTATTCCTGCACAGAAGCTCCTAGCAGACTTCATCTCCTTGATTGTAAAGCTTGAGATTTCAGAACTGATGGTCACAGTGGGCACCATCATATATTTCAGAGTTAACCATCATGGATCTTCTTTGGCACAGGTGAGCTCAATAAAAGCAGTGATGAAAAGCTGAACATGATTACAGAACATTTCGATTGGCTCCAAAGCCAGGATCCAACTGAAGTTGAAGGACGAATGAGGATTACTCATGCATAACTCCCAACACTACATCCCCCCCCCCCCCACAATTCAGGATGCCCAGGGGTATGGTTTGGGAGTGTCAGCCAGGGCCAATTCTGGGCGGGTGCATGAGGTGCACCGTGCCCAGGAGCACGGGAGGAGAGGCCCTGAAGCAGGGAGCTCTCTCCCTAGAACATCCTCCTCCTTGTTAAACCAAGCACAGGATGGGTGCAGATCGGCGCCATGTTTCCCCTTAGGCCTCAGTCAGCGCTTTCTGCTCATTCCATGCAAAGTGATGACTCAGAGCTTCGGTAAATAATGGTCAGAGTCATCACTATGTGTGGGGATATCAAGGCAGCGCTAATTGAGTTCTGAGATGAGGTCAGTAGGGGGCATGGAAAAGGGACATGGGAAGAGACAAATTCATGGTAGGTAGGAGGTATAGGAGAAAGATATGGGGGGAGAGACAGACGTGTTAAAGGCACAGAGGAGACAGACAAACATGGGGATCATGGAACAAAAAGACAAATAGAGGGTATGGGGTGAGTGTTGGGAGAAAGATACACATGGGGTTAAGAGGAGGGAGAGAGAGACATGGGGAGACAGATACATAGGGGTTATGAGGAGTGAGAGAGACATGCTGGAGATATACATGGGGATATAGGAGGCGAAACAGAGATATGCAGACCAAGAGACTACCATGGAGAGCATGGGGAACAGAAAGATAGACACGGAAAAATACATGGGGTATGATGGGAGAGACAGACATGGGGTATGAGTGGAGAAAGAGAGACAGACATGGGGCAGGAGTGGAGAAAGAAAGACAGACAATGGGTATTAGTGGAGAGAGAGAGAGAGAAAGACATACAATGGGTATGAGTGGTGAGAGAGAGACAAAGACAGACATTGGGTATGAGTGGAGAGAGAGAGAGAGAGAGAAAGACAGACGTTGGGTATGAGTGGGGAGAGAGACAGACATTGGGTATGAGTGGCGAAAGAGAGAGACACAGAAATTGGGTATGAGTGGAGAGAGAGAGAGAGAGAGAGAGACATGAGGGTATTGGGAGAGAGAGAAAGACATGAGGGTATGGGGAGAGAGAGAAAGACATGAGGGTATGGGGAAAGAGAGAGAGAGAAAGACATGAGGGTATGGGGAAAGAGAGAGAAAGACATGAGGGCATGGGGAGAGAGAGAGACACGTTAGTGACTGACATGGTGAGCATGGTGGAATATTATTTATCGCTCCTTGTGTACTTCTTTTCCAGTGATGCTCATCCAGACTTTGGCTGGTTGGGCATCATGGGAATGGTAGTTAAAACTCATTCCAGACAGCAAAAAGTTTCCCGTGTTGCTGGCTGAGCATCATAGAAATAAATAAAACCACTACACAGTATTATGTCCAAATATATAACTTTATTTAAAATAAATGTTTGTGTTGGTCCTTTACATCAAAATAAAGTTTGTGCCCTCCTCCCCCTCTCCCCAATAATGAAATAGGCATGTCTGGAACATACATGTCTAAAGGGGAGGAGTTCGTAATATAACCTGCACCCAGATGCCTGTGACCCTAGTATCGGCCCTGGTGTCAGCGATACTGCTCATGCATTGTATTACAGTTGACAGTGACAGATCAACTGCCCATGCGCAGACCTCTTAAAAGTTTTGAGGTATGCTCATGAGAACTTTGAACTGCACAGGTAATTTAGCCACCCACTTCATGACACAGTTACACTCATGTTAACTGGAATTGCAAGCGCACACTGCTTTGACATTTTTATCTGATTTAAATTTAAACATAGAGTAAAAAATTGAGAATTTGTTTTAAGAGCAAGAGAGGTGTCAGATTTCATAAAATTGTGAATAAAACAGCAGCCATGAATTCATATGAGTTATCTGACATCTTAAATTTTAGAATATTTTGTGTTCCTTTAAATGATGAGCTGGTTAGATTAAACTGGTTGTCACATAAGAGAAAACATTTGAGGCAGTGCTTGCTTTGTTCTATTTTGTTCCGTGGTGGGATATGTCTGGTATTCTACCTGCGTTGCAGTCATGCACCCAACATGCTCAGCCGGCCAGGAAATTGTTTATCACTGTCCATGTTGGAAACTGTTTTCAACATGCATTCACAAACCTCTGCAGTCAAAGTCCAATGTCCCAGTTACCTAGCAACCAGCTCCTTTAACACAAGACTCTGCAATACATCCACTCAAGACATGCACACCATAGTGTATACAGAGAAGCAGAGGCGTTGCTAGGTTTCCAAAAGATCTGGGGCTATAGCCCATAAGACTTTTTTAGTTTTTTAAATGGAACCATACGGGCACTTACTAGGGTTGCCACCTTTTCTTCAGAAAAATACAGGCCTTGCTACTGTCTCCATAGACTTAACATTGGCCAGATGCCAATTTTTTACCGGCCTGCCGGTAACATACCGGCCAGGTGGCAACCCTAGCACTTACCAATATATGCTCACCGCTCTAAGATTCATGCCCGTTTTGTAATCTAGGAGCCTTCACAGGGCCGGCCATTTGAATGTGTGTATGTCAGTGTGATTGTGTGTGTATGTCAGTGTGAGTGTGTGTGTATGTCAGTGTGAGTGAGTGTGTGTATGTCAGTGTGAGTGTGTGTATGTCAGTGTGAGTGAGTGTGTGCATGTCAGTGTGAGTGAGTGTGTGCATGTCAGTGTGAGCGAGAGTGTGTGTATATCAGTGTGAGAGAGAGTGTGTGTATGTCAGTGTGAGTGTGTGTATGTATGTATGTATGTAACTGGCTGTGTGTATGTGTTTGTGTATATGTATGTAACTGGCTGTGTATGTGTTGTGTGTGTGTGTGTATGTATGTAACTAGCTGTGTATGTGTTGTGTGTGTGTGTGTGTATGTATGTAACTGGCTGTGTGTGTGTGTGTATGTATGTAACTGGCTGTGTGTTGTGTGTGTATGTATGTAACTGGCTGTGTGTGCGTTGTGTGTGTGTATGTATGTAACTGGCTGTGTGTATGTGTTTGTGTATATGTATGTAACTGGCTGTGTATGTGTTGTGTGTGTGTATGTATGTAACTGGCTGTGTATGTGTTGTGTGTGTGTGTATGTATGTAACTGGCTGTGTGTGTGTTGTGTGTGTGTATGTATATAACTGGCTGTGTGTGTGTTGTGTGTGTGTATGTATGAAACTGGCTGTGTGTGCGTTGTGTGTGTGTGTGTGTATGTATGTAACTGGCTGTGTGTTGTGTGTGTGTGTATGTATGTAACTGACTGTGTGTGTGTGTATGTATGTAACTGGCTATGTGTTGTGTGTGTGTATGTATGTAACTGGCTGTGTGTGTGTTGTGTGTGTATGTATGTAACTGGCTGTGTGTATGTGTTTGTGTATATGTATGTAACTGGCTGTGTATGTGTTGTGTGTGTGTATGTATGTAACTGGCTGTGTATGTGTTGTGTGTGTGTATGTATGTAACTGGCTGTGTGTGTGTTGTGTGTGTGTGTGTATGTATGTAACTGGCTGTGTGTTGTGTGTGTGTATGTATGTAACTGGCTGTGTGTGTGTTGTGTGTGTATGTATGTAACTGGCTGTGTAGGTGTATGTATGTATGTATGTAAATGTTTGTGTATGTGTTGTGTATGTATGTATGTAACTGGCAGTGTATGTGTTGTGTATGTCTGTATGTATGTAACTGGCTGTGTATGTGTTGTGTATGTATGTATGTAACTGGCTGTGTATGTGTTGTGTGTGTGTGCATGTATGTAACTGGCTGTGTATGTGTGTTTGTTTATATGTATGTAACTGGCTGTGTGTGTGTTGTGTGTGTGTATGTATGTAACTGGCTGTGTGTGTGTTGTGTGTGTGTGTATGTATGTAACTGGCTGTGTGCGTGTTGTGTGTGTGTATGTATGTAACTGGCTGTGTGTGTGTTGTGTGTGTGTGTATGTATGTAACTGGCTGTGTGTTGTGTGTGTGTGTGTGTATGTAACTGTCCGTGTGTGTTGTGTGTGTGTATGTATGTAACTGGTTGTGTGTGTATGTATGTAACTGGCTGTGTGTTGTGTGTGTGTATGTATATAACTGGCTGTGTGTGTGTTGTGTGTGTGTATGTATGTAACTGGCTGTGTGTGTGTTGTGTGTGTGTGTGTATGTATGTAACTGGCTGTGTGTGTGTATGTATGTAACTGGCTGTGTGTTGTGTTGTGTATGTATGTATGTAACTGGCTGTGTATGTGTTGTGTGTGTGTGCATGTATGTAACTGGCTGTGTATGTGTGTTTGTTTATATGTATGTAACTGGCTGTGTGTGTGTTGTGTGTGTGTATGTATGTAACTGGCAGTGTATGTGTTGTGTATGTCTGTATGTATGTAACTGGCTGTGTGTGTGTTGTGTATGTATGTATGTAACTGGCTGTGTATGTGTTGTGTGTGTGTGCATGTATGTAACTGGCTGTGTATGTGTGTTTGTTTATATGTATGTAACCGGCTGTGTGTGTGTTGTGTGTGTGTATGTATGTAACTGGCTGTGTGTGTGTTGTGTGTTTGTGTATGTATGTAACTGGCTGTGTGCGTGTTGTGTGTGTGTATGTATGTAACTGGCTGTGTGTGTGTATGTATGTAACTGGCTGTGTGTTGTGTGTGTGTGTGTGTGTGTATGTAACTGGCTGTGTGTGTGTGTGTATGTATGTAACTGGTTGTGTGTGTATGTATGTAACTGGCTGTGTGTTATGTGTGTGTATGTATATAACTGGCTGTGTGTGTGTTGTGTGTGTGTATGTATGTAAATGGCTGTGTGTGTGTTTATGTATGTAACTGGCTGTGTGTGTGTATGTATGTAACTGGCTGTGTGTTGTGTGTGTGTATGTATGTAACTGGCTGTGTGTGTGTTGTGTGTGTATGTATGTAACTGGCTGTGTGTATGTGTTTGTGTATATGTATGTAACTGGCTGTGTATGTGTTGTGTGTGTGTATGTATGTAACTGGCTGTGTATGTGTTGTGTGTGTGTATGTATGTAACTGGCTGTGTGTGTGTTGTGTGTGTGTGTGTATGTAACTGGCTGTGTGTTGTGTGTGTGTATGTATGTAACTGGCTGTGTGTGTGTTGTGTGTGTATGTATGTAACTGGCTGTGTAGGTGTATGTATGTATGTATATAACTGGCTGTGTATGTGTTGTGTATGTATGTATGTAACTGGCTGTGTATGTGTTGTGTGTGTGTGCATGTATGTAACTGGCTGTGTATGTGTGCTTGTGTACATGTATGTAACTGGCTGTGTGTCTGTTGTGTGTGTGTATGTATGTAACTGGCTGTGTGTGTGTTGTGTGTGTGTATGTATGTAACTGGCTGTGTGCGTGTTGTGTGTGTGTGTATGTATGTAACTGGCTGTGTGTGTGTTGTGTGTGTGTGTATGTATGTAACTAGCTGTGTGTTGTGTGTGTGTGTGTGTATGTATGTAACTGGCTGTGTGTGTGTTGTGTGTGTGTGTATGTATGTAACTGGCTGTGTGTTGTTTGTGTGTATGGATGTAACTGGCTGTGTGTGTGTTGTGTGTGTATGTATGTAACTGGCTGTGTATGTGTTGTGTGTGTGTGTATGTATGTAACTGGCTGTGTATGTGTTGTGTGTGTGTGTGTGTATGTATGTAACTGGCAGTGTGTGTGTGTATGTATGTAACTGGCTGTGTGTTGTGTGTATGTATGTATGTAACTGGCTGTGTGTGTGTTGTGTGTGTGTGTATGTATGTAACTGGCTGTGTGTTGTGTGTGTGTATGTATGTAACTGGCTGTGTAGGTGTGTGTATGTATGTATGTATGTAACTAGTTGTGTATGTGTTGTGTATGTATGTATGTAACTGCCAGTGTATGTGTTGTGCATGTCTGTATGTATGTAACTGGCTGTGTATGTGTTGTGTATGTATGTATGTAACTTGCTGTGTATGTGTTGTGTGTGTGTGTATGTATGTATGTAACTGGCTGTGTATGTGTGTTTGTGTATATGTATGTAACTGGCTGTGTGTGTGTGTATGTATGTAACTGGCTGTGTGTGTGTTGTGTGTGTGTGTGTATGTATGTAACTGGCTGTGTGCGTGTTGTGTGTGTGTATGTATGTAACTGGCTGTGTGTGTGTTGTGTGTGTGTGTGTATGTAACTGGCTGTGTGTGTGTTGTGTGTGTGTGTATGTATGTAACTGGCTGTGTGTTGTGTGTGTGTATGTATGTAACTGGCTGTGTGTGTGTTGTGTGTGTATGTATGTAACTGGCTGTGTGTATGTGTTTGTGTATATGTATGTAACTGGCTGTGTGTATGTGTTTGTGTATATGTATGTAACTGGCTGTGTATGTGTTGTGTGTGTGTGTATGTATGTAACTGGCTGTGTATGTGTTGTGTATGTATGTATGTAACTTGCTGTGTATGTGTTGTGTGTGTGTGTATGTATGTATGTAACTGGCTGTGTATGTGTGTTTGTGTATATGTATGTAACTGGCTGTGTGTGTGTGTATGTATGTAACTGGCTGTGTGTGTGTTGTGTGTGTGTGTGTATGTATGTAACTGGCTGTGTGCGTGTTGTGTGTGTGTATGTATGTAACTGGCTGTGTGTGTGTTGTGTGTGTGTGTGTGTATGTAACTGGCTGTGTGTGTGTTGTGTGTGTGTGTATGTATGTAACTGGCTGTGTGTTGTGTGTGTGTATGTATGTAACTGGCTGTGTGTGTGTTGTGTGTGTATGTATGTAACTGGCTGTGTGTATGTGTTTGTGTATATGTATGTAACTGGCTGTGTGTATGTGTTTGTGTATATGTATGTAACTGGCTGTGTATGTGTTGTGTGTGTGTGTATGTATGTAACTGGCTGTGTATGTGTTGTGTGTGTGTGTGTGTATGTATGTAACAGGCTGTGTGTGTGTTGTGTGTATGTATGTAACTGGCTGTGTGTTGTGTGTATGTATGTATGTAACTGGCTGTGTGTGTGTTGTGTGTGTGTGTATGTATGTAACTGGCTGTGTGTTGTGTGTGTGTATGTATGTAACTGGCTGTGTAGGTGTGTGTATGTATGTATGTAACTGGTTGTGTATGTGTTGTGTATGTATGTATGTATGTAACTGGCAGTGTATGTGTTGTGTATGTCTGTATGTATGTAACTGGCTGTGTATGTGTTGTGTATGTATGTATGTAACTGGCTGTGTATGTGTTGTGTGTGTGTGTATGTATGTATGTAACTGGCTGTGTATGTGTGTTTGTGTATATGTATGTAACTGGCTGTGTGTGTGTGTATGTATGTAACTGGCTGTGTGTGTGTATGTATGTAACTGGCTGTGTGTGTGTGTTGTGTGTGTGCATGTATGTATGTAACTGGCTGTGTAAGTGTTGTGTGTATGTATGCAGGGCCGGCGCTACCATAAGGCATCACAGACGGCTGCCTTAGGGCGCACCAAGGGGGGGGCGGGAAAATCGCTCGCTCCCCCAGGCCCGTTTACTTACCTTCTTCCTGCTCTGTCTCCCGGTGCAGGTCCGTGGCTGTGAGGGAAGCGTTGTGCCTATGTGTATTGGTGTCACTGTGTGTGTGTAAGTGGTAAGGGTGTGTGTAAGTGTGTCACTTTCTGTGCAAGGGTGTGTGTGTAAGTGTGTCACTGTGTCTGTGTAAGGGTGTGTGTGTAGGTGTGTCACTGTGTCTGTGTAAGGGTGTGTGTAAGTGTGTCACTGTGTCAGTGTAATGGTGTGTGTGTAAGTGTGTCACTGTGTCTGTGTAAGGGTGTGTGTAATTGTGTCACTGTGTCTGTGTAAGGGTGTGTGTAAGTGTGTCACTGTGTCTGTCTAAGGGTGTGTGTGTGAGTGGTAAGTGTGTCTGTGTAAGGGTGTGTGTGTGAGTGGTAAGTGTGTCTGTGTAAGGGTGTGTGTGTAAGTGGTAAGTGTGTCTCTGTGTGTGTCTGCAAGGGTGTCTTTGTATTTAAGTGTTTTAATGTATGACACATTTAGAGAATGCGAGTTGAATATTTAGATGTATTTATTTTCTACACTATACATTATACTTTATTTATATAAAATGTATGGAGGGTTGGTGGTGTGGGAAGTGTGGCAGGTCAGAGGAGGGGGGCACCAAAATGCACCTACACCTGTGTAGATGAAAATCCTTGCACCGGCCCTGGCCATAGGTCCAACTTGCAGACTGTTCTTCTGTTTCTGGCACCTCAGTGGAGGAATAATCCCCATAGCCAACACATAGGCTCGGCCGGCGCCACCAGTAAGGCGACCTAGGCAGCTGCCTAGGGCGCATTTTGGCTGGGGGCATAGGAAAGCCATGTGTCAAAAAAAATAAAATAATCCTCCTCCTTACTTACCTCGTCGGCGTTGCTGCGTCTCCGGTGCTGGGCCGCCTGTGGCTGAGAGGGAAGCGTTGTGCGCTCTCCGGTAAAGTTTTTTTTTTTTTAAACAAACTTTATTGAAAGCGCATTGGCTGGAGGGGAGCGCACAACGCTTCCCTCTCAGCCACAGGCGCCCCAGCACCGGAGACAGAGCATCAGCAGCGACGAGGTAAGTAAGGGAAGGAAGGGGGAAAGTCCAGGCATATCGTGGGGTCAAAGTCCTGGCATATCGTGGGGGCAAAGTCCTGGCATATCGTGGGGGCAAAGTCCAGGCATATTGGGGGGCAAAGTCCAGGCATATCGTGGGGGCAAAGTCCAGGCATATCGTGGGGGCAAAGTCCTGGCATATCGTGGGGGCAAAGTCCTGGCATATCGTGGGGGCAAAGTCCAGGCATATTGGGGGGCAAAGTCCAGGCATATTGGGGGGCAAAGTCCTGGCATATTGTGGGGGCAAAGTCCTGGCATATTGTGGGGGCAAAGTCCTGGCATATCGTGGGGGCAAAGTCCTGGCATATTGGGGGGCAAAGTCCAGGCATATTGGGGGGCAAAGTCCTGGCATATTGTGGGGGCAAAGTCCTGGCATATCGTGGGGGCAAAGTCCTGGCATATTGGGGGGCAAAGTCCTGGCATATCGTGGGGGCAAAGTCCTGGCATATGGTGGGGGCAAACTCCTGGCATATGGTGGGGGCAAAGTCCTGGCATATGGTGGGGGCAAAGTCCTGGGATATTGAGGGGCATAATCCTGGAATATTGAGGGGCATAATCCTGGCATATTGAGGGGCATAATCCTGGGACATTGAGGGGAATAATCCTGGCATATTGAGGGGCATAATCCTGGGATATTGCGGGGCATAATCCTGGGATATTGTGGGGCATATTCCTGGGATATTGGGTGGCTAAATCCTGGCATATTGCGGGGCATAATCCTGGGGTATTGAGGTGAATAATCCTGGCATATTGAGGCTTAAATTATGGTACTTATTCTCCACCATTCTTAATAGGGGGCTTTATTGCAACATGTAACTCTGTTAACTCTCTTTTAATGTAAATGCTGAGAAAGGGGTGGAACATGTGATGTCATGATATGGGAAAATGATATGATAATGGGGGGGCGGCAAATTTTATTTTGCCTAGGGCGGCAAAAATCCTTGCACCGGCCCTGCACATAGGTAAAGAGAAAACATTCCCAAAGGCATTCAGATTCCAGACAAGAGTAATAAAAAATCTATATCTTTGTAGGCAAGCGTTCACTATCCGGTATGTTGTGAGTCATCAATCTTGAATGCTGAGGATAATTTTGTACTATGATATACAATTTATTTTGCTATTTTCTATTACTTTTAATGATTTTAATGGTCCATGGACCTGAAATAAAAAAAATACGATTTTTTATTATACTCTAGTCTGGAATCTGAGTGTTTTTTTTAAATCTTTTGCTGTTTATATAACTATAAGAGCAGTACGTTTTTCTGATAGTGAGCACCCACTGTGCTTTTTAGGTAGACTACAGACGATTATTTAAAACCTCTCCATAGACTGCAATCTATCCATAAAACGTGTGGCTAGCCATGTAAGATAACCATGAAAGATAACCCTTTAGGCACGAATACATACATAATCTTACAAAGTGCTTGTTGAATGGCAAGAAAATTCAAATGCAAATACCAGTTTGCTTCTGCCTCCTCCAAATAGGGCTTCCACCCAGCTGGTAAGAAAATTACTTAAGGCTATGGTTAGGTGATAGTATGGCTGGTATTGAAGAAAAGGTGGCAACCATACCTCCAACATGGGAGCAAAAGCTTTTTACGATGGCTGCTGAAAACGATGTGCCCACGTTCGCGTCCAAGTTGTGACATCATCCCACAGAGCATGGCATGAAGGCTATGCATTATGGCATATGGTCATTTTGGCAGAGCACCTTTGTAGTTTTTTTTTGCCTCTGTCAAAGAGCTAAATCAAATTTTTTTTTAAATTAAATTCTTTTTTATTTTAACAATTTCACTACCACAATATGCAGATTCCTTTCATTTTTGCATAACTTTAATTATCAGAGAGATACTTATCTCTGGTTATATAATCCAGCCTCAGAGTTCTAATATAATCATCACTGTCCCCCCCCCCCCCCCCCCCAATATTCCTATTAATCCAAAGCCAGTCTCACAGAATTAAAGGCACATAACATAGTACACTCCTACCAGTCACCACCAGAGAGCACTGTTATTGTTCTCTCTTATGTGACTGGGATTCCTCTGGAATATTTTGTTCAATTATTTATGGTTCATATATTTGTGTATTTTTTTTTTTTTATATCTGAGAATCTCCTATTCTAGTTTCATCTCCAAGAATCAGGAGAACATAAATTGCTAATTGTTGAAAAATCTAGCTATTATTAATATTGTTTTGGAATTACTTCCTTACAGTTGTGTTTGAACATCCTTCAAACATTCTCTTTTGTTTCTTTTTTTCTTTCTGTGGAAGCATTATTTTTATTTTCATATTGTGTTATTTATTTAATAATATAAAGCCTTCAATTTAATTTTGCTTTCCCCATTCACTTTACGTGCAAACTCAAATGTAATAAATTATTTTTAAATTGATAAACATTTAAAGTTTTAAAAAATTTAAAAATATTAAAAAGTTAATTTTTTTTATTTTCTTTGCAAATTGCTCTTATTGAGATAATTTAACCACTTTATTTGCTAAAAAATGCTTTTTAAGTCTTGTATGGAGACAATTTGAAGCTGGGTATAATTATAAATAAATCTGTAGAGATATAAAGTTTTGTGTGAGCTCTGCAAAATTCATTAAAAAGACTGTATCATCCAATTATAGTTTGACTGTGAATGTGGAGAGTAAAAAAATTACTGAAAATGATCTATATATTGTGTTAGCAAAACTTCAAACAAATGCCTAAATTAAGATAAAAAGTTATTTTAAATGTGTCTGTGGAGTCTCCTGCTTATGACATCACCTGTGGCACAGTATGTAAATGAACTGCTTGTCAATGGGAAATGTGTCATTTGCATACCGTGCCACAGGTGATGTCATAAACAAGAGACTCCACAGACACATTTAAAACACATTTTTCTCTTAATTTAGGCATTAGAAGTTTTTCTACTGCAATGTATAGATAATTTTCAACCATGTGTTATGCTCTACATTAGACATGTGCAAAACTAAAATTTTCGTTTCGTTTTCGTCCATTCGGACGAAAATGTTATTTATTTCGTCTAAAACGAATTTCGTTCATTAATGCATTCGTTTCAGACGAAATTCGTTCATTATTTTCGTTTCGTTCATTATTATTCGTTCGTTTTATAGAATACAATGTAATACTATTGGCTTTCTATAAACTGAACGAGAGCCCCATTCATAAGAAATTCCTATGAATGGGGCTCTCGTTCGGTTCATAGAAAGGCAATAGTATTACTTGTATTCTATAAGCCGAAAGTCTATAAACCGAACGACTTTCGGTTTATAAACTTTCGGCTTATGGAATACATGTAATCCTATTGCTATTCTATAAACCGAACGACTTTCGGTTTATAGAACAGCCATAGGTTTACATGTATTACATAAGCCGAAAGTCTATAAACCGAAAGTCGTTCGGTTTATAGGCTGTCGGCATTTAACTAATAAGAGACAGAGTCTCCATTCATAAAATTATGAATGGAGACTTTGTCTCCGTGTAGTAAAATGCCGACAGCCTATAAACCGAACGTTCGGTTTATAGGCTGTGGGCATTTTACTACACGGAGACAAAGTCTCCATTCATAATTTTATGAATGGAGACTCTGTCTCCGTGTAGTAAAATGCCCACAGCCTATAAACCGAACGTTCGGTTTATAGGCTGTCGGCTTATGGAATACATGTATTCCTATTGCTATTCTATAAACCGAACGTTCGGTTTATAGAATAGCCATAG
Organism: Pelodytes ibericus; assembly: GCA_036172795.1. Lineage (NCBI taxonomy): Eukaryota > Metazoa > Chordata > Amphibia > Anura > Pelodytidae > Pelodytes > Pelodytes ibericus. The sequence goes on from CM069862.1 coordinate 146,848,358, forward strand.
GATTACATGTATTACATAAGCCGAAAGTCTATAAATCGAAAGTCGTTCGGTTTATAGGCTGTCGGCATTTAACTATACAGAGACAGAGTCTCCATTCATAAAATTATGAATGGAGACTTTGTCTCCGTGTAGTAAAATGCCGAAAGCCTATAAACCGAACGATCGGTTTATAGACTTTCGGCTTATGTAATACATGTAATCCTATGGCTATTCTATAAACCGAACGTTCGGTTTATAGAATAGCAATAGGGATACATGTATTCCATAAGCCGACAGCCTATAAACCGAACGTTCGCTTTATAGGCTGTGGTCAATTTTACTAAACGGAGACAAAGTCTCCATTCATAATTTTATGAATGGAGACTCTGTCTCCGTATAGTTAAATGCCGGCTTTTAACTATACGGAGACAAAGTCTCCATTTATAATTTTATGAATGGAGACTCTGATCGTTCGGTTTATAGGCTTTCGGCATTTTACTACACGGAGACAAAGTCTCCATTCATAATTTTATGAACGGAGACTCTGTCTCTTATTAGTTAAATGCCGACAGCCTATAAACCGAACGACTTTCGGTTTATAGACTTTCGGCTTATGTAATACATGTAATCCTATTGCTATTCCATAAACCGAAAGTTGTTCGGTTTATAGAATAGCAATAGGATTACATGTATTCCATAAGCCGAAAGTCTATAAACCGAAAGACTTTCGGCTTATAGAATACTATTGGCTTTCTATAAACCGAACTAGAGTCGAGTCCCCATTCATAAGAAATTCTTATGAATGAGGAGGGACTCTAGTTAGATTTATAGAATGCCAATAGTATTCTATAAGCCGAAAGTCTTTAAAACGAACGACGTTCGGTTTATAGAATACATGTAATGCTATTGCTGTTCTATAAGCCGAAAGTCTTTCGGCTTATAGAACAGCAATAGCATTACATGTATTCTATAAACCAAACGTCGTTTGTTTTAAAGACTTTCGGCTTATAGAATACATGCAATGCTATTGGCTTTCTATAAACCGAAAGAGTCCCCATTCATACGAATAGGTCAATTGACCTATTCGTATGAATGGGAACTCAATTTCGGTTTATAGGAAGCCAATAGCATTACATGCATTCCATAAACCGAAAGTCATTCATGTCGGTTTATGGAATGTAGTACAATGCTATTGGTATTGTATAAACTGACTCTATTTCGGTTTAGAATGCCAATAGCACGAATGGACGAATGGACAAATGAACGAATGATTTTCGTTTATTAACCATTCGTTCATTCGGATTTTGTTAGTTAAAATTTTCGTTATTCGTTTTTCGGACGAATGGACGAAAATTCTATTTTCGTCCGAAAATGCATTCGTCCGAAAACGAATGCACATGTCTACTCTACATGCACAGTAAAAACAATGTTCAGGTGATGCAGTCCCTTTAACATCCGGTAAAAACTCTCCAGAAACAAAGTTGTACTTTAAAGTATAAACTAAGAATAGACTCAGAACAAATCATTTAAATGGGTAGTTTCACCTACCTTACTTTCTATTTGTTGTACATATTTTAATACATGTAGCATGCAGTTATTTAGATTTAAAACAAAATATAGTTTGCATGTAGTTTTACATGAAAATATATTCAGAGGGGCCTCTGAATTGAGTGACATTCATTAACCCCTTCGTGACCAATGACCAATGACGTCATGGCGGAAAAACTCCCTTAGTGACCAATGACGGTCTAGGATATTCATGCAGATCTGATCGCGTTATGCGTTCTGGCATACCCCGATCAGGATTTAAATGACATGGCTAAGTGTCTCGATACAGAGACACTTCAGCCATGTCGGCTAAGGCACCCCCGGAAACATCTGGGCACCGTGACATGCAAATCACAGTGCCCGGATGTTAATAGCTGTCAAAGCAGGTGCCTGCTACTCCCTGCTCCACAGTGATCATGGGGCAGGGAGAGACTAAATATAGTGCTGGAAGCCACCCCTGGTCCGCCCAAGCCCATCCAGCCCCCCCCAGGTTTTTTTTAATTAAATTTTTTTTAATTATAAATAGTAACCCTTGGGTTAGGGTTAGGGATCATCAAACCCCTAATCCTAGAGTTAGAATTAGGGTTTGTACTAACCCTAACCCTAGGGATAAATAAAAAAAAAGTAAAAAATAAAGAAATAATAAAAAACACTATTAAATAAAATAAAAATAAGATGTTAATCCTTAGAGGACCAGTGACATGTTAGGTCTGTTGGTGGTCCACTAGGGATATTCTATTAAAAAAAGCTGGATATATCATCCATGCAACTGCAGGATAGCAAGGATAGCAACAATCTGTGCTTCCTATTATAGACTACATTCCCTGTGATGTTATGGTCACTTTTGGCTGGCTGAACATGATGAGAAATGTACTCACTAGAGTTGAGCGGACACCTGGATGTTCGGCGGGTTCGGCCGAACTTCGGAAAAAAGTCCGGGTTCGGGGTCGAACTTGACAACAAACCCAATTGAAGTCAATGGGGACCCGAACTTTTGGCCACTAAAATGCCTCTAAAAAAGTCCTGGAAAGGGCTAGAGGGCTGAAAAATGAAGTAAAATGTGGGTGAGTGTCCCCATTCATACGAATAGGTCAATTGACCTATTCGTATGAATGGGGACTCTATTTCGGTTTATAGAAAGCCAATAGCCATGTAATGCTATTGGCTTTCTATAAACCGAAATAGAGTCCCCATTCATAAGAATAGGTCAATTGACCTATTCTTATGAATGGGGACTCTATTTCGGTTTATAGAATAGCAATAGCATTACATGTATTCCATAAACCGAAAGTCTATAAACCGAATGTCGTTCAGTTTATAGACTTTCGGCTTATGGAATACATGTAATACTATTGGCTTTCTATAAACCGAACTAGAGTCCCCATTCATAAGAAATTCTTATGAATGGGGACTCTATTTCGGTTTATAGAAAGCCAATAGCATTACATGTATTCCATAAACCGAAAGTCTATAAACCGAAAGACATTCGGTTTATAGACTTTCGGTTTATGGAGTACATGTAATGCTATTGCTATTCTATAAACCGAAAGTCTATAAACTAATGTCTTTCGGTTTATAGACTTTCGGTTTATAGCAGAACCCCGAACTCCATCACGAACATAAAGTGTAATGTCCGTGTTCGGGTCCGGGGTCCGAATACCGTAATGTTCGTTACGAACCCGAACAGTGCGGTTCGGGTTCACTCAACACTAGTAATCACAAGCATTACATAATACTGTAAATACATGTTTTAAAGCTGCAATGACCGTATCCTAAATTTGACCTTTTACCTGCCACATAACACTAGCAAACATATGCATGTGGGGTACCGCTATACTCAGGGGAAGTTGCTGAACATATCCCCTTTAAATTCATCCCTAAATACAAAGTGTATGGGGAAAAAAAACACAAAAAAATTACTATGGCAAAACTTGTCAAAGATTGGTGGGAAAATTACTGCATGAAAAGTGTCAAAATGGGATGTCTACTTCATAAAAATCTGTACATACGGTGCTGGTTCAGCTATGCATGACAGTTTTGGTGTTACAATGTCAGTAACACCAATTTTGGAAAAAATGATTTTCAAACAACTATGTGCTACTTGCATGTATTACACTACAACATAAAAAAAAAGCAAAAAAAACATATAAACATTGGGTATTTCTAAACTCAGGACCAATATCAGAATCTATTTAGCAGGTTTTTTTATTTGCTTTTGTAGCTTAGTAAAAGATTTTACAAATAAAAGTCAGGAAAAGTGTTGTTTTTATACATTATTTACCACATTTTTCTATTTTTTTCATATTATTATAAATGATATGGCCAAAATAATGGCATCAAAAGAAAGCCCTTCTTGTCCTGAAAAAAACAATATATGTGTTGGTACAGCAAATAACAAAGACTAAAATTACAGCTAAACACAAACACCTCAGAAGTGTAAAAACAGCCAGGGTCATTAATGCACAACATTCCAAAAACAGGCTGGTCATGAAGGGATTAAGGAGGTCTTGAAGAGATAGCAACAGCAATACATCTCTTGCAAGTTATATGCATTTTTGAAAATATATAAATGATGGTTAAGTTATGAAATAAAAGTACTTCTGAAATATTAGTCAGTACTATTGTAATCAGCATTGCATGCACAAACAAAACATTTTCATGATACCGTCCCTTTAAATTTAAAGTTGCCAAGGTTGTAGGTTCATTTCTCAAACTAAAATCTGTTAAACACACAATACTTCCTCTTTTCGGGACTAAAAATGTTCTTGATGATGCAAGTCGTACACCCACAGCTGCAAATATATATATTTGGAAAATGTGAATTGTTTTTTGGAGAATGTATATTCATTCATTCTTATTTCCATCAGCAAAGAAATCCTTCTTTGGGAACTATTACTCTAGTAATTACATGTAATTTAACAGGTGTAAGAATGCAGGGCTATAAACCAGTAACAAGATCTCAAGCGAAGAGGTATGTTTATTATTCATTATTCTTTCTCTAATCTATATAGTTTAAAGCCATTACACCGCTCACTAACATGGTCATCTCCGAATCGTGTTTTGCAGTGGCAGTATGGTAGGTGAAAGAATGAAGAAAGATTTTGTGATTTTCACCAAAAGTGAGGTGCAGGTGAGTTGAGGCGAGATGAACGTTTTATCTTTTATGCAGTGTGCAGGTTCAAACCTGGTGAGTTTCTCCCAGGTGAAGAGTCGACCCTGTTAAATGCATTGTTGAATTTTCAAAGATTTAACTGTGCTTCAAGCATGGCTAGATGTTTTCTAGCAGCAGAAACTCCCCAACACTCATCTCACTTCAACTCGCTTTTTCTGAAAGTACTGTGTATTTAGTTTTATAGCATAGAAAAAAGAATGCATTAAAGAAAAAAACAAGGAAGTTACAGTATATAGCATTGTGTATATTCCAAATCATGTACTTTGGGTTGCAACTCACTTTTAGTGAATAACTCATATAGTGTCTTCAGGGATGCCATTTATGCAGTCAACTGGCGTATAGGTCCAAGGAAGGGGCAGACTGACCATAAGCACACTACGGCAGTAGTGAGTGATGGGTCATGTCCTAAGTGCTGGGGTAAGTCCTGGATTTGCAATGATGGGGAATGTTTTGGGGTGCTGGGGTAAGTCATGGATTTGTAATATGGGTGATGGGGCATGTCTTGGGTGTGCAATATGGGTGATGGAGCATGTCATAGGTGTGCAATGTGGGTAATGGGGCATGTCCTGGGTGTGCAATAGGGGTGATGGAACATGCCGGGGGTACTGAGACAGGTCCCAGGGGTCCAATGTGGGTGCTGGGGCATATCCTGAGTGTGCAATGTGGGTGATGAGGAATGTCCTTGGCTGGTGAGGCAAGCCTGGGCGTGCAATGTGGGTGCTGGGTCATTTTTTGGGTGTGCAGTGTAGGTGCTGGGGCATATCCTGTGGCTGAAAAGTGAGTGCTGACTGTGGTAAGTCCTGGGTGTGCAATGTGGTTGCTGGGGCATGTCTTTTGGATGCTAAAGTTTTAGTTTTTTTTTTAAATATGGTGCTATTTATCCATCTTTTCAGCATGGTAGAAATGACATAAGACAGGGTGAATAAATAGACCCATTTATTGGGAGGGAGCTTGCACATGAGAGGCACATGGGCAGGCTTTTTTTTTTTTTACATAGGGCGGAAATATGACCATCTATTGCCGGAGGCGCCATGAGTTGTCAGTCAACCACTGGTCCAAGGCTTCCACTGCAGGCCGCCAGCTGCTGAAGAACTACAAACCCAATAACTCCCCACCATCTTTCAAGAATGGTAGGCAATTATGGTAGTCATAGTACAAAAACAGCTGGAGGGCTGCATTTGGATGACTAGAATCTGGGTGGTGCTTCTTTACTGATGTTAACTGCATCGCCACTTAGGCATTGCTTCACCACACTACTTATGTTGGTTAAATGTTGTGTTTGTTTCACACATTAAAGCCAAATAAAGCTCTACCCAGCTTTAGCGGTAACACTTACTTGGAGGTAAGGGTAATGAACATACAGGGCCGATCCTGGGCGGGTGCGAGGGGTGCACCGCACCCAGGCGCTGTAAGACTGAGAAATATAGCGGCGCCTAGACTGGAGCTGCCATGAACTTGATCATGCTGGGTGCAGGACGCCGGGCGCCTTCTTCCCTCATCATGATCCTCCTCCGTTGAAACGGAGAAGGACATAAGGGGAGCTGAATATGCTGCTAAACACAGAGGTGACTGCACCTCTGTGGGATAAGCTCCGCCCCCTCACACTGTCAGAGCGCCCGGATGTCAGCTGACTTCCTGCTGGCACTCAGAAGAAGGTAAATACTGCAGGGGTTGGAAACCCACACCATCTGAATATCCCCCTCCCTGCAACTGAAAGGTAAATGAGCAGGGAGGGGGACAAACGTTATAGCAACCCTTTTTATGGTTATAAAAAGGCCATACATCCGTCTGTATAAGGGTATGTGTGTTATGAGTGTGTGCAAGGGTGTCTGTGTGTCTGTAATGGTGTCTATGTGTTTGTATAAGGCTGTGTCTGTGTGGATGTAATTGTGTGTGTAAGAGTGTGTGTGTGTGTATAAGGGTATATGTGTGTGTAAGGCTGCCTGGGTATATGTGTGTAAGCGTGTCTGTGTGTCTGTATTGGTGTCTATGTGTGTGTATAAGGCTGTGTCTGTGTGGATGTAATTGTGTGTGTGTGTGTGTGGTGTATAAGGGTATCTGTGTGTAAGGGTGTCTGTGTATAAGGGTATCTGTGTGTGTAAGGCTGTCTGGGTATATGTGTGTAAGGGTGTCTGTGTATAAGGGTATTTGTGTGTGTGTAAGGCTGCTTTGGTATATGTGTGTCTGTAATGGTGTCTATGTGTGTGTATAAGGCTGTGTCTGTGGATGTAATTTTGTGTGTGTGTATAAGGGTATCTGTGTGTAAGGCTGTCTGGGTATATGTGTGTAAGGGTGTCTGTGTACAAGGGTTTCTGTATGTGTAAGGCTGCCTGTGTATAAGGGTATGTGTGTGTGTAAGGCTGTCTGGGTATATGTGTGTATAAGGGTTTCTGTATGTGTAAGGCTGTCTGGGTATCTGTGTGTGTAAGGCTGTCTGGGTATCTGTGTGTGTAAGGCTGTCTGGATATATGTGTGTATAAGGGTATCTGTGTGTAAGGCTGTCTGGGTGTGTGTTTGTGAGGCTGTCTGGGTATATGTGTGTAAGGGTGTCTGTGTACAAGGGTTTCTGTATGTGTAAGGCTGCCTGTGTATAAGGGTATGTGTGTGTGTAAGGCTGTCTGGGTATATGTGTGTATAAGGGTATCTGTGTGTGTAAGGCTGTCTGGGAATGACTGTATGTATATGTGAGTGTGTGTCTGGTAGTGACTGTGTATATGTGAATGTGTGTCTGGGAGTGACTGTGTATATGTGAGTTTGTGTCTGGGAATGACTGTGTATATGTGAGTGTGTATCTAGGAATGACTGTGTATATGTCAGTGTGTGTCTGGGAATGACTGTGTATATGTCAGTGTGTGTCTGTGACTGGGTATATGTCAGTGTGTGTCTGTGACTGGGTATATGTCAGTGTGTGTCTGTGACTGGGTATATGTCAGTGTGTGTCTGTGACTGGGTATATGTCAGTGTGTGTCTGTGACTGGGTATATGTCAGTGTGTGTCTGGGAGTGACTGTATATGTCCGTGTGTGTGTGGGAGTGACTGTGTATATGTGTATATGTCAGTGTGTGTCTGGGAGTGCCTGTGTATATGTCAGTGTGTGTCTGGGAGTGACTGTGTATATGTCAGTGTGTGTCTGGGAGTGACTGTGTATATGTCAGTGTGTGTCTGGGAATTACTGTGTATATGTCAGTGTGTGTCTGGGAATTACTGTGTATATGTCAGTGTGTGTCTGGGAATTACTGTGTATATGTCAGTGTGTGTCTGTGAATGACTGTGTATATGTCGGTGTGTGTCTGGAAGTGTCATTTATAAAATTATTTAACAGATTATAGAATAATGTTACATATATGAGAGAACATGTGTTTAATCATGATTATTCAAATTGAATGTGCTAATCAAATGTGAAAATAAATATTATATGAGATGATGGCATTATTTTAATTTTCACACTTGATTAGCACATTCAGTATGAATAATAGTGATTCAATATTTTTTCCACTCGTTTCTTCTTTCCTTTTTTTCAAATAATTTATAATACAATTTTGGTATTTTAATTTATATTTCATGAAAACATGTGTAAAGGGGAGGGGTTAGTAATATAACTACGCCCACCATAGGGGCGCCCAAACAAATCCTGCACCCAGGCGCTCATGACCCTAGGATCGGCCCTGTGAACATACTACTAACATGCAGTCTATACATCGCAGTTGTGCAATACACTATGTATGTGATTAATCCTTGAGTTGTCCTTAAATAAAGGTTCACTAAAAGCCACAATAATTGTATGGCTCACAAAAAAAAACAGGAGATTGTGCAATAGAAGTTAAAAAAAAGAGTTAACGGAGGTCTTGTAGATACCACTGACTAATAGTCCTGAGATGGAACATGATTTCCGTAAATTAAATAGAGGAGTATTTATTGCGTAATATTGTTTTTACAGAGCCTCTGGATACTTTATGATTGTTGTTGTTGTTCTTTAATGTTAGATTTATAGTATTTTTTTCATCTTTCCAGTCACAACACAGCTTATTATACAGACCCATGTACAAAACACAAGTCACTAAACATGCTCCAGTACATTTGTAAGAGAGGAACTAATGCATTTTTTGAATTAAAAATATTCGCTATTCAATTTTACAAACAAAGACAGAGGATGCAAAACACATTAAGCTATTACAGGAAAGTACTTTTACATCCCTCACAGTCACCTCAAAGGAAACACATTGCTTCATTTTAAAGGAAAAAAGAAGAAGAAGAAAAAAAAAAAAGCACAAACAGTTGAAGTATTTGCTTTAATTCAACTTGGCTTCAAAATATTTATTTATACACGGGCATTCAAAAGTTTTGGGGTCATTTGGAAATGTCCTTGTTTTTGAAAGGAGTGCAAATTCTGTCTATTAAAATAAAATCAACAGGATTAGAAATACAGAGCAGGCATAGTTAATGTTGTATATTACGATTGTAGCTGGAAATGGATGATTTTCAATGGAATATCTACATAGGCTTGCAAAGGCAATTATCAGAAGCCATCTACATAGGCGTACAAAAGCCCATTATCAGCAACCATCACTCTTGTACAGGGCCACCATCAAGGAGCTGTATAGCTAGTAATCAACGGGCTCTACCCTTGCCCAAATGAGCGCCCCCCCCGGACAGCTGGGCCCACAATGGCAGCCATGCCTGGAGTACTGCCTCAGTTGCGAGGCAAAGTCCTGGACTGGAAACCGGCGAGCACAGGAAAGCCTGTTGCTTTTTTAGATCAGTGTGTATAAATACATGTCTGCATTGTCTGCATTGTCTGTAAAAGAAAAGGTATTTTTTTTTAACTCAGATGATATATTTTTAACAATTTCACACAAGTGTTGTGAAATGTTGGTTAATTACTCAGCTCCCAAGTATGATAATATAAAAACCTACAAATTCGAAACCTAGTTTACTCAGAAATGACTCATAGGTCAATCATTAATTTGAGCAGTTGGATCATATCAGGGAATGAATCACAGCTTGGGTAAAATGAGTTGGACATTTAAAGGGATACTGTCATGGAAAAAAATACTGGACGCTTTTAATCTGGGTTTGGCTCATATTGTATTTGGAATATTTGGTTTAGATTGTATGCTATTTTACTTGCTTTCTAGCTGGTCATGTGACTTGTGGTGGCTGAATTAATTCTTATGTCTGAGCTGCTGTAGAACTTTTACATACAGGGCTTTTATATAGGGATCTTACCACGGTGGTCATTTACTGGACTTTATATTAGACAATTTAATTATGTTCTATGGACATTCATAGACGTTGCCACAGACGTTGATGGTCTTGTATGAACAACTCACCTATGCTCGTAACAATGCCTGTACCTAGGCTTGCTGTTGTTTACAGAAATGTTTTTAGACTTGGACACAATATATTTTCTGTCCATGTCTAAACAAAAGGTACAAAAAATCCTAGAAAACTGTGCCCTAAAATATGTCTATTTGTTGTTCCATTTTTTAAACAGTTCAACAGTTTTTCAACTTAATCTAACCGAATTGAACTCTAACGCTAATTATGTACAGAGCATTAGGACAAACACCCTTCCCTGGATGTATAAATATGTCATATTAAAAAGACAATTACATATTTCCAAACATCTCAAATGGCCAAAGAGGGATCCATTTTATTTTTGTGGGAGTGGCTGGCGGTATGGCTGTGGATGCCCTATTACTACTAATTCATTTCATGTTATAAGATGTAACTGAATATATTCCACATGTGTAGTGTACATGGTAGGGCAGTGAAGGACACTGAATTCATTATTTTACTACAACACCCATCACGTTCTGCATCACAAGGAATGAGCATTGTATAAAAAAGGCGGGTGCTTTATAAAGATAATTGATTATTTTTATTTTCCATAAACATAGTTTTCACATAAGCAATCACAATATGTAAAAGGAATCATATAAACACTGTCAAAAATCACGGAAATACAAATACCTGAGGAGATAGTACCATACATAGGATACAGCAGGTTGCCCAGTCAAACCCCATTGGAAAAATAGGTTGTGGTATTATAGTTTGGGCGGTAGAGTACAGTGTTAAGATACACCGAGGCAGTTGACCTGGACAAGTTCAGATAACAGTTGAAATCTTGATGCAAATTCTGAGGCTTCAATACTCTTGGTCCATCTCCTTATTACTCTAAAACAAACAAGGCGGAGAACGAAAGAGAACGAAAGGAGAAATAAAAAAAAAGGGAGGGGGTGAGGGAGGGAGGGGAATGCAAGGGTGGAAGGAAAGAAGATATTATATCATAAGGGTGTCTCCCAGGTGCGTTGGTAGGTGGGTATTGCTGCATTCGCTCTCTAGAACATGTGTTCATCAGCTAATTGTATTATAATAATTAAAAGGTTCTAGAGATTCAGTTTTCATTCATACATTATTGTGATAATGATAAAAGGTTAAGCTCTCCCGTTTCTTGTGCTTCCAGCCACGGTTACCAAATTTTCCAAAAACGTGTCAGTTTATCGTTTAGCAAGGCAGTCAGCCTTTCCATCGCCATTATGTACCAGATTTGATTTATTATTTGTGTGTCAGATGGTTGTAGTGTTTTCCAATGTCTTGCAATACACATCTTACATGCCGCACATAACCTCATCACCAGTTTGAATTGTCGTCTAGAAATACAAGGTTCAGAAGGTGGAAGATTTAGTAGTGCTGTGATTGGGGTGAGCGTAAGATCAGTACATAACACTGTAGTCATTCTACCACTTTCCAGACGGGTTGTATCATGGGATACGTCCACCACAAAATGTCAATTTTTTTAAAATAAGAAATTATTAATAAATGAATCAATGTCTATATTATTATAAATTATTATATTACTGATTATCATTTTATTTTTTTTATTTTTACAGAACTATGCGCTGGGACAATTTTTTGAGTTTTTGGAATGTCTTAAAACCAAGGATACACAATTTCTTCCTGGAAATTTGTTGTGCATATTATAATCCTGCTCCTGCAAACTGGAAGCAGCTTGTGATCCTCATTATAGAGTGTTCACTACTTGCCTTACTAAATGGGATATTCCTGTATATTTGGCTCTCTAGCTACTTACATTATGATTCACAACCCATCCTCATATTGTCTGTAATCGTTTCCATCTTCACATTTTGTGTTTTTTTCTTAGTGCACCCAGTTCGTTGCATATTAACTATCATGATTCCTTCCATATGTACCAAACAAGGTCGGAATCTCTTCTGGTCTAGTAGCTTTATGGTCATAATGTTTCAAATCCTTCCAAATATCCTTACCAATATCCGAAGTGTTTTTCAAACAATGAAATGTGTTTCCCAGCATTCCTCTGAGAATATTTTGAACTCAACACAAGTCTTTCAAGCAATTGTGAGAGACGTCATTAAAGTGGTGACAAACGTTAAAGATGAAATGGCAAATGTTGGTTTTACTAAAATCACCAGAGGTATGAAGATTGATGCTTCTATTGAAACCTCTTTAATTTCAAGACAAATATTGAAAGCAGCGGAAAATATCAAGGAGGATTTTCTGAATGTCGAATTACAACTTAAGAATGGAGTGTTAATGACAAATAGGATCCTGGCTGGGGTTTTTATCTTGTATCTCCTCTTTAATGCCACTTGGTATCTAAAATGTTACCTAACTGACCTTGAGTTTGATAATGCGTATATCACAAAGCGACTTGAAATGCTAGCTTTGGAAAAAAATGCTCCCGATTTGTTGCTTAGATCTTCTGAAAAACTAATAAAGTCAACAGGGCTCAAGTTTTCACGAGAGGAATTATGTGTGTGTCTGATCCACGTTCTGATCCTCTTTTTGTTTGTAATGCTGACAGCATTGGTTGTGCTAGGAGACCACATGGCATTTCAGTTTGCGATGGTTGTGGGGAACTGGGTTTATGATCTGCCACCTATGCATGTTACTCTTCAACTGAACTATCTTGTAAGTATGATATTCATTTATATTGATTGTATTTGCTGTTGATAACAGTGTTGCCATTGCAAGAACAGTAAATAACAGTGTGCAAATGGAGTATAAAGTCTAGCCATCATTAAAGGTGTAACCTGTATTTTTTAAAATAAGGAAGTGTTACAAAGCTTAATTTCACCACAGATACCTAGTTAATTAATGTTATTTATGCAAACCGTGATAGCACATATTATCATCAACACTTTTGATTTAGTTAGTTTTAGGGTTAGTATTAGGGCACTGGATTAGGTTTAGGTTCAAGGGGAGGTTTGGGGGTTACATTCTTGGGGGGAGGGGGGCTGAACTGTCAGTGCTGAAACCTGAGATTTAAAGTATTTCTGATTTATATTTATTAGTCATGAATCTAGGACAGTGACTGTCATGGTTCTACACCGACCTTCTGACTCATGCATTTAAAAGTAATTATCTATGTGCTTATATACCTCCTGCCTCCCCTAGAGGCCTCCCTACCTTATTTTGCTTGTATTTCTTCCCCTCTGTTTGGTGTCGGATGGGCTTGTTACCTTTTGCTCACACCCAGTTTAAATAGCTGCAGTTTCTGGCAATCAGTGCTTTTTCATTGAAGTTGGATGCCTGACTTCTGAGAGCCTTCTCATTCCTCACCCCCTCTCAGGGGTTCCTGCTTAGCTACCTATCTCTGGCCTCACCCTTTCTCGGGTGTTCCTGCTTAGCTACCTGTCTCTGACCTCACCCCCTCTCGGGTGTTCCTGCTTAGCTATCTATCTCTGACCTCACCCCCTCTCGGGTGTTCCTGCTTAGCTACCAACCTCTGACCTCACCCCATCTCGGGTGTTCCTGCTTAGCTACCAACCTCTGACCTCACCCCATCTCGGGTGTTCCTGCTTAGCTACCAACCTCTGACCTCACCCCCTCTTGGGTGTTCTTGCTTAGCTACCAACCTCTGACCTCATCCTCTCTCGGGTGTTCCTGTTTAGCTTCTTACCTCTGGCCTTAACCCTTACCTCAGGCCTCTCCCCTTGTTTAACTCTCTCCATCCCTACCTTTGCTTTGTCTACAGTCCCTGCTATAGCTCTTTGTTCATACTGCAGTTCCTACTCAAACCTTTTTCTCATTCTGCAGTTCTTTGCTAAAACTCCTACCTGACCTGGTAAAGGCCCTGACAGTGACAGACAGAAAACACAGCTTGTCAAAGATAAATTTGGAAATAATTTCACAAAGCAATAAATATAGCCTGTGTCTTTAGGGAATTAATCAAACACGTTACAGTGTCTTTTTTTAAGCTGATTACTAGTGTAAAGAGACTGGGAGAATACACCTGCAGTTGATACCAAAAACATTTGATAAGCGTTCAATGCAGGTACAACCTGTTAGATTGTTTTATCAGTACCTATACTCACTCTAAAAGAAAAGTTGTTTGAAGATATTGCTAGTTTTTAAATTAAGAAAAACATTCCTAAAAATAACCAAGTAATACTTTTTTCAATGAAGAAATATTATATTCAAATTACATGCCATTTTCTCCAATTATTATATACCCTGCCTGCTTTAGACAAGGATTTTGTCACTTAACCGTTGTTTATACTGTGAATGTAGAGAATAAAAAAAATAAAGTAAATGAATAAATTAAGAGAAAAATCTGTCTCATGGTTATGACATCACCCTGTGGTAGTATGCAAAACTCTAATGAGACAGGCCAACACACCAGAATGTAGACAGTTATATTTACAGTGAGTTATGACAGTGTAGCAAAATTTAATTCAGCAAAATGACTTGATATGCAAATGATACATTTCCCATTGAAAGAAATGATTTGCATATCAAGGCACAGGTGACATCATAAACAGAATGATAGAGCACTCTTAAGACTGAAATCAGAAGGCAGTTTTACATCTTATACTCCCAGTGAATAGAAGAGATCCTAACCAGAGCTCTAATACCAATTCGGAAAGAAGATAAGAGTCTGTTAGATGAGTGACTGGTGCTGTCAAAGTCAATTTCTGAAGTTCAACACTTTGATCTTTCTCTGTGAATTACTTATTTCAGCCAAGTAGAATGCAAAACTCTAATGTGACAGTCAAACACACAAAAATGCAGATAATTATATATATATATACAATGAGTTATAACAGTGTATAAAGGATTTCAGTTAGGCAGTCACAGTTTCACGGCCTCAAAACCAATTGCAGGACTTTAAGGCCTTCCTACATCAATTCCATTCTCCTTCCACAGACCAGCAGAAAATAGGGTATACTTATAATCTGCAGCATTTGCCTCTGTTCATCATGTTTAACACTCATCTGTTATGTCAGACTACAGGTTGTTACTACCTGGAATATTATGAATCTGAAGTGAAAGACAAGAAAAGCACTAACATTGTTCATGGTGGACATTTACTGGTCTTTGTAATTGGCTATTTAATAATATTCTATAAATCTTGCCACAGACAGTGGTATAGACTTGAGTAAAATAATAAACATCTGATTTATGCAGAATGCCTGTATCAACTCACACTCTAAAAAAGCCTGTGCACTATACAAGCAGTAGTTTTCCACTTCCACCAATGTGAATTTGGGGACTAGACTGTCCCTTTAAGTGATCAAAAAATAGGTACAGATCCATAAGCTTTTAAGTTGCTAACATTGAATAATGAATAGAACCATACAAAAATACATTGTTACAACACATGAGACTTAATTGGCCCAACTGAAGAATTTGCTCTTCAGAATAGAACTATGCACTTGTGTATAATGCTCTAGGCATTCATAGACTTTAATACTCATATTTTTTTTGTCTTTCAGGCTAGAGTGAAATCCATTTTTACAAGAGTTTACGTACCATTTAAGCAGGAATATCAATGGCACATGAGTTTTGCATCCACTGACTGTAGACAACTTCCAAGCTCTCCCAGCATTTCTTCTATGATCAGTTTTGGATTTATCTATTGTTGTTTGTTTGTCATGATACTTTTGGAAACTTATGCACATCGTTTGTGCCGAAAAATTTCAGCATCATTTTACCAGAAGCGAGAGGAAGAGAGAGTTTTATATCTCTTTGAAAAAATTATGCGAAATCATGTTGCCCAACATATGTCCAAATTAAGTAGTGCAACTCATCATACATACAACAGTGAGGATAAAGTACAATCATGCATGATTAGGTAGTGATCTACCCAACACGTTTAATAGCAAGTTAGACCATATAAGAAGCAATTATGTTGGATATCGTCAATCAATCTAAATACAGCCTTTATGAATGTGACATGAAAGCAATGATGGCTAAAAATGTTATCTTATTAAAATCACCATAGCAGAATTAAGAAATGTTTTGGTTATATACACCCAATGTTGAGAATCTTCACTAGTCCTCTTGCCTGAAATAAGTGATAATAGATGTGAAATATTAATTTATACTCCTTTTCAATGACTCCAGAACAGCTATTCCCAATTTTGAACTTTTGAAAACAAAACATACAAAAAAACAATACATGTTTGACCATGCAAAGAAATACAATGATGATAAGTAGGCACCAGCAGAATTGCAATGGAGCAATATGCATTATCTCCAGTGGTGGACTTCATGGGATTAAGATGTACAACTGCATTTGTAACAGCAATGATGTCTATCTAGATAGACGTTTCTATGGGCATGACACAGTTTGCTGCTGTTTCCAGAATACAATGTGAGATCCAGTTTATTAGCAGATGGCAGCAGTGATGACTTTGAAAAGGGGAGAAAATAGTATTAGTTTCCTGTCAATGACAAAACAACTCCACCTCTCTCAGTATATTCAGTAATGATATTAGGGGAAAAACAGCACTAAAACACCTGATACATTGTTATAAAATATTTCCTTTATTTTCAATATGACTCTGGGCCTTGTCCCAGCTACACACTGTGGAGCCTCAATGTATGTGGATTTGTAGTAATTGCATTTAATGAGGACTAAGACACCAAGCCATTGGGTTGTGATTTTCCTCTCCATTCACCATTTTCTTGCAAAACAGATGGGATTGAAAATGGACTGAGATTGTATATCCCCCACCCCATCGAACCACAAATGTTTGTGGTTCTTCTGGTGGGGGTTCCATAATTCTGCCTTTGTCTCATTTGTATCGTGATTTTATTTAAATAATTGTACCTGACATAAAATCTTTTCTTTTTTTATGTAAATAAATTAAATAACACCAGAATATAAAAAAAGTGCATTATTCTCTTATTAGTCTTATTGTATGTAGATATGCATATCCTGTCAGAACTAGATAGTGTAAAAAACTGAAATGTATTCATTGCTAAATGTTTGAGACTTCTGTGTAAGCCTTAGGGTTGAAATGTTTATGGTCACCTGTTTACTTTCCTGTCTACTACCCAAATAGCTACTTTTAATACTAGGTATTATTTTTTTTAACTTTTTTTAATGTATGTGCTAAGACATTGATACCTAACATTTTGTATACTTGCAGAACTACAAAGGCATGTGATAAACATATAGTAACGTGTTACACGGGGCTTCTGGTTGACTGTTCCTGAGCCGAAAGTGCTAGAGTCCCTTCTAGGTTCAATCTCAATGGTTCCATTAATAAATGGATCTCAGAACAAATCATAGATTCCCTGTGAAGTGAATGGATTGCCATAGAATACCTTAAACTCACATTAGTTTAATAAATGATTCATTGTATATCAGGCCTTATCATCATTGTGACAATAAGCTGATATTTTGTGAGAAACTTAAAAGATGCTAAGGCTCTAACAGGCTGTGACAGATCCATTTCCATAACAACATTGTTTTAAATGTAAAGTATTTTTCAGGACAGTCTCAATATAAAGATTTTAGATTCATGGAATAAATAGCCTTTCAGCAGTGGTGGTCAGGGCTGCATTAAGGAAAGAACTTGACTGGACAGACACAACTTATAATTCTGTTATAAATAGGAATCTAGACAGAAAATAAGCAGAGTAGATGGACCATCTAACTCTGGACTCAGTTTATGTGATTTAATTTTTTTACTAATTTGTATTATATTTGATTAAAAAAGTCTATAAAATGTTCTTGTTAACACAGCACATTATGTGGTTTAAAGATAAATTAATGGATAATAACAACGTCTAGCGAAAACCAATGCACCTTTAAAAGCAACCCAATTAAATTAGTTCCAGAGTGGATCATACTTATTCACTCATTAGTTATAATTCAGACAAAGAGATACTATAGTTTCAACCCCCTGTGGAGGAAACCTCTGGAGAACCATGACACAAAGGACTCCCCTGTCCTCTGGTGATTATTAGGTTAAACTTGCAATAAGAAATACAATAAACTATTGTAGGGTGATTACTGTGGACTTCCTTTCAAATTTGCAATGGCCTGCTAGGTGCTTTTATGACCCGGTTTCCAAAGTGGCATCATGACTTTCCTGGAAATCAACCCTAATCTGACTAGCTAAGTGGTAATCCAACCCAACAAACAACTATCACAGAGCAATACCAAAAAATAGAACTTGAAAGCGAACTCAAAATTCCATTGTAGCAGTTGAAGGCAAGTTCATGATCCCATTCTTAGTAGTTGCAAGTGAGTTTAAAATCCCATTGTAGAAGTGAGAATCAAGATTAAAATCCTTTAGTGGGGGTTTAAAGCAAACTTGAGATACCATTGTAGAAGTTGGAACCAAGTTCAAGATCCCATTGTACAAGTTGAAACAGAGCTCGCAATCCCATTGTAGAAGTTGCAGACTGGTAAAAGACCCAGTTCTAGAAGTTGAATGCAAACTCAAAATTTCATTGTAGAAGTTTAAATCAAGCTCACATTCTCATTGTAGAAGTTGAAATTCAGTTGACAATCCTGTTTTAGAAGATGAAATCATTGTCAAAGTTAAAAACAGACTCAAGATCCCATTGTCGAGTTGGAATCAAGCATGTAGTCCAGTTGTAGAAGTTCAAAGCAAGCTCTAGATTCCATTGCAGAAGCTGAAGCATAGCTCAAGGTCCCATTGTAGAACTTTGAATTAAGCTCAAAATCCCATTTTAGAAGTTGAAATCAAGCTCAAGATCCTTATTGAAATAGTTTGAAAAGAGCACAAGATCCAGTTGTAGAAGTTGAAAGCGAGTTCAAGATACTGTTGTAGAAGTTCAAAGCAAGCTCTATATCCATTGTAAAAGTTGGAATCAGGCACACCATCCTGCTGTAGAAGTTGAAAGCAAGCTCAAGATCCCATTATATAAGTAGGAATCAAGTCAACATCCCCTTATATAAGTAGGAATCAAGTCAAGATTCCATTGTAAAAGTTGAAACTAAGCTCAAGATCCTGTTGTGGAAGTTGAAAGCAAGCTCAAGATCCCATTATATAAGTAGGAATCAAGTAAAGATTCCATTGCAAAAGTTAAAACTAAGCTCAAGATCCTGTTGTGGAAGTTGATAGTGAGCTCAAGATCTGGTTGTAGAAGTTGAAAGTGAGCTCAATATTCCATTGCACAATACTGTTGTAGAAGTTGAGCAAGCTTTAGGTCCCACTGTATAAGTTTGAATTAAACTTAAGGACCCATTGTAAAAGTAATGCATCCAATGTTTAAATCCAATGGCATGTAATATAGTGTAAGTGTGAATGAGAACTAAAAATAACCAGTCTGGAGGAGGGGCATCATATACAATTCTTACCAAAGCAAGGGTTGCTCTGTAATAAGTGAGGGGTACAAACATTGCTTTGGTTTTAAAAAGTTACTGTTTTGGTCCTAAAAACATAACCAAGCATATTGTGTTTATGTTTATTTTTTGCAAGACTACTTGGTAAACATTTGTTACCTTTATGCTGACTTGTATTTAAACAGAATGTAGATGTATTTGTATTTATACTACCGTATTTGCTCCAATATAAGACAAGGTTTTTTTCAGAGCAAATGCTCTGAAAAATCCTCCTCGTTTTACATTCAAGGTCTTCTTATAATCTGACCTCAAATTGAGGTCAGATTATAAGACATGGATCCAGGTCCCCACCAGAGCTGCAGGGGACCTGGATCCCCCTCTCTAACAGCAGTGGATGTCTGCGCGATGAGCGCAGACTCCCCTGCTTCCGCCCGGCACGACCGCCGGTGCTTCTATGAAGAAGCCGGGTACTTCCGCTTTCGTCACAGAAGTCCCGGCGAGCGTGCCGGGCGGCAGCAGGGGAGTCTGCGCTCGTCGCTCAGACATCCTCTGCTGCCCCACTAGCCACCAGGGAGAATCGGGCAGCTGGGGGATGTCTGCACGATACGTGCAGATATCCTCCATGCTGCCCGAAACGGCAGACTATTATGACGGACCAGCTGTCCGTCATAATAGACTGCCGTGTCGGGCAGCATGGAGGATGTCTGCACGTATCGTGCAGACATCCCCCGGCTGCCCCCACTAGCCACCAGGGATCGAGGTAAGGGGGAGGGGGACGACGACGGAGGACACAGACAGACAAGGGGAGGGGGGGATAGAGAGAGACAAAGGGAGGGGGATGGGGGGAGGACACAGACAGACAAAGGGGGGGACAGAGAGAGACAAAGGGAGGGGGAGGACACAGACAGACAAGGGGGGGAGGGGGGAGACACAGACAAGGGGAGGGAGGGGGACAGAGAGAAAAGGGGAGGGGGGGATAGATAGAGACAAGAGAGAAGTTTTGGGGGGAGATAGAGACAACGCTGGGGGGGAAAGAGACAGCTGGGGGAGCGGGAGAGAGGCCGCATTGGCACATAAAAGCAAATAAAAATAAGAAATGCATTTGTATAATATCATTTTTTTAATTAAATATTAAAAAGCAATTTACATATATACAAGTTAAACTTTTTTCCTATAGGGTAGTCTTATAATCAGGCTTTTAGTTTTTTTCCTAAAGGAATGTACAAATTTGGGGGGGTCGTCTTATAATCAGGGTCGTCTTATAATCAAGTAAATACGGTAATTTATTATGGAGAATAGATCACTTTTACTGGGTTGGATTTGGGATGAAGAAGCAGGGGATCTGGAGTCACACTGAAAGCTATGTTGCTAGGCCTATCTGATCTAGCTGTGCCACTCTTTTTATTAAGCTACTGTCTGAAAAATCACACCTCTAAGTAAATCTTTCTCAATGAGTAGAACTCCGATCAACAAACTGCGAAGATAATCAGTTTCTGTTCTGTCAGTACATCTGGGTACATCTCTATAAAGCCCTCTTTCCCTTATAAGCAAGAAACCCCTAGAGTTTGCAGCAGCTGTTAAATGAAAGAACTACTTTGGTTATGGAAAATGCATCTTAATTAAGATTTGCATGCACTCTAACTGAAACATCTGTTATAGCCCTGTTTGCTTTCAGAAGAGCATTTGACTTATTTTCAGTTTGTTGGCTATGAACATCAAATGAAGCATTTGTTTTGGTCCTTAAATTGAGGAATGTAGCACTGTGAGTCAGGGATAGAAAGTGATGATTTGCCCTGACAATATCAATTAAGGATAACAATTGACTATAATATCTGAGCATAATTATTAGATAAATGGTACCCTATTGCGCTCAGTAGATAGGTACTTAGATGTGGTTATATCTGTCCCTCGAATCCTGCCTCTCCCTCAGTCCGATCGTAAATTGTAATGTGATTATGTGTTTTTTATTTGTTTGTTTATATTTTCTTGTGCTGTCGAAGTATCGTTATGTCTTGTCTTATTCTTGTATTTTTGTATTGATTGAACTTAATCATTCAAATGTGATGAATTTCATTGTAATCAGTCTAATAAGTGTGCTCTTTTCTATATGTTAAATAAAAAATAAAGAATATAATAAAAAAAAAAAAGAAAGTGATGATTTGTGTAGAAGTTGTGATACCAAATAACAGAATGTTGCAGAATCTTGTATTCTTTTATATGCATTTTGCAATGACAAGTTTTTGGGAGTATTTCTTGGTGAAAACTGTTAGTATATATATAAAAAAAAAAAAATTTCCACAACATTCTGTTATTCTGCATCTTCATAACTGGACTGATATGCTACTCCAAACCGAACTTGTGATACTAATGTGTAATACAGATTTCCCAGAGAGAAAATGCAGGTCTCCAGTTTCAATTAAAAACACAGCTTCCAGATTTAATTAATAAATAAATAAATGCATTGCCACTGCTTGTCTAATTTAAATGTTGTGTATGCACATCATTTCATTAAGTATTTTCTGAAGCTTAAACACAAGTGTCTAATTAATTCCTCAGATAAACTATAGGAACCAATGAAAATCAGGGCTTTTGCAGCATGTAAATATGCTATTTTTTTTTTGTTTTAGGTACGGCTACTTAAAAAACGAATGTAAACTATAGGCACTTTGGGGGATATATATAAAGAAGTGTACTCTAGTACTATATACTATACTATAGTGCCTAATACTGCTGCAATCCCCTTGGACCTCTATGGCTTCTGACAAATGTTAGGCACAGGGCCGTCTTTAACGCGGGGCAAACGGGGCAGCTGCCCTGGGCCCATTTACTCCTGGGGGGCCCCAAGGCAGCTGTCCCGTGGGCCCCCAGCCCCTGCTGCCGCGTTCACATCCGGTGTCTGTTTCCCTCCTCCGTGCAAGAGGGAAGACTGTACGGAGGAGACATCCGGCGGGGGGACACGGAGCAGCTTCATGTAAGTACGGGGGGCTGGCTGGCACAATATTCCTGGTATCTGACTGGCACTATATTACTGGGCATCTGACAGGCACTATATTACTGGGCATCTGATTGGCACTATATTACTGGGCATCTGACTGGCACTATATTACTGGGCATCTGATTGGCACTATATTACTGGGCATCTGATTGGCACTATATTACTGGGTATCTGATTGGCACTATATTACTTGGCATCTGATTGGCACTATATTACTGGGCATCTGATTGGCACTATATTACTGGGTATCTGATTGGCACTATAATACTGGGCATCTGGCTGGCACTATAATACTGGGCATCTGATTGGCACTATAATACTGGGCATCTGACTGGCACTATAATACTGGGCATCTGACTGGCACTATATTACTGGGCATCTGGCTGGCACAATATTACTGGGCATCTGACTGGCACAATAATACTGGGCATCTGATTGGCACTATATTACTGGGCATCTGGCTGGCACAATAATACTGGGCATCTGACTGGCACAATAATACTGGGCATCTGACTGGCACTATATTACTGGGCATCTGGCTGGCACAATAATACTGGGCATCTGGCTGGCATAATATTACAGGCATCTGGCTGGCACTATATTACTGGGCATCTGGCTGGCACAATATTAAAGGCATCTGGCTGGCACTATATTACTGGGCATCTGGCTGGCGCAATATTACTGGGCATCTGGCTGGCATAATATTACAGGCATCTGGCTGGCACTATATTACTGGGCTCTGACTGGCATAATATTAAAGGCATCTGGCTGGCACTATATTACTGTGCATCTGGCTGGCACAATATTACTGGGCTCTGGCTGGCACAATATTGCTGGGCTCTGACTGGCACAATAATACTGGGCTCTGACTGGCACAATATTACAGGCATCTGACTGGCATAATATTACAGGCATCTGACTGGCACAATATTACAGGCATCTGACTGGCACAATATTCCTGGCCTCTGACTGCACACTATTACAGGCATCTAACTGGCATAATATTACAGGCATCTGACTGGCATTATATTACAGGCATCTGGTTGGCACTATATTACTGGGCATCTGGCTGGCACAATATTACTGGGCATCTGGCTGGTACAATATTACTGGGCATCTGGCTGGCACAATATTACTGGGCTCTGACTGGCACAATATTACAGGCATC
Source organism: Pelodytes ibericus (assembly GCA_036172795.1). NCBI lineage: Eukaryota > Metazoa > Chordata > Amphibia > Anura > Pelodytidae > Pelodytes > Pelodytes ibericus. Next base: position 146,871,813 of record CM069862.1, read on the forward strand.
CGACTGGCATAATATTACAGGCATCTGACTGGCACAATATTCCTGGCCTCTGACTGCACACTATTACAGGCATCTGACTGGCATAATATTACAGGCATCTGACTGGCATAATATTACAGGCATCTGACAGGCACCATATTCCTGGGCTCTGACAGGCACAATATTCCTGGGCTCTGACAGGCACAATATTCCTGGTATCTGACTGGCACAATATTATTGGTATCTGACTGGCACAATATTACTGGTATCTGACTGGCACATTATTACTGGGCTCTGACTGGCACAATATTGCAGGCATCTGACTGGCACAATATTGCAGGCATCTGACTTGCACAATATTACTAGGCTCTGACTGGCACAATATTACTGGGCTCTGACTGGCACAATATTACTGGCATCTGAAAGTTACAATATTACTGGCATCTGAATGGCACAACAATTATGGCATATGTGTGTGTGTGTGTGTGGGGGGGGGGGGGTAACATTGCGATGGATGGCGGGATTGCATGCAGGGGAGGGGGCAGGGTCCAGGGGGCCCAAGCAAATGCTTGCCCGGGGTCCAATCACTATTAAAGACGGCCCTGGTTAGGCATCTGTACGTATATAATCAATCATGCGCAAAGTGTGATAAATGTGCATTCCCACAAACAAAAGTGTCGGGATTTACAAAAAAGGCACAATCGCTGATATATCGAAGAGTGTCTATGACAATACTTCGTAGCTGTTTCACCGATGACAGCTCAGCAGAGGCGTCGCTAGGGGTGGGCTACTGAGGCTAAAGCCCCGAGTCCCCCCTTCATAGCCCCGAATGGAGACTCTGGGGCTTAAGTATTCTTTAGCCCCGAGACTCCAGGGCTATAAATATATATATAAAAAAAAAAAAATCCCCCGGTGAGCTTTCCTCCGTCTGGGACATAGTCCCAGAGTCGGTGGATTAACCTCACGCGGGGGTGAGGGCCAATCGGAAGGAGAGGCTGCTAAAGGGAGCTCTCTCCCTAGCCTCTCCTCCTGGCAATAGAGATCACAGCCCGAAGGGTGCAACCTCCGCCCCCGTCGCGCTGTGTCAGCTGCTTGCCGGATGTCAGGTGTGCGGACATCCGGCAGAAGGTCCTGGAGGACGGACCAAGTGTAAGGTAAGTAAAAAAAAAAAAAAAAGTGTGAATGTGTATGGGTGTCTAGGTGTATGTGTGTGTCTGGTTATTACTGGTATCTGACTGGCACAATATTCCTTGTATCTGACTGGCACACTATTACTGGGCACTGACTGGCATAATATTCCTGGTATCTGACTGGCACACTATTACTGGGCACTGACTGGCACACTATTACTGGGCAACGACTGGCATAATATTCCTGGTAACTGACTGGCACAATATTACTGGTATCAGACTGGCACACTATTACTGGGCTCTGACTGGCACACTATTACTTTGCACTGACTGGCACACTATTACTGGGCACTGACTGGCACAATATTCCTGGGCTCTGAGTGGCACACTATTCCTGGGTTCTGACTGGCACACTATTCCTGTGCTCTGACTGGCACACTATTCCTGGGCTCTGACTGGCACAATCTTACTGGGCTCTGAGTGGCACACTATTCCTGGGCTCCGAGTGGCACACTTTTCCTGTGCTCTGACTGGCACAATATTCCAGGGCTCTGACTGGCACAAAACTACTGGTTTCTGACTGGCACATTACTGGGCTCTGACTGGCACAATATTCCTGGTATCTGAATGACACAATGTTCCTGGTATCTGACTAGCACAATATTACTGGTATCTGAGTGGCACACTATTACTGGGTTCTGACTGGCATACCATTACTGGGCTCTGACTGGCACAATATTCCTGGTATCTGAATGGACCAATATTCCTGGGCTCTGATTTGCACACTATTACTGGGCTCTGAGTGGCACAATATTCCTGGGCTCTGACTGGCACATTATTACTGGGCTCTGACTGGCACAATACTACTGGTATCTGACTGGCACAATACTACTGGGCTCTGACTGGCACAATCTTACTGGGCTCTGAGTGGCACACTATTCCTGGGCTCCGAGTGGCACACTTTTCCTGTGCTCTGACTGGCACAATATTCCAGGGCTCTGACTGGCACAAAACTACTGGTATCTGACTGGCACATTACTGGGCTCTGACTGGCACAATATTCCTGGTATCTGAATGACACAATGTTCCTGGTATCTGACTAGCACAATATTACTGGTATCTGAGTGGCACACTATTACTGGGTTCTGACTGGCATACCATTACTGGGCTCTGACTGGCACAATATTCCTGGTATCTGAATGGACCAATATTCCTGGGCTCTGATTTGCACACTATTACTGGGCTCTGAGTGGCACAATATTCCTGGTCTCTGACTGGCACAATATTACTGGGCTCTGACTGGCACAATACTACTGGTATCTGACTGGCACAATACTACTGGTATCTGACTGGCACAATATTACTGGGCTCTGACTGGCACCCTATTACTGGGCACTGACTGGCACACTATTACTGGGTTCTGACTGGCACACTATTACTGGGCACTGACTGGCATAACATTCCTGGTATTTGACTGGCACAATATTACTGGGCTATGACTGGCACACTATTACTGGGCACTGACTGGAACACTATTACTGGGCACTGACTGGCATAATATTCCTGGTATCTGACTGGCACAATATTACTGGTATCAGACTGGCACACTATTACTGGGCTCTGACTGGCACACTATTACTGGGCACTGACTGGCACACTATTACTGGGCACTGACTGGCACAATATTCCTGGGCTCTGAGTGGCACACTATTCCTGGGTTCTGACTGGCACACTATTCCTGTGCTCTGACTGGCACACTATTCCTGGGCTCTGACTGGCACAATCTTACTGGGCTCTGAGTGGCACACTATTCCTGGGCTCCGAGTGGCACACTTTTCCTTCGCTCTGACTGGCACAATATTCCAGGGCTCTGACTGGCACAAAACTACTGGTATCTGACTGGCACATTACTGGGCTCTGACTGGCACAATATTCCTGGTATCTGAATGACACAATGTTCCTGGTATCTGACTAGCACAATATTACTGGTATCTGAGTGGCACACTATTACTGGGTTCTGACTGGCATACCATTACTGGGCTCTGACTGGCACAATATTCCTGGGCTCTGATTTGCACACTATTACTGGGCTCTGAGTGGCACAATATTCCTGGTCTCTGACTGGAACACTATTACTGGGCACTGACTGGCATAATATTCCTGGTATCTGACTGGCACACTATTACTGGGCTCTGACTGGCACACTATTACTGGGCACTGACTGGCATACTATTACTGGGTTCTGACTGGCACACTATTACTGGGCACTGACTGGCACACTATTACTGGGCACTGACTGGCACAATATTACTGGGCTCTGACTGGCACACTATTACTGGGTTCTGACTGGCACACTATTACTGGGCACTGACTGGGACACTATTACTGGGCACTGACTGGCACAATATTCCTGGGCTCTGAGTGGCACACTATTCCTGGGCTCTGAGTGGCAAACTATTCCTGGGCTCTGACTGGCACAATATTACTGGGCTCTGACTGGCACAATACTACTGGTATCTGACTGGCACAATACTACTGGTATCTGACTGGCACAATATTACTGGGCTCTGACTGGCACCCTATTATTGGGCACTGACTGGCACACTATTACTGGGTTCTGACTGGCACACTATTACTGGGCACTGACTGGCATAACATTCCTGGTATTTGACTGGCACAATATTACTGGGCTCTGACTGGCACACTATTACTGGGCACTGACTGGAACACTATTACTGGGCACTGACTGGCATAATATTCCTGGTATCTGACTGGCACACTATTACTGGGCTCTGACTGGCACACTATTACTGGGCACTGACTGGCATACTATTACTGGGTTCTGACTGGCACACTATTACTGGGCACTGACTGGCACACTATTACTGGGCACTGACTGGCACAATATTACTGGGCTCTGACTGGCACACTATTACTGGGTTCTGACTGGCACACTATTACTGGGCACTGACTGGGACACTATTACTGGGCACTGACTGGCACAATATTCCTGGGCTCTGAGTGGCACTCTATTCCTGGGCTCTGAGTAGCACACTATTCCTGTGCTCTGACTGGCACACTATTCCTGGGCTCTGACTGGCACAATCTTACTGGGCTATCAGTGGCACACTATTATTGGGCTCCGAGTGGCACACTTTTCCTGTGCTCTGACTGGCACAATATTCCAGGGCTCTCACTGGCACAAAACTACTGGTATCTGACTGGCACATTACTGGGCTCTGACTGGCACAATATTCCTGGTATCTGACTGGCACAATATTCCTGGTATCTGACTGGCACAATATTACTGGTATCTGAGTGGCAAACTATTACTGGGCACTGACTGGCATACTATTACTGGGTTCTGACTGGCACACTATTACTGGGCACTGACTGGCACACTATTACTGGGCACTGACTGGCACAATATTACTGGGCTCTGACTGGCACACTATTACTGGGTTCTGACTGGCACACTATTACTGGGCACTGACTGGGACACTATTACTGGGCACTGACTGGCACAATATTCCTGGGCTCTGAGTGGCACACTATTCCTGGGCTCTGAGTGGCACACTATTCCTGTGCTCTGACTGGCACACTATTCCTGGGCTCTGACTGGCACAATCTTACTGGGCTCTGAGTGGCACAATATTATTGGGCTCCGAGTGGCACACTTTTCCTGCTCTCTGACTGGCACAATATTCCAGGGCTCTCACTGGCACAAAACTACTGGTATCTGATTGGCACATTACTGGGCTCTGACTGGCACAATATTCCTGGTATCTGACTGGCACAATATTCCTGGTATCTGACTGGCACAATATTACTGGTATCTGAGTGGCACACTATTACTGGGCACTGACTGGCATACTATTACTGGGTTCTGACTGGCACACTATTACTGGGCACTGACTGGCACACTATTACTGGGCACTGACTGGCACAATATTACTGGGCTCTGACTGGCACACTATTACTGGGTTCTGACTGGCACACTATTACTGGGCACTGACTGGCACACTATTACTGGGCACTGACTGGCACAATATTCCTGGGCTCTGAGTGGCACACTATTCCTGGGCTCTGAGTGGCACACTATTCCTGTGCTCTGACTGGCACATTATTCCTGGCTCTGACTGGCACAATCTTACTGGGCTCTGAGTGGCACACTATTCCTGGGCTTCGAGTGGCACACTTTTCCTGTGCTCTGACTGGCACAATATTCCAGGGCTCTGACTGGCACAAAACTACTGGTATCTGACTGGCACATTACTGGGCTCTGACTGGCACAATATTCCTGGTATATGAATGGCACAATATTCCTGGTATCTGACTAGCACAATATTACTGGTATCTGAGTGGCACACTATTACTGGGTTCTGACTGGCATACCATTACTGGGCTCTGACTGGCACAATATTACTGGTATCTGAATGGACCAATATTCCTGGGCTCTGATTTGCACACTATTCCTGGCTCTGACTGGCACAATCTTACTGGGTTCTGAGTGGCACACTATTCCTGGGCTTCGAGTGGCACACTTTTCCTGTGCTCTGACTGGCACAATATTCCAGGGCTCTGACTGGCACAAAACTACTGGTATCTGACTGGCACATTACTGGGCTCTGACTGGCACAATATTCCTGGTATATGAATGGCACAATATTCCTGGTATCTGACTAGCACAATATTACTGGTATCTGAGTGGCACACTATTACTGGTATCTGAATGGACCAATATTCCTGGGCTCTGATTTGCACACTATTACTGGGCTCTGAATGGACCAATATTCCTGGGCTCTGATTTGCACACTATTACTGGGCTCTGAGTGGCACAATATTCCTGGGCTCTGACTGGCACAATATTCCTGGGCTCTGACTGGCACAATATTACTGGGCTCTGACTGGCACAATACTACTGGTATCTGACTGGCACAATATTACTGGGCTCTGACTGGCACACTATTACTGGGCACTGACTGGCACACTATTACTGGGTTCTGACTGGCACACTATTATCATTCAGATGCCTGTATTCCCCCAACACAGCCCCCCCCCCCTCCCCGTACTCACCGATTGTTGCTGTTCCGTGTCCCCGGCCGGATGTCTCCTCCGTGCAGTCTTCCCTCCTGCACGGAGGAGGGAAACAGTCACCGGATGTGACATTATGTCACATCCTGCGTCAGTTTTTTTTTTCCTTTTTTTCCGGTCGTCGCATCCAGTGGATGCGGCTTGCCGGAAAAAACGTTCAAAAGCGCAATGCGCTGTGAACGCGGCAAGCAGGGGCTGGGGGCCCACGGGACAGCTGCCTTGGGCCCCCCAGGAGTAACTGGGCCCAGGGCAGCTGCCCCGTTTTCCCAGCGTTAAAGACGGCCCTGGAGGGGGAGAGAACAGAGGACGAGGGGGAGAGAACAGAAATGGGGGAGAGAACAGAGATGGGGTAGGAGGGGGAGAGAACAGAGATAGAGGGAGGAGGGGTTGAGAACAGAAGAAGAGGGGGAGAGAACAGAAATGGGGGAGAGAACAGAGATGGGGTAGGAGGGGGAGAGAACAGAGGAAGAGGGGGAGAGAACAGAAATGGGGGAGAGAACAGAGATGGGGTAGGAGGGGGAGAGAACAGAGATAGGGGAGGAGGGGTTAAGAACAGATGGGGGAGAGGGAGAGAAAAGAAGAGGGGAGAAAACTGATGAGGGGGGACCAGAGATGGGGAGAAGGACAGAGATATGGGGAGAGGGAGGATAGATAAGAGATATGGGAAGAGTCATGGGATGGGGGGGAGGGCACCAAAAAACACTTTCACCTGTGTAGCAAAAAATCCTTCCACCGGCCCTGGTAGCCAGTTCAGGCTTGCTGCAGTGAGTATGTTCACAGGCCTTGGTAAGATCTTGGAAAGACCACCATGTACATTTGTTAGTGATGGTCGACCTCTTACGGAACACTTCACACAGTAGATCATTAAGTATGGTTTCACATACCACCCCCATTGGAGATCATAACTAGACCAATATTATAAAACTTGAAAGGTTGTCAATATAGATTAACCCTTGAGAAATGACACACACAATAGACCCAAATAAACTGAAAAAGATGGTGTATATTTCTAAGAAGTATTAAATCTTGGGCACCACGCCAGTTGTCTGCAGTACCAGTTACTAGTGTTGAGCGAACCCAAAATGTACCGAACACTACGATTTTTGGACCCCGCACTCGAAAACGGACATTCCACTGTATGGCCCGGTTGGAGTTCGGGGTTCGGTGATTAATATCGCCTTATTCCATAAATGAACGCCTTATTCAAAGTTTTTGCTCTGTGTGTGATGTCAGACACCAGTTGAGACAGGGGGGCAGAAAGTGATGTGCTGATACCTATGCCATGCTCAGAAACACACAACAGACTTGCAGTCATTGCAGTGTTTGCCTATACATGGGATGCTGGACTATTAATATAGATCTCACATAGCTAAGTTCTAGAATTGGAAGCATCACACAGCAAACGACTGGTATGAAACCTCTCCTGATATATGACCCATCGATGGGCAATTTTTTATTGTTTTCTGATGTGCTAAATTTTATCATGCAGTCTTTTACTATACAAGCAGGCAGTGTGACCGGTTCCAGCCTCCTTGATATCGTGAGTACAACCTTATTCCAGGTGTTGAAACACTGTGAGCCTACTCCTGTCTCAACCAAATAATAAGACCATGTACAAACTTAGTGTCAGCCAAAGACTTCCGGAGAGAAGGCAAAGATATCCTCTTAGTAGAAAGTAGAAAAATATTTATCTAATCCAAAAAAAAACTAAAATCAATACACATGGAGGGGAGAGCAGCAAAAAAGACAAAAGCTTGACGAGTTTCGCACCAACAGGTGCTTTCTCAAAAGCAGTCTCCATGTGTATTGATATTGTATCTTGTTGATTTTTGGATTAAATAAATATTTTTCTACTTTCTACTAAGAGGATATCTTTGCCTTCTCTCCAGATATTTTTGGCTAACACTAAATTTGTACACAGTCTTTTACTATAATAATTTTTTTTACAGAAACTTAATTTTGGAATGATTTCTCTTCCTGTTATAGGGTGATTATATCTGAAGAATCCCACAAGGGATTTTCAACAGTGGTCTTGATGGATTAACCTCTCCAATAGTACTGATTTCCTGAGCAGTACATGAGCAATCCAATTAGCACCTCGTTATTTTTTCTGGTCTAAATGTTATTACACTCTATTTTGTTTCTCATACCTTTTGTTTGGGTTATTTGTTTTATAAATAAATATTTTTATTTATTAGCAAATGGTTGTGAGTGTTTGGACACTGACACTATTTGGTGTTTTGCTGCATGATTAGACACATACTGTTAAATCTCCTATTCACTTATCTTTTATTGTGTAGAATACACTCACTACATGGCCATGACCAGGGGAAGGCAAAGATGCCATACCAGGACACCAGCATCCATAGCAAGTTTTGTGAATTTCCACATTACGTATATGTTATTTCTGCTTTTGTTCCATGGAAGTTTCACCCTGAGAACTCTGAAACAGGAAATAGGATTCAGGTATACCATTCCTATGTTAAATGCTGTACAGGCATACAAAACAACTCTTGACCCCGGAAAGTCGGGGGCGGGGGCTGGTGCTTGGGAGGTGCTGTCACTCTAGCTGGCAGCGCTACTGCTCATGTGCATAATTTCCCAAAAATCGGGGACAGAATTAAGGCTCTGTGGATCTTGGCCTGGGTAGGATTGCCTACCAAAATCTGGACTGTCTCGCATAAAGCGGGTCACTTGGGAGGCATGGGTATAGCGAGTCACAGAAACACTCCCATACTGCTCAGCGTTTCTTAGCCCCCTTGTACAGCACATTGGCAGGTCATGGTATGTCTCACTGATACCTGCAAAATATACTTTTTGATTTTCTATTACTTTAATAAAAATAAGGATTTTACATTTTTTCATGATAGTTTTCTGTTAAACCTTAAACAGAGACATACTATCATTTTAGTTTCACTACAATTTAAAAATAAAATCTATTAATTCTTCTTTCATTTCTAGGAAATCTCATGCAGGAAATGATATTGTATCTATGTCTTGATAAAATGTGATTCTTTATTTTAATGATTCTATTCAGAGATGGAGATGAAAAGCTTTAGTATCTGTTACCTGTAGGTCAATTGAAATCAAGGAGATTGCATGGCTATATACAGCATGTGACGCACTGAAACTTAGATAACATACATTAGGAACAAAAGCCCCATTTGGAATTTGCAAACAACTCCTGCAAAGAAAATTATTGATATAATTTCAAATACATATAAAGAATGTAAACAGAACTGTCAATGAAAAGGTGTAATTCATCAAGAAGTAATCATATTAATCAGTGCTCTGCACAGAAGATGAGATGATGCAAGTAGAACTATATAGCTATCTGATGTATAATTAAAAATAATGTAAGTTCAATAATTTCTTTGACACATTTTCATAAGCAATAAGCAAAGCTTCACAAAGACCAGTCAACAAACATTAATAAGTACACAGATCTAAAATCCTAGCAGCCATTTAAACATGAGAAAACTGGCATTGCCATGTATAATACATTTATCAAGATAAACCTAATAATTAATATAAACAATCCTATTCAAATGTTTAAGTGAAACTATTTTCATTTTTTAATTAACAATTTTATATGAAAAAGAATGAAGGAATGCTCAGTTGTAAGTGGGAGTGGGCATGGTTGACATCAAGCCACACCCACTTCCCCTCATCTGGTACACCTACAAACGTGGTACTGTGGTAAGTGCCTAGTATGGAGCAAATACATACAAATTTTAACTATCGTGTTTCTGTATTAACTTTTATGGCCAAATAGGACAATATACACTAGAGTTTGGTAGGTGCTTTATATGTTCTGTTTCTTGTCAATAACGTGCTAGAGGTCAATGCTTATTAATTAGTGATGATGTCAGACAGTATTTTAAGAGAATGTAAAATTAAAACAAAGAAAACAAATTCTGGTGGGTTACACCACGGGAACATCCATTTCAGTCTTGTGATACTGTAAGTTTAATCCATGTATATTTTCATACATAACTTTGTCGTGTATATTAAAATAGTCAGTGATAATACGAGGAAAGAACACCTTGTGTCTTGTACCATCTCTCCCTATATGAATATATACACTACATGGATTCAAATTACAGTATTACAATATTGAAGTAGCTGTTACTGTGTTGTTTTTTTAACCCACCTGCTGGAGCATTTGTTTCCTTTGTTTCTGTTTCCCATTTGTTTTAGGTGGTTTTGGACATCGCAACTCTGGACAAAGTTTGGGTGACACCTTTCTATATATATATATATATATATATATATATATATGCTTTTTTTTAGCACTTTGTTACTGACCAGTTTTTGTCTGTATTTAACATGCACATTTGTGCAAACTGAAAGGTCTTATTCATACCTTCTATCTGGTTGGTTCTTACTTTCCTTATCAGCGCACCTTATCCTTTATGTACACCTGATTAAACTGCTACTTTCTTAGAGGGCAATCTAATTAGTCCAATCACATTTTATTCTACCAATTTGTATTGATTCATTTTCTCTGTACTTTCAAACTAGAGTAAAAAAAAATTATGATAACAAATTGTATTAAAGATAGACTTTTTCTAGATTGATAAGAAATTTGGAAAAGTAAACAATATAGTTTGGATATTAGTGGCTTGGTAGGAAACGTGCATAGAACAGCAGTGTAGTAATAGCCATAACAAAGAGTTCAGGGTCCTGATAGCTCTGCATCTTCTGTATGCTTAGATCTGAAGAGAAGAGGTGGACATTAAATGGCTCACTCATGAATAATCACCTGTTTAGAAAACGGGTAAAAAAGATCTGTGCCTTTAATGATACAACTCTATTTTCCCTGGTGTTTTAATTCAATCACAGACAAAACAACCATTGGTGGCATAGACCCCTCTCTGCTCCTTTATTGTGTGACTATTACATAACTTTGCTATTGACATACTAACCTCACGGAGCAGTCTCCCTGTGCTTTACTCTCTTTTTCCTCATTACTAAGGAAGGAACATTGCTCATGTCTGATGTTTACACATTTAGGATAGGATAAGAGTTCACATTCCTTCACTCCATTACCAAAGGCCTAGCACATTGCATGCATCATTGAGAACAGGTCTGTACCAGAAGAAGAGTAAGCCAGCCACGCCCCACATTAGTTACTTACCATCAACAAAAGCAGAGATAATACATTTGGCCATCCACCTTGTTACTTACCAGCATACCTGCTGGCTTGCAGAACATCCCCAGTGCTCCGTGGGATACATTAGTATGAAAAGGACTAAAATCTATTCCTTTTACTTAGAAATGAATCTCCCGAATCAACGAATCAAGGGCGAGAATTAATGGAACAACTTGATAATAATTTCTGACATTTTCTTGATTACACTTCAGCAGTTAATTTGGATTTGTTATTGCACAATATTCCTCATAGTAACATTCTCAAATACATGGATTAAATATAGTTCTCTTTCCCCAAATGCAAAACTCCCTGCAGGGAGTTTAATTACCTGTTTAAATTACATTTATCTGTACAAACAAATCTAAAACTTTCATTACCTGTTTATATTACATTTATCTGTACAAGTAAACATAAAATGTGAGTATTAAGTTTGCAAATACTCCCTCATATGTCTTGTTCTATGTGTGACATGCATGTTTTGTTTTGTAGAATTATTTTCAGCACATTGGAACCTTTATTTCTAAGTATACAGCAGAACAAGGAAACGGTACAAGCATATTATGGGAAAGGATCATTTCTTTTTGTATATTTTTTGTATGTTGCAGTATGCTGTAACCGTCTTGTGTATGTCCCTACATACATTTGCAGTATTTGCTCTATTGTTATCACAGAATTCTCGGCATACCTTCTGACATTTCAAGTCAATAAATAAAGCTTTTAAGTTGATTTTCTAAGCAAGAGTTATAATAACCCAGGACAGAGCTAAAAGAGAGCAAGGTTACACACAGGAGGTTGAAAGAAATAACAGCATTAAGTTCCAGACAATCTGCAAGAACAGCTTCACAAATAAGACAGTCCCTTCATGGAGATGCTGTCTTTGCTGGAATACAATGTGTTTATTTTTAAGCAATTAAACATGATAAAGGTTTACATATGAATCACAATATAATTGCAAAAATGTTCTTTCCATAGTGTCGCCTTACAATAAGGGTCTCCATACATTTGACCAAATATGATAGCTACAGTATTTTTGTAATTGAATAAGTTAATTAAATTTAATTGATTTAGTTAATTAGTTAACATAAACAAAATATGTTGTTTATACAACCAAATGTATAAAGACATTAGCCTAGATTTAATGCTGGCTTTACATTCCCGCAAAAGTTAAACGTTTTTGTATTGCATGTTATTCCTAGCATAAGGTGTAGTTCAATGTCAACAGAGACTGCTAAAATACTGTGCCCCTATATGTTAATGGGGCCAAGGGCTGACCAAATGCCCCTGGCCATCACCCCTTTAAGGAACAGGGACAAGGGCTGCCAAATACCCTATGCCTTATAACATAATAATGGGGCTATAGCTATGGCCCCTATTAAATCCCAGTGGGACCAGGTACTGGCTAAATACCCCAAGGGTAATAAATAAATTAAATGTAAATGTCCCCATTCCCCTGGCCCATCTACTAGCCGTGAGTCTAGGGACTGCTCCAAAGGCCATACAAAAAAAAATGAAATATACATTTCTGAAAACTAGCCAAAGGTAGGGCTGGGACCAGAGAGGCTTCTGAATCAAGCAATCAGATACCTCCTTAGGCATTTAAATCCCATCCCTAGTGGACTGTGATTTCATTATGCTGAGGCCCAATGTCTTAGGTCCATCAGGGCTGTTTTTTTTTCAGCACTATTTTTGAATAGGAGAATTATTATTATTATTTTGGATGCCATTTGGTAGGTCCCCAGCACCTGGCCCACAGGATTTAATTGGTAATATAGCCCCATTTTATTTATTGGGCCAAGGGCATTTGGCCGGCCCCATGGGATGTAATAATTATTTTGTTTATGGGGTCAGGAGAATTTGGCCATCCCAAATAGGGGGAAATACCCATTATGTATCTGAGAGGCATTTCGCAAGCCACCCTGGTATTATTTGGGGTGCCATCGACCATTTCGGCCCAACAATTGGAAGAGGGGCAGGATGAAGAGCAGAGGGAGAGCCCCCGTAGCTCCATTAGCATTTTTTTTTAAACATAGGGTTTGTTAGCAGTGGGCATTGCATCACAATTGCCTGTTAAATATATCGCTAATGGCTGTTTTACACTTAATGGGTGCCATTTAATCTAGCCAATCTGGTGCTATTTAAACATGCATTATTGAAAGCTTTGGAGCGCTGTCACTTATACACCCCAGATATTATCACCTCTTAAAAAATAAGGAGAATAGAGTTAGAAAGAAAGTAGGTCCAAAAAAGGGATTGTCCCTCTAATGCAAGGATACTTGTAAGATGTAGGGAAACCTAACAAAAGATAACAAGTCACAACCTACAATGGGATGTAGAGGATGGGTCAACAATTAATAAAACAATAGAGTCAAGCTACAAAATGAAAAGAGGAAAGAAATGGGGACTCACATGCGCAAGTAAGTGGGAAAGAAAAAATAGACTATCCAGAGCATCCCTCCCAACATGCCACAGAGACAGAGGCGACAGGATGCTAGAGAGAAGGGAGGAAAGAGTTAACAAAATGGATTTTGAGTAAGAAATTGAGATGAGAAAGAGATAAAGGAAAAAAAGTGTACTGAAAATAACAGGTGGTGCACAGAAAAGCAGTCTATAAGTCAGAATTCTGCTCATAGACTTGCATGGGAATGGGAGGGCAATGTAACTATTACATCACAAGGGGGTGGAATTATCATCTGTTTGTGTTGGAAGGAAAGTAAACATAAGTTGTACACAACCACCTATTCCTGCCCACTATGATACACAGGAGCCAATAAGAGAACAGGGGTGTACTTATGACATTATTATGCAGGTTTTGACCACAGTTGTAAAGTGAGAGTTGCTGAAAATTTTTGGGGAATGTTGCTTCATAGGTTAAATTCTCAAAATAGATACTGGAGATAAACACCTAATTTTGTTATTACTTTTATATGTAATTAATTCAAATTGATAGAAGAAAAAAATATGGCATATGTGTTATATATGCAGGGGCAGACTGAGAACCCTCAGAGCCCCCTTCCAGGCCCCACCCATGTCTTGCCTCCAACCACACCCATATCCCTCCACCAGCCACAACCTACACAATCTTTAGACACAAGGAACACAAGTGCAATAAGTTATAAATAAGTGCAAAAACCAAAAAAGTGAGCAAAATAAATAACGAATGCACAAACCAAGACAAGTGCATATATACATAGATCTTTTTCTGAAGATCGAAAATGGAACTAATATTTTGGAGGGGGTTCTTTCTAACAGAGGCCATCTCAATGTCCCTTAGAGAGTGTGCTAGAAAGCCAGTATTACTTTTGCCATTAATATGCCAGTGTTATTTTGCCATTAATAAGCCACAGCCAATTTGCCCACTAATATTCCAGTATTATTTTGCCATTAATAAACCACAGCCAATTTGGCCAAAAATATGCCAGTATTATTTTGCCATTTAAAATGCCCCAGCCAATTTGCCCAATAATATGCCAGTATTATTTGCCATCTAATATGCCCCAGCCAATTTGCCCAATAATATGCCAGCATTATTTTTCCATTTAATATGCCACAGCGAATTTGCCCAATAATATGTCAGTATTATTTTGCCATTTAATATGCTCCTGACAATTTGCCCAATAATATGCCACCCTCCACCCCCCTTCCCCCTTCACCTCCGGTCTGCTTCATGATCCCGGTCTTCTCCTCCATGCAGTCTTCCCTCCTGCACAGAGGAGGGAAATACAGTCACCGGGTATGATGCAGCGGATGTGGCCCCAAAAAAGTTCAGCAGCCGGCCACCAGGCCCCAAGAGGAGAGCCCGATGTTATCTAAGAGACAACACCGGGTAAAATTGAATGTGCTGGCTCGGCGGCTGGCCCCCTTCCTTGGCCGGGCCCTCGGACTGTGTCCGAAGTGCCTGACCACTCAGTCTGCCCCTGTATATATGTGTATGTTTCAAAAAAAAAAGTAATCTAGTTACATCTTATTAAGTGGTAGTGTCCCTTTGAGTAAAATTTTCATATGGAACCCCTGCTGTATGACTTCTGATGTAATAATAGCTATAGCAACAATTAATCTCTTAACCAGCAAACATTGACAATTATTTTCAGTGCTGTTATTCCTTTTTATAATACGAATTAAATTGTAAAGTAAACCTCAGTTGGGTATGACATCCGAAAGAAAGAAACATCAATGCCCTGTCACTTATTAAATTCATTTAAGTGAAAACAATTGACTGTTAGATCAAATAAATGTCGATTACCTCTCTATGCTTAGGTTTTTAAACAAATTACAAAGGATTGACAGAACTATTGTGTTTCCCTGATAACTGTGTTTAATTAAATACAATTGTAGACTGTAAATGCCATTCTAATAGAGCAGTAGTGTGTGAAATAAGACCCATGTTTTAAAAGAAAATTATTGATAAATCCTGCTAGCAAAGCTGGATAGATGAAGGTGCCGATTTGGAATTAGTTATTTAGTAGAATTGGGTGCATGCTAAAATTTGCGCCTGAACTTAATTTCGTCCATCGACGCATTCACTTTTGGATGAGAATTGGGCTTTTTTTCCGGGAATTCCATTTGGATGTATTGATTTGCGCCTAAGTTCATTTTAGAATAAGCGAAACGAGGCTAGGTTATGGTTAAGAATTCCGAATGCAGACAAAAGAGACAAATTTCCAAAAACAAAAGGAAATGCCCAAGTCTAGTTAGGGGTTAGGTGGATTAGTGAGTGTTATGTCTGTTTCTGTGTATTAGTGTGAGCATGTATTAGTGAGTGTTATGTATGATACAAACATGTTATGCTAATGTTACCAAAATGAATGAATGAATTCTATTTTCTTCATTGCGTATTAGTTCATTTATTCTTTCATTCAGCTTCGCATTTGGCATTAAGACAAATTGATGAAAGAAATAGTTTGAATGCAAGCAGTCCAAGATTAAGGGCTTTTTGGTACCAGAGGAGAACAGTTATTTTAATTTCCCTTTTTAATACATATAATTATAATTTTCAAGGATAAAAGGCATACAACAATTTATATTAATGAATATATATCACTATCTTATATCAATACATTACAATCGGTGAGTTTAAAATAGAAAAAAGATTTTAAAAATAGACATTAAAAACTGAAATATTATTGCAGAGGATGGTGAGTACCAGCAGTCTTTACATAATTATCTGATATTTAATTTATATTGACACAAGGATTAACAGTTTGCTTTATTACTTTTTTCAAACAGCTTTCCCTTATTTGATTTTAATTCAAACCCTATTTATCAAATGTATACCCTTTTCCATTTTTAATTGAAATATCAGTCTATTTTGACAGCTCACCTAGACATATAAATAGGAACTTTAAAAGATGTTGTAGCCCTAACATTTCCTGGAGTTTTGGGTTGGCTATTTGCAACTCTTGCTGGTAAGTATCACCTGTTCATAACCTTATATTGAGTTTCAACCAAAGACAGATTGTGCACAATCGATCTAATTGAGAGAACTCCATCACTCCCTCTGTGCTATTGATCTATATATATATATATATCTTTATACTATCTGTCAATCACAGGAAAGCTACCAGCAGTATCTTGTATTCTAATCAGATCCAAACAAATATTTGTTTTACTTATTGCTTTATTTATTTTCTCATAGGACAAAAAAATGTGCCTGTCACATATCTACTTACTTCCAACATAGATGTGTTTGATACAAAAATCTTTAACTCTAAGGGATTTGGACAAACTTATATTACTGAACTAACTGGAAAAAAGGCTTAATATCAGTATTCAACAATAGATATTTTATATGAACAGTTTGTTTCCATTCCACCAATGAAGCATCTTCAGTATTTTATTCCACCAAATCTGTGGTCAATCCACTATATTATCGTGTACCTAACCTTTTTCTAAGAACTGGAAAGAGACACTCTCGACCAATATGCAAAACCAAGCTGGAAGTCTCTTAGACATTGGTGAACATGTAGGGTAAAACAAGGGAAGGGGGGGAATATATATAGTGTAACACAGTATAAGACAATTTATTAAAGGAACAACTCACAAACAGGATGTGCGTCAAGAACCAGGTCAAGTGCTAAAAGAACGTTATGTAAACAAGGTTAACAGGTAGCTGCCCAAACTGGAAAGTGCTGATGCTAGAGTAAAGTGCTGTGAGGAATGTTGTCTCTTCAAAATGCCCCAAAGGTGCTATCACTTTAAGGTACTTCCTAGGCAACTTCCTCTCTCAGGAGTTCCAAGCAGCTTTCAAATTCACAGAGTGGTGGTAAAAGTCCAATATTGCAGCAAATTCCAATGGGACCTTGTGACTTCAATTTTATAAAAAACTATTACAAGTACAATAAAGGTGTCACCCTTAGCACTACGCATTTCATCAGAGTGACTGACTTCCGCAAATTCCCACATGAACATATATTGAAACACAATTCCTTACATATGTTTGCCGCCATTGTGGCTTCGTTTGCCACTTCCACGTTCCACCTCTTCATTATAGAGCCAAATAAAGATCCATGGCCTTAAACATTTGCAGAAGACAGTCAGTAAACTTATATTCTATATAGGTTTTTGGGATATTTCTAAATCTAAGGGTATTCCTTCTGGCTCAATCTTCCAAGTTTGTCACTTTGGATTCAATGGGGGGTATGTATAAACACGGTGCACACATAGATTGCGTCAAATACTGGCACAATCAGCGTGTGTGCCAATGAATAAAACAGAAATGTAGGGAGTCTGCGCTATCTACACTGAATAGGTAGATTTAGGTTGTGTAGGTGCTTGTTGCGCCAGCGCAGCATATGTATAAAAAATCAGGCGCTGAAAAGCTTCTGACTAAACATTTTCATCATAGTTTTCATGTTTTCAGTAACTAAAACTAATCAATAACTAAATAAAAACTAAGTTAATAGGACTAAAACTAAAAATCCATCACAATTTTTGTCAATTGACTAAAATGTGAAAAAAAAATGTTAGGGAGGGACTATTGCATTTACCTATTTGGACTTCTGGTTCTGCCAAAAGTCAAATCCACTGACTCTATCTGGAGATTGGCTGAGACACAGGCTCCCTGTGTGTGTCTACTCCCTGGAACAATGCCGCGCAAACTACAGAGCTAGAATATACGCCTAAATCTGATTCGCCTGGTCCTGTCATGTGTGTGTTTCCCCTCCCATCTCTCTAGAAAGTTAACTTAACACTGTTTAATAGCCATCTGAAACCTATTCCCTCCGTCACTGCTGGAGATTTAGTTGACTAAAACTAGACTAATGGGAATGAGATAATGTGCACTCCACTCTCCGATCAATGCATAAAATGACAGTTTAGTTAAAAGACTATGACTAAAACTAAGTAAAAATGTATCATCAAAATGAACACTGTTCCAGACCTCTATATGGTTCCTTTATAGTCTGATATTGATCATCTAGGTTTTTCCTTTTGTCCTCCAATGTTTTTAATTTATTAGAAAATTCTCAAATGTCCTACTTAATCTCTATGGATCTGTTATTGATTTCTTGTTTGCTTGTCTCTAATTGAGAGACTAAGATTTTTTTTAATAAGCTTATAGAAGTTGCCTCTCTGCTTACAGCACTTCTGGTGAGTCTTCCATATGGGTTATTACGGACTCTTCAACATAAATACCCAGCAGCAGTATAGAAGTTAATAATTCAGTGTCTCCCAATATAGGCTGAATCCAGAATTGCATATATTCCACAAGTATAGCCAAAAGTCACACATTCAGTATATTGCTATAGTTCTATAAATATGTGTACTTAGAATTCAAATGAGATATTTAGGAGTTCAAATTCAAATAACGTTGTGTAAAGTTAAAGGATCTTAACATAGCTTAGAAGAAAGACATAACAGGGATGATATGATAGAAACATATAAATACATAAACAGAGTAAAGGAGGAAAGTATATTTAAATGAAGAAAAACTACCACAACAAGAGGACATAGTATGAAATTAGAGGGGCAATGATTTAAAAGTAATACCAGGAAGTATTTCTTTACTGAGAGGGTAATGGATACATGGAATAGCCTTCCAATGGAAGTTGTATAGATTAACATGGTGAAGGAGTTTAAGCATGCGTGGGATAGTCATGAGGCTATCCTAGATATGAGAAAAGACCAGAGAATAAGAAAACTGTTTGGAAAATTGGGCAGACTAGATGGACCGAATGTTTATCTGCCGACACAGTCTATGGATTGGAACCATGGAGGGTAGTCGATTGTCGGTTGTCACTCAGCAAGATGGATAAGTTAATATGGTTATATTTGTTACATTTGTAATATACAATAAAATTGTCGCCGTGTTCTTATAAACACAGTGGCCATTATAATCCACCATCCAGCCTTTATTATAGAGAACTTAATGCAATGTCAGAATGTAATTAATCTATTTTAGAACATTATAGTTATTATAGAAATACATATTAAAGCAATCACAAAATTTTGTTTTGCAGGGCTTCAAAATGAGTAGAGCTAGAAGGTATCATTTTAAATTGTGATCTGTTTAATGTCCCACGCTGTAATGTCATTATGAAAGCAATACTCGCTGCCCATTCAACTCTCCACTATGGAGTTTGTGAAATGATGACGTGACTGCCATTTCAAACTGTGACTAAATAATACATGCCATGCTTTCATGTATGACTTTGATTGTTTGTGACAATTTTCGTTGAGACGTATCCAATAGAACTTAACAACAGTGAATCTAACTAGATCAAAATGAAGAATGAAGATCATACTATGAATCAATAAGCAGGGCTGCTGTAAGGAACTGGTGGAACCTAGCAAGAGCTTTTTATTCAGAGCCCCATCTCTTTCTTTGCCTTTCTTTTATTTATTATTTTTCATACAAATATAAATAAAAGACATACATATATTTATCTTGCTTTTGAACTGTGATTCCTATCTTAAAATATTCACAAACATTATATATACATAACTTAAAACAATTTGTGGAGACGAGTCCTGTGCCAGCAAAATTTTGCGTTACTATGGATGGGGGGGGGGGGGGGACCTCAAGGGATTGCTTGAAAGTATCCTTTATATCTGGGTGGGATCTAGATGACTGTCTATGGGGAGGGGGGGAGAGAGGGCCGACCTTTTAGTCTTATCATGCCTTTATTGTACATTTTTCCATTTACCCCAAATTGTATCATATTTATCCAAATCCGCTCTAATCATATAATATCCCTTTTCCATTAATTGCTGGGTGTCTATCTGATACTTTATTTGGGCCCAGTAGATTTTGCCAGTTTTTTTTCCATCTTCTTGCAATCACTTATTTAACTGCAAAGAGTATATGTGTTATCAGGGGTAAATCAGTCTTACTAAATTCTTCCATACTTTGATGGAGTAGGCCTTCCATCAGAGCCTCATCTCCTTATAATTACAAGTAACTGTTGATGCAAAAACCCCAAATGTTATCTTTCCTCTATCCCCCATTTCCCTCTTAATGGATCCCTGGGCAATTGCTCACTAATCCTACCGTGTATCATTGTCCATTCTATAGTTCACACATAATTTGAGTTTCATGCCTCCTTTGATGGTGGACCCTGGGCAAATGACCACATTACCCCTTATATAGGGCAGCCTTGTTACCAAGCGACCAGCATGGAAGCCAATATCATTAGGATGACATTCATCTCCTTTCGCCCTGCATTCTCCTAGGTCCAGTGAAAAAAAAGCTTGTTAAAGGGAAATTACACTTTTTTTAAACCCTTGCTTTCCTTAACCCCTTCCTGTCGGATGGTGCATTTGGTCCTTAACAACCAAAGCATAATGTTCAATATTTCCTAGCTTTGGAGAATGTGCATGCATTTGCATTACTGAATGGCAATTTTTTACCTCTTTTGAGTAAGCCACAGTATCTTAACAACCTGTTATGTAATCTTCTAGTAAGAGCCATGACATTCTGCTAAATGATAGAATGTCAGGTGACAGCTCAGCTCTTTTACTGGTGCATATGTTATTCACTGTTTCTTTAACTCTTTAAACCAGGAGACTCATAATTGATTCCATCCCCTTAAAAAGCAGGAAAACACCTTGTTGGTGATCAGTGGGTTAACACATTAAATATGCAGTAATGATCTGCTTTGAATTCATTTCCCTATGAATTTTCCTTGTTCGGAGTTGGAATCAAAGTATGTCCAATAGGGACCTCTTAGATATTGAAAATACACTTTCAAAGTGTTTTGAATAGCGAAAGTGCTTAAGCCATTTTCCACACTTGCATAGCAAGCAGATATGAATAAATCATAAGCTTTGCATTTGCATAAGTATATGAATATGCAGATAATGAAAAAGACAGATTCTTTTTTGTTTAAATCTACATAGAAATGGAAAGAAGAGCACATTTTTCTTCATTGATCCTACAGAATAAAATAAAAGTAGGTAGATCTTTCCACTAAATTAAATATTGTATTACAATTTTGCATTAGTACGACTTACTTACAGGTGTTCATCTGTATTAGAGCGTGTTTATGTTACCATACTTAGATAGTTGCCAACATCAGCCATGTTTCCAGGGCCACATATTTGTTCCACATGCTGCAGAAAGACCATGCAAAGTTTAGACTGTCAATATGTAGGATGCCTATACGCATAGACAGGATGGAGATCTCATAGGACCTACTATAATTAATTAATTGGATTGTGTCTGTGTGTATATCCATCCTACATACTGCCAGGCTGCAGTTTGCATGGTCTTTCTGCAGCATGTGGAACAAATATGTGTCCCTGGAAACATGGCCGATGTTGACAGCTATGATACTTGCCATCTTCTTGGCATACCTTCCTGGGATGGGAAGGGATGGTGCCTAAAGTGGCATGAATGGGTGTATTTTCATTTATAGAAATACACAGTTTATACGCAATGCTGCCTGTGTAAAGTTGAAAACCACTGTGCATAGGCGGTAGTAATGCCAGATAGGATCCCAAAAAACAGAACTGTCCTCGCAAACCAGGGACCATTGACAATTACAGGTATGTGTAATTTGCAAGGTAAGTAGGGCGTTACATTCCAGAGGCAAGGTGAAAACTTTGGCATTTTTAGTCTGGGACTCTTAAACAAATTTAAATATCAGGACTACAATCAGTAAAATGTAGATTAGTAAGGTATCTTCATTTTTCCCAGTGCAGCTGAGAAGGAGCAAGAATCCCCCCCACCTTTCTTAATTTGCATTGTTACAATCTAAGCCAGATTATTGGTTTGTTAGGAATGGGGGCTGGTTCACTATAAAATAGAGCCGGCCATTTTACTTATCCCTCAATCTAATTTTTGCTCCGCAGCTACCAGTGTGTTGTCTGTCCCTTCCTGTTTTTTCATGTTTTGTTCTGTCTTGTGCAGGTTATTCCTTCCGAGGGCAGCTGGTTCTTGCAATTTACTCTTTTAAGGTAAAGTTAGTTAGGGGCAGAGGCTCATAAGGTAAAGTTTTGGAACTGTTCAATGTTGGTTATTACATTTGGATTTAGTGATTTTGAGCTGGTCTGTGGCCCAGAACCTGGGGGTTGTATGTCTCGGTATGCACCTACTTTAATATATATTATCCTTGCAAGTCTGTTTTGTTATATGTGGTTCTGTGGATTATCTGTTGGGGGTAGTAATTATCATATTGCATATGATGGGTAAAAGGGATTTGTATTGTAAATGTCACAGCTTGTTATATGACTACATTAATGTTTTGGTTCATTAAAACTGACAATTTTCCCCCCAATTCTGGTGTTTTTTCTAAGTTTCCCCATCTTAAATTGCAATTTCCTCAGCCTATTCAAAACGGGAAATTTTCTGGAAAAGTAGCGTCCCATAGCAGAATCTGGGAAAATGTATCACTCTATTCCATTAGATCTTCAATATGGCAACCAAACTGGATATATTCTGTACACATCAACAACCATCAACCACCAGTGGTGACCCTTTGTCATGACCGCTAGTTGTCCCACCTTATATGCAACAGTCCAAATTCAGGACTCCCATCTTGTGGTCATGGTGTTGCCTTCGGGGCCCTGATTCTATGGGACACCAGGTTTTTGTGGTGTAGCAAAACCGTTGATGTCTTGCCAGCTATAAGTTGGCATTACATCACCGGTTATTGTTCACCGTTAAAAAGCTGTTAGGTAAATGTATCCTCACGCTGTCATGGCCTGTGTGTCATTTCATGCCCATAGTGGACAATAGTGCATTGCCAGGCAATGTGGCCATCCACACCATGGACATGAAATGGTATATATGTATACGTGACCATTACCTAACTTATACTGGGGTTACTAAGTGGCGTATATGTATTTTATATTACATGATGTGTGTATTGATGTGGTAATTGCACCATTTTTGCTGTATTAGCATATTAAATAAGTTACAATCATTGAATTTTTTTGTAATAAATAGGCTATTATGTTATAATAGAATTATTACCAAGCCAGTGAAACATTGATTAGAAAAGTTTTTATTATACTAGATTTTATTATAAAATATATTACATTAATATAATATTTTTTTCATATTATCACTTTTTAAATTGTATTGTATTTACTTATTTTTATTTAAGGGTCGACTCACTGTGCCCCAATCTGGCCAGAAATAGTGCCAGATCAGGGAACAAAACTGAATTGCAGAGCAACCCACAATTTTGCTATTTATGTATAAGTACCTATATGGAAATGGACAAAGTACTCCCACAGAAGTCTATGGGAACGCTCTGACTATCGTGAAAATAGTCCTCCCACAATTAAATAAAATTAATACGTACCCTCCCGCCATCATGCCACATCTATCATGGTCAGAGCCGCCATCAGGAATTTCAGGGCCCTTTACTGAACAAATTTTCTGGGCCCCCTAGACCTCCCCTGACAATATCACCCACTCAGCCCACCTATCCTCATAAGCATGTTATCCAGGTCTAGTGTAATATGGAGGGTGGTTGGGAGGAGTTGGTCAATATGCCAGTATTTAGCCATTCAATATGCCAGTATTTACGCTGCCCTCACAGCACCCGCCCCAGCTAAACAGAGGCAGTGGCTCGGGGGTTCACTCATTCATAGGAGCTGGGCCCAGGATGCCGTTTCGCCCATCACCCTCTGATGGCAGGCCTGATCATGGTGCCTTTTCATGTCCGCAATGTGTATGGCCACATTGCTTGGCAATGCACCATTATCCACCATGGACATTAAATGGTACCATAATACACGTGGCATTATAGCAGAAGGGTACATATTAATTTTTTTTAATTGCGGGAGGACTTAGAGTATTTTCACAATAGTCAAAGCTCTCCCATAGACTTCTGTGGGAGTACTTTGTCTATTTCCATAATAGTAGAGGTCCCTCCCGAAATAAGTCGCCATAAAAGCCAGTTTGGCTGCCGAAATGTCTGCTGGCAGTTGATTAGAGATCACTTTGGTGGTCTCTGAGTAGCCCTAAGGACTAATCTGATCACCAAAAGGATCTGAAACTAATTTCAGGAATTCCATTAGTTTGAATCAAATGTGTCTATGGATGAATTTGAGTTTGGACCAAGTGAAATTTTCTTTCATCAGAATGTATTGTGTGGCTATATCATGCAATTGTTTTACTTCACCTACTCTGCTCTGTGCTTTATTTAGTCAACAAAATGGGGTTTACTGCAACTTTAATCGTAATATGTATTTTTGCCAAATATCTCCAATAAGTGTGATCAATATGAAATATATCCATGGAATAGCAGAATAGGAATTCCTAGCAGAATAGATAACCATCATGTATTTCAGACTTTGATCATCCTTCAAAGAATAGAGTGAACATTTCAGATGCATGGTTCAATGGTGCTCATACACAATAATTAAATTAGTGATGTCTTTATCTGTTATAAATATGCCTCTCAGAAGGTTTCTTTAGCAAAGTGCATGAAATCATTCAGTTCATGCTAATTAGCTGAAAACAGGAGAAATAATAACAAAGCATTAGTTACCTTGGAAGCTTGCTGCTATGACTACCATTCCCATCTCTGCTGCTTACTCATTTTTGATAAATATATTCAGTAGCATCCACAATGGTTGGCATGGTAACAAGTCAGCATCTTATGAGATTATAGCTTTTCTTTTTAAGTGTGCAATCAGTAATTACAACATATACGTACAACAAAGTAATGAAGCCAATAGCATTGTGGGAGAAAAATACCCAATTTCTTTTTGTACATTTTATCTTTTTGCATTACAAACTGGTTAGATCAGGATGGTTTTGTCATAACAAGCATGTCTCAGCTGTTATTGCTGTAGTGGGATACCGGAGCTTGTTAATATGTAAAAACTCAACCTCTGCAAGGTTTGCAAGTGAATATATTGGCTTGAAAAAAGCATAATGAAAAAAGACTGATAACAATAGATGTGAGAATCATTACCATCCGTAGTGGGATTCCAAATTTTTAGTTACCAGTTCTGACCTTTCATAGTAAAAAATAAAAAGCATGCATATCCACTCAAGCACACACACACATATACACACACACACATACAAGAACAAGTACATTTAAGGTGTTGTGATAAACACTGTCAAAACAATTTCCCCATTTGATCAGTCACCAAAACAGTGCACTACTTGCAGAGATAGTAGCTCTAATCACTTTGTAACAAGTCAACAAGTAAATGAATGAAATAAATAATACAGTGAAAACAGACATAAATCAAATAAAATGCACAGTATGTGCACACACTCATACACATACACTGTTACCGGGATGTCACATGACAACTGGTGCTCAGATTATTTAGCGTGGTGTGCGCTAAGGGGCAATGCTGCTACCAATGCTGCTGGCACAGACTGTTTACTCTCAAGCTGCGAAACGATGACAGATTTTTTAGGTAATGGTTTAAGTGAACCATCTGAATCCCACCGCTGGGTCTATCCAGTATCACAGGCACAGTCATTGTGCTTACAGTTGTATTGGGGGGAGCCAACAAATTGATTCTGTACCAAGGTCCTTTACACACCTGTTCTGTTCCACCACTGTGTGACTTGACAAATATTTTCAGACTTTAAATTACAGCTAAAGTCTTTTTTGTAACTTTATAGTAATACCAAGAAGAAGCATCACAATCAGGGAT
The DNA here is from genome assembly GCA_036172795.1 of Pelodytes ibericus. Taxonomy (NCBI): domain Eukaryota; kingdom Metazoa; phylum Chordata; class Amphibia; order Anura; family Pelodytidae; genus Pelodytes; species Pelodytes ibericus. The sequence continues at coordinate 146,898,240 of CM069862.1, forward strand.
GATGAACAACATATTAAATAAAGGGCAGGAAACTGCGGTTAAGAGTCAATAAAACAAGCTGGGGTCTGGGTAACAGGAATATTATCAATTTCATAAAGCAAGCCAAAGTTACAGAATATCAAAAGAAATAACACACCTAGGAACAGAGAAGAAGCTCCTAGAAGAGGCAAATAACAACTGAACTAAGACAGCATATAAAGGAGGTAAAGTGCAGAAATGGAGTCCAATGTGAGGAATAAAAATGATCCAAAACAAAAAGGCAGCTCCTATGAAGAAGTGAAACAAAGTCTGAGCACCAGGGCATGTGGAAAAACTCTCTTATGCCTGTAGCGGGGTCTAAGTTGATGACAGTTGGAGAGGTGAGTGACACAACACCTCCCTTCAAAGGCAGACTCCGGACGAGCAAGGGCAGGTTTGAGGGGGAAGGCCTTATACACATGCAGGGGCATGTACATAAGTTGGGGATAGAGGCAAATATTCAGTACTGTACTCACACTCTGAGGGTGCATGTAGCACTAGTGTTGAGCGAACCTGAACCGCACTGTTTGGGTTCGTACCGAACATTATGGTGTTCGGACCCCGGACCCGAACACGGACATTTCACTGTATGTCCGTGTTGGAGTTCGGGGTTTGGCTATAAACCGACAGTCTATAAACCGAAAGACATTTAGTTTATAGACTTTCGGTTTATAGAATAGCAATAGCATTACATTTATTCTATAAACCAAAAATCTATAAACCAAAAGACATTCGGTTTATAGACTTTAGTTTTATAGAATACATGTAATGCTATTGCTATTCTATAAAAAGAAAGTCTATAAACAGAATGTCTTTTGGTTTATAGACTTTCGGCTTATAGAATACATGTAATACTATTGGCTTTTTATAAACCAAACTAGAGTCCCCATTAATAAGAATTTCTTATGAATGATGACTCTAGTTCGGTTTATAGAAAGCCAATAGTATTACATGTATTCCATAAGCCGAAAGTCGGGTCCCCATTGACTTCAATGGGGTTCGGGGGCAAGTTCGGGGTCAAGTTCGACCCCGAACCCGGACTTTTTTTCTGAAATTCGGCCGAACCCGAACATCCAGGTGTCCGTTCCACACTATGTAGCACGATTCCACCCAGGGGTCCACACTCAGAAATAAAAATCAAGATGCCCAGCACTTCATCAATAGTGTGTTTATTCAGATGAAAGGCAACATTTCAACTATCATAAGTTTATCTCAAGCCTAGTGATAGCGCAATCAAAGTGATCTTTATTTATAATGTACATATCTCAAAGTGACACAAGTGACATGAGTGGGTGTGGCTTGTTGGTCCACAACATGCTTAAGACGATATGAATGAAATAAGTGGAAGTACGATATGACAATCTCAAATTGTACAACTTAAGTGCATAATAGACACCATATAGTAATGTCAAAGAAAACAGTACATAATATAATCAATATAATGAAATATAATATATTTTAAATCAAATATATTATACACACAGAGTTGTGATATAGGACAAATACCACATTAAAAACTATGCAGTTAAATTAACAATGACCAATATTAATTTTTCACACACAGTAAGCATAATAAACCAGAACAGCTGTTCCAGTACCCAATGAAACATATATTTTATACAATATTTACAAAAAATAAACCATAAATATGCCCTATATATTAACCTGGAGCCGTATATTATATATCAATATTGACTTAATACAGGAGAAGCTGAGCAGGAAGATAAACCATAAATATACCCTATATATTAACCTGGAGCTGTATATTATATATCAATAATGACTTAATACAGGAGAAGCTGAGCAGGAAGATCGACTTTTTGTTTTATAATACCACACACATCAAAACCAGTGTTTAGTGCCACACAATGTGCAAGAAACGGTGAAATACAAACATAAAATAATTGCACAGTGCCCTTAATATTTTTCTGTCTGACTGGTACATATTATTCCACAAACATCTATATCCTCAGGGTTTAACCTATATGATTAAAATGTAAGTTTTGTTTTTATTTGGAAACTTCATGCACTCATTGTGCACAATATCTGCAGATTTGTTATACTAACTGTGTACATGTGACGAGTCAACCCATATTCAGTCTCATACAAGCTGTATCCAGGCTTTTAATTTTTCTTTCTGCATTTGCTATTCTGTTCTGCTTCTTTGTTATTCTTGTTCCTGGGTTCTTTTCTGTTCTGTTTTACTGGTGTTCTGATTATTTTAGTCCCGGCCACATGGTGGCATATTTCAGTCCCGGCCACTTGGTGGCATATCCTAGTTCCAGGCCGCAGTAGTGGCATTTCCCATGTCCCTATCCTTAGTGGCTCCTGCCTAGCCTGGCCCCACAGCGGCACCTCCCTTAGCCTAGCCATAAGACTGGCACCTGCCTAAGAGCAGCACCTACCCAAATCTAGCAATAGTCCGGTACCTGCCAAGTCTAACCCCGACTGGCACCTGCCTAAGTATAGCTAGTCCAGTACCGGCTAAAGCCTTTCCATGGACCGGTACCTGCCTGAGTCTGGCTATTGTCTGGCACCTGCCCAGTTGGCCCCAGAGTGGCTTCTGCCCATGCCCTGTCCTGAGTTTCTTCAGTGGAATGTCCTGTCCTGAGTTCCTTCAGTGGAATGTGCTGTCCTGAGTTCCTTCAGTGGAATGTCCTGTCCTGAGTCCCTTCAGTGGAATGCCCTGTCCTGAGTTCCTTCAGTGGAAGTCCTGTCCTGAGTTCCTTCAGTGGAATGCCCTGTCCTAGAGTCCCTTTAAATGTAATCCTTTGTCAGTTTCCAGCCTATTCTGTCTTTGTTTTTAGCCTTGTTCCCTATCTAAGTTATACCTTGCTCTTGTACCCAGGTTTTCTCTCAATCCCTCTGCCTTGTTAGTTTTCTTCTATTTAACCCCTTAGTGACAAGACCCCTTGACATTCCCTTGGTGACAATGGCTGTTTTGACATTTCTGTGGTGTTTGTGTTTAGCTGCAATTTTGTTCTTTCTCACATACTGTACCCACACAAATTATATGTTGTTTTTATCATCATAAGAAGGGCTTTCATTAGATACCATTATGTTCATCATATCTTATATTTTACTACAGAAAAAAATCATAAAATATGATGAAATATTTAAAAAAACCCACTTTTTCTAACTTTGACCTAAAATATAATTTACACAAATACAATCATTAAAAAAGACCCCATCTAAATAGTTGCTAAATGTTGTCCCGAGTACAGAAATATGCATGTTTCCATATTTATCGGTATTTTTTTTGTCAGTTATGGGGCAAAAACCAAAAATAGTGTTTTTTCCTATATTGCATTTTTTACCCCAACCCAAACCCAAAATTTAACCCTAACACTAAATTTAACCCCAACTCTAACCCTTATACTATCCCTTAATATATTTTATTTTTAATTAAATTTTAACCCTATCCCTTATGCTAAACATTATTTAATTTTAACCCCATAGGCTAATCTAACTATTTAACCAGTTTTATACTAATTCAATATTTATTTTAATTATTTTACAATGCTATGCTGCTTGGCTACCACTAGGCTGACATGGCCCTGACAAGCAGTTTGGGCACAAATGTGACACTCACAAGCAGTTTGGGAACAATGGTGGCACTAAATTTCAGGGCCCCTGACTGAAAAACATTTCTGCCCCCGCCTACATAATATCTCCCTCTCACCCCCTACCCCCCCCAAAGTAATTTTATGCAGGTCTTAGTATATCATGCCAATGATTTAAATGCACCACAGGACATGCCCTATCAACCCCATTACACATTCAAGACTTACCCTATTAATATGGCATAGCCAGTTTTTCCATTAATATGCCATAGACAGTTTTCCCATTAATTTGCCACAGAGAGTTTCCCATTAACATGTCACTGTTTCCCATTTATATGTCACTCTTTGTCCATTAATATTCCTCTGTTTCCCATTAATTTGCCACAGCCAGTATGCCCATTAATATGCCACGGGTTTCCCATTAATTAGCTCCCGCCTTTTTTTCCATTTATATGCCACTCTTCGTCAATTAATGTGCTACTCTATGCCCACTTAGATTACACTGTTCTCCCATTAATTTTTCACAGCCAGTTTGCCCATTAATATGCCACTGTATTCCTTTTAATTTGCCACAGTTAATTTTCCCATTATTTTGCCACTCTTTGCCATTTAATGTCACAGCTAGTATGCCCATTAATATATCACAACTAGTGTGCCCATTAATATGCCACAGTCAGTATGACCATTATTATGCCACAACCAGTATGCCCATTAATATGCCACAGCCAGTATGCCCATTAATATGCCACAGCCAGTATGCCCATTAATAGGCCACTCTATGCTCATTAATATGCCACAACCAGTATGCCCATTAATATGCTGCAGCCAGTATGCTCAATAATATGGCACTGTTTTCCCATAAATTTTCCACAGCAAATTTTCCCATTAAATGGCCACTCTTTGCCCATTAATATTCCACAGCCACAATGCCCATTAATATACCACAGCCAGTATGCCCATTAATATGCCACTCCTTGCCCATTAATTTGTCACAGCCGGTACCCCCCCCCCCTTCTGCCCCTTCCCCTGTACTCACCTACTCTTCTGTGAGAGACAGCAGCCTCCCATGATGCCTCTCTCGCACTCCCCATGAACTGATCTAATTGAGCACCGGAAGGTCAGGTGATCACTGGCACCCTGACATCAGCGCGAGAGAGGCAGCATGGAGGTATGTCTGCCTTATCGCATGGAGATGCTGGTGAGTGGTGATCTTGTATGTTTTTCCATTTTTTTCCATTTATTTTTTAAAGGCGCGTCACCCTCTGATGTCAGCACTGGGTGGCACTGACGATGTTTGGGCACAGAGATGGCACTTTACAAGCTGCTTGAGGATAGACACGGAACTTTACACGCTGCTTGGGGATAGAGAGTGCAATTACAAGCTGTTTGGGAACAGAGAGGAACGATATCTTAAAATATTATTTAAGATAATATTGGAAATATTTCTCATGGGCGGCTCTGGTTAATCAGGAGGAGGTGTAGAAAGGGATGGGCACATTTAGATTAGGGGGTGCGCGTAAGTTTAGTCATGGCTAGTGCAGCACAAAACCAAAATACACCACTGGTCCTTCTCCTATACCTTTTCAGACAGTCAAACAATTAGGACTGTATCCATGAAAGAGGGAGTTTCTGCAAAGAGACAAGGGAATTGCAAACTTAAGGTCAAAGTAGTTGAGTTGGAAACATTCTCCAATTCAGCTATACTTCAAAGTCTTATGATTAGGTGCTGCTAAAGCACGAAATGCGTAAAGCTGATTTGACTTGTTCCTGCACTGTGTCCTTTCACCATGGATTAAAGATACATTTTTTACTTTGGCATACCAGTCTGCATCGTTGATCCTCTCCGCAAAATCCACACTTCTTTTTTTGTTTTATTATACTTCAAAGTCTGCCGTTTGTAATTCCCTTGTCAATTCCTTGCAATTCCCTCTATCATGAATAAAGCCCTTCGTATCCTTCCAATTCCACCATCATTTAAGAAAAGATAAAACACGAGAGATTAAATTTAATGGGTATCTAAGAATTGCACAGCAGCAAATACATTCAGTGTACTTAGCATATATTTTCACACCAACTGCAAATTCAAAATAGAGTATAGAATATGCAAACCACTTATAAATACACTTATAACGTGATGTCTAAACATCTAGATTCTGTGCACGCTTCAGTGCAAGAATGTTGTGTTTTATTGCTCAAGGCAATAATATTATTCCTATAAGTCACCGTGACAATGTTAGAACAATGAATAAAAGCCAGGAAGCTTATGATGCTATAGGTCAAACAAAGAATAATATGTAAAGTTGTGTTTGCTGGTTCCCACTGAAATTGTACTGCATGAAATGGATGTTATATATCTTTCAATTAATATAAAAAGGGGAATATATTTTTTTTTGTAAATGAATTCCACTGTAATACAGCTTTAATAGGATTGCTTAATTTTCCCTTTTAAAACTGCTATCAAATTCCTCCCTCCTGCTCTTCACTACTTCACTAGAAACACTTTGTCCTTCCTTTCTGTCTATCTTAAGTGTAGAGGTAACAGCAACCTCTTATAACAACATGCTTATCTCAGACCTTGACAACATCGTCGCCCTACGAGTGCGCAACTCTAAGTAAAGGAGCATGCCTTGTGCATCTTAAAGGGACTGTCTGGTGCCCAAAATGCATCTTCCAAATGTTAATGCATATTAATGTGCTTTCAATGTACTTTAAAAAGCATACTTTACATTTTGCATTGCTTAAAATATAAAATACTTAAAGCTAGATGAAATTGTGAAAATACAGCAATATGCAAGAAACCAGGACTGCCCACATTAGCTGAGTATAAGTAAATTCCTTTTTTTTTTTTTTTTGCTGCAGGAACTTATGACAATAATTTTATTCAAATAAATGGAATTTCCCTTCTCTCTGGTGATGTAATCAGCCAATGTGTTGCAGTGTTAAGAGATCCTACTAATCTCCCTAATCTTGGGAGATTATTAATAAACAAATTAAAAAGAAGAGGGCCTAAAACAGACTCCTGAGGTAGTCCACTTAACCCCTTAAGGACAGAGCCTTTGAAACATTTTTGTCCATTCTGGACAATGGCTGTTTTAACATTTCTTTGCTGTTTGTGTTTAGCTGTAATTTTCTTCTTTGTCATTTGCTGTACCCACACAAATTATATATTGGTTTTATCGGGACAAGAAGGGCTCTCTTTGGATGCCATCATTTTGATCATATCCTATAATATTATATAAAAAAATAAATAAAATATGGTAAAAAAAAAAAAATATTTCCTGAATTTTATTTGAATCATCTTCTCCTCATCGACAAATGCAAACAAAAAAACCCTGCTAAATAGATTCTACTATGTCTCCTGAGTACAGGGATACCACCCATGCATAGGTTTGTTGGGTTGTTTGGGGGCTAAAAGGCCACATTTGGGAGGTGCAGTTTTTGGTTTTCCAACTTGAAATTTTGACATGCAGACAGCTCGCACCCATGTCCCATTTAGGACATATTTGAAGCCAGCCAGTGTATTTTACCCCATCAACCCATATATTTTCTAAAAGTAGACACCCTAGGCTATTTCAAATGGTGGTATTTTGGCATTCATCCAGTGAGCAGAGGAGGACTGGGGAGCTGCAGGATCAGGGAGTATGACGTGAGACGCAGGATGTGCGTCTGTCGTGGGAGTGGTCTACCCGAATGCTGAACACTGAATGCGGACTACAGAGATGCTGCTGAGCGCCTAATGCCGTGACGCTGCTCTTCTGGAATTTAAATTACCCCAGTTTCCGATTGTCCCTGCAGATATTTCTACCTTTGGAGGGAGATTGGAGGAACCGGGACTTTTCTTTTCTTCTTCCCCTTGCAGGACCTTTGCAGATCCAACCTGTGAGGTACTGGGCACTGGCCCGATTTGGATTAGACTCAGAGGCGTACTATGGTATTATCGGAGGATTAAATACCCACCGAGGCTTACTACCTTCCACCGGAGGGTGGGGGCGGTCAGCCTTCTCGGCAACTCCACCAACAGAGCCTCAGAAAAAGGTCTAACTTAAATCAGCTGAGGAAGTGCCTCAAAGAACACCCAAAACCATTAACAAACCTTTTGGTGCCTCTCTGTGCCTTTGGCGTCTGGAGTGGGTGGAGCGTGGCGAACCGTGGGCGGACGGCTCCTGGCGCCCATCGGTGCCGTGTATTCCGCAGTAAGGATGGACACAAAGCCTGAGGACTCCCCTTCCCAGGACATCTGTCGACTTTTTCATTGCGCAGACAAGCAAGAAGTCTTAAAGACCTCCCTCATGATTCGAAACAACCCTACCGAATAATCATTTAAATCCGTTAGAGAGAAGATCAATCATCACTAAAGCCTGCTTTTTCCCTAGAGTGGTCGTAGTTAAGAACTGGGTAAGATCGTTCCGACTTTCTTTTTTGTTGCCAGTGGTATCATTTGATTATATCCCTCTTGTTTAAATAACTTTGAATACACATATAACTTGGTATCGTTGCCCCAGAAATCTTGGGAAACTTAAGATAAACCACATCACTGAAGATATACTACATCATTAGTCTTATCTGACTTTTTTTGAACTTTGCTTCAGACATATGTCTATGGACAACGATCATATAGCATAATCCAAAGGTGGAAAGTATATCTTCTGTTTCAAATCGGATACAAACCATCAACTTTGACATACTCATAGTATTTGTCTATTAGCGTCGAAAATTGTGTAAGGACAGATTGAAAACAAATCTTAGCTTAATTTTTGGTTTGGTTTGAATTTATAATAATGATTATCATATGATCAGAATGGTATTTCAAAGAAGGTAACCAGTAGTGCTCTGTGAACTGAAACTGTCTAACAGAACCACTGAGTGATGATTTAATTTACAGTGGATATAAAAAGTCTACACACCCCTGTTAAAATGTCAGGTTTCTGTGCTGTAAAAAAAATGAGACAAAGTTAAATCATTTTAGAACTTTTTCCACCTTTAATGTTACCTATAAACTGTACAACTCAATTGAAAAGCAAACTGAAATCTTTTAGATAGAGGGAAGAAAAAATATAAAAAGAAAATAATGTGGTTGCATAAGTGTGCACACCCTTAAACTAATACTTTGTTGAAGCACCTTTTGATTTTATTACAGCACTCAGTCTTTTTGGGTATGAGTCTATCAGTATGGCACATTTTGACTTGGCAAGATTTGCCCACTCTTCTTTGCAAAACCACTCCAAATCTGTCAGATTGCGAGGGCATCTCCTGTGCACAGCCCTCTTCCGATCATCCCACAGATTTTCAATAGGATTCAGGTCTGGGCTCTGGCTGGGCCATTCCAAAACTTTAATCTTCTTCTGGTGAAGCCATTCCTTTGTTGATTTGGATACATGCTTTGGGTCGTTGTTATGCTGAAAGATGAAGTTCCTCTTCATGTTCAGCTTTCTAGCAGAAGCCTGAAGGTTTTGTGCCAATATTGACTGGTATTTGGAACTGTTCATAATTCCCTCTATCTTAACTAAGGCCCCAGTTCCAGCTGAAGAAAAACAGCCCCAAAGCATGATGCTGCCACCACCATGCTTCACTGTGGGTATGGTGTTCTTTTGGTGATGTGCAGTGTTGTTTTTGAGCCAAACATATCTTTTGGAATTATGGCCAAAAAGTTCAACATTGGTTTCTTCAGACCATAACACCTTTTCCCACATGCTTTTGGGAGACTTCAGATGCGTTTTTGCAAAATGTAGGCTGGATTGGATGTTTTTCTTCGTAAGAAAAGGCTTTCGTCTTGCCACTCTACCCCATAGCCCAGACATATGAAGAATACGGGAGATTGTTTTCACATGTACCACACAGCCAGTACTTGCCAGATATTCCTGCAGCTCCTTTAATGTTGCTGTAGGCCTCTTGGTAGCCTCCCAGACCAGTTTTCTTCTTGTCTTTTCATCAATTTTGGAGGGAGCTCCAGTTCTTGGTAATGTCACTGTTGTGCCATGTTTTCTCCACTTGATGATGACTGTCTTCACTGTGTTCCATGGTATATCTAATGCCTTGGAAATTCTTTTGTACCCTTCTCCTGACTGATACCTTTTAACAGTGCGATCCCTCTGATGCTTTGGAAGCTCTCTGTGGACCATGGCTTTTGCTGTGGGATGCAACTAAGAAAATTTCTGGAAAGACCAACTAGAGCAGCTGAACTTTATTTGGGGTTAATCAGAAACACTTTAAATAATGGCAGATGTATGCTGACTCCTATTTAACATGATTTGGAATGTGATTGCTTAATTCTGAACACAGCTACATCCCCAGTTATAAGAGGGTGTGCACACTTATGCAACCACATTATTTTATTTTTATATTTTTTCTTCCCTCTATCTAAAAGATTTCAGTTTGTTTTTCAATTGAGTTGTACAGTTTATAGGTCACATTAAAGGTGGAAAACGTTCTGAAATTATTTATCTTTGTCTCATTTTTTTACAGCACAGAAATCGGACATTTTAACAGGGGTGTGTAGACTTTTTATAGCCACTGTACACTCCTCTTTCTCCACTTACTTACTGAGTATTGAGTTGTTCACTTTTATCCCCTTAAATTAAGGAATCTGATACATATAAGTAAGATCACTTAAATTACTGTAATCTCTGATTTTTCCTACCATGTACAGCATAAGAAACCTGAAACAAGGGGAACTATCGAACTGCACTATATTGTAAGATATTTACCAAACATTAAGTTAATGTAATCTTTGACCCTCCCTATCTTTTACAGCATAGGAAACTGAAAGAAGTTGATTTACTGACTATCATTAGATATGTATTGAATATTATAAATAACCAGAACTTTTGCTAAATTTCCAACCCTAGACTGGGCAATATTTCTAACCTTGAAATAAGTTCCAACTTATAATATTATAATATTAAAACTGGACATTTTAGACTAGATTCAGTATCTTAGCTGAAAGGAACTGTCTTTTGGGTAGTATGTATTCGTATTAACCAATATATTTCCTTAAATTGGCCTATACTACAAAGCCAAAATTTAAAAGGAGGAAAACAAACTTGACTGGGGAGGACGATTGCGAGTTAGGAAAAAGGAGCCCATAGGAGAAGAAGTGAGAGTGAAGACAAGAAGGGGGTAGAAAGTGTAGAGAAGAAGGAAATAGAGAAAGGGAAAGGGGAGGGGGTAAAGGAAGGGGAGGGGAGGAAATAAAGGGGAGGGGAAAAGGAAAGGGAAAGAGAAAGAAGAAGGGAAGGGGAGGGAAAGGAGAAGAAAGGGGGAAAAAAAGAGGAGAGAGGAAAGAGAAAGGAGGCAGGTGGAATACAAAGGGAGAGATATAAGGAGGAAAGGGCAGAGAAGAAAAAAAGAAAAAAAGGGGAAGGAAAAGAAGGTAAAAGGGTAAAAAAGATAGAAAAAGGAAAGGGAAAGAAAAGGGGAAGAGAAAGAAAAGAAGGGGGGAAAAGGAAGGGAGAAAAAAAAAAAAGGCAAAACCTGAACTATGGCTCCTAAAAAACCACCCTCTACAGATAAGAATAAATTAATTTTCTTCTCACCGAAAGCTGACATTAATAAAGTAGGAAGTCATAGAAGATCTCTGTCCCCTACAGCCCTAGTTATAGCCCCCTCTACAGATAAAGATACAACCCCGGTATTGACCGAAACGGTAACAAACCTAAGCCTAACAACGGCAATGAATGATCTGTATGAAAAACTAAAAAACGATTTTAAACAAAATATTTCCGACCTATCCATGGAAATTGCAACACTGTCATCTAAATTATCTAATCAAGACGAAACAATCAAAAAAATTACAGAAGAGATGGCTAATATACAAGCTCAAAATACTATTTTGAAAGATCAAGTTAAACACTGTAATAATAAGATAACAGAATTTGAGGACAGGTCGAGAAGGAATAACCTTAGAATTAAAGGCATACCTGAAGAAATCAAAAATGTGAATCTTAATGGATATCTATTCGAATTTGTTTCAATGTATGTTGACCCACTGACCCTTGGTAAAGCTCCCTTTGAACGGATCCATAGAATATCCCGACAAGGCAATATAGCCGGTCCTACCCCACGTGAAGTAATCGTGAGATTTTTAAATTGCTCTCTAAAGGATGAGTTCCTCCGACAAATGCGGACAAATCCGGATAAAAATAAGGGGATATTCGAGTCATTATTGATATTTCCAGATTTGTCCTATGCCACCAGGATGGATCGTAATTCCTTTAGAGAACTAACGCAACAACTAAGACTAAAGGAGATCAATTACAGGTGGGGATTCCCCACCAAACAGTTGATATCAGTTAAAGAGGAAACAATTGCGCTCAACAATGTAGCTGATGCTCAATCCAAACTTAGTGCCCTTGGAATACTGGATTAAACATATTAATATCCTTTGTATTCCTCAAAGTCCAAACCTATTTAACCCCATGAACCTCATATACACCGAAATCAGACACCTTGATATTTTCCTTACTAATTTTTACTAATTGACAAAATACTTTTAAATAAGAACATAATATGGGGGGGGGACTCTACAATAAACCATTGATCCCTTTAAAATTGAAATTATAACTGTCATTGAATCACTGTAAAGATATTCAACTTAAATTCAGAACCTGGCTCAGGGGAACAAATGCCATAAGTAGTAGAATAGCCTCTTTAGTTTCTCCTATTGTTCTAAGGCCCACACACTTAATTTGCACTTTATATTATTAGAGTTAGTACGCACTATTTAATAAGGTATAAGATATCAAAGATATTTCGAAGAACTAGTTTAAAGTACATAGAAGACACATTCACTATCTATAAATGTATACAATCAAGCACTATAAAACCTATATATAATTTAAATCACAATAGTTTTTCACAGATTAAATATTGATTGAATTCAAATTATAAAAGGAACGCACTGTAATTAATCAGCTTTATTATGGTCACGATACTGTTTTATTCATTAAACAATAATTGTTTTTTTTTTTTTTTTAAGTTTAACCCCTCGATAAAATTAATTTAGTTTTGGTTGAAATGTACAAGGATACACCCCTGCTATGAATTAGCTAGGGAGAGGGAGGTTAGGACCAGATCAGAAAGGATAGGATAAAACGGGGTAATAATAAAGGAAAAGCATGTATCTCTGTTAAAAATAAGTAATAAGATAGCATTTAGAGTATGACCACCAACGACTGTAGCCTGATAATCAGGATTCACCTGGGTAATCCCCTTATAGGGGAAGTATGTTATTCAGATTGTTGTTGTATTGTCATTTGTTTTGTGTTATATTGTTTGTAAAGATGTGCAGGATTGAGGTGGGGGGACCGGAGATACTAGGGGAATGGGCGGTGACACACAGCAAACTCCGGTCTACTACTGTCTTTAAAATTCTCATCAGTAAACGTCCGGGGATTAAACTCCCCGATGAAACGGGGTCTATTATATAAAATGTTGCTGGGAGAGAAAATCGATATATGTTATGCCCAATAAACTCATTGGAAGGGTTCTACGGATAGGCACTGGAGATTCTCGAAATTTCCTGTAGTCTTCTCCGCCAGTTTGCGCGATAATAAAAAAAGGGGGGTAGCAATAATAATTACTAGCAGGGTCAAGTTTGAATTGATATTGGAGGAAAGAGACAAAATGGGTAGATATATAATATTGATTTGTAAGCTTAATGATCTTCTTTACAGTTTGGTGAATATTTATGCCCCCAATATATTTAGTCAGTCTTTTTAAGAGAGCCTCTTTAAAAGAGTTGACCAACTTAGAAAGGGCTCATTGATTATGGGAGGTTATTTGAATACTATATTAGACGATAAACGGAACAGAAATATTATAAAGGGAAAAACCAACTCAAAATATATAAAGACCAAAGCAAAAATTTTTCAAGAAATCCTCCTTTAATACGATCTTTATGATATTTGGCGTGTTCACCATCCGAGAGAGAGAGAGAGACTATTCTTTCTTTTCCAGTGTACATCGAACGTATTCTCGAATTGTTTTTTTCCTAAACAACTCGTCTAATTTAAAGAATGTAATCAACACTACGATTGGCCAGATTACTTGGTCTGACCACGCCCCAATTAGTCTCACGATTAAGAGTAATTCTGAATATAATATAAAACCGCATTGGAGGTTAAATTAAACACTGCTACTGAAGGAAGAGGACAAGAAACACCTCAGAGACCTGATCATCGAATATATTAATCATAATGACAATGGTCAGGTCCCTGACCAGAAATTGTGGGCTTCATTCAAATGTGTCATACGTGGTTATCTAATACAACTGGATGCAAGAAAGAAAAGGGACAAAGCTGTTTCTTTAACAGATCTATACATTAATTTTGCCCGGTTGGAAAATTTGGGAGGAAAATTTTGTAAACATAGGGAATGTACGCGAGAGGATTAAGAAAAGACTAGAAGAACAGGTTAATAATATGGTATTGTCTTCAAAACAGAGATGGTACAATAGCAATGATAAAACTGACAAAATGCTTACTAAGAAAATTAAGCATGATAATATATATATCAAATGATAAAAAAAATCGTGGAGACCTATCTCCTCGAGAAATTGGTGAAACATTTGCTAGATACTACAAACAACTGTATAACCTCAAAGAAGAAAACTTTACATCTCTTGATTTGAACTCCTTCTTAAAGAAAATTGATTTGCCTCAAATATCTAATGACAAACTGATGAATTTAAATAAAAAGATCACTAAGGAAGAAATAAAAAAAACAATTCTTAACCTTGAAAACGGCAAAGCGCCGGGCCCTGATGGATATACAGCTTTGTTTTTTAAGATATTTGAACCAGAAATAACACCCCTTCTTTGTTCAACGTATGAAGCGAACAACGTATGAAGAATTCTTCCAGAGTTGCTGAAAGCCACAATCTCCCCAATACCGAAAACAGACAAAGACCCAATTTTTGTTGGTAATTACCGACCAATTTCCTTAATAAATACCGACATTAAAATCCTCTCTAAGATACTGGCCAACCGATTAAAAATGGTTATACTGGATCTGATACATCATGATCAGTCAGGATTTATAATATCAAGGTCTGGCGGGGATAATGTTAGGAAACTACTAAATTTAATTTCATTAGTGAATAATACTAAAACTCCATGTATCTTTGCCGCTGTCGATGCTGAAAAAGCATTCGACAGAGTTAACTGGAGATAGATGGCTAGTGTCCTGTCTGCTTTCGGTATTGAGGGGATATTTAAAAATTTGACTTTGTCCATGTATTCAGAGCCCACGGCAAAAATTAATGGAAGTGGCCTTAGCTCGAGATGGTTCCCAATTAAAACGGTACTAGGCAGGGCTGCCAATTGGCGCCCCTTTTGTATAATCTTACGATGGAACCCTTAGCTTCATACGTTAGACAAACACAAACAATTTATGGTATAGAATGTGGGAATTATCAGCAAAAAATCTTACTTTACGCGGATGATGTAATATTGACTCTCTCGCAACCGGAACACTCCATGCCAGAATAGTTACGTTGTATTGAGGAATTTAGATATTTTTTAAATTATAAGATCAACCTCTCTAAGACCCAGATCATTTGTAAAAATCTTTCTCAAATTCAAGATACTTTCCTCAAACATACTTACCACTTTAATCGGTCAAATGATACAAATTAAATATCTAGGCATCGCTATTAAATTTGAAATAAGGACTATAGTAGAACACAATTATCTTGGTTTATATAAAGAGTTTGAGGCCAAAATCAAATTCTGGAAGAAGATCCAAATTTCATGGATAGGAAGAATTAACCTGATTAGGTCATATCTGCTCCCTAAACTAGAATATCTTTTACGTATTATTCCTCTTAGGGTCCCAAGGAAGTATCTGTCTATGTTCCATAGATTGTTTGTTACATATGTTTGGGAGGACAAAAAGCCTAGAATCCAATTTTTTATAATGTCAAAACCCATGTCTAAGGGTGGCTTGTCCTTTCCTAACATATATCATATACATGACTCAATAATGTTTTCCCATTTTCTTTTGTGGGGCAATGCAAAATCAAAGACTAAAAGTTGGTACCAACATGAAAGGGAGGAATGTGGTGGTATGGACCCCTTCCTCCTTTTCTGGCTGGATAACCAAAAATTCGGTGACTTAAAGATCTCAAACACGGTTATACACAATGTCTTTCTATCTATTGCCCCAATTAAAGCTAAATTTTTTTGCGGTTCACAAGTAACCCCTCAGGTTTCCATAAACGTTTTGAAACTTTTTTTTAGAAGATTTAAACTTAGACAACTGGCATAAATCGAGTTTAAAGAAGATTGGGGATCTATTTTGTAATCTAGATCTTCTTTCTTTCTCGGACCTGCAACAAGAATACAAGTTACCAACGAAAGAATTGTTTTCTTATATCCAAATTAAAGATTTCCTTAAAAAAATACAACTTAAACCAGAGTCACCTTTAGATAAAATTAAGTACGGTTCCCACCCAAAAAAAATATCTTCTCAAATTTTCAAAGCTATGCAGGAATTGGAACGGAGGAAGAAGAAATATGACAAAATAACTAAGTGGGAAACTGATTTGAGCAAATCCTATCCAATACAGTCTTGGTTTAGAGCAGTCGACTTATTAAAAAAATCAATTCACTGTATCGCTTTACAGGAGCTGTATATGAAAGAGCTTCATAGATGGTACTGGGTCCCGTCAAGATTAGCAAAATATCAAACTAATGCATCGCCACTTTGTTGGCGATGCAATAGTGAAATTGGTAATATAAAACATATCTGGTGGGACTGTCCAAAACTTAATGAAGTCCGTACGGCGTTATCCAAGCTTTTATTGGATTTGAATTTGGATCTGGGGACTCTAACCTAGGGGAAATTTTTGTTTCATCTTGAGTTGCCAGAAATGAATAAATCCTCTAAAAAACTAATAGTGCATGTCTTAATGGTCGACCAAGATGTGCATACCAAGATATTGGACAAAAACAGAGATACCCTCCGGAAATGAGATCCGATCCCAAATTCAGTATCAATGTAGTATGGAAAAACTTTTCTATCTGGACAGTTTGTCTCTTCCCTCTTACTTTAAAATTTGGAATCCTGTCATTTTATCTAGAGCATTATTATAATTATTTACTAATAAGTTGGGTTAGTCAACCCGGACGCTCATAGACATAGATCTGGAGACCCTGTGTTTTTTCCCCGCCCACTCCCCTAAGGTTTAAAACAGCTTAATAACTCGTCTAGGTTCCGCAACCTCGCTTACACTGAATCCTGCACATCTATGTGAAGTTGTATGTACGGAAGTATGAATATTTTGAAACGCTCTACATTGCATCATTGGATTTATGAATTGAACTTTCAATATTCTGAATTAAAATATAGTAATTTGAATGTTGAATGCACTAGTCTAAATGAATAAACCTTGGCTCCATATTATTAGGATGAATCACTAAATCTAACTTTGTTCAGATGACCGGAGGTTACGTTATATTTAGCTAATCCTTAGTGTCACTCCTTTATTATCCAAAGTAAACATTCGGAAACATAAAATTTAACTGAGAATTTTGGTTTGTTATTTGTCTATATGTTATCAGTACAAACCAAAGTCAGCAATTTAAATCTGAACTCTATGCACATCTATTTTAGTAACACTTAAGAATCATTTTAATAAATTTTAGAAGGTTCCAGTTAATAGTACTGATAAGATATTGTATATATTATCCTTCCTCATGTGTAGATTGTGATACCTAACGGTACTGTTTTGTATTGCATGACTTGATGTATGTTCTGTATATGTTATCTCTTTTTTTATTTATGTTATAAATGGAAAATATTGAATAAAAAAACAAACAAAAAAACAAATGGTGGTATTTTAACACTTTCCATGCACTAATTCTGCCACCAGCCTTTGTCAAAGTTTGTGGTAGTCATTTTTTTGTGTTTTTTTTCACAAACATTGTACTTCAGACATGAATTCACAGATTTTGGTAGGTGTCACTGCCAAATAAGACCCCAATATGTATTCAGCAACTTCTCCTAAGTACAGGTATACCACCCATGCATAGGTTTGTCTGCTTGTTTGGGGGTTAAAGGGCCACATTTGAGATGTGCGCTTGTTGGTTTTCCAACTTGAAATTTTCACATGCAGACAACTTGCGCCCATGTCCCATTTGGGATATATTTGAAGCCATCTAGTGTATTTTACCCCATCAATCCATATATTTTTTAAAAGTACACACCCTAGGCTATTTCAAATGGTGGTATTTTAACACTTTCCATGCACTAATTCTGCCACCAGCCATTGTCAAAGTTTGTGGTAGTAAATGTTTTGTGTTTTTTTTCACCAAACATTGTAGTTCAGACATGAATTCACAGATTTTGGTATGTGTCACTGCCAAATAAGACCCCAATATGTGTTCAGAAACTTCTCCTGAGTACAGGGATACCACCCATGCATAGGTTTTTCTGCTTGTTTGGGGGTTAAAGGGCCCCATTTTAGGGTGGGGTTTTTGGTTTTCCAACTTGAAATTTTCACATGCAGACAACCTGCACCCATGTCCCATTTGGGACATATTTGAAGCCAGCTAGTGTATTTTACCCCATCAACCCATATATTTTTTAAAAGAACACACCCTAGGCTATTTCAAATGGTGGTATTTTAACACTTTCCATGCACTAATTCTACCACCAGCCATTGTCAAAGTTTGTGGTAGTAAATGTTTTGTGTTTTTTTTCACCAAACATTGTAGTTCAGACATAAATTTACAGATTTTGGTATGTTTCACTGCCAAACAACAACCCAATATGTCTTAAACAACATCTCCTGAGTACAGGGATACCATCCATGCATAGATTTGTTGGGTTGTTTGGGGGCTAAAAGGCCACATTTTGAAGGAGCGCATTTCCAACTTGGAATTTTGACGTGTAGTCAGCCTGTGCCCCATGTTTCATTTGGGACTTTTTTTTTAAAGCCAGACAGTGTGTTTTACCCAAAAAAAGCATATATTTTGTAAAAGTAGACACCCTAGGCTATTTTAAATGGTGGTATTTTAACACTTTCCATGCACCAATTCTAACACCAGCCTTTGTCAAAGCGTGTGGTAGTAATTTTATTGTGTATTTTTTCCCACATAAATTGTACTTTAGACACACATTCACAGATTTTGGTATATGTCACTGCCAAACAATACCCCAATATGTGTTCAGCAACATCTCTCGAGCACAGGTATACCACCCATGCATAGGTTTGTCAGCTATTTTGGGGGTTAAAAGGCCACATTTGAGTTGTGTGCTTTTTGATTTTCCAACTTGGAATTTTGACATGTAGGGCAAGGAAGGGGTTAATAGCTCTTATAAGAGCCTTTTTAGCACTGTACAAAAAATATTAACCCCTAAAAATGCACAGACAAGAAAAAAGGTTCTACTTTGCAGTGATCAGTGGCAGGGAAGAGGTTAATTCAAAGGGTATGGCTTTTATAAAAGCCCTTGGGTCTCACAATTTTGTAACATTTTATTTAATTTATTACAATTAAAAACACATTATACAGATCTGTCTCTCTCCCTTAAAACTCAACTGAGGAGAGGAAGGCAGATCCATATGGGTCAGAACAGTATTTACCAATAGTGAATGGTGATGCTCATTTGAGCAATCACCAAACCGTCTTTGCCACTGATCGGCTGTTACTGATCGCTATACACGCGTTCAGACAGTTTCAAAAGGAATACACGTAATCCCCTGGTGGGGAAAATTAACCCATAGCGAGTGTGACAGAAAAAAATGCCGATCTGCAGCCAGATTGCTCCATATACGCTGCTTAGGCAGTGACCATATGCGCTGCTTAGGCAGCAAAAAATGTGCTGCTGTGGAAGATCACTGCGTACACAGCGATCAATGGCAGGGAAGGGGTTAAACACTGAAAACGGCTTTTATAAAAGCCATTGGGTCTCAATTTAAAAAAAAATACATTATTATTACAAACTTACATTCTACAGCTCTGTCTGTCTCCCTCACTAAAACTCAAGTGAAAAGAGAGAGGCAGATCTACACGGGTCGGATCAATATTTACAACAAATATTGATCTGACCACGCGAATGGTAAGCAATCACCAAACCGCCTTTGCCACTGATCAGCTGTTACTGATCGCTATACATGTGTTAAACGTAACCCCTAACGGGTACAATTAACCCGAAGTGGGGGTAATAAAAAAGTTAAAAAATATATAAAAAATGCTTCTGCAGCAAGATTGCTGCATTTGCGCCAGATCGCTGCTTAGGCAGGAAGGGGTTAATAGCTCTTAAAAGAGCCTTTGTTATACTGTAATGAATTACAGTAAAAAAATTAACCCCTAAAAAATGCACAGACAGCAAAACATGTGCTGCTGTGTATGATCACTGCGTACACAGCAATCAATGGCAGGGAAGGGGTTAAACACTTGAAATGGCTTTTATAAAAGCCCTTGGTTACTAAAATTTTATTAAATATTTAATTTTATTATTTTATTTTATTTTTTTACTTTATCTGATCTGTCTCTCTCCCTTACTAAAACTAGTAAGCAGAGGGAGGCAGATCAATACTTATCAAAGGCAATATTTACTAATATTGCATTTGACTGTATGATAAGTGCTCATCAGAGCACTTATCATATATTCCTGCACACAGATGACACAGATCTGCTGTGCAGGCATCGATTGGCTCCCCCTAGAGCATCGGAAGTGAAATACATTCACTTCCGATGCTCTTGCCAGTAGAAGGGAAGCGCTGCCTGTACAGGCAGCGTTCCATTCTACTGAGCCGATGGGGTCGCTCAGGAGAGCGACCACCATCGGTTCTGGGGGGAGCCGAACGTGTTGCTAAGTGCCTTTAGCGAGGCACTTTAGCAACACCGGAGGTGCTTAGGAAGCGAACGATCGTTTGCTTCCTAAGCACATGTGTGCAGGCGGCGCAGCCATTTTTAAATGGCTGCTACGATCACTCCTCGGCACATATTGGGTCTGCCCTTTTATGTTTCTTCTGTCTTCCACTCCTCATACAGTGAAAAATTAATAAAGGATTACATTTATTTTCCATTATTTACCATGACCTACATATAACTTTAGTTAAAAAAAAAATATATTGAACTAATCTCTTCTCCCTGATGAAGGCACCAGGTGAGTTTTATAGCTTTATATGCAGTTTGTATAATAGGAGATTGCAATGTTTAAATCCTCAACTTGACCATCAGAATATTTGTCCCAATAATAGGGAACATGATTAAAAAAAATTATGGAATACCTGCAGCCCTAAATAAGATCTTCCCTGACTGCTCAGACACATGCTGGGGCGAGATTCCACATCTGGGAAAGATGCCTCATCATTTCACATTGCAGACACATTCACTCCATACTGTATAAATTCATTAACCATCCACCCCCTTTCCAACCTGTTCCCTTCTGCCACACCACACTACCCAACCCCTGTCATTATCAAAAAATTCCTCATTGAAAACCTTAATGCAACAAAAGAAAACTTCACTGGGGACCCCCTCAAGGGAATGGATCCTCAGGGTAAAACACACCCGTACTCTGGAAAACCTGAACGCCAAGTCAGACAATCAGATTGCGCACCATAATAAAACAAGGAGGATTTTATGGAGGACCCCAAAATGTATGATCTGCGATAGACATCAAACAATATGAGTAAGACACTTCTGAACTAAACATGCCCTTTTATATCCCCACTCGTCTCTCTCTTTCTCTCTCTCTCTCTCTCTCTCTCTCTCTCTCTCTCTCTCTCTCTCTCTCTTCCCTTCCTCTACCTTTGACTCATCTCCATTACTCCCCCACTTATATTTAAAGTTTACTGGTTAACACATTGACCCACTAAAGATGCACTCTTGAAATTTTTAGCATTGTAATACTCTGTTTTCTTTGTCCGCAAATTCAGTTACGCAAGTAAATATGTGGTTTACATCTTCACTACAGGTCAGCTGCGTCAGTATAACCCATACCTCTTTTTTTCTTTGTATGTGAAAATGGGAAAAATCAATACAAATGATTTACGAAAAAAAGAAACAAATAATGAAAATAATCATTAAAATAATGCTGCAGTATAAAACTCTATTAGACTGATTTCTGATACCTGTTTATGCACATATTCCTGTGCATGATCCCATAGCTACATGTGTTACCTGAAAAAAAGGTAATTCAATTTTACTATAAAACTTTGTGAGCAAGGAATGCATAATAGAGTTAATTCCTTTCACATATATTAGTTCACATGTCTATAGATCACGCAATAAAAATAGTTGAATAGCCCTGCTTAAATCTATTCCAAATTGTTAGCTTAATAACATATTATACCCTTTGGAATACATGACTAAATCTACTCAGCTGGGGTATTTTGAGTGACTTATTTATAGAACGTGGAAAGGTTCAAATCCAAGTGGCTAGGTTACAGTAATTCTCATTTCCCATTTTTTTCTGGGAACTAACAGCCGATAAACACAAGATCACGACTAATCTAAAAGGGAACTTAACGGCACAGTATTAAAAAAAGGTGGAAGGAAATGTAACATAATACTAACCACAAATTAATGTTATTTTTTTTTAATCTAACTGAGCTATATTTTGTGTAGGGGGCCACCTATTAATAGGTTCATAATTTTAAAGTCCAGCATTTTCCCTTTAATGGAAGGGAAATATGGTTTTGGAGGCCAATTGATTAGCCCCACTTTTTGAAAACAAACTCACAACCAAGATGTTTGTTTTTATAACTTTTTAAAATCTTTTATAATTTCTTATCACTTGAGTGCACACTAAACATTTAAATTTAAATTGCTATTTTTTTAACTCAATTTATTAAAATTATGTTTTACTAAGAGGGAGCACCACTTCCATTTACAATATTGTCTCTCCTGGGTTAACCCCAATTTTGGTACTTTCTCATCCAATAGTGGAAGCACGATTTAGACAGTGTTCCATGAAATCCTGAACTATTATCAACTATGAAATTGTCTATTATTTTACACATCTATAGATCAATTTTATTCGTTTTTATTTTCTACACTAACAGTATAAAGAATATTTAGATGACAGAGTCCATTTAAGTTTTAAGTGTTTTGGTACTAATCTGATCACTTTCTTTCATTTTTTTAAATGTATTTCATTATTATCCATTAATAAAATAAAATTTATTACAATTGACATGAAACAAAATCTAAAGTACTGGATATGTCAAGGAAAAAAAACATGTTCAGACAAAGTACAAGCGTATAGATAGTTGATCACACACATATATATATACAATACAGCATTTATAAGTGCATATAAATACAAAATATACACTCAACAAAAAAATATACAATAACAAACAAGTTGGGAGTTCTTACACCGTTCTTAAAGTATATTTTTCAAATCTGTTTTTATTATTTTCCTCTATGTAGTAGTTTTAGGGAAAAATTGATTACTGAGATGATCTAAATCAAAATGTATTTGTAATCATCAGATTTAGAAACATTTAGAAACATTTCTGACCAGCAATTTGTCCTGTAAAGGTGAGACTCTTTCTGTCCTCTTAGAGAGATCAGCGATAATACAGATAACGTCACTGACGGTACATGAAGGACTTCTTTGAAAAGGGAATTATCCGGAGTATGTCCAATTGTCAACACACGCTTTAAAAGAAGTGTATAGTGCATAATACTGGCTTTTTGTCATCTCACATGGGCACTTTGATATTGATTTCCATTAGCGAGGACACAAGAAAGAAAATATACTTGACTATTAACCAGCTCTCTAATGCAATTTCTGTCAAATGGAATAAGATACACTTGGTAGTCATTCTCTCTGCGTATTCATCACTCAATGTACTAATCTTGCAGACAGTTCAGATTTATTCATCCCTAATCTCAGGGAGACTTGGAAAAATATGTTCTGTTAAAGGGACGCTACACTTTTTTTGCTTCCTTAGAAGAAGAAAGAGATAAATAATTTATGTTCCTTCTACAGCGTAAACCCTACTATCTTTAGAGTTACACAAAGGATAACTCTGAGCTCTGCCTCTCAGCTGAGGCAGAGCTCATCTGGACGAGGGAGCGAGTAAGCACATGCACAGCCAATCAGACCAAGAGGTCTGTCGGACCTAGTTATGGTCCACTCTGTTAATGTAAAAATGGTTCTCTCACTGTGCTAGCACTGGTTAGATCCACCTGCATGCTTCTCAGGGAAATATGAAATATGGTGGCTACCAGTCAAAGAATAAGCTGTCATGTACTATTAAATGAAATTACAGTTTTTTCTCATACTGGGGCCGCTATACATTTTACAAGAACTTCTATACTAGCATCTCTTTAATAAGCTGCGCATAAAAAGATGTGTTTGTCAATTTTTTTTTTACAAACAGCTCCAAGTTTCTTAAGATGTTTTATTTTAAATATATCATTTTAATTTTTTTCTTAGTGTTACATTTGGATTATACAGAAATAACATAATTGAATAAATTCATACACAGACAGTGTGACAAAAATTACGAGAGAGATACAGGTATTTAGAAAAGCCTAACATATTCGAAGAACATAAAAGTTAAATGGTGAGAAGACTAGATTACTTTAAATGTGCACATGGAATATAAAAGTACAAAGCCATATAGACATATACATATTCATACTATCATACATACCAAAAGTTCACAGGGGGGAAAAGTGGGTCTATTGATTTTTATTGCTTGCTGGGATTTGTAAGTAGGACCATGTCGGGGTCGCTGAACTGCAGGGGAAGACACTCCAATCTAATGGTCTTCAACATCTGAATAAGTCTTTATCCATCTAGTCCAGATTTTGTTATATTTATGAAAAGTGGAATTGATTACAAAAAAGTGCCTTTCCATTGTACACTGATAATGGATCTGGGTAGTCAGCTCTCTCAGAGTTGGTAGGTGCGTTTTGAGACACAATCTGGCTAATAGTATTTTACAGGCTAGAAAAATGTTTATGATTAATGATTTTTCATTTCCATTTAGGTTCAAAAGGTCCAAATGGAACAAAAACATGATGTTTTATGTAGATTCCAAATTGTAAGAAATTTTGCACTACCCTCCTACAGGGTTATTCTTTTTAGGGAACATGTGACAAGTGTATATAAAAAGGTATATTGGTATTGCATTGAGATACTGTTACAGGTTATAACAGGAAATACACAGTGTACATTACACATAACCAGTTCATAATAAACAGAATGGGTAATACATATACATGTTAATGATCTTCTCCTTCTGCCTTCTCACTTTTTTTCTTACAGAATTACCTGATGTGAATGTCTCCTGCTTTTTGCACCATCTGGGCAGAATCCAGATAACTTTGATTTAAAGAGAGACAAAAGTGAGAAACCTATGTATGCTGGGAAATATAATCGTCTAAACAAAAGATGCAGGAATGCTTTTTTCTTTTAATTATTGAGTCACAACTTCATTTTCTTATATACACATAATACATAAAAAAAGACTTACAAGCAGAGTAAATGCAGAAGTACCGAGCCAGTGGTACTTTATTGAAATCCCTAAATGGATTGTATCTAAGTAAAAGGTCCTAAGTGGAATCAGAGCTAAAAAAAAAAAAAAACTTAATAGTTATAGTACACCCACCTTTTGTATAACCTTTGCAATCATATCTTTTGAGTTCTGATTTAGGTTCAAATTTCAGCTTATTTCCCTCTACATTTTTAATTGCCACATCAGCTGATTTTTCAATTGTAAAAAAAAATAATCAAAAATCTTAGATTGATTCCACTGTCCAGCAATTATTATTTTTGCTGCTGCCAAGCAGTGAAAGGTCAAAAACTGCTGCATCTCATGGCCAATCAATGTTTAACAAAAAAGATTCTGGGGCAAAAGTAAGTGAGACGTTATCTGTGTTTCTCAAAAAAATCCAAACCCATCCTCCATACTTTTTTTTTTTTTACTAAGGTGCATCCCCACCACATATGGACATAATTCCCTTCGAAGTCACCACATCTCCACCATACACCATGGTGCATTTTAGATAATCTTACTGGGGTCAAATACCATCTGTTGTTTCATTTGAACTGTAGCTCCATCAATATTAAGTCATGTATCACTTTATTATTTTTCCTTTGTATTCTATTCTCTTCTTGTTGATTTATTTTAATTTTTAAATAATTTTTCCACTTAGTAATATTTGGGGATGTTATGTCTTTATCACTAGTCAGGATTACCACTTAGACGACTTTGGGAACATTTTCTTTTTTTAAAAAAAAACACTTTATATACTTTATTTTTCATTTTTTTTTTTATAACTGATTGACTCATAATCACATACTCAAAGACAAAAAGACATTTACAATACAAAGATACCAAATTAGAAATAATTTAGAGCTGGACAGACATTTAACATACGTCCAAGGGGGCAGACCCCTCCAGCCCAACTTGTTTGGCCAGTGTTATTGTCCCATAAAGAACAGAACTTCCTAAAGAGGTATTTTAACTAGTTAATTCTACCCCACCATGAAATTTCCTTGTTATTCCATTTCATCAGAGATTTGTTTGTATACTTAATTAACTTCCAGTAGTTATTTTCCATTACATATTTAAAATCTGATGTAATAGTTATACCAAGACAAACCACTTCTCTTTTAGAACAATTAAAATGGAATCTTAAATGGGTCAGAATGGAGGAACTGCCCCAGGTGGCACTCTGGTCGGTGCTTCACTTTACTGCTCTGTGCAGCGTTTTTTTTTTTCCTACTTGTGTTGGCAGCCTCAGATCAGGACAATGCAAAGTCATGGATTGAGAGCTTTGATAGAATGATGTCTCAGCCTCTCCTGATTGGCTCAGTCCCTCCTTCACACAGAGCTCAAATCAAGAGATGCCTGCACCAGATAAGGTAAGACCTGACCGTGTGTATGTGTCAGTGTGAGTGTGTAACTGAGTGTGTGTGTCTGTGTATGTGTGAGTGACATATTGTGTGTATGTGATTGTGTGTGTGTATTGGATAAAGGGGTAATTCCTCTGACACTGCCTATATCTGTCTAGCCACCCAGGGGTTAACTGCTCTGGCACTGCCTATATCTGTCTAGCCACCCAGGTGTTAACTGCTCTTACACTGCCTATATCTGTCTAGCCACCCAGGGGTTAACTGCTCTGACATTGCCTAATCTGTCTAGCCACCCCTGGGTTAACTGCTCTGACACTGCCTATATTTTTCTAGCCACCCAGGGGTTAACTTCTCTGACACAGCCTATATCTGTTTAGCCACCCAGGGGTTAACTGCTCTGACAATGCCGAATCTGTCTAGCCCTGCATCTAGCTTCATTCTAGGACTGGTAGACAAGTGGAAGATGGTATTTACCATATAATCCTAATGTTCAATACATGAAATTTATTACAAATGCCAGAAGCATTCCACCAGGGACAAGTAAACAAGCAAGAACCCTCAAAATATTAGCCAGGAACAGGACAGAATCAAGGCTGGAACAGGTGCAGAAACCAGATAGATGAGGTCAAGGACCATATCCAGCTGCTTACAGGAAACTATAGGAGTTAAATAATGGGGTTAAGATGAGGCATGGGACAACAGTCAGAGAGTGTGCATGGCTGTAGTATACAGGTTGAGTATCCCTTATCTGAAATGCTTGGGACCAGCAGCATTTCAGATTATGGATGCTTTTGAATAATGGATCATTTTGGCAGCACCAGCACTATAAATTTTCTACATTACTTAAATCCAATGTAAGCAACAAGTTCACTTTGGATATGGGTACTGTAGAACATTTACATTACTGTAGCTGCCAAATTTACCAAGGTGCTGCCAAAATGATCAAAGTGCATTAGTCTCCTCTCTCAGTGCTACATTTCCCATGAGCGCTTGCTTCAAAGCTGCCAAGCCTGGCAGAGTGGAAGAAAGGAGCTTCAGAATTAGAGTGTCAAAGAAGGTGGGTATCCCTTTTCTAAACTGAACCTTACCCAAAACATGTTTTGGGTGATTTCAGGTCATTTTGGATAATGAATATTTGCGGTTATGAAACAAAACAAGGCCGAAAATATAACAACATGAATCCAATCGGGGGATATATAAAGAAGATGCAGATCAGGGGTGTATCGTGCCCCTGAGGGACAGGTGTTCTGCCAGTTCGGTATGATGTATCTCGTGTTTTTCCGGGGTTTTGTGTGCTCTGAACCAGGGCCTGCCTTAAGTGTTCTGGCGCCCTGTGCTGGCTTCCCCCATGGCGCCCCACTTCTCTTTCATCCCCCTATGTATGTGTCTCTCTCCCTTCCCATGTTTGTCCCTTTCCTCTTCCTTGCCATGTCTGTCTCTCTCTCTCTCCCTCTGTTCTGTCTCTCTCCCCCCGTCCCCTGTTCTGTCTCTCTCCCCCTGTTTTGTCCGCCCACCGGCTTAGTAGTGTAGCTCCGACCCCCACCCTGTAAAGCAGAGCAGCATCTGCTTCACGGGGAGCTGCGGGCAGCAAGAGATAGTGATGCTCGGCTCCCCATGCTTGCATTACGGGGTGCTCCTGTTCTGTCTCTCCCCCATCCACTGTTCTGTCTCTCTCTCCCCCCTCCCCCTTTTCTCTCTCTCTAGCCCTGTTCTGTCTCTCCCTCTTGCCTCTGTCCCGTCTCTCTCTCTCTCTCTCTCTCTCTCTCTCTCTCTCACCCCTTCCCCTGTTCTGTCCCTCCCCCTTACCCCTGTTCTGCCTCTCTCTCCCCCCCTACCTTTGCCTGCAAAGGTGGATCCGGGGAGGGGGGTGGAGCTAACCAGCTTAGCGGTGTAGCTCCGCCCCCACCCTGTGAACCAGAGCAGAGTCTGCTTTACGGGGAGCCATGGGCAGCAAGAGAAAGTGCTGCTTGGCTCCCCATGCTTAATGCAAGCATGGGGAGCCGAGCAGCACTATCTCTTGCTGCCCGCAGCTCCCCGTGAAGCAGACGCTGCTCTGCTTCACAGGGTGGGGGGCGGAGTTACACCGCTGAGCCGGTTAGCTCGGCCCTCTCCCCGGATCCAGCAGAGCATGCCGAGCAGAGGGCTGGTGAGGGGGGATCTTTTGATCTCCCCAATCCAGTGCCTCTACCGGCTTTTTTTTTTTTTAACGGGTGGGCAGGCGCCCTTTGGGATGTTGCGCCCTGTGCACTCGCACATGTCGCACACCCCTAAGGCCGCCCCTGCTCTGAACAGCCAGCACACAAACCCTCGGAAATACAAGAGTTACATCCAAGGGGCCGGCAGCAGCTTAGGCAACAGAGTCACCCACTTTGTTGCCAATTCAAAATAACTAACATATATGAAAATTCTTAAACTTTTAGTGCTTGTCGAATTGGCAACAACGTGAGTGACTCTGTTGCCGAATTTACAGCTGCCGTCTGTCTCCCGGATGTATTTCTGGTGTTTGTGTGCTCTCTGTTGGGAGCACACAAAATCCAGAAATACACAGTGCAGGTGCTCTGTGCTAGGTCTGGAGCATCCGCCACTGATGCAGATGTGGATAGCTCCTAATATTGGTGC
Source organism: Pelodytes ibericus (assembly GCA_036172795.1). Classification (NCBI taxonomy): domain Eukaryota; kingdom Metazoa; phylum Chordata; class Amphibia; order Anura; family Pelodytidae; genus Pelodytes; species Pelodytes ibericus. The sequence goes on from CM069862.1 coordinate 146,927,270, forward strand.
CACCTCAGTGTAAGCATGTGTAATGGGTACTCTAGTCAAATATTGGATGTCTGTGCTATGTATGCTGATGCCACATTTCTGCATTGCCCTGGTGCACTGAGAGTATGTGCTGCCAAAGTATAAACAATAAACTCCTTTTAGTAGGATTTATAAAAAAACTTCTATGTGCAGGAATATTTCAATCTCCTTACACTATCATGAACACCTGGTTTCTGTCTGAAAACAAGTAAGAACACTGGCCACAATTATGCATTTTTTGAAAAATTAAATTCTAAAGTTTCATATTTGGCAAGCAGAGTTGGTCCATTAGAAAATGTGATATCGCTATTATTATTAATATATAAATTTGTTTTATTCACCTTGTCATTCTATTGGCCTCAATGTGGTTTTATTGATGGTACAATGAATGAATGTGCTCATTGTTTACAGATTCATTATAACCAGAGATTCTTTTAAAGTTCACAATCCTATCTGTCGCCACAAATGTCAAAGAGTCACAAACTGAATGGTTTGGCTGCCTATTATGGCTTTAACACAGTTGTAATTCAGTTTAAGACAAGAAAAACATGTCAAGGCATCCTGTTTGTGCGGATAATTATTTACTCATCAAACAAATGATAAAAAGGGGAATGTGACATTTCTCTGGCTCGTACAATGCAGCCAAGTAAAGCAAACAAGACAGGAGACTGGAATTCTACTAAACTGTTGTAATTCACTATTTGTCAGTGAAATACCAATTTGCCCTATTTGTTACTATGTAACTGCATTACTAACATTATTCTGCCAATACTATTTTAACCCCTACTGCTACTGTCGTGTACACTAAATTTTATAGTATACATGCATTTCCGTTCATATGAAATGTTATAAATTATATATATGCTTAATGTGGAGCTAAAGATAATATATACATTTTTTTAAACATTTGCTATGCCACTTGCCTAGAGTACATATTTGTCCCCAAACAGCTTCATGGTGCCATCTTTGTCCCCAAACAGCTCCCTAGTACCATCTTTGTCCACACACAGCTTCCCAGTGCCTCCTTTGTCCTCAAACAGATTTCCATTGTCAAGTTTGTTCACAAACACTTTCATAGTGCCATTTTGTACACAAACAGCTTTAGGTGCCATATTTGTCACCAAACAGTATGTCTCTGCATATTTTTCACCAAACAGCTTCCCATGACAAAGGGATTGTCGGATTTCTGGGCCCTATGAAGGCCTTTGTCATCCCAAATAAACACAGACACAGTATATAAGTGGAAATAAAAGACCACAGCTTATTTAATAATAAATTGAACACATATAAGGTCATTGCCCACCCATAACACAATCCTTACCCCGTTTATACAGTAAACTTAAGGCAATGACCCACATATAAAATAACATATACAATTAACATATTACATAACATTGAGTGCAATACCTGAATTAACACTTATAGGGGCATACCGAGATGCCCCTATAACCCCCGGGTTAAGAGCCACAGGCCAGCTCTAACCCACCAACCATAACATGACCACCAGCCTAGGTTCCTGATCACACCCTTCCAAGAACCTAACGATGATCATACACCCCCCATTACCTCCCAACCCCTGCTGTGACAAAACTTAAACTGACATTAGTTAGAATTAGGGAGGGCAGGCGGGCAGTGGTGTATCTTGATTTTGTGCTGCCCTAGGCAGACAAAATCCGGGCACCCCCCTACCCAAGCTGCACACCCACTTTACACACCTAAGACATGCCCCATCATTCAGACTCACATCAAGCTTACACTCCCATCACACTCAGTCACACACTCCTACTCCCATCACACTCAGTCACACACTCCTACTCCCATCACGCACACTCTGACTCCCATCACACTCAGTCACACACACTGTCTCCCATCACACACACTCTGACTCCCATCACACACAGGTCACACACACTGTCTCCCATCACACACACTCTGACTCCCATCACACTCAGTCACACACAGTCTCCCATCACGCTCAGTCACACACACTGTTTCCCATCACACACACTCTGACTCCCATCACACTCAGTCACACACACTGTCTCCCATCACACTCAGTCACACACACTGTCTCCAATCACACACACTCTGACTCCCATCACACTCAGTCACACACACTGTCTCCCATCACACACACTCTGACTCCCATCACACTCAGTCACACACACACACACACACACACACACACACACACACACACACACACACACACAGTCTCCCATCAGCACTTACCTTTCCCTGGCAGGCAGGCAGCATGGTCCCTCCATGCTGCCTGTTCGGCTTCCCGGCGATTGTGCTGACAGGTCACGTGACCGGGCGCGCGTATGACGTCAGCGCGCCCGTCACGTGACCTGTCGGCACTTCCGTGTCGGCACACTGCACGGGGAGCCGAACAGGCAGAACGGAGGTTTCTCTGTGCTGCCTGTTCGGCTCCCCGTGCAGCCTGGCAGGCAGAGCGATGGTGAGGGGGGATCTTCCGATCCCCTCTCACCTCCGTCTCTGCCTGCAAGCGCGGTGGGGTTTGTTTTTTTTTTTTAAAGGGCCAGATTTTTTTTTTTGATTTTTTTTTTTTTTTTAATTTTTTTTTTTCCAGTGCTGGGGGGCGCTGCCGCCCCCCAAAATTTGCCGCCATAGGCATCCGCCTAGGATGCCTCGCGGTAAATACAGCACTGCAGGCGGGACAACTGTCACCTTGGCTGTTAAATTAAAATCTGAAGAAATTTAAAATGGCGGGCCCTATTTAAATAACCCTACACCCTACATGACATCACTGAAACTTAACCCTTTCTGGCCCACCTCCTAGCCCTGTCATTGCATTTAGGCAATTCCATGGGCTTCATGACAAAGGCATTGTTGGATTTCTGGGCCCTATGAAGGTCTTTGTTATCCCAAATAAACACAGACACAGTATATACGTGGAAATAAAAGGCCACAGCTTATTTAATAATAAGTTGAACACATATAAGGTCATTGCCCACCCGTAACACAATCCTTACCCCGTTTATACAGTAAACTTAAGGCGATGACCCACATATAAAATAACATATACAATTAACATATTACATAACATTGAGTGCAATACCTGAATTAACACTTATAGGGGCATACCGAGATGCCCCAATAACCCCGGGGTTAAGAGCCACAGGCCAGCTCTAACCCACCAACCATAACATGACCACCAGCCTAGGTTCCTGATCACACCCTTCTAAGAACCTAACGATGATCCTACACTCCCCATTACCTCCCAACCCCGCCATAAACCCAGTCCTTGACCCCTTAAGATGACTGGGTTCCGCCACCCCGAATAAACAAAGCCTGTTCTAATCCCAACTGGAACCCCGTAAGAAAATCAAGGCCAATGTCTGACAAATGCACCCCATCTTTCCTATAATACCCTGGTACTTGGGCCTCTAGATCCCTGCCGGATAACCCCCCCCCCCCCCCCCCAATTTTCCTAACAAAAGAAGACATTAAGCGATTAAGCTTAATGCGACATCTGCTTCTAGCAGCCAGATCCCTTGCATACCTCCACTTTACCCGGGGGACTATCTCTGACCAAATTACTGATACCTCAGGGACCCTGTCTCTCAACCTATCTATGTCCTGCTTCATAGCCTTGACCAGCAACCTCTGAGGGATTAACCCCAAATCATTACCCCCCCCGCATGAAACAGAACCAGATCAGGCCTCCTTCCACAGTCCAGCAAGTGTAAAAGTTCCACAAAAACATCCTTCCAACCAAAACCCCTGAAACCCCACCACATAATCTTGACGTGAGCCTCCGAAAAACCCAGCTGCAAACCATTGACACGAGCTGCGGCTCTTCTCTTGGCCCAAAACACAAACGAATGTCCGATAATCCATGCGACCAAACCTAGGGAAGCTAAAACTCCACACAGTAACCTGAAATACTGTACCAAATCCCCCCCCCTTTTTTTTTTAAACAGTAAGACCCCAATCCCATTTAATCCACCAACCACGCCAGGTGCAAATAGGAAAGGAACCTTTGAGACTCCCATCTCCCAATTTTTTTAACCAAATCCTCTCCCATTCCCAATCTAGCCGCCTCTGTGGCAGCGCCAATGCGGAAAGAATGGGTGCCATAATGTAAGGGATCCCACCCTAAGCGATCCAAACCCATATGGAACACCTTAAAAAACTGAAAGCGGGACAGGGCTGTCCCTTCCTCATGGACCAACAGCGAGCTACCACCAGGTGGCTGGACCTCCAAAAAGAAAGACACCCATAAAACTGACCCTGCCACCTTGTACAGGATAACGTCACACCCTTTACCCATAGGGTCCGTTTTTGATTTTAACAACCGAATACTAAGGGACCCTCTCCGCACTAAAATGTCAGACAACTGGAGACCCCCCTCCCCTCTCTTACTATTACAAACCACTTCTCCCACTCGGGATGCCCCGAAAAATGTTAACAGAAATGCCACAGAGAATAACGTAACCTCGTATTTAGAATAACAAATGCTAGGCAATACTGATAACAATTGCTGCAACATACCCAGGGACAAAGGCCTCCTGGCAGCCGGAACCTTCTTACCTCTCCGAAAACCTTTTAACGCCTGTTTGATCAGAAATGTTTTTGTCAGATCCTCTCAACCCCTAACCTTAAACCAGAAAGCCAGTGCCGACATGTTCCTATCTATCACTGCCGGAGACCTCTTTTCGGCAAACAAACTAGCCACAAACTACAGCAACGCCTCTAACCTGGTGGAAGCTACCCCCTCATTACCAACCACCCTGATCATGTCCTCCCATGAAACCCAGACCTTAGAGTATGCCTTCCATGTGCTGGGAGCCAACAATGCCTTCACACCGCACCCAAGCAAAAGGTTCCAAGCTGCCACATCTCCTCCGGGCAAGCCAGACCGTCTTGTTCTGCTGTCGGTGCCAACATCCGAAATCGAGCCAACTGAAAAAGAGACAAAGAGTCAGTGATCCCATTGAGATAACCCGGAACATGGCGCGCCCGGAAGACTATGTTACGTGACATGCACAGAAGCACCAGCCGACGCAACAGCCGAACCATGGGATCCGACGTAGCCGACAAGTTATTCACTGCCTGTACAACTGCTATGTTATCAGTAAAAAAGACAACCTTCCTATTTTGCAAACGCTCACCCCATAACATCAAGGCTACCACAATTGGAAAGAGCTCTAGGAAGGCTAGGTTACGAATCACTGGGTCCGCAAACCATGCCGCCGGCCAAGGCGCTGCACACCAACTACCTCTGAAATAAGCACCAAAACCGGAACTACCTGCAGCATCTGTGAAAAATTCCAACTCCTCACCTGACGCCACCGCAGACCGAAAGAAAACTGTACCATTAAAGTGTTGGAGGAACTCAGCACATACCTCTAGGTCCGCTCTCATACCCTGAGAAACCCTAATGAAATTATGCTCCCTCTGTACACCCGATGTCGCTCTGGCTAATCCTCTATTAAAAATCCTTCCCATAGGGATCACCCGGCATGCGAAATTCAGACACCCCAACAAGGATTGCAGCTGCTTTAGCGTGACTTTCTTTGTATACCTAACCGTCTGTACTGCCCCTTGTAAACAAGCCAGCTTGTCCAACGGGAGTCTGCATTCATACCTTACCGAGTGCTTTCCAAACCCAAAAACGTCAAGCATGAGACCGGCCCAACCGTCTTGTCAGGGTCGAGAGGAACCCCAAACACCTGAGCCACCCATTCCAGGGTTCGCCGCAGGATGGCATTCGTCCATCCCAGCCGCCCCTACGCATAAGAAATCGTCCAGGTAATGGACGAACGCCTGGCTCCCTGCCTCTTTCCTAACCACCCACTCCAAAAAGGTCATGAATTTCTTGAAATATGCGCCAGAAATCGAGCACCCCATTGGCAAACATAAGTCCACGAAAAACTGGCAGTCGAAAAAACAACGGAGCAGATGGTGACAGTCCGGGTGAATAGGCAACAAGCGAAAAGCCGACTAAATGTCAGCCTTTGCCATAAGTGCCCCAGGGCCAGCCTTCTTGACCAACTCGACTGCTTGGTCGAATGATGCATGGGAGACTGAGCATAGATCCCTGTCAATATCGTTGTTAGCCCAATCCCCGGCCCCGAAGGACAAATGATGTATGAGTCTATATTTCCCTATCTCCTTTTTAGGCACCACCCCCAGGGGTGAAATACGCAAATTGACCAACGGGGGAGACTGGAAAGGGCCAGCAACCCTTCCCAACTGTACCCCCCTCAGCAATTTGTCACGGACCACCCCTGGGAATTCCTCCACCGATCAAGTTCCTAAAACTGCTTTCCACCATTTTCATCGAGAAAGGTATATAAAACCTGTGAGTAAACCCCTCCCGCAACAACTCCGCATCTGCCCTGTTAGCATAGAGGTTTAGTGAGAAAACAGATCCACAGTCCCAGATCCGCAAATATAAAGACAGGTTTTGGTGCAAGGAGTCCAAGACGCTTCCCAAGTCTCTGACACAGTGAAATAATGAATGCAGACACCAGCACTCAGTGTGAAGTGAGAAACTTTAATCACACACTTGGCGACGTTTCAATCCTGTGACGGATTTTCTTCAAGCCTAGCGTGAAGTGGTATCAACAAGTTTATATAGTGCAATCAATAATAAGTAAATCAATTAAAGAAGGGACACCTGGTCCAATACAAATCTTTACACAACAATTACAAATTTAAAGCAATACAGCTAACAGTGATAATGCAAAGTGAATTGTGACCATGTATATTTCAAAACATTATATATTAAAGATGTGAATATATATTTATAAAACATATACTAATACATTTGAAGTTTTATATTTTTATATAAGAATGCATCAATATTTGAGGCTGATAAGGCAAGATCAGGCCCCGACCACCAGGTGCATTAACACACCATGGTGGTGTGAGTATGATCTGGCCATCAACCTCTCATGAATCTAGATATATTTACATTCGTGGAAATAATTAGTAAAGTGTATTTAGTAATATTTTATATATATTTAAAGTTAAAAGCACCACTATTGCGTATAATACATACAGGTCAGGAGGAGATAAACATTTTATTATTTAGATGTCTGAGATTCAGTATGTTATAATTTAAGTTGGTCAGATCGTATTCTGAATTTCGCTGAAAAGATGGGAATCCGAATTTTTTAAAATACAAAACTGATTTTTCTTTAAGCTGATTTTTCTTTATCTTTATTTATCCCAACAAGGGGGGTTCCAGCCAATATCTATGGGGGTAAGAAGAAAAAATGAGATCAGAAAAGTATTAAATATCTTAATATATCCATATATTTTATAAATCTAGTTTTCTATATATTTCATTTCTAAGACATTATGGTCATTAAGCCAAATATACCCATTTTGTAGCTGAACTAGACAAATCCGTAAAGAATTAAAGGGAAAAGTGTTATTATCATCTTAAGTTTATGGAGCCTCCTCCTATAGAAACGGAGTTAAATTCCATTCTCTATTTAATCCATTCGGATGGAGAGTATTCAGTTCATGTATCCACCATGCCTCCCGTTGTTTTAATCTTTTTTCCCTGTCTCCTCCTCTTTTGGCTTTGGGGATGCACTCAATCATCTGAAATCTCAGATCTGATAATCTATGATTTAGGTCTAAGAAGTGAGCTGGGACAGGCAATTCTTTTTTGCCAGTACGAATGGTAGATTTATGCTTTGAGAATCTCGCTTTCATTTTTTGTGTAGTTTCTCATATGTAAATTAAATCACAGGGGCATCTCAGTATGTATATTACAAAGGAAGATTCGCACGTTAAGTGTGCATTTATCTTATACCACTGGTCTCTTTTTGGGTGTTTAAATTCATTTCCTTTGATTATTGAATTACAGGCTAAACATCCCATACATGGGAAATTGCCTTTTCTACCAGTTTCTAAGAAAGTAGATTTGCGTATCTGGCCCAAAGAGGGTAGTTCGGCCCTAACCAATTTGTTTCCAATAGTTTCTCCCCTCCTAAAAGCAATCATTGGAGGATTTATGAACTCTTTAACATCAGGATAAGCATCACGTAGAATATGCCAATATTTTCTAAAAGTATTTGAGATCCTCTTTGTATGGGTTCCTGGGTCAGTTACAAAAATTACCCTATCCCCCTTGTTTTGTCTTTTACTCCTTTCTAAGGTTTTTTTTTCGATCTATTTGTGAGATTACTTGGAGATTTTTATTTACTACGGTGGGAGGATAACCACGATCATAGAATTTCTGTGCCATTTCATGTAATCTTATTGTCTGGGTGGTCTCATCTGGAACAATTCTCTTTACTCTCAGTAGCTGACTTCTGGGGAGTGACCTCAAGAGACCAGGTGGATGTGCTGATTCATACCTCAATAAGTTGTTACTATCAGTAGGCTTTACATATAAATCTGTAGATAATTCATCCGTTTTTTTCATTATCTTAGTATCCAAAAAATTAATTTCATTAAGGCTCCACTCCATCTTGAAGCCAATCCCCGTATGAGCATCATTTAGTTGGCTCAAAAAACATCCCAAAAGATCCTTTGATCCATTCCACAGCATAAAAATGTCATCTATATATCTATACCATCTAAGAACATGCATTGTAAACAATTCATTAGAATAGACAAAACAGTCTTCAAAATGAGACATGAAAATGCTTGCATATGTTGGAGCCACATTTGACCCCATTGCGGTCCCACGTATTTGTAAATAATAATCATCTCCAAAACTAAAATAATTCTAGCGTAGGACCAAATTCAATAGATTAATGATGAAATCAAGATCGTCTCCCTCATAACCCAATTGTATTGCTACATTGTGCATAGCTTTAATCCCCTCATCATGAGGAATGGACGTATACAGACTATTTACATCTAAAGAAACTAATATAGTCTGTTCCTCAACCCTTATGTCTTGCAATTTATTCAGTAAATCAGTCGTATCCATTAGATAAGATTTAATTCTTGGTAAAGCCCCTCTGAATACCTTATCCAAAAACACTGATAATGGATTCAGTAAGGAGTCGATCCCTGCCACTATAGGTCTCCCTGGGGGAGCTGTGAGGGATTTGTGGATCTTAGGCAATGTATATAATACTGGAGTTACCGGATGTTTGCACGTTAAAAAAGTAAACAATGCTTTATCTATTATTTTCTCCTCCAGCGCTTTTGTCAAATAAGTGTCTATTAGTTTCTTAATCTCAAAGATTGGGTCATTACTTAATTTTTGATATGTATTTACATCTGATAATTGACCCTCAATCTCTGAGACATAATCAGTATAATTCATTATTACCAGGAATCCCCCCTTGTCAGCTGGTTTGATTATAGTATCAGTGTTCCTAGACAATTCAGCAAGTGCTAATCTTTCTTCCTTAATCATATTGTTTGTATCTTTAGAGAAATGTGGACTGGATAAAGTCTCCTTTATACCTTTCTCCACTAGTTGTATGAAGGTATCAATGGGAGCTTCTCTTATATTCGGTACAAAGGTCGATTTATTACTTAATTTAAGATCCCTCAAAGTAAATGTGGTTTCATCGATATCTGTCATTATTTTATGCTGTATATTTCTAAACATGACCTTCAATTTAATGTTTCGGAAAAAGCGAAATAAATCCACCTTCACTTGGAAAGATTTAATTGGCCTGGAAGGACAAAACGATAACCCCCTTTCTAATGTCTTTACCTCATAAATGTCCAAAGGCCGATCAGATAAGTTCGTAATCAATGTCTCTTGTTTCTGTTGTTGCGCGTAGTCTGCTGCCAACTACACAGTATCACTTTGGCTGAATACTATCGGGTGAAGCGTATACCCAGGGGACTGAGAATGAAACTTCGTCCCACTTTATTTTCCCAGAATGAGGATTACAAAACCAAATTTGAGGCTATTCTTAACAAATGTTCGATGGATATTATCTTATTGACAATCGAAAATCTTCAGAAAGAAATAGCCTCAACGGAGAAAGATCTGGAAATAATGGATGAGAATTTTAAAACCAAATTCAGCCCCAGTGAATTATCGGAGTTATGCAAACCAGCACAAGACAAAATTGATACTTTTCGATTAGAGGTGGAGAGCCGTAAAAGACGCAAATTCCAACGCGATTCAAATGATTATTTAAAGGGACATGTTTACAACTGGAGTGGGGAAAATAGGAGAGTGAGATTCTCCACACCACTTCAGACAAAGAATCGAAAATATATGACAACAACTTCAGAAACTACCTTGGGATTAGATACTACCGGAGACTCTTCCAACGTGACAGCTACCTCTTTTTTGACGGAGAGGGGGGTTCCGTCTACCCCCGGAGAAAAACAAGGCGGGGAGGCAAGAAACATAAGCGGCACTCGCCGTACACGAGAACCACGGCAGCAGACTACGCGCAACAACAGAAACAAGAGACATTGATTACGAACTTATCTGATCGGCCTTTGGACATTTATGAGGTAAAGACATTAGAAAGGGGGTTATCGTTTTGTCCTTCCAGGCCAATTAAATCTTTCCAAGTGAAGGTGGATTTATTTCGCTTTTTCCGAAACATTAAATTGAAGGTCATGTTTAGAAATATACAGCATAAAATAATGACAGATATCGATGAAACCACATTTACTTTGAGGGATCTTAAATTAAGTAATAAATCGACCTTTGTACCGAATATAAGAGAAGCTCCCATTGATACCTTCATACAACTAGTGGAGAAAGGTATAAAGGAGACTTTATCCAGTCCACATTTCTCTAAAGATACAAACAATATGATTAAGGAAGAAAGATTAGCACTTGCTGAATTGTCTAGGAACACTGATACTATAATCAAACCAGCTGACAAGGGGGGATTCCTGGTAATAATGAATTATACTGATTATGTCTCAGAGATTGAGGGTCAATTATCAGATGTAAATACATATCAAAAATTAAGTAATGACCCAATCTTTGAGATTAAGAAACTAATAGACACTTATTTGACAAAAGCGCTGGAGGAGAAAATAATAGATAAAGCATTGTTTACTTTTTTAACGTGCAAACATCCGGTAACTCCGGTATTATATACATTGCCTAAGATCCACAAATCCCTCACAGCTCCCCCAGGGAGACCTATAGTGGCAGGGATCGACTCCTTACTGAATCCATTATCAGTGTTTTTGGATAAGGTATTCAGAGGGGCTTTACCAAGAATTAAATCTTATCTAATGGATACGACTGATTTACTGAATAAATTGCAAGACATAAGGGTTGAGGAACAGACTATATTAGTTTCTTTAGATGTAAATAGTCTGTATACGTCCATTCCTCATGATGAGGGGATTAAAGCTATGCACAATGTAGCAATACAATTGGGTTATGAGGGAGACGATCTTGATTTCATCATTAATCTATTGAATTTGGTCCTACGCTAGAATTATTTTAGTTTTGGAGATGATTATTATTTACAAATATGTGGGACCGCAATGGGGTCAAATGTGGCTCCAACATATGCAAGCATTTTCATGTCTCATTTTGAAGACTGTTTTGTCTATTCTAATGAATTGTTTACAATGCATGTTCTTAGATGGTATAGATATATAGATGACATTTTTATGCTGTGGAATGGATCAAAGGATCTTTTGGGATGTTTTTTGAGCCAACTAAATGATGCTCATACGGGGATTGGCTTCAAGATGGAGTGGAGCCTTAATGAAATTAATTTTTTGGATACTAAGATAATGAAAAAAACGGATGAATTATCTACAGATTTATATGTAAAGCCTACTGATAGTAACAACTTATTGAGGTATGAATCAGCACATCCACCTGGTCTCTTGAGGTCACTCCCCAGAAGTCAGCTACTGAGAGTAAAGAGAATTGTTCCAGATGAGACCACCCAGACAATAAGATTACATGAAATGGCACAGAAATTCTATGATCGTGGTTATCCTCCCACCGTAGTAAATAAAAATCTCCAAGTAATCTCACAAATAGATCGAAAAAAAAACCTTAGAAAGGAGTAAAAGACAAAACAAGGGGGATAGGGTAATTTTTGTAACTGACCCAGGAACCCATACAAAGAGGATCTCAAATACTTTTAGAAAATATTGGCATATTCTACGTGATGCTTATCCTGATGTTAAAGAGTTCATAAATCCTCCAATGATTGCTTTTAGGAGGGGAGAAACTATTGGAAACAAATTGGTTAGGGCCGAACTACCCTCTTTGGGCCAGATACGCAAATCTACTTTCTTAGAAACTGGTAGAAAAGGCAATTTCCCATGTATGGGATGTTTAGCCTGTAATTCAATAATCAAAGGAAATGAATTTAAACACCCAAAAAGAGACCAGTGGTATAAGATAAATGCACACTTAACGTGCGAATCTTCCTTTGTAATATACATACTGAGATGCCCCTGTGATTTAATTTACATATGAGAAACTACACAAAAAATGGAAGCGAGATTCTCAAAGCATAAATCTACCATTCGTACTGGCAAAAAAGAATTGCCTGTCCCGGCTCACTTCTTAGACCTAAATCATAGATTATCAGATCTGAGATTTCAGATGATTGAGTGCATCCCCAAAGCCAAAAGAGGAGGAGACAGGGAAAAAAGATTAAAACAACGGGAGGCATGGTGGATACATGAACTGAATACTCTGCATCCCAATGGATTAAATAGAGAATGGAATTTAACTCCGTTTCTATAGGAGGAGGCTCCATAAACTTAAGATGATAATAACACTTTTCCCTTTAATTCTTTACGGATTTGTCTAGTTCAGCTACAAAATGGGTATATTTGGCTTAATGACCATAATGTCTTAGAAATGAAATATATAGAAAACTAGATTTATAAAATATATGGATATATTAAGATATTTAATACTTTTCTGATCTCATTTTTTCTTCTTACCCCCATAGATATTGGCTGGAACCCCCCTTGTTGGGATAAATAAAGATAAAGAAAAATCAGCTTAAAGAAAAATCAGTTTTGTATTTTAAAAAATTCGGATTCCCATCTTTTCAGCGAAATTCAGAATACGATCTGACCAACTTAAATTATAACATACTGAATCTCAGACATCTAAATAATAAAATGTTTATCTCCTCCTGACCTGTATGTATTATACGCAATAGTGGTGCTTTTAACTTTAAATATATATAAAATATTACTAAATACACTTTACTAATTATTTCCACGAATGTAAATATATCTAGATTCATGAGAGGTTGATGGCCAGATCATACTCACACCACCATGGTGTGTTAATGCACCTGGTGGTCGGGGCCTGATCTTGCCTTATCAGCCTCAAATATTGATGCATTCTTATATAAAAATATAAAACTTCAAATGTATTAGTATATGTTTTATAAATATATATTCACATCTTTAATATATAATGTTTTGAAAAATACATGGTCACAATTCACTTTGCATTATCACTGTTAGCTGTATTGCTTTAAATTTGTAATTGTTGTGTAAAGATTTGTATTGGACCAGGTGTCCCTTCTTTAATTGATTTACTTATTATTGATTGCACTATATAAACTTGTTGATACCACTTCACGCTAGGCTTGAAGAAAATCCGTCACAGGATTGAAACGTCGCCAAGTGTGTGATTAAAGTTTCTCACTTCACACTGAGTGCTGGTGTCTGCATTCATTATTTCACAGCATAGAGGTTTAGACAGGGCAGCATCTCGTTTAGCCTCACTGGAAGCCGCCCCCGCGGGAGACCTACCAAGGTGCCCTCCACCAGTGCCGGCCACCTGAGACTTGCCTCGCTTGAAACATTTGCTATAGCTGTGGGCCCCCCCACAGCCTGAGCATTCATGCTTGAAACGGCATGATGCTCCCCACTTACATTGGCCATCATTAAAGGGGCAGCAAAACCCCTTTTTATTGGTGACCGATGCACCGGAGGAAGCACCGGCCGAGGCTTGAAAGGGCGAGGACTTCTGCGCCATCATCAATTTGATCCAGAGCAGTAGGTCCATGTGGTCCCAGCGCATACCTGGAGTAGCTATTAAACGCTGACGAAATTGTTCGTCATATTTCCACCATGCCAGGCCACCATATGTTCGGTAGGCCTCCTAAATGCCGTCTAGATAGCAGAACAACTGGCAAAGATTTTTAGGTTGCTTCTCCACCAATTACGCTCGATAGAATGCAAAACGCCCGTAACCAATTACCGAAGGTTTTTGGTATCTTATGATACCGCTTTTTCCTTTCCTCCTCAGCTTTCTTGCTATCCTTCTTGTCCTCCTCCTTGAGCTCAATATATTCCTCAAGAGGAAGGAGAGAAAATACTTCGACAAACTCGCCCTTTCAAATCTTCTCCTTAACCTCTGTCTTAAGGTGAACCCCCAAAGGACCCGAAAATGACACATAAGCATTCTGCATAGCCGCCTCTGGGACGCAAATATCCCCATCCGAGTCCGCGTCTGATGCCACAGAATCTGCCGAAGCCCCCTCACCTTTAGCGCCTCTTGACTTCCGACCGACGTCGCAGACCCGGACGCCCCGGGTTGGGAACTCCCCCTTTTCCACTGCCTGTCCTCCTACTCCTGTCACCCCCCAAGAATCTACCAACGTGATAAGGTCGTGTAAAAGATCCCTATCGTGTGGTGCAATAAAAGACTCACAGCCCGAGCCCGCCACGACATTCGACCTGGCGGCTGCAACAGGAACACTTGTCCTCAGGGGCCCGGATCCACCGCTCCTGCCACTTCTGTCTCCAGACGAATGGCGACTTCTTCCGCTGGTAGACTGATTCCCAAACCTGGAAGGAGAAACACAGAGCCTGGGGGAACAGTTGCGACCAAGTATCCCTCGCTCCCTATCCTCACTGATAACCCGGCCCCGGCCGGATGCATATAGCTGAGTGGCCTGGCTGCAGCAGCCGTGCCTGCAATCAGAATGATGTACCCGCTCCCGCTGTGGGCTCGTCCTCCTGGACCCTACACTCTCATCATATCTGCGGGTGCTGCGGGTGCTAGCCACGGACCTGTTCCTAAAGTGACCACTGTCACTCTGCCTTCCAGCAACCTCTCCTGCGCATCTCCATGGGGAGATGTAACCTGGGGCTGCCACCGCGGCACCCCCGCCTATCCACTGACATCCTTCTCCTCTCCAGATAAGGGCTGCCTGCCTGGCTCACCCAGCTAGGACACGGGATAGGGGAGCGATGGCTGGGGCCCCCGTGACCTTCCCCAGGGGGCCCAAACTCAGATGGAGGATTGGACAAAAGAGAAGTCCTGCTGACATGTAAGGATATGTCCAAAGAGCAGCTCCTGTAGCCCCCCTGCCTGCTATCTGGACTGACAGATGAATGGAGGGCATCCCCAGTGCCAACAGAAGTGCCTGCCTGCTCATGCTTGCAAGGATGATCACCAAGCCCCTGTTGGGCTGCCTGTACATGTGCTGTCATCCGGATTAAGTGCTGCTGTGAGGCCTCTGCCACCCGCCCCCCCCTCCCCTGAAGCTGCCACATAATTTACATCCCATCTCTGCACCAGGCCTCCCCCTCCCTCAACAACACACGTGGCCAGACCCAGAGCCCCCTGCCCCTCGCCACCCTCAGGCACCCTCCCTTGAGAACGTGTGAGCCTACGAGCACTCCCAGTGCTCACCGCTTCACCCCCTTGACTGGCACTACTCACCACTTCCACGTGGCCTTGTCCACGTCGCCCCCGACTCCTGGGTACCCGCTGCTGCAGTCTTCCATCCGCTTCCTCTGCCTCCGTCGCGACGGTGGGAACTTATTTCACTGCTTTTTGTCTGCTCCCACGTGGCTTCTTTCCTCCACACGGGGATGAACGTCTCCTCCTGCCTCCAACACTGTCTTATGGGCTCAAGCGCTGAGGGGGCCTGGTCCTCCTCCTAGGCCTCTTCTCCACGAGGCCTGCAGGTCCTGCAGCAGAAAGCACTGGCTCCAGATGGTCCCGGATCCAGCCTGATCCTCCCTGCATGGCCTCCTCACGAATCCCCTTCAGCATCTGATCCAACGCTACTTCCATCCTGAAAGAGAAAAAAGAAACAACCAAAGCCACAGCAGTAAGTTGCACTCACAACTGTCACCTTGGCTGTTAAATTAAAATCTGAAGAAATTTAAAATGGCGGGCCCTATTTAAATAACCCCACCCCCTACATGACATCACTGAAACTTAACCCTTTCTGGCCCACCTCCTAGCCCTGTCAAGGCCCATTGCATTTAGGCAATTCCATGGGCTTCAGTACTATATTTTTACACAAACAGCTTCCCAGTGTCATCTTTGTCCCCAAACACCTTCACAGTGCCAAATCTGTCCCCAAACAGCATCACAGTGCCAAGTTGACCCCAAACAACTTATCAGTTCCACCCCCTTTTTTTTTTTTTTTTTTTTACACATAACAAGTATCTTCTTTTTCTGGAGAATACTCAATATATTATACACAATAACAATATACAATTAGATCTCTATAGACCTGAGGTCACAATCATCCAAATTAACCTTATCTCAAACTTAACAGGCTCATTATTTGGTTGTGTTAATAATTTTCCATTCTCTCTTCCGCTCCTTTTCCACAGAATTGTGAGAAAATTAAAGAGAAAGAAGAAAAAAGGAAAGAAGAAACAAAAAGAACACAAATTTCTTCAGAGATCAAGCTCTCATCATTTTATGCACCAAAGTTAATATATTTTCTTTTCAGCCTATTTTTTTTTTGGGGTTGGTCCACCATATATGCATATAACCTCCTCCTTGGACACCACATCTCCAACATGCCGTCGGGGTATTTGCATACATTATATTTATCTGTATGGGTACAAAAGTTTAAGACCTTATAGTGCAGCTTGCTCAAGTTGAAGCAAAATATTTTTTTATTTATCTGATTAAGCGAGTCGCACCATTCAGTCTTTGTTCATTTTTCTTTTAGTCGTGTTCCCATATAATTAATCCCGGAGGTGTTACAAAACCCCTTGCTTCTGATATTACTACATAGCTCATTGCGACTAGTGCCTTAAGATCTTTCTTTTCCTGTAGTTTTATAAGCGCTTCTATTGGTTTTGATTGCACCACCCTTAGGACAGATTTGGTCACAAATCCTTTCATTCTTATTTATTTAAACAATTTGCCACTTGGCAATTGATATAGGCTTTGTTTCTTTTGGAATGGCATTATCCTGTCTGTCTCAAACTAATATTGTATCTAATATCTTTATATCTAACTTCCCAGTGCCATCTTAGTCCACAAACAGTTTTACAGTGCCATCATTGTTGACAGCTTATCAGTGCCAACTTTGTCCCTAACAGATTCCCAGTGCCAAAATTGTTCCCAAACAGATTCTCCATGTCTGAAAATTATTGGGCAGATCCTCTCAATTCGGCCTAATGGGTCCATCTGAGTGCGGCAGAATCTTATGCGGGCCCTGTAAAATGTGGCCCTAGCCCTAGGCCATGATACAGACTGTCTGTTGCTAATTATATTAATTGTCACTTTCATCATTGTTAATTTGTTGAATGAATGAGTAGGATTCATCCATTAACTTTCTCCGGTAATGGACAAAATGACACAATAGCACATCCCACGTCGGTGTCTTGCTAACTAAATACTGATATATCAATTTCTGATGTGCATTATGTACCATAATTGGTGCAGTGGAAATTAATGGGCGCTATACTATACCTACTTAGAGAATGTAGCTAAATTTATCTATAAAGTAAGTGGCTGGCCTTAAATAGATAAAGTGGTTGCCATTTGGGGGATTAAAATAAGATGGGTTGGAGGGTTTCAAAGATGGGATCCTAGAATAAGTTAGTCTGTGAAAGCGACGGTTAAGTTGGTTTAAGTTTTGGCAGGGGTTGTCAGACTTTGATATGATAGACAGTAAAGGCCTATCTTAATTGTTTTGCATTTAGTCTTTTCAAACCTAGAATTCAGTGTCTCGGATCTGTAATATTGTCTTTCATCACTGATTTGAAAGACTCGAAGAAACCCCGTTTTGTGTTTGTTATCTTTGGGTTGAAGAGGATTTAATAAATCCTTTTATTGACACTAGTACAAAAAAAAAAGCAATTATGAAACACACACAGGCTCTAAGCCAACCTTTTATGTTTTGTACCCTTTTAGTCTTAGAGCACAATGCCATATGTTTTTAATATT
This sequence comes from Pelodytes ibericus, assembly GCA_036172795.1. NCBI lineage: Eukaryota > Metazoa > Chordata > Amphibia > Anura > Pelodytidae > Pelodytes > Pelodytes ibericus. The sequence goes on from CM069862.1 coordinate 146,945,376, forward strand.
TATAATTATAGTGCATTATTGTGTTATTCATTTCAGTATCATTTAGAATGATTGCAAAGCTTTTTACAAAGCATGAAAAGGATGCAATATTGAATTCTTACTGCTGTACCAAAACGTGATGTTTTGTGCTGTATCTGTAACTATTTTATTCTTGTGTACAAAATAATAAACCCCATTCTGCACAGGCAACAAAAGGCATGATGTGACTATCTCACCAAAACATTTACCTATGTATTTAATATTTAAAGAGGGTTTTTTTTACTCTTTCAGTTGAATGCCTTCTAAAGATGACTTTTGCTTCAGATGGATGAGAAGAGCTTTCAGTATTTATATTAAGCACCCCTACTTATATTGCAGGACAGCAGAACTTAACACCCAGAAACTCATATTGGATTCTAAAAAACAACATTTCTGAAATAATCACTGGCACAATGATGTTAAATTTCCCAGCACATCTGTTTATTTTTTAATTTTTTTTTTAGCATTATATCATACCTGGCCAGCAGCTTGCATTGATAACTCTATCCTCTGGGTGGAGATAGAGGCACTAAACTCTACCCACGCTCTGATCACCTCCTTTTCCTTTTTGGTATTAACCTAGACATTTTGGGACAAGTCACATTTGTGAGACTCCATCCTCATCAAGGTGTCTGACCCATCCATTTTTTTAGGTCAGCAATACATCTTACCACTTCCTGCTCCTGTAACAAAAAGAAGGGGATGGTCTTGTGGCCCCTGCACATAAATTATGCAAATAACACAAAACTATGGTGGGTACCATATTCATTTTTTACTAAACAATTTGTATTTGTTTTATAAAATATTGTATTCTATATCAAACATAAAGTGAATAAAAATGTAAAAAAGAATTTTAAAAAAATCAAGGTACTCCTAAAGTTCAGTTTGGAAAATGGAATGATGCTATATAAATGGTAGCCGCATCATCACAGGTCCCTCCTCTCTCCAGCATCACAGTCCCTTTCTCTCTCAACATAACAGTTTTGTCTTCAGAAAATCCTGACTATTATTTTTCGATAAACTTTATAGCATTTTATTTATATAATATAAATGTATAAATGTATTGTGTCTGTGCCAGTTATTGAACACAATTTAAAAATAAACCTTTTAGCTGCCACTGACATTTTTTTAAGGACATTCACAAAATTCTGGCTACAATTTGCTTAATCTTAGAGCTGTTACTTATTGCTGCTGTGACCTCTTCACTCAATTGTCTAACTAATTATAGAAACTGACAGACTGCCAATTGTCCATCATTATGGAAGTGGCCCATACTGTCATAATTTGGAAGTTTGACACAAAACACTTAAAATTACTGCATCATACTAAAAGAAAATGTTAGGACTGGGAAAAAGCCAAAGTACTCTCTTGTTCAAAGCTTTTAACCTTATTATAAATATCAGACGTAATCCCACTTTAATCTAAAAATAGCTTATTAACAGGTTTATAAAGCTCAAGAACACATGTTTAGCCCCTTGGGTATATTGAGATAATGTCATTAAAAAAGATGACATTATATTTTAGCAATCATAAATAAATAAAGTAAATCCACTCTATTGAGTAAATCAAACTGTGAATATTATACGTTTCCTGTAGTTCTGCTCTCAAATTGTCTTTGGCATTTTGTTATAATGAAGGATAAATGCCACTAGCAAAATAGAGCAAATGAAAAGTGACTTTCAAGAAAAATGGACCAGGGTCTGTTTAACTTTGACTACAAAAAAATCCACATTAATTGCTGCTAAAAAATAAGGTTGTTGAACACGAAAAATATATGTTCAGAATATAGAGCAGGGGTAGCTGGACTACAACTTTGGTTATCCTCAGCCCTCATTTTACTGGTCAAAAACTGATCTGTGACCATGGTATTTCCAGTTCAACAGCAGTAGGAGAGCTACCTGTTGACTGCCCCTGATTTAGAAGGAATGGGGATGGTGGAAATGAAAACACGAGGAACAGTGGGTTGACAGAGAAAGAATGTGTAGTAAAAGGTTGTGTTACCAGATAGAAGATCAGGGGGGTTATTATTTTTAAGACCTAACATGTTTAAAGAGAGAGTGAACGTGTTGGAGAGAAAATTTGTTTCCATAGATCTCAAGTAGTAATGGGTGTCAGGTTGAGCTTCAGTGATTGTATCTACTCTTACAATAATGTAATGGCACTAAATATCCAATACTGGTCAAGTAAGCCTGAGGAAACATTTTAATAAAAATGCATCCACAAAAGCTATGGGCTACAAATCTGACGATGCTCAAACAGAATGCCTAAACAGCACCTCTTATTTGTTCATTGTATCTAGAAAACATAGGCTAGAGCTTGTGTGGAGTCACAAATGAGACCGGGGAAAGGTTAATGGAAATGGAATGGGTTGTTTTTTTGAGTCTAGGAACTTCACCTTCCACTTATAATACTTGTTAGGAACATAATTCTCTTCTGGCTGCGGTGCATCTTTAAGAAACCTACATGGATAAGGCAACAGATGTAAAGTGACACAAAGTCCTCCAGATAAGCTGTGTTTCTTTGAGCAGGCTCAGTATCAGAAGCTGCAGCGCTCACACATTTTGTCTATAGCCTCTGTGTTTCTATTAAACTATAAAACAGCAGGAGTCATTTTTGATTTTTCCATTAGTGATAATGTGGTTCACTGCAAGTATCATTCCTGTTGACCTTTAACAAACCTTGACTATTATCCATTCATTTAAATGATCCACATCCAGCACAAGGGAGTAAATGTATACATTAAAAAGAATAAAATATTGGAGTAGCTTACTCCAAATTCCATTCTTAATAGACTAATAAGTTGCTCACAAGTTTCCTCCGTGCCTTGGTGTTTGCTCTTGTACCTATAAATATGTTATTTTTCCTGCTCAACTTTAAAGGAACACTAAACTTTATGTTTCACTTGTGCTTCTAATATAGTTGCACAAGTGAAATTTTACTGTTGTTCCTATTGTGAGGAAAAATCAGGCGTGTACTATTGATAGTACACACCAGTTTATCCTCTGACCGACAGCTGCCATGCTTCCATAGGTTCTGATCCCATACAAAAACTAGGGTCTCTCTCTGTGCTAGCAGCAAGAGACCCTTGAATTCAGCAGTCTAAGTGGGGTGAGTGACGTTGTCAGCAGGTGACAACCAGGAACTGCTGTGTCTCAGTTGTGAGACACAGCAGATTGTTAACCCGCGTGTATCTATTAAGCTACACGTCACGTTTACTTCAAAGTCTGGGACATGTTTGAAGGGACATCTATAGAATACTCCTTCCCATTTTCTCTTGTTAACTAAGAGAGGAATATCTCAGACTGCCTGTTATCTTCCTGACTAGCAGACAGACTAACAAGGGGGGGAAGTGTATCATGCTGGCAGGGCATGAAATAGAAATTCCTGAAGGAAGCAAGTTTTAAAAAATTGCAATGTTCCTTTAAGTTGTAAGTTAATGGTCACCATATTTTTCTTTAAGCCAATTATTGAAAATCTACGGTGCAGTGCTAGTGCTGCCTTAAATTCAGTGTCACCTTAAAGGTATCTGCCATTTGTGTATGCCTTTAAAAATTCTATTCCTACAGTGAATGTTATATTATTTTATTTATACAGCTTTATTATAAATTAATGTTGTCATAGGGTCTTTAAAGACAAGATTGTTCTTAAGGCAGCTCTTGGCTCTCTGCCTCTCTGCTTCTTGGAATCTGGTCCAAGGATGTTGACAGGTATAGATCTGAATAAATCTTTTCTTTATAATTTGATGTTTTATATAGATTAGTGCAATTAAATAAGCATTAGTTCTAGTTACATGTATCAGTAAAGTTCACTGTTAAATATATGACTAGAGTAATATGCTATATTACAACATATGTCTCCTTAATTAACCCTATTTAGTGTGTTACTCTTTTCATACCCTTAGTATAATACCAATGATATATTTTAATCTATGCATATTGCAATTGCTTACTAAAATATATTAAATATATTCAACTCTCCCTGCCTTTCCCTAAATGTCCTCACCTATTTAGATACTTTTCTGAGGCCCTCTTAATAGGTCAACATTATGATATTGCGACCTGTTACTAAGACCATAGAAACATCAGGCATGGTTCTCTTAGTTGCTACAACATCATGGGAGGTTTTTGGTCCACAATATCCTTCTGGGAGTTTCATCCTCATTTCTCTGCTGCAACAGAATGGCAAGTTTGGAACAACAGTGCAGAGTTTTGCAGGAGAAGTGCACCAAGATTGTGGATAGAACTTGCAACCAGAGATAAAGAAAGGGTGTTCACCCTGTTAACCAGCACTGTATTTAGTGCAAGGCATACAAGGCAAGTGCCTAGGGTGGCACTTACCTTGTCTGCCTGGGGGGCACAGCAAAAAAAGTCACCGCCGGGAACAGCGATGTCCAGGGTAAGTCCTGGGGTGATGGGTTCATGTAATGGGGGCATGTAATGGGGGTGATGGGGCATTTAGTGTGTGTAATGTGGGTGATGGGGGCATGTAATGAGGGTGATGGGGCATTTAATGTGTGTGCAATGTTGGGGTCATGTAATGGGAGTGATGGGGCATTCAATGTGTGTGCAATGTGGGTGGTGGGGTATGTCCTAGGTGTGCAACAGTGGCATACCTACCACTGGTGCAGGGGTCGCAGCTGCCCGTCACTCCAGGGGCCGGCCGCCCTGCGCCCCCTGCACAATTTTTTTTTTTAAATGTGCGGGTAAACGGGGCAGCTGCCCAGGGCCCATTCATTCTTGGGGCCCAAGGCAGATGCCCCGTGGGCCCCCGCTACCCGTGTGACTCCCCCCTTCCCCAGTCAGTACTTACCTCCTTGCTGCCGTCTCCCGGTGCAGGTCCGTGGCTGTGAGGGAAGCGTTGTTCGCTCCCCTCCAGCTGCGCTTATCAATAAACTTTTTTTTTCAACAAACTTTATTGATCCGCGCTGCTGGAGGGGAGCGCACAACGCTTCCCTCACAGCCACGGACCTGCATCGGGAGACAGCAGCAAGGAGGTAAGTACTGGCTGGGGAAGGGGGGAGGAGGGTGGCATAACGAGCATACTGAGTGGCAATATCCTGGCATATTAAGTGGCAATATCCTGGCATACTGAGGGGCAATAAACTGGCATATTAACTGGCATCATCCTGGCATATTGAGGGCAAACTCCTTGCCTATTACATGGCAATATCCTGGCATATTGAGGGGCAGAATCCTGGCATATTAATTGGCTATATCCTGGCATATTAAGTGGCAATATCCTGGCATATTACTTGGCATTATCCTGGCATATTAAGTGGCAATATCCTGGCATATTAAGTGGCAATATCCTGACATATTTATTGGCTATACCCTGGCATATTAAGTGGCAATATCCTGGCATATTAATTGGCATTATCCTGGCATATTAAGTGGCAATATCCTGACATATTAAGTGCCAATATCCTGGCATATTAATTGGCATTATCCTGGTATATTAATTGGCAATATCCTGGCATATTACGTGGAAATATCCTGGCATATTAAGTGGCAATATCCTGGCATATTAATTGGCATTATCCTGGCATATTAATTGGTAATATCCTGGCATATTAATTGGCAATATCCTGGCATATTAAGTGGCAATATCCTGGCATATTAATTGGCAATATCCTGGCATATTAAGTGGCATAATCCTGGCATATTAATTGGCTATATCCAGGCATATTAAGAAGCATTATCCTGGCATATTAATTGGCTATTTCCAGGCATATTAAGTGGCATTATCCTGGCATATTAATTGGCAATATCCTGGCATATTAAATGGCTATATCCTGGCATATTGAGTGACATTATCCTGGCATATTAAATGGCAATATCCTGGCATATTAAGTGGCAATAGAGTGGCAAAATCCAGGCATATTAAGTGGCATTATCTGGGAATATTAATTGGCTATTTCCAGGCATATTAAGTAGAATCATCCTGGCATATTAATTGGCAATATCCTGGCATATTAAATGGCTATATCCTGACATATTGAGTGCCATTATCCTGGCATATTAAATGGCAATATCCTGGCATATTAAGTGGCAATGGAGCAGCAGAATCCTGGCATATTAAAATGGGAAAGGAATGGCATATTGAGGTGCAAAATACTGTAATATTAAATGGCAAAGGAATGGCATATTAAATGGCAAGAGAATGGCATATTGAATGGCTAAATCCTGGCATATTGAGGGCACATAACACTGGCAAATGGGCACATAACACTGGAAAATGGGCACATAACACTGGCAAATGACACAACTGGCAAATGGGCACAACACACTGGCAAATGGGCACAAAACACTGCCAAATGAGCACATAACACTGGCAAATGGGCACATAACACTGGCAAATGACACAACTGGCAAATGGGCACAACACACTGGCAAATGGGCACAAAACACTGGCAAATGGGCACATAACACTGGAAAATGGGCACAACTGGCAAATGGGCACAATTGGCAGATGGGCACAACTGGCAAATGGGCGCAACTGGCAATTTGGCACCACTGGCAAATGGGCACATAACACTGGCAAATGGGTACAACTGGCAAATGGGCACATAACACTGGTAAATGGGTACAGCTGGCAAATGGGCACAACTGGTAATTTGGCACAACTGGCAAATGGGCACATAACACTGGCAAATGGGCACATAACACTGGCAAATAACTGGAAAATGGGCACATAACAGGCAAATAACTGGCAAATGGGCACATAATTGGCAAATGGGCAAATTACACTGGCAAATGGGCACATAACTGGCAAATTGGCATATAACACTGGCAAATGGGCACATAACTGACAAATGAGCAAAAAAACACTGGCAAATGGGCACATAACTGACAAATGAGCAAAAAAACAATGGCAAATGGGCAAATAATGGGCAAATGAGCAAAATAACACTGGCAAATGGGCAAATAACTGGCAAATGAGCAAAAAAAACACTGGCAAATGGGCAAATAACTGGTAAATGAGTAAAATAACACTGGCAAATGGGCACATAACTGGCAAATTATGGGCAGAATAACACTGGCAAATTATGGACAGAATAACACTGGCAAATGGCCAAATTAACACTGGCAAATGGGCAAATAACTGGCAAATGGGCAAAATAACACTGGCAAATGGGCAAAATTGGCTGTGGCATATTGGAAATCTGGCTGTGGCATTTTGGCAATCGTGGCTAATCGTGGCATAATGGGAAAATTGGCTGTGGCCAAATTGATACTATGGCTTGTTTTGTAGGGCAAAATAACGTGTACATATATGCAATATGTATATGCACTGAGACGCAACAACTACATTTACAAGAGGATTCACAGTGCCATTGTTCCCTGCAAATTCCTGGGGATCTCCTCTTCTATCTATACAAAGAGCACTACACTGCTCCTTACTGTGTGAGAACAATCTCTATCATCCATTGAAGTTGTGGAAGATTTTACAAACAGAGAGCATTATTGTCATTTTTTCTGTTTTATTTTCTGTGTACTTCCAAATTTATTGGGATCTTCAATCAAAAATCCGTGTGAATTCATCTGTTGTGTATTTTTATTATTTTTATTTCACAGAATGGTTTATTTCCACTAAATTATAATTATATATTCACATATCTGCGCTCCTTTCACTTTCTGCTACAGAAAGTACAATGGCTAGTAAAAAATAGTCCCAAAAAAAACAAAAGAAGGATAAAGATAAGAAAGTAAATTGGAATTGGGGCCAAAAAGGACAGGAAAATAGATTATCTGTGATCCCTCCAACCTTTAAAGAATAGTGATATAAGGGACTTATCGGTTGCACAGAATGTGAGTGTGGATGTGATATTGATACTCAAGTAGTCACCTAAAATCATCTCCAAGCTTGTAAGCAGTCTTAAGTGGAACAGATAAAAAAAAAGAATTGAGTAGTTTTTACAAGAAATCAGAACACAAGAGGTGAGAGATCGTGTGATAAAAAACAAGGAAAAACTGGAGCACATAAACATGGAACTGTATGAAATAAGATCATCAACAGAGATGTCACAAAAAAACAACAACTTGGAAACCAAAGTGAACAACATGAAAGATAGGGCTAGGAGGAAAGATATAACAATAAGAGGCATTTCAGAGGGAATTACAAGAGAGAAACTCACTGAACATTTTATTCATCTATTTAATAGTATGGGTCTGCAGGATTAGATTACAGAATACAACAACTTCTAGCAGCGTTATGCTGGATCTTGTGTAGGCGTGATGGAACCATGTACCATCGGTGGAGTACTTTATAAAAGGTTTCCTGAAGATTGAAACAATGTACTGCACCTCTGGTTTTATTATATGCCTGCTGCCAGGCGTCTATTGGAAAGTCTCTCCCTATATGTTTTTCCCATCACTCAAAAGCTTTTGGTTCCTCTTCTAGGTTTGATCATAAAAAAAACTTGCTATCTTGGATATAATTCACCTTGTATGCCCCTTCCCAAACAAAGATATATTTATTAATAGAAATTATTAAATAGGCGAATCTCTCAAGATCAGGTAGATTATATTTGTGCTAAAATTCTGAAAATAGTAACAATCTTTGTCCTTCATATAGATCGGAGATGTTTTTTATACCCCCCATTTGCCAGTTATTGGTTCGTAGGTCTGGGATGTAAAATTTTAAGACTAACAGTGGTATTATTAATGTTATCAGATTTCTATTTGCATAGGTTCTTTTAATCTTGTGCATACATTTCCATAAGCTCTTTATTATGGGATTATAACTACTACCAAGGGTTAGATTGGCTGAGTTTACCCAATATAGATGTGCTAGATTTAATACTCCACTAACCTGGGTCTCAAGCTTATACCACACAAATTTGTCTTTCCGATCCGAGCCCCAGGCAAGGTAATGTGAAAACATCACTGCTTGGTGTAAAGCCATTATATCTAGGAGTCCCACTCCAGCTTCGTTTATGTGTCTCCTAAGTATTCCCACTGGAATCATTGGCTTCCTGCTCTGCCAGATATAATTCATGAACATATGTGTTACTTGTTTCAGAATAGGGGTAGGGGCTGCCAGTGGGATACTTCTCATTAAATAAACTAACTTTGGGAGCAAATAAGCCTTTACAACACTAATCCTTCCGAGCCATGAAACCTCAAGGCCTTTCCACTTGTTGGTCAGTTGCCGAAACTCCGATATTAGTGCGCTGTAATTAAGGCCTTCAAGCTGTTGTGTATCCATGGATATTTGCATTTCCATATATGCTATTATTTTATTTGTCCATTTAAACTGGTATCTATAGGCAAGAAGCTCCACCAGGAGTGGGCTAAGTCAAAATTGTGACTTGTGATTTTTCCTAATTAAGCTTATAATTAGAGTATATACTATATTGTTCAATAAGGGAAAGGGCAGCAGGAATTGATGTATCGGGAGATTCCAAAGTTAACATCACATCATCTGCAAACAATGTAATCTTGTGTATTTACTTTTATTCCTTTGACTTCTTCTGATGATTTTATTAATTCCACTAGGGGCTCTCTACTCAGCGCGTATATTAAGGGCGCAAGGGGATATCCCTGTCTTGTACCGTTTTTTATCTTGAAGAGCTCCGAGCATAATGCAGGTCCGGTCACCCTTGCCTTAGGAACTGTGTGCATCTCCATAGAGCTCTGCAAAGAGGCCAACAATACCAAACGCGGAGAAGACCTCTGCCAGGAAAGATCAGCTAACCCTATCAAAGGCCTTCTCCGCGTTTAAAGCAACAAACACCGCTGGGACTGCTCTGCGGTTGGCCTCTGCTATCAGATCAGTGATCTTTCAAGCATTATCTTCTGTTGATCTTCCTGAGATAAAACCCAACTAATCTACATGGATCAGATCTGCTATAACCCTTTGAAGTCGGCGAGGATCTTCGAAAAGATCTTAATGTCGAGATTAATTAATGATATGGGTCTGTAGTTGGTCAATTGTGTAGGATCCTTCTCTGGCTTGGGTATTGGGCATATAAGGGCCTCCAACATCTCAGTTGGAAGGTCCGACCCCTTCACTTTGTCAGAAAACATGGGGATAATGGGGATACTATCTATTATAGTGGGGAAAGAAATTAAACCCTCTCTTCCGAGGGCACTAATCCACCATGATTGGGATGGAATCAGATATAAGGACATGAAAGTCATTTTACATTTCTTGACTTCAATGAAGGTCATAAATAGCAAGAAAGTGGAATAAAGTTGATAAAATAAGTTGGGAACACGTACAAAGACATTATCAAAGAGATATGGAGGTATGGTATTACATCTCAAAACGTAATTTATATGCTTATAATAAAATATGGGGGAAATGGAATGAGATGGTGTATAAAGTAGAACAATAAGTGATACGGAAATCCAAATGATACATACCGGTAATTTTGGTCTGAATGCTGAATCATTTAAATGTTTTGTAAAGTGTAACAAGTCGTATATTGTCGTGAGTAATTCTGATTTTATTTATTATACATATACGGGGAGTCACTTATGTAATATTAAATTGTGTCTGCATGTCTTGTGTGAAATGCAATAAAATATATTTTTAAAAAGTTAGCTGTTCAATAAACATAGTAACAGTTTTTAAATTAATTCTGTCCATTTTATTCCAGTGAATCGTGAGGTTTAATGAACCTGCACCACATTTTGTGGGATAATAAATTGTTTTAATATGTTAAACAAAATTAATTTAACAGTTCAAAAAATACTTTTTGTGTATCCCTCCAATTATTTCATGGCCCATAAAACTGGTTTCATCTGTCCCAAAATAATGAAATGACTTACAGAACAGAGCATAGGAATCACAAATACACTTTGTGACACAGGATTCATTTTGTTAGTGTATATGTGATTGTTTAAATTGCAAATACACTTTGTCATTTCTTTCTGCATTGTTTTTTGGTTTAAGAAAATGTTATTTAAAAATAATGTGTAGACAATGCCATCAGATAGCAGATAATGCTTCCAATGCCATTAATGAAAAATAAGTATTTATTTTATAACCCAAATTTTTATATTAATATACCATGGTTATGCATCTTTTGGTGTAAATGGATAAATACTACATGTTAATGAGGTCAGTGTTATACATGCTTTGGGTGTGTATATCTAGACGTTGTACATTTATATAGTAATTTAAATTAAAAAAAAACCAGCTCAGAAGATATAATCCAAACATATACATATTACATATGGTCATATTTATATAATATTATGAATGATATATATATATAAAATGCAAAGGAATTCCAAACACTTGGTAATACAAAATAAATTATATTGAAAATCTATAAATTAAAAGTCTATTAGAATATACTTAATTAAATCACGTTCATCTGCCAAAACACTGTTTATACATTACAAACAGCATTAGCACTTTTTTTCACCTCCCTGACTATATTTTTATCTTTAAGCATACACAAACCAGTTAATATTTTCAAAGACAACTAGCAGAGGCTCTGCCAAAAGTCAAGAACGTGGTTCAATTTCCATTTTTCTGAAAGACCCTTATTTGTAGAGCATAAATAAACATAAAGCTATGAAATTGTCTAAGGTGCACTTATGAATTATTTGCATGTAAATAATTTCAGAATATCCATACAGTTTCCCAATCCTCACATCACCAAAGGCTGCATGCCCACTATACCTCTCAAGAAAGCAACTATTTTCTGCATGAATTCCTATTATTAAAAGGTTTTATTGGCCTGCTAAACACAGAGTGCATTATCTTTAATTATAGAAAGAAAATGTGGTTCTCAACAAAAGGATTATTACACCCTTTATATTTCAAAGAAAATATTAATCTTTAACTCTGCAATTCTTTCATTAAAATCAAGCATAGCTATTATTTAAAGTGCTCAGAAAAAACTGTGGCTCTATAAAAGTTATTAAATATGTTGTGGGAAATGTCCCTCAAACTTAGAACAAATTGTACTGCTTCCAAATAACTTTGTGTTCTTCTTTGGTTCATTGACAGGAGATTACGGAATATTTAAAAGGAATTAATAGCTACTTATAAAAGGAACATTGTATACATTGTGAGTCAGGGCTGGCCCAAAATATTGTGCTGCCTGACACCAAGAATGAAATGCTTCTCCTACATCCCCTTGCTACACATACACACATACATAATCACAGGCACACACAGTGACGCATACATAGTCTCACATGGACTGTGACATATACAGTTTCACACAAGCTCTTTTTTTTCTAAAGAAAAAATAAATAAACAAAATCTTCATATTTTACTATTTTCCTATCCGTGCTTTTTTAAAAAAAAATCTCTCGTGGCAGGGAGATCTTCTTGTTCATCATCTGTGCTGTACACTCAGCTTGACACCCAGCTCTACGCTTCCATCCTTCACTGTAAAGTTAGCATGTGATATCTTAGTGACATGCGACTACACGCTAGAGAAAAAATTTCTAACCCCCCCCCACCCCCCAAACAGTTGGCAGCAAGGGCAGAGACCCACCTTGGAGCCAGCTCTGTTGTGAGAGAAAGTGTGGTGCATACATTAAAGGAGGGTACTTTTGGCCTGCTTTGGTAAATAGCAATTGAATGGTCTTTGAGGCTGTGGCTCGCATTCTGAGCCGCAAGTGCAATCAAAACAAGGCTGTCTTCCAAGAGCCCCAAACCATTGAGAGAGAACAGGGAGCAGTCCCCTGTAAACTGGCTTTTAACCAATAGCAGCGTCACATTGTTTAGCAGTCATCCCCACAAAAAGTATAAGGAAATATTACTGACGAATCAGAGGACAGCTTGCCCTGCTCAATATTAACCAACAATTACTAGAAAGGGTTAAAAATCAGTGCTACTTTTTGGCTGCCCCAGAAATCCATGGAAAATGATGTGTGGGTTAATGAATTGCCTAATTATTTTTTTTCTCACTTATTCTCTGGCCATTTGTCTGTGATTTACCACACAGTGGAGAACATGTGGGAAGGAGTTATGCCAGTTGCAGATTTTTGCATTTAGAATCATTTTTCAGTTTAAGTTTGATTGCCGAGTCTGCACAGTACAGATGGAATCGAGTAGCTGAAAGTGTCTTAATGAATGGCACAAAATAAAATTACCACAGCCTCTGCCTATTTACAAGGATGTCCTATAAAACGAATTATAACATAACATAATTTTTTTGAGGCACTAAAGTTTTTAAATGGAAAAAAGCTGCTGTGCTATTAGAACACGTTTTGAATTATGCTCGTCGTGTGTACTATTTTAGAGATATTGCTGTATATTTCACGTGACCAGCACATTGGTATATAGGAGCTGTAAAGATTGCCTGTTTTTTTTTTTTTTTTTTTTTTTACAAGCTTTTACAAATTAGATTTTCAATAGTTGGGACACTTGGTCAAGGTAACAATGGGCACAGATCACCTTGCTGAGGTTTGATTCATTGAGATGGGCTATAGAAATGCTGATGTAGGGAATGTGGCAAGCCACAAATGGTTTGATAAAAGTTCACTGGATTAATCCATCTAGGTTATAGACCTATGTTTATATGTTGTGTATAGCATATCTTTAAATTGTTGGCACTGTATAAACAAACATTAATGCAAGCCCCCCCAACTGTCCCACATTACGCAGGGTATCCTGCTTCGGTGCCACGGGCCCTTTTTTCATTCTGTGGTGTCTGGCACACCAGATAATACATTTTGCACATGTACAGAGGTCTGTACATGCACAGTAGCACTGTGAGTTTGAGTGACAGTGCTACTGCAGATGCTTGGTAGTGCTGACACTTCACCTCCCAAGCCCTGCCCCCCTGGCATCCCGGGTTAGCAAGGCAAGAAGTTGGGAGGTATATATCTATAGAAGTTGGGAGGTATATCTATAGATGCATATTTCTATATTCAGCATATTTATTTGTAATTTTTCCTCTATAACCCTGTAAGAACTCAATAAATATATATATATAACATGTTTTATTCTATGATTGAGACAGACTTTTAAAAGAGCAATATATTTTATCTCTTTACATGCGGACATTTTATATGGGTTATGGCAAGAATCCTTCTAAATGCACAAATCGAATTTAAATGAAACTGAAATTACACATCCATGGCATAAATATTGGAAAATGCATCTTACCATGCTGTCGCAATGAACTAAGTTCCCATCCATCTTGTGTCGAGCCAAAAAGTCGACAGTCGACCTTTTCACTGTAGAAAAATGAATGGCCCAAGTACATAGTGAATAAAAAACCTGTTCTACTTTCCCCTTTTAAATTACCTGTCAGCACTCTGGTTTTTAGAAAATGTTGTTTGTTGAGAGGAAACCATTAAGGATATATATTTGGCGCTATGGAAAATAATACTTTGGTCACGGTGAAAGGTTTAGCCAATGGATCCTAAAGTAGTTAATGTAAATATTATGAAAACAACATCAATCTGAAAAACATCTTTGGAGACAAGCTTGTAATTTGGTAAATTTGTTAAGACCAGGCTCATTTTATATGAAGCACATAAAAGCATGAACAATTCTTTTTTATTATAGAAAGTCGTATTTATTGGCTGGTGAGGTGAATTGTAAGCAAATAAATTACACATTTGTTGGATTATCCTAACTGCAAAGCCCCCAAAAGCCAGCCTGATAGCATAGATCATTGTGGAAATTTACTGGGCCTTACGATGGACAATTTATTGGAGCTCTGTGGAGTTTCACAGACCTTGCTATGGATGCTAGAAGACATGCTTTGCCTATTGCTGGTTGTTGTAGTACCAATGAGGGGTGACTTAGAGCTTCAATTTCTTTCCTTTGCCATCAACTCTGTCCTCTAGTCAGCTACTGCTTTATCACATTTTAGGAATATTTGGATTCCTCGAACTAGCCAAGTTGTATATTATAGCAGCATCACATATATTATCAAGTTTCTGAAGGAAATCACTCACTCATCTCATCTAAAATCCTATTGGTTAAAGTTACTAATTTTCATTTACAAACTGAATTTATAATTGTGATTGACTTATGAAATGCAGCTTACATAAATACATACAACTAAATATTGGGAGTTTAAACAGTTAACCCCTGCTCGACATTATGATGTGTTATCCCATCATGACAATCTCGCTGCTCATGACTAGTGTTGAGCGAACCCGAACCGCACTGTTCAGGTTTGTACCGAGCTTTACGGTTTTTGGACCCCGGACCCGAACACGGACATTTCACTGTATGTCCGTGTTAGAGTTCGGGGTTCGCCGATTACATTGTATGTAATGCTACTGGCTTTCTATAAACTGAAATAGAGTCCCCATTCATAAGAATTTCTTATGAATGGGGACTCTAGTTCGGTTTATAGAAAGCCAGTAGTATTAAATGTATTCGAACGACATTCAGTTTATAGACTTTCGGTTTATAGAATAGCAATTGCATTACATGTATTCTATAAACCGAAAGTCTATAAACCGAATGTCATTCGGTTTATAGACTTTCGGCTTACAGAATACATGTAATACTATTGGCTTTCTATAAACCGAAATAGAGTCCCCATTCATAAGAATTTCTTATGAATGGGGACTCTAGTTCGGTTTATAGAAAGCCAATAGTATTACATGTATTCCATAAGCCGAAAGTCTATAAACCGAAAGACATTCTGTTTATAGACTTTCTTTTTATAGAATAGCAATAGCATTACATGTATTCTATAAACCGAAAGTCTATAAACCGAAAGAGATTCGGTTTATAGACTTTCGATTTATGGAATACATGTAATGCTATTGCTATTCTATAAACCGAAATAGAGTCCCCATTCATTGACCTATTCTTATGAATGGGGACTCTATTTTGGTTTATAGAAAGCCAATAGCATTACATGGCTGTCACAGGAGGGCTACTAGCCGGGTAGCTACTACCGGAATCAGTTCCACAAAATCACTCCTCAGGTCCGGTAAAAATACAATAGCCAAATGTGGCTATGATCACTGCTTCCCTGCAAGCAATTCCCCCAACATAGCAGACGAGACTGGTCGTGTTGGGTAAAACAAGAAGAACTGTTTATTGATTCCAAACACAGGACATATATACAGGAAAACATCTTGATAACATAAGTTGAACAAAAGCACTTCTTCACACTTACACAAAAGGACAATTGAATTTGGTGCCAGAGTATATGGCAGCCAATCAGATGAAAGGTAGGATTAGTAGCAACCAATCCCCAGCAGGGGGCGTGCTCACAGATCATTAAATATTTTCAAATCAGGCATTTAACTAAGCAACCAATCAGAACAGTGCCTACACTGGGGCTTGGTCTGGGCGACCAATAGAAAAAGCGCCTACATTTTGAACAAGAGAATGAGCTCAGCTCTCCAAATAGCCCAAATCATTTCCCAGCAGTACATCCGTGGGTAAGCCCTCCATGATGCCCACATCTCTGTAGCCCTCCCCAGTGCCCCACTTCAGGTATACCCTGGTCATGGGTAGCTGATGTACCTGCCCCCCAGCCACGCGCACATCCACTTTGCAGTTAACTGGCTGCCAAGTGGTGACTTGCCTCCCTTGTATCCAGCTGGTAGCGGCTCGGGTCATGCGATGTGCCCACTCAGTGTAGGTGTCTCTTGGACCCATCCTCGCCTCCTGGAATTTCCTGCGGTATGTATCAGGGGTGATCGCATATTGGGCCAGCAGATGGGTCTTTACCTCGGGGTAATCTCTATCCCATTCATCGGGGATTGTTCTTTATGTTTCCGCAGCTCGTCCAGATAACTTGCCCACCAGTATAGGTACCCAGTCCTGGGTGTCCACGTTATGGAGCCGGCACTGTTGTTCAAAGTCTTGTAGGAATCCATCGATATCCCCGACAGCATCATCAAACTGTTTGAAGGACTGGTGGGTAACTTTGATCGGGCACGTAGAGGTGGTGCTGCGCACTGAGCGTGAATCCTCTGTGGCCGGTCCAGAGATAGTGGCTCTCCGGTCCACCAATTAGGCTTCTCTCTCCCGCTCTGCCACTTCCATGATGCGATTAACAATTTCTATGGACGGGTTGGGTCCATAAAATGCCAATCTCTCCCTTACCCTCCGTGAGATCTCATCACTCTCAGCACGAGGGGGTTCCATGAACCGGGAGGGGATGTTTGCTGCTTGCCCCACAATCAGGCTGGGAGGGTGGCTATCCTCCCTTTCAAGTTCCAGTAGAACAGCCACCAATTCGCTCTTTTTCAAGCCTCTGGTGTCTTGGCCTTTTTGGTCAGGCATGTCTTGCAGCGCAGCCACCGTGAGGGACTTGTATGCTTCTGCCATAATAACAGAAAACAATAATCCACTTGATAAATCCAAGGAACAGTGTTGGGAGGAGAGATCCCACTTTTTGACACCAGTGTCACGGTAGGGCTACTAGCTGGGTAGCTCCTACCGGAATCAGTTACACAAAATCACTCCTCAGGTCCAGTAAATATCCAATAGCCAAATGGGGCTTTGATCACTGCTTCCCTGCAAGCAATTCCCCCAACATAGCAGACGAGACTGATCGTGTTGGGTAAAACAAGAAGAACTGTTTATTGATTCCAAACACAGGACATATATACAGGAAAACATCTTGATAACATAAGTTGAAAAAAAGCACTTCTTCACACTTACACAAAAGGACAATTGAATTTGGTGCCAGAGTATCTGGCAGCCAATCAGTTGAAAGGTAGTATTAGTAGCAACCAATCCCCAGCAGGGGGCATGCTCACAGATCATTAAATATATTCAAATCAGGCATTTAACTAAGCAACCAATCAGAACAGTGCCTACACTGGGGCTTGGTCTGGGCGACCAATAGAAAAAGTGCCTACATTTTGAACAAGAGAATGAGCTCAGCAGCCGGGATAAACCTTTATTGTGAAGCGGCTGCTGAATCTACATTCCAGGGGGAAATGGTAAAAGGGATTAGGCTATTCAACAGGGCACCATTCAATTTAAACACCGGTTAACAGGGGAAAAATAACTCGCCGAACCCGAACATCCAGGTGTCCGCTCAACTCTACTCATGACCTTATGACAGGATATACTGTCCCATATTATAGATAGTGGTATGCTCCTGTGTGCATCACTACCTGATTTATCTCAGTTCAGAAATCTACCTTGCAGCTTTGGCAGTAATCCTGAACCCAGTTTGAGCCCAGGAAGTCATGTGCTAGCTGTGAGGACCAGTCATACCGATCACAGGCAATAACATGTCAAAGTCAATGTTTTATTCCAAATATTGACTTTATCTCCAAATCACTCTCTTTATAACTGTGATCCTTGTTCTGTCTACATTTTGGTCCTCATTTTTTTTTAAATATAATTATTATCTCAGTTAACCATTGCTAGCCTGTCCTATGAGTCTCATCACTCTGGCCGGTACATTGTATAATTCATTGGGATAAATGGGTTAGTGTAAGTGCTGCACTAACCAAATAATTAGTTTTGACAATACCCAAAAATTGGGTACACAGGGATTAAAAACATTTTCTTCTTATGTGAATTTTTAATACTGACTTACAGAACACATATATATATATATATATATATATATATATATATATATATATATATATATATATAATATCCAAAGACAGCTTTAACTGTCCTTTTGTGTACAGGTGCATTAAATGACAAAGGGAAATATTACATTTAAACAACCACATATCAAAAATGAAAGATTTGTTCTGTTCTTTGCCACACTAAGAAATCATGATCCTGAAAGGGTTACAAAAGATGTAGGTGTATTAAAAACATTTGATTGGTACCATACTTTAAACATAATTGTCAACAAAACACCACAAAAAGAGAAACGGAAACCTGAATACAGTCAGTCAAGAAGGGACTTAGCTTTACTCAGCACTGGCCAACAGGGAAGAAGGTAATCATGTCCCTAGTTGAGGAGCCTTTTTGTAAGTAGCCTATCTAATGGGACCTTAAAAGGGCATCCAGAGGTGCACATTTAGTGACCAACTGAAGATGTGCCAACTGTTCAGCTGCAGGTAAGGATATCGACTAGTGTAGCCAGGATGTTTCTAGGCACATGGTGTACTTTCTCTACAACCAGGATTACTTAATCCTGCTGCTAACCCCTGCGGCTTCCCTCTGTGACATCCTTTTTGTCTGTATAATACCCTTAAAGTATTCTAAAGAGCAGTTTCAAAAAGTATCACGGGTTTCACTGACAATAACAAATCATGTACCTTGCTGACCTTTCCGTGTTGTAATGTAATTAGAAACAATGTCATTCTATTGATCTGCTTTTCATTTATGCAGTCAAAATTCATTAAGCAAATTACAATACAACAAGTAAGGCATTGATTAATAGATACAAATTGCTGATAATTTCAGTAAAATTACAATGTCGCAGAATAATGATGTTGTTCTTTAATACGTGTGTTACACAACAGACATCCATAGATAGCTGAATTATGATGATTATGATCCATGACATTATAATGTCAGAAAGTCTGGCACTTAACATGTCTACAGGAAAGAGAAGCATAATGAGTTTGAGCGCAAGCACAATGAATTGAATTATTAAACTAGATGTCATGCCAACAGTTTAAAATGTTTTATAACTTGGCCCCTGTTTGGATTATTTAACCACTTTTAAATTCTATCATGTTTTGTTTAGAAGGTATCAGTAGTTAAGAAGCAGACAAACCTAGAAGTAGAGGAGTTGCTTCAATGATTGGTGCTAGTGTGTTACCGGTTAGCCAGACTGGCAAGTCTGTGAACAAATTCTTGTATATGACTATAACATTACAATAAAACTTCCTGAGACTGATCCTATAGGCTTCTTAGTGCTTTGTTTATTTCATTGGCTTAATCTTTTTTTGTATTCTTTATTTTTGTATTTTTACATTGCACTTAATTTCGTGTACTCCGATCAAATGTCACATAGAAATAGACATTGTACATTGTATAACTTTAAATATTTTCAGATGACATAGTAACAATATGAGAGTATCAACTTTAATCGGTTCAAAAAAACAGGTGGCATGTCCCTATGAGTGTAGCCTTCCTAGTCCCTGAGGCAATAACACCACAGAAAATGTTATGTCCTAATGTAATGTCCTTTTGGTCTAATCAATGACATCATTTTGAACTGGCATTATTAGGGTTAACTAAGGGCCAAGGTTAGAGGGTAGCTCTCTTTTCCTGTATTTATCACAGTTGGGCAAAACTGGCCTGGTATACTAATAAATAGTGTATAAACTATTCTAAATACCAACTGGGGACCTTTCTAATGGTGGCTGGTAACTTTCTGGTTGTTCTATGTGTGAATCTTCAAAGAGCATCACAACAGATATGATCATAGCCTAGAGAGCCATCACATAATAAACGAAACCTTTGATCATAGTGTCGCCAAATAAAATATTCAATAATAGCATTAACATACATGTAAAACTACACATATGTACGTAGTGTAGGTGTAAAAAGGAAATATACTATTAGGATTCCTTACTAGACCTACCCATAATCCCTAGCTCGAAATAACAATAACATTATCCTTTCTAAATAGGTGGTAAGGCTGTTAGGGTAAAAACAACTTAATATTTATAATTTTTATAAAAGAGTATTAATCTCAACATAGTTTCCTTTTGAATATTTCATAGATACAAATCCTTTCCACTGTCCATCAAAATGAAATATTGCTATTCAGTAATGAGATCTCACAAAAACACTGCTGCCCTTGAATAGCAATCCAAACACTAAATACATTTAATTATTAATCAGCCTGAAATCAACAAGGCCAACCCTCTTAAAAAAAAATCCAGTGGGAATAACAAAGCACAAATAATATTCATCTGGGTTCATAATCTCAGAAATATGCTTTAACCTCTTGATGCTGGATGACGCTTTTGTCCTTAAGGCGCGATGAGCTAACAAGGATGTCAAAGGATGCTTTATGCCATTCTACAGGGGTTTGAGCCCTATTTTAAGACAGCATAGAACCTCCTTGTGTGGGAAGGGGTTCATTATATCATTTAAACAATATATTAATGTATTATAACCTACGGGACTCTTGTGAAGCCATAGTAGACATGTAAGTGTTTAGGAAAGTTTGTTTTGTTGATACTGTGCTCATAAAATGATGGCATAACAAGCACAGTACACACTTATAGAATAAATAAATAACATGGATGGAGAGCTGTTGAATTAAAAGAAATGGCTGTAGGGGTTATTGATAACTATAGAATGAATTGAAACACACATTTCTTATAAACAGCGTCAAAAGACAACAAGTTATTTATACCCACCAACCTTCCACATAAGGACTGGGACAGAAGATGAGGCACCCTGCCACCCCCGTTTAATTGATAGGTAGGTTCTAGTGATCAAACCATAGTATTGAACACCCCAACAATTGCACACGGATTATAGATAGTGTACCTCAGACAAAGAGCGAAAGGAGTCAGCCGGCTCCACCGGTGGCTGTAAGTATTTCTGCTGTGTATGGTATACCGGATTATGGGTGCTTCGTCTGGGCTGTAGAATCAGTCCTATCCAAACAGAAGAAAGGTGACGCATGCACTCCAGGGCCCAGTAGAAAAATGTGACTTCAAAATTTATTTGTAAAAATCCATGAAAAAACACAGTAACAAACACTCGTGCGAGACACAAAAGGGAAAAACAATATGCCTCACGCGTTTCACGTGAATACACGCTTATTCATAGGCTTATCTCCTTATCTTTCTCATAGGCAGATAAGCCTATCAATAAGCATGTGTTCATGCAAAACGCGTAAGGCATATCGTTTTTCCCTTTTGTGTCTGTTTGTTACTGTGTTTTTTCATGGATTTTTACGAATACATTTTGAAGTCATATTTTTAGACCGGACCTTGGAGTGCATGCGTCTTCTTGGTCGCCTTTCTTCTGTACCTCAGACAAACTCTGTTTTGTGATGGTCCAGGGAGGCCGGTGTACCCATGCACTCTTTTTGCAGGCTTATCCAGGCTGTTTCCAGGCTTTTCTCTATACTTCTTGCTTTGCTTTCTTATTAGTTATGTTTATTCCTGCCTTGCCCAGTATTCCTGCCTTGCCTAGTATTCCTGCCTTGCCAAGTATTCCTGCTTTGCCCTGTATGCTTGTCCTGCCCTGTATACCTGTCCTGAGTCCATTCAGTGGGATGTTCTGTCTCTTTAAATGCCCTGTATACCTGTCCTGCCTTGTATACCTGTCCTGCCCTGTATTCCTCTCTGCCTGTCCTTATATTTCATTTCAGGTTTTCTCTCTATCCCTCTGCTCTGTCAGTCTTCTATTTAAACCACACCCGTTGCTTTTCAGTCCTTTGCAGCAGTCAGGTATTTTTTCTGTGTTTAAGTTCAATGTAATTTATGTGTCTTAGATTCTATTTATGCTTTTCTAATATTATGTTTTAGTTAGGGACTTGCCTAATGTGGGGTACCTTGATTTGGTTGGCAAGCTAACATCTATATTGGCCAATTTGTTTGAACCAAACCCCCACCTTTGCCATCTTTAGTGTTAGGTTAGTTCCTGTATTTGTTTGTTCCTTTGTATGTGCCTTTTGTGTTCCTTAACCCCATGCCTTGTGTCGCTTATCCTTAGTTTGATTTCTGCTTTCTTGCTTATGTTTACCCTCTGTCTTGTAGTCCTGCATTCTGTATTTTAGTTCTGCCATTCCTCCATTCCTTTTCTGTTTTAGCTCTGCTTAGCTATCACTTAGTTCATTTCCTATTAAGCCCTGGTACCTGGAAACAGCAGCTGCTTCACAGGGCCTGGTTGTGGCTGTAAAGACTTGGGGTCCCAAACCTCCAGGCAATTGCAGTTACCCAGCACCAGGTCCTGTGTCTCCACCCTGCACTGTAGCTCCTGATTTGGGGCGCTCGGGGTCCCTTTACCATCCTAGACCCACTGCCTTACAGCCGGTGTTTTATTGTTGTTTTTATTTATTCATTTATTTTTTACATTTAAAAAATCATCACTTACATGTTTGATTTGCATTTCCCTAAACTTTTTTTTCACTTGTGCTTCTTTGTACTTTTGCTAGTACATGCAAGTTTATCCTCTGACTGGCAGTTGCCATGTTTCTTTGTCATGACTCAACAGAGGCGACCTTAACACTGAGAAAAGTAAGAGTTGAAAGTAAACCTTTGGGTTTGCTCAGAAGGGAAAGGTTTTCCTAAAGGTAAGCAAGGTTTGAATATACACGTGCTGCACAAATAGTTAATATAAAAATATAAAGAATATGATACAAATACCTATCTTTTTTTACAAAAGAAAATCTAATACAAAAATATAGAACTCCATGCATAGTATACCATATACATTACACAATAAACATACAAAAAAGACATTGTGTCAACTTTCCTCTACTTTTGTTTTAGAGTATTAGCTATAAATAAGAGAGAGGTGGAGGGGTAGGCAGTTTTGAAGAGTGTGGGGGTGCCAATGTGACTTTACAGGCCCATATACATCCCCCCCCCCCCCCCCCCCGCAAACTCAGCACTGGGTTCTTTAAATCTACTTCATAGACAGGGTACTGTCGACAACAGACTAATGAACTGTACAGCCACAGAAATTTAGATTCACTGTTAATGGTAGGGAAGGTCCCTTTTATTAGTAGGCCATGGCAAGGTCCTGACATTCCAATTCTCTCTAAACTTTACTATTACCCCACCAAGCACTAGAGTACACTCTGCAGAAAGGATTTCAAAAGTGTGGCTTAGTTTGGCATGCTTTGAATGTCTAGCTAGAGGGGAATTGCACTAGGCAGCCATGAAAGCATAGGCGAGAGAAGACTACCGGTATATTGTATTTCTAACATTTTTTGTTGTTTTGGCAATAGTTTGCTATGCATTACATATGTCTTCCTCTTGTGTCTTTTTGTAGATATCTAGAATCTGCTGCTCATTTGCTGCAAAGCCTCTATCCTCCTGCTTCAGCAAATTTCAGCTCAGCAGTTTAGCATAAATAATGAAAAAGGAATTCTTGTTAAGTTCTGCACTAAATTTTCACTCCTGTAATTGCTGAATAAATGTCTGTGTTCATTAAATGCCTCCACATCTGCGCTACTTACCATAGCACTCACTGGCAAATAAACCGCTAGTTAACTATCACAGAGAGAATGCGCTTTATTAAAAACAATATATTTAGCAACCCAGAAACTTAAATTAAACAATAATATCAGGGATTTTATGTTTTAGATTTAGTCAATCATATAAATAGCTCTTTGGTTCAACTTTCTGGATTTTTCAGTGTGAATAAATGAAATATAGATGGGATAATGGAATATATTTAATAAATAAATTATATACATGTTTGTTTATATACTGCAGTTTATAATTTTTATATAAGTTACATAACAGGCTACCCTATATGGCAAATTTTGGCATGATTTCAGGAAAGCTTTCAGTCACATTTGGGTCAGGGGGATCATACAGAATGAATTAAATCCTCTCAGTCTGGGACTAGGACACTTCACCACGGCAGTTAGTGCACTGACAGTTCAGCACGGCTGTTTCGGCAATGTACTTTCAGCACCAACTAACCCACCAAATAAAATAACCCCCTTTCACCCCAAAATACCCAAATCAAAAACCCTAACAATCAAACTAGCCCCAATGCTAGCCCCAATGCTAGCCCCAATGCTAATCCTAATACTAACCCATAGTTGCCAACATTTGAAAAAAAATTCCAGGGACACTTTGCAGCTTATCTTCCAATTGACCACAAAAGCTCCACCCACTTAATATAATTAGCATAATGTAACCCCACCTACTTGTCACAGTGAAGATTATATCACCAAGTTCCCACCAACATTACCAGCATCCTTGGTATACAACAGATACATTCACAGCACAACATCTACATCAGGCATTTTATCACTTTTACATGAAATATAGTAAGATATTTGGCCACAGTAAATTTTCCCATTAATATGCCACTATTAGCCTGACCATTCATATTCCACTATTAGCCTGGCCATTAATATGCCACAGCCAAATTGCAAATTAATATGCCACAGCCTGATTGCCTAGTAATATTTCACAGCCAGATTACCCAGTAATATGCCACATTCCGATTGCCCAGTAATATGCCAAGCCTGTTTGCCCAGTAACATGCCCAGCATGATTGCCCAGTTATATGCCACAGTCTAATTGCCCAGAAATATGCCCATCCTAATTGCCTAGTAATATGCCCATCCTGATTGCCTAGTAATATGCCCATCCTGATTGCCTAGTAATGTGCCCATCCTGATTGCCCAGTAATGTGCCCAGCCAGATTGCCCAGTAATATGCCACAGTCTAATTGCCCAGTAATATGCCCATCCTGATTGGCCAGTTATGTGCCAGTCTAATTGCCCAGTAATATGCCCATCCTGATTGCCCAGTAATATTTCAGTCTAATTTCCCAGTAACATGCCCATCCTGATTGCCAAGTAATATGCCACAGTCTAATTGCCCAGTAATGTGCCCAGCCCGATTGCCCAGTAATATGCCACAGTCTAATTGCCAAGTAAAATGCCCATCTTGATTGCCCAGTAATATTCCACAGTCTAATTGCCCAGTAAAATGCCCATCCTGATTGCCCACTAATATGCCACAGTCTAATTGCCCAGTCATATGCCCAGCCTTATTCCCCGGTAATATGCCACCAACCTCCTCCCCCCTTCCCCAGTACTCACCTGCTCCATGTCTCCTCCATTCACCGGCAACTGATTTGTTTTTTTTAATTAAAGTTTTTTTTTTTAAATTTTAAAAAATAAATTAAAAAAAAGTCACCAGCGCAGTTCAGTCTGTGTGAACTGAGATTTTTTTGTTCTTTATTTTATATTTTAGGAACAAAAAAACATTATAGATCACACTTCTCATGATCCTCAGTCACATACTTTTGTCCGAAAGAGCATCATGGGAGCTGTCATTGACAGCTCACATTTTGATAATTTCACATTATTTATTTGATAACAAGATACCCAAATATCTCAGCCCTTTTGATAAGATGTAGATCGTTTTTGGCTGCCTTCCAAATCAGAGTGGAAAGAACTACTTGTCAGTCTGCAAAAACGTAAAAGGAACATTAGTTGGAGTTTTATTCATTTTGTAACACAGTTATTGTTAAATGTATAAACAGAGTGTTTTTTTGTACCGTAATAATAAAGATATATCCCTGACTTGGTATATTAAACAGAAACAAACTGCTGTATTATTGTTTTTAATTTACTTTTATTACACAAAGTTTGTTTTCTCTTTTTTTTTTTTAAACAATCCATTAAACAAAATGTGTAATATTACCTTTAAGGCATTCTCAAACATCCAGCCTTTTCTAGGAAAATAAAATTTTAATGTTAGAGTTACATGGGAAGTTCTTTCTTTTCTCTTTTTTTTGGGCACAATACATGCAAGAACACAGCAAAAATCACTGGGGAACCCTAGCATGGTTTTACAACACTGAAAGGCTTTGCATGTGATTGACCTGGAGAAAGTGTAAGAGTGCTAACTTTGGGATGGTATCTAAGAGCCTGTATTTGATCATGATGTATCCTTGTGTTGAATCAGGTAAAAGGATAGTCTTTTCATCAACCTAGTTAGATTTGTTGTATTTTAGACTTACTTAGTGTTGATTGGAAATAACATAATTAAAAGTGGTGAAATAACCACCCCCTTACTTCATGCCTTGCTCATCCAATATGTAGAGCAGTGTCTCTGGGTTTAGGGTCACCATAAGAAATTATGTGTTTTAACTAAACATTCTGGACCTCACAATAAAGGTGCCAGATTACCAGCCCACATACAACTTTTACAAGCCTCCCCACAGTCACACTGACATCACCACTGCACACAATCATGGACACTGCATGGTGCTGACATGTGCACAATGTCTAGAAGTTCTGCAGTGAGGTCCAAGAACATCATCTTAAAAGGCCAGGTCTCTTACAGGAATGCATGCTGCACCCCTCCAATAGTGGACCTACCTGTGTGCATCAGATCTGAAAATACTGGTAAAGAGTGTCTAAGTTAGTAGGACTACTGATCACAGACACTGGTATCAAGTCGACATGTGAAATGGATTAGCATAATTTCAAGTACAGTTTCTAACTTTGTGTACCTTTCCTCCAAACCACAGCCCACTTAGGTTCCATCATTTGCATAATTTCATTCCATCATCATAAGTAGAAGTAAGAGTAATGAATTTACCTAAAAGAGCAGCACATATTAGTATCCATGATAGATCAGGCACCATTTCCCACTTTGCTTCTTCATGCTCAGCAACATGTTAAACCAATCTGGAAAGATAATGATTATTAGACATGTGCATTCGTTTTCGGATGAATTCATTTTCGGCCAAAAATAGCATTTTCGTCCATTAGTCCGAAAAACGAATAACCAAAATGCTAAACTAACGGAAGCCGAATGAACGAATGGTTAAAAAACGAAAATCATTTGTCCATTCGTGCTATTGGCATTCTATAAACCGAAATAGAGTCGGTTTATAGAATATCAATAGCATTACATACATTCCATAAACCGACATAATGAACAACTTTCGGTTTATGGAATGCATGTAATACTATTGGTATTCTATAAACCGACTCTATTTCGGTTTATATAAAGCCAATAGCATTACATACATTCCATAAAACGAAAGTCTATAAACCGACTCTCGTTCGGTTTATAGACTTTCGGTTTATGGAATGCATGTAATGCTATTGGTATTCTATAAACCGAAATAGAGTCCCCATTCATACGAATTGACTTATTTCAACTCTATTTCGGTTTATAGAATACCAATAGCATTACATACATTCCATAAACCGACATAATGAACTACTTTCGGTTTATGGAATGTATGTAATGCTATTGGTATTCTATAACCCAACTCTATTTTGATTTATAGGAAGCCAATAGCATTACATACATTCCATAAACCGACATAATGAACGACTTTCGGTTTATGGAATGTATGTAATGCTATTGGTATTCTATAAACCGAAATTATCGTTTATGCTCTTTCACTTTCGGTTTTCAATATTTCCAACCTGTTTTTTTCTCTTTATCTCTCAATTGCAGGTAATTAATGTTTTGTCCTTAAGTGACAGAAATTTTTTCTCTTATTCTCAATTAAAAGTATCCTGTGTAACAGAAATTATCTATATAATACCTTTTTGCCTCAAATTTGGTGGGTGATCCCCATCTTATATATGTTTTCTTGTGGGTGACCCCCATTTATATATATATATATATATATATATATATATATATATATATATATATATATATATATATATGTATTTTTCTCATTAACCTTCCTGCCTCTGCTTGGGTGACCCCCATAATTTAATTACATCGATCAGTTATTATTATTTCAGTGGTTTATCCCACTTTTACTACTTTAGTGGCTAACCCCACTCAGTTTCTCTTCAATACCGCTGGGTTCCTTCCCATGTATTTTTTCAGTCACGGTGACCCCTGACTGAATTTTGGGCGAAACCCGATTACCTTTATTATTTAGAGTATGGCTGATTTACCAGACATAGCTATGTCAGCTGACCTTAAGGCTTGGCTTTTGTCAGCTATTTCAGAGAACATTCCTAAGGCCCTAGCTGCCATACATGAAAAGCAGTCTAATAAACCTGCTTCCAAACCATGTCCCTCAGACTCTGAGGAGTCTCTTAATAATCCCTCTGATCCTGAGGATGCCCCTTGTAAACGCCCCTGGAAGGGCAATAGTGTCTCCGCTGGTAAGGGCAAAGCACCAGCAAAAGCCCCTCGCTTATCTTTTAATTCCCTACTACTACGTCACAACTCTGACCCGGTAGGAGGTTCTACCTCACCTACAGGTCATAGAGGAATATTTTGAGGAGGATACTACTCGCAATAGCGAAAATTTTGCCCATTATTGATGCCCCTCAGACTTCGGTTACAACCGATTCTACTCATGAGTTGTCCTCAGAGACCCTGTTGGACTCCCAGGGCCAACCTTATTTTGACCCTAGATTAATTCAACATCCCCGTTCTATCGAATGGGCTCCACCTGAGCACATTGCTCAGTTTTGTAAAATGTGGATTCGTAAGTCCCTCGATAAGGAGGTCAGGAGTAAACTCAGGGCGGAATGCCCTCGCCCTACTATCCCTGATAAAGTGGCGGTCACTCCTGAGTTTGACCAAATTCTGGTCACCTTTTTAACTAAGTCGGGGAAAGATCCCCGTAAGGGCATCGAGCAAGGGCTTAAAGCTGTTCAAGACAAGCTTCTTGACATTACAGGCCCCCTTGTTCAGATATTTACTTTAGCAGAGGATGCCCTGACTGTTAATTCAATGGATCCGCACTTAGTGTGTGAGTGGGCACAAAGGGCCCTTTGTCTTTTGGGCAATACGAACGTGGCTTTGTCCACAGAACGCAGGAAGGCAGCTCTATATAAGATCGATGCTAAACTGGCAGAGTTGGGTTCCAGAGAATTGGGCCCTGAGGCAAATGGTCTCCTTTTTGGGGATAGGTTAATCAGAGACCTCAATAGACATGTGTCCATATTTACATCACTAACTAAGGCCCAGTCCTCATTATGCAGAATGTTTCACTCTCAGCGTTTTTCTGGGAGAGCCGGTCGCTCCAGAG
Source organism: Pelodytes ibericus (assembly GCA_036172795.1). Taxonomy (NCBI): domain Eukaryota; kingdom Metazoa; phylum Chordata; class Amphibia; order Anura; family Pelodytidae; genus Pelodytes; species Pelodytes ibericus. The sequence continues at coordinate 146,974,914 of CM069862.1, forward strand.
GCCGAGCTACCGGCAGACAAGCCTTCACCGGCTTCAGGCCTCGCATCACCGAGCCTTGGACCTACGGTCAAAACCGGCCATACTACAGGCAGCCTTTCCCTGGCAGAGCTCCCATCAAAGGACGCGGGTCTGCTTCCTTTCGCGGACGCACTACTTCAGGTACTAAACCTTTCTTATTTGCATGTTCATATCGCAGGCCGTCTAACCCATTTTTTCCCTCAGTGGTCTCAGTTAACTCGGGATCCCTGGATCCTTCAAACTGTCGTTGGTTTACTCATAGATTTTGTGAACGTTCCTTTGCAGACAACACCTCCTATACCACTCAAAATGTCTCTCATAGACGATGCGGCCTTACAAGCCGAACTCGTCAACCTCAGGGACAAAGGGGCTATCGAACCATCAATGGTACGCCCAACCTTTGTCAGCAATATCTTTCTAGTCAAGAAGAAATCCGGAGAGTTTCGTCCGGTTATCAATTTAAGAGACTTAAATTCATTCGTGGCTTATCGCCACTTCAAAATGGAGGGAATCCACCTTTTACGCGACCTACTCTGCGAGGGAGATTGGTTCTCCCGTTTAGATCTCAAAGACGCATATCTAACGATTTCAATTGCTCCTTCCCATCGTCGTTATCTCCAATTTGTTTGGCACCACACCTTATGGCAGTTCACCTGCCTCCCATTTGGCCTCTCCTCCGCCCCGTGGTGTTTTACGAAACTGATGAAACCGGTTATGGCTCTTCTCCAGTCCCAGGGCATCAGATCTATCATATACCTTGACGATCAACAGATATCTTTGACAGAGGAGGTCCGCTTGGAACTAGATTGGTGGCTTCACAATATGGAAGCCTGGAATGGAAAGGCTATTTTCGGCACCTTGCCAGATTTTATTCTGGAATCCGACGCCAGCCTTTCCGGTTGGGGAGCCACCTGCTCCGACCTCTCTACGGGAGGACTTTGGACACCTTCAGAAAGATCTTTGCATATCAACTGCATAGAATTAATCGCCGGTTCCTTCGCTGTCCGCAGTTTTGCAAAACATGCCTACAATTGTTCACTGATTCTGAGAATGGACAATTTTTCTGCTGTCCGCTATGTAAATCGTTTGGGAGGTTCCCGATCCAAACTCCTCTCAGATTTGACGAAGGAACTCTATCAATTTTGCCTGGCCAGGAACATCTCCCTTCAGGCAGAATACCTTCCGGGTCCGGAAAATCTAATAGCAGACTGGTTCTCACGCCATTGGATAGATGCCAGCGATTGGAAATTGGATCCACATGTCTTCCTTCTCCTTCACTTGTCACGAGGACCGTTTCATCTAGATCTTTTTGCATCACGTCTGAACCGTCAGACGGAGGCCTTTTTCAGCTGGCTTCCCGATCCAGCATGTCAAGCAGTCGATGCCTTTCTTCAACTCTGGCCGGCGTCAGGAGCTTACGCTTTTCCTCCGTTTTCCCTGATTCCTCGAACACTTCAGAAACTAAGGGTTCAGGGAGCAAAAATCCTTCTTATTGCACCCCTCTGGAGAGCACAACCTTGGTACCCCAGCCTATTGGAGTTGTCAGTGGACTTTCCTCTCCTGCTTCCTCGAGTTTTCGACATTCTTCAAGGTCCCTTGGGGGAGTTCCATCCCCTCCTCCTTCAAGACCACCTCCAGCTTGTAGCCTGAACTATTTCAGGGGATCCTGGAATGTCCCTGGACTTTCGCTTACAGCTAGGGGGCTACTATGGGATTCTGGGCCCCCGGGACTAGACGCTCCTACCTCTCCTCTTGGCGCATCTGGTCTAGCTGCTGCATGGGAAGGGATATTGATCCCTTTTCATCATCTGTCTCTCACATCATGAATTTTCTATCATCTCTTTTTGATCAAGGCAAATCTTGATCCGTCCTGTGTGCCGAGGCGTTAGTGACACAGGACGGACCTAGTCCGTCCTGTGTCAAAACGAGCACTGAAAGCGGAGTTTTTCCGCTTTCAGTGCTCAAGCCGCATTGTAACGATGCTTCCATATGGAAGCATCGTACAATACAAAAAAAAATTCCCGTCGGCATTTCGATCGCTCAGGAGAGCGATAGAAATGCCGGTTTTAAAGGCACAGAGCCTTTAAAACGACGGGCATTGAAAAACGAGCATAGGAAGCGAATATTCCGCTTCCTATGCTCAGAAAGTGTTTCTGATTGCCTCGCAAGTCAAGGCAATCAGGAACACAAAAAAAAAATGCACGATCTTGGTCACTGGGTGACCAAGATGGCGCTGCCCTTCTAAGGGCAAGAGCACAGGAGGACGGAAGTACCTGCTTCCTGTGCTCTCTGGCTGTCACACGATTGCCTCTTCACAGAGGCAATCAGTGACTGCCAGGCACACAGACAAGCAGTGGGGATGCTCTGCTGAGCATCCCCACTGACTGGTCAAATCAATATTAACCCTATATTGATCTGACCAGTTATGATCTGCCTCCCTCTCCTCACATTTTTTTTAGTGAGGGAGAGAGACAGATCAAATTTATAAAAGTAAGTAAAAGTTAAAAAAAAACAATAAATACACAACACACGAATAATAAAACAATAAAAAAAAAATGTATTAAAGAGATTCCCTGCGTTTAACCCCTTCCCTGCCACTGATCTTGCGTAAGCAGTGATCGTGCACATCAGCGCATTTATTTTTGCTGTTAGTGCATTTTTTAGGGGTTCATTTTTTTTTGTACTGTAATTTATTACAGTACTACAAAGGCTCTTCTAAGAGTTATTAACCCCTTCTTTGGCGTCGATCACTGCTTACCCAATGATATTGATGCCATGGCAATTTTTATCTGTCTGCATATTTTTTTTTTTTTTTTTTTTTACTCATACCAGCTAGGGGATTACATGTAAAGTAAAAATATTTGAGTTTTTTTTTTTTAGCTGCCTGAGCGCATAGCGATCAGTAACAGCGAATTAGTGGCAAAGGCGGTTTGGTGATTTCTCAATTAAGCTCACCATTCGACACTGGTCAGATCAAAACTGGTCGGATTAATATTCACAAATATTGATCTGCCTCCCTCTCCTCACTTACATTTTTATGACGGAAAGAGACAGATCAGTATTAGTGATATAAAATAACATTTTATAAAATTGGCAGGTTTTATGAAAGTCTTTCACTGTGTATTAACCCCTTCCCTGCCATTCATCACTGTGTAAGCAGTAATCTTGCACAGCAACAGTATGTTTTGCTGTCTGCACTGTTTTATGGATTAATTTCTTTGTACTGTAATGTATTACAGTACTAGATAGGCTCTTCTAAGAGCTATTAACCCCTTCTTTGCTCGAGATCACTGCTTACGCACTGATTCTGAGGCCGCGGACTCAGGGTTCGATTTTGACCCTAGTCAGCTTTCTGATACATCATCTAGCGATGTATCGGTGGCTACTGAGCCCTTGTCACAAGGAGTGATGGGGGTCTACCGTTAAAAAAATATATGGTTTAGTGGGGGTAAATATACATTGGCTGGCTTCAAAGATATATCCCATAAAGGACACGGACGCAGGTTGACTACATGTCAAAATTCCAAGTTGGAATTTTGAGATGCGCATCTCACAAATGTTGCCTTCTAGCCAAAAAACAAACCAACAAACCTATGCATGGGTGCTATCCCTGTACTCGGGAGATGTTGCTGAACACATATTGGGTTGTTGTTTGGCAGTGACATATACCAGAATCTGTGAATTCATACCTGAAATACCCTAGGGTGTCTAGTTTTAAAAAATATATGGCTTTGTGGGGTAGAATACACTTTCTGGCTTCAAAAATGTCCCAAGTTGGAAAACCAAAATGCGCACCCCCTAAATGTGGCCTTTTAGCCCCAAAACAAACCAACAAACCTGTGCATGGGTGGTATCCCTGTACTCAGGAGATGTTGCTGAACACATATTGAGGTGTTATTTGGAAATACCCCTTCACATTTTAAGGTAATGTTTACCTAAATTGCAATCTATGTGAAAAATTAAAAAAAAAGATTTTTTTGCTGCAAACTTTGGCAAAGATTGGTGGTAAAATGGCTACATGAAATGTGTCAAAATACCCCAAGTTAAATGCCCTGAGTGGTCTAGTTTTCAAAAATATGTACATGTTGGGCGTCATTCATGGATTTAGTACAGAAATCAGTGTTAAAATGTCACTATCGCTAATTTTGAAAAAAAGGATTTTAAAATAGCTTTGCACTACTTATAGTTCTGGCCCTGTAACATGAAAAAAAAGCACAAAAACATAAAACATGGGCTATTTCTGAACTCAGGACATATATTAGAAACTATTTAGCAGTGTTTTTTTGTTGTCTCCTGTACATGAGTATACGATTTTTCAAATAAAAGTCATAAAAAAAATGTTTCAATTTTTTTGCCATATTTTATTATTTTTTTTACATCAAATTATATGCTATTATCAAAATAATGGTATCAAAAGAAAGCCCTTCTTATAACGATAAAAACGATATATAGTTTGTGCGGGTACACTAAATGAGACAGAAATAAATTACAGCAAAACACAAACACCTCAGAAATGTTAAAACAGCCCATGTCACCAAGCGTCGGACAAGCCAAAAAAGTCATGTCACTAAGGGGTTAAAAAAAACCAACACTAAAAAAAATTTTTTTTTATAAACATTACTTTGGAAGGAGAATAAAACATCACAACAAAGAAACCCCTTGCTAGAAATATGAAACTGGCTATGCACTGGAGTATTTATGTTCCAACTCTCCATTGTTAGAAATCCGTCACATATTGGATTTCTTTGATTATCTTGGGAGATAAAAAAATGTTTACATATATTTGGAAGCCATTGACGGACACACCAGCATTGGATTCTTTTTCATAAGCAGTTGCTGTTCTCAAAAAAAAGTGCAGCAATTCTGGAGAGCCGGCTAGAAGGATACAGAGCACAAAATATAGCAAGATAAGTTTGATCCTCTCAATGGAGGCCAATTGAGAACTGCAGTACGTAAGCAACTGGATGACCTGCTTAAATAAGAACCTCATCCCTGGAAGACCTTCACTAGCGAGCAGAATCAATAGCTCATGTTAGTTAAGACAATTTAAAGACAAATTCAGATGATACAGTTATGTAAAAACTGAATAGCAAAAATTATTGGAATAAATAAAGATAAATGAAGTAAAGGAAAAGCACAATTTTAAAGTATAGCAATAAAATTTGTCTAAATTTAATTTAACAAGGCATAGCAAACGCTTTTAAAAGGAACATTTTCTATCTGCCAAAGTACAGAAGTTCAGTTTCAGTAACCCATTTAGTTTTATATTTGTCATGGGATCTGCTTGTAGATGAATTCTATGGCCTCCAGTTAATTTTGAGCACAAACATTCTCACATGTTTATTCTTTGTGTTCACTCAAAATATGGCATATTAAAAAAGCAACAACTTATGTTCAATAAACTGCCTTATTGATTGCTTTACCTCAGAACCCACTGCTAGGTAAACTCTAACTTTGATCCAGTTAACCCCTCTAATGCTGACTGTCGGCCTTATTGATTGCTTGACCTCAGAAACCATTAAAATTTATTATTACAATGTATTATCCCTGCATGTATTTTACCTTTAATCTGACAACTATGGATAAAAAAGTTGTAGACTGCTAGTTCTCTAAATTCCTTATGTGTCAAACTTTATTGGGGGCAATGAAGCCAAATGACTATCTCCAGACAGAGAGGGATACCTACTTAGTTAGAGCTAAGAAAGTGAATCACAGATAAACTTTTCCTATACACTGACAAAACTATCACAATGCTCTTTGGAACAGTACCTAAATTACAAAATTCTCATGTAAGCATTTAGAAAAAAATCAAATAGCACATTGACTGCAGTCTGTCCTTTCAATATCTAGGTATGTGGCTAGATCCCAATCTATCGTGTGGCCTCCACATTGAAAAACTCTCATCAAAACTTTGTGCAAAACTAGGTGCCCTATACAGAAACAAATCCTGCCTAAGCCCCACAGCAAGGAAACAAATGATAATGCCAGCCATTGAATATGGGAACGTTGTGTATGCACAACAAAATTACCACAAAGTGTTACTCATTCTGCCACTTCGTGCTACAATATAATTACATGACCCATCATAGTGACATGTTAAAAGAAGTAAACTGGCTACCGCTGGAATCCAGGCACACCTTTTCACCTTTCCAACCTTGTGTTTAAGAGCTTTTCTGCTGTTCCCACCCTACTTGAGTAGAATGCACTCCCCTGCTGTTACTTAGACCTATAACTTCTGATCAAGTAACAGCACTTTTTTTAGTATACCACATTACAAAAAGAAAGTGTCTCAATATTCATTTTGCTACAGAGCACCACAATTATGGAATAACCTCAAGGAAATCAAATCTTCCTCCAGTCTAAAATCCCTTAAGAGATATCTGTAAATACAGAACGGAAAAACCCTATCTGTAAAAAAAAAAAAAGAAAGAAAAGTGCTGGGGAAGCCATGGGGCTCCTTTTGTGTCCCTTTTCCCTCTGTACAATTTCTAGGCAAGGGGCTGCTGAAATGGCCTCTGGTCCCCAAATAATACCAGGACTAGATGCTGCCCAACTGCCAATTTTATCGGGGAGGGGGGGGAGGCATATTTTTACTGTCGTTTTATGCCAGGATTTAGCCATTCAATATGCCAGGATTTAGCCATTTAATATGCCAGGATTTAACCTCTCAATATGCCAGGATTTAGCCATTTAATATGTCAGAATTTAACCTCTCAATATGTCAGGATTTAGCCATTTGATATGCCAGGATTTAGCCATTTAATATGCCAGGATTTAGCCATTCAATATGCCAGGATTTAGCTCCTCAATATGCCAGGATTTAGCCATTTAATATGCCAGGATTTAGCCATTTAATATGCCAGGATTTAACCCCTCAATATGCCAGGATTTTGCCACCCAATATGCCAGGATTTTGCCCCTCAATATGCCAGGATTTTGCCACTCTATGCCAGGATTTTGCCCCTCAATATGCCAAGATTTGCCTGTCAATTTGCCAGGATTTTGCCACTCTATGCCAGGTTTTGCCACTCTAAACCAGGATTTAGACCCTCAATATGCCAAGATTTGCCCCTCAATTTGCCAGGATTTTGCCACTCTATGCCAGGTTTTGCCACGCTATACCAGGATTTTGCCACTCAATGTGCCAGGTTTTGTCACTCAATATTCCAGGATTTGCTCATTTTTTGCCCCCCTTCTCCCCCCTATTCCCCAGCACTTACCTCCTTAAAACACGACAGGAGTTTCCTTCCTCCGTGCAGGAGGGAAGATGCACGGAGGAGACGACTAAGGTTAGTGTAACAGGGAACTTAATGGCACCGTTAAAAGGCAGTGGCGGGGGGAACTTTTTTTACATTGAATATCCCTCCTTGCCCCCCCCCCCCCCCTGCGGAGCCCATGCCCTGGTCCCATTAACAAATGAAATAAATCATGGACTAGTGAAATGTTCCTGGTACCAACAATAAATTAAATAATAACTACTACTGAATTTTGAATGAATTCTCCCATATCCCAGCCACTGACAGCTTGAGTGACATGTGTGGTTGCACTGACACTTGCCTTTAAAAGCTCTACCCCGCGGCATCCAGATTTGCAGGGGCAGAAATTGGGAGATATGTATATTTGCATTTATGACATAGCAAACCTCTTTATTGACCCCTTAGAGACAAGACATTTTGACCTTTACTTTCCCTTGGCTATTTTTACATTTCTGGGGTGTTTTTGTTTAGCTGTAATTTTCTTCTCTCTCATATACTGTACCCACACAAATTATATGTTGTTTTTATCGTCATAAGAAGGGCTTTCATTAGATAGCATTATGTTCATCATATCTTATAATCTACTACACAAAAATCATAAAATATGATGAAAAAATGTAAAACCCCCACTTTTTCTAACTTTGACCTAAAATATAAATTACACAAATACAATCATTAAAAAATACCCCATCTAAATAGTTTCTAAATGTTGTCCCGAGTTCAGAAATATGCATGTTTCCATATTTTTCTGCATTTTTTTGTGAGTTATGGGGCAAAAACCAAAAATAGTGTTTTTAGTTTTTGTTGTATATTGACCTTTTGACCCTAAATTTAGGGTAAATTTAACCCTTACCCTAAATTTAACCCCAGCTCTAACCCTTATGCTATCCCTTAATAAATTTTAATTTAATTTTAACCCTTTCCCTTATTCTAAAAAAATATTTAATTTTAACCCTAACAGCTAATCTAACCCTAATCCTAGTTTTCAGCTAATTAAATATTTTTTTATTTTTCCATTGCAATGTTGTCAAGCAACATATTCAGAGCGACGGAAGTGATTTTTTTTTTCACTTCCGAAGCTCTGACCACAAGAGGGCATAGCCATATTTTTGAGAACAGTCTGAAGACAGAAGTTGGCCTTTGTTAACCCCTTCGCGACCATGGACGTGTCAGGCACGTCCAGCCGGGTACTCTGTTGCGGACAATGAACGTGCCTGACAATATGGCTCCTATGATCGCTGCATGGGGTGATCGTGGGTGCCCCACAGAGCAAATTTTAGTTCTGGCTATTGCCTCAACATCGAGGCAATAGACCAACACCGTTAGAGCGCGTTTCGGGATCATTGATCGCAAAAACCACTTGTTTGACCACAGGCACGTCCATTGTCTTCAGCGGTGTTCCCGGCTGGACATGCCTGACATGTCCATTGTCTTGAAGGGGTTAACAAAGGCTAACTTCTATCTTCAGATTGTTCTCAAAAATAACACTACATATCAGGTTACTCATAAGGTCCATAACTGTCCTGATTTTAGTCCCACCCTCTGTATCATAGGCTGTATTACAATTGGTAATACTACTGGGTCTACTCAACAGAGAATTGCAGGGAATTTGGATGGGAATTTCAAACTTAAGGCTAAAGTAGTTGAGTTGGAAACATTCAGCTACATTGAGGGATTTTTCCAACACTGCTATATTGGGCTAAAGATTTCAAAAGAAAAATCAGGTTTATTTGTTATTTATAATGCTTTAAACTAAAAAAAGATCTGACAAAGGAGACCTTTTAAAATTCAATTAATGTCCAAAGGAAAGTACATAGTAGAAAATGTGTAAAAACTTTGAAGTGCTGTTATTGCCATATAAAATAGATTTTTCAAGTCTGTTTTCATTAATTTGGATTCTCTACAAATGAATTCATAATATAACATCGACATTTTCTTGTATCAAGATGTTACTAATATCCCTGTTGATATCTTTGGAAATGTTGAATTTCTATGTTTTCTATATTTTTTCCATTTGATAAGTATTTGTTGCTTGTGTAGCTCAATAAAATGGTTATAATAATTATGGATTAAAGTGTGACTTCCAACTTTTGTCTGAATAAACCTTATTGTCCATTGTTAAAAAATTAAATATTCCACATCATGCAGGAGTCCATAACATATGCCACATACAGGAGCTTATTAATTATGCCACATACAGGATCCAGTTAAAAGTTTAGACTGCACACTCAGACTTGCCAACCCCCCCCCCCCCCCCGATGTGCCAATCTGTACCCAGGCATGCCACTCTGCCCTTCTGTAACGGCAGACTGCATGGGGCACTCTGTGTGCCCCTGCGGAACTGTGCCCTAGGCCAGTGCCTACCTTGCCTCTAGGTGACGTCGGCCCTAGCAGTGCATAGCAACCCCTGTGCAGGAAAAAAGGCTTAATGCGATACACATACGAACTAAGCGTGCTTAATCATTAGCAGCCCATTAAGCCATATAACCAGAGTGAATATAAAGGCTTACAAACAAGTATAACAAACACGTAAAACAAGCATGGTAAATAAAGTATGGAAATGGATAAACTAAAAATATATCCATATAGATATATATATATATATATATATATATATATATATATATATATATATATATATATAAACCAGTAAAGCGTGATACATTGTACTGTGAATTAAGTCCCTGAGGAACACTGGTGGACAGGTGGAAACTCCAATATACTTCACACTGATTCAATTCATTAATACTGCCCACCCATCAAATTTCTGCAAATTCTCTCCATTCCACAAAAGGAAATCTGGTGTAAATCACCCCAACTACATTGAAAAAATTGTCTACTGATGGAGGAAGTTTTTTTCTTATCCTTAACAATGGTGAGGTGTTTCTGCCTAAAAGTCCACAAGTCTCTGACAGACCCTCCTGGCAGGTCATTCATCTCTGGAACTGGTGGCTTGGCTTAGGGTCTTTCAGAGCTTGTGGACTTTAACCTCCAGTCCATAGTCTTGTCTCAAAAGGGTTATATTAGGGACAATAAGCAAGCACTGCAGCAGTTAAAGGACGTACACTTGTGTGAGGTGTTTATAAGGCTCCCCTTGTTGTCACTTTGTTGTATTTATGCACTCTGCACAAAAGAGAAGCTTGAAGCCCTATTTTTGAAATATTAATGAGCAAATTATCAGGGGCTATTAATGAGCAAATGATCAGTGGCATATTAATTTTTTTTTTCAGTTAGGGGCCCTGAAATGGAGGACTCATGACCTTTCCTTTTCCGTAACCAAAATTCCAAAGAGCAATATAAATTGCTTTAAACTCATATTTGTTCTACTCTACAATCAATTTAAAGTTGGCGTTGGAGAGAAGGGTTAGATATTTCTTGGATCGGGAGGCTAAATGCGATAAAAATGATTACTGTCCTGAAATACTTATTTAGAACTCTACCTGTTTAAATATCCACATTTTTATTAAACAAATCCAAAAAAGTTGGAACACCATCAGATGGATCAACAAACCCCCAATCCTGAAATTGCTCCAAAATTCAAAAAGGAAATGGGGTGTGTCAATACCAGATGCCATGAATTACTACTCAGCTATTCTAACAAGCCACTTTCAATAGGTGCTGCAGGGCATAATATTGCATGGATTAACAGAGAAAGTGCTTTCCTAACAACAAACACCCTCCCTGAGTTAATTTGGGGTCCCACTCCATAAATGCCAGAACCTGGAAAAACCCTTAGCTCCAAAGATTAAAGACCTTATTACAAATTTAAATTCTAAGGAAGACTATGAGTACATGTCAGCCAAACAGGAGGACTGCCAAACAGTGAAGTGTGATATGTCACTTCACAGAACATGTTTCCAATGCTTCAGGGTCCAGTGGTGGACTTATATGCCCCAAGCTCCTGTGATTCTGTGACCCCGCTCTATGACTTCACATAGTCTTCCGCTTCATGGTTGAGTTGCTGCTGTTCCTAAATGCTTCCACTTTCCAATATCTAGCAGGGATGACATTTCACAAACTGACTTATTGCAAAGGTGGCATCCACAGTACTACGTTTTAATTCACTTAGTTCTTCAGAACGAAACCATTTTTTTCACAAATGTTTGTAAATGCAAACTGCATGGCTAGGTGCTTGATTTTATACACATGTGGGAATGAGTCTGAATGAAACACCTGAATTTAAGAGGTGTGTCCTAATACTTTTGTCCATATAGTATAAGTGCTTATTTACTAGAGCTTTAACCCTTAGAAATATTAAAATCTCAGCATATCCATTCTTTTTTATTTTTTTATTCTTTATTTTCTTTTATCAAGTATAACAAGAACACTTATTAATTTGATTACCGTTAAATTCATCACATTTAAGTACTTGAGTTCAATCCTTATACGATTACAAGACAAACAGGACATAACAATACTTCAACGTGCACTTCAGGGGGAGAGGGTAGAGAGAGGTAGAGGAAAAAAAGGGGAGGGGAGAGATACTCGCCATTCTTGAACACACGTGTATCAGTAGGTATGGTACTGAGAGTAGGGTAAGTATCTTTATCTGTGGATAGAGATATGTTATGTATTATTTCCAAAATATCCACATTGCATGTAGAAGTGTCAGAGCAAAGAATAAATTCATTAAATAGAAACAGCAAATTTTCAACTTTAACAAACTTTAGCAACTTGAAATGTGCTGAATGAACAAGATCCTTATATTTATTTTAGTCTGAGATTCAAGATCTTAAAATGAAAATTAGGGAATGAAAATTAGAGCACTATAAAAATCTGTCTAATTAAAGCAACCTAATTTATGGTATGATTACTATATGATTATTATTAAAATTATCTTAGTAAAATGTTAGCAGTGAAATATTCCAGAAGGCTTAGTAGCATAATTTTTAACATAACACCATCTGCTATTATACTGTATGTAGCCCTTATTGACATGGTGAAGCATTGGCCTTTTTAAGTTGGAAATCAAACATTTATCAAACAAATATTATTCTGTTGCTTATTTGTAGTGTGGATCTCCAAACCATGAGTAATTAGTAGTGCCTCGACTCTTGTGGATCTACTAGGCCCATGATTTCAGTTATTTATTGAACTTTCACTGCCAGGAATTCAATGTGAGATGACGTAGACATGCTCACGCAGGGAGATGGGGCGCTTGAAGATCAAGCAGGATGACTAAGCGTTAGGGGGAGAAAACCTTGAGGTGACTCGATAAGCAGAACGGAGGCTCGATAAGCTGAATGCTTATGCAGAGTGGCAAATGTGAGGCATTTGGAAGGTGCATCTCAGGGGGCAGGCACAAACATAACACTGCACACCGCGCCAGCAAATGGCCACCCCCCCTCAGCTAAATGCAAGAGCCATCTATCAATTATCCCCAGAGGCCATGGTAAATATCTCTCCAGAGACTTACATGGAGGATCACTCACAAACAACAGAAAATATCTGATCATCTTTGTTGAGATATAACGCTGATTCTATACGGTCTATTGAATGAAAAATGGAGTGGATACTCTAAGCAATATTGTGCTTGACAGATTATCAAAGTCTAAGGTACTGGGAAGGTTGTGACTGCTAGTGAATCTGCCCAAAAAAACTATATGTATATACAATTATAAACACCTCACTAGGTGTTAATAAAAGCACAACAATCGGGAAGTAAGGAACTGGATCTGGGAACTGGGGCAGAAGTCTCACTCTAATGGACTGTCGGTATAGTTACACCTAATGACCAGGTGTCCTTGCAAATTGTCAGAGTATATATTAGAGCACAAATCAACTACACTAAAGGTGGCATCCAAACGAGTCCCAGAAGAAGAGCGAGATAAAGAAAAAAAAAAAAAAAGGAACGAAAAGGATTCTAAACAGGAAAAGAGATTATCTGGATTTCAGTAAAAGATGATGCCTCAGTATCAGTACTACTGGACAGTTCACTGGACTCACCAGATCAACTTCAACAATCTGGTCAATCATTTACCCAAGAATCCCTACAGCAATGTTTGGACACATAAATGAAAGCATTTATGCAAAAATTTACTAAAAATGTGCAAGACATAAAACATCTAAAACAAGAAATTAAGAAGTTCTGAACAAAATGAAGGGGGTGGAAGATAAATTGGAAAACATGGACTTTAGGCTTACATCCTTGAGAGAAAAAACCCAAATGCAGGCTATAAAATTGGCAAAACTAGAACTGAAAGTAAATGACTTGAAAGATCGATCGAGAAGGAAAGGGAATGGGAAGGAATACATATTCATTTGTTTTTTTCTCCCATCTCACTAAGTATTACTAATTAATGATCATTAAGTGGGAGATCAAGCTTATGTAACTAAATGATATGGGATGGGGCCCATAATAGGGTGGTATTGGTAACATAAAATAATGGACTAGAAAAGGGAAACATAATGAACCCCAGATAAATATTATAGTTAAAGCACTGTGAGGCTGGAAGTCAGGAGCGTAGCGCAGGGGAGCTCCAGCAATAGGTAAGTCCAAAGGCAAAAGCACAAAGGGATTAGGCAAAGGCAAGGACAAAGGCAGTCCAGAGGGTCGAGGCAGGCAGATTAGTAGCAAAAACGAGTTTGGGAAACCGGGGTCAGGAGAGGAGAGATCAACAGTATCCAAGAGGGGAGCCAAAGGGTCAATAGCTGGTGGTTCAAAATGCAATGCTGAATAGCAATAAAGGGTAACAGGAACTTCACAAGGAGAGAACCTAGCTTGGGAATAAACAAGCACAGAATGGCAGGTGAGCAGGGTTTAAATAGGGAGTCAGGCACCATAACCCCTCCCCTCAGCTCTCAGTATCCTCCCTCTGCCATTCACTGCATAGTAGGTGTGCTAGAAAGGCAACACCCACACTCTTTCCTCTACCTAGTCCTGTGTTGAGTGACCACGCCCCTTGATCGCAAAGCCACACCCCTTTGCCATGAAGCCCCGCCCCAGAAGCACAGGCGCTACTCGAGGCCGGGGATGAGGCCTGGTCCGCAACCGCGTGGCCTCAACACGGGAGGACAGAGCTCTGGAGGTGAGTAAAGGAGGCAGGGAACCCTGATGCCTGTGGGTAGTGGGACCTGGAGCCTGACAAGCACATTGTATAAAATAATATATAACTTATACAAAAGTTATGAGAGGAAGTTTTGTTGATGAAATTAATAGGGTAAAATAGTAATTTTGGTGTTTGAGAATGTGCACAAAACAGAAGTAGCAAACACAGATTTTTGAAATATTGATTATTTAAGTGTATAGTAAAATTTAGCATAGTCACAACAGTATGCATAAAGAAAGGTGATCACAAGCTATTTTTGATCACTAAACTAAGAATGAATAGATTTAAATATTTCATAGCATTTTTTTTTATTCTTTCTTCTCTTCAAATTGATTATGATGTATTGCCATTGGGTTAGTTGAAGAACATCAAGGTTTTGATTGCAAATCTATGATAATAGGAGTTGAATCTTTGTATTAGTATTATTATTTCCTATTTATCTCCCCCCCCCCCCCCCCCCAGGTTAACACGACATAATAGCTCCTGGGAGGATGCCTGAGGGATTACAGGAGATAATTGATAGAGGATCATTGTTAAATTAATATCTCTTAATATTCAAGGTCTCAACTCTCCACAGAAAAGACCAATATTATAGTTTTTTCTTAAGAAAGAAGGGATAGAAGTCTACTTACTTCAAGAAATGCACACCAAGAAGGGAGGCACAGGTTTCCCCAAAATTATACATGAGTCTATTAATAATAAGAAAAAATGTGGGGCGGCAATTTATTCTCCAGTACAATACAAGTAGAAATTATTCATCAAGAATTGGACACCGGGGGGTAGATTCATGATTATCATCTGTAAACTTAATGGAGAAGTATTTACCCTAGTTAATGTATATTTGCCAAATGTTAATCTGAGTAAATGCATTGAACAAGTTTTAGAAAGGGCTGAAAAGATTGGAATGGGTAATCGTATTTTTGGAGGAGATATTAATGCAATTTTGGATCCGTAGATGGACAAAAGACTTCCTAGGCGTAAAATAATAGGCAAAAAAGTAGTTAAACAAGCAAAAAAGATCAAAAGTATTAAAGATAAATATTAGAGTTGAGCGGACACCTGGAACTTTGAAAAAATGTCCGGGTCCGTGCTCGAACTTGACCCCGAACTTGACCCCGAACCCCATTGAAGTCAATGGGGACACAAACTTTTGGCCACTAAAATGCCTCTAAAAAAGTCCTGGAAAGGGCTATAAAATGAAGTAAAATGTGGGTATGAGTAGGACAAGTGCCCTGCAAGCAAATGTGGCTAGGGAAATAACTTAAAATAACATAAAATACATACAAATTACAAATACAGCTGAGCCATAAAATAGCACTAGATGGAATCTTTGATTTTAGCTTTGGAAGAACATAAATCTAAATCTAAAGCATGGCTGCCAGGAGGATGAACAGAATTATCCATTTGAGAGAGGGTTGGAGTACAGGGTATTCTCTTTCAGTTTATACTAAGTGACCCATAGGTTGAGGAGGCGGTGACCGTGGCGGTGTAAGTGGAAGCGGTGCTGGAGGAGGAGGTAGCCAGAATTTTTCAAAGTGCGCTGTAAGCACAGTATTGGACTGTTCTATTTGACTCTCAGATATGAAGTGCACCGCAAGACGCAAATGTACTATTTAGCACCCAAAACAATTAGAATTTTTCAAAGTGCGCTGTAAGCACAGTATTGGACTGTTGTATTTGACTCTCAGATATGAAGTGCACCGCAAGGCGCAAATGTACTATTTAGCACCCAAAACAATTCAAATTTTTCAAAGTGCGCTGTAAGCACAGTATTGAACTGTTCTATTTTACTCTCAGATATGAAGTGCACCACAAGACACAAATGAACTATTTACCACCCAAAACTATTAGAATTTTTCAAAGTGCGCTGTAAGCCCAGTATTTGACGGTTCTATTTGACTCTCAGATATGAAGTGCAGGACGCACTATTAAGTACTAATATTTAACACCAACAAATTGCAGTATTTAAAAATGCCTAGATGTTGCCCACTGAGTGCACTGCACTCTCTGTGGCACTAGGCTCAGGGCAGGGTACAAATATGTAGTATAGCACCCACTAAAATAATCACTGTAATTTGAATAATCGCTGTAGGATTATGCCCCTCAATATGCCAGGATTATGCCCCTTAAAATGCCAGCATTATGCCTCTCAATGTGCCAGGACTTAGCCACCCAATATGCCAGGATTATTAGGACACCCAATATGCCAGGATTTTACCACACAATATGCCAGGATTTTCCCACACAATATGCCAGGATTATGCCCCTCAATATGCCAGGATTATGCCTCTCAATATGCCAGGACTTAGCCACCCAATATGCCAGGATTATTATGCCACTCAATATCCCAGGATTTTTCCCCTCAATATGCCAGGATTGTGCCCCTCAATATGCTAGGACTTAGCCACCCAACATGCCAGGATTATTATGCCACTCAATATGCCAGGATTTTCCCACACAATATGCCAGGATTATGCCCCTCAATATGCCAGGATTATGCCTCTCAATGTGCCAGGATTTAGCTACCCTCTTCCTCCCCCCTTCCCCCTTACTTACCTCCTCGCTGCTGCTCTGTCTCCCGGTGCTGCAGGTACGTGGCTGTGAGGGAAGCGTTGTGCGTTCCCGTCCAGCCAATGCGCATTCAATAAAGTTTGTTTTAAAAAAAGTTTAAACAAACTTTATTGAATCCGCATCGGCTGGAGGGGAGTGCACAACGCTTCCCTCACAGCCACGGACCTGCACCGGGAGACAGAGCAGCAGCGAGGAGGTAAGTAAGGGGCAAGGGGGAGGATTTTTTTGTTTCACGGTTCCGGCGCCCCCTGCTAAGTTGTGCCCTAGGTGGCTGCCTAGGTCGCCTTACAGGTGGCGCCGGCCCTGCCGAACTCCAACACGAACATACAGTGGAATGTCCGTAATCGGGTCCGGGGTCCAAAAACCTTAATGTTCGGTACGAACCCGAACAGTGCGGTTTGGGTTCGCTCAACACTAATAAATATAACTTGTTAGACATCTGGAGGATATTTCATCCAACCAAGTTAAATTATATACACTTGTCTAGAGTCCACCTATCATTTGCGAGAATAGATATGATCTGGTGGAACCCTTCTTTAATAGAGTTAAGAGCATAAATATTAAAGAAATCTTGTGGTCTGATCATAGTATGTTAGCCTGGGAACTTTCGGAGCCAAATAAATCTAGTAGAACCACCTGGAGAATTAATGATTTGTTATGATGGTTAAAGCAATAGATGATTTCATTAAACGTTTCTTTTTAGAAAATAATCCTAAGGACACCTTGGTGACGAATAACTGGTGCACTTTCAAATAAGTTATTAGAGGACAAGGAGGTCTGAGAGAGGAAGAGGTTGGGGATGACGTGAGACGTGATCACGCTCACGGGAAGGTGGGGCTGTGAGTCGGGAGTGAGGCGGGGATGACAGCAACAAAGACGCGGCGAGAGAACCCGAGACGCTGAAGCAGGACAAGTCAGACCCAACTACATATCCGAAATTGTTCTCTTCCATCGGAGTCCCTCCATGAGAGACTAACCCTAAGGAAATCGCTGCATACGGAGGATCTCATTGATTTGGGGCTGAAATTACAGAGCGGGAATCCAAACCGGACACGGTGTATGCGCCCAAACAATTAAGCTAAGTACTAAATATTTCTCATATTAGTCACTGTAGCAGAGAGAGGCATCACTAATGAAGAGCTCACACGATACACAGAGTGATAAAAGAATTCTGCTGATACACAATAATTGAGATAACACATCAAGGCTACTCAGATGTTAGATCTCTCTGGTGGATATCTCGGCACACACTTTTTTCCACACTGAATTTGAAGAGATTATCTAGGTTGGTTAGAATTGTAACCATATTATTATAGAAAATAGTACTGTAAACGCAGATATTCCTCCCTTCTCCATATACTTATAAGTACAAAGAGGTAAACAGGAAAGAGGGGAAAAATAAAACAAACAAAAGATCTAAACATTCCTGTTAAGTACCTCCCCCACCACGGGCAGTGAGAAGGTCTGGTAAATATCCTCATTGCTGAATCAGGAATATACTCAGACACAGAAACACCGTTCTATCTGCACTGCACCATCTCTTTGAATCACCTGTGGGAGCTCAGGATGGCGTCAAAAAAACAACAAGAAGGTAGACAGAACACCAAAAAAGAAAAAAAAGTCCCTGATAAAATAGAAAAACGTATGTCCTTTTTTTCTCCCCAAACGGGGACACAAAATCGAGACATAGATAACCTAGACGATTCCACTACCAATTTAAATCTTAAAAATACTAAGGTAATCACCACAGAGACAGACAATCAAGAACACCAATCTATTACACATGATCACTTATTGAAATGTTTAGAAACCCAATTTGAACGTATAAAAGCAGAGATTGAGAATAGTGCTACTATTATCAGGGAAGACATGCAATCGTTAATTTTGAGACTATCAACGAATGAGGATAAAGTCGAGGAATTAGAAACTCTAGCAAAACAGAACCAAAATAAAGTACAACAATTAGAACAAAGGAACCACTCCCTGGAACTGAAAATCTCAGATCTAGAGGACAGATCACGACGTAACAATATCAGGATAAGAAATATCCCAGAATCTGTCCTCTATGATAAATTAGAAGAATTTGTGATTGATTACTTCCATAGATTAGATGTAGATTAGGTGTAGAGAAAACCATGTTTCCACACTTGTTAGAAAGATGTCACAGAACACTTAGACCAAAAAATCTTGCCCCCCATCTCCCAAGAGATGTAATTGTATGTTGCTCTTCATACAAAATCAAGGAGCTTACTATGAGAGCCGTCAGAGAAAAGACACTCGGGGAGCCATATGATAAGATACTTATGTTTCCAGATTTGTCGTATCATACGAGATCTCAAAGGAGAACTTTTTCAGAATCAACCTCACTGCTGCGAGCAAACAATATCAAATATAGATGGGGTTATCCCTGCAAAATTTTGATTTCAATAGACTCAGAAATCTACCCATTTGAAAAACCTGAATTGCTCACAGCATGGATTAAGGCCAGGGGAATTAGAATGAATCCCTGAATTCCTTAACTACTTAATATAATTGGGAAAGGCGACGGGACGTGCAATTTATTAGATTTTTTTTTTTTTTCCTTCCTTTCCCATGTGCGATTCCTTTCACCCAACCCACACATGCAAGCACTCATATCCCTTTTTTTTTTTGGCATGTTTTTCCTTTTTTTCGTTCTTATCATTCCATTTCAATATAGACTCCTCTCCATCTTCACTCTCCTCATCATTTACCCACGTACCCCACGCACTCACTAACCCCTTACACCTTTTCTTTTTTTTTTTGCCTTCCCTTCTTTTTCTCTCTCTCCTTCCCCCTTTTTCCACGCCCTAACACTCTTATACAATTAATTTTATTTAACATTCAACCTTTTTTCACAAATCACACCTATTACACTTACAGGTCACGAGGCTTCCGCTCTTCTCACTTTTCTCTTCCCCTTCCCTTTATACGGTAACCACTTCTATTCACCACAGTACCTTTTCCCCCACAAATCCACGATCCAACTATAACTCACACTAACAATCTCATAGCTCACAAGCCCACTTTTTCAGGTTTTTTTTTTTTTTTTCTTCCTCACACTTTCACCACATAAACACAAATCCCTCGTCATTAGCTATTTTTTAAATCACATTAGCCCTATCGAAGATCCCATAAAATTCCCCCCCCCTTTTTTTTTTTTTTCTTGCCTTCCCTTCTTTTTCTCTCTCCCCTTCCCCCTTTTTCCACGCCCTAACACTCTTATACAATTATTTTTATTTAACATTCAACCTTTTTTCACAAATCACACCTATTACACTCACAGGTCACGAGGCTTCCGCTCTTCTCACTTTTCTCTTCCCCTTCCCTTTATACGGTAACCACTTCTATTCACCACAGTACCTTTTCCCCCACAAATCCACGATCCAACTATAACTCACACTTACAATCTCATAAGCTCACAAGCCCACTTTTTCAGTTTTTTTTTTTTTTCTTCTTCTTCACACTTTCACCACATAAACACAAATCCCTCGTCATTAGCTATTTCTTAAATTACATTAGCCCTATCGAAGATCCCATAAAATTCCCCCCCCCCTTTTTTTTTTCTCTTTCTTCTCTATCCCTCTCCCGTCCCCTCCATTTTCCTTCCCTCCCTTATTGTTACGTCTTTCCATATAATATTATAAATAACATGCTTGTAAAGAGAGCGGAGAAAAAGAGAAAAAGAAAGGAAAAAGAAAAGGGAAAGACAAATGTGATATAATTGGTCAATCACATATCACTCTTGCTACCACAAGAATGGGTAATTAAGAAACAAACTAGATAACTGAATGGGACAATAGACCCAATTTCCGCCCAACTAGTGCCCACAGCCCCAATATCAATTCATTTTGTCTTATGAATTATTGTTCCTGCAAGGAGCACAGACAATGTGCCATTATACAGGGAAAACCCAGACATGGGAAATGTCCTGGGTATATATATGTTTTATGTTTTTTTATGTGTGACAGCGACACAAACCACGTAGGTCTGCAACCATTCTATACTAAAGAATACTACTCCCTTCCTACGGATTATAGAATTCTATATCACATAAAATGATGAAATTGTTAACACTAAATGTTCGAGGACTCAACTCTCCACAAAAAAGATCCTTATTGATGGAACTTTTGAGAAAAGAGCAAATAAATATCGCCGGGATTCAGGAAACCCATTTAGTAAGAAATGAAGAGAAAAGGCTCTCGTCTAAACGATATCCAAATGTATTTTTTTCATCATTAAATTCGAAGAAAAAACGTGGAGTAGCGGTTTTAATCTCTGCAGATCTAGATTTTAAGATAAAATACCAAGAAAGTGACCCAGAAGGCAGATACATTTTGTTAGTCGGAGAACTAAATAATACGATGTATACAATAGCCGTGACATATGCCCCGAATCATGCACAGATTGCCTTTCTCTCAAAGTTATTAAATAAAATAGACAAAATTAAACAAGGATCAGTAATTTTAATGGGGGACTTTAACTGTGTCTTAGAACCACATAACGATAAAAAATCTATGCGACCGCAGAAGAAAGATAAAACCACTCTGAATAACAGTATTAGATTGAGAACTTTATTAATGAAACATCAACTACTTGACGCCTGGCGAATATTCCACCCAAACGAACTAGACTTTACTTGTTTCTCCAATACTCATCATTCTTATTCAAGGATAGATCTGATTTTGACTACCATCAGCGTGACCCGACTAATCAGGAAAATCCTTATACAACATATAACATGGTCTGACCACAATGCGGTGATTATGGAATTAATAGGAAATGATAAATAAATCAGATCTGACTGGAAATTTAATAAAAACCTGTTAAGATCAGAGAAGAACAAGGACCATATCAAAAAAGAAGCAAAACAATTTTTTGAAGAAAACAGAAATCAAGATACCTCACCATCTACCCTATGGTGCGCCTTCAAGTGCGTCATTAGGGGACACTTAATCAAAATAGGAAGTTATGAGAAAAAAAAGAGAGAACCCAACCTAACTGAGTTATTCATTCGTCTTGCAGCCCAGAATCAAATTAACAAAATAAATCCAACTAAAGAAACAACTAAGAACATTCAAGACCTAGAAACTGAGATTAATGAACAGCAGCTTAATAGAATAAACAGAAACTTAGAGCATATGAATACTAAATGGTACTATAAAGGAAACAGAGCAGACAAGCTTTTGACTGATAAATTGAAATACAAGAGAACTTCAAAATATGTCTCTAAAATTATATACAGAGGAGAGACGAAACTCATTCCAGAAAAAATTGGTGAGGCGTTCGCACATTACTACAAAGAGTTATATAACTTACCTAAAAACTCGTACAACGAAAACGCTCAAGAGTATTTTAAGGAGAAACAATTAAAAAAAGTTTCACAGGATCAATTGTCAACACTGAACAACCTTATCTCTCTAGAAGAAGTAGATCTAGCTATAAAAAAACTAAAGGCTAACAAAGCGTCTGGCCCAGATGGTTATGACGACACCTTTTATAAGATCTTAAGGGCAGAATTCAGGGAAGATCTAAAAAATACATTTAATGATTTCATGATTAAGAGACAAATTCCTACTGAAATCTTGAAAGCCAATATAGTAACCATTCTAAAACCCGGTAAAAATCCTGAAGAGGTCACCAGCTATCGGCCTATCTCTCTCCTAAATATAGATTCAAAACTATATGCAAGTATTTTAGCAGAGAGACTTAAATTGGTAATAAAGGATTTGATACATCAGGACCAAGTGGGATTTATCCCAGGCCGATACTCTACAAATCACATCCGGAGAATTATTGATCTCCTAGAAAATTCTCAGAAAAGCCAGATCCCCACCCTAGCCCTATCTCTGGATGCAGAGAAGGCATTTGATAGGGTGGGCTGGAACTTTCTGGAACAGACTCTAGATGCCTTTGGTTTTACAGGCAGGATAGTAGACGCCATTATGGCACTATATGTTAACCCTTCGGGAAGAATAATAGGCCCTGGAATAAAATCTAGCTGGTTCAAAATTCTAAATGGAACTAGACAGGGTTGTCCCCTGTCCCCGCTATTATACGTTCTGACACTGGAACCCCTGACATCGGAGATCAGGGAAAACCCGAGAATACCAGGTTTTTAAAATAAACAGGAGGAATTAAAAATAATGTTGTATGCTGACGACATCTTGTTAATAATAAAGAACCCGGGAACAGCAATAGAAGAACTTGTGGATTTGGATAAAACAGTCGCATTATCCATAAATATTAACACCGCTGAGTTAAAAAAACTACAAACACAATATAAGTTTGCCTGGACAACTAAAAGTTTCCGGTACTTAGGCATCATCATTACACCCAAGCCTGAAGATATTATTGAGAACAACTTCTTACATCTTTTGAAAGAAACTAATAACAAATTAAAAAAGTGGAAAAAGGTGGAAATATCATGGAGTGGGAAAATAACAACGATAAGATCGTATATCATGCCCAAACTCTCCTATATCTTGAGAATGATCCCACTAAGTATTCCGATAAGCTGGTTGAAAATGTTCCAAACCGCCTTTACAAAATTTATATGGTCTGGAAAAAAACCAAGACTAAACTTACAACTATTATCAAAAAACAAGAGAAAAGGGGGCCTGGGGGTTCCTGATGTGGTGGAGCATTATAAAGCGGCGACATTGTTCCACGGGTTCATCACACAAAACAGAAACATTCAAAAGGAAAGTTGGGTTTCTCTGGAACATCGACAGAAACAAGAGGACCTCTACGCACTCTTTTGGATGAATTCAGGAAAGACCCACTTTATAAATAAACAAGTAGATAACATTATCTTGAAACATATACTCAAAAGCTGGCATAGTTTCAAGACTAAGACAGCGTTAAAGAATAAAATACTTCCAAACCTTCCATTGTGTATTCTAAACGGTCATACACCAGATTTACAACTGGATCCATGGATAGAGAGGGGGATAACTACCATTAACGACCTGTTAGATCACAACAATATAGCTAATTTCTCAACTCTTCAAGACAGATACAATCTCCAACATAAAGAGCTATTCACCTATATCAGAGTCAAAACCTGTTTGACGAAACATCTACTATTGGATAATAGCCTCCCACTAATACAAAAAACATCAGAATTGATGAACTTAAGTGACCAAAACAGCTGATGACTAGATGTTTAAATCTCATTAACCTCAGCAATGAGGATTATATCCCCCCTGCTATCAAAAAATGGGAACAAGACCTCCAAATAGAAATTAACCCTAAAGAATGGAATAGATCATTAGATAAGTTAAATCAAGCAGTTCACTGCTTAAACATTATGGAATGTAATTATAAATTGTTCAATAGGTGGTATTACGTTCCGTCAAATTTAGCAAAAATATATGGGGATTCATCCAAATTGTGTTGGCGATGTGGCTCCTTTACAGGACACTACAAACATATATGGTGGGAATGTCCGATAGTTCAAAGAATGTGGAGGGAAGTCTTTAATAAAATAAACCATGATCTAAAAATAGATTTGAACATGAAACCGGAATCTGCTCTTCTACATCAGAATCTTCACCAAATACCCAAAGAGGAGAATTTTTTATTACAACATATACTAACTGCAACAAAATTGACAGTGGCAAGGAATTGGAAATCCTCAAAACCTATTATATGGGAAAATATCCAACCACAACTAGTTTATCAATTAAAAATGGAAAGGGGCATTTCAGCACAACTAGGATATAACAACAAAAAATACGTCATGTGGGATACATGGGTAAAAAAACTGACACAATCTACATAACATTATTAGATTCATTCAAGAAAGGGGGAGGAGGATTGAGGACAGAGACAATTTTGGGCATTCAAACCCAAGAGATAGTAGTACAAAAATAAAAAAGAAGGGAAAAATAATGATAGAATGAGAGTTTTCTGGGAGAGAAATTGAGAAAATAGACATAAAGTGTTAGCAGAAAACAAGAATACTCAATATAGTCAAACGACTAAGAAACCCTCCAAACTCCTTTAACATACGAGCGGTCCGTGGCTGTGTAGCTGTTCACATGTCCTTGTCTATATGTGTGTTAGTCTGTACCACCTGTGTTAGTCTTAAGTTAGTTTCCTCTGTCCCCCTTTATTTAGTGTCGCCTACACTTCAACCAGAAGGGGCTTAAACCAGCCGGATCTGGAGACGTGCAGACGAGTAACTGAGACCATCCCTGGCCCTCTCTGCCACAGACTACCCCATAAAGTGATAAAAGTCTATAAGTAATCAATTCACCAAACTTACGCTAAAAACATACCTAATAATACTCAATAAAGAAAGATTGAGATACTATAGATAGATTTACGGAGAATGATCAGATAGGGTGGGGTGGGGAAAGGGATGAATAAGATTCAATCTAAATTGTACTGGATTTGAAAATGAGCAATTATCAACATACTCAAGGCACAGGGATGATCTCAGCGCACGTAAGATCAGTCTAACCAATCTGATTAATAATAAAGTGCCTTAGGATCTGAGTGCAAAAAAAAAAAAAAAAAGAAAGAAAAAAAAAAAAAAGTTATTAGAGGACAATTTATTAAATTAAACTCACAATCTCAGAGAATCCGGAGGCCACATGTCTGCCCTGTATATACTGCATCATAATGCCTCACACACAAAAAAACAACTTTGTCCCAACAAGGAAAATGGAGAAAAACTAAGAGAGATTCAAAATAAAATAAACCAATAAATTATTAGAAAAAACTATTAAAAACTTGGATGCACTAAGAGTGAGGTGCTATGGTAGAGGCAACAGAGCAGACAAGATACTAATGACTATGATTAGGAAACAACAAAATGATAACAATGAGTGTTTAAGCTACTTTATGATGACAAAGTATTTTTAACCCCAAAGGAGATGGGGCAACAATTTGCTAAATTCTACGAGAAGTTATAGAATCTCTATAAACTGTTCAAGTCTAGCATAAGTGAATGTTTAGTGGAATTATTCAATGAGGTAGTTAAAACAGGTGCCTTCCTGGATGAAATGATCAGGGCTAATTTCTTACCAATTCCTAAACTTGGGAAGGAAACATATCAGTAAAATTTCCTTAATTAATGCAGACATTAAGATATTTGCATATATATTGGCAAGCCAATTAAAAGGGGTCATCGCTTCTCTGATTAACCAGGTCCTCTACCAATAATACAAGAAGGGTGATATAACTGATACAGCAACTAGGAAAACAATTTCAATATTGGCACTGTCGAAAGACGCAGCTAAAGCCTTTAATAGAGTCAATTGGAATTTTATTGCCCTGACACTATAGAAATATGGCATCCAAGATTGGTTGTATCAAGCAATAATGGCACTTTAACCCAAACCTGAGGCAAGAATAGTAGGACCAAACCTGTGTTCAGAATGGTTCCCCTTGAAAAACGGTACTAGACAGGGATGCTCCTTATCTCCTTTGTTGTGCATATTGTCTGTAGAGACATTTAAAAATAAGAAACTATATTAATCTAACTGGGAGCCATACAAAAGAGAGGGACCTGATAATTAGCCTGTGTGCAGAGGACACGTTATTTACCATAACAAATCCTACTTCCTCTTTGAAAGCCCTAATGGATCAAATTGAGGAGAATGGAAACATGTCTAACTTTAAAATGAATCATAACAGTTGTTAAGTTGTTAGACATAAATTTGAATATTAGAGAGAAAGAGAGAAAATAGAAAACAAACCTATGAGTTAATATGGGCCAAGAAATACATAGACTATGAGAAATGCTGTAAGAACAATGGAAATAATTTTTTAAGAACCATTAATATTCTCTAATAAATGGTTGAAAGAACATAGCCATCCAGAAACCTCATGGTGGAGGAAAATAAATACAATTAATGCATATCTGATTGAGATGGTCTTGTTTATTTCAAATGGTACCATTACATGTATCATATCGCTGGCTTGATATAGTCCAACAAAGTATAACAAATTATATTTGGAGACGTAGAAAATCTAGGTTGAAACAATCCATAATGGCTCAAAAAAGTGACACAGGAGGTTTGACCCCAGCTTTAAGAAAACATACCATGCGTCCTTAATACACCATATATATATAATGCAAATAGAAGAACTCAAACAGGAAGGTTGGTATCTCGAAGAAAAGGGGGCAGGGCAGGTGAAGGATCTTGCCTCACTGATTTGGAACATTAATATCTGTAACAAGATCAAGGTTACAAATACAATTCTGGAAAATCTAACGATAGACATGGAAATAGATTAAAAACACTTCTTGGCATTAGAGAGAAATTCTTGTATAAATTAATAATAGAGTTCTTAGAACTACATATGGAAAATTTATATTTACAAATACGTTAATACCAAATCAGTTAATCTTCTAGATAATGCCCTAAATTGGTGACAGAACTCATCAAGAAAGAAATATGAGATGTGGGATGAGTGGGCAGGAATGCTAAGCTAGGCATAGATCGTAAATGCCTCTTGATCTCTCGGCAAAGCTCTATATATATGTAACTCACCAAATGTTTTTATATGTCGAATGTATGATGTTTGTGAATTGTATGTCTTTTTGCATATTTCTTTTTGCTATATTGAACTGTGTCGTTTATTCTCAGTTTCTACTCACTCCAGTTTTTCCTTTGGCCGTACATTTGAAGTTCCTCTGTCAATTCCCTGCAATTCCATCTTTCATAAATAAAGCCATAAGTTTTTTTACCACATGCTATTCTGAAAGGCCCCATTCCCTGGGCCAAAGATGGGGATCAGTGATCGTCCCTGGACATTGGTTTAGGTAAATTGTTTCTCACAGGTGCAACTCTTGCATGCCAGTAGGCTGGGGAGTGATTTCCACTGCCTACCCCCTGACACTCAAAGGGTGTTTTTTTTTTGAAGGTAAGTTCTCGCCCCCCTTACCAGTACAACTTAGTGGTTTGAGTAGGAAGTACAATAGCTCTTGGTGGGGGGGGGGGGGGGGGGGGGGGAGTCAAGTACCTTTGGGGTAGTGAATGGCCTGGCATCATTGTGGCAGCACCAGACCCAACTGAATATAGGGGAAAGGGGGTCTTGGGGCAGCCCCTACCCCATAGGCTAGAGGGAAGTAATTTTAGGCAGCCACTGGCCATAATACAGGGTAGGGTAGGTCTCCTACCTGCCATGAAATTTTTATATTTTTGCACTTTATTACTTTTGCTGAAATAAATATTCATTATATCATTTTTCATCCTGATAGCGCCTCTCTTTTTTTGCCCACAATATAGGGTAGGTCATCTGCCTTTTGTGCAGCTGTTCTCCTGCCTTCAACTGCATTTGTGCTTAGTAGAATCTCACATTTTTAGATATGGGAGCCTGAAGTGAATAGATGGTATGTCAAACTGGAAAATGTAGAAACATATAATGTGTCAGCAGAAATGAACCATCAGGTCTTCCCAATTTTCTAAATGATTTTATTAGTCTCCCGTTCCCGGTCTTATAGCTAGGATAGCCTTGTGTCTATCCCACGCATGCTTAAACTTCTTGTTTGTGTTTACCTCTACCACTTCCGCTGGAAGGCTATTCCATACATCCACTACCCTTTCAGTAAAGTAATACTTACTGATATTACTTTTAAATCCTTGCCCCTCTAATTTAAGACTGTCCTCTAGTTGTGGTAGTTTTCCTTCTTTTAAATATACTCTTCCTTCACAGCGGAGAAGGGGAAAAATGAGTAGCAGAATGGATATGGTACAAAGCAGCACAATAGCCTTCTGAAAGTAACATCTTTTAGTAGGTTTCTTTGCATACAGAATCCCCCACATTAAGTAAAATGACTATTGCTGGCCAGATTCAAGAGTCCAGGATGCAGGGTTGTGATTATCTTTAGTAGAATAAGGGTTTAGAGAACTGCCAACCTGGGATACGTAATAAGTACAGGTGCAATATGATAGACTGCTTGTATGCTCTCTCCTAGGGGGCATATATATGGAAAATATATTGAAACAAGTAAGCAGTTCCTGTATTTTTTCTATTTTTCCTTTTTACATTTTTGTACTTTTGTACCTTTATTTTTTTTCTCTTTTTTGCATATTTCTCTGCTGTGCCTGTCCCTAGCCTACATTGCATTCCTACATATATTTGCTCTTTTGTTTTTTCTCCTATTTTTTGCTCATTATTTATTTTTACTATTTTTTTTTTTTTTCATATATTACGCATTTTGTTACACCTCTTTTTCTCCTTACCATATTACCTAGATGTGTCGTTCCTATCCCATTCATTAAATAAATATATTTTTATTCATACTTCAGTGTGCATGTCTGCTTACTTGTTTCAATATATTGTGATTATCTTTCCCATACAATAACAGATCTGACCAAGACTACGTATAGCAGAATAGTCCAAAAAGGAGTGTCACAGATCTGAAGGTAAGTAATGGAAAGAAGTTGACTTTGAATAACGACATCAGAGTGGACCATCACGAACTTATGACTAAGCGCTGTACGCGCGAAACACGTCAAGCCTAACACTGATTGGATTGTACTTTTTCCCATTGCTGCTGTGGACTACTGTCTCTGCACTTTTGCACATTAAATTTATTTTTGCAACCAGACATTTGGTGAGTGCCGTTTATCTGCCTTTTGTCTCCATTGATTTCTGGTGCTTAGCCACGCACCTGCAGAGGCACCCGTTATGTCACGGGGAACTATTTTTTGGATTATATCCATACACCAGTGAGCCCGGTCTTTTTCTGTGTTGTTGCTAAGAGCTTCACTCACCTTGGTTCAGATGAAGAAAGATCTGACCCATCTGACCAAATGTTCTAAACAAAATGTCTGTCTCCTGGTGTAGCTATTTGGAGTAAAGATTCTCAATAAGGTAGTTTATTTGTATTCTATCATTAAAGCATTTTTATATAAAATGGATACACTTGATGCCATCTTTCAACTAAAGAGAACATTTTTGGCTACAGTTGTCCTTTCAAGGTGGCTTTAATCTAACCTGACATCACAAAAGAAATTCAGATCTTATAACAACTCACTGCAATACTGTGCTAAGAAATTAAAAAATAAAACCTCTCACTTTCTGATCTGTTTTATCTGGAACATACTCATCATGTGTGTTACTCAATGATGATGGGCATAGGTTATTTTGGTAAAAAAGCTCTGTAAATTACAAGGACATTGAAAAGCTTTTACAATTCAAGAGAGTTGTTCTGTGTGCAAGTACTATCTCGATGTATAAATAGAAAATAAAAAGTAAGACACAGTATATTCTGTAGATTTTTTTTTTTTTTCAGTTTTAAGTGAATGAAAAGTAGCGAAATACAGGAAAATCTATTAATTTGACTCCATGGACTATATAGAAAAAATCAGTGCTTAACTGTATGGTGTCTTTCTCAGATGTGTATATCTACTCCACTCTGCTGGTCTTCGATGGTAAGGAATCACCTTTAAATAGTCACTAGGAATAATGGAATAACTTGTTAAATGAAAAGAAAAATTATATATACTTATAATGTGAACAATCCATGCACTTAATGGACTTCAAAAACTTTAATGGGCCTGGTGAGGAACAAGGCTAAAATCTTTAAGGACATCAGATGGCAAAAAATAACATGTTGTTTATTTTTGAGAGACTGCATCACATGAAGACATTTTAAATAGAATGTTTTATTTCCCTTTTTTCACTTTGTCCCACACTTTTGTATCTAAGTATCAAAGTACTCGATTTCAGTACATACATAGTAACATAGTAACATAGTAATTTAGGGTGAAAAAAGATACAAGTCCATCAAGTTCAACCCTTCTACCTATCATTCCAGCGTTTTGATCCAAAAGAAGGCAAAAAAAAACCCTAAGGAAGCTATTTCGAATTTTGCCTCCTAGGGGGAAAAATTCCTTCTTGACTCCAAAAGGGCAATCAGATTTCTCCTTGGATCAATAAGCTCCATTATTAATGCTTATTCTATTATGAATAGCCCTGTATGTTCTGCTTTTCTAAAAAAAAAACACATCCAGACCATTTTTAAATGCATCTATTGTGGTTGATAGCACTACCTCTCTTGGCAGTGAGTTCCATAACTTTATTGTCCTTACCGTAAAGAATCCCTTCCTTTGCTGTCTATGAAATCTTTGCTCTTCCAGTCTCAGGGGGTGACCTCTTGTTCTTTGTACATTTCTGTTAATGAACAGGTCCCTGGAGAGCTCTTTAAATTGGCCCTGCACATATTTATATAATGTTATCATATCCCCTCTAAGATGCCTTTTTTCTAAAGTAAATAAATGCAATCTTTTAAGTCTCTCTTCATAACTAAGATCCTCCAATCCCCTTATTAATTTTTTAGCTCTCCTTTGTACTTTTTCTAGTTCCTCAATATCCTTTTTACGTACTGGTGCCCAGAATTGTACTGCATATTCAAGGTGAGGTCTTACCATTGATTTGTAAAGAGGCAAGATGATGTCCTCCTCCCTTGAATCTATACCTCATTTTAAACATGCCAATATCTTATTGGCCCTTGCAGCTGCTGACTGGCATTGGGTGCTGTTGCCAAGTTTGTTATGTACAATGATTCCTAAATCCTTTTCGATAGTAGTTTTTCCCAGGGAAATACCATTTAACATATATGTTGCTTTGTTATTATTTTTCCTATAATGCATAACTTTACATTTGTCTATATTGAACCTCATTTGCCACTTTCTTGCCCAGTCCCCCACTCTGTCTACATCTTCCTGTAAAGAAAAAACATCAAGATTAGTCTTTATTACCTTACCTAATTTTGTGTCATCAGCAAACACTGAGACATGGCTCTCAGCACAATGTTGGAGATCATTAATAAACATATTAAAAAGAAGAGGTCCCAAAACAGACCCCTGAGGTACTCCGCTCAATACCCTGGTCCAATTTGAGGCTATTCCATTTACAACAACTCTCTGTGTTCTATCTTTTAGCTAATTTTCAATCCAAATACATACATTTGCCCCCAATCCTATTTCTCTCAATTTGTAGAGTAACCTTTTGTGTGGAACATTATCAAATGCTTTAGCAAAATCCAAATAGATCACATCAACTGCCACACCTAGATCTATATTTTTACTGACTTCTTCATAGAATGTTATTAAGTTTGTTTGACAAGACCTGTCGTTAACAAAACCATGTTGACTTTTACTAATTATATTCTGATTCAAGATGTATTCTTGAGTGTACACCTTTAGCAATCCTTCAAATAATTTCCCCACTACAGATGTCAAGCTCACTGGCCTAAAATTACCCGGCAGAGATTTTGATCCCTTTTAAATATTGGAATGACATGAATTAGTGTTGTCTATTATCTCATCAGGATTGTTATATTGTAACAGATTTTTTTTCTGTCACTATTATTATCCTGGTGATTATCCACTATGCTCTATTTAGTGTTTATTATATGCATTACAAATTATTGTACTGCCACATGTGTGAATCTGGAATTGCCCCTAAGGGTTTAATCTAGTTTATTTATTGCTGTATGTTTTAATAGGTATGGAGACCCTCCCTGTAATCAATGTGCAGTATTGGGGAGGTTCTCAGACACCCTTTTAAGCAGACACATCATTTAGGGTTAATGTCTATGAATAAGACTCCGAGCGAAATGCGTGAGATTATACCTTGCCTATTTTGTTTTTCACTTTTTGATTAACAAACGTTAGTTTTATTGTTACACTCCATTGGATCCTCGGTGAACTTTAAGGGTGAACAGGTGCTCTTCATTGCTTGCTGATTCTACTCTTTTTCTAGACTTGGTGAGCTGGCCATGGATAATGCATAATTAAAGTTTTATGCCTCATTAAGTCTCATTGTTAACAATGCATCATGCAGGGCCAACTCTGCTTTTCTTTTAGGAAGAACTCATCAGGCTGTCTCTGTGCACTGCATTGTTAAGTCAGTGTGATGAAATGTTTATTTCTCCTCTCATGTAATTAACCTTTTAGTGAATAGACACCATTGACTTCTAGTCCTAAGAAAAGATAATTGGATAAAAATTTCTGAATAATTACAGTAGAAGTGATTTATTATTTGTGCCACTTGGGGAGTTAATCTTTTATTTTAATTTTTTTTTATAGACAGTGCACTGTTCTTTTTATAAGCAGAATTCATTAATGCAGGATGGATCCCACACAGAAGCTGCTAGATGTTTACCAAAGCGGTAGGATATTTGTTTCTTTAAGTATACGTACTGGGAACAAGGCCCACAGCTCTGTGATTAAAAGATTCTTTGTCCGTGTAAAGAAAGTGATATCTTTTCATGAAATGTATGTGCAATATGGCCATAAATCATTTACCATTGGGATAAAATACCTGGGAAGTTGCAGGAAGCTGAGGTCAAACCTTTGGGTGGGATGGCTTTACCTATTCCCCATCTAATTTTCTCTATGATATCAATAGCCCCATGCACTTTCAGATCTCATTCATGTTTGGTTTCTTCCTATCCTATATTGGACACTTCTTAATGCTCTTAGAGGGTCATCCACGCAAAGGGTGAGCTACCACTTGTATAGCCAGTGCTCTGTACCTCTCCCTGTCAGTAGAGAAGTGTCCTCAGCATGCAGGTAAGAACAGTCGCATAGGAAGTAATAATTTCCGCCACTCCATTGTAATTTGTGAAAGAGCAAAGATCTTCATTCCAGCAACTAGTGTGTCATGGTCATAACTTTTTGCACTGGTGTCCTAATTCTCTTGGACATGAGGAGAGGGTATTTTGCACGTACACAGTGCTGGACGCATGCACAGTTTATCTGTCCTGGTGACTGACAACACTACTGCACATGTGTTGCTGGTGGCGTATGATGGGCAGTATTGATATCAGGTCTCTATTGCTAATGACAACATGTTGGGCTATGACATCAGGTCAGAAAGATGACCTGATGTCATAGATGAGGTGAGTATAAGTTAATTAAGGGAAAGTGAAACAAATAAGTAAGCACATATGATTATGTCTTTTGGTTATGTTATGCTTAGCATTTATGAAGACTTTTCTCACTTTCTGTAAGAGGTATTTTTATATACACATAGGCCATGATTACAGCAAAGTAACATCAGTTTAGACATAAGAGTTTAATTATGTATTTCTGTTTATTTTAAAAAAGTATCCCTTTTCTGGTTACCTTACAGTCCTTCAAGGATGAGGCACATTGTTATCAACAGCTCATAGTGTCAACCTCAAGGAGCTTAGTAGGAAAATGCATTATGCTGACAGCTTAGCTTGGAAGTGTTCAAATGATTTAGTATATCATATTTTCACTTGCAATATTTCTTATCAGAATTCAATTCCATTCCAAGAAAGGAAGATGGTTTAATATGTATCATATCCTTGTATTCCTGCATACTGAGCTCAGTGTTCAAAAATTATACATAAACTACTGATGTCACAGACTTCTTAGGAATTGAGGGATTAAGTGTATTTTCCAGGGATGGGGTCAAGGTGGGGTTCAGTTGGGGAATAGATCTAGAGACTCCTGTAGTATAAGTGGTCCTCCGCAAGGTTTCCAGATGGCTCCTCGGACAGGTTTCAAGATATCTTGGGCACTATGTTATGTAATGTTAGGTCTTTGTTTTTGATGTAACCGTTTTATGTGTTTATTGTCAATGTAATGTATCTCTTTTGTATTTGAAAAGAAAATAAATTTATAATCCCCCCCAAAAAAAATTTACATAAACTAAGGAGTAGACAGATGTACGAAAGATGTTTCAGATCAGAATTTGTCTGCATTCCCTAAAAAATGATATAATGACTGCAAAAATTACAGTTAATTATGAATTTAATCTATTCATTGTTATTGTTAAAACAAATAAATTAATAATTGCACAAAATGTATACACACAATTCCAGTTCTCTATGAGTATCTTACAGCACAGTATCATTAAATTCCATGGAAAATCCATATAAATCTTTTTATAACCACACAAGTCATTAATTTGGGGAATAAATCTAGAGACTCAGTAGAGAAGTGTCCTCAGCATGCAGGTAAGAACACTCGCATAGGAAGTAAAAATTTACACCACTCCATTGTAATTTGTAAAAGAGCAAAGTTCTTCATACCACCAACTACTTTTTAATGGACATAACCTTTTGCACTGGTGTCCTAATTCTCTTGGACATGAGGAAAATGAATTTTGCACGTACACAGTGCTGTACGCATGCACAGTTGATCTGCCCTGGTGACTGACAAAAATACTGCACTGTGTACTGGCTGAGAGCCTGCTATCACTGATAGTACCATCACAAAAGGCATATTGACGTGCATTGTGGCACAGACACATACAATGTGGACTCTTATGGTGCTGAATGACCAGAAGACACTGAATGATACATGAACTGTTTCCATATTCCTGCAAATTATTTATGCCACCTTTTGTACTCCAAGGACTTGCACCTAATATAGTTTTCAAGTGGCCATGCCAAATGTACCTGGTATTTACTGGAAAAGTATTACCTGTAAGTGACTGGATCTGATAGACTTATGCAGTTTCTGCAGCGATGAGATATCCATAGAGAGTCATATGTCATAACTGAGTAGGAAGAACTAAGCTTTTAAACATTGTATATTAATTGTAATGATTGCAAAGTAAGATCTCAGAGATCATAATGAATGTATGTTGGCGTCATTTCTTTTTTTTACATTATAATGTATTGTTAGAAATTGATACAATGAACAAGAACATAGAAGAAGTGTAAAATCAATCTGGATATAATGTGCTGCCAATGACTGTCCTTTTTTCACAAATATTAAGCACCTGTAACACTGAGGACTAGACATGTGCATTCATTTTCGGACGAATGCATTTTCGCCCGAAAATAGCATTTTCGTTCATTTGTCCAAAAAAACGAATAACGAAAATGCTAAACTAACGAAAGCCAAATGAACGAATGGTTAATAAACGAAAATCATTTGTCCATTCGTCCATTCATGCTATTGGCATTCTATAAACCGAAATAGAGTCCAATAGCATTACATACATTCCATAAACCGACATAATGAACGACTTTCGGTTTCTGGAATGCATGTAATGCTATTGCTATACTATAAACCGAAATAGAGTCCCCATTCATACAAATACTATTGGCTTTCTATAAACCAAACTAGAGTCTCCATTCATAAGAAATTCTACTAGGTTCACTACACTAGGTTCCCCCCCCTCATTCTTATTAGGGTCCCCACCCACCGGCCATGGCAATATTAATCGGCGAACCCCGAACTCCAACCCGGACATACAGTGGAATGTCCGTGTTCGGGTCCGGGGTCCAAAAATTGTACTGTTCGGTACGAACCCGAACTTTGCGATTCGGGGTTCGCTCAACACTAATAATGACTGAAGTTGCCCTAACGGCCACTGAATTGAATTTGCCCACCTTGTTCCCCTGGTCCAAAGGTTGCCAGCCCTTTTCTGATTGCATTTATTTTTGCTTGAAACTAAAAGCATTGTCCTTGATCTGTCTTGTATAAATATTCCTGAATGCCTCTAAGTGTGAGGAGGTCTTGGATTTAAAAAAATTGATTAATTCTTGTGTGTATGCATTGATATCGGATTCTGCAAATAACAATGTGCTTCCATATATAACTATTTAAATTTATAGTATAAATGTCTCATCTTTCCTAAGTTACAGTATACTGTTAAGTAATTGGTACCACACAGTAGTCTGTCAAGTCTTCTCAGTCATTTGTATTAATGTAACCCTACCTCCCCCTGTATCTACCAACATGCTTTGATTTCAATCAGTCATATATTAGGCTTCTGACACTGATCTATTTTACTTAGGGTTTCAAATTGATCCAACCATAATTAATTGAATTTTTTCAGCTATAAGGCATCCAATCAATCTCAATATATGGAAGATTTTCTTGGGTGGTTTAGTTTAATCAATAACAAGCATGATTTGATCAGCAAAACCTAAAGATAGTTGATTTTTTCTATTAACATGAAGGTTGATAACATAGTTTATCACATGAACTTGAGAACAAAAATTTTTTAAAATGCATGATATCACCATGGCTAAAAGAAGTAGAATTGACCATTCTGCATCATTAGATCTACAAACAATTCAGTCTCCAGTCATGTATAGGGTGTGTTGCAACACATGATGGTTGTGGTAGACTGAGTGGTTGATCAATACATACTACGGCCAAGGTTAAGCCACAAGGAAAACTGTATAACATGCAAAACGTTTCATTGATTTGCAGGATCCATGGCCTAGCACTGTCTATTTTGTATTCATGATGAAATATACCAATGCTGCCTCGCCAAAATGTAATGGTGTGAAAAGAATTAGAGTAAAACAAATTGACAAGTTACACTTAGTAGTAAATTACTGCAGATGAATTTATCTGCAATGTGCTCAGTGTTTCTTTTTTTTTTTATATATTATACTGAACCTTTTATTCATTTTAAGTGAGTGTTGCTGGGAATTGAGATGGTAATTTCAAAATTAAGTCCAAAACAATCAACTGAATGAGAGAATGTTTCCAACTTGACTAATTTGGCCTTAAATTTGAAATTCCCATCTAAATCACCTGCAATTCTCATTATGGCTCTTTGCAAATCAATGGAAAGTCCACCTTGAATATTTTGTTGATTTTTAAGCAGTAGTTCTAAAAAAAAAAGACATATGGGAACTGGAAAGAATATAGTAGATACACTTAATGAAGGGAATGAAAGAGCTTATCTATGAAGACAGGCCAATTGAGGCCCTCTCATAATTTCATGGTACAGATAATTACACACAAAATGGCAGGGTTGGCCGTTCAAGACATGTCAGTGTACTTACTAAGATATAACATGTTTTGTGCCATTATCTGTGGTGCATAATTGCTGCTTTTGTTTTTCCACTTTTTTTGTCCTCTACTTACATTCTTACTTTATGATTTAGGCCTTTTCTACTCTGCTCAACATTCTCCTCAACTGACCTCTTTGTCTTGTTATTGATCAGTTGATAAAAATGAAACAGCTCTGTTGACAGCTGTTGGACATTCCGTTCCTGCCACTTCATTGAGCGTTACACACATAAAAAAGCACAACATAGAAACACAAAAAAGCAAATTTTCTCCTGATTCATTTCATGCACCAGTGTGTTCTTTCAAGGATGTGGGTGTTTTTTTAAATACAACAAACCTTTTGTATTAATAGTTGCATCCAAATTGGATTAGTTAGTGACTAGAGCATACAATTATTCTGACACATTCAGACAAAGAGAGTTAGTAATGCAATACTAATTTAATTACAAACTGAATGCAGTCTTGTAGCTTCACTGTATCACTTCTGTATGTTAATTATAAGATTTAATACATTTAAATTGATTCAGACAAAACTTCCTACGTAAAATTGTGTAGAAACATCAAAGATGAGAAACATCAATCCGGTTCTCTGGGTATCCTTCTTTAAAGTATATTAACTCAATAAATAAATGCAGAAGCTACATAGAAACCTGTTATAAACAAAATAGATCTAGTCTCAAGGATCTTATAATTTACCAAAAATTATCCAGGTGCGCAAGACAATTGTCAAAAAAGTATTTACAAAGACAAAAAAAACTTTCAAAGAGAACACATGAGAAGAAAACAATGTTTCAGTTTTTACTTACTGTGGATATAATTGTCTTTAGCCAGCTCAAGCAAAGGCACATCCAAAAAGTATTATAAATGATCAAATGCTTTATTATCAATCTCAGTAAATTTAGATAATGTAAAAACGGAGGTAGGATTGGCAAACTAATATGCTGTGTGGCAATACAGTGTTCTAATACAGTGTTCAAATATGGGCAGAAGACTGGACAAGCTTCTGCAATCTAGCCCCAGGCATTAATGGAGTCTACACTCTCCAGAGCACATGGCAAGTAACTAGTTGTCACCTCCAGTCACTAACTCTACATGCCCTTCCCTCAGTCAATATGGTTTCTGGAAATACTACTAGAAGACTGGCTGTGGGGGAGGGAGTGTACAACAAAGAAGGTGGGCTCTCTCTTGAAGAAAGACCTGGCCAACCTTCTTGCAAGCTCTCTTACACACGGTGTCCCTTGGGGACAACATCTCTCTCTCTCTCTCTCTCTGCGGCTGCCTGGTAACACGTGATTCCAAGGAGTGGTAAATGTATCACATGTGTGAATGCTTGACTTATTATTTCAGCTAGTTGATTCCATTCAATCAATGAATAATTAGTGATAGCATAACCTAGTACCAGTTTTCGTATGTATCTGTAGTATTTGTATGTATTGTTTATTTGTATGTGTGTAGCCTCTATTAATTAAATATTGTTGAATTGCCGAAAGCAAGGAGTGTGGACTCTGAATTTACACTCAGTAGTTAAGAGTTATCAATAGCATAACTAGACATATTGGTGAAGATTTATATCTTTATCAGTAAAATATAATATTAATTTATTTCATTGGCGGGTCAGGTAATTATTTTCTACCACTTTTTGCTAGCTTGCACAGGGGGAGACAATCCAGTTTCCGGGTACAAGCTAGCTAAAAAGGGACAAAATAACGAACCAGTTTTGTTTTATTTCGTGTGAGCGTTTTCGGCAATACGTCCAGGGCCAGGACGTGCGGGATCCTAAAGAGGCAACCAGAGTGAAACGCAATTCGTAAGCCGGACATCATATCTGGAGGATCAAGGTTAATCCAGACGGAGGATTCAAAGCGGAGTGCACACCATTTGATTGCCTGAAGTCTGAAGACACAAATCGTGTAAGTAATTTATAATTTATTTATAAGAATGGAGATTGTAGCAGAATATGCAGGATGTAGCAGCTTTAACCTATTAATGATTGAAGATCAAAATGAATTTAAGAAAATGCACAGTTTATGGCTGCAATGTGAGAGAGAAAATACGAGAGTAGATAACAAGAAGTGGTGCTTGAACAAGGATAAACTGAAATTGCAGAACTGTATGAAGTTGTTAATGACATTAAGAAACCAACTAAATCGGTTACTTGTAATCCACAATCCAATGGCTCCAGTACAAGCTAGTAGTCATAAAAATACTGATTATCCAACATGTGGCTTGAATGCAGAATATGTTAACACATTGGAGGACAATTATGAAGCTAGAGGGGAGTTAATTTCATCACTTAGAACCTGTTTAGCCGCACAAACCCCAGTAGCTGTATGCAGCCGTGAGGGTCAGTTTGATGCAGTGGCGTAGCGTGGGGGGTGCAGGGGGGGCCGGCCGCACCGGGCGCAATATCTGGGGGGGCGCACTAGCCCTATGCGGCCGCGTGGCCGCCAGGGCCGTCTTTAACGCGGGGCAAACGGGCCAGCTGCCCTGGGCCCATTTACTCCTGGGGGGCCCCAAGGCAGCTGTCCCGTGGGCCCCCAGCCCCTGCTGCCGCGTTCACAGCGCATTGCGCTTGTGAACGCTTTTTTCCGGCAAGCCGCATCCGATGGATGCGACGGCCGGAAAAAAAAAAAAAAAAAACTGACGCCGGATGTGACGTCGCGTCACATCCGGTGTCTGCTTCCCTCCTCCGTGCAAGAGGGAAGACTGCACGGAGGAGACATCCGGCGGGGGACACGGAGCCGCTTCATGTAAGTACGGGGGGGGCTGGCTGGCACAATATTCCTGGTATCTGACTGGCACTATATTACTGGGCATCTGATTGGCACAATATTACTGGGTATCTGATTGGCACAATATTACTGGGTATCTGATTGGCACTATATTACTGGGTATCTGATTGGCACAATATTACTGGGTATCTGATTGGCACTATATTACTGGGTATCTGAATGGCACTATATTACTGGGTATCTGATTGGCACAATATTACTGGGCATCTGATTGGCACAATATTACTGGGTATCTGACTGGCACTATATTACTGGGTATCTGATTGGCACAATATTACTGGGTATCTGATTGGCACTATATTACTGGGTATCTGATTGGCACAATATTACTGGGTATCTGATTGGCACTATATTACTGGGTATCTGAATGGCACTATATTACTGGGTATCTGATTGGCACTATATTACTGGGCATCTGATTGGCACAATATTACTGGGTATCTGACTGGCACTATATTACTGGGTATCTGATTGGCACAATATTACTGGGCATCTGATTGGCACAATATTACTGGGTATCTGACTGGCACTATATTACTGGGTATCTGATTGGCACAATATTACTGGGTATCTGAATGGCACTATATTACTGGGCATCTGATTGGCACAATATTACTGGGTATCTGACTGGCACTATATTACTGGGTATCTGATTGGCACAATATTACTGGGTATCTGATTGGCACTATATTACTGGGTATCTGATTGGCACAATATTACTGGGTATCTGATTGGCACTATATTACTGGGTATCTGAATGGCACTATATTACTAGGTATCTGATTGGCACAATATTACTGGGTATCTGATAGGCACTATATTACTGGGTATCTGAATGGCACTATATTACTGGGTATCTGATTGGCACAATATTACTGGGCATCTGATTGGCACAATATTACTGGGTATCTGACTGGCACTATATTACTGGGTATCTGATTGGCACAATATTACTGGGTATCTAATTGGCACTATATTACTGGGTATCTGAATGGCACTATATTACTGGGTATCTGATTGGCACAATATTACTGGGCATCTGATTGGCACAATATTACTGGGTATCTGACTGGCACTATATTACTGGGTATCTGATTGGCACAATATTACTGGGCATCTGATTGGCACAATATTACTGGGTATCTGACTGGCACTATATTACTGGGTATCTGATTGGCACAATATTACTGGGTATCTGAATGGCACTATATTACTGGGCATCTGATTGGCACAATATTACTGGGTATCTGACTGGCACTATATTACTGGGTATCTGATTGGCACAATATTACTGGGTATCTGATTGGCACTATATTACTGGGTATCTGATTGGCACAATATTACTGGGTATCTGGCACTATATTACTGGGTATCTGAATGGCACTATATTACTGGGTATCTGATTGGCACAATATTACTGGGCATCTGATTGGCACTATATTACTTGGCATCTGATTGGCACTATATTACTGGGCATCTGATTGGCACTATATTACTGGGTATCTGATTGGCACTATATTACTTGGCATCTGATTGGCACTATATTACTGGGCATCTGACTGGCACTATATTACTGGGCATCTGGCTGGCACAATAATACTGGGCATCTGACTGGCACAATAATACTGGGCATCTGACTGGCACTATATTACTGGGCATCTGGCTGGCACAATAATACTGGGCATCTGACTGGCACAATAATACTGGGCATCTGACTGGCACTATATTACTGGGCATCTGGCTGGCACAATAATACTGGGCATCTGGCTGGCACAATAATACTGGGCATCTGGCTGGCATAATATTACAGGCATCTGGCTGGCACTATATTACTGGGCTCTGACTGGCACAATATTACAGGCATCTGACTGGCATAATATTACAGACATCTGACTGGCACAATATTACAGGCCTCTGACTGGCACAATATTCCTGGCCTCTGACTGGCACACTATTACAAGCATCTGACTGGCATAATATTACAGGCATCTGACTGGCATAATATTACAGGCATCTGACTGGCACAATATTACAGGCATCTGACTGGCACAATATTCCTGGCCTCTGACTGGCACACTATTACAAGCATCTGACTGGCATAATATTACAGGCATCTGACTGGCATAATATTACAGGCATCTGACTGGCACAATATTACAGGCATCTGACTGGCACAATATTCCTGGCCTCTGACTGCACACTATTACAGGCATCTGACTGGCATAATATTACAGGCATCTGACAGGCACCATATTCCTGGGCTCTGACAGGCACAATATTCCTGGGCTCTGACAGGCACAATATTCCTGGTATCTGACTGGCACAATATTATTGGTATCTGACTGGCACAATATTACTGGTATCTGACTGGCACATTATTACTGGGCTCTGACTGGCACAATATTGCAGGCATCTGACTGGCACAATATTGCAGGCATCTGACTGGCACAATATTACTAGGCTCTGACTGGCACAATATTACTGGGCTCTGACTGGCACAATATTACTGGGCTCTGACTGGCACAATATTACTGGCATCCGAAAGTTACAATATTACTGGCATCTGAATGGCACAACAATTATGGCATATGTGTGTGTGTGTGTGGGGGGGGGGGGGGGGTAACATTAGAGGTACAGGATTGAGGAAGTTGGCTCCATCTAGCCCAGTCTTGGATCATCTCCAGGGTATGGTTCCATTTTGATGTTTAGTTTTTGTTCTTGATATTGTTTGTCGTTTACGATGGTTGTGAGACGACATATAATAGCATGGCCCATGCTAGGTTACTACATGTGTATATTTGTATTCATAGACCTGCTGAAAATGTGGAGAATGTGTGTAATGCATGTTCGCACTCAATAAAGTGTTGGAAAATAAACTTGTATTTAGATGCATTTTACTTTAATTACATAAGTATTTTCATAACAAACAATACATGTGCTTGGGGGGTAAGGGTTTCTTTAACTAATCTAGTAGAAGAGACTCGAGTGCTAAAATCCACGGGTTAGGGGGCGCAAATTACTTGCCTTGCCCCGGGTGCTGACAACCCACGCTACGCCACTGGTTTGATGAGACAAATAAAGAAGCCCCAAATACTTTATCAGACAGATTGGACATGTGGGAAGCTCCTGTATTAACCCCTTGCACAACAAAGCTCCCACAGTCACAGTCTAAGAACTGCACTTTAACCACTGCACAGAGTGATAGGATTGGTAGTCCTGCCATATACAATGGGGAGGATCCTAACCTCCATACTGCCCAACAGTTGGACAGACAGAAATTAGTTAATCG
Source organism: Pelodytes ibericus (assembly GCA_036172795.1). Taxonomy (NCBI): domain Eukaryota; kingdom Metazoa; phylum Chordata; class Amphibia; order Anura; family Pelodytidae; genus Pelodytes; species Pelodytes ibericus. The sequence goes on from CM069862.1 coordinate 147,018,672, forward strand.
CTTGGTAAAGTTAAAACCTTTGTTTCCAAAATATGATGGCAATACAGATGTTTTATCAAACATGTCCAATTTTGAAATGGCAGTCAAGCAATACATGCTCTCTGCTAAAGAAGCATGCATCATGCTAAAATTGTGGCTACCAGGTCAGATTGCATGTAGGCTAAAAACACCCGTAAGTGAACCTGTTAATTCAGAAAGAGATTGGTTTAATGATTTTAATTGGGGTACAGAGGAAGACCGGTTAAAATCAGTTTCTAAACTGGTAAATGGGAACAGAAACCTAGATAGCCATGTGCTTGCAGAAATGACAGTGAATATAGATGATGATCCTTGGGAATTTGCATCTAAATTTGTGCAAGTATATAGGCTAACTCATCGTGTACCACCAGACCAAACTCCTCCTGATTTATTACAGTACTTAATAAAGAAATTTACATACTTAGACCCTCTAATGCAAATGTTAGCAGATCAAAAGGAAACTTTAGAAGGCGTATTAACTATTATTGGGAAAGCAAGGCAGAATCTGTTAACAAAAGGAGTAAGGCCTTACAAAATTGCAACTGTATGTGATAGCAATGAAAAGATTGCAAAGAATTCACCAGCCCCATTCAAAGGTATTTGCTTCTATTGTTTAAAGCACGGACATACCCAATTCTCATGCAGGGTTAGGAAAAGAGATCACAGGTCAGTGAGAAAGGTGCTTTCAAATGTAAATGCTTCTGATCCTTGGAAAGGTAATCAGTATCAGCAAGGATCATGGAGAACTCACAGAAGGAAGCCACCTGATAAAACAGGCCAGGAATATGCTTATAAATTCCAGCCTACAGGTGACCTGTATGGTGTAGTAAAAAGTATTTTAAAAAACATAATTTTTGAAGAGAAAAACAAAAGGAATCAGGGGGGCAGTCCCTCTCTCATCCCATTTTATAATTAATGTTTACAGGTTTGAGGTGATAGGATCAGTCTATCCACCCGTGTCCATAGCATAATGTACGGTGTAATTTTTCTAATGTTTCTAGTTTTTCAACAGGTAAAGCAGCTGTTTCTTGTTTTACTGGGTGCAGTCCCAACCTCAAGAAGTCCTGCTTGCAATTTTTATTTTTGTTTAAACCTTGTCTGAGAAGTTTAATTGCTTTCAGTGGGACTAGGGGGGTCCTGGTCTCCAAACATTTGTGTTTGTTGTGGTTTTGTTATTTTATAGTAGGTCTGATGTATATCAGAACCAGTTATGCAAGTGCTACTATAGGTACCCTTATGAGCTCATGTAATGGTAATAAAACCTATAGCACTATGTCAAATGTCCACTCCCATGAGAGAACTTGTGTTATGTGACCAAGATCTCAACCAAATTTAGGAGCAGATGAGCTCACTGCTACCTTTTGCTGCATCAATTCTTCCCCACATTGGCTGTAAACATCTGTCTAAAACGTAATTGTTTTAGAAGGGGGGGATTGGGATTGATAGGCAATGTGGTCAAGTGATCAAACATTTTCATGCAAATTGTCCCTGGGAAACAATTTGGGAAGTTTGATTTTACATTAGGGATTTTTCAGGTACCATAGTACCTAGATAGATATTTTATTGTAAGTAGGCCAGAATGCAGCCTGGTCTAATGTAGGGTCTATGCGGCCCAATGTTTTGTTTTTGAGGACTATTGTCCAAGATGTATCTGCTAAGAATTGATACTGCTCTTGATCTTTTACAGATTTTGCCATGAGAAATCGGAAGAAGACCAGAGCCAGCTATCTGCCACCGGAATCAGAAAGCAGAAAGTTTTTTCGCAGCAATAAGCAATCGATTGGAAACAGCAATAGGTTTATTCATTTTGGGACATTTCACAGATGTATTGGACTTTGATTGAAACTTTCACAGAGCAACAAGTCAAGTTTTGCAAAAGGCAATTTGTGTTCCAGTTTAAGAACTACAGCTTAGTAGTTATTTTTTGGGGACACAAGAACGTTTTGTTTGTTTTTATGGACTTATTGCTCTCATCATGACCAAGAAAGAAGAGTCACGATCAGTTAAAGTGGGGTCCCAGTAAATAAAGATCAGCTATTTTCTAGGCCCTAGTAGCGATGCAAGCTATGAATCTGCATTAGGAATGTGTCCACTGCATTACTATATGTTTCCAATGTTGCTGCTGTTTATTGTCAGTTTATTATGTGTTTTATTTCTGTAGGTTTTATGTTGTACTTGTGTGCACATATTATTTGTCGTTTCGTTTTAGCTTCTTTCCCATCCACTCACAGTTCCTTAGCATAATCCCTTACACATACAGTGACATGCTAGTCTAACAGCCATAAAATGTAAGGTTGTGTGAGAATGCAGCATTCTCTTGTATGTGTGTAGTGTGATTCATGTTATTTGTGGAGTATGAATGCAATGCTACTTACTGTTTCACCTTGTGGTTAGTATCGTGTATAAAAGCAGCATGGATAGGTAGCATGTGTATTTGTCATACTTGTGGTGTGGGTTGGTGTGTGGAAGTATTGGATGTGTGTGCGCATGTGTGTGGAGTGAACATCTGTGGGATACACTCTGCAGCACCGTGCAGCACAGTGAATGTACCAACACCTGGAGTGCTTGTGGGATGTCCTAGTACTGAAAACCATTTAACCTTTGGTATGCCAGTATCACTACTTACCCTAGAATGTTCCCATACTACATCTCATTTAGCATAACTAATTATATGCAAAGGGTTTGTGGAAAGGGTTGTATTACGGAGGGTACATTTTGGCAGAAATTGGTTATGTGATTTCATTCAAACTATCTATGGGCCAAACATCTACAAGACTTTGGGAAATGTGTTTGTGATAATTGTATTGTGTATTTCTGTAGTTTGTGTTGTTATTCAGGTTGGTGTGTGCTGTTGCAGTTACTCATTGGTTGGGCGAGTATATTCATTTCTAGTATACCATGGAAGTCTCTATTGATATGGTGGGCTAAGCGCGCACATAGTTGATACATTGCAGGATACTCTTTCCTTCTCTTATCTCTTATCTTTTGGTGGGATTCAAAGAGCTCACGTGTCTTATCCACTTTATTGTCAATAGGAGGGATGTAAAAACGGAGGTAGGATTGGCAACCTAATATGCTGTGTGGCAATACAGTGTTCTAATACAGTGTTCAAATATGGGCAGAAGACTGGACAAGCTTCTGCAATCTAGCCCCAGGCATTAATGGAGTCTACACTCTCCAGAGCACATGGCAAGTAACTAGTTGTCACCTCCAGTCACTAACTCTACATGCCCTTCCCCCAGTCAATATGGTTTCTGGAAATACTACTAGAAGACTGGCTGTGGGGGAGGGAGTGTACAACAAAGAAGGTGGGCTCTCTCTTGAAGAAAGACCTGGCCAACCTTCTTGCAAGCTCTCTTACACACGGTGTCCCTTGGGGACAACATCTCTCTCTCTCTCTCTCTCTGCGGCTGCCTGGTAACACGTGATTCCAAGGAGTGGTAAATGTATCACATGTGTGAATGCTTGACTTATTATTTCAGCTAGTTGATTCCATTCAATCAATGAATAATTAGTGATAGCATATACCAACCTAGTACCAGTTTTCGTATGTATCTGTAGTATTTGTATGTATTGTTTATTTGTATGTGTGTAGCCTCTATTAATTAAATATTGTTGAATTGCCGAAAGCAAGGAGTGTGGACTCTGAATTTACACTCAGTAGTTAAGAGTTATCAATAGCATAACTAGACATATTGGTGAAGATTTATATCTTTATCAGTAAAATATAATATTAATTTATTTCAGATAAACAATATACATTATAATTTACAAACTACAAAAACAACATAAAAATAGCAAATCAAAGTACTGAGAGAAGGATAGGGATCTCCCCAATAAGTGTTTTTTTATGGAGAACCCTATCATAGTGGCTACACTTACCCACTTTATATTCTCATCAATAACGTCTGCATTATTCAACAGTGTGACATTGTAACATTGCCACATGAACATGCCCACATCAGATAATAGTCCAATAGCAGCTAATGAAAAGGGGTGAGTCCATCCATTCTTTACCAGGCAACACTGAAATAAAAAAAACAATTAATACCAGAAAAGTGCCTCTGATGCTCAAAAAATCCATCTCAACAGTTAAAATACATGCTTAATTGTGATATACCTTTTTTTTAAAGTGAACAGGTGAAATGGAGCAATGTTTGAGGCCCATAAACTTGGCCCCATAGTTTGATTACATAGATGTGAGTATCTTTCTCCTATTTTCTGTGATCTATGAATATTGTGTATATTTATTTATTGAGAAATCTGGATATACTATCCTGTGAGTCATTCTATATTGAAATGTAACCTCTCAACAGTTGAACTTTATAAAATATCCTAGTTAAAGATCACGAATGAACACACAAATAATTGTTTATAAAATTTTTGTAATATCTAAAACATCCCAAGATGACATGAATACTTTATGTTGAGTTTCCCTGCCAATAACTTTTTCTGACCACTTTAAATATTAGTTACAATTAGTGTTGAGCGAACCTGAACCACACTGTTCGGGTTCGTACCAAACATTAGGGTTTTTGGACCCCAGACCCGAACACGGACATTCCACTGTATGTTCGTGTTGGAGTTTGGGGTTCGGCGATTTAATGGCGCATTTTGAAAGGCTGCAGGGCAGCCAATCAACAAGCGTTTGACTTGTTTGTGCTTAGAAGCCATCACAGCCATGCCTACTAATGGCATGGCTGTGATTGGCCAGTGCAGCATGTGACCCAGCCTCTATATATAAGCTGGAGTCACGTACACGCACATCACATGAGCTCTTCTTAGTGTAGGGAGAGGATAAAGAGAGATTACAGATGTTGTAAACTACATAAAAAATGCAGATCATCCATGGACTTCAAACTTACATTTTGACAGGATACATCTTGAAAGTGTGACAAAATTCTTAATGGTTACATTTTAATAATAGAAGTATTCTGAATTCTCGCTTATATTTTTCCGTAAACCCCTTCCCGACGTTAGGACGTTTAAGTGCCTTAAAGTCGTTAGGAGGGCATAGTACGTCCTGTAATAAACAGCTCATCGTGGCACTCCGCGACGAGCTGTTTTCGGATCCCGCTGCAGGCACTTGCAACGGAATCCCACCTGTCATTTGAGGCCACTTTGAGTGGAATCAGTCTGAAAGGGGAAATGTAGCCGGGGCTCAAAGCGAGCACCAGCTACATTTCTCCAAATCGCTCTGTGCCCGAACTTCCGCGTTCGGACACGCCTCCGTGACGTCACACGTGACGTCCGGAGGTCTCGCGGATTTTTTTGCAGGGACCCACAGGGTCTGTTAAGACCCTGATCGGGTCTCTGCGAGAGTGTTCTTGGCTACCGATCCCCTTGTGATCGGTGGCCAGGAACCAATCGTGACGTTTTGGTGCTTGCGTCATTTGGGACACAAGCACCATGCGTCATGAAGGGGTTAAAATGCACCTGTCACAAACACACACAAAAAAAACATTGTTGTCCTTTAAAACAGTTAACCTCAAAATTGTGCAAGCCATTTTAAAAATGCTGGAGAATTCAGAGGTGTTTAGAGGTGATAATAGATTTAAGGATGACCTTTGGTGCATTTCTATTGTACAAGTTGCAGATTGTGCAGGCAATTGTTGTTCTTTTCCTTAAAAAGGTCTTGTCTGCTCCTTAGTCAACTTGAGATGCATGAAAACAGTCAGTCATTTACCTACCACACCTCAGCTTTGATCGGTCTATTCACTAAAATTTGACTTTGGAGGTTAACTTTAATTTTGTAACGAAATCAAATTCAGCACCTGCATTTCACTTAGAAAAAACACCAGGATCGAATCTTCCCCATTGAAAATTATTGGGAGGGGAAATTACCAAAGCTATTTTTGAGACTAAGTCGACCTCCTCGAGCTAGTCATGAATTTTAGTGAATAGACCCTGTAGTTTGTGATTGTAAATTACAGATTGATATTTGAGAATAAATATTTTCTGTGTAATCTGTAGAAGGAACCTGTGAACTTTACTTAGGGTTTCAAATTGATCCAACCATAATTAATTGAATTTTTTCAGCTATAAGGCATCCAATCAATCTCAATATATGGAAGATTTTCTTGGGTGGTTTTGGTTACCCAGTGGCCGAGCACACCAAAGCAAGCTCCAAGTAGTTCCCTGGCCTGGCAGTTCTTTAGACAATGTGCTGACGACAAGACACGAGGTGTTTGCAAGCTGTGCAATCAGAACCTGAAGCGAGGCATAAACGTGCTAAACCTGAGCACAACCTGCATGACCAGGCATCTACATGCAAAGCATGAGCTGCAGTGGAGTAAGCATCTCAAAACCCAAGAAAGGTCTCAGGCTCCTCCTGCTTCCTCTTCTGCTGCTGTCTTGGCCTCTTCCTCCAGCTCTGGAGTCACAGTGGCACCTGCCACCGAGCAAATAGAGGAAGTGGCAGCAACGCCACCATGTCCGTCACCGTCCCCAAGCATCAAAACAGTCTCCCATGGAAGCGTTCAGCTGTCCATCTCACAAACACTGGCGAGAAAGAGGAAGTATGGCCCTACCCACCCGTGAACACTGGCCCTGAATGCCAGCATTTCCAAATTCCTGTCCATTGAAATGCTGTCATTCCGTCTGTTGGAGATGGACGGTTTTAAAAACCTGATGGCGGTGGCTGTCGCACAGTACGTGGTTCCCAGCCACCACTACTTTTCCAGGTGAGCCATCCCTTCCCTGCACAAGCAATTGGCAGACAAAATCAGGTGTGCACTGCGTAACGCCATCTGTGGCAAGGTCCACATAACCACAGATACGTGGACCATTAAGCAAGGGCAGGGACGCTATATCTCCCTAACTGCACACTGGGAAATTGTAGTGGCGGCTGGGCCTGAGGCAGATAGCAGTTTGGCACATGTCCTTCCACCACCGAGGATTGCAGGGCATTTCTTTTTGCCTCCTGTTGCCTCCTCCTCCTACTCAACTTCTTCCTTCTCCTCTACCACCTCCTCTACCACCTCCTCATCCGGTCAGCGTAACACCTTCACCACCAATTTCAGCACAGCCAGGGGGAAACGACAGTAGGCTCTTTTAAAACTCATGTTTGGGGGGAAAACCCCACAGCGCGCAGGAGCTGTGGACGGGCATGGAACAACAGACCAATGAGTGGTTGTTGCCACTGAGCCTCAAGTCCGGCCTAGCCGGTTTGACGCACATCCCTTGCCTGGCGCATGTGCTGAATTTGGTGGTGCAGATATTCCTGAAAAACTACCCAGGTATATCATAGCTGCTGCAGAAAGTGCGGGCCGTCTGTGCGTACTTTAGGCGTTCTCACCCTGCTGCTGCTCGCCTGTCTGCCTGCAGCGTAACTTAGGCCTTCCCGCTCACCGCCTCATATGCGACGTGCTCACAAGGTGGAACTCCACCTTGCACATGCTGGAGAGACTGTGCGAGCAGCAGCAGGCTGTAGTGGAGTATCAGCTGCAGCACGCATGGGTCAGTCACTCTGTGGAACAGCATCACTTCACCATCAATGAGTGGGCCTCCATGCAAGACCTGTGTGCCATTTTGCACTGTTTCGAGTACTCCACCAACATGGCCAGTGCCAATGATGCCGTTCTCAGCCTTACTATCCCGCTTGAATGTCTCCTTGAAAAAACACTTAGGGCGATGATGGAAGAGGATGTGGTACAGGCACAAAGAGGGGGTGCTATTTTATGGCTCAGCTGTATTTTAAATTTGTATGTATTTTATGTTATTTTAAGTTATTTCCCTATCCACATTTGCTTGCAGGGCACTTGTCCTACTCCTACCCACATTTTACTTCCTTTTGCAGCCCTCTAGCCCTTTCCATGACTTTTTAGAGGCATTTTAGTGGCCAAAAGTTTGTGTCCCCATTGATTTCAATGGGGTTTGGGTTCGGGGTCAGGTTCGGGGTCAAGTTCGAGCACGGACCCGGACATTTTTTCGAAGTTCGGTCTAACCTACCGAACCCGAACATCCAGGCGTCCGCTCAACTCTAATCCTGGCATATTTAATGGCTAAATCCTGGCATATTGAGTGGCATAATAATCCTGGCATATTGAGTGGCTAAATCCTGGCATATTGAGTGGCAAAATAATCCTGGCATATTGAATGGCTAAATCATGGCATATTGAGTGGCAAAATAATCCTGGCATATTGAATGGCTAAATCATGGCATATTGAGTGGCAAAATAATCCTGGCATATTGAATGGCTAAATCCTGGCATATTGATGGGTTAAATACTGGCATATTTTAATTGGCAAAGTGATGCTGTGGAATGGTCTGTGGGGCAAAAGAACATGTACTATGAGGAAAGTGACACTGGCTAGTTCTGTGGGGCAAAGTGACACTGTGGCATGCCAAATCATGTAGGTGCAATATGAGTGCTGTGAGTGCAATGTAGGTGCATGGCAAGTTCTGTGGGTACTGTATGGTGCTGTGTTAAGTCCTATAGGTGCAATGTGGGTACAGAGGAAGGGAATAAAAAATAGGAATGCAATTTTTCAATAACATTTTCATTAAATATAATATTAAATATTTGGCATATTATTTGTGGCATATTTCTTGGGCCCCATGTGTGGCATAATTAAGGGGCTCTTTTGTGTGGCATAATTATGGTGCACTTGTGTGTGGCATAATTAAGGGGCGCCTGTGTGTGTTGCATAATTAATTGGGCTCCAAGGTGAGGCATAAATAATGGGGCTCTGGTGTGGCATAATTTATGGGGCTTTGGTGTAGCATAATTTATGGGGCTCTTGTGTGGAATAATTTATGGGGCTCTTGTGTGTCATAGTTATGGGGCTCCTGTGTGTGGCATAGTTAAAGGGCTCCTGCATGTGACATAATTTGTGGGGCTTCTGTATGTGGCATATTTATTGGACCATCCAACTGGCATTACTAAGGAATCTGTTTGGCATGGTATTGGAGGAAATCCAGGGGGTGACACCATGAGTTACCGCAACGGGTGACACCAACCCTAGTGATGCCTCTGACTGTAAGCATTACATTTCATCAAGGAAATTCATCTTAAGTCTCATGCATTGTGATTGGCTGGATGGCAGGTCAAAGGAATCATCCAATCACAGGAAAGATCAAATGAGCAAGAAACCAATGTAAGGGGAAGGTTATGAACGTGAATGTGCAAATTAATGTGATTGAAAGAAAGGCCAAAGAATGGCAGCTCCTGTCATTTGGTCATTTCTAATTACTTACATTTGAGACTTTCTTGAAACCCCTCCATATGGGTATATTTACAGGTATATTAACACATGTCTTTTAACTAGTATAGCAGGAGAACTAGAATATATGACTTGGGGTAGGATGATATATTTTGTTGGTAAGTTTGATTGAAATTGTAATAAATAATTCTAGGGAGATTACATTTTGTTTTTGGTTAAGTAGAACTGACAAGGGCAGGTTAGAGGGCAAGAAGGGCTACCATGCAAATAATTAATTGGACAGTTGAAACAATTGCTTGTGAAGGTAAATGTTGCAATGAGGTCAAGGGTCATTAGGGGAATTAATGTATGATCAAGTAGTTTGCAAGATATATGGCACTAACATGTTTGATATACAGTATGTACACATGAAATATAAGATTCGGGATCAAAAAGAGTTGATCGTAGGACACATTATTATGCAAACAGCCAATCAAATAAGCCCTAAATATGTGATACCACAAATAGCTTATTATCAGTTTGAATTACGTCTTTGTTCTGGCACTGTTAGGGATTCACTGAGAGTCAGGAGGAAATTGGCAACAAGGGTAAGGTTCTAAGTGGACATTTTTTTTTTTTATTAAAATTTGATTTGTGGAATTTGGACCACTAGTTTGTTTTACTTGATATTCCAAATATGGCTACACCAGTGAGTGAGATAACACGTAAGAGTAAAACAAGCATACAGCTTCAGGAAGATCCTTTCTCTGCTTCTTGTATAGGCTTTGTGTGCCATCCCTTTTGTTGAGTACTGCAACTATAGTTCAACAACATTACAATGTAAATGGCAGAGGCGTCACTAGGGGTGGGCTACAGGGGCTATAGCCCCGAGTCCCCCCTCCATAGCCCCGAATGGAGACTCCAGGGCTATAATTGTTTAAAAAAAATAAAAAATCCCCCGGTGAGCTTTCCTCCGTCTGGGACATGGTCCCAGAATCGGAGGATTAACCTCACGCGAGGGTGAGGGCCGATCGGGAGGAGAGGCTGCTATAGGGAGCTCTCTCCCTAGCCTCTCCTCATTGAGGTGCGGCCCACAGGCATGTGCCTACGGTGACCGCACCTCCTGGCCATAGAGACCACAGCGCTCCGCCCCCGTTGCGCTGTGAGAGCTGCTCGCCGGATGTCAGGTGACATCCAGCAGAAGATCCTGGATAACGGACCAACTGTAAGGTAAGTAAAAATAGAAGAAATGTGTGACTGTGTGCAGGGCCGGACTGGGAATAAAAGCCAGCCCTGGAAATAATTTTGCACCAGCCCCATAACGCCAACATCATGTAATTATTTTCTTGTTCATAGAAGGGAAAACCATGCATTTTGAAGCACATTTCAAGAATATGTTATTTATAGACAAGACAGATATGAACACATGTAGGGGTCTGTATATAAAAAAAGCTAATTCTGGTGCAAAGTGGCAAAAGGGAATCACTCAGCCCCCCCCCCCCCCCCCATAAGTTTGCAGAACTACATTTCCCATACTCTTAGCTTAAAGAGTAGTATGGGAGTTGTTGTTCATCAGCAGCTAGAAGGCTGCAGTTTGCCTGACCCTGATCTAGTCAACTTTAAAAATGGCAAAAATGTTTGCCATTATTATAGTTGGCTGTAGGGTATTGACTAACCTTTCAGCCCCAGCTGCTGTGGACTGCAGTTCCCATGATGCTCAACCAACCATTCGGCTGGTTGTGCACATATGTATCTCAGTCCAGAACAACTAGGCTGTTTGGGGTTAAGGAGTAAGGAATTTGCATTATTAGGAGCACTATATTTATACATTCCCTCATTATGTTTAGTAGAAAGGACATTGAATAAAATAGCACACAGTACCAACCAAGTTAATAACAATGAAATTGCTAGACTGTCTGAACCAGGGCTCCTAACGTTTCTGATAGTTTTAAAAGCACCATTTTCCTGGCTACTAAAAATAACCAGATTCACTCCTGGTTTGGTCTGGCTCACACATATACACACACAGTTACATCCCTCCCCAGGCTTCCTGCATGGTGCTTGTACCTAGGCTGCCCCCTCCCCAGGCTTCCTGCATGGTGCTTGTACCTAGGCTGCCCCCTCCCCAGGCTTCCTGCATGGTGCTTGTACCTAGGCTTCCCCCTCCCCAGGCTTCATGCATGGTGCTTGTACCTAGGCTGCCCCCTCCCCAGGCTTCCTGCATGGTGCTTGTACCTAGGCTGCCCCCTCCCCAGGCTTCCTGCATGGTGCTTGTACCTAGGCTGCCGCCTCCCCAGGCTACCTGCATGTTGCTTGTACCTAGGCTGCCCCCTCCCCAGGCTTCCTGCATGGTGCTTGTACCTAGGCTGCCCCCTCCCCAGGCTTCCTGCATGGTGCTTGTACCTAGGCTGCCCCCTCCCCAGGCTTCCTGCATGGTGCTTGTACCTAGGCTGCCCCCTCCGCAGGCTTCCTGCATGGTGCACTGTATGTTGTCCAACCCCTTTGACTGCAGAGCAGCATGCTGGCTCGTGTCTCCTTACCCAGCAGCTCTTGTACGCAGGTCCTGCTGTCTCAGAAGACAGGCGGAGGGGCAAGTGTTACTTTACCAGCATTGTGATTGGCTGGCTAGGGCATGTGACCTGTTTCCTGCATCCTGATTGGTGAAATGGTTCACTGCTTTCCCGATGATATGAATCTGTGCCGACAGACCATCTGCTCTCTCGCAGTTGCAGCCACTCTTTAAAGTGGCCTCAGGACAGCCGGCCTACCGGGAAATTTCCCGCTGTCCCGGTAGGCCAGTCCGGCCCTGACTGTGTGTGGGTGTCTAGGTGTGTGTCAGGCTGTCTCAGTGTGTGTAAGTGTGTGGGTGTCTCAATGTGTGTAAGTGTGTGTCTGGGTGTCTTAGTGTGTGTCTGGGTGTCTCAATGTGTGTAAGTGTGTATCTGGGTGTCTCAGTGTGTGTCTGGGTGTCTCAATGTGTGTAAGTGTGTGGGTGTCTCAATGTGTGTAAGTGTGTGGGTGTCTCAATGTGTGTAAGTGTGTGGGTGTCTCAATGTGTGTAAGTGTGTGTCTGGGTGTCTCAATGTGTGTAAGTGTGTCTCTGGGTGTCTCAATGTGTGTAAGTGTGTGTGAGGTGTCTCAATGTGTGTAAGTGTGTCTCTGGGTGTCTCAATGTGTGAAAGTGTGTGTGTCTCAGAGTGTGTGAATGTGTGTGGGAACCTCAGTGTGTGTGAATGTGTGTGGGTGTCTTAATGTGTGTGAGTGTGTGTGGGTGTCTCAATGTGTGTGTGTGGGTGTCTCAATGTGTGCGTCTGGGTGTCTCAATGTGTGCGTCTGGGTGTCTCAATGTGTGCGTCTGGGTGTGTGTGTCAGGGTGTTTACGTAAGTGTATGTGTGTGTAAGGGTGTTTGCGTAAGTGTGTGTATAAGGGTGTAAGTGTGTCTCAGGGTGTCTGTCTGTGAGAAAGCGAGAGACGTTGTGTGTGAGAGAGACAGTGTGAGTGTGTGAGAAAAAAACCCCCTATTAATTGTATAGGGACATTTAACAAAGGCTGGAGCCAAGTGAAAATTACCTTTAAAGATATTGGCCCACTCTGAAGGCCGATGATCACTTAACAGATGTAATCTCTGACAGAGCTGGCATTACAGCCAGAAGGGCCAAGAACATCAGGGACTTTACCACCCACAGCCATTAAAAATCCAATATATCTGTAACCTGGTTAAATAAACCAAAGGGAAGCTTTAAATGCAATACATGCAAAGCTTGTTGTTTTGTCACGCAAACAAAGACCTTCTCAGATGACAATGGGATCTTTTATATAAAGACTTTATAAACTGCAAAACTACTAGTAATATATATGTTCACATGCTCATGTGGCCTTAAATATATTGGTAAAACTATTCATCAATGGAGAAAACGAATCTGCGAACATATAAATTCAGTCACATCTGAAGCAGACACCCCTGTATCAAGACATGTACATGAACATCAAGGTGGTGACACTACAAGCTGCGTGAGCACGGCAAAACGCGTATCAGTATAGTTTATAATCACAATAATGTGTTTAACATTGGCATCTCACTGTCGGATATTTTAATGAACACCTCAATGTGGAATATTTTCATATTTTATTTGGCAATTTACAATGGCATATTTTGAATGGGCACCAGACTCTGGCATGTTTTAATGGACACAAGTTTGTGGCATATTTTAATGGGCACCTGTTTCGGGCATATTTTAATGGGCTCAAACTAGAAGAGAGAAGCAGTACTCACGTTGCTATGAATCCAGAATTTCAATTTAATATTCAGAAAAGTAGGTGATCTAAATAGCAGCATGCAGGGAAAGATACAATCAGATCTGAAAAGCTTGACATATTTTGTGCGTGTAGCACTTGAAATCATAAGCTCATTACACTCATGTGAAAGTGATACATTTAAATACAACAGATTATGACATCACTGAAAAAAGTAACCAATCCTCTATGTGCAGCATGGAGGGGAATAAGATTAAAAGTGAGAACGTGAACAGCCAAGGAAAAGATAAATAAAGTGAATGTATATTGACGTGACTAATTTACTAAGTGTACAAGCTTTAGCATATAAAGAAGGAACTCATTCAGTAACTTGTTTCAATGTAGCATTTCCGAAGGTTATAAGATGTTCACAAATAAATTAATTGCTCATGTGCCCACAACCATAACAAAATATTAGCTGACACAGGAGAGTACGCATTGACATAAGAAAATACCAAGATAGGAGAAATAAAAGGTGGAATCTTCTATGGATATTATATGGAGTAAGTGCAATGAGACACTCTAGTTAATATGTAAGACAAAGAAATGCAGCAAGTGATCGATCTGTGATCATATATAATGCAATACTTTAAAATGTGATTTTTCAAAACATCAAAACGTGGGCCCAGATTGCATCCCTTGACACAGTTTGAGTATTACATTATGAACAATGTATAAATGTATACATGGAAACCGGAGTCCTACTATATCCATGTAACCAGCATTGCATGAAGGCATAAATGGCTGTTATTTAGAAAAATATGCACAAGAGGAAGGTGTATCCTGGTATAAGGATAGTCGTAGGGAACAAGAAATGGATAGAGCACAAAATCATCTAATTCTAAAAGGGTTGTATAATGAAATATAAACATGATTAAAAAATAATAACACGCCGTATAATAACACAAGTGATGCATCAATAAAGGAAGAAATAATGCCTACTGGATCACATGAAGGGATTCTAATTAAAACTCGTTGTGTTCTTAAATGTGTGGTAAAATCCCAAATAAGGAAGATGTTTATCACAGTGTTAAACCCAAATGTGAGAATAATTTGTTTTTAAATATTTTAATAGGCTCCTGACTATGGAATATTGTAATAGGCACTTAGCTGTGGCATATTTTAATTGCCAAACTGTGGCACATGTTATTGAGAACATGATTGTGGTATACTTTAATGGGCACCTGACTATGGCATATTGGAATGGACACCTAGCTGTGCCATATGTTAATGGACAAACTGTGCAAATGTTACTGAGCACTTGACTGTGGTATATTTTAATGGGCAGCTGACTGTGACATGGTATATTTTAATGGACAAAGTGTCACTGGCGTCAATGCTAGTTCTGGCTGGAGTCCAGATGCAGGGGCAAAAGCAGGTGTAATACTGGTAAGGTGTATCAGATTAGAGACATGACATGCAGTTTAAGTTCTGTGGTCTACACCATGGAGTGCCTGTGTGGCCTCTAGTATGTAGGCAGGACTAGTCATCCCTTTAAAAAGTGACTTTATGAACATTATTAAAATATTCACAGGGGGTTTGAACAGAATTTACTTTCTAACATTTTAAAGAAAATCATAATAAAGACCCTAGGAAATTAAGAGCGTTAGTCATTGAACATGTGACAACTGGATTAAGAGGTGGTAAAAAAATTCCACAAACTTTGCCAGTGTGAAACATACTGGATTTTTAAACCTAAAACACTTTTTTTCCTCAAGGGCTAAATTATGATTTTGACAGTATTTGTTTCCAATGATTTATTGTTCTTTGACCATTATTGGTTAATGTAATTTTCATCTGATATATGTATATTAACTTCATCATTATCTTTCTGTATGTATAAATGATCTTTATCATTTATACATACGTATGTAAATTGAAAGTATCATTGAGAAAAAATGTGTTTGTTTGTTACTTCCCTTTAAGATAAAGGTTATGTTGTTCTTACATCAGTTATGGCACTGACTAAAACAGTTTCCTAAGACTAATGTTAGTTTAAGGCTTTTAATGAATTATCTGTGCCTCTTATATATTCTAGTAAAAATGCTTTTTCGTGACCTGTTATATATGTGCATGCAAATATAAATATTACTGCTTATTATTAAGGGTTTCAGGATGAGAAGATAGGGGTCAAGTATGGTTGTGCCCTGTCTAATATAGTCTCATTGTACATATAAAAAAGCAGAATGGCGCAGGATGGTGGTACCTTAAATTGAAAACAAATAATAATAGTGCAATACTGTGGAACACCACAATAATAAATATGAAGGGTGATAAATGCACTCACAAACCAACGTGTTTGATAATCAACAGCAACAAAACATGTGCAGGACCTGGTAGATGGTAAGTGCACTAATGGCCCCTGCTAAAAACAAACTCACAAGAAGTAAACGAACATATGCAGAAGAAGTCCAGGACCAAAAACGTAACCTGGATGAGGCAGGAGCAGAAAGCAAGATCAAGGTAGAAGAACTGTAGCTACCGGGGTTTCAGTCTTCTCTTGAGGAAGCCGCGACTGGAGGTCCGGCGAAACGCGTTGAGAAAGAGACCCCGGTAGCTACAGTTCTTCTACCCTGATCCTGCTTTCTGCTCCTGCCTCATCCAGGTTACGTTTTTGGTCCTGGACTTCTTCTGCATATGTTCGTTTACTTCTTGTGAGTTTGTTTTTAGCAGGGGCCATTAGTGCACTTACCATCTACCAGGTCCTGCACATGTTTTGTTGCTGTTCTTTATCTTCCAGAACCCATTAAATACTCGTGAAGGAATCACGGCATTTTATGATTATCAAACACGTTGGTTTGTGAGTGCATTTATCACCGTTCATATTTATTATTGTGGTGTTCCGCAGTATTGCACTATTATTATTTGTTTTCAATTTAAGGTACCACCATCCTGCGCCATTCTGCTTTTTTATATGTACATTGTTTGAGAGCATTCTGGAGAGTGCTTCAGAGGGCTGCGTTTGTGTGTAGTACCGCAAGTATCACTGTTATACCAATTTTAGCACTTTGTTTATTTTACACCTATCACTTTGTCTTTGCACTAATATAGTCTCATTGCAGACTCCCCTTTTTGGGTTGGCAAATACAAACATCATTGCTCATTATTAGGGGTTCCCAGAAGGTTGATTTAAGTGTTGAATATTGTGTGTTTATAAAATTGCCCCCTTATCCTATTCACTACGTGTGCACCCTTTGTCTGGCCAATATGCCGGCTATGTGACCAATCGGATTGGTAGCTTGGGCTATCTCCAATTAGCATGTGGTTACGTAATATGAGCTTGAGATGCAACATGTGTATTTACTAGACATGTGCATTCGTTTTTGGACAAATGCATTTTGGTCCAAAAATAGCATTTTCGTCCATTCGTCCGAAAAAGGAATAACGAGAATGCTAAACTAACGAAAGACGAATGAACGAATGGTTAAAAAACGAAAACCATTAGTCCATTCGTCCATTCGTGCTATTGGCATTCTATAAACCGAAATAGAGTCGGTTTATAGAATACCAATAGCAGTACAATTCTATTCTATAAACCGAAATAGAGTCCCCATTCATACGAATAAGTCAATTGACCTATTCGTATGAATGGGGACTCTAGTTCGGTTTATAGAAAGCCAATAGTATTACATGTATTCTATAAGCCGAAAGTCTATAAACCGAAGGTCGTTCGGTTTATAGACTTTCAGTTTATAGAATACATGTAATTCTATGCTATTCTAAAACCCGAAAGTCTATAAACCGAACGACCTTCGGTTTATAGACTTTCGGCTTATAGAATACGTGTAATACTATTGCCTTTCTATAAAACGAACGAGAGCCCCATTCATACGAAATTCTTATGAATGGGGCTCTCGTTCGGTTTATAGAAAGACAATAGTATTACATGTATTCTATAAGCTGAAAGTCTATAAACAGAAGGTCGTTCGGTTTATAGACTTTAGGTTTATAGAATACATAGAATTACATGTATTCTATAAGCCGAAAGTCTATAAACCGAAGGTCGTATAAGCAAGTGCCTCTCACAGAGTGAGCAAAAGGAAAGTCTGCATTTTCTATCCCCGATGGACTTTTCAACATAAAGTTTTGCCTTTTGGCTTGCATGTTACCCCTGTCACATTCCAAAGATTGATGGACAGAATACTAAAGCCACAAGTGTGATATGCAGCCGCATAATTTTATGACGTTGCAATACATAGTGAGGATTGGGAATCTCACCTTCCAAAAGTACAGGCTGTTTTAAACTCAATACAAAACATTGGCCTAACTGCTAACTCCAGTAAATGTACAATTGACCTAGAGGAAGCCAAATATTTGGGGTACTCCATTGGTAGTGGACTATTGAAGCACCAAGTTGCTAAAATTGAAGCCATACGAAATTGGCAAAGACCAGTAACTAAGAAACAGGTGAGAACTTTTCTTGGTCTTACAGGAGGTGTATATTTTACTTTGCTACCATTGCAAAACCATTAACTGACCTTACTAAAGCTAATGCTCCTGTAGTGGTAAAATTGTCCTCAGAGACTGAACAAGCGTTCAGAGAACTTAAAGAAGGCATTTGCGCTCAACCAGTATTGGTAACACCTGATTTTTCAAAAGAATTCATTTTACAGACAGATGCAGCTGATGTAGGGCTTGGTGCAGTCCTCTCTCAGGAAATTAAAAGAAACTAACTACTCTATTGTTGAGAAGGAATGTCTTGCTATAAAGTGGGCAGTAGAAGCACTCAAATACTATCTCTTGAGAAGAAGATTCAGACTAGTGACAGACCATGCACCTCGTACTTGGATGATCCAGAACAGGGAGAAAAACAGTAGAGTGACCCGTGGTTCCTTAGTTTCCAACCCTATCATTTTTCCATATGACTGGATGGAAACAGGGAAATGCGGATGAACTTTCATGGATGCACTCATTAATCTCCATGGTTGCTTAATCCACTAGGTCTGAGCTGGCGGGAAAGATGTGTGACCGAAATCAAGGAATCGTGCATAATGTAATATAGATATCTCCCCAAATACTGCACGATTTCTACTTGACCTTATGAAGAAGATTAGCCCCGGTGAAATGTGTTTTGTTAAATGAATAACTGCACTTCATCTAAGTGTATGTTTTGGGCCCTGGGGTGGGGCACTTGGAGAGTAGGGTGGGCCACTGCTCCACTCCACATTTTGGAGATTGCTGGGAGAAAGCAGGTGAGGAATCCAGTTCCAGTGTCTTATTTACCTCACCTGAAAAAGATAATTAATGGCAAGTGCTGTTAATACTCCCCTGCCAAGAAGGAGAGTAGATTTGTGTTTTGCATCCTATGAGGCATAACAGGAGCTAGAGACTAGAACAGAAAGGTGAATACATTTCTGTTGGAAAGAGCAGCAACTTTTTTTTTTATTTTTATATACTCTGCTGTAAGCTTTTGAATCTTGGAGCTACAATAAAAAGGTAACTTTTCCTAGACCAGCATGTGAATTGTCTCTCGGGAAGACTGTGTGTGGAACTCTAATTTCAGGACAGGGTACTTAAGAAAGAAGTACTTTTTGTCCCAATATTTAAAATTAGTGCTTTAAAATAGCCCCCTACCTTTGTCCCTGGTCACCCTTTGCCCTTTTAAATATGATTGCTGGAGATGCCACTGTCATCTAATGTTTGATTTACTTTATATGCATGACTTTGAAGTTGACATATGCTATTTCTTTTTTTAAATGTATGGGGGTCTTTTTATGTTTAGAATGCACATTAGATGCATGCATACCTCAGAGTTTTTGCGGGTTCAGTTTTGGACCACCGCAGTAAGTCGAATTCTGCTATAAAGTGAGTCACATCAGCCAAAATGATTAAGTACAACAAATAAATACTGTACATACTTTCTTTGAATGCTTAGAGGCCATTGTGAGTGATTAATTGGTCTAATTTCAATAAAATATTGTTGTGTCTGTGCAAATAGGGAAATGTAATATTCAAACACAGTCTGAAAGACTTGCTCGATGGATAATTGACACTGCTGTCAAGTGCAATAACTTCCAAGCACAATAAGTTGAAGCACAATAAAACAAGGTATACCTGTATGTGTATATTAATATATATGTATATGGCACGGTCTGGGCCATTAATTTTATTTGATATTTGAACTAGAGTGCAAAGTTTATTGGCAAAATGAATTACATTAGAATACATGTTTTATTATCTAACTTTAGAGTACAAGCTTTATTATCTATCTAAATTACAGTGAGTATAGTGTGAGCTTTTGAGGCTAACTATGTGGGCGTGTTTTGATGGGAGCGGTTTTGTTGGGTGTAGTTTTAGGAGGGCATCATTTCATCCTTGACCTAGCCAGCTCAAAGCAAAATCTAGTGCATAAAAAATATGTTGATAAAATGGATTCTATTTTACTGTGTACATGTCACAACAAAAATGTCCCTGGATTTCACTTGAAATATCTGGTCACCTAACTCTAAGATAAGATATTTCTTCAAGGGAAGGATAATTTGTTGCTTCATTGCTTTCTATAGTCTTTATTATTATGACATTTTCTGCTTGTTCATTTGTTCCTGGATGTTACTGCTAACATTTACCATGCTGTTCAGCAATAACTTGCTGTATTGATTGTGTGTGTGTGTGTGTGTGTGTAGGTATGTATGTATATATATATATATATATATATATGTATATGTATATATATGTATATGCGTAAATATCACAAAAGAAAGAAATAATGCCTACTGGATCATGTGAAAATCTCATAAGTCAAATCAAATAACTTACTATTAGAGTTGAGCGGACACCTGGATGTTCGGGTTCGGTGGGTTCAGCCGAACTTCGGTAAAAAGTCCGGGTTTGAGCTCGAACTTGACCCCAAACTTGACTCCGAACCCCATTGAAGTCAATGGGGACCCGAACTTTTGGGCACTAAAATGCCTCTAAAAAATTCCTGGAAAGGGCTAGAGGGCTGCAAAAGGAAGTAAAATGTGGGTAAGAGAAGGACAAGTGGGGAAAAGAAAAATGTCGGTGCGCTTAGCTAGTTACAGGCTCAAATAATATAAATGTAAAAATGATGCTTACCAAACAGGTGTGAGCATGCAACAAAAACAGTGTGATTGGCTGTACAATGTATACAAAAAACAAAAACTGTCTTTGCGCTTCTCAACCTAATAAAGTTGGCAACAAATATATAAATATAAATGAGAGGTTTTGGTTAAATGAATTGGCCAAAGCATAATTAAGCTCACCCGCCACCCGCCACGAAAGACATTCGGTTTATAGACTTTTGGTTTATAGAATAGCAATAGCATTACATGTATTCCATAAACCGAAAGTCTATAAACCGAATGTCTTTTGGTTTATAGACTTTCGGTTTACGGAATACATTTAATGCTACTGGCTTTCTATAAACCGAAATAGAGTCCCCATTCATAAGAAATTATTATGAATGGGGACTCTCTTTCAGTTTATAGAAAGCCAATATCATTAAATGTATTCCATAAACCAAAAGTCTATAAACCAAAAGACATTCGGTTTATAGACTTTCGGTTTATAGAATACATGTAATGCTATTGCTATTCTATAAGCCGAAAGTCTATAAACTGAATGTCCAACACGAACCCCGAACTCCAACACGAACATACAGTGGAATGTCCTTGTTCGGGTCCGGGGTCCAAAAACCGCAATGTTCGGTACGAACCCGAACAGTGCGGTTTGGGTTCGCTCAACACTACTTACTATCAGAAATCTATGTAAGACTCCTTGTGTTAATGTGTAGTAAACTGTATGGTAAAATCCCAAATAAGGAAGATGTTTATCACAGTGTGAAACCCAAATGGGAAAAAAAAATAAAAAAAAAAGACATCAATATTTTTATGGGCTCCTGACTGTGGCAATTTTAAATGGGCACCTGCTTGTAGCAATTTTAATGGGCAAAATGACTAGGAATAAACATTTAAAAGGGATAACAAAACAGAGATGGGAATGGGCTACAATTCCGTGAGGATGCAGCAATCTTGAATAGTAAAATCAGCCAAATCTTTGAGAACATTGAGGAATGTTCTTCTAACTCTGAGGCTTTTGTGAAGTGACACACTGCTTGCTTATTGTTTTAATCACATACTAAAGATTCACCAGTATAATTGTTAAACATCTTCAAAATGGTGTAGCTTTGGCTGAATTCCAGACAATAAGCAATTGCCAATCTTCAGCTATTCACTGAAGTGTCATATAATAATTACCTGACTCTACATTTTTGTGTGTGTGACTGAATACCGGACAATCAGTCATTATCTATAGATAATTTATCAGCTCCTCTGACTATATGGCAGACTAAGTGCCACTGCTTATCTCCATATTTTCTGGGAATAGTCAATAACATATTTTTTGGAGCAATTTAAGTGAGCACTAGACAATAAGCAATTACCCTCATTTTGTGACCTTTTAGATGATAAGTAATATGGTCCATTTTTTTCCAGCACATAATTTCTAATTGTGGGTGATACAGGTCTTTTGTCATGTGACCAACTGTCATGTGACCAACTGTTTGCTTTAAACTACATGCCAGAAATATTGGCTCTTCATTTTAATTTTTCCCTCTATCAATATAGACCCAGTGTCACTTAATGAATGCATCTTCTTTAATTAACAGAAAAACATATAGAAATATACTTAAATAAAGCCAATAAAATAATCTAAAAAAACACAAACGAGGGAAACGAGTCAAAAGTTCCCTGCACTTAACAAAAAATAGCTTGACACATCACGAAAAGCAGTTTTGATATTTTACAACCACCAAGAATTTCTGATCCTTAACCAATTTGTTGAAAGGTTTCAGGATTAAATCAGATAATCCATATTAAGCTCTTGCTATAAAATGCAATTTATTTTATCTCTTGCATCAAAATGGACATTATACTCCCTCCTTCCTGTCTATTGCCTGTCAGGGGAGTTTATAACTGAAATTAATCCAAGTAGGGTAGCGCTTGTTACTCTATGCTAAAAGAGAGAATACACAGGGAACTTATGTTCCCTACCCAACATGCTAACTTTTATAGTGTAAGCGACTATAAAATAATATAATCGGATATTATAGACTACTATGAATGTAGAGAACACATATTTATGAAAAATTATCTATACGCTGTGTTAGCAGAATTGCAAGAAAATGCACAAGTTAAGAGAAAAATATGTTTTAAATGATGTCTTTTGTTTATGACATCATCTTGTGACTTAATGTGCAAATTACACGATTTCATATTGAAAAGTTTTTCATTTGCATATGATGCCATAGGTGATGTCATAAACAGGACACAGCATATAAACATTTGGTTTAGTTATTTTAGTTTATGCATTTGCCTGCAATTCTGCTAACAGGATTATAATTTGTCATAATTTTTGTATTCTCTACATTCACAGTATAAACAATACTTTGGTGACAGAATCTATTTAATAAAAGCTTAAACCTTGTTATGTTCATAAAAACAGATTATGGTTATGGGGATGGGACTCTTCATCACGGCTGCTTCCGCGCAGCCGCTTCACTGCCGACTCTTCACAGCAAGACAGATCGTCGTTGGAGATTTCATCGCGGGACATTTCATCGCTAAAGGTAAGTATTTTAGCTATTTTACTTTGTTAGAATTAGGGTTTAGGGGGTTAATTTTAGTATTAGGGCTCGGGGGTTAGTATTAGGGTTAGTATTAGGGTTAGTATTAGGGTTTAGGGGGTTAATTTTAGTATTAGGGCTCGGGGGTTAGTATTAGGGTTAGTATTAGGGTTAGTATTAGTGTTTAGGGGGTTCATTTTAGTATTAGTGCTCGGGGGTTAGTATTAGGGGTCGGGGGTTAGTACTAGGGTTAGTATTAGGGTTTAGGGGGTTAATTTTAGTATTAGGGCTCGGGGGTTAGTATTAGGGTTAGTATTAGGGTTAGTATTAGTATTAGGGTTAGTATTAGGGTTTAGGGAGTTCATTTAGTATTAGGACTCGGGGGTTAGTATTAGGGGTCGGGGGTTAGTATTAGGGTTAGTATTAGGGTTTAGGGGGTTAATTTTTGTATTGGGGTTAATTTTAGTGTTAGTATTGGGGTTTAGTGTTTAGTGTTAGTCAGAGGCGTCGCTAGGGGGTGGCTACTGGGGCTGAAGCCCCGAATCTCCAGATCAAAGCCCCGAATGGAGACTTAGCCTCGAGTCTCCGATACTGTTTATTTTCCTCCCTCTGAGCCGGGACTTCTCCTCTGAGCCGGGACTTCCCCTCTGAACCGGAACTTACCCCCTGAGCCGGGACTTCATGCCGCCCTCACTGCAACACGTTTAAACCTCTTTGCTCTTTTTAATTTAATGAAAGAAGACTCTCCCTGCAGCCCTGATGCTCAGTGAGCAACTGGTAATTTAGTTTAAAAAAAAATCTGCTAAAGTGTCACTGCTGGCTGGGTGTCTGTGAGTATGTCTATGAGTGAGTGTCCATGTGAGTGTGTGTGCTGGCTGAGTGTCCATGTGAGTGTGTACTGGCTGAGTGTCCATGTTAGTGTGTGTGTGCTGGCTGAGTGTCCTTGTGAGTGTGTGCTAGCTTAGTGTCCATGTGAGTGTGTGTGTACTGACTGAGTGTCCATATGAGTGTGTGTGCTGACTGAGTGTCCATGTGAGTGTGTGTGCTGACTGAGTGTCCATGTGAGTGTGTGTGCTGGATGAGTGTCCATGTGAGTATGTGTGTGCTGCCTGAGTGTCCATGTGAGTGTGTGCTGGCTGAGTGTCCATGTGAGTGTGTGCTGCCTGAGTGTCCATGTGAGTTTGTGTGCTGCCTGAGAGTCCATGTGAGTGTGTGTGCTGGCTGAGAGTCCATGTGAGTGTGTGTACTGACTGAGTGTCCATGTGAGTGTGTGTGCTGGCTGAGTGTCCATGTGAGTGTGTGTGCTGGATGAGTGTCCATGTGAGTGTGTGTGTGCTGCCTGAGTGTCCATGTGAGTATGTGTGTGCTGCCTGAGTGTCCATGTGAGTGTGTGCTGGCTGAGTGTCCATGTGAGTGTGTGCTGCCTGAGTGTCCATGTGAGTTTGTGTGCTGCCTGAGAGTCCATGTGAGTGTGTGTGCTGGCTGAGAGTCCATGTGAGTGTGTGTGTGCTGCCTGAGTGTCCATGTTAGTGTGTGTGCTGGCTGAGTGTCCATGTGAGTGTGTGTGCTGACTGAGTGTCCAAATGAGTATGTGTGCTGACTGAGTGTCCATGTGAGTGAGTGTCCGAGTGAGTGTGTGTGTGTATTACAAGCTGTTTGGGCTCAGATGGCACAAGGCCAGTTCCCTGTGGGTACAGTATTAGAGCAGTTGTAAAGTCAGGCGCATGCAGCAGAGAATAGCGCAAGGGGTGCATGCTCTGCCCCCTCACACTCTGATACTGTAGGAGCACCGGAAGGCTTGGGAACTTGTTAATAGAACACCAGCTGCAGGGATTGGAGGAAAATAAATCTCTCTGTATGTTGGTGGGTGTTTATGTAAGGGTCTGTGTGACTGGTGTATGTGTGGCTGCGTATATGTTTGAGTATTTGTGGCTGTGTAAGTATGTGTATAAGTGTAAGTAATTAATGTGAGTTTGTTGTTGTTGTGAGTCTTATGGTGTATTGTGATATAGTAATGTGTGATACACTCACACAATACACATTACTGGGAATTTTATATATGAATATTTATAACGTAATTTTCTCAAGTTACAAAAATAGTACATCTATCAATATGTCCCCCTAGGGTTGCCACCTTTTCTACATAAAAATACTGTCCATTCTACTGCCTTTACATTGGCCTCACACCAATTTTTTATATCTATATCTATATCTATTTCTGTCTATATGCCCCACTAAGTATATGAGCTTTTTTTTCACTCCACTTCTTCAAATCTGACATGGGCTCCAGCCCCTGATCTTTTGGAGACCTAGCAACGCCCCTGGTGTTAGTATTGGGATTTGGGAATCATTTATTAGGTGGGGGGGGGGTATTTTCTTTTCACTTGTACATTTGTAAGAGCTGAAAGTTCAGCGCTGAACTGTCAGCTCTTACATAGCCGTGGCCGCGATGTAACGGCCCCGTTATTCTTCATTGCTGACAGTTCAGCGTTCTAACTGCCGCACTTAACTGTCAGCGATGAAGATGCGGCGCGGAAGTGTCCTAGACCCTATGGTTATTGCCCCTTCAGCTAGGAACTACTACAGTTTACTACAATTATAGGGCCCACTTGTTTGAGACTGGACTCAAACCTCTAATACTTTATAGTAGTGCATAGGCTGTGTTCTTGTCCTTGTTGTGTTCTTGTTGTGTTTATGGTTCTAGTGTTTATGGGAGAAGCCTCAGACAATGTACGCTATTAGAAAAATGTAAAAAAAAAAGTTATGCTTATTTTATATTTGTTAGTTGAAAACATCATGAAATGTATTTTTCGAGTCTTGTAATCCACAGCTGCTGGAGTGGTAGATATTTACAATCTCTGTTCTCCAGCTGAGTTGAATGTGGCATCCACAATTTGTCATATAACTATAGATTTCATGTACTTTCTAAAGGAGCGGACGTTAATTTTCTGGATCTTTGCCACACTAAATAATTTAATAATGTTGTTTACCTCTATATGCTGTAGTTTGTAACCGTAAATTCCCAGGCTTTATTCTTTTTTTTCAGAGAATCTCTTTATTCCAAAAGAGTAGAGTCTTCTATGTTGTGTGAAAAGTGGCTTTTGATGAACTGTTTAGGAATGTGGACATGTTTTTCTTCAAATTTTAGTTTAGTGCCAAATAATTAATTATTAGTAATAATTCTAACTAGTACTTACAGACCACCCAGTGGGATTTGAATCTCACCATTATGTTGATATTGCTATATTTGGGTTAAGTAAAAGGCTGCCTTGATTGACTGGTTAATAAAACCAAAACAAAATTATGATTGAGCTTTTTGGATAATATGTCACAACTGTATGAGATATTTTATATTACATTAACATTGATTTATATAGTACGTGGGACAGGCTTAAAGGTATCACAAAGTATATTAGATATAAAGAGATATATTGATACATAAGGTAAGACAAACCATTCTCACAACTTACAATGAAGAGGGACTAAAGGACAGAGACACAAAGTGTTGAAATATAGCAAAGAAGAAGGTGGTAACAGAAAAAGTGCATTGGCCCTCTTTATTGGCTAGATAGATAACATTTGTTGTTTCCATTCCAATGCTGGTGATCTATTGGTGGAAGCAATGACATGAGATCGTTAGGCTCAGGTCTTTGATTTACTACTCCTTCCCTGATGAATGACATAGATAAAAGGAGCAGTAACAAGGACATGTTCCCCATGTCCTTCTCACTTTACAATTGGTCTTTCACTACTGGTCCTGGTGCATAGCATGGCATGCACCAGTGGTTGTTCCATGCCTGATGGCATCACAAAACAAATCAGAAATTTAAGTGCAGTAAGTGAGGAAGTGAGTTGCAGGAGTTGGAACGGAAGTCGATACTAGCATTTTCAAAGCCTCCATGGTGAGGAATGGGTGGATGTGAGAATGTTCTTTAGGTGATTGAATATGTGGAATAAAGTAGAGCATATTGTCACCACCTGGGATAACAGACCAGGGAGGAGCCTTGTTGCAGGGCAGGGTGTGGGATCTGTCTGCACCCCACGATGCATAACTGGGACTGGGCTGAGACTGGACTGGTAGCAGAGACTGGGACTGAGACAGGACTGGTAGCAGAGACTGGGACTGAGACAGGACTGGTAGCAGAGACTAGGACTGAGACAGGACTGGTAGCAGAGACTGGGACTGAGACAGGACTGGTGTAGCAGAGACTGGGACTGAGACAGGACTGGTGTAGCAGAGACTGGGACTGAGACAGGACTGGTCGCTGAGACTGGAACTAAGGCAGGACAGGTAACAGATTGGAACTAAGGCAGGACAAGTAACAGATTGGAACTAAGGCAGGACAAGTAGCTGAGACTTGAACAAAGACAGGACTGGTAGCTGTGACCAGACTAAGACAGGACTGGTAGCTCTCAGTGCAGGACACAGGCCTGTGATAACGGTCATGTTCAGGTATGAGGCTGGAACTGCTGTGCAGACTCGATATAGGTCTTTTGTAATGGACCCAGGCAACAGAACAGAATATTCTACCTGAAGGAATTCCACCCTATGGTTGAGCCACAGGTTTTGTTACCCCAGGACTTTTGCACTCTGAACTATTAGCAGGATGCTGAAACTAAACCCAACAAACAGGAAGCTGGATACAGAATACTGGAACAAGGCGAACGTACAGTGGCTTAGGTAGAAGAATAGTCAGACAGGCAAAACATCGGGGCTGGCAGCAAACAAATGTAGTCAGGACGAGCAAACAGGTCAGGACAGGCGGCAAAACAGACAAGGTCAGGGCTAGCAGGAGTCGGCAACAGATAATCAGAAATAGAATACACAGGGCACTATCAGGCAGCAATGCAAAGGCACTGATTGCCATAAGCTGCAGGTCTAAATAGGGAAGGGCTGAGGATAACAAGGCAGCTGACAACAGGAGTAGAATGGGCACCCATAGAATAGCGGCCACTAGAGGGTGAAGAGGAAACAGCCACAAACCCAGAATAACCATGACACATATATTTTCTTATAGATATTAAAACATACTACCATATGGCTATTCTCTAAATTCATAATCGCTGAATCTTATGAAAAAAAACTTATAGAAAATGACAGTGTTTTATTTCAATGAATAAATGTTCCACACAAAGAATATGTATTTATTTCAAAAGTGTACAGAAATTACTCTTTGCACATTATGAAGATGAATGACCTGGTTTTTCGTATTATTTATTCCAGTGTTTCTGGTTACCATTGTTAGTTGACAAAAGCCTTATCATGGGAATGTTAATAAACAAAATATGGTTTAAAACCGTTCCTATAAATCTCCTATAGAATATTATTTCATTTAGCGGTTAAATCTCATTTTCAAAAAGTCATGTCATTTTTTTAAAAGTATAGTCCAATGGGTGCCTTGTAAAACATGTCCTTCCAATGTTCTAGTAGGCAAAAAAAATGAAATATTAAAGTGATGCTGCTTTTGTAAATTTTTATTCAAATAAATTTGATTCATGCAATGTTTATAAGGATCTTGAGGATTCCATGACAACCTATTCTCTGACATGTTCATGTTACGGATAATTCATAAATGTGTTTTTATCTCAAGGGGCCTGTTGACTCAGGTAATGGGTTGCACATCATATCTAGGCCTTTGATCTTGTGCATTCCTGCTCTGGTAATTAATATGTTCCTCCAAAGACACTGATGTAGAAGTACTTCAAAATAACTTACTTGCTTAATGAAATAATTAATGTAGTATTCAAATTTATCCAGAGTTTCTTTCCATTCCAATTAAAGTAGTGTACTGTAGTTATATTCTTCCTTTTGTTACAGGTTTTTCAGTTATTTTCTAATGGAAAGGGTTCAGAAAATGTATAATATAGTACTACATTCAATAAGGTGCATTGAAACCGTCAGTAAAATAAGTCAAAGTAAATACAAACAATAAATCAGAATACCTTACTGTCTAGGGTAGGGTGGGAAACCATCTACCATATTCTCAAAATTATAATGAGTCCCATTCTGCACTTATTATTGTCCAGTTATTGTCCATCTTTACATTAAAGGACTTTTTTATTGTTGAATTGGTCAAGTGGTGTATTTTCGACTAAGATGTGTCCAATGTTTTTTTGTCACAACCTTCTTCATATTTGGATATACAGTAATCAACTGGTGGGAGTGCTGTGGAGGTGAATAGCAGCTGAATCTTTACAACAGATGTTATTGATCGTGGCTAAGAGGTGTATTTCTGCTTTCGGAAAAGTTGAATGCAAAAGGTGGCAAGCGTGAGCCTTCACACTAATGAACTTGGTGTGTAGATGAGAGTTGAGGAAAAGGATTAGAAAGATTTATGCATGATTTCAAGGTTTATGTAGCAGTCTGTGTGGTCTGTGCACCATAAGCCATAATTAAAGGGCCCAAGGAGATTGGCCTATTTGTGCAGGATCAAGAGTAACACATGTGTAAAAGTCCATAATATGTAAAAGAATATTGGCAGAAAGATGAAGCAGATAATGGCAAATGATTAATGCTGCATGGCAACTGTCATGCTCTTAATGTGCATGTTCATGTGTATTGCTTTTAAGTGTATTGAAATATAAGCCCTAATGGAAATAGCTTGAATGTCCACTGTGAACAGATGAGCCATTTTCAGGATAAGTGCTGCCTCCACTGCGTTTGTTTTTTCTTCTCCTAAATTTGGATGACTATTTAATACAGATGAATGGATCTCCCGGGGGTTAGTTTCACTTGGCAATTTCATGAAAAGCCAGAAAAATCTGCATTTTGCAGAACAGTTTCAAAACTGCCATTAGAAACAGCAATGAAGCTTGTATTTCCGTAATTAATGTAGACCAGGTTTGCTGAAAGGAAAGAGAGAGCTGGTGCAATGCACTAGACCCAGTGGTACACAGCAGACCACAGCTTCCTATGGAGATAAGGAATACCCTTTGTCCCTACTTATTGTTGAAGGATTGAAGACCTGTTCTTTTTTTCCCATAGAATTCTTAAGTTGTGCTCACGTGTGCTCTGTTAGTGCACGCAAGATAGCCTCAAAATCACACAGCTGGAAAAGGCACACATCTCCCAACCCTGGATCTCTGATGAGAGTCCCAAACATTTCACAGCATAAGTTGGGGGATTTCAGATTTTGTGTTTGCTAAAAGAGTAAAAAGAGTGTATGCCAGGTCAGGGAACACACAGTGAGCTCTATGAGGAAGGGGAGACTTGTTTAGTAAGGAGAAGTAAGGCATAGTTAGGGTGAGCAAAGAGGGCCAAAAAGAGGCCAGAGAGAGAGAGAGAGGTTTTAATAGGTAGAAAGATGAGATTTGGGTAGTGGAGGGATTAGAAGTACTAAGATTACCCCATGGTCCACCACCGGAAAATATAATTATGTATGGGCAAGCAGACAATAAGGAGTCATAGCTAGGAAAAAATGAAGATACAGACAAAAGAAAGCTGGCTAATCTTTGCGAGGAGAAAAAAAAGGTTGTTTAAATAAATTTAAACAAAAAATATGCTGAATTAGGATAAAGCAACAAGTTCAACGCACTTCATAGGCACCCTGGTCCCCTCCAAATCCCCTGATAACACCATCCCCTGCACCCTCCAGTAACAGAGCACAAGGCTAGGGGCGTGTATTGAGAGGAAAGAATCGTGCAAAGGTTAGTCGAGCTACAAAAATTGAAACCCAAATTCAATTACATTGGTCCACATTCTAAAGCCATCATTTGGAAACTCCTACATTCACAAGAATACATATTTGAAATAAATAAACGTGTCCTCCCTTAAGGCTTATAATTGGATTTATAATTTTAATGAAAGGAATTGATAAACAGAATCATTATTAGATGATTCATAATTTTTCTTCCCCTGCAGCAAAACAGAATTATTATAAACACCATTTCTGACCAGTTAATGTAAAAAATAAATGGTAAAATAATTGGTGTGATATGAAGTATGAATAAAAAAATAGAATTAATAATATAAAGTTATTTTTTAATATTAAATTAAATGTAACTATTAAATAAACTGGTGGATATTTATTACATGTGCATTGTTAAACTGTTATTGAAATAAGCAAATCATTTAAAAAATGTAAATAATTATTTTCTTTCTTAAGCAAATTACCCACCATGTCATACATTATATTGAGAGAATAAATCTGGCTACAAGAGAAATAGTATGGGATGTGGAGGTTGAAGAAATGACACACTTTTCTTCAAATAGTACATGATGATACAGGAATAAACAAATTAATTATTTTAAATTAAAGTGAATCTATCACCCTCGAGATCTGTCTCAAACAGATTTCCTTTGCAACTTGCCAATGCCTTGAGCCATTTAAAAAAAAAAAAGTATGTAATATTATTATTAAGTCCTTAGTTTATTTCTCTTCTTTAAACTCCTCTATTTGAATCTTTAAGGACATATTACCTTCCACCAAAAGAGCAGCAATTTTGTTCTATTTCATCCATGTTTAAGCTGATGGAGTTTCAGAGAATGTGCAGTCCAGTAGGCAATTTCACGACTTATGGTTCCCATGTACACTGTTTGGTGGAGCCCAGTTTCTTGTGAGTGAGTAGTGGATAAAACATCTACTCTACAGCTAGTGTACTGGAAAGAATGAGATCAATAAATGATGCATCAGTGTACACTGATCAGCCATAACATTATGACTACCTGCCTAATATTGTGTAGGTCCTCTTTTGACTCAAAAACAGCCATAACCCTTTGAGACACGGACTCCACTAAACCTCTGAAAGTGTTCTGTGGTATCTGGCAGCAAGACGTCAGCAGAAGATCCTTTAGGTTCTGTAATTTGAAAGGTGGGGCCTCCATGGATTGGATTTGTTTTTCTACCACATCTCACAGATGCTTGATTGGATTGAGATGTGAGAAATTTGGAGGCCCGTTCAACAGCTTGAACTTGTTGTTGTGTTCCTCAAACTATTCCTAACCTTTTGCTTTGTGACAGGGTGTGTCATCCTTTTTAAAGGTCTGGGCAGACTAGATGGACCAAAAGGTTCTTATCTACCGACACATTCTATGTTTCTAAAGAGGCCAATGCCATTAGGCAATACCGTTTCCATGGTCTGCAACAATACATAGATAGGTGATATGTGTCAATGTAAAATCCACATGAGTGGCCGGACAAAAGGTTTCCCAGAAGAACATTGCCCAAAGCATCACACTACCTCCGTCAGCTTGCCACCTGTCAGGTCAGAGGTCATAATGTGCAGCTGACAGGGTCAGTTTATCTCTTTACATCACAACCCCTTCTTGGTTTTGCTGGCCATGTAGTTAAATATCTTCCCATTAAATATTAATATTATATCTGGAAAGATAATATATCTGGAAAATAGTGAGCTAAGTATGATTTGACTATTAATTTTGTTTGGCTTGGGGCAAAGGGCACAAGATAAGTTGCTGTGCATGCTTAATGTTCCTGCTTGTTTGAGGACCATCTCTTAACATAGGCGAGTCACACTGAAACTTCCTAACATATGAATTTTGTGTATTATCCAAGATATTACAGGAATATATTATACATATTATATATTATACAAACATGTGAAGCAAGGTAATAATATAAACACACAAGGAACATGAGTATTCTTCTTTAAAGTTTCATCACTAGAAAGGGCGTATGTAGGTCCTTTCTCGGAATATTGTTTTCTGTTGTTGCTTGCTATAAGAATAAATTAGAATGTGCTTAGAATTAGATTTCTGTATTACCCATATATTTATTCCATTAACTCAATTAAATGGAAGCAGCAAGGAAAGGAAATCTTTTTTGGTGATATATTATAAGCATATATTTTTTCTTGGAGCACTTGCATCTGTTGAGGTTGCCTAGATACTTGCTTTATATTTGCGGTATATTGAATAAAGTGTGACCATGGAGGCAAATATCATTGGTGTGACTTTCCCTCCATTCAACTCCCTCAGTTCCAATGAGACTATTTTAATTAGTATTCTGTTCTGAATTGACAGTAAGGTGTACTTTAGTCTGATGGGGTATTGCACATGAATGACAAAGGAAGAGCATAGCAAGTAATAGGGGAATGGAGAAGACCTAAAATGTCATCTAAGAGCTGTTCCGGAGATGGAAAACTATTTCTGGTACTGTCAAGAGTGAAATCTGTTGATCAACACCATATCAACAACATACAATTTTTTACATAATAATGAAAAAGTAAAATAAAATGTGTGATTTTTCCTCCCACTCCTTACCAATGTGCAGGGGTTGGTGAATTTAACCAAATGAATCTGAAATCTTGGACTTGCTTGGGTTCTTTACTAGCGTTATAAGCATTAAGGAATAGTTGAGGCACAGCAGTTGCAGTGCCACAAGTTTACTGAGGACACTAGCTAAGAATGGCAAGATAGAGGGGAATTTGAAAGTGGAGGAAAACAAGGGGGCATATTAGAAATAAGAAAAACAATGTTGTTAGAGCTAATAAGGGGAACTATAAAGAATGAGAAAGGTTGTTTCATTAGTACTAGACTCCAGGATAGGGAGATTTCATAGTACTAGACCCACACATATATACACAATATTTCTCCTCAGGAAGCCGACATCAGAATCAGTAAAACACAATGAGATTCAGTTTTTTTGGTGGAGCGCAAGTACCGGAATTTTTCTCTCCAAGTGGCAGCAGGAATGGAACTCTATCATCTATTAGGACTGCTTTAATACATGCAAGATGCACTTTATGTGCTTGATTCTGTTGTACCTGCAATTTTTTAATACAAGACAATTTTATTGTGATATACTGTGCAATTGGTTTTCTTTATGTATATTTTTTAGACTGTGAAATACAACTGAAGATTTTATATGATAAGCCCAATATCATCCTAAGTTTGTGAGTCTGATGTTAAATAACAGTTATATACAGGTATTTTGCTATTACAATATTACACTATATGTGTTTTTATTCTTTCCCCTCGTATATGCGCCTCAACTTTTATATTTTATTATTTCACTTTCTTCACTTGAGGTTTTGTTGCTGTTTTTCATATTATATGTTGGATTGTGGCCCTGGTAAGATACTGTATGTTTTTCTACATTCCCACTACAACCAATGTTTAGGTTATGGAGCGCCTTCAATGATATTCTGTTTAAAGCAAATTAAACTGCATAGCTCAATGTATAACTTTTATTCAAGAAAGTATATTCATAGAACCTGTCCTATTATTGGTACCAGAGAAAAGCATCATAAGTAGAGTTGAGCGAACCCGCACCGCAAAGTTCGGGTTCGTACCAAACATAATGGTTTTGGACCCCGGACCCGAACACAGACATTTCACTGTTCAGTGTTTGGCAATTAAATGCTGCATTTTGAAAGGCTGCAGGGCAGCCAATCAACAAGCATTTGACTCGTTTGCCCTTAGAAGCCATCACAGCCATGCCTACTAATGCCTACTAATTCTGGTGTTTAATCTGCAAACTACAGCGATTATTCAAACTACAGCGATTATTTTAGTGGGTGCTATACTACATTTTTGTCATGAGCCCAGTGCCACAGAGAGTGCATTTGCAACTGCATGTGTGCCAGACTTTGTCCACATGACTTTAATCCTGTTCTGGTAGCTCAGTGGGCAACATCTAGGCATTTTTAAATACTGCAATTGTTTGGTGCTAAATAGTACATTTGCATACTGCATTTCTTGCAGACTAATAAAATCCTTAAATACTACTGTTACATTGTTGTTTTAAAAATCACACTTTTTTGAGCTAAATAGTACATTTGTGTCCTGCGGTGCACTTCATATCTGAGAGTCAAATAAAACCGTCAAATACTGCGCTTACAGCGCACTTTGAAAAATTCTAATAGTTTTGGGTGCTAAATAGTACATATGCGTCCTGCACTTCATATCTGACAGTCAAATAGAACCGTCAAACACTGTGCTTACAGAGTAGTTTGACCCATTCAAATTTTTGGGGTGATAAAAGGTAAATTTGGGGTGTGCACTTCATATCTGAGAGTCAAATAGAACTGTCAAATACTGTGGTTACAGTGCACTTTGAAAAATTCTAATAGTTTTGGGTGTTAAATAGTAAATTTGCATCTTGCGGTGCACTTCATATCTGAGAGTCAAATGGAACCATCAAATACTGTGCTTACAGCGCACTTTGAAAAATTCTGACAGTGCCTCCAGTTCCTTCACATTGTCTCCCACCCGGTCCCCTGCTTAAAGCTCAGAGTTGGCACCTGCAGCCCATGGCCATCTGCCTTTCACCTCACCCCCTTGCAAATCAGCCAAGCAGTCTGAGCCACAAGTCATGCAGCATTCTCTTATGCTTTTTGATGACTCTTATTTTTTTTATATCTCCCAATATTTGGGGGGCTACCCCAATTTAAAAAAAAACAACAAAACAAACAAATAAAAAACAGTGTTGGCTACCTCCTCCTCCTCCACCGCCGCTTCCACCTACACCGCCACGGTCACCGCCTCCTCAACCTATGGGTCACTTAGTATAAACTATGTACACAATAGCAGAGGCTTGTGAAGGCCTTTTCTCCATGCACCAGAAGTTGAGCTCAGTTTGAACAATGGAAGAGAATACCCTGCACTCCAACCCTCTCTCAAATGGATAATTCTGTTGATCCTCCTGGCAGCCATGCTTTAGATTTTGATTTATGTTCTTCCAAAGCTAAAATCAAAGATTCCATCTAGTGCTTTTTTATGGCTCAGCTGTATTTTTAATTTTTATGTACTTCATGTTATTTTAAGTTATTTCCCTATCCACATTTGTTTGCAGGGCACTTGTCCTACTCTTACCCCCATTTTACTTCCTTTAGCAGCCCTCTAGCTCTTTCCAGAACTTTTTTAGAGGCATTTTAGTGCCCAAAAGTTCGGGTCCCCATTGTCTTCAATGGGGTTCGGGGTCAAATTCGAGCCCGAACCCGGACTTTTTTTTCGAATTTCTGCCGAACCAGCCAAACCCGAACATCCAGTTGTCCGCTCAACTCTAATCATAAGCCTTTAAGGGCTTCATTCATGAAAGAGGGACTATTCCCTACAATTCTCTGCAAGTTCCTCTTTTACAAATAAAGCCCTTTGGTTTAACAGTGAAAGCTTAGAGCTTGCACAGCACTAAGAGAACATGATCAAACCAAGATCAGTTGATCTCTAAAGTAATATTTGTGATTACAATTTTTAGTCTTCAATTTCACAAAATATTTCTAAATATTCAGTAAGACATTGTCACAGCAATGTTTTACTAGGGACATGTGTTAAAGCAAGAGTCACAAACATTTAAATGATGAACTATTCTTAGGTTACTGGCCGCTTCTACGCAACTTACACTATCCATGTGCCTCCCCAGCACTACAAAAAAAACATAAGTGCAGCTTTTAAGAGCGTCTAAGCCCAAGATTACAGTTTTAATAAGGGAGTTGGCCAATTTTGTGTGAAAATGTAATATGTTTGATGGAAAATATTCAATTTTTTCAATAGAATTTGCAGCAGCTCTTCATATCGGGTCTAGGACACTTCGGCGCCGCATCTTCATCGCTGACAGTTCAGCGCGGCAGTTAGAGCGCTGAACTGTCAGCAATGAAGAATAACGCTGCCGTTTCATCGCGGCCACGGCAATGTAAGAGCTGACAGTTCAGCGCTGAACTGTCAGCTCTTACAAATGTAAAAGTAAAACGAAAATAACCCCCCCCTAATAAATGATTCCCAAACCCCAATACTAAAATTAACCCCAATACTAAAATTAACCCCAATATTAAAATTAACCCCTTAAACCCTAATACTATTACTAACCCTAATACTAACACCCCCTAAAAATTAACCCCCTAAACCCTAATACTAATCCTAATACTAACACCTGAACCCTAATACTAACCCCTGACCCCTAATACTAACCCCCTAAACCCTAATACTAACCCCCGACCCCTAATACTAAAATTAACCCCCTAAACCCTAATACTAACCCTAATACTAACACCCCCTAAAAATTAACCCCCTAAACCCTAATACTAACCCCTTAAACCCTAATTATAACCACCCTAACTAAAATAAATTAAAATAGCTAAAATACTGAAATAAACTTACCTTTAGCGACGAGCTGTCTTGCGGTGCAGAGTCGGCGGTGAAGCAGCTGCGTGGAAGCAGCCGTGATGAAGTGTCCCATCCCCCTTCATATCTTGCTTGTACATCATAAGTAACGCTTACTAGAGATAAGGCTTGGTAACCCTGCTCCAAGGTGTCACCCAACATCTTATTGAAACAGCTGTGTATACAGTCACATAAATATCTGCATACGTCCGAACTTCTCCCTTTTGTCTAGGAACTCTGAATGTTTGTATACCACAGTGCTCTGCAGTAATAAAACCCACAGCAATGTCTATTGAAACTGCAGTTAATATGATTACACATTCGTTTGTGTAAATAAAGTAATCTGTTGTAATGAATGAATTGCTCAATTACACAGTTATAATTAGCTCTCATTCAATCATAAAATCCCCTTTGCCACTCCCTCTAAAATAATTGTTCTTTGGCTATTTGAAGTGTTGAGAGGTTAATATTTGTGAATATTAAATCATTTATTCCCTTTGATCATAAAGTGTAGTGTAAATTTAAAATGTTACATATGTATGCAGTTTTTACATACTGCAACAAACAAGTATCTTGTTTGTATCTATGCCACAGACAAGAAATATATTTGAAGAACATCACTTTAAAGGGCAACTGTCAGCAAAATATAAGTTATGTTTAATTTAAAGTTTGCATCAAGTGTAGGTAAAAAGGAATGCTTTAATGAAAGAATACAAATAAAGTGCCATAGTCAGCAGTCTTTTTTCTGTACAGCTTTACCAGAGGTGGACATATAGTTTAAAATCTTGGCATTTATGGGTCTGATGAAGGTAATTCTGACCTATTTGATCCAAGATGTCTGCCCCTGCTATTCAAGCAGAGAGGGCTCAAAAGGGCATTATTTCTATTATTAAAGCATTTCTGTTTGAAATGCATACATTTGATATCAGCTTTCAAACACACAGAATAAATTTTTTTGCTGACAGTTGTCCATTCAGATCTCTTAACCAAGGTCATATTTCCAAAAACGCCAAAAGGGGAAATTACCCAAGGCTCTGCCAGTGTATGACCCCCCTGGTGCCCCTTTTGCACACTGACTGTCATTCACTGAGGAATGAGAGGAAACACAATTTCTACAAGAAAGGTTATAACCTCTGTAAAGCAAATTAAAAAAATACCCAAATACGTATTTGTTAAATGCTGTAGCCTCATTGTATATGTTGCGCTACCTCTGACAAAAATAGGTAGTGGGCTCTATTGGCACTGTCAATGCAAACAGTGATAATATAAAC
This sequence comes from Pelodytes ibericus, assembly GCA_036172795.1. NCBI lineage: Eukaryota > Metazoa > Chordata > Amphibia > Anura > Pelodytidae > Pelodytes > Pelodytes ibericus. Next base: position 147,057,035 of record CM069862.1, read on the forward strand.
ATATTTATTCTTAGAAGTAATACTTGGTTTAACAAACTAATTTCAAACTATACTCCTGTACTTTGCTTGGATTGATTAAAAGTAATCCAGTAACAAGTAAGAATGGCTGAGGCTTTTTGAGATCTGCACCCAACACACGTTACAATAACAGCAAGGTGCCTGTTGTGTTAATTATTGTAAACAGCTTCCTGTCACCGATGAAGCAGATATAAAAGCTGCTGTTTAGTTCAATGCCTGAAACAAGACACATAATATATTCCAAAAAGTAGGTGATCATGTCCCAAACAGCTCATGCCCGTAATTTGTTTTGTTGTTTTCTTTTTGCACATTGCATTATTAAATAATTCGAGTTCAATGTAAGGACATGTTTCACAGAGCAAAAGGTAGATACAATCCTTGTGAACACAACTGGAGGGAGCTGATGTGGGTTATCAGCTATTTTATGTGCAGCCTGGCAGGGGTTAAACCAAGTGTGTGTTGTGAAATCATTTGTAGAATCACTTTACATCTCATTCAGTTGGAGGGAGAGCTAGAGAGTTCTGGCAGCTGCGCCTGCTCGCTGTCCATGGTGCTGAACGCTACTGGTGCTGAACTGCAGTTCCTACCAAAATCCATCTATAACAGAGGCAATAAGCATCACAGCACAGAAGAAGGCTGGTTATTAACTCTGGATCCCACTCCTCAATAGCACCATTCAGCAGAAATACAACTTCTTTCTTCAATCAACCCATCTTGAAATGGTAATAACAAATTACACTATAATACAACACATTACTGTTTATTTCTATTTTCTTTATGTTTTTTTTTATATTATATTTAACATTGTTGTTATTTAAAGCAGATCAGTTTTTGAGTGCTCACAAATAAATATATGTATGTTTAATTAAAATGAAGCATTAAGATATTGCATAAATTGCACTCTGAAGAAAGTTGTGTGATATGTGATTTGGGGAAATGTATATTGTATTTTACTGACAGGTTATGAGACAAAGGAACTATTTACTTGTGATGCTGAGTGTTTGGGATTTGTAAAAAGAAACAAAAAAACATGATTATGGTTATTTGTTTTAGTTTATAATTCATTGATGTTTTAACTATTTAACTACAACTCATATCATCCACAGGATGATTTGAGGATGTGTGGTTATACCTCTGATGGGATCCTAAAGGAATTTGTTAGTTATCACCACAGAAACAAGCTTTTTAACTTCAGAAATAGGGTGCACTTTATCAAGATTCCAGATAATTATGATTAATTATGTAAAGTTGGCAGAGAAAAAACAGATTGCATGGTTAGCTTTCATAGAAAACCTTATATTGTAATTAAATCTTTTTTTCCCTACAGGGAGCATTGATGTGAAGAAGGTGTCAACTCAATTTGTAGCCAATCTGCCAACTCTAGTTTGAACCATCTCTAGTGCACAAAAAAGGGAAATACATTTCAATCCAAAGGACAAACATGGAAAATCAAACCTTATCTTTGGAAATGCATGTATTTAATGACACAGGGTACAATGAAACATTAGGTAACATGCCCCAGAATGCACTAGAGGTACAAGTGGTCACAATTTTTCTTGTTCTGTTGATCTGTGGAGTGGGAATTGCTGGGAATATTATGGTAGTTTTAGTTGTTTTAAGGACCAAACACATGATGACTCCAACTAACTGTTATCTGGTTAGCTTGGCTATCGCTGACCTGATAGTCCTTCTGGCTGCAGGACTTCCCAACATCTCAGATGTGGTTGCTTCTTGGGTTTTTGGCTATGCTGGCTGCCTATGCATTACTTATCTCCAGTACCTAGGGATCAACATTTCAGCTTGTTCAATAACGGCTTTTACCGTTGAAAGGTACATAGCTATCTGCCACTCAATTAAAGCCCAGTTTATCTGCACCGTATCAAGAGCCAAGAAAATAATTGCCTTTGTGTGGATGTTCACTTCAATGTATTGTGTCATGTGGTTCTTTCTCGTGGACACCAAAGAAGTCAAGTTTGCTGACGGTGTACAAGTCAACTGCGGTTACAGAGTTTCTAGAAACTTGTATACACCTATCTATTTCCTTGACTTTACCATCTTCTATGTGACGCCTCTAATCCTGGCAACTGTTCTATATGGATTGATAGCTAGGATACTGTTTATGAACCCTCTGCCATCCAATCCCCAGGATCTTAGCAGGATGAGCTCAAAACATCATGGAAAGCCCTATAACTCAATAAAGCTTTCTTGCAAGGGGAACAAAAACACAGTGAGTTCCAGGAAACAAGTGAGTATTATCTGGTCAATTTGATGTCATGCAATATACACTGTACCCATGTTACAAAACAAATTATATATATAAATATTCCAGTTAGATATAGTGAAATTATGAAAATATAACATTTTTCACAGCAGATCTACTATGACAGGTTAATGGAAATCTACTAAAATATAACATTATAAAAATTATGTACACAATGTAAGATGAAGTGTAGGTGAATTTGCAATTCATTGATAACCCACCATGATGATGATATAATAGCATAATTCCAGTCTTGTACTGCCACAAAAGTGTAAAGGTGATCAGTATGTAAAATAATATACTTCACTGGGAATATGCTGCAAGCTATGGATAACCATGGCTTTTCCACTGCATGTAAAAATACATATTCATATATAAATAAAATTATAATGTTGGGTGGAATAAGACCATTAAATAATATCCTAGAAAGTGCTTTAAACCATTATGTTTTTCAGTGTTGCTCAAACTGTAAATAGTGAAGTTGAAATAGTCTGGTATATAGATGTTCTAATGAGTAATAGGTAACATTATTTACTTGAAGCTAGAAACATATAACGTGCTTTTGCTACTCTATATACAGCCTACTATATCCAGTAGTGTGACAAGACTCTCCTTGTGACTATGAGGTATTACTTATAAAGACCATTCTGTGGCAAAGTTCTAGAAGTATATAATTAACATGAACACCCAGTGATTGTTGTGGTGATTACTACATTTTTTTTAGACATTTTCATCCAATTTGCTATTTACTCATAAGCTCTATCTATCTAAAATCTAACTATCTAAGGGAATCATAGAATCTTTAAAGCTGTCTCTAATTTTAGTAAGAGGGCTTATTTATTATTGCATCTCCTTAATATAGATAAATGGACAACTTGGGTAAGGTCCACGGTATATACTGGAATATGGCTATATCCAGTGGGGGCACTGGGATATACAGCATTGTAAACTGCAAAGGCTGCAGACATTGTCAGTCCCTGCTTTGAACTGTTTGATATTTCAGAGCTTCCCCTAGACTATAGTGTGTGTTTTGGATGGACTAAAATATACTCAAGGAAAATCATAGAACTTTCAACTGTGACTCTTAGGAATAGTGATTATTCCATACATGTGTTTCCAACATAATGTATGTTCTAATCTATCTAAGAATAGCCATAGTTAAAAACACTGACAAACAATAAACACTACTATGTAGAGTAAGCGGTCTCTCTAAGATGAATGATCCAGTAATCTCATATAGTTAAGAACTCTTTTAAACACTCTCTATTTCTATTTGCCTTACCCCCTCCCTCACTTTTATCACTCTGTCATTCTCTTTCCTCATTCTCTTTCTCTTCCCTCTCTCTACCTCTGTTTTTTCTTCTCACTCTTCCAGTCCCTCTTGAGCTCTCTATGTCTATCCCACACAAGTGCAAAATGCATTTTAATTAAGAGATTCTGTCATCTCACCAGCATTTTACCAGCAATGTAGAGCATAACATGTTTCATATAGTGAGTTAGCAGAATTTGAAACAAATGCATAGATTTTTTAAAAACTGTTTAAAATGTGTCTGTTTTGTATTCGGTTTATCACATCACCTTGTTGCACCATGTGCAAAAGTCCTTGTTTTCCTTTGTAGTTGTTTATTTGCAATTGGACATAAACTAAATACAACACAGATTGTTTTTTTATTTTCTACAGTCCCACTGTATATACTTTTTAGGTGACCTAGAACCTTTAAGTAGAGGATTATGCTCTATATCTCTAATTATTTCCATAGAAACATTATATGGGTCAGCAGATCATCGGTTTGGGGTATTCAGTAAAACATGTTTTTCATTTCTATTCTTCATGAGACCAGTTGACTGACTGGCACCAGTGACTATAGTGTTTGGATCTATGATGCATACAACATTTTATGGCTGCACTAGCCACTCTTTTGAAGCAGTGATTGTGGTTCTCACTCACATCACACACATAGCTAGTTAGAGGGAAGCTCTGAACTCATATACCCCTACAAAGCCATGCATGTCACAGACCAACATCTCCATTCATTCCACAACTGTCAGGAATGGAGCCCTCAATAGAACACCAGTGAATAGATGACCACCCCCAGCCAGGAACAGTCCCACCAACAAAGGTGATCATATAATGCTCAGTGGAATGTCTTACTGAGGAGATGGAGTGACATGATTTGCCAACCTGTGGCCCAGTTTCTTAAAACAAAGAAACAAAACCTGGTTTTGTCCAAGAACTACCTTTGACCATATGACCGATCTAGCTTGCCTGTAAGTCTAACTATTGCAAATGTATCATACTTTATTTATTACTTTTAGCCTGGATCCTATGGAGTACCGTTATTATTACATTTATATCCAAGCATTAAAGCTCTTAAGCACTTACCTACCATGCTGTCATCACAGTGTAATCCCTAAGGACTCTATATCACCATGGATTGACCTCCTTAAAGGCACACTCCCACCAAAAAAATTAAAAGGTTTTAATTTTTTTAATTTTGTATTGTTGATTTCAGATATGTATTTTGTTTTTGTTATGTGACTGTATTTGTGAATTTTTCGTGAAATATAGTGTTTTTGGGTGCCACCCCCTAGTGACTTTACAGCACAAATTTCTCACTTTGGGGCTTGGGACACAGAATGCAGTCTGTAAGTCAGAATTCTGGTCATAGACTTGCATTAAATGGGATGGTAATGTAAGAGAGAGAGAGCGAGAGAGAGAGAGAGAGAGAGAGAGAGAGAGAGATGATAAGAAGCAGACATTTATATTTTGTGCATGCCAAATAATATTGTCCAACAGGAACCAAATACTCAGCAATATAAATTAACACAAAGTAGCAATGAAAACATCAGTTTAGTTTAGACAGCCATTGATCACCACAGTGTAGCAGGATAATACCTTGGCAGGTGTATTCAAAAATCTATATTGGGGAAGGCATTAAAATAGTTTGGTGACATAAGTATGCAGATGTGGGTGCATGAAAAGTAATAGAACTTTATATAATCACTCCCCCATAAAAAATGTAATAAATTGATGTACTTATCTTCTTTCTTTCCATACATCACAGTCTGGTGTTAGTCATCTGTTAATTTCGGGCCTCGGTATCCATGGAGCCACATTCTAAGTAGTTTTTGAACTGTTGGAATTTTTGGGAGCCGTCTGCTGCAAGAAATTAAATAAATAACATAAATAGAATTATGGATAAAAAGGATTTTTTTATTTTTTTACGTACAATAATATTTATATAAAAAAAAACAAAAATAAAAAAATATTGACCTTGCGGTTTTGAATCAGTGAGTATATAGATATTTCCATAGACACATTGCAGTACATATACAGATGTGCAGTCACGCACAGGAGGGCACTTCTAGAGGGAGATGGGAATGGGGTACAGCAGAGAACTTGTGTGTTTTAGGTGTCTGAAAATGCAGAGGTCTAAGAGTTACAAACAGGGATTTTAAAGAAGGGAAGGCAGTGTAGAAAACTAATGGCTTAGTGCTGATATTGGTGGTAGTGTCCATTTAATAGTTTCATTGGAAACATTCTCCAATTTGACTATCTTTCTGACTAAGATATTAATGCTGGATTTTTACAGTTCACGTGCCAGTTCAGTTTAACATAGGTGACCGCTGTCTTTGTCAATGTAACAATGTGTGTTATATATATGATTGTATTGTGCTCCAAAAATTAATAAGTAGTTATAATGATAATAATGAAAGATTGGCTGAAAAACAGGCCAATCTCAATGTGGTTAAATATGCGCCATTGCTGCCTTAGGATAGGTTAGGATTACACAACTTCTTTCAAGGTCCATGTATAGCCCCAGCCCAGGTATAGATGTAACATAAGACTTTTTGGAGCACAGCAGGAGGCAAACTTCACCCAGTTTGCTCAAAGAAAAAAAATGTCAGTAATGTTCTATGGAAATTTATTTTACTTTATTTTTGTCGTAATTCTGTCAATTTTAGTTCAGAACAAAAAAAGAGGGCAAATGTAACTCTCTTCTGTCAGTTAATTAGTGCCATACCTCTTAAAGAAGATAACAAAACTGCATCATAATTACTATGGTAAAAATTGGAAAGTAATTACCAAAGGGATGTTTTTAAACCAGAAAAATTAGGGCAGTATTTCTGGTTTCAAAACAAGTTCTGAAAGAAAATATTCTACATGATTTTATGGGAACCTAGCATCACTGTGCATGTTGAGTATGCATTAATCATGCCTTCTATTTGGCTTTGTGCTAGAGACAAGATGTGTTGTTATGCTTGGGAAAAACTCAGGATGTGGAACTGTCATTGAGGAATATATTAAAGACGGGGTATACACATGGGACATGATTAAGTGATGCAGGATATTAATTGAGATAATACAAATAACGGTCATGTAAAAGACTCTATAAAGTGACTCATAAGCATGGGATGGACAGTTTAACACCGTAAATACACTATTTTAATACGTAATGTCCTGTTAATTAACCATCAGCAAGTCTATCCAAACTGCTTACACTGAATGAGTAGGACATCTGAGAAAAAGATTTTATTATAATGACATAGATTACACATAATTAATACAAAAGGAGTTAATCAAGCTTGGTTGCTGTTGAAAAATGTAGCATTAGACTGGTATATATAAATAAATTTAGGGGTTTAGTCATGTAGTCATGAAGAAAAAGTGCCCCGCTATTCTAGCTAGTCATGTAGCGCTGATCTCGGCTGAATTTGGCTCATTTCGAAGATGAATTGTCGCAAAATTCCCAATGTAACTATTCAGTATAGTCAAATTCCAACTGTATGGCCAATAATTTGGGGATTTTCAGTTCAGGGGAACATGAGTAAGTTCAGATAGGGGATACTTACCTTCCTAGAGCACCAGTGAAGAAAAGTAAAGCACTACTGATGTTTTGTGCTCTTGAACTACAACTCCCTTGCCTGCATCTTTTCCATTGAAGAGAAACAGAAGTAGAGAAAGTAGCTGACATTGGCTGAGAGGATGGTGAAGCTGCTTTGAAATAGAGAGGATTTCAGCAGCCACGCACCTCTGCACTTTTAATACACAAGAATATAGTAACACCAATACGCTAGTTAAATAAACAGTTTCCTTTCTTAAATCAGTCAGTCAATGTCCAAAAAGTGTAATTTGTGAAGTCCAACCATTCAAAACAAGGTGTAATGTGAATCCCAGTCAAAGTGTGAACATTTTTTAAACAACTCAAAACATAATTTCCAGTAATCTCTCGGTATGGAGTCATCTCTGGAGAATCACAAAGAATATAGTGTAAACTATCCAGAATATCAAGAGCCCAAAATCTCTATGATGATGTGTGATTGTGTGCTAGCCATTATTCTTCCATACTGGAGAGAGTTACTGGTCTTTTTGTGGATATTTAATTTTAACATTTTGAAGCCAGATTACATTATTGTGAAGAGGATTACTTATATCTACTGTTGGGACTACATTTCATTTTTGGTTTAGTTCCGACTGTGATTCTCTAAAGTAGACTCCATATTAAGAGATTAGTAGAAATAATGTTTTCATCGCTTTGAAAAATGTTATTCAAACTATTTAACTTTTACATGTATTATTCAGCCTATCTTTATTATAGTAAATATTTGATTACACTATAGACTATTCTATTGCCAATTATTTTTAGTTAAAAACAAGTGATAAGTAATAATCAATCCCAAAGGGATAATGTATGAAGCTCAATAGCAGAGCAATGTTCTAAAAGTGGTCCAATCACCATGGAAACCAATGTTGATGCTGATTAGTTTTAGAACTTTGCCATATAATTTACCTTAATACATAATCCCCAATGTGCGTACATGTACGTTGGATTTTATTGATAATAATACATTGCTGAGAAATCAGCACAATCTTTTCCCCCCATTTTCTATTTAAACATAACTGCCTAGTTATTTTGAGTCCTATAAAGCTGAGTTATTTTCCAAAATGTTTCCCTGGTATTTTGAGATTTAGTGTAATGTGTCATTGAGATGTGACAAGAAAACTGCTATACAAATCAATGATGGAACTGCTTGGGACTTTTTCTAATGTGATATACTAGCAAGACACCTCTCTTTGTTTTCTCACGAGGATGCTATCTGGGCAGCCTGCTATTTTGTCTTTATGTTTTATGACTGCCTGGTTATTTTTAGAAAGTCAGCAGTATTTTGTTTGCACTGCTCCTATAAAAATGTAATTTTATTAAAAATAGTGACGCACAACATCTTAAATTATTTTTATCCTTATGTGTTCCAGAGGGGGGGGCTTTGCAGTCAAATGCGTTGGGTACCATGCTGTCAGATGGAGATTAAAAACTGATGTTTTAAAAGAAGTTATGTTGCTGAATAATAATCAGAACTATTGGAAGTGAAGTTTTATTAACTAACAATTTTAGTTTTGAAGGCCTTTTTTTCTAAAACTTACTCTAAGTATGCTGTTCCTCTATGAATTCGTCATGGTGTCCCACAGGTTGTCCTTTGGGGTATTTTCTCTGTGCTATATTCATGAAAGAAGGAATTGCAGGGACTGACAAGGGAATTTCAAACTTAAAACCAAAGCAGGCAAATTGTTAAAACTCTCCAGTTCAGCTCAATTGGATATTTGTTCTAACTCAGCTACTTTGGCCTTTAATCTGAAAGTCTCTTGTCAATTCCTGCTTTCATGAATACAGACCCCATGTGTATTTAGGCAGAAATGTCTGGACACCATAATATGCGGTGGCAAATGGCATTTCTGATAATAGTGGTTCTATCTGAAAATAAACAGGACAACTCTAAAAGTAGGCAAAGCCAGTTCATATCCCACTTGGGCTAAGGGTATAATCAAGAGCAAATGCCCAGGATATTGGTGATATGTATGTATCTTCATGGACAGGTAATGTAGAGAAAAGAAAGGGCAGTATGAAATCTGAGCCTTGAGGTCATAACTTTCTACACAGAGAGCTCTGGGCATTCACCTTAAAGCTGGGGTGGGGACCCTTTTTTATACCAAGGGCCATTTGGTTATTTATAACTTCATTTAAGAGCCATACAAAATGATCAACTTAAGTTAATATGCCACTGTTCATTTGCACATTAATATTCCCATTAATATGGTAAAGAAGGGGGAAGACAGCGCTGTATAGGCACAACATACAATCAAGAAATAATTGGATAAATAAACCACAGAAAAAATAATACAAGGTATATAAAATAATATAAATGTTATACATATAACAAACATATAAGAATAGACCCACCCTAAACAAATGGTGGGGATACAAAATACACACACACTGAATAAAATAAAGAAGGACACAATATCAAGTATATAATATATATATATTCCCATTAATATGCCACAGCCAGTATGCCCATTGATATGCCACAGCCAGTATGCCCATTAATATGCCACTGCCCGTTTGCCCAGTAATATGCCACAGCCAGTATGCCCATTAACATATCACTCCCCGTTTGTCCAGTAATATGCCACAGACAGTGTTCCCAGTAACATGCCACAGCCAGTATGCCCAGTAATATGCCACAGCAAGCATGCCCAATACAATTATCCCCTCTCCCCAGGCCCAGGTTATTACCTTGCTGCTGCTCTCTCGGTTACCTCCTCCGCAGTCTGCTCTACACACACGTTGAGTGCATAGCGAGCGTGGAGGAGGGACAAACAGCTGCCGGATATGACTTGCTGTCATATATGTCAGCACTAAGAATAAACCTGAGCGCATCCGCTGGATGCGGCTGCCATCTGTTGCACACGTCTCTTTGTGACACACTCACGCAGGCAGCAGGGCGGGGGGCACGTTGGGTCAGTGGGGGCCCCTTTAGCCAGTGGGCCCTGATCAAGTGCCCATTTTGACTAATGGTTAAAGCAGCCCTGCATGCAGCAATCTATGATGCCACTGCTGGGTTGGACGCCCCCCCTTCCCCCACCTTAAAGGGACTAGTGCCCAAAATGCATCTTCCAAATATTAATGCATATTAATGTGCTTTCAAAGTACTTTAAAATGCATGTTTTATATTTTGTATTGCTTAAAATATAAAATACTTACAGCTAGATGAAATTGTGAAATGACAGCAGTTTGCAAGCAACCAGGACTGCCCACACTAGCTGAGTAAAAGTAATTTCCTTTTTTTTTTTTAATAATTTCATTCAAATCAATGGAATTCCCTGCCTCTCTAGTGACAATGAATGTGTTGCACTGTTAAGAGATCCTACAGTATACAAGAGCAAGGCCACCCAGAGTCCACACAATATATTCAATTTGAGGAGCACAGGAAGTGACTAAATGAAACAAAACTTTATATCCTCAGTGTCTATATGATCAATGCTGCCGCACCTTCGGTAAACATGCAGGGTAATCACTGGGGAGGGCTTGAGTAAAATTTTAAAAATGTGATTTATGTAGAATCACTTTGGAAAAAAAGCTTGTTTACTATACAATTAGTAATCTTCATCTTGCACCAAAGTGAGTTTGTGTACTAGACTGTCCCTTTAAAACAAGCCACATTTCTTTACTTACATGCACAGTTACCATTGACATTTTCTATCCCACATCTTTTCCATTAATTTAGCAAATTAATAGCAAACCTGGTTTCCTGCATGTCTACAATGGGCATGATATTATCATCACACATTTAATAAGATCAGAACTGTCACAACACCACTTAAGATAACAATAAGAAGATTAATACATTCCTTATTTCTTTTTTCCTGCTTACAATCTGCATATTGTAATCTGTATTATATATCTGTGTCTGGCCGTATTGCCCTTAGTCTTATCAATTTACTGCATTCTAAGAAACAACTGACAGTAAATGTTTGGTAAACATGACATTTAAGAATTATTGAGACAATGTTTATAATTTTTCAATCATGAATTTAACCTCTGCGTTTTGGCATCAGCTATTTGTGGAAACTATACATGTTCTGTTTTGACATCTGCAAATTCTACTGTAATCTCAAATATCATAACAGTGATGGAATAGGGGACATATCTGTCTATTCAATGATGCCCATTAACTTGAAAAAAATGTTTTTTGTAGTGTACATTATTCTCAAAAGTATAATGTGTGATTCAACTCAAATGCAGTGCCCAGAATTAACGTGCAATAAAGCATTACTACGGCAGTAAGGGACCAACCGGTAATAAAGACAGGAGGGAACGGGTGGTATAACAGCCATCCTCGGGCCCCAGACAACGTCCCCTACAATATTGTGATCAAGGGCTGCCCAAGTGCATATGGCCTCCCTCCAACAAAAATTAGCTAGGGGCTGTGCAGAGGGCCCACAGATCTTTATAAATGATTGGGGCCAAGAGCAGTTCCCCACCTCCATAATAACAATTTGATTTTATTGCAGGGGCAGATGGAGAGCACCTACTTGCTTCCCCAGTTGTTGTTGGAGTACAGAGGACCATTAAAACAGTTTAAATGTAGGGTTAACCCTTACACTGTTTGTACCTACAGCACCAAAAGGGCTTAATGTACAAATATAGCACACTGTTCTTTTTACCTGTTGTGGTAACAGGGACAATTTGCATTTTTTTTCCTATTTTCTAAAAGGTGATCATTGAATTGCTTTAAATTGATTACCATGTGGTTCACTGTTGGCATAGAGATTTTTTTTTACTGGATGCAGTATTGTTTTCACCGCACCTGGTTAATGGCTTTCTTGAAGGTTAATTTACCACAAAATATATTTAACCCAAAAGTGACACTTTTTTCAGCGGTATGTGGGGAGCAAAGGGGTTGATCAGTAAAGTGCACAATCCTTACTGACTAAATATTAATAGATGTTTATTACAGATCAGCATATAATACAATGCACAATACAATATGGAAATAAAAACGTACAAAAAAAAAAGTAACCAGAGGAATATAAACAGTATGAAAATATCTGGAAATATTGCAGTACCTCTAATTGTTGCAGGAAAAAGACCAAGCAAGCACGAACTTAAAGGGGCCCCAAAAAACCTAAGTGATTCAGCTGGAAGAGACCCCATGGTTGTAATGCTGTCCATACAGTGCTATAAAACTCTAGTGCAGCAAAGACACCTAAAGAAATCTAACAGTATTTATGGTAGATAACTTCCCCACTGCTCTATTTTTACTTGTTGAGTATGGAGAGCATTTGGTGCATGATTTTCTTTAAAAAAAACTGCTATATTCTATAAGCTATCTGATGACCTTAAGTGACCTTCCAAAGCAGTGCAAGAAAAGATCTATAGAGCACATTAAAAGCAGCCTGAACATGTTTGAGCCTTACAGGTTAAGCTTCAAGTCTCTCCAGCAATTTGTTTCTTTAGAACACATGCAGAACATTCCTTTGTTATGAGGATATTTCCCTTTAATGTCATGGGGGGGGGGGGGGTAAACTCAATTTTTTTTCTTGCCCTTCCATTTTACTTCTCAAATTACTGCTAGTCCATTTTTTGTGTTGCACTTCCATTGTGTCTGTCAGTTTCTCAGTCATTATAACTCAAATTACTGCTAGGACACCATCCTGGTAATGGCATTTGGAGATTGTTAGGATATAACCAGGAAATTCAGCCTTCACTAAATGACTATTAACGTCTCCTTCCATATCTTTACGGCTTCACAAAACTATAAATATCATTAAAGTGCAGAACATTGAATTGCCATGTGTTGAGACTATCCACTTTTTTTTCTCATTTATAACAAACTGATCAAAGGCTACATTTGAAATCTCTGGTAACCGTGTAGTTAATAAGATTGAAACACCATTAAGAAGGGAAAACTAATAGGATTGGAGCATCATAATGTTTGGTAACCCTTATCTGACCTGGTTCAGATGGAAAATATAGTCCCAAGAAGCCAGATCAATTACAGTTTATCTCATCTCTCAGGATTAACCCTTTCTTTAAGACTTGACATAAAGACAACTGAATAGATACAAATAGATTCATACATCATACCGCCACTTGTGGCTGGCTAACTATATACTTCTTTTTACATCCAAACTTCATACAACATGTGTCGGTGGTTAACTATATACTTATTTTTTTATGACGCTTAACAACCTTTACTTTCCTTGTAATACACTGAAGCTATGGTGCTTCTCTGAATCATTAGACCTTTGAGTCTGTGCTGGGTCCTCTGGCTGTTGTGTATTCTATATTTCCAATATAACTGCCTCAGGATTATTGTAGTCTGCAACAGCTGTAGTGCAAGGGTTAGCAACATCATAAATCATACAGCTTCACAAGTTACATCATCACCATTAATTGTTTTTATTGTATTATAGAATTTAATGTAGTATAATATAAGATTGGATATAATTTTGTTAAAACATCTGGAATTATGTTTTGATCTCTTTTTCTATTTCATTCAGATATAATGGCCGACTCATTTACTCAATGTTTTGATTATCTTGCAATACTAGATGGAAAAACATTATTTCTTAAATTAACCCTCAACAACCAAATATGAATATATTCTAAACTAACTAAATGCTACCAAAACAGTGACTAATCCTAAAAAAATAATTCTACACATAGTATATAAATATCACATATTTTTTAAAGTCAAAAGCTGTAAATGTACACCTTCTTTGTGAGGACAAAAATTATCACCTTAGTTTTATTTAGCACATGTGATGTACAAACGATTTTCAGTACCTTGGGCTCCTATTTGCATATTGTAAGCACATTTTATTTTTCTTATACTGCAGTCAGATAGTGTGAGTCCTGCAGCATAAAGGATGTATAGTGTACATTACATTCTGCTATAGAATTCTGGTTATACATTATGCCATTCGTACGTTTGATCGTTTACATACTTCCAATGGTCTGACGTATGTCAAGCTATTTTTTGCTACAAAGTAATTAATGTAATTATCTCGCCAATGAAAAATGATGTCAAAATGTAATTGAATTTTGTATTCTGGAGTTGTGCATTAAATTACTAAAAGCTCCCCTATCAAATTAAAACACTATGTTATTTTGATAGCTTCCAATTACTTAAGGTGGTGTATTTTAGCTCACGTCAAGGCCTGTAAGAGTCCAGTCACGTGAGGGTCAATCAAAGTGCACAGCTGCTGGTTCACCTTCCTGTTCTAAGCAGACTGGGTAAAGTATAACCCTTTTTGAGATAATCATATATCGTATTGGGTTGTACTGTGTTGCTTGTGCTACCCCATTGGCGTAAATCACCTTCTTGAAATCAAACCATAAAATAAGACTGATCATAACATTTTAAGTGGTCAAAGTAGGCCGCAGCATATATTTATTTAATTGTATCCATTCATACATTAACCTGTATACATATGAACATAACAGTTTACTATAAATGAAAGCTCTCTCCCCTCATCGGCTAACAATAAAACTGTCTCTTTTAACCAGGGGGGGTCTGCCAGTTTTTTCACTAAACATTGCTTATATTGTGAATGTAGAAGATAAAAAATACCGTATTTATCGGCGTATAACACGCGCCGGCGTATAACACGCACCTAATTTTAAGAAGGAAATTTCAGGAAAAAAACGTAAGAACTTAAATTAAGAACTTTGAAGCCCAATATGCCATTTTAATATGCCAGGATATTGCCCCAATATGCCATTTAATATGCAGGATATTGCCCCCAATATGCCATTTAATATGCAGGATATTGCCCCTAATATGCCATTTTAATATGCCAGATATTGCCCCCAATATGCCATTTAATATGCAGGATATTGCCCCCAATATGCCATTTAATATGCAGGATATTGCCCCCAATATGCCATTTTAATATGCCAGATATTGCCCCAATATGCCATTTAATATGCCAGATATTGCCCCCAATATGCCATTTATTATGCCAGGATATTGCCCCCAATATGCCATTTAATATGCCATGATATTACCCCCCAATATGCCAGGATATTGCCCCTTAGTATGCTCGTTATGCCACCCTCCTCCCCCCCCCCCTTCCCCAGACCCCAGTACTTACCTCTTTGCTGCTCTGTCCCCCGGTGCTCTGAAGCTGCGTGGCTGTGAGGGAAGCGTTGTGAGCTTCTCTTCAGCCGCGCGGTCAATAAAGTTTGTTTTAAAAAAAACACACTTTATTGACCGCGCGGCTGGAGGGGAGCTCACAACGCTTCCCTCACAGCCACGGACCTTCAGAGCACCGGGGGGCAGAGCAGGAACGAGGTAAGTTTTAGATTTTTTTTTTTTTCGGCGTATAACACGCACACATCATTTTCCCCCTATTTTCAGGGAGAAAAAGTGCGTGTTATACGCCGATAAATATGGTAATCAGAAAGCTAGGAAATGTGTAAAATAAGTGAAATATGTTTCAATTTTGTCTGTGGTGACTTCTGTTCATGACTAGTGTTAAGCGAACCCGAACCGCACTGTTCGGGTTTGTACCGAACATTACGGTTTTTGGACCCCGAACACGGACATTCCACTGTATGTTCGTGTTGGAGTTCGGGGTTCAGCGATTACATTGTATGTAATGCTATTGGCTTTCTATAAACCGAAATAGAGTCCCCATTCATAAGAATTTCTTATGAATGGGAACTCTATTTCGGTTTATAGAAAGCCAATAGCATTACATGTATTCCATAAACCGAAAGTCTATAAACCAAAAGACATTCGGTTTATAGACTTTCGGTTTATGGAATACATGTCATGCTATTGCTATTCTATAAACGAAAGTCTATAAACCGAATGTCTTTCGGTTTATAGACTTTCGGTTTATGGAATACATGTAATGCTATTGGCTTTCTATAAACCGAAATAGAGTCCCCATTCATAAGAATAGGTCAATTGACCTATTCTTATGAATGGGGACTCTATTTCTGTTTATAGAATAGCAATAGCATTACATGTATTCCATAAACCGAAAGGGTGTAAATAGTACATTTGCGTCTTTCGGTGCACTTCATATCTGAGAGTAAAATAGAACCGTCAAATACTGTGCTTACAGCTCACTTTGAAAAATTCTAATAGTTTTGGGTGCTAAATAGTACATTTGCGTCTTGCGGTGCACTTCATATCTGAGAGTCAAATAGAACAGTCCAATACTGTGCTTACAGCGCACTTTGAAAAATTCTAATTGTTTTGGGTGCTAAATAGTACATTTGCGTCTTGTGG
This sequence comes from Pelodytes ibericus, assembly GCA_036172795.1. NCBI lineage: Eukaryota > Metazoa > Chordata > Amphibia > Anura > Pelodytidae > Pelodytes > Pelodytes ibericus. The sequence continues at coordinate 147,073,401 of CM069862.1, forward strand.
TGCACTTCATATCTGAGAGTCAAATACAACAGTCCAATACTGTGCTTACAGCACACTTTGAAAAATTCTGGCTACCTCCTCCAGCGCCGCTTCCACCTACACCGCCACGGTCACTGCCTCCTCAACCAATGGGTCACTTAATATAAACTGAAAGAGAATACCCTGCACTCCAAACCTCTCTCAAATGGATAATTCTGTTGATCCTCCTGGCAGCCATGCTTTAGATTTAGATTTATGTTCTTCCAAAGCTAAAATCAAAGATTCCATCTAGTGCTATTTTATGGCTCAGCTGTATTTGTAATTTGTATGTATTTTATGTTATTTGAAGCTATTTCCCTATCCATATTTGCTTGTAGGGCACTTGTCCTACTATTACCCACATTTTACTTCATTTTTGCAGCCCTCTAGCCCTTTCCAGGACTTTTTTAGAGGCATTTTAGTGGCCAAAAGTTTGTGTCCCCATTGATTTCAATGGGGTTCGGGGTCAAGTTTGGGGTCAAGTTCGAGCACGGCCCCGGACATTTTTTCGAAGTTCGGCCGAACCTGCCGAACCCGAACATCCAGGTGTCCGCTCAACTATAGTCACAAAAATGATTTAATGGAAAAGCCAACAAAATACTAAGAGTACATGAGTGAAGGGGATGGACTGCTGGTTTTCTTTGCCAGGATGCATGTAGCTGTGGGTCTAGTAGATTGTCCGTCTGTAACATTGAGTAAACCCCACCAGGTGGAGCAGAGAGGAGAATGGTCATAAAGGAAGCCATAATCAGAGCACAAGGGAAAACAGGTCAGTGCAGGTACAAGCTGGGTCAGGAATCCAGAAGTCATAATAAACAAAAAACAAAGTTAGGTCACAACAGGAAAACACAAGATAAACACTTTATAACAGGCTACAGAAGCTCATCCATGGGCAAGGTTGAACTGCCAATGACTTGTTTAACCCCTTAGTGACAGAGTGCTATGCTGCATTTGATGTACCTTGAAGACCAGAATTCCATTATTTTTGTCATATGTTTACTGAACTGTGAACTTCTTTCTTTGTGTTCAGTCCACCCACACAAATTATACATCATTTTACGGATAGGGCTTTCATTTGATACACATTTTTTCATCATATGACATAATTTACTATTAAAAAATATATAAAATATGATGAAAATATGCCATAAAAAACACTTTTTCTAACTTTGACTTGATTTTTTTTTAAACAATTACAAATGGCAAAAAAAGACCCCATCTATATGTTTCCATGTTTGTCTATGTTTTATTCTAAATCATAGGGCAATGAACAATATTAGTGTTTTTTTGTTTTCTAACCATTTTCTTCACCTTTTAACCCCAATCCTAAATTCACCCCAACCCTAAATTTACCCTAACCCTAAATCTACACCCACCCCTTATTCTAACCATTGTACTCACCTGAACCTCGCCGTAACCCTAATAATAACCATAACCCTAGATCTAGGTTTAGTAGATCTAGGGTTAGCTTTTTTCTGTTATTTATTTATTTAAATTATTTATTTATTTATTACTGCAATGTTGCTGACTGTCTCTAGGGGCAGTCAAGCAACAGTTTCAGAGCGACGGAAGAGATTTTATTTTCTCTCTTCTGTCGCTCTCTGCTGGGCACTCTGTATTGGAGGAGCATGCTCCTCCAAGACAGCACCCACGATCACCGGGTGATCACGGTGCCCTGGGGGGCACTGAAGGTATTCCAAATTCTTCAAATGTCCAATTTGACCTTGGGTTGCTCCGTATCACCCTAAATAATTCTGGAGGTTACAAACCCTCTGGTCAGATAAATAATCCTGAATTATAGTAATTGTCCAGAATATTAAGAGGGGAATTTACCAAGGGACATACAGGACTACCCAACTGATCTGGTGATTCATACAGAATGCTCATTGACCCCCTATTGTCTTGGGACCATGCCTAGTCGCTACTTGACTTCAGGAACCCTGCAGAAAAATTAAAGGCTACACATTTTATAGTACTAATTTTTTGTTACTAACCCGGCTTCAAAGAAAATGGCTGACAGGAAATGGGAGTTTCATAGCTTATATACCCTCACACATACCAATCTCCTCCCCCCAATATGCCAATCACCCAAATCACACATATACATATCACTCCCCTCGCTAATACACGGCCCCTGTCCTCCCATAGTTCAGCTTATTTCCCAGGGATCTAAAATGGCCTATATTATATGGCATTTCACATTAAACAGTGATATGACAATGCAAGTAATGTGCAGTAGTGAGCTGATAAGCACACTGTGAAACACAGGCCAAAAAGTTTGAACTGAAAAAGTTTTCTAGCTTGACTATTTCTCCAACTTCAGCTGTTAAATTCACAACACTTCACAGATCAGTAAATAAACCTTCCCATGTTTGGAATCACCATGCCTATCTACAATTACAGTGAAACTGCATATAGTCTATGCTAACACATGAAGACTTTTTTTTTTTGCTCTGCGGCTGTATGAAAAACAGCTGTTTAACTCATATCCCAGGGGAATGTTGGGTGCCAAACTTAATTAGTTAATTCGCATTCATGGAAGCATTTTAAACATTATTAGTTGAGATTGGTTTTGAGATTTTAATTGGAAGTTGTTGTCTGAAGCGCTCACAGGTTAGCCTGAAGCAGAATCCATACAGAAATGGACTGTTTAATATTTATCGGTTTGTAACATAGATCATTTATTTAAGAGTTGGCAGCAGTTTGGATATAGCTACATGTTCAATATATTTTAACAGTAGCTGTTAAATACATAAGCAACCTTTGGATGTTCTGCTACAATCTTCAGCTACAATGGTACTAGGCAATCCATCTCAGAATATAATTCCTCAGTCGGTTCACTTGCAAGATGTAGCTTGAGAACACTTACTTAAGGGTCGACTCAATATAGACAGATTAATCCCACATTGGATTTGGGTTTGGCAAATTGCCAAAATGCAGCTACATCAGCTATTTGGGTCATCTAGAAACTTGAAGCATTGGAGACATTTGAGTTGTTACCCATTGTGCTCCAATCATCCCCGAACACGCTCCAAATTTGGGTAACATAGGCATAATTTGGCAATTTCAATTCTCGGCTCGATTTTAGCTGGAGAATTGATTAGAAAAGTGTAGAAGAATTAACGTAAATATATTTTATACTCAAAAATATGTATATAATTAATAAATTAATATTATACTATACTATAGTAGTGTAATATTATACTGATATTAATATAAGCATTTTAAAATTACAAATACATATGTTAGATTATTTTATGTTAATTTACTTTATTTTTATGTATTTAGTTAATGTATCATGTCTTTATTTTTACTGATTTTTATTTCATTACACATCGGACCATTTTGGGAGGACTTCAGCTATTTCTGCTGCAGCCGATGTCCTCCCAATGACTTTGATGGGATAACTTCGGCTAAATTTGTGATATCCGAGGTCCTTCCAAAATGGCCCCGAGATAATCCAAATCCCTCCCCACTATGGGGAGGACTGAGGCTACCCATTTACTTAGGTGCATATTGGCTGCATTCAGTGTCAGGAGATAACGGCATGGAATTGTCTATGATGCCCGAATTGCAGACATCATTGGAGGCACGTTGGGGCTACCTGAGTAGCTTGAAATTTTGGAACCTATGTGCCACCAATGTGCCCCAAGTCAGAGGCACAGTTTTGGGGCAGATTATCAGCGAATGGTCTTTTTTCACTTTAGAAAAGTTTTACGACTGAAGTCGGTGGTGTATCTGTATAACACTTGCCTAAAATCCTATAGATAATGTAATAGATTTCCAAAGAAATATTCTCACTGGCAAGCATTAAACATTGCCTGATTATGTTCTAAGTGTGCTTTTATTCTGCATAAAAATTTGATGTCTAGCAACAAGAGGTGAGGAGGAACTGTGTTAAAAATGTGAATTGTCTAGGAGGAAGTGGTGATATAAAATGAAAATAGGTAGAGGTAGTCTAACTACTCTTGGAACACCATAAAGTTGATACACTGACATATGCATAATCAGTATTTCTCTACAGCCACTCTGTGTCTACACAAATCTGTGCTACTGGAATTTTTTTGCACTCTTTTGGATCAACAGCTATAAACTAGGCATAGGAAAAAGGTTGAACTTGATGGATCCATGAATTTATTCAACCTAAACTACTACGCAACTATTTTTGTTCACTGTGATTTGACCTTTCCTTGTCCTTTTTAAGATGCTTAGGAGTAGAATTATAGGGAGTGCTGCAGGTGCAAAGCACTTTGGGCTTTGTTCCCTAAAGCTAGAATGGAAAAACATATTGGTCTAGTTGGGAACCAGAAAGTATTTCCTCACCAGGATCTTTAATGGGCTTATCTCCCACCAGTGGCGTAGCGTGGGGGGTGCAGGGGGGGCCGGCCGCACCGGGCGCAATATCTGGGGGGGCGCACTAGCCCTATGCGGCCGCGTGGCCGCCAGGGCCGTCTTTAACGCGGGGCAAACGGGCCAGCTGCCCTGGGCCCATTTACTCCTGGGGGGCCCCAAGGCAGCTGTCCCGTGGGCCCCCAGCCCCTGCTGCCGCGTTCACAGCGCATTGCGCTTGTGAACGCTTTTTTCCGGCAAGCCGCATCCGATGGATGCGACGGCCGGAAAAAAAAAAAAAAAAAACTGACGCCGGATGTGACGTCGCGTCACATCCGGTGTCTGCTTCCCTCCTCCGTGCAAGAGGGAAGACTGCACGGAGGAGACATCCGGCGGGGGACACGGAGCCGCTTCATGTAAGTACGGGGGGGGCTGGCTGGCACAATATTCCTGGTATCTGACTGGCACTATATTACTGGGCATCTGATTGGCACAATATTACTGGGTATCTGATTGGCACAATATTACTGGGTATCTGATTGGCACTATATTACTGGGTATCTGATTGGCACAATATTACTGGGTATCTGATTGGCACTATATTACTGGGTATCTGAATGGCACTATATTACTGGGTATCTGATTGGCACAATATTACTGGGCATCTGATTGGCACAATATTACTGGGTATCTGACTGGCACTATATTACTGGGTATCTGATTGGCACAATATTACTGGGTATCTGATTGGCACTATATTACTGGGTATCTGATTGGCACAATATTACTGGGTATCTGATTGGCACTATATTACTGGGTATCTGAATGGCACTATATTACTGGGTATCTGATTGGCACTATATTACTGGGCATCTGATTGGCACAATATTACTGGGTATCTGACTGGCACTATATTACTGGGTATCTGATTGGCACAATATTACTGGGCATCTGATTGGCACAATATTACTGGGTATCTGACTGGCACTATATTACTGGGTATCTGATTGGCACAATATTACTGGGTATCTGAATGGCACTATATTACTGGGCATCTGATTGGCACAATATTACTGGGTATCTGACTGGCACTATATTACTGGGTATCTGATTGGCACAATATTACTGGGTATCTGATTGGCACTATATTACTGGGTATCTGATTGGCACAATATTACTGGGTATCTGATTGGCACTATATTACTGGGTATCTGAATGGCACTATATTACTAGGTATCTGATTGGCACAATATTACTGGGTATCTGATAGGCACTATATTACTGGGTATCTGAATGGCACTATATTACTGGGTATCTGATTGGCACAATATTACTGGGCATCTGATTGGCACAATATTACTGGGTATCTGACTGGCACTATATTACTGGGTATCTGATTGGCACAATATTACTGGGTATCTAATTGGCACTATATTACTGGGTATCTGAATGGCACTATATTACTGGGTATCTGATTGGCACAATATTACTGGGCATCTGATTGGCACAATATTACTGGGTATCTGACTGGCACTATATTACTGGGTATCTGATTGGCACAATATTACTGGGCATCTGATTGGCACAATATTACTGGGTATCTGACTGGCACTATATTACTGGGTATCTGATTGGCACAATATTACTGGGTATCTGAATGGCACTATATTACTGGGCATCTGATTGGCACAATATTACTGGGTATCTGACTGGCACTATATTACTGGGTATCTGATTGGCACAATATTACTGGGTATCTGATTGGCACTATATTACTGGGTATCTGATTGGCACAATATTACTGGGTATCTGGCACTATATTACTGGGTATCTGAATGGCACTATATTACTGGGTATCTGATTGGCACAATATTACTGGGCATCTGATTGGCACTATATTACTTGGCATCTGATTGGCACTATATTACTGGGCATCTGATTGGCACTATATTACTGGGTATCTGATTGGCACTATATTACTTGGCATCTGATTGGCACTATATTACTGGGCATCTGACTGGCACTATATTACTGGGCATCTGGCTGGCACAATAATACTGGGCATCTGACTGGCACAATAATACTGGGCATCTGACTGGCACTATATTACTGGGCATCTGGCTGGCACAATAATACTGGGCATCTGACTGGCACAATAATACTGGGCATCTGACTGGCACTATATTACTGGGCATCTGGCTGGCACAATAATACTGGGCATCTGGCTGGCACAATAATACTGGGCATCTGGCTGGCATAATATTACAGGCATCTGGCTGGCACTATATTACTGGGCTCTGACTGGCACAATATTACAGGCATCTGACTGGCATAATATTACAGACATCTGACTGGCACAATATTACAGGCCTCTGACTGGCACAATATTCCTGGCCTCTGACTGGCACACTATTACAAGCATCTGACTGGCATAATATTACAGGCATCTGACTGGCATAATATTACAGGCATCTGACTGGCACAATATTACAGGCATCTGACTGGCACAATATTCCTGGCCTCTGACTGGCACACTATTACAAGCATCTGACTGGCATAATATTACAGGCATCTGACTGGCATAATATTACAGGCATCTGACTGGCACAATATTACAGGCATCTGACTGGCACAATATTCCTGGCCTCTGACTGCACACTATTACAGGCATCTGACTGGCATAATATTACAGGCATCTGACAGGCACCATATTCCTGGGCTCTGACAGGCACAATATTCCTGGGCTCTGACAGGCACAATATTCCTGGTATCTGACTGGCACAATATTATTGGTATCTGACTGGCACAATATTACTGGTATCTGACTGGCACATTATTACTGGGCTCTGACTGGCACAATATTGCAGGCATCTGACTGGCACAATATTGCAGGCATCTGACTGGCACAATATTACTAGGCTCTGACTGGCACAATATTACTGGGCTCTGACTGGCACAATATTACTGGGCTCTGACTGGCACAATATTACTGGCATCCGAAAGTTACAATATTACTGGCATCTGAATGGCACAACAATTATGGCATATGTGTGTGTGTGTGTGGGGGGGGGGGGGGGTAACATTAGAGGTACAGGATTGAGGAAGTTGGCTCCATCTAGCCCAGTCTTGGATCATCTCCAGGGTATGGTTCCATTTTGATGTTTAGTTTTTGTTCTTGATATTGTTTGTCGTTTACGATGGTTGTGAGACGACATATAATAGCATGGCCCATGCTAGGTTACTACATGTGTATATTTGTATTCATAGACCTGCTGAAAATGTGGAGAATGTGTGTAATGCATGTTCGCACTCAATAAAGTGTTGGAAAATAAACTTGTATTTAGATGCATTTTACTTTAATTACATAAGTATTTTCATAACAAACAATACATGTGCTTGGGGGGTAAGGGTTTCTTTAACTAATCTAGTAGAAGAGACTCGAGTGCTAAAATCCACGGGTTAGGGGGCGCAAATTACTTGCCTTGCCCCGGGTGCTGACAACCCACGCTACGCCACTGTCTCCCACTGCCTAGTCATCATAATGAACCTATAATTTAGCGATCCTTAGGATGACCTATAGCCACTTAAATAATGAAAGAGAATTTACACACTGGAATTTGTTATAACTGTATTCCATACAGCGCAATGTTTATCTGGTAATTAGAATAATTTATGTTTTTGCAGTCTCAAAACATCTTTTTTTTCTTAACATTCCCCTAGTAAATCCTTAAGTGGGCATTAGTTTGGGTCTACAGTATTTTTGCATGCTGGTTTCATTAGAAACAACAGGGAAATAAATCTTCTGAAAACAAAATATTTATGAAAATTGTTACACCGTATGATTTGACATAATTAAACATGTTGAGCCATATTTTTAAAAAAATCACATTCCCATGAAGAGAATCTCATGACATTGGTAGATTTTCACCCTCCCAGACTCAGGAGTCTTAGATGATTTAATACAAAACAAAGACCATTTTTTTCTAGCGAGCATTTAGTTGCAAACGTACTAGGCAGGTATCATGGTAATTGTAATAGTGCTAACTGACGTCTAAGTCTACTAAAGAGCTTTCTCTTGAATATACACATTAAACAGCATTATACAGATATCTCCAGGCTATTGAAAAAAGCTACTTTAGATTTTTTATTTGTATTTTTTAAAAACCATTTCCTTTTTGCATCTATTACTTTCCACCCAGGCTAATCTGATTGTAACAGACTCTCTGTTTTTTCCAGTTCGAGAGGTTTCCTCTCTACAGTCTGATTTGTTATGTTTGTTGGATTATAGGCAGTAGCGTGAGTAGAGTAATTGCAGTACAGTTTTAATCTCTTAGGTGCTCTGAGCCATTGAACCAATGGCTGCTGGTCCTGGCTTAGGTTCAGTATCAGATCTAGAGTATCAGCCAATTTTCCAGAGCACAGTAGCAATATTAATATGTTTTATTCCTATTAAAGGGAAATGTTATTCTAGAAATAAGTGAATTACCATAACAATATGCCTTATCCTACTATGATTACTATTCATACATGTTAAGTTGTACTTTTGATGTCATATTATTAATACATGGTTTCAAACAGCAGTCATAATTCTATTCTAAAAAACAAACTATAGCACAGATCAGCTATTGAACTTCCATTGCTTTCATAGTGCATTGCACAGGGATAGAAACACTAAACAACCTTTCATAATATGTTTGTAACCCTACTTAAACAACACTTGACAAACAGACAACAAATCATATGTATCCATACCAGTAAGGAATGGGATTTTTTTTGTACAGTGGCATGTCCCCTCTGTTATAGTGAAATAGCGATCTTCCTATCTGTCCAGACTAAATTATACTTCTGGGCACCTGCTAAAACGCCAGGGTTCTACTCAATAAAGAGAGAATTGCAGGGAACTGACATGGGAATTTCAAACTTTAGGCCCAAGTAGCTGAGCTGGAAAAGTTCTTCAGTGCAGTTGGAATGGGAGAATTAAAACTCAACTACTTTGGCCTTAAATTTGAAATTGCCATTTCAATCCCTGCAATTCTTTCTTTATTGAGTAAACCCTTATGTTTCAGCTTTTAACAATTAGGTGAGGGCATGAGAAGGAACTGGCACTCCCCATTCATGTAATTCTTTCTCCAGCAATTAACAGCTCTGCAATCACTGCTCCTATAGCTGCGTAATGGTTTAACAGGCCATTTCAGTATATTATATATATTATAATAGTATATTATGTATTTATAACAGTATATTATTTATATATAGTATTATTGCTTAGAAGCAGCTTTATCTTTATGAGGAACATGTTCTGTGAATGCCCATTTATGATAGTCAGTGGCAGTTAGTACAAAATAAGTTTCTCTATCATCTTGTCACTTGTCCAAACTCGTACACACATGTTTTCTAGACAACAACAACAACAAAAAGAATGAAGGCTTTTTTTTTTAACCTATTTGACCTTCAGAGTACAATAAACTATTCATTTCCTTTCTTCATTCTTATGTGTCATTGGAAAGTGAACCATTTCAGTTTTGATGAAAAGCATGATATAAATGGATGGTTTAAAGGCTCTCTTCTTTGATACAGTGAAAGACCAAACAGATAATTACAAGGAATAGTTACTATATATTCTGTATATATAATTCCATTGGTATCAACTTTAAAGGAAGATTGCATATTTTTACCAGGGAAATTTTTTTGGTGTCTAGCCAGTTCATTGTCCATCGGGTGTACTCAATAAAGAGATAATTGAAGAGAATTGAGATAGGAATTTGCCTCCAGTTTGAAATTCCCATCTCAATTCCCCCTTTATATTGGAGATTGAGCTTTTTGTGAATTAAATGAAATTATAAGGTACATATTAAGACAGTATCTAATGTAAATTAAATATATATCTATACACAGTATATTTATTTATATATATATATATATATATATATATATTTATATATATATATATATATATATATAGACACACACATATACATAGCCAGTCTTAATATTTAGTTAAAGATTTCATTTTACTAACTAGAGATTGAGCACAGGCATATAATTATATGAGTAAGCTAATTGCATGTGCAGCTCCTTACATTTCAATTCCCATGTACAAAATTATTAGCTTACTTTATATATCCAATTACCCTTTTGGTATTTCATTAGTCTATGGCCATTGGATTATCCATGTTTAGCTTACAAACTGCCACCTTTCTGATCAATGATATTGCTTAAGATTCTTGAAGGTTAGCGACGCTGTAGAGCATAACATTAACAAACAGGTCATTTATATTGCAAGCAGGCTAATTAATGATGGATGAAATGTTTCATGTAGTGATACAGACAAGCCTGGTTGGTTGACTTATTCTGATGTCTTTCAAATAATACTATTCCTGGTATTGTTGCTCAAGGTAGCCTTTGGTTTTCATCCCTCGCCATCTTATTAATTGACCTTGTATTTGGCATTGGTGACATTGTCCTTTACTGTTGCCATAACAATTGCCTACTTTGCCCTTCTCAATGTACCAGTCCTGTGCACATAAAAAGACTTTTAAATATAATAAAGGTCTATTGTGGCTTCTTTATAAAAAATACATTGCATAAGACATCATTGTGGCCTTACCATCACAAGTTGCCAATCTTAAATTTATAAGTAAAGGGCTACTTTGACCTTCTGGACATAGCCGTCCTGAATATATAAGAATGTTTTACATTTACAGTGATTTATGCCTCCTTTATTAAAATAATTTGTATTAAACATTAGTGGCAAGGTTAAGCCTTACCATCAGCAGTTGCCTACTTAAATTTACGAAAAAAATACAATTAAATTGACCGAGCTGCAAAATGTGCTGATACGTTATACTTTAGACATATATTCAGTTTCAATCAGTGGCACTTAAGTCTGCAAAATATGTCTAATTTGAACTAGATAATTAGAAAACATTTATCAGTTCTGTTCAGAAATTATTTAAACTAATAAAATTATTAAATGGACTGGTGGTAGCCACTGAAGAAAGTAAGTATATAGTTTACCTAACTAAGAAATACAAACAAACCTTATTTAATGCTTAACATACAGTTTATATTCATACTTCATATGTATAAAGTGATTTACCAGGAGTAATACATTGAGCATTCTCTCATTTTGAGGTAGGTCTTTGTTTCCGCCATAGTAATAATATCTACAAAGTTCTTTAGTGTGAAAAGCATAGAAGTAATTATGTGCTATATTATTACTTATACTACTGAAAGATGTTATTATGCCAGATGTCTTTCCAACATCAAATACGTCTTGTGAAGTTGAGACATCCCACCACTCGATATAATATTCCAGCTCTAGAAACTGATATATTAGGAATTATGCTAGTCCATTAAGGTACCACAATCAACCTGTTTCAGGGAAGAAAATAGACATTTTGACTAGATTATAAGTGTGTATCTATTCATGTAAAAGAGAAAATAATTAGAGTTTCATAGTGATGGATGGATTTTAAAAAATGAAAAGAGAGAGGCAATTAGCATAAGGTAATAAAATGTTTCTCTGGTCCATTCAGGAGAAGATAATTATATGTATTAGTGTTGTCACTTTTGTTTTTAGAGGTGGATTTATGGTTTTAAGAAATATTTCCAAAAAAGGAGTTATGCAGTAGAGGGAATAAGAGAAGAAGGTACGTATAACCAAATAGCTGTTAATGGTGAACAATAACCGGTGATGTGATGCCAACCAATATTTGTATTAATAAATATTCTATTATGTGATGTTACAACTATAACCATGCCAATGCAAGATTCATTTGTAATGGTTTTTATGATATCATATATATATAAGCAGAGAAGTAATTATGTGCATATATATATATATATGTATATCAGATTGAATAAGATTTTAAATAACCACTCATATTTGTGTGTCATATTGTAACAAATATTCGATTAGTCCATATGGTCTCACAGGCTATAAATGACATTCACTGGCCACTAAAGCACAATATTGTACATCTGGAAAAAGATAACTCACTCCTAGAATATGAAGCCCAATATAAAGAAAATACAGAAGAAATATTTCAATCATGAAGGTCTAGCTAAAATACCAGATGATACTGTCATTTGATACTGTCATTCAATCATGAAGGTCTTAAAGCTAAAATACTGTCAAATGAAAGTTTCATCCAGTGATTAATTAAACACACATTTAATGTCCATATGTTCTTCCACAACATGAGCATCAGCTGCAATAGATCACAGTTTGCTGTGGTGTTATAATGCTCATCAGCTATATTATCAGAAATGAGGCTCTAAGTTTTTTATGTGTTCTCACTTTTGCAACCTCATACATTTCTAGGTTTCTATTCCCTTGTAACCTGACATAACTCAAAATGATTTTATCTTGTATATCTAGAGAACTTTGTTTTTTTTTTAATGGGCTGATGTTCAGATGTCATTGAGCTAGATAGACCTATAGATCAAAAACCAAAAGTGCATCAATGCATTCAGGCACACATTTACTAAATTCTAGATTTTGTAAGCTTGCTGTCAGACAAGACAAACATAGATAAATTAAACAAGCAGAGTCAAATGTAGCTGAATAACATGTGAACATCTGTTAATGAAAAATCTCAAAGTTCCTCAGATATACAAGGAAAAGAAAAGGAGGGCTTTCTGAAACAAAATATGACATATCAAACATCATCCTGGATGGTGTAGATGAAGTTGGTGGGAATCGCAGAACCAAGGTGGTTGCGAAGAAGATATCAGTTCTACAACTAACACTTGGAGCCTTGTTCGCGATAATATGGAAATACAGCTAATGAGAGTCAAAATGCTGTTGAGAATTACAATCTTTTATAGTTGGTGATCAAGTTGGGCTTTGTGGATAAGCACATTGAATAAGATAAGGACATTGAGGGTGTTTTATTAACCACTGGATAAGACTGTTATTTGACTTCTCTGTTATTTGTCTCACCTATGTAAAATAAATCCTGCAGAGTTCTACATGCTGTAGTCTAGATGGTTAAAAAATGAAATACAAATTTCAAACATTATATCTAACTACAAAACAATAGGAACAAAGAGGAAAAAAACTTACTGTATTTTCTGAATTATAAGATGCACTTTTCACCTGATTTTAACACCTCTGGAAAGGGGTGCGTCTTAGAATCAGTGGCCTCTTACATTCGGCAGCTAAATTCGACTGTCGAATGTAAGATGTAATTTTTTGTCTTGAAAGCCAAGATTTTTGTCTCATCCTTCAACGTTTGACATCCAGTAGCCAAAATTCACCTTTCGGCTCACCTAAGGATGTAGGAGTTTCAGTGCTGGATGACATGCAACACTGTCGTCCGGTACAGTCAGCTTCCGAGGTCATGCCGCAAGAACTGTTTTAGGTATTTCCTCAATTTCAAGACTTTTCTCTAGATGCAACCCTGAAAAGGGGGTGCGTCTTAGAATCGATGGCATCTTACACCCAAGGAAATACAGTCTTTTGAAAAATTCACCAGAACACCTGGTTATCTGATATCATGTGATTATTTTACCTTATAGCTGAAATGGATAAACAAATCTTGATTCGTAGATGAATCTCTGAGGCTGCCTAAAAAGTTACCTTGTGCGAATGTACACCTCATCATTTTTCATGATAAGATGTGTATATTCTACTAAATGATTGTCATAATACAGCCCATTAGTATGTTAATCTCAGTCTGCAACCAACAATAATAGTTCACCATTTAATTTTTCGCCCATAAACTACAGCTGGCTTTTTAATTGTCCTCCTTACTTCACTAATTACATTCTTACAAGTACGCTGCTTTGAGAGAAGAACATTTCATCTCTTTAAACAAGCTTTGTTAGATCACTAACAGTTTAATGCTAACCAGTGAGCATGCAATTACAAAGGAATGTATACACCCTAAAGGAAGACTGTTCATTTAGTAAAAGGCAAATATAAACATATATCTAATTAGGGACTTGGAAATTAAGATTACTTTCTCTTTGAAATCCTGCCTTACCTATTATGGACTAGATGCATATCCATGACAAATCCTCTCACCCAGGCGAGAGTGATGGACTAGAAAGATACATCAGTTAACAAAATAATATGGATTTTTCTTTATAAGCAACAGTGCTGCAGTTGTGTACATTGCATGTACTGTGGGAACCCACAAGGTATTAGTTAGACAAAACCATTAGTAATATAAAAAAGTTCCAAAAGTTACTTTGATGCTTCTCTTCCCTGTTTAATTGCTTTCCATGTCAATTTTAGCTCCTTAATGGAAGTACTAAGAAACTTTATTGGATTCCACCCACAACTGAATGTTAAAGTTCAACAGCATGTACTTTATATTTTACTGGGTTTATTAATTTCTGTTTTCTTTGAGCCTTAGTTGGTCATGATCCTCAAAGGCACGTTCTTATGTATACATTTTATTTGAAGTCATATGAGTCAATCTGCTACAAAATAAGTTATTTTTTATAAAACAATCCTGATGGAAGGCATCAGGGAACTGTACCAGTATCCCATCTGAAGAGCAAGCTGTATCTTACCAGCTGTTGGATAAACTCTCAGAAGAAACTCTAAGCTTTGCGCTTATGCTGTGCACTATACTATAATTTCCTCCCATATATTTTCTACACAACAGTCATATGTTTCCTCTTTTAATAAAAGGCTTCAGTGACAATAAATGTTTTCTCTAGTGATTTTGGATCTGGGGTTGCTAATTCATTTTTTTAACCAATTCACGGCACACTTTTAAAATCATTTTCAAGGACAATGATTGAGAAAAAAATAAATTATGTTTAATTAAAATATTTCATTAAGAAATGCTTTAATGAAGTAATGCAAATAAAGTATATATAGCTATGTATAGCTCTGTCAGGGGGTTTAGAAGCTTTGGTCAGATCTTCCTTCATCTAACCCAACATGTCACTCCCTGACATAACTATACTGGATAAAAAAAAGGCTCAATGAGGTCTATTCATTAAAATTCATTAAAATTGGATGTCAAGATGAGCACTAATCTCAACCTCCAGTCTCGAACAGACTCTCCCCCTCTCGGATGCCCCATCTTGACCTTGCAAAATGGTATTCTCTAACATGTTTTGGGAGGTGGAGATAAGGTGACAGGAGTTCAAACTCGAACTCCGAGAATAAGTAAAACTCGAACTCTGAGATATTACTGTACAAAAAAGATGGTTTGCATCTTTCTCAAAAGGGAACGAATGTTCTCAGTGAGCAGTTCAGAGGTTTTGCTAGGAGGTTTTTAAACTAAAAGAGGGGGGCAAAATGGCGATAAAACATCAATCCAATTGCCCCCCAAAAAAGGTACAGAAGTTACCTGTAGTCAGTGTGCTGAAAAATGATAAGCTTAGGGTCATGTCTACAAATGCTCGCAGTTTAGGGAATAAGATCCATGAACTTGTGGCAATATTGGCAACTGAGAATGTAGATTTAGTGGCTGTTACTGAGACATGGTATAATGAAAAACATGACTGGGACATTTCAATACCAGGGTACTCTTTATATAGAAAAGACAGAGAAGGTAAAAAAGGGGGAGGGGTGGCCCTGTATGTGAGGGATAGCTTAAAATGTAACATAATACAAGTTAGTGAGGCGAACATAGAGTCAGTTTGGGTTACATTAGAATTTGGTAATCATATGGTAACTCGGGTAGGTGTGATTTATAGGCCCCCTGGACAAATAGAGGAGTTAGATAATCTACTAGTTGAGGAAATAGCTAAAATGACAATGAAGGGAGAAGTGATCATCATGGGTGACTTTAATCTTCCTGATGTGAACTGGAAATACAAAACAGCTACTTGCGCCAGGAGTACGCATATCCTAAACTCCCTACTTGGATTATCTCTAAAACAAGTAGTGGAGGAGCCAACTCGAAAGCAGGCCATACTAGACTTAGTGTTCACAAATGGAGATTTGTTATCAGATATTACTGTAGGTGAAAGTTTAGGATCTAGTGATCACCAGACAGTGTGGTTTAATATAAGAACAGTGACCCAGTCACACCACACAAAAACAAAAGTTTTAGATTTTAGAAAAACAGACTTTTCTAAGATTAGATTAGGTGTGAAGGAGTCATTATCAGACTGGAGCAAATTAAATGGAGTCCAGGAGAAATGGGATTATCTAAAAGTTTCACTACTGAAGGCAACAGAAAATTGCATAAGGCTTGTCAGTAAGAGCAAAAAATTGAAGAAACCACTGTGGTACTCTGCAGAGGTGGCTAAAATAGTAAAAAATAAAAAGCTAGCATTTAGTAATTATAAAAATACTCAGAGTGAGGAAGATAGAAAGATCTATAAGAGTAGGCAGAAAGAGGCAAAGCAAGCTATAAGAGCTTCCAAAGCACACACAGAAGAGACTATAGCCCAGTCAGTGAAAAAGGGGGATAAAACATTTTTTAGATACATAAATGAGAAAAGGAAAGTAAAACAAGGATTAGTTAGATTAAAAACAAAAGAAGGATGCTATGTAGAAGAGGATAAAGGCTTAGCAGACTGCCTTAATGAATATTTTTGTTCAGTTTTTACAAATGAAAATGAGGGTAAGGGACCTCATTTAGGGAAAAAGACTAATGAGTCTTTTGATGCATGTAAGTTTACAGAGGAAGAGGTTTTACTTCAGCTGTCTAAAGTAAAGACAAATAAGTCGATGGGACCTGATGGGATACATCCAAAGTTATTAAAAGAACTTAGTGGTGTACTAGCAAAACCGTTAACAGATTTATTTAACCAATCATTGTTAACGGGAGTAGTTCCAGAAGATTGGAAATTAGCTAATGTTGTGCCCATTCACAAGAAAGGTAGTAGGGAGGAGGCGGGCAGCTATAGACCAGTAAGTCTTACTTCAGTAGTGGGGAAAATAATGGAAACCTTGTTAAAAAATAGGATTGTTGAACATCTAAAGTCGCTTGGATTTCAAGATCAGAGACAGCATGGGTTTACTTCAGGGAGATCATGCCAAACTAATCTTATTGATTTTTTTGATTGGGTAACTAAAATAATAGATCAGGGTGGTGCAGTAGACATTGCTTACCTAGATTTCAGTAAGGCTTTTGACACTGTCGCACATAGAAGGCTTATCAATAAACTGAAATCTTTGAGTTTGGATTTCAATATTGTTGAATGGATTAGACAATGGCTGAGTGACAGGCAACAGAGGGTTGTAGTCAATGGGGTATATTCGATGCAAGGTCTTGTTACCAGTGGGGTACCTCAGGGATCTGTTCTTGGACCCATTCTCTTTAATATTTTTATTAGCGATATTGCAGAAGGTCTTGTTGGCAAAGTATGTCTTTTTGCTGATGATACAAAGATTTGCAGCAGGGTTGATATTAATGGAGGGATAAGCCAAATGGCAAATGATTTGGATAAACTAGAAAAATGGTCAGAGCAGTGGCAACTGGCATTTAATGTGGACAAGTGCAAGATTATGCACCTTGGGCGTAAAAACCCAAAAGCAGAATATAGACTATTTGGTACAGTCTTAACCTCAACATCTGAGGAAAGGGATTTAGGAGTAATAATTTCAGAGGACTTGAAGGTAGGTAGGCAATGCAATAGAGCAGCAGGAAATGCTAGCAGAATGCTTGGTTGCATAGGGAGAGGTATTAGCAGTAGGAAGAGGGAAGTGCTCATGCCATTGTACAGAGCACTGGTGAGACCTCACTTGGAGTATTTTTACGCAGTACTGGAGACCGTATCTCCAGAAGGATATTGATACTTTGGAGAGAGTTCAGAGAAGGGCTACTAAACTGGTTCATGGGTTGAAGGATAAAACTTACCAGGAAAGGTTAAAGCATCTTAACATGTATAGCTTGGAGGAAAGACGTAACAGGGGGGATATGATAGAAACATTTAAATACATAAAGGGAATCAACACAGTAAATGAAGAGAGTATATGTAAAAGAAGAAAAACTACCACAACTAGAGGACATAGTCTTAAATTAGGGGGGCAACGATTTAAAAGTAATATCAGGAAGTATTACTTTACTGAGAGGGTAGTGGATGTATGGAATAGCCTGCCAGCAGAAGTGGTAGAGGTAAACACAGTCAAGGATTTTAAGCATGCGTGGGATAGACACAAGGCTATCCTAGCTATAAGACCGGGAACGGGGGACTAATAAAAGTACTCCAAAAAAAAATTTGGGCAGACTAGATGGACCGAATGGTTCTTATCTGCCGACACATTCTATGTTTCTATGTTTCTATATAGCCTATGGAAGGTGAATTGAAACTAGCGTTTTTTTAGACCTCAAGGTCAAATTTGACTTAAAATTAAATAAATAAATCATAAATAAATTACTTTTTTTTAAAAGTCAAAAATAGGTGGCGTGTGCTCCTCAAAGGCATCCAGGACACATATGGGGGCCGAGAAAATAGTCCTTCCCCATAAATAAAAGGTGCCAGGAGCTGCTGATGCTCCCAGCACAATTTGTGGGGATCTGCTGATGCTCCCGGCACCATTAATAAATATGGGGGGCCAGGGCAAGTTACAATTATTAGGGCTGGGAGCTTGCTTAATGGCTCCTAGCTCCCCCATAATAATACTGGGACTGGGAGCCTGTCTATTGGTATCCAGCCCACCTAATTATAATACAAGGGAAGAAAGACTGCTTATTAACTACCAGCCTTCTCCCACTTCCACCAATAAAATTACCAGGACTGGGAGCCTGCCAAATGGATCTCAGCACATCTAAAATGAATAGGTCAGGGACTTGCCCAAGGTCTGTGGCTGTTAAGAAATCACACTTCCCACCAGAGTGATGGGGGTAGAAATAACCCCTATACACAGAAATTTTATATTCTGGGGGCTTTCCCAAGGTCTCCAAAATAGGAAAAAAATAAAAACCTTCTACATTATATAATTCCTGGGGGCTTGCCAAAGGCCCACGGACCCCATAATAAATAATGTTCCTCACCACTCCCCTGTTCACGCGTCCAGTGCTGGCTCAAGGCCGTGTACAATAAAACACTTATTTTAATAAATTAAATTAATTAAATTAAATAACCCTGCCTACCCTCCATCTCTACCTTGCCAGGAAGGGGGGACGATTCTCAAAACAAGGCCCCCTAAAACTGCAACTCAGCCAATCACATGTATCCTTTTCTCAATTGAAAGCCCAATCCTCCTCCCATAAAAACTAGGTCCTGCGTGTTTTTTATTTTGTTTTTTACTTTTTTGCAGGCGCAAATTTTTTAGGTGTATTTTTTTGGGAGTGGCCCCTTTCCCTATTACAGAAGATGAGGATCCAGTGAACTGAAATCACTGCCCACATTTATGGCATTGAAAAAGTGTTTTAGGAGCCATATTTTGAGAATTGCCACCCCCTCCCTGGCCAAGGACTAGGTAGCTGGGGGAGGTACGTAGAGTTATTTAATTTATTTAAATGAATTATTTATTGTTCCAGGTGGGTGAACAGGAGTGGGAGTGGGAAAATTATTTATTAAGTGGCCTTGGTTTGTTTTTTATTTTTATTTTATTACTTGTCAATGCAACGTCCAACTCGCCTCTCAATTCGAACTCCCTTCAAATTTTAGTAAATAGCATTTTTTTTCATTGAAGGGAGTTCAAGATGGACTTGAGAGGTGGGGTGAGAGGTTGAGTTTCCTTAATTGAATAGTGCGAGGAGGTCAACTTGGATGGTCAGCTTTTAACTTGACCTCCTAAGTTGCCCTCCTTGCACTGTACTCAACCTTTAGTGAATGGACCCCAATGAGGTACTTTATTTGTATTCTTATATTAAAGCATTTCAATTTAAAATACATTTAGTTAATGCAATATTTAAATTAAACACAAATATTTTTTTTGCCAACAGTTGTCCTTTAAGGAAGATAAGTCATAGAAGGGAAAAGATTTAAGATTGAACACAGGTGATTCTGATATATCTTTAAATAATCAGTAATGATTTATATATAAATTGACTGTCATACAGTCAGACATTTTATATCTATAGAAATCCCATATGAATTTAATATTCTTAGAGAGATGTAGATATTTAAGATCAAAGCTGCATTATGACTGGATTATTACTTTTTTTAAGATCATCACAATATGGTGAAATATTTAATGGTCACTGACCAAACAGTGCACAAAAGAGACTTATTGAAACAATTTTCCATAAATGTGATATTGCCAAATCTGGGAAAACATGGATGCCAGTTCTTTGCTGCTGTGCCCTGAGGCAACTGGCTGTTGCAAAGGTTTAAGGCAAAAACCTGCTAATCATATATATATATATATAAACACAGTGCTATGAATTTTATTGCTGTAGAAGAACTCTGTAATACACTCATACACAACTAACATTAATGTGAATTTTACCACTGTGGGGCTCTGTGGTACTCTGTGATTCACTTATACACATCACACATTACTGTTAATTTTCTTGCTATGGACTTCTGTGATACAATTATATATATTACATATTACTTTGAGTTTTACCACTGTGGAGCTCTATGATACAAGCATACACTTCTCATAGTACTGTGAGTTTTCTTGCTGTGGAAATCTGTGATACACTTACATATATATTACATATATATTACTTTGAGCTTTATTACTGTGGAGCTCTGTTATACACTTACACACACCACACATGCTTAGCCCCTAGAAAAGAGGAAGATCAAGGTAGGAACATGGGAATTATTTTCATGCCAAAAATATAGAGTAAAATTGTGACATAGCCTGTTGCACAGCTTACACAAAAGGGCTAATATACTTTCTACTTTGTTATAAAACTAACTAGGGCTGTCTGGCCCCATTCAATCACAGAGTACAAGAATTGTGTTGTAATTAACTGAATGGCTGAATTGCCGAACACATGAGCACTAGAGGCATTTTACAATAGCCAAATGGAGAAGCATTCATCTGATTCAGCCAAGTCACGTACAATGTTGCTTTCTGGTGCAATTCAGGCTATTTCTAACACATAGAAGCATTTGGTGATCCCCCGCTGGTTAGTGAGCCTAAACAGCTGGCATTATGGATAGGCTGCTGCTAGCACTATATAGCTTAGAGAGACTTTTATGGGGATCTTGCTGTGTGTTGATATTTTGAAATTGTTCACAATGTACTTGGGAAGAGCTTAATTATTGCTGCATTGTTTAGGATAATAACTTTAGCGAGGGAATCACAGTTTCCTGTCTAGCTGGGGAAGTTATAGTTGTATGCTTTAATGCATGGGCAAAACAGATAAGACAATAATTATTATAGAAAAAACAGTGGCTTCTAATACATTGGCTGTGAATATATCAAGCATGTGGGCATATATAAATGAATTCTATTGTGTGCTGGGTAATTGGATTGTGTAAATATTAGTAATCCTACTCTATAAGCAAAACAGGAAAGGTTCTGTTCTACTGGGGAGAATGTTTGTTTTATACAACGTTTCAGATCAGGTTATCCACAATTAACTGTCAATGATGAGGGCAAAGAGCAGTATAAAACATGCAAGAATATATTGGCACATCTAGTCTGCCCATAGCTAAATCAATTTGATTTTGTAGTGAACAGCAATTCACTTCTTACCCAGAAAATAGCATGAAGTACTGGGTGGAATTCTGGAATACATGACCAAGAGATATATTAGATAATACATAACGGAATTTTGAACTTTAGGCCAACGTAGCTGAGTTGGAAAAATTCTCCAATGCTGCTGAAGGGAAGACGTTTTCCAACCCAGCTACTTTGGCCTTAAGTTCGAAATTCCCATCTCAGTTCCCTGCACATCTCTCTTTATTGAATAGACCTTTTAGCAGAGGCATAACTATAAACCACAGGGCCCCGGTGCAAAGATTTCCCCAGGGCCCCCCCGATACCCCATGCAACTCCACCCCAGAAATGCCACTTACATGCCTCCCAACTGTTCTGCTTTGTGCCTGGCCTTGTCTTATATCTTGGATAGCCTTATACCTATCCCATGCATGCTTAAACTCCTTCACTGTATTAACCTCTACCACTTCTACTGGAAGACTATTCCATACATCCACTACCCTCTCAGTAATATAATACTTTCATTAGTCCCTGGTCTTATCTTATATCTAGGATAGCCTTATACCTATCCCACGCATGCTTAAACTCCTTCACTGTATTAACCTCTACCACTTCTACTGGAAGACTATTCCATACATCCACTACCCTCTCAGTAAAGTAATCATTTCATTAGTCACTGGCCTTATCTTATATATAGGATAGCCTTATACCTATCCCATGCATGCTTAAACTCCTTCACTGTATTAACCTCTACCACTTCCACTGAAAGACTATTCCATACATCCACTACCCTCTCAGTAATATAATACTTTCATTAGTCCCTGGTCTTATCTTATATCTAGGACAGCCTTATACCTATCCCACGCATGTTTAAACTCCTTCACTGTATTAACCTCTACCACTTCTAGTGGAAGACTATTCCATACATCCACTACCCTCTCAGTAATGTAATACTTTCATTAGTCCCTGGCCTTATCTTATATCTAGGATAGCCTTATACTACTCCCATGCATGCTTAAACTCCTTCACTATATTATAAATAAATATAAAACTGGAGCGCTAGAAGTAATAAGGGTATAGAAATAAAAACAAAACATATTGCCTGTTATTTGCCCATTTTCCAGTTATTTGCCCATGTGCCTGTTATTTGCCCATTTCCAGTTATTTGCTTATGTGCCTGTTATTTGCCCATTTTCCAGGTATTTGCCCATGGGCCTGTTATTTGCCCATTTTCCAGTTATTTGCCCATGTGCCTGTTTTTGCCCATTTTCCAGTTATTTGCCCATCTGCCTGTTATGTGCCCACTTTCCAGTTATTTGCCCATGTGCCTGTCATTTGCCCGTTATGTGCCCATTTGCCAGTTATTTGCCCATCTCGTTATTTGCCCAATTGCCCATGTGCCAGTTATTTGCCTATCTCCAGTTATTTGCCCATGTGCCAATTATTTGCCCATTTGACAGTTATTTGCCCATGTGCCTGTTATTTGCCCATTTGCTCTTATTTGCCCATGTGCTTGTTATTTGCCCATGTGCCTGTTATTTACCCATTTGGCAGTTATGTGCCCATTTGCCAGTTATTTGCCCGTGTGCCAGTATTATTTTGCCAGTTATTTGCCCATTTATCAGTATTATTTTGCCAGTTATTTGCCCATGTGCCAGTTATTTGCCCATTTTCCAGTAATTTGCCTGATTGCCCATGTGCCAGTTATTTGCCCATCTCATTATTTGCCCATTTGCCTGTTTGCCCATGTGCCAGTTATTTGTCCATCTCCAGTTATTTGCCCAGGTGCCAGTTATTTGCCCATCTCCAGTTATTTGCCCATGTCCAGTTATTTGCCCATGTGCCTGTTATTTGCCCATTTTCCTGTTTTGTATCCATTTGCCAGTTATGTGCCCCTTTGCCAGTGTTATTTCCCCCTCCACCCCCCCGCCCGTACTTACCTGTATGATGCTCGTCGACCCGTCTCCTCCGCAATGTTTCCTGCACACACGCTGCGTGCAGGAAGTACAGCCACCGGAAGTGACGTTTCCGATGGCTGTGACCAAAAGCCGGGTCCGATGGATGCGGATCACACGGCTGCTGCCCGTTAGTGACTGTCTCAGTGTGAGACAGTCACACGGGCAGCGGGGGCCCACGGGGCAGCTGCTTTGGGCCCCACGAATGATTGGGCCCTGGGCAGCTGCCCCGTTTGCCCAGACATTTTTTTTTTACATTTTTTTTTTTGTGCAGTGGTCGCAGGGCGGCCGGGCCCCTGGAGTGACTCCTGCACCAATGGTAGGTACGCCACTGCCTTTTAGTATAGCTAAAATCTAAGAAACATGTACAAGAGCTGACTGAAATGTGTAAATGCAAGCATAAAGCAAGATTTACTAAGCTGGGTTTGAATCACTCTTGAATCATACTGTTTCTTGTGCTCCAGGCCATTTGGCTACATCAGAGAAGAAATGGGCCACATCTCTTACAAAACAGCAGATTGTGTGGAAAGGAGCATATACTTAGGATTTGCTTATATATGTATGCAGCATACATGACAGATTGCAAGCATGATGCTCCACTGCTATTGAGATATATGGTTCAGAGCAAAAGAGAATAATTAGATAAGGAATCAACCCATTCACACTATGTGGAGATGTTATACAAACCAGTACAGTTTATATGAGAACCTATACTCTCACAAGGGTAAGACATCCCTTGTAAAGGCAGAGCAAGCCACAGATTAGATTGTCTAATATCTACATACTCTGATGTAGCTACATAATGTTCAAATCCATCTTTTATATATAAATTTAGGAAATATATTTCAGGATTGCTTAGGAAATCACAGGATGATACAATGAGACTAGACATTTAATGTAATCCAATATGTTTTAAAGCTATTTATGTTTCATTTTGTTTCTTACACTAAGCATTTATTTTCTATTTATCTGATTATGGACCTGTGGAAATGTAGTATTGCATGCAAACATTTTTCCCAAATTATGTTCAGTAATAATACAGCTGTACTCTCAGATTTTGCAAAAGTCACCAAGTGGGTGGAGCATGCCTATTTTTTTGCATACTCAATGGTTTAAAAACTATACCTCAATGAGAATGTCAATAATAAAGCTTACTTATTGCAACATGCCCCACCAAATACATAACAAGTTTTTGGGGAGGGCTAGGGAAGAACTTTAAATGACAAACTGAAGAAGAAGTACAATATATTTGTTTTACTCCAAAACCAACATGGACTAGTTGACAGAAGATCATAAAATAAGCTGTATAAGTTTTCCATGCTGAGATATCTAAAGTAAAAAATTGGTTGTCAATTTATGTAAAGAAAAATAGTTTTTACCTAGTGGAATGGATTTTAACCTGATCTGGAACATTAATCAGAGCCAAGCAATTCTAGTCTATGCACCATTATTAGAGCTTTGTATGATTACTTACATAATTTGAATTCATTCTCACATTTTGTTTCAGAGAAGGAAATGGTATATGGGAAATGTAATTACTGCACATATAATTTGTTTATCATAAAGATGAAGGTCAAACATAGGACTTCTGTTTTGTGAACAGGACTAAACCTATTAAGACCTTCATAACTGTGTTTGTAGAGCACTGTTGAATAATGTCTCATAATTCATTTATTTTCCATAGGTGACCAAGATGCTGGCTGTCGTTGTTATCTTATTTGCTCTTCTTTGGATGCCATATCGTACCCTGGTGGTTGTCAACTCCTTCATGGACCCTCCCTATTTGAACGTGTGGTTCCTGCTGTTTTGTAGAATGTGCATCTACCTTAACAGTGCCATCAATCCCATCATCTACAACCTGATGTCCCAAAAGTTCAGGGCAGCCTTCAAAAATCTTTGCAAATGTGAGCAGAAAAGGACAGAAAAGGCAGCCAAGTACAATGTTCCAGTGTATTACAGCGTTATGAAGGACAGTTCCCATGATAGTCCAGATCATGATCTAACAGTCCAAGAGGACATCAACGGTTTTCCCTCCAAAAAAGTCAACTTCACAGAGAAATGCATAGACACTACAACAACGTACAGTGTTGCATAACAGTCCATGCACCATGATACAATGAGTATTTTAATTGTTAATGTATTGTATTTAAAATAGTGTGGTACAAATCTTTAAAAAAATTTGCCTGAAGAAAAGAAAACTGACCGCCAATTGAACTGTATGTGATACAGAGGTGCCAAATTTGTACAGTGTTTTGCTCTCTTAAGATGTAATTAATTGTATGTATGGATTCGTTAGACTACAATGAAACGATCTTGATTGTGAAACAATATTGACTTTTGGCATGTTTTAAAAATTATACAGCAGCACTTAACACGAACAATTTCTTGTCAGGTTCTCAAAACTTTAATGCAGGCAAACTTTTCCCATTTCCTGTACAGTATGCATCATTATAGAATAGACATGACCGTCCTGGCACGATCTGAATGTAAGCAAGGGGCTTGGCCAGAGAGTGAAATTACAGTTTAAAAAACACATTTTCCCAAAAGTTATTGTATTTAAGGGGTTAAAGAATGATTTGTAGATAGCTTAGCTATTCTAATAGCATGTATATATTAGTTTCTGCTAAAAAAAGTTATACATTTATAAACATAAGATGTTCTTGCTGATTATGAAATGTGTGTTTGCTATAAGTTGTGAGCTAGCGAGGATGTCCTATCATTACCATTAACATGTGTTCTCAAGAATAAGAATTTCAGTAGAACCATAGATTTGGTTTAAACATTGTGATGCTTCACTTACTTCTGGAATACCTTTTGTTCTCTTGCTCTTTCAGCATTAGACATATTGTTTAGAATGTTCTGTCTGAAAATCTGACCTATCTGACCAAAGATACTAAACAGTATGTCAGTCACCTGATAAAGGTGTGGAGCAAAGATGGCTCAACAAGATACTTTATTTGCATCCTTTCAAGTTCATATTTAGCTGACAGTTGTCAATTAAACACATATTTTTCTTTTACTGTAGAATAACTGAGGGTTCACACAATAGGAAATGATGACTTATCTTTAAATATTTCTTCTGGATTTTTAAGTCTATATGCAAACAGGGAGACACAAAAAAGAGAAGACACAGTATAGTGTAATATTTTGAGTTCAAATAAGTGCCAATAGAATGTGATCCTGATGTAAGCAGGTACTGTTATTTTGAGATGAAACCATGGATATATCTAACGCTGGTGTTCTCCTCTCTATCTCTCTGCCTGCCTTTCCATTCTTATACTGTGTTGTCTGAGCAAAGAAGCCTGAAGTCATCCATCTCACAAAGTCCCATGAGTAACACCTTTATTCCAAAGAGCTATAACCATGATCTGTTCTAAAGGCTCATACATGCATGAATTAAATTCGATTGGGGTGGTAGGACCAGATCAAGTAGGAGTTTCAGTGTGGGGATAGAGAAGGTGTCTGGTTGCATATTATTATTCAGGAACACCCTAGAGAGGGCGACTAAACCAGGAGTGGGCCCTTTAAGGAAGTAACTTAGCTGAAGTAATATTGCTGTAGCCAAAGGGTCTTGGGAGATGCTTAAAACCATCCCCACGCTGGATTAGCCTTCCAGGTTTAGTCACCATGTTCGTGGAGAGGGTACAAATTCAAAATGAACTTTAGCAGAGGAATAGAAGAAAAAGCTCTTGGAAGTCAGGTATCCAACTTCAATACAAAAGACCTGTTTGCAATAAACTGCAGGTATTTAACATAGGTGTGTTGCAAACGTTAACAAGCCTACCTGACACCAACAGAGGGAAGAAATACAAGCAAACAAAGGTAGGGAGGACTCAAGAGGAGAAATGAGGTATATAAGCACACAAATTAGGACTTTTAAATGCATGAGTCAGGAGGTCAGGGTAGAACCCTGATATGGGGGAATTGTGCCACTTATTTAAACTCAAAATATTACACTATTCTGTGTTTTGTCTGTTTTGCACCTCCCTATTTGCATATGGCCTTAAAAGCTTGCAGTATTCAAAATAAATACTTAAAATAAGTCATAAGTTTGTATTGTGCACACCCCCAATTATTCTACAGTCACTGGAAGTTGGTGTATTTGGAAGGTTTATACCCTAGAGTTGTTTTTCAGCAATAAATTAAAATACAATTAGAGCGCTACACATCTCACTTTTTTTTCACTGTTTATGTTCACCTGTTTTTTTTTAACTTATGTACTTGCTTGCCAACCTGCAAACACAATGTATACATCATGTTTTTGTATCTCTATTTTCACAATGTGTAAAGGACCATTTAAGAACTTGGTATAGGAATGTTTAAATAGAAAATACCGGATATTACCTAATTGACCCTAAAATGTATTAAATTCTGATTTTGATTTGGGATTGAATAGACTCTATTTGCATACATTGTCAGTGTGTCGTGTACAAATGTCATCACAGTTCTTGTAATTACATATAAGCAAAGGGCAGTAAATAATGTAGATTCATGAAAAGGATTTAATAGGGAAACGTACAACTTGACGTTTTAAAATCCTCACGCCTACCTAAAAGAAGATTTCCCTTCAAGAAATGTTATGTTTTATTATTTTTGTTATGATCATTATTGATATATATTATTTGAATTAAACCTTGAGGAGCACAATATTTAGAGGATAACATTATAGTTACGAAAAGATTATCTCTCATCTTGCTTTCTCCTTCCTCTGCCTGAAAAAGTAATCTCCTTCCCAGTATTTGTATTGTGAAAAACTGTTACAATTCTGAGACAGAACAGGAGGTGATTGACTAAGGTTTCAACAAGTGTGATGAATGTCCTACCTACAATGCCTTCTAGTCGTATATTAATTATCCCAGCATCTTCTGTCTTATGCGAGCGTAGTCTGGACTTCGGGAAAAGTAATGTTACGTTTATGGTGTCAGCCCACATCCACTTGAAATGGACAACAGATCTCATCTATCTATGTCTATAGATTAACCATGATATCCCAGGGTGCCTTTCTATATTTTGAAGTCATGAAACAATCACATTGCTAATTATCATTATACATAATTTACATAATTTCATTTTTATTCTGCTATTATAAATATTAGATTTTATGACTAAACCAATGTCTAAATTTCATCAATGACTACTACATATATAAAAAGGAAATACAATCCCCCAATGTCAAATTAGCTCATGTATTTTTTAGGGAGGCTCTGATAATCTCAGGTGACAAACAATGATTTAAAAAAAAAAACACAGTAAGAAATAAATACAAGGCCTTATTACACATTAAAGGAAACATAGTGCGCTATATCTGAAAAACTCTAATCTATACAAAATATCCACCCCAGTTACGCAATACTCCAGTTATCTCTCATCTGTTTAGTCTCACTCAGTACAGTGGGTAACGTGCAATGAGAGGTAAAAGAAGAGTGCACCAGCCAAATTGTAGTTTGTTTTTCAGGGGATACCAATGATTCTAGACAAGTTGACATCTTCTTAACTGCTCTAATTACATTATTTTAGCACCATTTGAGGAGTTAATGGTGGAGTAAGAGTAACATCAAGCAGGGTAGATGTTGTGCATATATTATACTTTTTTCAGAGTGTGCTATGTTTGCTTGTTTTTATGTTGTCCGTGTGCTTGAAAAAAGTTAAATGACTTCAGAATTACAGAAGAATAATAAACCATATACATAGTTATTTGCTTTATTACTGTAGTGTAGTGTGTGGGGATATACGTTTTATGACAATAATTTATTCATATATAAGGTTGTGCCATTTTGAATTAATGTTCCATAGTCATCCATTTTGTTATCAATGAATTATCATTAATTAGCAAAATAAAATTCCATCTTACACACCATTTCAATGTTGCACAAGCAAAGTTCAATATTCCAAAGATATGAAAAGGTAGATAAAAGGCTTTACTATTGCCACCTCGGTTAGCCCATGAAGAGGAAATCCTAAAAAAATGTCTTCTCCATAATTTTCCATGTTGGATAACATGTTTTATTGAAGGAATTTTGATCTGGTGATTCCCAATGACAAATGCACATAAGAAGTAATTATTTTCTTCCTTTTGTGGATATAATAGTCTGTGCTTATGTTAAATGGTCTGTTATCACCTGGACATTGTTCACTGTGCATGTGGAGTATTATAAATAATTGAAAATTATGTCTGCATTGTACCAGCAAAATTTAATCAAATGCCTAAATTAGGAGAAAAATTTGTTTTAAATGTGTCTGTGGAGTCTCCTGTTTATGACATCAACTGTGGAATGGTATGCAAATTACACATTTCCCATTGAAAAGCAGTTAATTTGCATACCGTGCCACAGGTGATGTCATAAGCAGGAGACTCACAGACACATTTAAAACACATTTCTCTCCTAATGTAGTCATTTGCTTGCTGTTTTTACAGAAT
The DNA here is from genome assembly GCA_036172795.1 of Pelodytes ibericus. Taxonomy (NCBI): domain Eukaryota; kingdom Metazoa; phylum Chordata; class Amphibia; order Anura; family Pelodytidae; genus Pelodytes; species Pelodytes ibericus. The sequence goes on from CM069862.1 coordinate 147,103,612, forward strand.
ATAGATCATTTTCAATCATTTCTTATGCTCTACATTCAGTAAAACAAAGTTGATACAGTCCCTTTAAGGAAAGTAAAAATACTATATTTTATTTTCTTAGCTGTTTCCACTCTTAGAAGTATAAGATGGAAAGAGCAAGCATCAGCACTCACAGATGACCATGACAAAGTACAAATCGACACAGTAAGTGGGAAGAAAAATTGACACATTTCGAAAACATCAAAGACAAGTAAGCTGATTTATTATTGGCTTAGAATGATGCTTGGAGATAAAGTAAGGTGAATGCTCGTATGTCTGGACAATGAAATAGCAGGTATTTCCAGGTAGGAATACTATTGCAATTCCACAAGAAAGAAAATCATTTAGGGCACCATTGGGTGAATACTTGCCCTGTTGTCATCTAAACTGAGTGACACATTTCACCAAATAGTTTTTATTAAAATACTTTTATCCAAATCATGTCACCAAGACCTGCAGTGATTTTTTTTTACTGTGTTCCTACAAATATTCTCACCCACATAATGAAATGTACAGTTCTCAATGATTCAATAGTGTTTTTTTTTTCTACAAAAAGCTAGCTGTTATATTTTATTCAATCATGCCAAAAAAGAAAAAGGCATGACGAAATTCTGCAAAAGACAATAGATATGTCAGATTGCTTTGAGTGATAAGTAAAATGCATTGATCCAACAACCTTAAAATTGGCAAAACATAAATGTCTACACTGAAGTCCATTACATGGTGACACAATCAATCATTTGTTAACAGTTAATGAACTTTGTGTTTTAGAAAATAGAAGTTAAATTAGTGAAATAATCATTTATATAATCTTGACATAAACATGGATCTCTAAACATGAGCACTAGCTATAGTGCTGATCTGTGAGATAGTGCAAGAGATGCAGCTGTCCATAACCCAAACCTTGTGCCCAGACAGCTGTGGCCCCTTGCACCCACTATTTTTATGATTCTAGAGATTAGGGCTAGATATTAAGTGGTTCTGCAGCTGTTGCTAAACAAATTGCTAAGAGAGCTAACATGAAGGCTTGGCACTATGTGGATTATGTGGAGCAGCAGCTGGAAGCACATATTGCCCATCCATTGACTATTCTGTCCTCCTCATTGAAAGACCAGACACATCATATTCCCATATTGATATCCTGCAGCCAACCAGAGAGGAGATACATATAACCAGGTGTGCATCATATATGTGTACATCTAGGTATCTAAATGTGTCAGGTATACCTTGTTTCATTGTGTTTTAACTTATTGCGCTTTGCAGTTATTACTCTTGACAGGATATGTCAATTATCCGTCAAGCAATTCTTTCAATGCCCTTTTCTTTGTGTCTCTGAATATTCCACGTCCTTATTTGCATACACACAAACATATTTTATTGAAATTAGTCCAATTAATCACTCACATATTTTTGTTTTGGCTTGTCTGGCTCAATTTATTGTGAAATTTTACTTATTGCAGTGGTTCGGAACAGCTATGCCTGTGCATACATGGAGACCAAAGGAGGTGACAGTGTTGCATGAAAGGTAATTGAGGGACCTGTTACAATATACGGACTGAATTGAAAGACATTTTCCTAGGACTATCTAGCACATACAAGACTAGTTGTGTTCAGATTCCTATATATACCCATCTACTGTGCTGTATATTTTGCTCTTCGACAAGTCCTACCTGCTTGATGTTTACATTATCAGCTGGTTCTCTGTGTGTGTCCTTCAAAGCGTAGTCCTCCACTGGGCACAATGCCCTACTAAAGCATAGCTGAACCATGTTTCCTCCATGAGAGGAGACTATTATCAACATTAATTTCATGTAAACCTTTGTACGAAATGTATGTATACCATGTTCTACCTTTATTTCCTAATAAAAATGTTGTTTAAGCATATGTAGCAGTCAGTTGTGTGTAGTACTCTGAAATGATCAGAACATAACTTGAATTCAAATCACGGTCTGTGACCAGAAAAACAATAGATTAAAAGAAATCAATGTCAGCCTCTGTTTGGTATGAATGTCAGCCTCTTAGAGCAGTGCATTTCAAATGAAGTTCTGTAAATTTTAAATATTCATTTTGGCATCTAAAAATGCATTCTTTAATATAAGTCTTTTTAATGGTCCTCTCTCAACAGTGGTGTGACTAAAGTTCAGCAAGGAATATTACTCAATAAATTCCTTTGAAATTGAAAGGGGGTACACATAGAGAACTTAAAAAAACTAGATTTCGTCCGAACCAATAGATATAATGTAAAGAAAAATGTATTCAAATTTCATCCCAACATTCTCACAACCTAATTGATTCAAGTATTTCTTTTTACTGTCTCATATTAATGTAATTTCCCTCCCTCTTCCTGTCACTTTTCATTATTTACACTGCATATGCCACTTATTCCATCTATGCAGATAAAAATGTATCTGTTCATAAATGGATTTAAGATGGCATAAATAATGCACAATAAATATGTTTACTGTACTAAAAGGTCTTTTCAATATGCACCAGACTTTGGCCCCCGAACTGATGCCTCTGAAGTCCGGACTGATTAGGGGAACATCAGGGACTTATCGGGAGCCTAATTTAGAGCTACTCAATATGCCCCGATGTGCCATTGAATAGGTCTACAATTTGGGCATCATAGCCAATTCCATGCAGATACGTGGCGAAACGAAAGAGACCTGAAACATGCCCAAACCGAAAATTAGCTCTATCTTCCCCATAGACTTCCATGGGGATAATAGAGACAAATTTTGGGAGGAATGTGTCTTTTATAAAAATAGCCAAATACAGAAATATATCTATAAAGAAAGATTTAGACAGTGGGGTCCTGGGAAGCCAAGGCAAGAAGTCTTGTCTAACCCCTGTCAAAAACAGGACTGTGAGCCACCCAGATGCCTCCCAGACCTCTGTTACAAACACTGGGGGTCAGGGGAGGTAGCCCCAACCCCATGCTATAATAAATGGGTCTGGAATCTAGGGACGTGCTCCCAGTCCCATTTAAAATACACCAGGGCGGCCAAGGCAAGTAACCTTTGACCCAGCATAATGTTACTGTTGCTGACAGCTGGACAAAATGGCTCCTAGCCCCCCTAAAATAGATTGGGGGATTGTGATATAAAATATAACCTCCTAAGGATTTGGGGCCTGGGTAAATGCCCCCAAACCCCCGACAACAAAATTAAATGTGTCCTGGGGCCTGAGGGCTGCTGAAAGGATTCCTGACCCCAATAAAAATAAATGAATTACCCCCTGGTCTCTGGGGGTTGGTCAAATTCCCCCAGACCACCAATACATATAATCAATTATCCACAAAGTCTGGCCAAATGCCCCCAGATCCCATAAAATATTTATGAATATTTTACCAAGTCTGGGGGCAGGTAAATTCCCTCAGACCTCTAAAATAAATAATGTACCTACCTAACCAGCCCCCCCCCCTCTACCTTGCTTAGCGGGGGGGGAAGATTCACTTGGAAAAAAATACTTTGGGTTCCAGTGGTGGGCAGCGAATAAAGGAGTTAGCTGTTCCAGAAGTCCAGCGCTGATCTAATCTTTGACCTGTGTCAGCCAACCGTAGCCTACAATCCCAGCTTTTTATATGGGTCTAGAGGAATTTGAGCAGCCCCAGGGGCTAATAATATTACTCCAGGGGTAATAATATTATTTAATGGGGGTTGACAGATCCCGGAATTAATTACATATTCTTAAATGGGGTCTGGGAGCATTTGACCACAGACTCTAGGGGGGTGACTAATTATTTTTTTTATTCCCAGCCCCAGTAGCGTCACAAAGGCTGCACGGAGGAGACGACTGGGGACACAGAGCAGCCAGGAGGTGAGTACTGGGGAAGGGGGATAAAGGGCATGGGCAAACTGGGCATTAATGGGCAAACTGACTGTGGTATATTAAAGGCAAAATAAATAATTTTAATGCTGAAATAACACTGGCATATTAATGCAAAATAATACTGGCATATCTATGGCAAAAGTAATGCTGGCATACTAATGGCAAAATAATACTGGCATATTAATGGCAAAACAATACTGGCATATTAATGGCAAAATAACACTGGCATATTAATGGGCAAGCTGTGGCACATTTAATGGACAAATGGTGGCATATTTTAATAGGCAAACTGGCTGTTGCTTATGTTACTGATAAAGTGGCATGTTAATTTGTACCTGACTGTGGCTTATTTTAATCGGCAAAGTGATGCTGTGGTATGTTCTGTGGGGCAAACTGACACTGTGGCATGCCAAATTGTGTGGGTGAGAGAGAGAGAGATGTGTATAGATATTTATTGTTTTAGAATTGTACAATTGCCACCTTGGGGCTCTTGTGTGTGGTATAATTAAGGGCTTCTTGTGTCTGGCATAATTAAGGGGATCCTGTGTGTGCCATAATTAAGGGGCTCCTGTGTGTGCCATAATTAATGGAGCTCCTGAGTAAGGCAAAACTAATGGGGCTCTTGTGTTTGGCATAGTTATGGGTCTCCTGTGTGTGGAATTATTTATGGGGCGCCTGTGTCTGTGTGGCATAGTTAATGGGCTCCTGTGTGTGGCATAATTTGTGGGGCTCCTGTATATAGCATAATTAATGGGGGCTCCTCTATGGAATATTTAATGGGCCATCTGACTGACATTACTAAGGAATCTGTTTGTCACGCTATTGGAGGAAATCAGTGGGGGTGACACCCTGAGTTACCACACTGGGTGACACCAACCCTAGTGACGCCTCTGCCCAGCCCCATTTCTCATGAGAGTGGCCAGGCACAAAACACAAACCCTATGCCTTTTTTTCCTTTGAACATCATCAGGGGAGGGATGTACATTTATTGTCCATCTGGACATTTTGGTCACTATTAGGTGATTAATAGTTGTATTTATTTTTTTTAAGTGTTTTTCTTACTGTGCGCTTTGAGGTTCTGTTCTTTTCCACATTAATATACACAGAAGAGATAAAAATGTGTGCAATTGCATACTCCCCCAATTATCCAGCTTTGTGCTTTCCCAGTTTGGTAGGTAGAGCTTGGTGAGGCTGCAATCCCATGGTCCTGATCTTATTCTCCTGTGCCTGGGACCGGAGAACACATAACAAAAGAAACAGGGGTGAGACTGCCCCAGGTACACCAGGACTTAGAAGTCAGTTGTATTAATCCTCCCTAACACTTCAGCACAGGTCTCCTTGGTAATAAAGCATTATAGAAAATAGAGTTCACAGTCCTGGAGAATCCAGTTATTGACTTGTGGGAGCCAAAAATATAATTTCTCTCATTGTCATGTTCCAGCACTAAATACAAAAATGTATTTCACAATAATTTTCAGGTCCTGTGTGTAGTGAAAGTCTTTCTATCTTCCTTTATTTATCCTTCCTTTCATTTGTTTTGCTTCTTTCTTTGTTTCTCTCTCTCTCTATACCACATTCCCATTAAATATATGTCCATAAGATTAGTCCTATGTACTCAGCAATTGGTACTATATACGCTTAGAAAGGTACAAAAGAAAAATGGATTAATACAGTCTGACACCTCTAAATGAAAGGGTCCTTATTAGTACATCATGCACGTAGCTGACTGCTTCCAAGGTCAAATGATTAGGAGTAAGGATAATTGATCAGATTTACTGAAAAACATGGCTATAGAAATTAGTATAGTGTATGTGCAGAATACAGAATTCTGAGACTTGGATGCAAATGTATTAGAAAAATAAATAGATTCAATGTGTTTAAATATTGATAAATCTGTGTTTTTGCGCTTTGCTGATTCTAAACAGTTTCCATCGTTTAGTAATCAATTAGTTAATACGTTTTGGAATGTTTCAAATATCCTTTTATTCTCAGTCTACACTTACTATAAAACTAGTGTAATTATCCCATGATAAATAATACATCTTCTTCTTGCTTTTCAAGTATTGATAAGCTGTCCATGTGGGACAGTGCCAAACACCTTACTGAAATCTAGATAACCAATGGCTACTGCACCAACCTGATCTATTATTTTTAGTCATCCAATCAAAAAATGAAATACAATTTGTTTGGCATTGTCCTGCTGTAGTTAAACCATGTTGTTTCTGATCTTGTAAGGCATGTTATTTTAAAAGTTCTTCAATCCTATACTTTAACATTGTTTCCATCAAATTCCCCATCACTGATGTAAGACTTAATGGCCCATAGTTGGCCGACTCATCCCTACGACCTTTCTTGAAAATGAGCCCCAGATTCACTAAATATCTTAAATAGATGACTCTTACCAATTTCATACAGTCAATCAATCACCACTGTGGGGGTAATTCATTAGAATTTGAGAATAGCGAAAGGAGGTCAAATTGGGAGGCTAAATATGACCTCCATATTCAACCTCAAGCAATTAGCTAAAGAAAAATTTGACCTTCCTCTAATACTACCTCACCAAAACCCATCTTGGACTCCCATCCTGAGCTCCTTTCAGTGAAAAGCAAAGACAATTGTTATTTACTAAAAAACAGTAATTCACCAAAATTGTCACAGTAGCGCCGTCGCGCTGCTGAACAACACCTCACCCCACTCACCAGTCCAGGCCTCTCTGGAGCCCTGATCTTCAGCATCCTGGCCCTGCCGCAGGAGTCTCCAGCTGTCCAAGCGCCAGCCGCGGATTGACTTCCTCGGTGCATCTCCGTCGGCTCTCCTCAAGCCAAGACGGAGCTCACTAGAATTCGGCTCTCGCGCAAGCGGTAGATATTTGTCTCCCTGTCCTTACGGCCAGTTAAAGGTATAGTAATTAAAACTTTGTTTCGCCTCCCAGTGTCACTATTGGTCAGTCAACCACTTCCTATACTATATAAACCCTCATTTAAGTATTGCACTTTGCCAGTGATAGTGCCTTGTGCCTTTTACTAGCGTTCCTGAGTACTTTCGTTGATATTTTGTTGACGACTCCTGCTAAGTCCTAACCACATCTGTTTTCCACCCTTCCCTTCCACCTATTTTTATTAGCAATATTGTAGAAGGTCTTGATGATAGAGAATGTCATTTTTCTGATACGTATTTGGAAGAATAAGCCAAATGATATAGGTAAACTCAAACATTGGTCAAAGCTGTGGCAACTTGCATTTAATGTGGATAAATTCAGAGCACTTAAAGATAGGTAGACATTGTAATACAGCAGCAGGAAATGCTAGCAGGATGCTTGGTTGGATACGTAGATTAGGAGTAGAAAGAGGGAAGTGATCGTGCCATTGTACAGTCCACTGGTAAGTACTAGGAGAATTGTGCGCAGTACTGGATACAGTATCTCCAAAGAATCTAGATACTTTGGAGAGAGTTCAGAGAAGCACCACTAAACTGGTGCAAATATGGCAGGATAAAACTTACCAGGAAAGGTAAAGGGATCTTAATATGTAATAGTTGGAAGAAACACAAGAGGGGAAATGATAGAAATATTAAAAAACTTAAAGGGAATCAACACAGTAAATGAGGAGAATATATTTAAAAGTAAAAAACTACCACAACTAGGACATAGTCTGTAATTAAAGGGGGAAAGGTTTAAAAGTAATATCGGGCATTATTACTTTAGCGGAGTACTCATGGAATAGCCTTCGAGCAGAAGTGGTAGAGGTTAATAAAGTGAAGGAGTATAAGCATAATGCTATCCTAGATATAAGATAAGGCCAAGGACTATTGAAAGCAGTCCGAAAATTAGGCATAATGGATAGCCTGAATCATTTTTATCTACCGACACATTCTTTGTTTGTATGATTCTATATTATTTTGCTATTCAATTGTGGGGGATTTTATCCAAAAAGAGACTTTTAGACATGCATTGTTCAGTTTTCTTTTCCAATAATGTAATGTTAAAACTGCTTTTTAATCAAAGTATTTCAAAGTTAAAAAAAAAAAAAACTAACTCTGTGTTCCTCATTACTCTCATCACTCATTTTATTGTTTTTTTGTTGCATTCTACCAAGGGCATTTTTGGTATCAAACGCCACAATTTCTGCTATATCCAGTTTATGGGTTTTTTTGTCTGCCTTTGGAAAGCAGGAGGTGAAATCAATTTATATCTCCTATCCCTGAACCTTTCATTGTAACTGCATGATGCTGTATTATTTGGATTTAGAACGTGTCTCTTGTGTACAATACAGATTTCTGAATTACACACGACTGTTGATAAGAATTTTAATAAGTCCTGTACAGGATATTTATAGGATTCTAACAAACAATGCTAGAAACTCCTATCTTTATATAGTTAATGAGACACAGATGTGCTATGGCATAACATGAATGTAAAGAAAAAGGTAAGAAATACAGAGTGGATTATTTATTAGATAAACAACCTGATATCCTAAATCAGGGTTGTCCAAGTTTTTTACGCAGGGGGCCACTTCACCAGAAATGTATGTGTGCAAGGGCCACGTTAATTTTTTATTAAGAGAAATTATACACACACACACACACATATATATTTATATATAAATTCACAGTAGTGTGCAGTGTATATATATGTATATATATATATATATATATATATATATAAACAGTAATGTGTAGTGTGAGTGTATCAAACACTCCACAGCAATAAAACTCACATGCAGCACATTGTGGGGTCTGTGATACCTTGATACATTGAAACTTATACATACAAATACACATAGGGACACATATACAAATAAACAGTCACACCACTCAAACACACTTTCACGCAGACTCACACACACAGTCACACTTTCACACACAGAGTGACACAGATTCACACACAGACACACACACTCATACACAGAGACACTTTCACACACACACACACAGACACTTTCACACTCATCCACACAGAGTCTCTTACACGCTCATACACAGAGACACTTACACAGACCCACAGATTCAAACAGAGACACTTACACATGATCTTTCTGGGCTGCGCCGGTGCACGACTGGCTGCCCTCCCTCTGACACTTGCGCATGACGTCACACGCAGGGCAGAGGAGAGATCTGCTGCGTTCTGTAGGAGAACTTAGTCCCTGATGCTGGGTACAGTTCTACATGCGGCTGGAGGTGCGGTCACCGCTGCAGATCTTATGTGGGCTGCAGCTCCATGTCCAGCGGCCTCATTTTAGACCCCCCTGTCCTAGATTAACCTAGGATCATATGCCACCAGTGACTTTGTTAATCCTGAGAGAACTGCCTGAATGTATTGTCAGAGACTGTAGGGTCTACTTAATAAAAATAGAATTGCATGCAATTGTGACGGGAATTTCAAACGTTAGGTCAATGTAGCAGAGTTGGAAAAATTCTCTAATGCAACTAAATGGGAGGATTTTTCCAACTTGGCTACTTTGGCCTTAAGTTCTCTCTTTATTGTACAGATCCTTGTATCTTTGGAGCGTATTCCATTGAACAGGCAGGTGCCCTTTGTATCTGACAGCTCAGCTACTTGGCTCAGCAGCACGTCAACTAGTTCCATACTACATCAAGTATGGCTGGCGGCCAATCAGAACCCAGAACAGTCAGTCAACCCAGTACCTACCTCACACAGAGATCCTGCAGTTCTACAGGTAAGGTTACAGTCTGTATAATTATTGAGTAAACTATTGTTTACTTGTCACGGTTCTACCGCATATCCCTGGCTCCTATGTGTTATATTCAGGTTTTGTGACTGTTTCCTCTTCTGCCTCTAGTGGCCGCTATTCTAGTGTTTCCATTATCCTCCTGTTATGTCAGCTGCTTTTTTAACATGAGCCTAACCCTATTTAAACCTGCAGCTTATTAAAAGCAGTGCCTTTGCATTGCTCTGGTTACAACCTGTATAGTGCCTCTGTGCCTGTACTAGCATTCCTAATTCTTTCATTTGTTATCCTGTTGCTGAATCCTTGCCTATCCCGACAAGCCTGTTTGCTGTTTGTCCTGATCTGTTTGCCTGCCTTGTGACTTTGTCTAGTACTATTCCTCCGTTGTACCTTGTCCTGATCTGTTTCTGACCTGGCCTGCAAACTATTCTTTTGTGTATTTGTCCTGCTTCAGTGTGCGGTCTCAGTCAGTGTCCTAAAGTCCTAGGTGGTCATTTGCCTGAGTGTCCTGCTTTTCTAAAACTATATCTAGAACTTTTTTAAAGGCATCTATTGGATTTGATAGCACCACCTCTCTTGGCAGTAAGTTCCATATATTTACTATCCTTTCCTTTGTTGCCTATGAATTCTTTGCTCTTCCAGTCTCAGGGGATGACCTCTTGTTCGTTGTACATTTATGTTAATGATTTAGACAATAAAGACAATGTCTGTCCTGCCAAACTAATTGCAGTAAGATTGGTGTATTCATGTCCAGGTCTCATGTTATGTTGCTTGAAATCTACATTTCACTAATGTACACTTTCTCGGCTGGGATTTTATAGAATAAACAAGATGGCTTCCTTCGGCAACTTTAATTAATGATGTTTGCAATTTTGCTTTTTATACTGAGCATAACAAATAAGTATTGTATGTTTTTAAATGTTAGATGTAGTAAAATGTACTAAAATGTCTCATTTCACATGTGAGACCCACAATATCAGATCTGCTTCTCTAGTAATTTTGATATTTGAAACATAAGTACAAATGTGAAATCTTTTAAAGAGATTTGTCTTGCAAAACATTTGCATTAAACTTGATATTTATTTATTAAATTAGGATATTTTTAAATGTAGAGTCACAGGGGAAATTTATCTCAAACTTATCATACCATCAGAAAAATAAATTATAAACCACAAACAAAAAATAGAATAAACAAAAATGGACTTTATTAAACCTTATTCACATGGTGTGGATAACAAAGTGAGGAGGGTAAGAATGATGATCCCATTCCCTATCAATTATTCACTCAGATAAGCTATTGAGCTTGAAAAAAATCTATAAAACATTCACTGTTTCCAATTGTAAGTGTCACACACTACTGATTCTGAAAAATAACTTGCTTATTTTTTAAACGATATAGACATTCCCAAGAATAGTAATCTCACCAGGTCATTTGTGAATTTAAGTGAACAGCAAATACTATTTGAAGACAACATGTAATAGAAACCACATAGCACTTAACTATGCTACTAACACCAAATACAAGAATGAAGAACAAAAAACTAATTGTATGAAACAGATTGATCAAGACTGAGAACTGAATAGTTATATGTTTAGATGGGATTTTTTGCAGTCATGGTGACACTCTATCCTAAATCTATAGGTAACATAGAAACACATGAACATGAATTATGACAACAGACAAGAGCCATAATGAAAGCTCAGATTTATTAGTTATTTAGGAAAGTCCCATGCACACCTCAGACATACTTGGTTTTCAATACAGTGTTAGTGATTTGAACTGTATTTGTTTGATTTGTTTTACTATAAAAAAGAACATTAATTTCTACTTTTAATAGTCAGTAATGCCATGATCATCTGGGTGGGACAGTCCCAATTCGGGATCTTTGTTCCATGGTCGTGTTTTCCCCTTTCAGTGTCCCAGTTCTTTGGATGGCAAAATGTGGAACATTAAACATCATGTGGAGTATGTGCAGTGGCTAACCAGTATCTAGAATGTGTCATTGGCTTCTTGTTCTTCTTTTCCTAGTGGTGTACCATTCCATCTGCTGCTTAATGGATTTTGCGTCACATTCCTGAGTGTTCTATGTCCCCTGTTACAAATTACCTGAACGTTTCCAGTTGGCTACTTTATTGAAACTGTCTGCCATCATCATTTGCTTACTCTTTCACTGCCTGTTGATTCAGCCAGTTCTTTATTCTGTTTATTCTCCCAGTGTGCCAGACCTTGGTTAGTTTACCCATTTAAAATTGTATTCTGCCTGTCCTGACCCTCAGCTTCCCTTGGCAACCAATATTTTCTACTCTGTGTTTAGGCCTCACCATTTAATGAAAATCAGAGCACTGAAGCAAGATCCTCACAAGTTTCAACCCTGACAGCCAAAGTTACACGCATATGCAGTGTTTTGCCATATGTTTGCCAATAAAACTTTTGCACCCACATGCTCTGTAGTGCATTATGCTCCCTTTGACGACAATATGTTAATGCTGATATAAAAATGATATTCATTAATATTTACATGCACTAGCCCAACAATTTAAACAACGCTTAAAAGCTTAGAATAGAATTTAAAAGGGGTTAAGCACAATAAGAATGTGTTCGGAAGGGAAACAAAAGGGGTGATAAACAGTTTGTGCCAGAAGGCCTGTGTCAGACTAAAATATGGTCAGTGAAGTGTTATAGGGGATCTTAGCTGCATACGCTATATTACTGCCAAAAACGCATGTGGAGCTTAAACTCAACAAAATAATTTTAGTGAGGGATTAATTCTTTCAATTTATAGAATATAGTTATCCTTTTTAAACTGCACTCATGACTCTATTCACTAAAAGCTGATTTGAAGTGAGATGAACATTTCATATCACCAATTTAGCTATACATCTCACCTCAAATCACTTAAACTCACCTCAACTCCCCTGGAACTCACCTTTTAGTGACTAGCCTCCACTGTCGTGCTTTACTTTCAAAGGAGCCTGACCCTTCTTTCTTTGTGCATTTCCTGCCTTCAGGAATGACTTTTAAAAGGAATACGTTTAATTTCTAAAATAAATGAAGCTTCTCTTTGGCTAGTCCAAAATAGAGTGCAACAATTAACCACTTACATTCTTAATGGACTTGCAGAGCAATAACAAACGTCTCTCCAATCTTGGAGACCTGTAGAGTAAATCTCTTACCTCAAAGACAAGGACTTGAAGAGTAATGATTAGCTGTTTCCCTGCCAGTGCTGTGATTAGTCTTTCCCTGTCAGGGGCTGAGCCATGCTGAGCTATGAATACCTATTTTCCTGTAATACTGGGACTGTAGACTAATAGCTACTCCTTGTGAGAGGGGAAACGGCAAGATGAGAGAACAGTGTACGAGAAAGATATGACAGTCATAAAAGGATTTGAGAATAAAGCACATCTAAAACCAGAAAGACACACATCGGCATTGTATGAGAGACTATAAAATACATATGAAATAGTTGTTTTTCAATATTAATCCCACAGAGTGCCAGGCAGGTGTGCAATGTATTACTCGCTCCATGGGCTTTTTGTACCTTTGTTACATAGTAACAAGAATACATCATTTGAATTATTCAGATGTCATATGAGTGCGTTTTAGTTGTGTAAATAATAGCCAAAGTCTTCTACACTGGGGTAGGAAAACAATACATCAATGTGATTAGATTAAATGAAGAAAGAATGTCATTGGATAAGGTTTGGGAAAACCAAAGGAAGGTTAGACTTCACTTAAGCTTGTAGTTGCATACTGCGCTTGCACAGTAGGATTGCGAGTTTGAGTGACATCGATCGTGTGCCACGGAGCCAGAGCGGTACTGATGGCATTTGATCTACCAAGCTCCGCCCCCCTAGTGTTCCGATTCTCCAGGAGCAGAATTTGGGAGGTATGATTATGTATGGTTGAGTTGGTGAAATGAAACTTACTGTTTAGTGAAGAGACCACAAAGTCTTAGTTAGTGTAAAGTAGACTGGGATAAAACTACAGTTTCAATACTAATATCAAATGTAAACACCACTCTCATTAGTATAATATTTCATAAATACTAGCATTACTGTTTAAGTTAAATAACAATGAAAAGCATTTTTATAAAATTGGAACAGAAACGCCACTTTCTTTAACCTATTGATTTATTTCTCATAATCGTTCTGTGCTTCAGTGTCTACAGCTATTATCACCTTTTTTTTTGAAAAACATTTTCTTTTTTGGAAATGTTTGATCCTGCGGGAGATAATTTGCTTTGAGTTTTACTGAGGACAAATATATTTTGAATACTGCAGTATAGCCTTTGGGGATGAATACACATTAAATAGGTAACCTTTACACTGTTGTTAAAAAATAAACACTTTCTGTTCCTGATAATAATATGCAAGCAGAGGAATATGAAACACAATCCTTTGTTTTGTGGGTTTTGTTAAAAAATAATTCTTCTGTTAAAGGGACAGTTCTATAGACAGTGTCTAAAATATATTGTATGAGATGTACTGCATCATGACACTAAAAACAAACTATAAATAATGTGTAATAGATAGAAGCAGTAGGCTTGCCTGCCTCCCCAAGACCTTAGTGCTGGATGATATGAAATTAATTTAATTGTAGAACTACAGGTGAACTATATTAGAAACATCTTCAATATACACAAAATAAGACAGGTGGGACTGCCTGAGGAATGTAAAAGGTGGTGCATAATATCTAGCGCACATAGAGGGGCATGTACTAAAAAAACGCAAATATATTTTTTGTGCTTTGCTCCTATTGCAATGTACTAAACATTTAACACTCAAATAGTACATACGAGCAAATAGTGAATAAAAACAGGCATAATTGTGAATAATAACAGACAATTTTGCGAATATTTTTTCTACCTCTTTTGATAGTACTTGCTAAAAGCTGGTGTAATTTTCACACGCAAATAAGAATTATTTTTCACAAAATATGCGAAAAACTCTTTAGCATGCACAAATATAATCGCAATTTATTAGCGCAATCGGAAAAATTCACACTATATAAAAATAAACGGAAGAGGCGCATATCAGGAAATAAAAAGCGCAAAATGTTACAAATAGTCGCAAATTGCACCTTACTCATGTTTTACTTACTTTTTTCCCCCACTGTACTTGTTTGGTACATGACCCCCATAGAGGAGCGAATCAAGTACATATCTCCAAGTGTAATATAAAACTCCAAAAGTTTAGTTGATCATATTAAAAAGTCACAAAATAAATGAAAGGCCCCATTAAAAATTCAATATCAGGCCTTCATGGGATATTATTTATTTTTTTAAATGATTATTTAAATGGATCTCTCACCCATGATCTATATTTAAAAAGGATAACTGAGAAAATGATTAGAAAATCTTTGTTTTGAAGGGCAGTTAAGATATGGAATTTACATCTGTCATGCTTGCAAATCTAGACAATGGGCTCTATTTAATGACATGAGTTAACACTTTTAGCTTGCATTTAACTAATTTTCTATTGCACTCTATGGTATTCAGTGACCTGAGATTAATTAACTCACGTCATTGAATAGAACTAAATACAAATCCTTTTAAGGGTCTACTCAATGATGAGAGGATTGCAGAGAATATAGATGGGCATTTTAAACTTTAGCCCAATGTACCCAAGTTGGAAAAAACTTTTTCAAACTTTTTCTTTTGCCTTACGTTGGAAATTCCCTGCAATTCTCTCGTTATTGAATAGACGCTTTTGTTTCCTTTTTTTTTCTCTTATTTTCACTTTACTTGTTAATCTCTCCTGGATATAAGTAGATTTGTAAAAGTTTACACAAACACCAACAATTGTTTATAAAGAAAAAAAAAATAGGAACTGTACATCAAAGTTAAATAATAATCAGAAATACATATCACAACCTCTATACTAGAGAAAAAGTAAGGTTGTATGAGAAATAGTGTTCTTCACGTAGCCAGAGCCATACAGAGTGACAGTTGATTATGCATATGGGGTCTATTCACTTAAGATGAGTTGAGGTTTATACCTGTACAATGTATAGTTAAAATTGTGAGATGAAATGTTCATCTCACCTCAACTCATCTTTTAGTGAATAGACCCCTATGACTCATGAACAGACCTTCATAGACAATTTTAGAATACAGGAATAATAGAACACTCTGATACAAGGGAATAATATTGTTCAGGATTTGTCACTTTGCCAGACTCAAGACACGCTTTCTGAAATGAGGTGATAGTTTTGCTAAACAATTAAACAAGAAGGAGCACAGGAGACATATTCTAGATGCTACAGGCTAATGGATTTCTAGCTGTCTCTTAGTTCAATCTCTTCCCGTAAAATCCTAGTGCTTGCCTAAACTACCTCTTTTCTTGGTTACCTATGTCTACATCTTATTCAAAATATATTGGACAATAAGGATGATTTTATCACCTGAAACCTAGCATGTCATACATCCTATACTTTCAATGATCTATGTGCACATGTAAAAACATGTTCTATATGTATACATATGTTCTATATCCAGCTATACGCTATATTAGCCATCAAAAGGTTTATTTTCTCCAGAAAAATTGCCAGTTTCAAACACATTACAGTAAAACACATTATAAATTGTAGCTTGCAATAGAGAAAAATTAATATAATAATTAGGCCCAGCATACCTGAAAGTAAATTACAATCTAACTGCCAGCTCGGCAGCAGGCAGTTAATCTACATCTCCACGTCTGACAGGGTAAGGCGCTTACAGGGAAACAAATATTGGTTTCCAAGGAAATAAATCTTTATTGAATTTACGAGCACCTTTATTGTACAGAAGATAAATATTTGTCCACCTTGGGAATTCATTTCATACTGCTGTTTCTATGCAAAATCAATAAAGAGATGTAAAAGTTAAACAAACTATAGTATAGCTGTAATTGGCACGTAGGAATAGTTAAAATGTACCAGGAGCAGAAATTATTTGTGCTAAGGCATTCATGGAGCCCCAGCATATGGCTCTTACCGCACTACTCATCTTACACAGAGCAGTGGTTGGGTAGAACCTCATTCCATGGTAGCTCATCACATAGATCCACAGCAGTTCCACACATAATACGAAGCTAGATATGACAACATGAATTGTGCCTGCATTTCTTACTGCATAGTGTTCCATATAGACAACAGTAAAATGACAATAGAATCTAACTCTGTTTGTAGATAGGGAATTGATTGAAATATAGAATGAAAAGAGTGGTGGTAAATGGGAAGTACTCAAATTGGACGGATGTGATAAGTGGAGTGCCTCATTGCAGTGGCGTAGCGTGGGTTGTCAGCACCCGGGGCAAGGCAAGTAATTTGCGCCCCCTAACCCGTGGATTTTAGCACTCGAGTCTCTTCTACTAGATTAGTTAAAGAAACCCTTACCCCCCAAGCACATGTATTGTTTGTTATGAAAATACTTATGTAATTAAAGTAAAATGCATCTAAATACAAGTTTATTTTCCAACACTTTATTGAGTGCGAACATGCATTACACACATTCTCCACATTTTCAGCAGGTCTATGAATACAAATATACACATGTAGTAACCTAGCATGGGCCATGCTATTATATGTCGTCTCACAACCATCGTAAACGACAAACAATATCAAGAACAAAAACTAAACATCAAAATGGAACCATACCCTGGGGATGATCCAAGACTGGGCTAGATGGAGCCAACTTCCTCAATCCTGTACCTCTAATGTTACCCCCCCCCCCCCCCCACACACACACACACACACATATGCCATAATTGTTGTGCCATTCAGATGCCAGTAATATTGTAACTTTCGGATGCCAGTAATATTGTGCCAGTCAGAGCCCAGTAATATTGTGCCAGTCAGAGCCTAGTAATATTGTGCCAGTCAGATGCCTGCAATATTGTGCCAGTCAGATGCCTGCAATATTGTGCCAGTCAGAGCCCAGTAATAATGTGCCAGTCAGATACCAGTAATATTGTGCCAGTCAGATACCAATAATAATGTGCCAGTCAGATACCAGGAATATTGTGCCTGTCAGAGCCCAGGAATATTGTGCCTGTCAGAGCCCAGGAATATGGTGCCTGTCAGATGCCTGTAATATTATGCCAGTCAGATGCCTGTAATAGTGTGCAGTCAGAGGCCAGGAATATTGTGCCAGTCAGATGCCTGTAATATTGTGCCAGTCAGATGCCTGTAATATTATGCCAGTCAGATGCCTGTAATATTATGCCAGTCAGATGCTTGTAATAGTGTGCCAGTCAGAGGCCAGGAATATTGTGCCAGTCAGAGGCCTGTAATATTGTGCCAGTCAGATGCCTGTAATATTATGCCAGTCAGATGCCTGTAATATTGTGCCAGTCAGAGCCCAGTAATATAGTGCCAGCCAGATGCCTGTAATATTATGCCAGCCAGATGCCCAGTATTATTGTGCCAGCCAGATGCCCAGTAATATAGTGCCAGTCAGATGCCCAGTATTATTGTGCCAGTCAGATGCCCAGTATTATTGTGCCAGCCAGATGCCCAGTAATATAGTGCCAGTCAGATGCCCAGTATTATTGTGCCAGTCAGATGCCCAGTATTATTGTGCCAGCCAGATGCCCAGTAATATAGTGCCAGTCAGATGCCCAGTAATATAGTGCCAATCAGATGCCAAGTAATATAGTGCCAATCAGATACCCAGTAATATAGTGCCAATCAGATGCCCAGTAATATAGTGCCAATCAGATGCCAAGTAATATAGTGCCAATCAGATGCCCAGTAATATAGTGCCAATCAGATGCCCAGTAATATAGTGCCAATCAGATACCCAGTAATATAGTGCCAATCAGATGCCCAGTAATATAGTGCCAATCAGATACCCAGTAATATAGTGCCAATCAGATGCCAAGTAATATAGTGCCAATCAGATGCCCAGTAATATAGTGCCATTCAGATACCCAGTAATATAGTGCCAATCAGATACCCAGTAATATTGTGCCAATCAGATACCCGGTAATATAGTGCCAGTCAGATACCAGGAATATTGTGCCAGCCAGCCCCCCCCCCCCCGTACTTACATGAAGCGGCTCCGTGTCCCCCGCCGGATGTCTCCTCCGTGCAGTCTTCCCTCTTGCACGGAGGAGGGAAACAGACACCGGATGTGACGCGACGTCACATCCGGCGTCAGTTTTTTTTTTTTTTTTTTCGGCCGTCGCATCCATCGGATGCGGCTTGCCGGAAAAAAGCGTTCACAAGCGCAATGCGCTGTGAACGCGGCAGCAGGGGCTGGGGGCCCACGGGACAGCTGCCTTGGGGCCCCCCAGGAGTAAATGGGCCCAGGGCAGCTGCCCCGTTTGCCCCGCGTTAAAGACGGCCCTGGCGGCCACGCGGCCGCATAGGGCTAGTGCTCCCCCCCAGATATTGCGCCCGGTGCGGCCGGCCCCCCCTGCACCCCCCACGCTACGCCACTGCCTCATTGATCTGTCCTGGATCCTCTTCTTTTAAATTTGAAGGCATAGGGAGCCATGTCTCAGTGTTTGCCGATGATACAAAATTAAGTAGAGTAATACAGTCTGAACTAAATGTATCTTCCCTGCAATGGGATTTGGACAAATTCGTCAGATCAATGGCAAATGAGATTCAATGTAGACAAGTGTAACATTATGCATTTTGGATACAATAATAAACATGCAACATATACTTTAAATGGTGTTTCCTTGGGGAAATCTAATAATGAAAAAAATTTGGGAGTAGTTGCAGACAATAGACATAGCAGTAATGCACAGTGTCAGCTGGCATCTGCAAAGGCCAAGAAGGCATTGGAATGTATTAAAACGGATATTGACTCACGGTAGGAAAATATTATTCTTTTTTTTTTTTTTTTTTAAGTGTTAATACTATTTATTCAATTTTTCTTTTCCTTAGACACATATTCATACAAAAGACAATATAAAACATACATCATACCATATCATACAATACCATTTAGTATCATGGACATACACGTATGCAAAGAAGAGTGTATAAATGGTAGATAATAAAACCAATAACATATCTCTAGTATTAAAAGACACCATTTGAGCATTTATGGCATAATGTTTAGATGATGGCAAATTATGTATATATAGTATCCAGGTCTAAACGGCGTGCATTGATTGATACTAATTGCTCGTAAGAAAAGGTAAGTGTATAAATGGGGCATTAAGGTAGAGTATTCAGATTAGACATTATATTTCCCCCTGCTTACATTGGATGGTATGGGTAACAATAGGAATTAACTAAATATAAACTTATACAGTTTCCTTTTCTTATCTTCTACTCATCTGGGCCAAATTAGATTTGGTTGGTTATCTTCATAATATAGAGACAAGATTTAATTAGCGTTTAATTTGCTGTACTGTAATTCCAAGAGTTGAAAAAAAACATATCGTATATTCAATGTTGATAAATACAGCCTGTCAAAATATACAAACTTCATTACAAACACATTAACATAGGTGTGCGGGATGCAGGCGAGAGGCAGAGGGCTTAAATGGCCAACCAAATTAGATAAGCCTTTGGGGGGAAGGACGAGGAAAACCGCCGGGACTCCACCACCATGTGAGTCCGGGGTGACCTACTCCCGCTTGTTTATGGATAATTATGGTACTATCCTTAGTGAGATAACCGGGTTCCAAATTTTAAAGTAGGAGGGGAGAGACATATTATCCAAATAAAAAAGCTTTTCCATATTGCATTGATACTGGATTTGGGATCAGATCTCAGACTCGCAGGGTATCTCAGTTTTCCTACAGTATCGTGAGATACACATCTTGGTCGCCATCAAAACATGCACTGCTAGTTTTTTAGAAAAGTTGTTTAAATCAGGCAGGTCAAGATGGAACAAAAAATTTTCCAAGGTTAAATTTCCCAAATCCAGAAGCAAATCCAACAGGATTTTGGATAAGGCAGTGCGGATTTCATTGAGTTTTAGACAATCCCACCAGATATGTTTTATATTACCAATTTCATTATTGCATCTCCAACAAAGTGGGGATGTGTTACTTTGTTATTTTGCTAATCTTGACAGCACCCAGTACCATCTATGAAGTAGTTTCATATACAGCTCTTGTAGGGCAATACAATGAGTTGATTTTTATCCCAGATCAACTGCTCTATACCAGGATTGAATTGGGTAAGTTTTACTCAGATCATTTTCCCATTTTATTATTGTGTCTAGTTTCTTCTCCTCGTGTTCTATTTCTTGCAATGCTTTAAAAATTTGAGAGGATATTTTTTTGTGGGAGCCATACATAATTTTGTCTAAAGGTGATTCTGGTTTAAGTTGTATTTTTTTAAGAAAATCTTTTATTCGGATATAAGGAAACAATTAGTTTGCTGGTAAATTATATTTTTGTTGCAGTTCCGAGAAAGGAAGAAGGTCTAGGTTGCAGAATAAATCTCCAATCCTTTTTAGGCTCGATCTATGACAATTGTCTAAGTTTAGATCTTCTAAAAAAAACTTCAAAATATTTATAGAAACCTGAGGGGTTATCTGTGAATCTCGAAAAAATTTAGATTTAATTGGGGCAATAGATAAAAACACATTGTATATTACCGGGTTTAAAATTTTTAAGGTGCCGAATTTTTGATTATCCAGCCAGAAAAGAAGGAAGGGGTCCATATCTCCACATTCTTCTCTTTCGTGTTGGTACCAGATTTTATTCTTTGATTTTGCATTGCCCCATAAGAGATAATGAGAAAACATTATTGAATCGTGAATGTGATATATGTTAGGGAAGGACAATCCACCTTGGGACATTGGTTTTGACATTATTCAAATTTGAATTCTAGGCTTTTTGCCCTCCCAAACATATGTGACAAACAGCTTATGAAACATAGACAAATACTTCCTGGGAACTCTAAGAGGAATAGTACGTAAAAAATATTCCATTCTAGGGAGCAAGTATGCCCTAATCAGGTTAATTCTTCCCATCCATGAAATTTTAATTTTCTTCCAGGACTTAATCTTGGCCTCCAACTCTTTATATAGTCCAAGATAATTATATTCTACTATAGTTCTTAAATCGAATTTGATACCAATACCTAGATATCTAATTGTATCATTTGACCAATTAAAATGGTAGGTATTTTTAAGAATTATATCTTAATTCTGAGAAAGGTTTTTACTAATAATCTGAGTCTTGGAAAAGTTAATCTTATAGTTTGAAAAGTAACTGAATTCCTCAACACATCGTAATAATTCTGGCACAGAGTATTCTGGTTGTGAGAGAGTCAATATTACATCATCCGCGTAGAGCAGGATTCTTTGATGGTACTTTCCACAGTCTATCCCATGGATTGTTTGTCTGATATATGAGGCGAGGGGTTCCATAGTAAGGTTGTAAAGCAAGGGTCGTATTGGGCAGCCCTGCCTAGTGCCGTTTTTAATTGGGAACCACCTTGAATTAAGACCATTTCCATGGATTTTAGCCATAGGCTCCGAATACATAGACATAATCAATACTTTAAATATCCCCTCAATACCGAAAGCAGACAAGACTTCAGACATGTATCGCCAGTTGACTCTGTCAAATGCTTTTTCCGCATCGACAGCGACAAAGATGCATGGAGTTTTAGTATTGTTCACTGATGAGATTAAATTCAGTAGTTTCCTTACGTTGTCCCCGCCAGTGCTGTATTTACCGCGAGGCATCCTAGGCGGATGCCTATGGCGGCAAATTTTGGGGGGCGGCAGCGCCCCCCAGCACTGGGAAAAAAAAAATAAATAAAAAAAATTCTGTCCCTTTAAAAAAAAAAAAAACCCCACCGCGCTTGCAGGCAGAGACTGAGGTGAGAAGGGATCGGAAGATCCCCCCCTCACCATCGCTCTGCCTGCCAGGCTGCACGGGGAGCCGAACAGGCAGCACAGAGAAACCTCCGTGCTGCCTGTTCGGCTCCCCGTGCAGTGTGCCGACACGGAAGTGCCGACAGTCACGTGACCGGCGCGCTGACGTCATACGCGCGCCCGGTCACGTGACGTGTCGGCACAATCGCCCCGGAAGCCGAACAGGCAGCATGGAGGGACCATGCTGCCTGCCACCAGGGAAAGGTAAGTGCTGATGGGAGACTGTGTGTGTGTGAGTGACTGAGTGTGATGGGAGTCAGAGTGTGTGTGATGGGAGACAGTGTGTGTGACTGAGTGTGATGGGAGTCAGAGTGTGTGTGATGGGAGACAGTGTGTGTGTGTGTGTGACTGAGTGTGATGGGAGTCAGAGTGTGTGTGATGGGAGACAGTGTCTGTGTGTGTGTGTGACTGAGTGTGATGGGAATCAGAGTGTGTGTGATGGGAGACAGTGTGTGACTGAGTGTGATGGGAGTCAGTGTGTGTGATGGGAGTAGGAGTGTGTGACTGAGTGTGATGGGAGTAGGAGTGTGTGACTGAGTGTGATGGGAGTGTAAGCTTGATGTGAGTCTGAATGATGGGGCATGTCTTAGGTGTGTAACATGGGTGTGCAGCTTGGGTAGGGGGGTGCCCGGATTTTGTCTGCCTAGGGCAGCACAAAATCAAGATACACCACTGGTCCCCGCCAGATCTTGCTATTATAAATCCTGACTGATCTCGATGGATCGACTCTGGTATAACTGTTTTTAGTCGGTCGGCCAGTATTTTAGAAAGAATTTTAATGTTGATATTTATTAAAGAAATTGGGCGATGATTTTGGATCTTTGTCTGGTTTCGGTATTGGGGAGATTCTTGCTTTCAACAGTTCTGGAAGAATTCTTCCAGTTTTACCTACTGCTTCATATGTTGAGCTGAGAAGGGGGGTTATTTCTGGTTCGAATGTCTTAAAAAAAAGAGCTGTATATCCGTCAGGGCCGGGAGCTTTGCCGTTTTCGAGGTTAATTATTACTTTTTTTATTTCTTCATTACTAATCTTTTTGTTTAAGTTCATTAATTTATCTTTAGGTATTTTGGTAAATTAATTTTTTTTTAAAAAAAGTTCAGATCACGAGATGTAAAGTTTTCTTCTTTAAGATTATACAATGATTCGTAGTATCTACCAAACGTTTCACCAATTTCTTGTGGAGATGGGTGAATTTTATCTGTCTCCACGATTTTTTTTATCTTTTGGTTTGTACTACCATGGCTTATTTTCTTAGTAAGCATTTTACCGGTTTTATCGTTACTATTGTACCATCTCTGTTTTGAAGATAATATCATATTATTAACCTGATCTTCTAATCTTTTCTTAATCTTTTCTCTTATGTTCCCGATATTTACACAATTTTCATCCAAGGGGCAATATTTGTTACTGCATTCCAGCCGGGCTAACTCAATATATAGATCTGAGACGGAGGCACCTTTGTCCCTTTTCTTTCTAGCATCCAACTGTATTAAGTACCCACGTATAACACATTTAAATGAGGCCCACAATGTCTGGTCAGAGACCTGGCCATTGTCGTTATGAGCAATATATTCAGTGATCAGGTCTCTGAGGTGTTTTTTATCCTCTTCCTTCAATAGAAGTGTTTCGTCTAAACCTCCATTGGCACTTTATATTGTATTCAGAGTTATTTTTAATAGTGAAGGTAACAGGGGCGTGATCAGACCAGGTAATCTGGCCGATCACAGTATTTATTACATTCTTTAGGTTAGGGAAATTAGTTAAGAAAAAATTTATTTGAGAATACGTTCGGTGAACATTGGAATAGAAAGAGTAATCTCTATATCTCGGGTGATAAACCCGAGTCGTAAATATCGTGATGTCGTAAATATCGTGTTTAAGAAGGATTTCTTGTAAGATTTTAGCTTTAGTCTTAATACAGTTTGAATTGTTTTTTTTCCTTATAATATTTTTATCCAGTTTTTCATCTAGTATAGTATTCATGTCGCCTCCCATAATCAGTGTACCCTTTTTGAGTTGGTCAACTCTTTTAAAGAGTTTCTCATAAAATGATTGAGTTAATATATTAGGGGCGTAAATATTCACCAAAGTGTATAAACGGTCGTTCAGTTTACATATCAATATTATATATCTCCCCATTTTGTCTCTTTCCTCCATTATTAATTCAAATTTAATCCGGCTAGTGATCACTATTGCGACCCCTCTTTTTTTGTTATCGGATAAGCTTGCGGAGAACACTACAGGGAATTTAGAGAATCTCCAAAGTCCAGCCATGGAGTCTTTCCAGTGTGTTTCCTGGACATAGCATATATCGATTTTCTCCCCCAGCAGCATTTTGTATAGAAGACCCCGTTTCATTGGGGAGTTTAATCCCCGAACATTTACTGAAGTAAATTTTAGAGACATTTGGTAGTCTGGAGCCCAGTATGCCTCCCCGTCCCTCTCCCCGGAAGCCCCAAATCCCAACCCCACACACCTTTACAAACAATACAACACAAAACAAATTACAATACATTAACAACCTCAAAAACATACTTCATCTATAAGGAAACTACCCAGGTGATTCCTGTCTATCAGGCTACAGTCATTGGTGGTCTCACCATGAATATTATCTCAAAGTGTATATTTGTCCGAGACATATGCTCTTCCTTTCTATTTCCCCCCTTTAGGAATAAGTAGGAAAATATTATTCTGTCTCTTTATAGGTCCATGCTAAGACCTCACCTTGAATATGCGGTTCAATTCTGGGTGTGTTTTTAAAAAGACATTATGGGACTAGAGAGAGTGCAGAGGAGGGCTACAAAACTAAAAAAAAAAACGGGAATGGAAGGTTTTAGTTTTGAAGAAAGACTGGAAAATATACATTTGTACACGCAAGAGAAATGGTGGCTTAGAGGTAATATGATAATGTTATATAGATATGTACAGGGCCCATACAAATGGCTTTCTAATGACCTGTTCTATAACAGAACAGTACAAAGGACAAGAGGTCACCCGCTAAAACTTGAAGAATGGAGATTTAGTCTCCGACAGCGGAAGGGATTTTGTTACATCAGATACCCGGTAATATAGTGCCAGTCAGATACCAGGAATATTGTGCCAGCCAGCCCCCCCCCCCCGTACTTACATGAAGCGGCTCCGTGTCCCCCGCCGGATGTCTCCTCCGTGCAGTCTTCCCTCTTGCACGGAGGAGGGAAACAGACACCGGATGTGACGCGACGTCACATCCGGCGTCAGTTTTTTTTTTTTTTTTTTCGGCCGTCGCATCCATCGGATGCGGCTTGCCGGAAAAAAGCGTTCACAAGCGCAATGCGCTGTGAACGCGGCAGCAGGGGCTGGGGGCCCACGGGACAGCTGCCTTGGGGCCCCCCAGGAGTAAATGGGCCCAGGGCAGCTGCCCCGTTTGCCCCGCGTTAAAGACGGCCCTGGCGGCCACGCGGCCGCTTAGGGCTAGTGCGCCCCTCCAGATATTGCGCCCGGTGCGGCCGGCCCCCCCTGCACCCCCTACGCTACGCCACTGCCTCATTGATCTGTCCTGGATCCTCTTCTTTTAAATTTGAAGGCATAGGGAGCCATGTCTCAGTGTTTGCCGATGATACAAAATTAAGTAGAGTAATACAGTCTGAACTAAATGTATCTTCCCTGCAATGGGATTTGGACAAATTCGTCAGATCAATGGCAAATGAGATTCAATGTAGACAAGTGTAACATTATGCATTTTGGATACAATAATAAACATGCAACATATACTTTAAATGGTGTTTCCTTGGGGAAATCTAATAATGAAAAAAATTTGGGAGTAGTTGCAGACAATAGACATAGCAGTAATGCACAGTGTCAGCTGGCATCTGCAAAGGCCAAGAAGGCATTGGAATGTATTAAAACGGATATTGACTCATGGTAGGAAAATATTATTCTTTTTTTTTTTTTTTTTAAGTGTTAATACTATTTATTCAATTTTTCTTTTCCTTAGACACATATTCATACAAAAGACAATATAAAACATACATCATACCATATCATACAATACCATTTAGTATCATGGACATACACGTATGCAAAGAAGAGTGTATAAATGGTAGATAATAAAACCAATAACATATCTCTAGTATTAAAAGACACCATTTGAGCATTTATGGCATAATGTTTAGATGATGGCAAATTATGTATATATAGTATCCAGGTCTAAACGGCATGCATTGATTGATACTAATTGCTCGTAAGAAAAGGTAAGTGTATAAATGGGGCATTAAGGTAGAGTATTCAGATTAGACATTATATTTCCCCCTGCTTACATTGGATGGTATGGGTAACAATAGGAATTAACTAAATATAAACTTATACAGTTTCCTTTTCTTATCTTCTACTCATCTGGGCCAAATTAGATTTGGTTGGTTATCTTCATAATATAGAGACAAGATTTAATTAGCGTTTAATTTGCTGTACTGTAATTCCAAGAGTTGAAAAAAAACATATCGTATATTCAATGTTGATAAATACAGCCTGTCAAAATATACAAACTTCATTACAAACACATTAACATAGGTGTGCGGGATGCAGGCGAGAGGCAGAGGGCTTAAATGGCCAACCAAATTAGATAAGCCTTTGGGGGGAAGGACGAGGAAAACCGCCGGGACTCCACCACCATGTGAGTCCGGGGTGACCTACTCCCGCTTGTTTATGGATAATTATGGTACTATCCTTAGTGAGATAACCGGGTTCCAAATTTTAAAGTAGGAGGGGAGAGACATATTATCCAAATAAAAAAGCTTTTCCATATTGCATTGATACTGGATTTGGGATCAGATCTCAGACTCGCAGGGTATCTCAGTTTTCCTACAGTATCGTGAGATACACATCTTGGTCGCCATCAAAACATGCACTGCTAGTTTTTTAGAAAAGTTGTTTAAATCAGGCAGGTCAAGAAGGAACAAAAAATTTTCCAAGGTTAAATTTCCCAAATCCAGAAGCAAATCCAACAGGATTTTGGATAAGGCAGTGCGGATTTCATTGAGTTTTAGACAATCCCACCAGATATGTTTTATATTACCAATTTCATTATTGCATCTCCAACAAAGTGGGGATGTGTTACTTTGTTATTTTGCTAATCTTGACAGCACCCAGTACCATCTATGAAGTAGTTTCATATACAGCTCTTGTAGGGCAATACAATGAGTTGATTTTTATCCCAGATCAACTGCTCTATACCAGGATTGAATTGGGTAAGTTTTACTCAGATCATTTTCCCATTTTATTATTGTGTCTAGTTTCTTCTCCTCGTGTTCTATTTCTTGCAATGCTTTAAAAATTTGAGAGGATATTTTTTTGTGGGAGCCATACATAATTTTGTCTAAAGGTGATTCTGGTTTAAGTTGTATTTTTTTAAGAAAATCTTTTATTCGGATATAAGGAAACAATTAGTTTGCTGGTAAATTATATTTTTGTTGCAGTTCCGAGAAAGGAAGAAGGTCTAGGTTGCAGAATAAATCTCCAATCCTTTTTAGGCTCGATCTATGACAATTGTCTAAGTTTAGATCTTCTAAAAAAAACTTCAAAATATTTATAGAAACCTGAGGGGTTATCTGTGAATCTCGAAAAAATTTCGATTTAATTGGGGCAATAGATAAAAACACATTGTATATTACCGGGTTTAAAATTTTTAAGGTGCCGAATTTTTGATTATCCAGCCAGAAAAGAAGGAAGGGGTCCATATCTCCACATTCTTCTCTTTCGTGTTGGTACCAGATTTTATTCTTTGATTTTGCATTGCCCCATAAGAGATAATGAGAAAACATTATTGAATCGTGAATGTGATATATGTTAGGGAAGGACAATCCACCTTGGGACATTGGTTTTGACATTATTCAAATTTGAATTCTAGGCTTTTTGCCCTCCCAAACATATGTGACAAACATCTTATGAAACATAGACAAATACTTCCTGGGAGCTCTAAGAGGAATAGTACGTAAAAAATATTCCATTCTAGGGAGCAAGTATGCCCTAATCAGGTTAATTCTTCCCATCCATGAAATTTTAATTTTCTTCCAGGACTTAATCTTGGCCTCCAACTCTTTATATAGTCCAAGATAATTATATTCTACTATAGTTCTTAAATCGAATTTGATACCAATACCTAGATATCTAATTGTATCATTTGACCAATTAAAATGGTAGGTATTTTTAAGAATTATATCTTAATTCTGAGAAAGGTTTTTACTAATAATCTGAGTCTTGGGAAAGTTAATCTTATAGTTTGAAAAGTAACTGAATTCCTCAACACATCGTAATAATTCTGGCACAGAGTATTCTGGTTGTGAGAGAGTCAATATTACATCATCCGCGTAGAGCAGGATTCTTTGATGGTACTTTCCACAGTCTATCCCATGGATTGTTTGTCTGATATATGAGGCGAGGGGTTCCATAGTAAGGTTGTAAAGCAAGGGTCGTATTGGGCAGCCCTGCCTAGTGCCGTTTTTAATTGGGAACCACCTTGAATTAAGACCATTTCCATGGATTTTAGCCATAGGCTCCGAATACATAGACATAATCAATACTTTAAATATCCCCTCAATACCGAAAGCAGACAAGACTTCAGACATGTATCGCCAGTTGACTCTGTCAAATGCTTTTTCCGCATCGACAGCGACAAAGATGCATGGAGTTTTAGTATTGTTCACTGATGAGATTAAATTCAGTAGTTTCCTTACGTTGTCCCCGCCAGTGCTGTATTTACCGCGAGGCATCCTAGGCGGATGCCTATGGCGGCAAATTTTGGGGGGCGGCAGCGCCCCCCAGCACTGAGAAAAAAAAATAAATAAAAAAAATTCTGTCCCTTTAAAAAAAAAAAAAAACCCCACCGCGCTTGCAGGCAGAGACTGAGGTGAGAAGGGATCGGAAGATCCCCCCCTCACCATCGCTCTGCCTGCCAGGCTGCACGGGGAGCCGAACAGGCAGCACAGAGAAACCTCCGTGCTGCCTGTTCGGCTCCCCGTGCAGTGTGCCGACACGGAAGTGCCGACAGTCACGTGACCGGCGCGCTGACGTCATACGCGCGCCCGGTCACGTGACGTGTCGGCACAATCGCCCGGAAGCCGAACAGGCAGCATGGAGGGACCATGCTGCCTGCCACCAGGGAAAGGTAAGTGCTGATGGGAGACTGTGTGTGTGTGAGTGACTGAGTGTGATGGGAGTCAGAGTGTGTGTGATGGGAGACAGTGTGTGTGACTGAGTGTGATGGGAGTCAGAGTGTGTGTGATGGGAGACAGTGTGTGTGTGTGTGTGTGACTGAGTGTGATGGGAGTCAGAGTGTGTGTGATGGGAGACAGTGTCTGTGTGTGTGTGTGACTGAGTGTGATGGGAATCAGAGTGTGTGTGATGGGAGACAGTGTGTGACTGAGTGTGATGGGAGTCAGTGTGTGTGATGGGAGACAGTGTGTGTGACTGAGTGTGATGGGAGTCAGAGTGTGCGTGATGGGAGTAGGAGTGTGTGACTGAGTGTGATGGGAGTAGGAGTGTGTGACTGAGTGTGATGGGAGTGTAAGCTTGATGTGAGTCTGAATGATGGGGCATGTCTTAGGTGTGTAACATGGGTGTGCAGCTTGGGTAGGGGGGTGCCCGGATTTTGTCTGCCTAGGGCAGCACAAAATCAAGATACACCACTGGTCCCCGCCAGATCTTGCTATTATAAATCCTGACTGATCTCGATGGATCGACTCTGGTATAACTGTTTTTAGTCGGTCGGCCAGTATTTTAGAAAGAATTTTAATGTTGATATTTATTAAAGAAATTGGGCGATGATTTTGGATCTTTGTCTGGTTTCGGTATTGGGGAGATTCTTGCTTTCAACAGTTCTGGAAGAATTCTTCCAGTTTTACCTACTGCTTCATATGTTGAGCTGAGAAGGGGGGTTATTTCTGGTTCGAATGTCTTAAAAAAAAGAGCTGTATATCCGTCAGGGCCGGGAGCTTTGCCGTTTTCGAGGTTAATTATTACTTTTTTTATTTCTTCATTACTAATCTTTTTGTTTAAGTTCATTAATTTATCTTTAGGTATTTTGGTAAATTAATTTTTTTTTAAAAAAAGTTCAGATCACGAGATGTAAAGTTTTCTTCTTTAAGATTATACAATGATTCGTAGTATCTACCAAACGTTTCACCAATTTCTTGTGGAGATGGGTGAATTTTATCTGTCTCCACGATTTTTTTTATCTTTTGGTTTGTACTACCATGGCTTATTTTCTTAGTAAGCATTTTACCGGTTTTATCGTTACTATTGTACCATCTCTGTTTTGAAGATAATATCATATTATTAACCTGATCTTCTAATCTTTTCTTAATCTTTTCTCTTATGTTCCCGATATTTACACAATTTTCATCCAAGGGGCAATATTTGTTACTGCATTCCAGCCGGGCTAACTCAATATATAGATCTGAGACGGAGGCACCTTTGTCCCTTTTCTTTCTAGCATCCAACTGTATTAAGTACCCACGTATAACACATTTAAATGAGGCCCACAATGTCTGGTCAGAGACCTGGCCATTGTCGTTATGAGCAATATATTCAGTGATCAGGTCTCTGAGGTGTTTTTTATCCTCTTCCTTCAATAGAAGTGTTTCGTCTAACCTCCAGTGGCACTTTATATTGTATTCAGAGTTATTTTTAATAGTGAAGGTAACAGGGGCGTGATCAGACCAGGTAATCTGGCCGATCACAGTATTTATTACATTCTTTAGGTTAGGGAAATTAGTTAAGAAAAAATTTATTTGAGAATACGTTCGGTGAACATTGGAATAGAAAGAGTAATCTCTATCTCTCGGGTGATAAACCCGAGTCGTAAATATCGTGATGTCGTAAATATCGTGTTTAAGAAGGATTTCTTGTAAGATTTTAGCTTTAGTCTTAATACAGTTTGAATTGTTTTTTTTCCTTATAATATTTTTATCCAGTTTTTCATCTAGTATAGTATTCATGTCGCCTCCCATAATCAGTGTACCCTTTTTGAGTTGGTCAACTCTTTTAAAGAGTTTCTCATAAAATGATTGAGTTAATATATTAGGGGCGTAAATATTCACCAAAGTGTATAAACGGTCGTTCAGTTTACATATCAATATTATATATCTCCCCATTTTGTCTCTTTCCTCCATTATTAATTCAAATTTAATCCGGCTAGTGATCACTATTGCGACCCCTCTTTTTTTGTTATCGGATAAGCTTGCGGAGAACACTACAGGGAATTTAGAGAATCTCCAAAGTCCAGCCATGGAGTCTTTCCAGTGTGTTTCCTGGACATAGCATATATCGATTTTCTCCCCCAGCAGCATTTTGTATAGAAGACCCCGTTTCATTGGGGAGTTTAATCCCCGAACATTTACTGAAGTAAATTTTAGAGACATTTGGTAGTCTGGAGCCCAGTATGCCTCCCCGTCCCTCTCCCCGGAAGCCCCAAATCCCAACCCCACACACCTTTACAAACAATACAACACAAAACAAATTACAATACATTAACAACCTCAAAAACATACTTCATCTATAAGGAAACTACCCAGGTGATTCCTGTCTATCAGGCTACAGTCATTGGTGGTCTCACCATGAATATTATCTCAAAGTGTATATTTGTCCGAGACATATGCTCTTCCTTTCTATTTCCCCCCTTTAGGAATAAGTAGGAAAATATTATTCTGTCTCTTTATAGGTCCATGCTAAGACCTCACCTTGAATATGCGGTTCAATTCTGGGTGTGTTTTTAAAAAGACATTATGGGACTAGAGAGAGTGCAGAGGAGGGCTACAAAACTAAAAAAAAAAACGGGAATGGAAGGTTTTAGTTTTGAAGAAAGACTGGAAAATATACATTTGTACACGCAAGAGAAATGGTGGCTTAGAGGTAATATGATAATGTTATATAGATATGTACAGGGCCCATACAAATGGCTTTCTAATGACCTGTTCTATAACAGAACAGTACAAAGGACAAGAGGTCACCCGCTAAAACTTGAAGAATGGAGATTTAGTCTCCGACAGCGGAAGGGATTTTGTTACATCAGATACCCGGTAATATAGTGCCAGTCAGATACCAGGAATATTGTGCCAGCCAGCCCCCCCCCCCCGTACTTACATGAAGCGGCTCCGTGTCCCCCACCGGATGTCTCCTCCGTGCAGTCTTCCCTCTTGCACGGAGGAGGGAAACAGACACCGGATGTGACGCGACGTCACATCCGGCGTCAGTTTTTTTTTTTTTTTTTTCGGCCGTCGCATCCATCGGATGCGGCTTGCCGGAAAAAAGCGTTCACAAGCGCAATGCGCTGTGAACGCGGCAGCAGGGGCTGGGGGCCCACGGGACAGCTGCCTTGGGGCCCCCCAGGAGTAAATGGGCCCAGGGCAGCTGCCCCGTTTGCCCCGCGTTAAAGACGGCCCTGGCGGCCACGCGGCCGCTTAGGGCTAGTGCGCCCCTCCAGATATTGCGCCCGGTGCGGCCGGCCCCCCCTGCACCCCCCACGCTACGCCACTGCCTCATTGATCTGTCCTGGATCCTCTTCTTTTAAATTTGAAGGCATAGGGAGCCATGTCTCAGTGTTTGCCGATGATACAAAATTAAGTAGAGTAATACAGTCTGAACTAAATGTATCTTCCCTGCAATGGGATTTGGACAAATTCGTCAGATCAATGGCAAATGAGATTCAATGTAGACAAGTGTAACATTATGCATTTTGGATACAATAATAAACATGCAACATATACTTTAAATGGTGTTTCCTTGGGGAAATCTAATAATGAAAAAAATTTGGGAGTAGTTGCAGACAATAGACATAGCAGTAATGCACAGTGTCAGCTGGCATCTGCAAAGGCCAAGAAGGCATTGGAATGTATTAAAACGGATATTGACTCATGGTAGGAAAATATTATTCTTTTTTTTTTTTTTTTTAAGTGTTAATACTATTTATTCAATTTTTCTTTTCCTTAGACACATATTCATACAAAAGACAATATAAAACATACATCATACCATATCATACAATACCATTTAGTATCATGGACATACACGTATGCAAAGAAGAGTGTATAAATGGTAGATAATAAAACCAATAACATATCTCTAGTATTAAAAGACACCATTTGAGCATTTATGGCATAATGTTTAGATGATGGCAAATTATGTATATATAGTATCCAGGTCTAAACGGCGTGCATTGATTGATACTAATTGCTCGTAAGAAAAGGTAAGTGTATAAATGGGGCATTAAGGTAGAGTATTCAGATTAGACATTATATTTCCCCCTGCTTACATTGGATGGTATGGGTAACAATAGGAATTAACTAAATATAAACTTATACAGTTTCCTTTTCTTATCTTCTACTCATCTGGGCTAAATTAGATTTGGTTGGTTATCTTCATAATATAGAGACAAGATTTAATTAGCGTTTAATTTGCTGTACTGTAATTCCAAGAGTTGAAAAAAAACATATCGTATATTCAATGTTGATAAATACAGCCTGTCAAAATATACAAACTTCATTACAAACACATTAACATAGGTGTGCGGGATGCAGGCGAGAGGCAGAGGGCTTAAATGGCCAACCAAATTAGATAAGCCTTTGGGGGGAAGGACGAGGAAAACCGCCGGGACTCCACCACCATGTGAGTCCGGGGTGACCTACTCCCGCTTGTTTATGGATAATTATGGTACTATCCTTAGTGAGATAACCGGGTTCCAAATTTTAAAGTAGGAGGGGAGAGACATATTATCCAAATAAAAAAGCTTTTCCATATTGCATTGATACTGGATTTGGGATCAGATCTCAGACTCGCAGGGTATCTCAGTTTTCCTACAGTATCGTGAGATACACATCTTGGTCGCCATCAAAACATGCACTGCTAGTTTTTTAGAAAAGTTGTTTAAATCAGGCAGGTCAAGATGGAACAAAAAATTTTCCAAGGTTAAATTTCCCAAATCCAGAAGCAAATCCAACAGGATTTTGGATAAGGCAGTGCGGATTTCATTGAGTTTTAGACAATCCCACCAGATATGTTTTATATTACCAATTTCATTATTGCATCTCCAACAAAGTGGGGATGTGTTACTTTGGTATTTTGCTAATCTTGACAGCACCCAGTACCATCTATGAAGTAGTTTCATATACAGCTCTTGTAGGGCAATACAATGAGTTGATTTTTATCCCAGATCAACTGCTCTATACCAGGATTGAATTGGGTAAGTTTTACTCAGATCATTTTCCCATTTTATTATTGTGTCTAGTTTCTTCTCCTCGTGTTCTATTTCTTGCAATGCTTTAAAAATTTGAGAGGATATTTTTTTGTGGGAGCCATACATAATTTTGTCTAAAGGTGATTCTGGTTTAAGTTGTATTTTTTTAAGAAAATCTTTTATTCGGATATAAGGAAACAATTAGTTTGCTGGTAAATTATATTTTTGTTGCAGTTCCGAGAAAGGAAGAAGGTCTAGGTTGCAGAATAAATCTCCAATCCTTTTTAGGCTCGATCTATGACAATTGTCTAAGTTTAGATCTTCTAAAAAAAACTTCAAAATATTTATAGAAACCTGAGGGGTTATCTGTGAATCTCGAAAAAATTTAGATTTAATTGGGGCAATAGATAAAAACACATTGTATATTACCGGGTTTAACATTTTTAAGGTGCCGAATTTTTGATTATCCAGCCAGAAAAGAAGGAAGGGGTCCATATCTCCACATTCTTCTCTTTCGTGTTGGTACCAGATTTTATTCTTTGATTTTGCATTGCCCCATAAGAGATAATGAGAAAACATTATTGAATCGTGAATGTGATATATGTTAGGGAAGGACAATCCACCTTGGGACATTGGTTTTGACATTATTCAAATTTGAATTCTAGGCTTTTTGCCCTCCCAAACATATGTGACAAACAGCTTATGAAACATAGACAAATACTTCCTGGGAACTCTAAGAGGAATAGTACGTAAAAAATATTCCATTCTAGGGAGCAAGTATGCCCTAATCAGGTTAATTCTTCCCATCCATGAAATTTTAATTTTCTTCCAGGACTTAATCTTGGCCTCCAACTCTTTATATAGTCCAAGATAATTATATTCTACTATAGTTCTTAAATCGAATTTGATACCAATACCTAGATATCTAATTGTATCATTTGACCAATTAAAATGGTAGGTATTTTTAAGAATTATATCTTAATTCTGAGAAAGGTTTTTACTAATAATCTGAGTCTTGGGAAAGTTAATCTTATAGTTTGAAAAGTAACTGAATTCCTCAACACATCGTAATAATTCTGGCACAGAGTATTCTGGTTGTGAGAGAGTCAATATTACATCATCCGCGTAGAGCAGGATTCTTTGATGGTACTTTCCACAGTCTATCCCATGGATTGTTTGTCTGATATATGAGGCGAGGGGTTCCATAGTAAGGTTGTAAAGCAAGGGTCGTATTGGGCAGCCCTGCCTAGTGCCGTTTTTAATTGGGAACCACCTTGAATTAAGACCATTTCCATGGATTTTAGCCATAGGCTCCGAATACATAGACATAATCAATACTTTAAATATCCCCTCAATACCGAAAGCAGACAAGACTTCAGACATGTATCGCCAGTTGACTCTGTCAAATGCTTTTTCCGCATCGACAGCGACAAAGATGCATGGAGTTTTAGTATTGTTCACTGATGAGATTAAATTCAGTAGTTTCCTTACGTTGTCCCCGCCAGTGCTGTATTTACCGCGAGGCATCCTAGGCGGATGCCTATGGCGGCAAATTTTGGGGGGCGGCAGCGCCCCCCAGCACTGAGAAAAAAAAATAAATAAAAAAAATTCTGTCCCTTTAAAAAAAAAAAAAAACCCCACCGCGCTTGCAGGCAGAGACTGAGGTGAGAAGGGATCGGAAGATCCCCCCCTCACCATCGCTCTGCCTGCCAGGCTGCACGGGGAGCCGAACAGGCAGCACAGAGAAACCTCCGTGCTGCCTGTTCGGCTCCCCGTGCAGTGTGCCGACACGGAAGTGCCGACAGTCACGTGACCGGCGCGCTGACGTCATACGCGCGCCCGGTCACGTGACGTGTCGGCACAATCGCCCGGAAGCCGAACAGGCAGCATGGAGGGACCATGCTGCCTGCCACCAGGGAAAGGTAAGTGCTGATGGGAGACTGTGTGTGTGTGAGTGACTGAGTGTGATGGGAGTCAGAGTGTGTGTGATGGGAGACAGTGTGTGTGACTGAGTGTGATGGGAGTCAGAGTGTGTGTGATGGGAGACAGTGTGTGTGTGTGTGTGACTGAGTGTGATGGGAGTCAGAGTGTGTGTGATGGGAGACAGTGTCTGTGTGTGTGTGTGACTGAGTGTGATGGGAATCAGAGTGTGTGTGATGGGAGACAGTGTGTGACTGAGTGTGATGGGAGTCAGTGTGTGTGATGGGAGACAGTGTGTGTGACTGAGTGTGATGGGAGTCAGAGTGTGCGTGATGGGAGTAGGAGTGTGTGACTGAGTGTGATGGGAGTAGGAGTGTGTGACTGAGTGTGATGGGAGTGTAAGCTTGATGTGAGTCTGAATGATGGGGCATGTCTTAGGTGTGTAACATGGGTGTGCAGCTTGGGTAGGGGGGTGCCCGGATTTTGTCTGCCTAGGGCAGCACAAAATCAAGATACACCACTGGTCCCCGCCAGATCTTGCTATTATAAATCCTGACTGATCTCGATGGATCGACTCTGGTATAACTGTTTTTAGTCGGTCGGCCAGTATTTTAGAAAGAATTTTAATGTTGATATTTATTAAAGAAATTGGGCGATGATTTTGGATCTTTGTCTGGTTTCGGTATTGGGGAGATTCTTGCTTTCAACAGTTCTGGAAGAATTCTTCCAGTTTTACCTACTGCTTCATATGTTGAGCTGAGAAGGGGGGTTATTTCTGGTTCGAA
The DNA here is from genome assembly GCA_036172795.1 of Pelodytes ibericus. NCBI lineage: Eukaryota > Metazoa > Chordata > Amphibia > Anura > Pelodytidae > Pelodytes > Pelodytes ibericus. Next base: position 147,140,895 of record CM069862.1, read on the forward strand.
TGTCTTAAAAAAAAGAGCTGTATATCCGTCAGGGCCGGGAGCTTTGCCGTTTTCGAGGTTAATTATTACTTTTTTTATTTCTTCATTACTAATCTTTTTGTTTAAGTTCATTAATTTATCTTTAGGTATTTTGGTAAATTAATTTTTTTTTAAAAAAAGTTCAGATCACGAGATGTAAAGTTTTCTTCTTTAAGATTATACAATGATTCGTAGTATCTACCAAACGTTTCACCAATTTCTTGTGGAGATGGGTGAATTTTATCTGTCTCCACGATTTTTTTTATCTTTTGGTTTGTACTACCATGGCTTATTTTCTTAGTAAGCATTTTACCGGTTTTATCGTTACTATTGTACCATCTCTGTTTTGAAGATAATATCATATTATTAACCTGATCTTCTAATCTTTTCTTAATCTTTTCTCTTATGTTCCCGATATTTACACAATTTTCATCCAAGGGGCAATATTTGTTACTGCATTCCAGCCGGGCTAACTCAATATATAGATCTGAGACGGAGGCACCTTTGTCCCTTTTCTTTCTAGCATCCAACTGTATTAAGTACCCACGTATAACACATTTAAATGAGGCCCACAATGTCTGGTCAGAGACCTGGCCATTGTCGTTATGAGCAATATATTCAGTGATCAGGTCTCTGAGGTGTTTTTTATCCTCTTCCTTCAATAGAAGTGTTTCGTCTAACCTCCAGTGGCACTTTATATTGTATTCAGAGTTATTTTTAATAGTGAAGGTAACAGGGGCGTGATCAGACCAGGTAATCTGGCCGATCACAGTATTTATTACATTCTTTAGGTTAGGGAAATTAGTTAAGAAAAAATTTATTTGAGAATACGTTCGGTGAACATTGGAATAGAAAGAGTAATCTCTATCTCTCGGGTGATAAACCCGAGTCGTAAATATCGTGATGTCGTAAATATCGTGTTTAAGAAGGATTTCTTGTAAGATTTTAGCTTTAGTCTTAATACAGTTTGAATTGTTTTTTTTCCTTATAATATTTTTATCCAGTTTTTCATCTAGTATAGTATTCATGTCGCCTCCCATAATCAGTGTACCCTTTTTGAGTTGGTCAACTCTTTTAAAGAGTTTCTCATAAAATGATTGAGTTAATATATTAGGGGCGTAAATATTCACCAAAGTGTATAAACGGTCGTTCAGTTTACATATCAATATTATATATCTCCCCATTTTGTCTCTTTCCTCCATTATTAATTCAAATTTAATCCGGCTAGTGATCACTATTGCGACCCCTCTTTTTTTGTTATCGGATAAGCTTGCGGAGAACACTACAGGGAATTTAGAGAATCTCCAAAGTCCAGCCATGGAGTCTTTCCAGTGTGTTTCCTGGACATAGCATATATCGATTTTCTCCCCCAGCAGCATTTTGTATAGAAGACCCCGTTTCATTGGGGAGTTTAATCCCCGAACATTTACTGAAGTAAATTTTAGAGACATTTGGTAGTCTGGAGCCCAGTATGCCTCCCCGTCCCTCTCCCCGGAAGCCCCAAATCCCAACCCCACACACCTTTACAAACAATACAACACAAAACAAATTACAATACATTAACAACCTCAAAAACATACTTCATCTATAAGGAAACTACCCAGGTGATTCCTGTCTATCAGGCTACAGTCATTGGTGGTCTCACCATGAATATTATCTCAAAGTGTATATTTGTCCGAGACATATGCTCTTCCTTTCTATTTCCCCCCTTTAGGAATAAGTAGGAAAATATTATTCTGTCTCTTTATAGGTCCATGCTAAGACCTCACCTTGAATATGCGGTTCAATTCTGGGTGTGTTTTTAAAAAGACATTATGGGACTAGAGAGAGTGCAGAGGAGGGCTACAAAACTAAAAAAAAAAACGGGAATGGAAGGTTTTAGTTTTGAAGAAAGACTGGAAAATATACATTTGTACACGCAAGAGAAATGGTGGCTTAGAGGTAATATGATAATGTTATATAGATATGTACAGGGCCCATACAAATGGCTTTCTAATGACCTGTTCTATAACAGAACAGTACAAAGGACAAGAGGTCACCCGCTAAAACTTGAAGAATGGAGATTTAGTCTCCGACAGCGGAAGGGATTTTGTTACATCAGATACCCGGTAATATAGTGCCAGTCAGATACCAGGAATATTGTGCCAGCCAGCCCCCCCCCCCCGTACTTACATGAAGCGGCTCCGTGTCCCCCGCCGGATGTCTCCTCCGTGCAGTCTTCCCTCTTGCACGGAGGAGGGAAACAGACACCGGATGTGACGCGACGTCACATCCGGCGTCAGTTTTTTTTTTTTTTTTTTCGGCCGTCGCATCCATCGGATGCGGCTTGCCGGAAAAAAGCGTTCACAAGCGCAATGCGCTGTGAACGCGGCAGCAGGGGCTGGGGGCCCACGGGACAGCTGCCTTGGGGCCCCCCAGGAGTAAATGGGCCCAGGGCAGCTGCCCCGTTTGCCCCGCGTTAAAGACGGCCCTGGCGGCCACGCGGCCGCTTAGGGCTAGTGCGCCCCTCCAGATATTGCGCCCGGTGCGGCCGGCCCCCCCTGCACCCCCCACGCTACGCCACTGCCTCATTGATCTGTCCTGGATCCTCTTCTTTTAAATTTGAAGGCATAGGGAGCCATGTCTCAGTGTTTGCCGATGATACAAAATTAAGTAGAGTAATACAGTCTGAACTAAATGTATCTTCCCTGCAATGGGATTTGGACAAATTCGTCAGATCAATGGCAAATGAGATTCAATGTAGACAAGTGTAACATTATGCATTTTGGATACAATAATAAACATGCAACATATACTTTAAATGGTGTTTCCTTGGGGAAATCTAATAATGAAAAAAATTTGGGAGTAGTTGCAGACAATAGACATAGCAGTAATGCACAGTGTCAGCTGGCATCTGCAAAGGCCAAGAAGGCATTGGAATGTATTAAAACGGATATTGACTCACGGTAGGAAAATATTATTCTTTTTTTTTTTTTTTTTAAGTGTTAATACTATTTATTCAATTTTTCTTTTCCTTAGACACATATTCATACAAAAGACAATATAAAACATACATCATACCATATCATACAATACCATTTAGTATCATGGACATACACGTATGCAAAGAAGAGTGTATAAATGGTAGATAATAAAACCAATAACATATCTCTAGTATTAAAAGACACCATTTGAGCATTTATGGCATAATGTTTAGATGATGGCAAATTATGTATATATAGTATCCAGGTCTAAACGGCGTGCATTGATTGATACTAATTGCTCGTAAGAAAAGGTAAGTGTATAAATGGGGCATTAAGGTAGAGTATTCAGATTAGACATTATATTTCCCCCTGCTTACATTGGATGGTATGGGTAACAATAGGAATTAACTAAATATAAACTTATACAGTTTCCTTTTCTTATCTTCTACTCATCTGGGCCAAATTAGATTTGGTTGGTTATCTTCATAATATAGAGACAAGATTTAATTAGCGTTTAATTTGCTGTACTGTAATTCCAAGAGTTGAAAAAAAACATATCGTATATTCAATGTTGATAAATACAGCCTGTCAAAATATACAAACTTCATTACAAACACATTAACATAGGTGTGCGGGATGCAGGCGAGAGGCAGAGGGCTTAAATGGCCAACCAAATTAGATAAGCCTTTGGGGGGAAGGACGAGGAAAACCGCCGGGACTCCACCACCATGTGAGTCCGGGGTGACCTACTCCCGCTTGTTTATGGATAATTATGGTACTATCCTTAGTGAGATAACCGGGTTCCAAATTTTAAAGTAGGAGGGGAGAGACATATTATCCAAATAAAAAAGCTTTTCCATATTGCATTGATACTGGATTTGGGATCAGATCTCAGACTCGCAGGGTATCTCAGTTTTCCTACAGTATCGTGAGATACACATCTTGGTCGCCATCAAAACATGCACTGCTAGTTTTTTAGAAAAGTTGTTTAAATCAGGCAGGTCAAGATGGAACAAAAAATTTTCCAAGGTTAAATTTCCCAAATCCAGAAGCAAATCCAACAGGATTTTGGATAAGGCAGTGCGGATTTCATTGAGTTTTAGACAATCCCACCAGATATGTTTTATATTACCAATTTCATTATTGCATCTCCAACAAAGTGGGGATGTGTTACTTTGGTATTTTGCTAATCTTGACAGCACCCAGTACCATCTATGAAGTAGTTTCATATACAGCTCTTGTAGGGCAATACAATGAGTTGATTTTTATCCCAGATCAACTGCTCTATACCAGGATTGAATTGGGTAAGTTTTACTCAGATCATTTTCCCATTTTATTATTGTGTCTAGTTTCTTCTCCTCGTGTTCTATTTCTTGCAATGCTTTAAAAATTTGAGAGGATATTTTTTTGTGGGAGCCATACATAATTTTGTCTAAAGGTGATTCTGGTTTAAGTTGTATTTTTTTAAGAAAATCTTTTATTCGGATATAAGGAAACAATTAGTTTGCTGGTAAATTATATTTTTGTTGCAGTTCCGAGAAAGGAAGAAGGTCTAGGTTGCAGAATAAATCTCCAATCCTTTTTAGGCTCGATCTATGACAATTGTCTAAGTTTAGATCTTCTAAAAAAAACTTCAAAATATTTATAGAAACCTGAGGGGTTATCTGTGAATCTCGAAAAAATTTAGATTTAATTGGGGCAATAGATAAAAACACATTGTATATTACCGGGTTTAAAATTTTTAAGGTGCCGAATTTTTGATTATCCAGCCAGAAAAGAAGGAAGGGGTCCATATCTCCACATTCTTCTCTTTCGTGTTGGTACCAGATTTTATTCTTTGATTTTGCATTGCCCCATAAGAGATAATGAGAAAACATTATTGAATCGTGAATGTGATATATGTTAGGGAAGGACAATCCACCTTGGGACATTGGTTTTGACATTATTCAAATTTGAATTCTAGGCTTTTTGCCCTCCCAAACATATGTGACAAACAGCTTATGAAACATAGACAAATACTTCCTGGGAACTCTAAGAGGAATAGTACGTAAAAAATATTCCATTCTAGGGAGCAAGTATGCCCTAATCAGGTTAATTCTTCCCATCCATGAAATTTTAATTTTCTTCCAGGACTTAATCTTGGCCTCCAACTCTTTATATAGTCCAAGATAATTATATTCTACTATAGTTCTTAAATCGAATTTGATACCAATACCTAGATATCTAATTGTATCATTTGACCAATTAAAATGGTAGGTATTTTTAAGAATTATATCTTAATTCTGAGAAAGGTTTTTACTAATAATCTGAGTCTTGGGAAAGTTAATCTTATAGTTTGAAAAGTAACTGAATTCCTCAACACATCGTAATAATTCTGGCACAGAGTATTCTGGTTGTGAGAGAGTCAATATTACATCATCCGCGTAGAGCAGGATTCTTTGATGGTACTTTCCACAGTCTATCCCATGGATTGTTTGTCTGATATATGAGGCGAGGGGTTCCATAGTAAGGTTGTAAAGCAAGGGTCGTATTGGGCAGCCCTGCCTAGTGCCGTTTTTAATTGGGAACCACCTTGAATTAAGACCATTTCCATGGATTTTAGCCATAGGCTCCGAATACATAGACATAATCAATACTTTAAATATCCCCTCAATACCGAAAGCAGACAAGACTTCAGACATGTATCGCCAGTTGACTCTGTCAAATGCTTTTTCCGCATCGACAGCGACAAAGATGCATGGAGTTTTAGTATTGTTCACTGATGAGATTAAATTCAGTAGTTTCCTTACGTTGTCCCCGCCAGTGCTGTATTTACCGCGAGGCATCCTAGGCGGATGCCTATGGCGGCAAATTTTGGGGGGCGGCAGCGCCCCCCAGCACTGAGAAAAAAAAATAAATAAAAAAAATTCTGTCCCTTTAAAAAAAAAAAAAAACCCCACCGCGCTTGCAGGCAGAGACTGAGGTGAGAAGGGATCGGAAGATCCCCCCCTCACCATCGCTCTGCCTGCCAGGCTGCACGGGGAGCCGAACAGGCAGCACAGAGAAACCTCCGTGCTGCCTGTTCGGCTCCCCGTGCAGTGTGCCGACACGGAAGTGCCGACAGTCACGTGACCGGCGCGCTGACGTCATACGCGCGCCCGGTCACGTGACGTGTCGGCACAATCGCCCGGAAGCCGAACAGGCAGCATGGAGGGACCATGCTGCCTGCCACCAGGGAAAGGTAAGTGCTGATGGGAGACTGTGTGTGTGTGAGTGACTGAGTGTGATGGGAGTCAGAGTGTGTGTGATGGGAGACAGTGTGTGTGACTGAGTGTGATGGGAGTCAGAGTGTGTGTGATGGGAGACAGTGTGTGTGTGTGTGTGACTGAGTGTGATGGGAGTCAGAGTGTGTGTGATGGGAGACAGTGTCTGTGTGTGTGTGTGACTGAGTGTGATGGGAATCAGAGTGTGTGTGATGGGAGACAGTGTGTGACTGAGTGTGATGGGAGTCAGTGTGTGTGATGGGAGACAGTGTGTGTGACTGAGTGTGATGGGAGTCAGAGTGTGCGTGATGGGAGTAGGAGTGTGTGACTGAGTGTGATGGGAGTAGGAGTGTGTGACTGAGTGTGATGGGAGTGTAAGCTTGATGTGAGTCTGAATGATGGGGCATGTCTTAGGTGTGTAACATGGGTGTGCAGCTTGGGTAGGGGGGTGCCCGGATTTTGTCTGCCTAGGGCAGCACAAAATCAAGATACACCACTGGTCCCCGCCAGATCTTGCTATTATAAATCCTGACTGATCTCGATGGATCGACTCTGGTATAACTGTTTTTAGTCGGTCGGCCAGTATTTTAGAAAGAATTTTAATGTTGATATTTATTAAAGAAATTGGGCGATGATTTTGGATCTTTGTCTGGTTTCGGTATTGGGGAGATTCTTGCTTTCAACAGTTCTGGAAGAATTCTTCCAGTTTTACCTACTGCTTCATATGTTGAGCTGAGAAGGGGGGTTATTTCTGGTTCGAATGTCTTAAAAAAAAGAGCTGTATATCCGTCAGGGCCGGGAGCTTTGCCGTTTTCGAGGTTAATTATTACTTTTTTTATTTCTTCATTACTAATCTTTTTGTTTAAGTTCATTAATTTATCTTTAGGTATTTTGGTAAATTAATTTTTTTTTAAAAAAAGTTCAGATCACGAGATGTAAAGTTTTCTTCTTTAAGATTATACAATGATTCGTAGTATCTACCAAACGTTTCACCAATTTCTTGTGGAGATGGGTGAATTTTATCTGTCTCCACGATTTTTTTTATCTTTTGGTTTGTACTACCATGGCTTATTTTCTTAGTAAGCATTTTACCGGTTTTATCGTTACTATTGTACCATCTCTGTTTTGAAGATAATATCATATTATTAACCTGATCTTCTAATCTTTTCTTAATCTTTTCTCTTATGTTCCCGATATTTACACAATTTTCATCCAAGGGGCAATATTTGTTACTGCATTCCAGCCGGGCTAACTCAATATATAGATCTGAGACGGAGGCACCTTTGTCCCTTTTCTTTCTAGCATCCAACTGTATTAAGTACCCACGTATAACACATTTAAATGAGGCCCACAATGTCTGGTCAGAGACCTGGCCATTGTCGTTATGAGCAATATATTCAGTGATCAGGTCTCTGAGGTGTTTTTTATCCTCTTCCTTCAATAGAAGTGTTTTGTCTAACCTCCAGTGGCACTTTATATTGTATTCAGAGTTATTTTTAATAGTGAAGGTAACAGGGGCGTGATCAGACCAGGTAATCTGGCCGATCACAGTATTTATTACATTCTTTAGGTTAGGGAAATTAGTTAAGAAAAAATTTATTTGAGAATACGTTCGGTGAACATTGGAATAGAAAGAGTAATCTCTATCTCTCGGGTGATAAACCCGAGTCGTAAATATCGTGATGTCGTAAATATCGTGTTTAAGAAGGATTTCTTGTAAGATTTTAGCTTTAGTCTTAATACAGTTTGAATTGTTTTTTTTCCTTATAATATTTTTATCCAGTTTTTCATCTAGTATAGTATTCATGTCGCCTCCCATAATCAGTGTACCCTTTTTGAGTTGGTCAACTCTTTTAAAGAGTTTCTCATAAAATGATTGAGTTAATATATTAGGGGCGTAAATATTCACCAAAGTGTATAAACGGTCGTTCAGTTTACATATCAATATTATATATCTCCCCATTTTGTCTCTTTCCTCCATTATTAATTCAAATTTAATCCGGCTAGTGATCACTATTGCGACCCCTCTTTTTTTGTTATCGGATAAGCTTGCGGAGAACACTACAGGGAATTTAGAGAATCTCCAAAGTCCAGCCATGGAGTCTTTCCAGTGTGTTTCCTGGACATAGCATATATCGATTTTCTCCCCCAGCAGCATTTTGTATAGAAGACCCCGTTTCATTGGGGAGTTTAATCCCCGAACATTTACTGAAGTAAATTTTAGAGACATTTGGTAGTCTGGAGCCCAGTATGCCTCCCCGTCCCTCTCCCCGGAAGCCCCAAATCCCAACCCCACACACCTTTACAAACAATACAACACAAAACAAATTACAATACATTAACAACCTCAAAAACATACTTCATCTATAAGGAAACTACCCAGGTGATTCCTGTCTATCAGGCTACAGTCATTGGTGGTCTCACCATGAATATTATCTCAAAGTGTATATTTGTCCGAGACATATGCTCTTCCTTTCTATTTCCCCCCTTTAGGAATAAGTAGGAAAATATTATTCTGTCTCTTTATAGGTCCATGCTAAGACCTCACCTTGAATATGCGGTTCAATTCTGGGTGTGTTTTTAAAAAGACATTATGGGACTAGAGAGAGTGCAGAGGAGGGCTACAAAACTAAAAAAAAAAACGGGAATGGAAGGTTTTAGTTTTGAAGAAAGACTGGAAAATATACATTTGTACACGCAAGAGAAATGGTGGCTTAGAGGTAATATGATAATGTTATATAGATATGTACAGGGCCCATACAAATGGCTTTCTAATGACCTGTTCTATAACAGAACAGTACAAAGGACAAGAGGTCACCCGCTAAAACTTGAAGAATGGAGATTTAGTCTCCGACAGCGGAAGGGATTTTGTTACAGTAAGGACGATTAAGATACAGAATTCACTGCCTGAAGAAGTGGTTCTAGCAAATACCTTAGATGCCTTTAAAAGCGGCCTGTGTACTTTTTTTAATGAGGGCTATGCATGTTAGTATAGGTATTAATGTTTGTTTAGTGCTTGTTGATCCAAAGACAAATCTTATTGCTATTTGGAGTCAAGAAGGAATTTTTTTCATCACTGAAAGCAGAATTTGAAATTGCTGAAAGGGGTTTGTATTTGCCTGTTTTTGGATCAACAGTGAAAAAAGTATTTTTTAAAACGAAATTACTATGTAACTATATAACAGTGGAATGAAACACTGAACAAATAGTTCCTAAATGGTTGCTTCCATGGGAGTTTTTATATAATAATAATATTTTAAAATGGAAGTACACAAACTGAACTAAAACTAGATAAAATATGTAATCACGATAGAAATGTATGTTTTTATTAATGAATAATGTGGGAGATCTCCTTTAAAAGTAAACTAGTTTGTTGTTTGTCTTATTATTTGGGATAAATCACAATGATTTAGAGCACGCTTGGATATGGGAAATGTTGTGTAAATTCTATTGTATACTCCCTGTGTCCTTGAGTTTTCCCCAGTTTAAATACAACCCCAAAAGGTCAAATCACTTGAGTGTTCCCCGTCCCTCTGGTGCCCGGCCCCAACATCCCAAGTAGCGACTCCATTACCATAACCTAGACCTAGAGACTACGGAGCCCGTCGCTCAGCCATCCATTGGTTCATTTAAAACTCCCGCAACTTGACCCAACATCACTCGAATGGGGATTAGCTGGCGAGTTAAAGGGCCGAGTAGCTCTCCCTTCTATTGTTCTGAGCCCCAAAATAAGGAACCAAAATTTATTTGAAAGGTGAGGTGAAACATAATTATGGATCTGTGATTTAGCCCCTTTTCAGGACAGTATGGTTCCCAGGCAGCGAAGTATACTAGGCGGCAAGCCGCAACAAAAGTTAGGCCTGGTCACCTGGGACTTTCACCCGCCCTTGGCACATTCGGGATGCTACAGATTGATCGCTCCAGACTAACGGCACGGATCCTATTGGTCGCCCTGGTTCAAGGAGAAATGGTAGGCACCCATTCCATTAGACAGGAGTTTAAAGGTCCCTAAAATTAAAGGGAATAAAGGGACCTGGCGCTGCCCCTTTCACTTCATTGGTTGCTACTTTCCCCAGTATGTTTCCATTGGTTCCCCCCAGAACCTGCCACCAGATTTAATTGTGTTACCCATTGTATGGAAGTAATCTGGTTATGAGTGTACTTTTCAATCTGTTATCAAGATGTTTTAATATATAAATGTACTGTCTTGTCTGTAATTAATTGTTCTTGCTATGAAATTCTTGGTAGCCATGTCTACTCCTGGGAAATACTACGAATCACTTATTACTAAGGGGTGCTGACCGGGGAGCTGCAATTGATTGCGAAAGATTGAGGGGTAAAGAGATATTGAACCGGCAAATGAGATTTAACATCTGGCTACTGAGCCTTTTCGTTACACTAATATAGTCACCAAAAAACTGGATCAGAGAGGTAATTATTGGATTTCAATAAACTGCACAAATATCTTCCCACCATTTACTGTATCTTTCAAGAATTCATTGAAATTCCAATACACAAACTTTGTCTGAAGAGCTGCAACTTGTAGTTAAATCTATAAAGGTTAATGGCTACCTACCTTTGAAGCTCCTAATTATGTCTGGAAGCCACAGATGAATATAACAACCTTCTGAAATCTGACAAGTAGATAGGTCATTAAAGGATAACTGCTGTGCTCACTTTAACTTACTTTCCTAAGATAATGTTTAATAAGATTAGTTGTAATAGACAGATATGCATTAATACAATAATATAGGAAATTGACGTTTTTTCCCCTATACTCCGATTTTACATTTCTGGGCGCTATCATCTTCAGTCAGAACTGACTGAAGATACACATCCCCAGTTAAAATGTTCTATATTATTGTATTAAAGCATTTCTGTCTATAACTAATAACCATTATCTAAAGAAAGTAAGTTAAGGTGAGCACTTCATCAGTCCTTTAAGAGGAATGAAGGACTAGGGTTGAGTTTAGTCATCTTCCTCGTTTTTTTGGTCAACGTTCTTGTGAACAATTAAAAAAACAGAAAATTTTATTAAAATGTTCTCTCTATTTCTCAGAGTCAAATTCTATAATATAAATGGTCGTTTAGACTCCTTCCCTTTCTGAAGTCATTACAAGACAAAAAGGCCTGGATCCAAGAAACACTGATACAGATTCCTAGATCCAAGAAATGCCAAGTAGTGGTGCACACAGCACACAACACGATCTTTAATGTAGAATGGGTTATCTCGTCATAAGGTCGACAATAGCGCAGATATAGTAAAGGGATAGCCCATGAAAAATTCAGATAGGGGTTAATCTGAAATTATAAATCTTAGTAGCTTGTGTTCAAAATAAACTGTCATTGCAAGGCTCAATAAGACTTGAACATCCAGCATGCTATGTGAGGCTCGTCAAGGCTGCAATTCTATATCCAATCTCTACCTGTCTCCCTCTGTGTTCCCTTGCTTGATTTAGTCCCTATATTGTTGTGTACCTAATACTTGTAGTCTCCTCTTAACATTATTCTTGCTTTCAACCCACCCCTTTTGTGCTCTGTATTTCAGTTACCAGTCTGTGCAGTCTTAGGTATGTTCTGTGTTGTTTCTGTTTAGTTCAGTTATTAGATATTATTATAGGCAGGGGCAGTGCTAGGAACTTGCCAGTTGTGGGGTACCTTGATGTGGTAATCAAGCATATCATCTCTTTCTAGGGAAACACTACTCCTCTTTTGATATTCACATCCCAGTATATATGTACTGTGTACTATACAACTCGCTATTTTGCAGTATATATTACCCTGTTCTGTATTAACTATTCTGTTTAAACCATATGTCTTTATATTTGCATATTTTATTCTGTTCTTAAATATTTTCCATATTTATAACAAATTTTGTTTGTAATTGTTTTTATTTTTTTAGCACTGTCCACGCTATTTATGTATTTGCTGGAGATTCACAGTCAATCTTATCCCCTGTGACAGAGGTGGGTTAACCGTAGCACTGCAGATGTTTGGGAACTACATATACCATAATGCTCAGTCAGCTTCATGATTGTGCTCCCACAACCTAGCAACATGGGATATGCAGTAAGTTATCAAATATCTGCAGTGCCAAGGTTAGCCGTCACTGCTCTTTGATATCCAAGTTGCACTCCAGTTGAACAATTTTGCAATTTAAAGAAATGCAATGTGTTTGATTCAGAAGAGGCTCTACTTGTAATGTTCTTAAGAAATAAAACTGCAATACCGTGACATACTCTATATTTAGTTAGGTCACTTACAAGATCACAGTTCATTTTATATCTTAATACCTTTTGAAAATCAAGTGTTTAGCAGTAAGTGATAAGGATTGGTTTCTACGATGGAATCCCCTAGGAACACTTTAATCCCTGTAAAAAGATTGCCAAGGTAAATGTCTAAGATGATTAACAACAAAGTTATCTTTTTTGGTGCCAAGTGCCAGAGGAAAGAATCCAGGTTCTGCCAACCTGCTGCTATATTTAAATGTGGCTGTAAAACATCTACAGCGCCCCTTTACTGCTACAGGGAAAATCCTTATTATTGGCACCACATTAGAAACTTACTGTAATCATGTTGCAAATTCCTGAGTGTCAACATGAAATAAGTTAGCCTTTTTCTACTGTTGTATATGTGCGCTGCGGGTGTTTTTCTACTGCTTTGTTTGTGTCTGGCTTTATCTTTGTGGGAAAACAATGAAATATTTCTAACATATTGTTCAAATTGAAAAGTTATTTGCAATCTCAATCAGGTCAACAATTTTTTTTGTACTGATTACATTTTTTTTTTTTACCCAAGTTTGACTTGGAAAAAAAAAAACCCAGGTTCAAATCTTCCCCATTTAAAGTAATGGGAGGTGTAATGATTAAAGCTATTTTTGAGACTAAGTCAAAATCAGCACCTGCGTTTGACTTACCGTATTTACCGTCTTATAATCGAGGTCGTCTTATAATCTGACCTCAAATTGAGGTCAGACTATAAGACTGGGATCCAGGTCCCCTGCAGAGCTGCAGGGGACCTGGATCCCCCTCTCTAACAGCAGGGGATGTCTGCGCGATGAGCGCAGACTCCCCCTGCTGCCGCCCGGCAAGACCGCCGGGACTTCTATGAAGAAGCCGGGTACTTCTGGCTTCGTCATAAAAGTCCCGGCGGTCGTGCCGGGCGGCAGCAGGGGAGGTCAGTCATCCTCTGCTGCCCCACTAGCCACCAGGGAGAATCGTCATAATAGACGAAGTGTCGGGCAGCATGGAGGGTGCCTGCACGTATCGTGCAGACATCCCCCGGCTGCCCCCACTAGCCACCAGGGACCAATAAAAAGGTGAGGGGGAGGGAGGGGGTAGAAATACATGGGGGACGGGGACAGAGGGGGACAGAGGGGGGGGAGAGCAACAAGGGGATGGAGGGGGGAAGAGACAGAGACAAGGGGAGGAAGGGGGGGAAGAGACAGAGACAAGGGGAGGGAGGGGGGGAAGAGACACAGACAAGGGGAGGGAGGGGGTTGGTAGAGACAGAGACAAGGGGAGGGAGGGCGTTTGAAGAGACAGAGACAAGGGGGGTGCAGAAACAGACAATGGGAGCGAGGGTGGAGACAAAGGGAGGGGGAGAGAGAGACAACACTAAGGGGAGGAGAGAGAAAAATGGGGGCAAGGGAAAGAGAGAGGCAGCATTGGCACATAAAAAGAAATAAAAACAAGAAATAAATTTTTTGATATCATAATTTTTTATTAAAAGAGCAATTTACATGTGAATATATACAAGTTGAACTTTTTTTCCTATAGGGTAGTCTTATATTCAGGCTTTTAGTTTTTTTTCCTAATGGAATATCCAAAGTTTGGGGGGTCGTCTTATAATCAGGGTCGTCTTATAATCGAGCAAATACAGTAGTTGCAAAATTAGCTTCAATCATTTTGCCTCCCATTACTTTCAGTGGGGATGAGTCAAACCTTGTTTTTTTTTCTAAGTCAATCTCGGGTGCCCAATTTGTCTCAAAATAAAAGTTGACCTCCAAAGACAAATTTTTGTGAATCGACCTATCAATATTGTATGTTCTTGGTTTATTTAAAAAAATGTAATGCTTATTCTTATCTTAAAACAAATTGCATGTTTTCTGTAGTTATAAATTGCAAATAATTCAGTGACATCACTGAATGGGAATATGCAGGATGCAGGCTGCCTCCCTCTATAGCAGTTTTAAGCTCCCCTCTAACAAATTGTTGTCATTAGCTACTACTGTGGAATTTGTCACTCCTATTTTTAATAATTACAAGATGGCCAGTACTGTTGCCCCAGCACCAGAAGTAATTCAGGGAATACAATGAATATATTTTCATTGTTATTCAGATACCAGTTTTCAATGCAGACATACTTTAAAAGTATTTTTCTCTTTCCTTAACTCTGTGATATTAATTTTGAATGCAGTTCTACCGTATATCATGCCAAGTGAGATATTCTAAAATAATGATCTCACTAGCAAAAACAGCCTGGATTCTCTGCCTGCTTCTAATTTGGATATCTTCAGTTAGGGTAAATCCCAAGGTAATTGTTATTCTTTAAGCTGTAGAAACAGTATTATTCCGCAGTAGTGTGCAGCTCTGAAGGAAATATTTATATTTTATGGATGCATTCATAGATGGGGATACCATCTGTAGCCACATTATTGTCTGTCAGAAACTATAATGAAATTAAAGGACAACTGTACCCTTACAAATTTGCTTTCATTTAAGCTCTTTTTCTATTCTTACTTATCTCAAAGGAAATACTATAGATATGATTTGGGTACCTTATTTCCTGATGCTCTCTTTGGTTGCTGTCATCTCATAAGAATCTTTTGTTAGATCTGTGATAGACAATTATACTGTGATCATGGCTCTGTGATGATTGAGAGAAAGGTATTCGCACTGAAGCATGTCTCCATCTTTGGTCGGATAATCTCAGAACCTACCGAAGAGCATTGATGAGATTTTGTGTCAAATAAGGTACAGGAGTCAAATATATAACATTGTAGATTTCCATTAGTAGAACAGGGACAGTAGATTTAACAAAATCAAATTTACTTCTACGGGTAAGGTCCTCTACTCCTCGGTGTGTTCACTAGTTAACCAGGATAAGAATAAAACTATACAATTTCAAAAGTGACAAGTAGAAAAAAGTGTGCAATCCACTCACCAGGCAATGAATGAATAAAGTGCTTTAATGTCATAAAAAATCCAAAACAAACAGAGTAAGGTACAATCCACGGATAATAAAGTCAAAGGGAGGCCACCTAACGCCTTTCACGTGTAACACTGTCAAGATTGAGGTTTTCGGAGCATAGAGCAGGGGATGCTATCTCTTGCTGGTAACCCTTACCAGGTGGTCCACAAGTATATATAGGCAGAGCACCCTGGTAAGGATAGGAGCACGAGAGTGCCACAAAAGGATAATCCAAAAAGCGAAGTCAGGAAACAGTTCAATAGATCAGGGCAGGCAGCGGTCAAAGAGTAGTAATCCAAGCAGGGGTCAGGGTTCAGGCAAACATGGTAATCCAGAAGGCAAGCCAAAGGTCAGGTAACGGGAAATCCAATAGATATACTGTAGCACAGCAACAAAGGGGAAACTGGAGACTGAAGTCCAAGGACAAACAGGAACCAAAGCTCTGGAACACTGGAGCAATGAAGAAACAGTTTGAGGGGTTTTTATAGTGCTGTGGATCTCCACTCCTCCCCTTAGTGGGACAAGCTCCTCACTTGATTGGATGTTAGAGGGGTGTGCTTTTCTAGCACATACCCCTCTATCTCTGTGCTTGGAGTTAATAGGAGATTTGGCAGAGTTTACCTCCCTCCTACTGCTGGAAATAGGTTCCCCTTGATTGGGGTGAAGTCTGGAGGATGCATCCTGGGCTTGTAGAAACTCTAGGCCCTGGTTTCGGCCTACCGCGCTACCGCGATCGCGATCGCGGATAGAAGATTGTACTACAGGCCCCGGCTTCGGCCTACTCCGCGATCGCGGATTACTTAAGGGACTTGCTGGATGCCTGGAACTACTGGAACTGCAGGTAAGGGCCAGAGGGGCATGACAAACACCATGCTTAGTCAATTTAAAAAGTGAGTCTCCAAAACTAGGTCAAGTTATTGATAGTTTTCAAGTACTGTGATAATCCTCCTTTAAAGAAACATAATGATCCCCATATAGTTTAAGAAAAGCATGTGAAATTCTGTAGAATTATGTGAACTAGCACTTAATGTCAGTTACGAACATCAAATACACATCCAGGGTGCACATGGATTGCTGTGTTCCAAAATCAATAATCCTATCTGCTTTAAAGCAAAATCTACATTAATATCTGGACATTCATTTAATTATCCGAATCACAGACTTGTATAATTAGCTCTATTATTGTAAGATGCCAAATACACATCATGGGTGCACAGAAGGTGAACTTAGATGTTTAAATCTTTTGTCATATAGACTGTTACTCAACAACAGGTGCTGCAAGGGGTCTAACTGTGACTGGGGTCAAATTTAGAGAGGAAACTTGGCAAACACCTTATGTCACATTGAGAGGGATCTTATTATCTCAGTGACATTAATAGTGTTTCATCACATTGTAGGAACGCATTAAAGTGCCATGTGAAAATGTAGAGGAAGTGAGATGTGTGTAGCCAACCGGAGGCGCACATTTCAATGCTCCTTTCCTTACCGTCAGCGAATGCGGAACTTGCCTTCAGTATCCAACATTTGCTTCTGTGGAACGAGTCTCTAATGGCTGCAGAAAGTTGTAGAACAATGTTCAAGCTGAAGCTCCTTTGCTACTATTAATAATAATAGAGGGACATCAGAAAGACAGAAAGGTGAAATTTGGTTAATAGTAGTATTTTTAAATAACTGCAAAAAATGACTAAAAGGACCTTAAATTAATTTAAAAACGCTATAAACCATCTATGCTTAAGATGTACACTAAATAAATATGTAGAGACTAGATTTTATAATAACATTTTTTAATATTAAATAACACATTTTTTGCACTGAAGTGTATTGTCATCATCTCTACTGGCCCCCTCTTCAACCAGTAGCTTCTATAGTGCAAAATGCGTCAGGGAGATGAACGGACGTTGTCTGGGCGGATGGAATGCCAATCCCTGTGCTTAGCAGATCGAGTATCACCTGCAAGTATTGAAGTTCCTTGCTAATTCATTCTGCTACACAGTAAACACCAGTTCATTTGGAGCTTGTCTGCAAACACATGGATTTAATGTTCTCTTTGACTGTATGAGGACTGCCATACATGAATTTGTGTTTAAACATAGCAGCATCAAGTAATCCATGCCTACACTATTGGAGATTACACTATCATCGTGATATAATGTTCCCTCGACCTAATTAGAATGATTACACTATATGTGGTCTGTGATTAATGTCATCCCTCTCACCTAGTGCTTCATTATTTAGCAGGGAACACCCCTTAGTGTTTATGCATTTTTGCACTGCTATTTGCCTCATTGTAACAACCGCAGTCACTGGTGTATCCTTAGACTGATACCTATTTATCTTCTGTATTGCTAATTATCTCTGATCTGTGGACGCACAGCTCAGTGTGTTGCTCTTAGTATTGTATATATTTTGTGTGTATTTTTATGCTTATGTGGTTTTTTTTCATATGTGCTATTTTGTGCAATTAGGTACATTATTCTTCTGATAAACCTCCCTTCCCCTATGTGGGTTCCATCCCATTTAAATAAGGGGTCCCCTTTTCTTTTCTTTTTTCTACCATTTTTAAATGACATTAATAAATTTTGTACTTTTACTACTTCTATAATTATGTGTATATTAGTTCTTACTTGACTTGGCGGGAGTGCCCCAATGAACCCTCTTTTGGGATCGCTCTCCTTGAGCTTTCTCTGTTTTTTGTAATATCAATAGGGCTCATAGGCACCCATTCTCCATCGCTAACTTTTTTATGCGATTAGTAGGGAGAATGAGCATGCTTGATATATTATATTTATTGGTGTAGCAGGGCAGTATTCCAGTTAATATTTTGAGCATTTCCTCCCCCTAGAAAGTCAATGCCAGAATTTCTTCACATGATTTAAAACAGAATTTACTACATCGGATAATAAAAATTCAACCCAGATAAGCAAGCTGAATAAAATATTATATTTTCATTTTTCCGACATATTTCCGTCAAAATAATCAAAACTAAAAAAAATGGCACACACAGCAATTTGAATGTTTCTAATGGGTGTTTTGATGTGAAGCTGTAAAATGTATTAATACGTGTATTTTTAATATGCCTAATTTCCATTTACTGTCACATGAAAACCTAAAATGTATTTTAATTAACTGATCCTTCTTGTCCTGGTTTTCTACGACTTTATGCACAGTGGCTGAAGTTTATTAGCATAAAAAGCTCTTTCATACTCTACAGTTCTAAAGCACAAAACGCATCAACGCTTCAAAATGAAATAAGACAGTAGACAGAAGTTTTGTTCATTATTACATCTATAAAAAAAAAACATTCTAAATATTGATAATTAGATACTCAACAGGCAAATGTAGTCTGGCATAAGTCTAGAATATTTAAAGGAAAATTATATATACTGTATGTACTTAAAACAAAGTATGTAAATTAGGTTTTCGGATTAGTAATGCATTTTTTAAAAAAAGCTAAAGTATTAACAGTTACACTGTATATTAAGAAGACAAACAATTAATACATTTAAAAAAAAACATTTATTCTTTTTTTATGTAAAGTTTTCAATACATGTCAGTGTTTTGCAGCCTCCCTGCAGGAGAGAATGCTCCTCCTTGGCTTCTCACTTCTGAAGCTTCTCTCTAATGGCTCCCATACAAGGTTACACTCTATTTACACTCCCAATGAGCTTTTTGCTTATTCTCCTTGAAAAAAAAAAAAAAAGCAGTTGAACCATGAAGTAAACAAACAAGTCAGGAGTTGAAGCAACTTAAAAATGAAGTAGGGATTAACCTTAAGAGCTGCTACAGGTCTTGTAGGATGCTAAGGGAGCTCTGATTTTTTTTTTTGTGCGCCTCAGAGATTACGTTGTCGGTACCAATCACTGATACTTTACAGAGACTTACAAGCACTTCCATTTTTATGATAAAAGCATCTGACAAAAGAAGGGAAACCTTTTTCAGCTCTTCTCTGACATTTATAGAACCTCTTGTTAAGTTTGTTTCCTAATTAACATTTCATCTCGGCCATTCCATCAAAAAACATACTTCAAAAAAGATCTTTATTCAGAGGATCCTCAATAATAATAATGTACAAATGACTTTCTGAATGAAGCTCTAGACTTGCAATTCAGTGTTCCTGTTGTTTTGTTATTCTAAATGTTATCCCTGTGTTACTCTCATAAAACAGTCTATAAATCTTTTTTTACTTTTTAGTTTCTGCCAAGTCGTATAGCTTAACATGTATCTTGTCAAAATGGATGGACCACAGTCTGAAATGATTAATAGTGCACAAGAGAACATTCTGATTATAGGAAGGGTATTTATAAAGGGTAGAAAAGATAAGAAAAATGCTCTCTTCCAAATAGCCAATACATATAGGTAGAAACCGCATTCAATATTGCTGAAATGATGTGAAAGGGAAAATGGAAAATTGGAGGAAAAAATATACATAGTGTAATTCTGTTAAAAAGGAATAAAACAAAAGAATATACTCCTATATAGTGCATTTCTAGGGTACATATGAGTAATATGTTCTGTGTCTTTTACTGCTGTCTCCAGTTGGGACTTGGCCCTTGGACCTGTTGGCTTTGGTCTGTTTCCTTGCTTTTTTTACCTGGCTTATTTCTAGTCTCGGTGACCTTGATAAATGTCATCATCTAAGGTAGCTAAAGCCTATGTATGTTCTGAAATGCTCATGTGGATTCTCTACCTGATCTGAAACATGAATACATTTTCTCATGCTATCCACTTACCAGAAAATAGAAAATTGCATTTGTATTATTTTCCACAATTTTCGCACTTTTGCTAAATAGAGTCAGCTGATACTGGATCGGGTACAGATTAAAAAATCAGCAGCCCCAGAAGGACTGTCAGAATTGTTGGTGGACGTCTGTTAACCAAGTGACCAGTATCAGTCCTTAGATTGCCACCTCCTGTTCTATTTACATGGGAAGAAGGTTTTTTCTGTATTAGGTTTATCTTGACGCCACCTATCTTTGAAACAAATCTTGTTTTTTTTTTCTGCATTTCGAGTGTAATTACAAACATTTTTCAATATTGCAATTACTCTGGGTGTATTGTTTTCAGGCCTATATTAATTTGTCTTTTCAGGTAGAGCACAATCACGCCTATACAATAACAGTAATATATCAGAGATAAAACACTTTTTAGAGGGCTATGAGAATGAAAGCTATCGTACTTCACGTTTTAAGTGGATCCCACTGAGCCTTTTCTCTTTTTATTTATATTTAGTTATCTATAAAGTGTTTTATCAGGAAGATTTTTCTTTTTCGAATAATGTCCCGAAGAACATGCTTAGTATGATGTTGCAGACATTTCCACATTGCAAAAAAAACAATACAGATATACATACAAGTAGGTTGTAGATATAGCATACAGGGATACACAGTTATGCATATAAATATACATGTATATTTTGTATATATATAAAAAGTCATTTAGATTTAAAGAGATCTGTGGCACAGATGTTTATAATAGGTGATGGGGGGCTGTCTATAGTCTGATTTGGTCCTAATGTTTCAATGGGGGAATTAACTAACTAATATCATCATTGTTTTCTCAGTATGTTAGAATATCTTATTGTTATCTACTTTTAAATCTATTATTTTTTTCTTGGTACCATTGCTTCAATTTCTCATAGATTTGGCTTATTTGTATAAATGATGGTGATGTCAGCATGCAAGCGCACAGTGTGGAGTTCAGTAATAAATTATGAGAATAGCAGGGGACTGAAAATGTATTTTTGGGGTACTTCACATGTGATTGACAGAAAAGGCGGTAATGTCACCAATGGACACACATTTAGTTCTGTAAAGTCAACTCATGCATAGTTGCATGTTGTCATTTTTTTTTTTACAAGATTATAGATGGGCCAGTTGGAAGAGGCATATGCCTATAGTTTAATTCTGTATTTATATCATCAGCTTTGTGGACTGGAACAACTCAAATAATTTTCCAGGTTTGGGGTACTTAACCAGAAGACATGGGTTTATTAATTAATTAATGGGCGGTTATTAGCACATAAGACCAGATTTAATGATGCAAAATATCACTTATTACTGAGATAAATTAACTCAGGTCATTGAATAGACTGAGTCTTAGTAACAGATTGCATTTGTTTTTTGTTTTTTAGGAAGTGTCAGTTATTTCTCTATCTGATACTGGTAGAAATGTGAAATCGAAAAAGGTATCTGGGCTGGAGGGAAATTAGGTAGAACTGGTTAATATTAGATTCAGCATGATGATGTGGCTCATTCAGTGAAATAATTATTAAATGCTTTTGCTGTAAATTTGGGGGATATTTCAACAAAAAGGAAAGAGTTCTATAGCCCCAAAGTCACCAGAGGCCTAGTAGATGGAGCGATATGGAATGGGGAATTTAAATTAATAAGTTCACTATTTCCCACTTCCCAAACTTCTACGGCATCTCAAAAATCCATAAGAATGGAAAAAACCCACCTGGATGAAGATACCATGCGTATCTTTCTCAATAAAGTGTTAAGTCCAATAGTGAGAACCACAAGTTCATATGTAAGGGGCACATATAAAAAAATTTAGCGTGTTCCATTGACCTGCATTTATGTACTAAATACTTTCCTTAGAATATTTATGACAACACAAAATATCCAGAGTATTCATGTGCACATACTATATACTTACCTGGGATTGTCAATGTAAATTCACTAATATCTATGAAGTCAGCAGTGACAACATGTAATTTAATGTTTGCATTTTACAAGACACAGCCATTTATAACACAGCTATTGTAGCACATCATGATATAACAAATGACAATGTGAGTCTGTATGTTTGAATATGATATGATGTACCATTGTGTTTGCTTCAGTCTGGACACTGTTGTGCTTCAGTATTGACATCTTTTTTCTCTTCATTGACATATTCTGTTATCCCCTATGTGGGAGTCATTCCCACCATTGGCAAATCAGCTCTCATTTAAGCAGTCGTACCAGAGATAACATTATCCCATATACTGGACTGTTGTCTCCGAAGATACATTTTTGTTGGATATAACTAGTAAAGATTTGTTCCCTTTAAGTTGAATTCGGCGTAGAATAACACACACTGCCATTGTGGAACGTGCATCTATTTACAAGTATGGGACTTGTACTGAGACATCATATGTCTCCTCGCTCTGTATGTCAGGCGTCACTCATTAAGTTAGTTTGAAAACAATCCTCAATCTGCCCCTAACAGATAACTCCGCCTTGCCGACTGTGATTGGTCACATTTGGGATGAGGCATACTGCATGTTCTGATTGTATTACATTACATTAACATTTATTTATATAGCCTCAACTCCAAGCCTTCCGTGTTGCCGAGTTCTTCAGTGTTGCTGATGCCTCATTTTGCCTCACTGTCCAAACTATTGTTTTTGCATGTATATATGGAACCTGACCAGCTTTTGGACGTGCACTCCACCCACTCACAGGTGCTCTGTGTATGGTGTCCAGTGAAATTTGTATGAATTCTAGTTCAAGACAAATTATCAGAGAGATTTGTTTCCAAGTAAGTAGCTGGAGATAGGACTCACCAAGTTTGGAGTACTTTGGCATAGTGGTGGACTAAGCAAAATATGGCCATACATTGTGACTAAATCTCCAATATTTCTTTATGTAAGCTAGGTGCTTTTAAAATATCTAAAATTATTCAAAAATGTCTAGAATTATTAAGATAATATGTTGCATGGGTGCACACTGCATTTGTTTCAATGTAAGTGTTGTGGTCACTTCAGTGGTTCTCTGTACAACATATGCCGGTTCTGGGGTGCTGTCCAAACAATTGTATTTGCTAGAGTACTAAATCATCTCCACTTCTGACTGTCATTAGCTTTTGCTGACATCATTAGCCTAGTGGTTCACATAACTATTCCAACCCACACTGTGTGTGATATATTCAATATGGACAAGAACAATAGCTTGAAAGAAAGATGTAACAGGGGGATATGATAAAAAAAAAAAAATACATAAACACAGTAAAGGTGGAGAGTATATGTAAAAGAAGAACAACTACCACAACTAGAGGACATAGTCTTAAATTTGAGGGACAGATATGTAAAAGTAATATTAGGAAGTATTACTTTACTGAGAGGGGAGTGGATGTATGGAATAGACTTCCAGTGGAAGTGGTAGACACAGTGAAGAAGTTTAAGCATGCATGGGACAGGCACAAAGCTAGCCTAGATATAAGATAGGGAACTGGGGTCTAATAAAAGTATGTAAAAAATTGGGAACACTAGAGGGACCAAATGGTTCTTACCTGCCGACACATTCTAAGTTTCTATGTTAATAATTTGTGTGTCATGTATTTAAAACAGATTGTGTTTATTCATTATTTTAGCTAAGATGAAAATCTGACCATATTTTAAGGCACATAAACGTGTTTCTGTCTATATTTGTAACATTTTATCTGTAGTCATTATTGAAAATTAAGTTTTATAGTTCTTTTGGGGTATAGATCTCTTACCTCTTTGTGGAAATATGATATTTTTGGCTACCCCTATTTTTCTGTATCCCTAAGAACAGCATTCTTGTGTCTGTCAGTGTGAGGGATATATTACAGCACTGTGTATGTTAATAATCCTGGACATTTCCATAGAGAAAACAGAGCGTTCTAGATTGAGTACAGGAAAACAGTATCGGAAGCGATAGAGTTAAAACTATCTATAATGTCTCAATTTCCAGCAAGGTTAGGTGTTCACTGTGGATATGGAACGTGGGTAAAAAAGATTACTAGCAATCTTCTCCACTAGTGATGATATACAGTATGTAAGGAGTGGAAGACTCAATAGTAATGTGCAACTGAAACACTACTTTACTGAAATGATGGTTGACATGAAATAATCTTCAAATGGAAGTCATGAAAGCTAAAACTGTAAACGAAAATCCAAGCATGTGTGAGGTGTGTATAAAGCTGAATGAGAAACTGCAAATACCTTTATCTTTCAAGCATGATGCTCCATAACATCTTTATTTACTTATCATGCACTGCCTCCACTTTGTTCTGTATATTAGGACATGTTGACCTGCAGAAGTCCCCCCACTAATCAGTGGTGTAAATACTATAGTACTAGATGTCTATCATATAGTCGCCATACTCCCAACCACTCCCACTGGATAAGTAATACCCACAAAGTTAAGACATGTGTGTTTTGGTGGATAGTAAGGCTATAGTTATAGGTAGTGCTACCAAATGTGTATATTCAGAGAGAAGATACTTTCTCTGTAATTGTCAAGCTCTAGACCTTTCTGTTGTTGCAGATCCATTAGGGTCATTGGAGGTGGTCAATTTAAAATATCAGTTTCAAGTACCCAATGAATAAATCAATTTAAAAAAAGAGATCAAAATTTTCCTAAAGTTTTGTATGCACTTACTTTATTGATGTAGAACAGTTCAACCCATTAAACTCTTTTAACATCCATCCATAGAAAATATTCTGATAAGTTTATAGAAACAGCAAGATTATGTAACAGTGGGAGAACAAATTCTTTTTAAATTAACTGTAAAATCACAAAAAAAATATATAAATAAAAGGAAAAAGCGATTAGTCAAGTACTTTAGGGAAGCAAACAGAACAGCTAATCCTGGATATGTCCTTGTGTTTCTCATTCAATATTAAAATACTAATTAAAGAGCAACAGCCAAAAGGAAATTTTAGTAGGTCAAAATCTTGTTAACACTGTGGCACTAATTGATATTTTGTTATTACACGTTAAACAATTATTCAGTTCGGATTTGTGGGCACAGCTGTTGAAAGTGCTTGATCACAGAATTAAATAGCAAAAGAATGTATACCTATTTTTATGTGTCCATATAAGCTTATGTGCCATATTAATGCATTGAAGGGACTGTCTGGTGCCCAAAATGCATCATCCAAAGATTAATGCATATTTATGTGCTTTCAAAGTGCTTTAAAATGCATGTTTTACATTTTGCATTGATTAAAATGTTAAATACTTACAGCGAGATTGAATTGTTAAATTACAGCTGTTTTCAAGAAACCAGGACTGCCCACACCAGCTGAGTAAAAGTCAATGTCCTTTTATTTATTTTTGTGGGCAGAAACCAAAGAGAATCATTTTTATTCAAATGATTTGAATTTCCTGTCTATCTAGCGATGTCATCAGACAATGTGTTGCACTGTTAAGAGATCATTCTGTGTACAAGAGCAAGTCCATTACAGTCCACAAAATATATTCAATTCCATCAGTACAGTAGGTGACTACATGGAACAAAACTTTATATCCTCTGTGTCTATATAATCAGTGCTTCCGCACCTGCAGTACACATTCAGAGTAATCACTGGGGAAGGGTTTGAGACAAATATTAAAAATGTGATTTATGCAGAATGCCTGCATCAAATCACCCTGGAAAAAAATTAATGGGCATTATAAAAGCAGTAATCTCCATCTTGTACCAAAATGAGTTTGGGGACCAGACTGTCCCTTTAAAGTGCATTTCAGTCATACTGAGAATAACTGCCTGGTTGTATTTGCTCATACACAAAGCATTTAATAGACATTAAAGCGACATTAATAAAGTAGATCTTTTTTAAGCATTAGATATGGAGATTTATTTACTAAACATTGTATCTGTGAAAACACGGTTTCCGCATGAGTAACCAAACGCAACCAACTCATTCATAGATGTCTCCGTGGGAGACAGTCACACGGGCAGCGGGGGCCCATGGGGAAGCTGCTTTGGGCCCCAAGAATGACTGGGCCCTGGGCAGCTTTCCTGTTTTTGTTTGCCAGAGCCCCTGGAGGGACAGGCCCGGTCACAGCTGCGACCCCTGCACTAACGGTAAGTACGCCACTGGTTGCCACTATTTCGTCAAACAAAATACTAGCAATGCTATTGCCTCCAAGGACGTAACATAAGCTTCAAACCAATTTTTCCAGCCTTCCAGTAAAATATCGGCTGGGCAGCAACCCTATAAATGAGGGATATGGACCCAGTCTTTGGTCCTCAAGAGGGAGGGCCACCCTTTGCTCTTCCCCCACGACTGGCAAAGATATTCTTACCTTCCAACACTTTAATTTGCCTTAGAGAGACACTTTTGTTTTGAGGGTCATGCTTGTGTGTGTGGTTAGGATCTGGAGCATTAGTAAACATTCATAAGGGAATTCCTAACTTGATAACTTTTTGTTTAAATGGATTTGTCTTTTATATGAAGAACAGAAGATTTTATTTATGCAGACATAAACACATTTATACCAGTTTAATCACATATTAATGTGAGTTTTCATTCTTTAGATCACTTTGATACACACCAAATTTTCTTTAGAAAGGAGTTCCTCCTTCTCCACCACCACCAGTACTATATTTAGGGTTGTCACCCTAGACTTAACATTGCCCTCAAGTCAACTTTTTTCTGGCCTACCAGTAAAATACTGGTTCAGTGGCAACCTTAGTTGTATTCACTAGTATTCTACTGATGAATAGTCTTTGGCCTCTGGGGAGCATGTCTGACTATACATAGAATCTGCATTCCACAGAAGATGTATTACTAAGGACATACAGTACTGGTATCTGTGAGGGACAGATCTCAAGATGGTCAGCCAGGTTGGAATCATTTCTCCAAAGCTGATGGAGCACCCGCGGTTTAGCTATCCATTGCAAGGATGGCAAGCTGGGCATCATGGAAATGAATCGGTACTACAAAGTAGCAGGGATCCCAAAGGTTAGCAATCACTGCTATCCTAAAAACGTATTATGCCAAGGTTTCCCAGTATCTGCCCCTACTGTGAAAATCAACCAGCAGGAACATTCTCAGATTCTTGACATTTACCTCAGGAACATACTTGAATAAAGATGTATTTTTAATGCGTTTAAACATGTTATATGATATTGTACATGTCCCCCAGGATGTTTTTTAAAACAAGATTTAAAAAATGATAGTTTATGCTTCCTGGTAAAAAAAACACTTTATAAATATATACAAATATTGATCCTAGATTTTTGCTTATTCTGTGCAATATCCCTCAGTACACAGCCACATTTAGCCTCATTTAGCTTCATTTTCCATTCACCATTTAAACTTAAAGGGACACTCCCACCAAAAAATTAAAAGGTTTTACTTTTTTTTTATTTTGTATTGTTGATTTCAGATGTCTTTTGTTTTTCTTATGTGACAGTATTTAATAAAATAAATGGAAGGGTAATGTAATTATGACAGTGTTTTAATCCTGCTTGATCAAGTTAATCTCCTCTCTTTGTGTTGGAAGGTAGGTAAAAAAAAAGTTGTACAAAGCTATCTAGTCCTGCCCACTATGGTATACAGGAGGCAGTAAGAGAGCAGGGGAGTAACTTCTGACATCATCATGAAGGCTTTGGCAACAATTGTAAAGTGAGACTGGCTGGAAGATTTTGGACGATGTTGCATCATGGGAAATATTCTCAAAATGGATTTTGGAGATAAACACCTAATTTTCTTTTTCTTTTTATATGCAATTAATTCAATCAGTTTGTTTTAAATGACTAGGTTATCTAGTTACATCTTATGTAAGTGGTAGTGTCCCTTTAAAATGTTCTAGTTACATTTTAATTGGGCTAGAAAGCAATTAAGACTGATGCATATTACTGACAGCTGGACAGGAAGCAAACTTTTCTCAGTAAAATGAAAATGCTATTAAGAGTAATTATACACATCAAGCGTATAAAATGCCGATACGCCAGGCAACACATTCTAGGTAATAATTCTATTTAAATCTTCCAGTAGACATGCAAATTTATGGCCTTGGAACAGGAGCACCATACATATTTTTATGCTTTGGAGCCATAGGTTAATGCTATGTGCAACAATCCAGGCATCTAAGTCTAGAAGTTGGCCCACACCATCATAAATGCATCCTTTGCGTGACAAAACCCCAAATTACATAGTTTATCATCAACAGATTGCACACATGTGGGGAATTATCCAACATTAAAGTAAATCTCCAAAGATTGAAATATATCTCTGCCTGAACCCCCTTAAAAGAAGCCTTCAAATAAACATTTACTTTTTTAGTATGAAGGTGCCACTTAGGAAAACTTAGGGCTTGATTCAGGTATTGTCAATTTTCATACTGAAAACTCAGAGCACCAAATATTGCCCTAAATTCAGGGCTCGAGTCCTGCAGGAACGCGTGGGAACGGCGTTCCTGCACTTTTTTCATGGCAGGAACGCCGTTCCCTTTGCTCCTGCAGTGGCGATCTGGATTTGAGCCGCCGTGTTAAAAAAAAAAAAAAAAAAAGATTTTTTTTTTTTCAAAGTCCAATTCTCGCGAGACGCGAGATTTCGGCCGTTTCGCAGGCTTTTCTCTGCACGGAGGAGGAGGTGTCCGTCCAGGGACACGGAGCAGCAGCTACCAGTTAAGTGATGGGGAGGAGGGTGGTTCCTGGGCATCTGACTGGCACAATATTCCTGGGCTCTGACTGGCACAATATTCCTGGGCTCTGACTGGCACACTATTACTGGGCATCTGAGAGGCACAATATTACTGGGCATCTGACTGGCATAATATTACTGGGCATCTGACTGGCACACTATTACTGGGCATCTGACTGGCATAATATTACTGGGCTCTGAGTTGCACAATATTACTGGTCATCTGACTGGCATAATATTACTGGGCATCTGACTGGCACACTATTACTGGGCATCTGAGAGGCATAATATTACTGGGCATCTGACTGGCATAATATTAGTGGGCATCTGACTGGCACACTATTACTGGGCATCTGACGGGCACACTATTCCTGGTATCTGACTGGCACACTATTCCTGGGCATCTGACTGGCAAACTATTCCTAGGCATCTGACTGGCACAATATTCCTGGGCTCTGACTGGCACACTATTCCTGGCATCTGACTGGCACACTATTACTGGGCTCTGACTGGCACACTATTACTGGGCATCTGACTGGCACACTATTCCAGGTATCTGACTGGCACAATATTACTGGGCATCTGACTGGCACAATATTACTGGTATCTGAATGGCATAATATTACTGGTATCTGACTGGCACAATATTCCTGGGCTCTGACTGGCACAATATTCCTGGGCTCTGACTGGCACACTATTACTGGGCATCTGAGAGGCATAATATTACTAGGCATCTGACTGGCATAATATTACTGGGCATCTGACTGGCATAATATTACTGGGCATCTGACTGGCACACTATTACTGGGCATCTGACGGGCACACTATTCCTGGTATCTGACTGGCACACTATTCCTGGGCATCTGACTGGCAAACTATTCCTGGGCATCTGATTGGCACAATATTCCTGGGCTCTGACTGGCACATTCTTCCTGGTATCTGACTGGCACACTCTTCCTGGTATCTGACTGGCACAATATTCCTGGGCATCTGACTGGCACACTATTCCTGGTATCTGACTGGCACACTATTCCTGGTATCTGACTGGCACAATATTACTGGGCTCTGACTGGCACACTATTCCTGGTATCTGACTGGCACACTATTCCTGGTATCTGACTGGCACACTATTCCTGGTTTCTGACTGGCACAATATTACTGGGCTCTGACTGGCACACTATTCCTGGTATCTGACTGGCACAATATTATTGGTATCTGAATGGCATAATATTACTGGTATCTGACTTGCACACTATTACTGGGCTCTGAGTGGCACAATATTCCTGGTATCTGAGTGGCACACTATTACTGGGCTCTGAGTGGCACAATATTACTGTGCATCTGACTGGCACAATATTACTGGTATCTGAATGGCATAATATTACTGGTATCTGACTGGCACAATATTCCTGGGCTCTGACTGGCACACTATTACTGGGCATCTGACTGGCACACTATTCCAGGTATCTGACTGGCACACTATTCCTGGTATCTGACTGGCACAATATTACTGGGCTCTGACTGGCACACTATTACTGGGCATCTGACTGGCACACTATTCCAGGTATCTGACTGGCACAATATTACTGGGCATCTGACTGGCACAATATTACTCGTATCTGAATGGCATAATATTACTGGTATCTGACTGGCACAATATTCCTGGGCTCTGACTGGCACAATATTCCTGGGCTCTGACTGGCACACTATTACTGGGCATCTGAGAGGCATAATATTACTAGGCATCTGACTGGCATAATATTACTGGGCATCTGACTGGCATAATATTACTGGGCATCTGACTGGCACACTATTACTGGGCATCTGATGGGCACACTATTCCTGGTATCTGACTGGCACACTATTCCTGGGCATCTGACTGGCAAACTATTCCTGGGCATCTGACTGGCAAACTATTCCTGGGCATCTAATTGGCACAATATTCCTGGGCTCTGACTGGCACACTCTTCCTGGTATCTGACTGGCACACTCTTCCTGGTATCTGACTGGCACAATATACCTGGGCATCTGACTGGCACACTATTCCTGGTATCTGACTGGCACACTATTCCTGGTATCTGACTGGCACAATATTACTGGGCTCTGACTGGCACACTATTCCTGGTATCTGACTGGCACATTATTCCTGGTATCTGACTGGCACACTATTCCTGGTTTCTGACTGGCACAATATTACTGGGCTCTGCCTGGCACACTATTCCTGGTATCTGACTTGCACACTATTACTGGGCTCTGAGTGGCACAATATTCCTGGTATCTGACTGGCACAGAGGGGCAAAATCCTGTCATATAGAGGGGCAAAATCCTTGCACATAGAGGGGCAAAATCCTTGCACATAGAGGGGGAAATCCTGGCATATAGAGGGGCAAAATCCTGGAATAGAGGGGCAAAATCCTGGCATATAGAGGGACAGAATCCTGGCATATAGAGGGGCAGAATCCTGGCATATAGAGGGGGGAAATTCTGGCAGTGGCAAAATCCTGGCATAGAGGGGCAAAATCTTGGCATAGAGGGGAAAAATCCTGGCAAATAGAGGGGCAGGGGCAGAGTCCTGTCATATAGAGGGGCAAAATCCTGACATAGAGGGGAAAAATCCTGGCATATAGAGGCAAAATCCTGGCATATAGAGGCAAAATCCTGGCATAGAGGGGCAAAATCCTGGCATATAGAGGGTCAAAATCCTGGAATAGAGGGACAAAATCCTGGAATAGAGGGACAAAATCCTGGCATAGAGGGGCAAAATCCTAGCACATAGAGGGGAAAATCCTGGCATATAGAGGGGCAAAATCCTGGAATAGAGGGGCAAAATCCTGGTCATATAGAGGGGCAAAATCCTGGCATATAGAGGGGCAGAATCCTGGCATATAGAGGGGGGAAATCCTGGCATATAGAGGGGGGGAATCCTGGCACATAGAGGCAAAATCCTGGCATAGAGGGGCAAAATCCTGGCATAGAGGGGCAAAATCCTGACATAGAGGGAAAAAATCCTGGCAAATAGAGGGGCAGGGGCAGAGTCCTGTCATATAGAGGGGCAAAATCCTGGCATAGAGGGGCAAAATCCTGGCATAGAGGGGCAAAATCCTGGCAAATAGAGGGGCAGAGTCCTGTCATATAGAGGGGCACAATCCTGACATAGAGGGGCAAAATCCTGGCACATAGAGGGGCTAAATCCTGGCACATAGAGGGGCAAAATCCTGGCATATAGAGGGTCAAAATCCTGGCATAGAGGGGCAAAATCCTGGCATATAGAGGGGCAAAATCCTGGCATATAGAGGGTCAAAATCCTGGAATAGAGGGACAAAATCCTGGCATAGAGGGACAAAATCCTGGCATATAGAGGGGAAAATCCTGGCATATAGAGGGGGGAAAATCCTGGCATATAGAGGGGCAAAATCCTGGAATAGAGGGGCAAAATTCTGGCATATAGAGGGGCAGAATCCTGGCATAGAGGGGCAAAATTCACTGAATTTTCAGTGAAATATATATTTGGGGGGGGGGGGGTCGCGGTGGATTTTGTGTGAGTTCCCACACTTTTTTTCCCAGGACTTGACCCCTGCCTAAATTAGATAATTTTGATGGTCTGAAAGGCATCATCAAAATGACCGTGAATTGTCCCAGAAGTCAATCAAATTACCAACATTTCTGCAGGACAAACTCTGAACAGAAATGGTAGCCTCAAGCTCACCATTATTTCCTGTCTGGCAATCGAGGTTACCAATCTGACTATTTTTTAAAGGAAAAAGGTAGCCTCAAGCATCCCATTATTTCCTAAGAGGTGTTCGAGTTTACCTTTTTGATTCCCAAAAATTGACGAAAATAAAACAGAAAAATAGCCTATATTTAATTAAATAATTAAAAAATTGTTTAATCTAAAAATAATTCAATATATTTGCATACAGCATATATGTTATATTACAATAATATATATAAACTAATATAATAAAATACATTATCAAATAATAAAATATAATATATACAATAATATAAAAATAAACACATATAAACACATATTAATATGCTTTTATATAAATGTAATATACATATAGCCTGGTCAGAGATTCAAATATACAAACAACATCCAAAAAGGGAAGCACTCACCTTATAATGAATTCTAGTTCAGATGACTTCCTCCCTTTTTGGATTTTATTTGTATATTTGAAACTCTGACCAGGCTGTGGGATTAGCACCACTCCCAATCACACATACTTCATAAATGGTGTCCACAGAAACCTATGAATTGCAGGAGTGTCTCTATATGTGTAAAATAGGAAGGCCTTTGGTCCAATAATTGAAGAGTTTATGCTCCATGTAAGCAAAAGTATTTAGTGTTAGGACCCACCAATATTGGCATAGTGGAGGGCTGAGCATAATATAGCAATATAATGTGACTAAATCTCCAATTCTATTATCTTAAAAAGGTGTTTTAAGTCGCCTTAATGAAAGCTATGGCTGCAAGAGTTTGTAACGTGTTTAATGTGAGTGTGCTGATCCCTGTGGACTGTAAACACTCATTGTTATAATGGTACCATAGTGATGGTCTAGAAATATTATGGTGGCCATCATATATGGAAAAAAAACACACCCACACTCATAGTTAAAGCACACGAACCTTTTCAGTGCTATGTGCTGCCTTCACCGGTATATATCAGCACCCTTTACTCAACATATTCATTGCTTGGAAAGAGGCCAATCAGAAAAAAAAAATGAAAAACCATGTATTAGATAGATGCAATAATGAAAAAATAATGCATTGTTCATAGATGCATATTGTTTTTGGGGGTATTTTTGTTAATCACTACATTGCCCCATTTAGTTCTCCTTTGGAAATTGTTGGATCACTCACACCCTACTTGACAATAATCTTATGTTTATCTCCTTTCTATGTATTGTTCCCTATTCCAGTCTGTATGTTTTTTTATTTCTTTGTGCAGCTTTAGAAACTGACCCTAGCTTTTTACACCAGTCTTTTTTTTTCCTTCCATACAAGACAATAAAATGTCTGCTTTTCCATTAAGACAAAGAAATAACGATATTTTATATATTTTATGGCTGTGTGATATATCATGTCAGTCTGAACAATATAATGGTTGGCCTACGGAACATTAACTCATGCTATATATGAAAGCACAATAAAATAGTCAATTCAACAAAATATAAATCAATACATCATTTTGTAATGGTAAGACAATAGTAAATTGAGATATATGTAGTGTATTAGATATAATAGTATAGCACACGAATTTGACGGAAACCATTTTAACATTTGACATTTCTGTATGATATTTTTTTTTAAGGATATGTTGGAGAAATAGAATAACCTCTGTATGCATGGGAATCTGCATGGTTTTTTTTTTCTAGGTGAGGGCAAAATTTCCTTCACACCTTTCCCTTCTCCCACTCCAATATGTTAGTTACCCATTAATAGTAAAAAATGATATGCCTGTGGTAGAAGTAGCATGTACATGCACAACATGAGAACTTATTTTGTTTACAGTAGCTGAGATGGTAGCTGAGATGGTAGCTGAGATGGTAGCTGAGATGGTAACTGAGATGGTAGCTGAGATTAGCCACCACTATCACAATCTACAATTCCACTGCTGAATATTATGGGAGCTGCAGTTAACAATAAAAAAAAAACGTGTGTGTAGTATAGAGGCCACAACCCCAGTCTTTAACTACAATGGCTATAAAGCTCAGTTAGCAATCTAGCTAGCTGAATTATTATTGTAGATGGGATTTATTCATGAAAGAGATAAATGTAGGGAATTGAGATGGGAATTTCAAACTGAAGGCCAAAGTAGTCCATTAAGAAAAACTCTCCCATCCCCTCTCCTCTTGAGAAGTTACTACTATTTCCAAAATAATATACAAATAATAGTGGTGTCTAACCTTTGGCACTCCATGTGTTGTTATAGCATTTCTCATGATGTTCAGTCAACCAAATGGATGGTTGAGAATCATGAGATGTGCATTCCACAGAGGCTGCAGAAACAATGCATAATGATATAATAGCTATACATTGGCATTCCAGTTAGGGTTGCACCATTGTCTTCAGAAAAATACCGGCCTTGGTACTGTCTCCATAGACTTAACATTTGCCTAATGCCAATTTTTACCCGCCTGCCGGTAAAATACCAGCCAGGTGGCAACCCTGATTTCAGTTGTTGAGAACTCACTTTCCCATGATGCTTAACATACCACAATGGCTGAGAATCATGGGAAATGTAGTTGCAACAGCTATAGTATTAACTAAACCTAGCTGCAAAACATGACCCTTGTGTCTGCAGAATGCAGGCTGTATATCTGCCCAGGTGGGGACTCGATGATGATACCCCCTGTTTAAGACTTTGCTTGTATTAGTATGTTAAAAAATATATATATTATATTGTGCTGTGTGCTCAGTGACATGAAAATAAAAAGATTTAAACAGGTGTGATTGTCTAAATTCTAGAAGGGGTAAACCTTTACCGCCAGTAAATGCTGAGAAGGTCTATTAGGCTAATTATTGGGTATAATTAGGTATTTATACCAAAATAATTATGTATTTTGTAGCAAATGCTCAATTTAGAAGACTGCATAAATATGTGTTTAAAGGGACTTCTGTGTCATTGGAGTCATGGATTAAACAGAAATACACTTCATTCACAGTAACAGATAGAAACCATATCTCTAGGAAAGAAGCAGTCACTTGTAGCGTGGCCGTTTGTGATCTCTCACAATGAAATAAAGCACAACTGACAACCTGATGAGCAGTTCTCCCACACGATGAATCAGGGGAGATAAGCAAAATGAGCGGTCTCAACAGAACTGATTTATTACCTCTTAAAATAGGGCCATTCAGAAATCATATAGCATTAATTTGCCTTCTTTCTGTTGTTTGTATTAGCAGATATTGTAATAGCAATTAAACTTACCTTGCAGTACTATCGCGCTACATATTGAGTTTGTGCCAAACACTGTCTAATTATTTACACAGCTTTCTTGTTATCATTCCATTTTTTTTTTCCTTTACGTCTAACAATGGTCCTGTGAATGAAGTGCGTTTTTGTTAAACCCATGACACCAATAACACAGCAGTTGCTTTAAACACATATGCACGCAGTATTCTAAATTGAGCATACGATACAATATGCCTGAGAGATGCAAATAATTAGCCCAACAGACAGTCTCAGCATTTACTGGGGGTAATATTTTACCCCTTCAAGAATTTAGACAATCACACCTTTGGTTTTACGCATTTCTTTTTTAAACAATCATTATTGTTTTCCAAAGTGAAATGACAATGAGTGATCCTATCCAGATACTTCAGATTTACAATAGGTCATATATAAAATTACAAGATACAATAAATGAAGTAAGGTTAAGAAGATGCTGTAGAATTAGACGTAGGTCATGATGGACCTCTGGACTGTCCGTCATCCATGGTCATGCTCCATGTAAAGACAATTACATTAAAAAAGGTCACTGTGGGGTGGGAGACATTGGTCGAGTTATCTCACATGAAGAATGTTGGGATCTCATAGTTTCCATAATAGCAAAACCGTACTTATTACAAACAATCATTAACAACGTGGTAATAAACTACTCAGGTAGTGCAAAGCAGATAAACAGCATATCGCCGTGGGACAAACATTGAAGAATAATAAAAATGGTGGTGCCTGACAGGTTCCCTGGATTTGTTGCCCATTGTCGCCCGAGTCTATCAAGATGTAAGCGGTAATGGGTCTTGACCCAGTAATAATTGTTCTGAATACCAAGTGGTGTAAATGAATGAACTCCTAATTTTGTCATGAACTGAGCGATCTAACCGTGAAATGTAGGTATGTGAATACGTTTTTAGTGTAACGTTCCTTATCAAGAGTAGAATTCAACCATTCCATATGGAATACATAATGAAGCTTTGTTTTAAATAGTGATAAGGGGGGTGGGTCAGGCAGTGTCCAATAATAATAGTCTTTCTTGTGGCGGCCGTAATCAGGAAAAGCATTCGGGGCCCGTGAGAGCTATCAATGTGGTTCATGCCAAAAATCATGGTAGAAGGGGTCAGTGGGATATTATATAGATTTATACTTTTAGTGAAGGCAACCACCTGCTTCCAGAAGTCTTGGATGAGTTTGCAGGCCCAGAAACATTGAAAAAAATCAGCTCCCCCTGGCCCACATTTGGAGCATGAGTCCACTGCCCTAACACCCATGTGGGACAAATTTTGGGTAGAGTAGTAGGGGTAATGCACAATTTTAAGGTTCATTTCCTAGTATGTGGAGGTAAGGGATGAGTTTAAATGACCTGAGAAAGTGGGCAACCCACGTCTGCATGTCTAAGTCTGGTAACCACGAGTGCCAACTTCCCAAACCACCAGTCTCTGAAGTGTGTTCTGTGATACATCGAATGTGGCCATACATGGAGCTAAGGGAGTGCTTTCTGGTTATATTAAACATCAGAAATGTATCTAGATAGATAGAACTTGTGTGGCGTAACTTCTGGATTGTAGGTAGTGAAAGACAGTGAACTTGATCTTGGGGAATTTTGGCATGCACTGTTCTATGCTTAAGATCTGTTTGGTGTCTACATTAACCATATCATGGATACATCATAGCCCTCTGGATTCCCAAAGTTTAAACTGATTGTCCGCTAGCCCCCTTGAAAAAAAGTGGGTTATTTACCCATCCCAACCACAATGAGCATCTCCAAGTGGTATCGTGTCTGAGTCTAATTAATTTTCATGCTTTAATTGTTGAAAAGAGCAGGGGGTTCTGTTTAACTCGGTGTGGGGTGTCTTGGAATGGTATGTGCAGTAGATTAGCCAGTCAAATATGTGGGGCAAATATGTGGGGAAAATTATATATTTAGGGCCACTAAGTAATAATCCTTTAAGTTCGGTATGTTAAATTCAAAATTATATCTTGGTTGTTGGAGTTTGGTAAGCACTATTCTGGGCTTCCACCCGCCCGATAGGAATTCAAAAAAGGATAACTTAGCAGTTTTTCATCTTTCTTACTTAAAATTATTGGCAAGACCTGTAGTATATAGCAGGTGTGAGCAACTAACCATTTTAAGCAGGGCTGCTCTGCCCAGCAGTGTGATATGTAATGGATTCCAGTTTTTGAGCTTGGTAATAACTTTTTGTATTGGTTTTTTGATGTTGCAGGAATATAGAGTACCAATGTCTTTGGTGATGGTTATGCCAAGGTATTCAATAGAGGTAGTGTTCCAATGTAGTGGCAAAGGTTGCATGTGTTTTGGTTTTCTCCTCTTCCCTAAATTCAGGGCCTCGGATTTGTAAAGGTTAATCTGACAACCTGTGATGTTTTCAATTGTTTTGTAGAATGAGATAATCTTTAGGATCATAGACGTAGAGTAGAAGATCCTCAGCAAAATGAGTAACTCTAATTTCTTCCTGGCCCACCTTGATTCCTGTAAAGTCTGACATGGCGTGCACAGAGTATGGGGTCTAATGCTATACTGAATACAAGTGGGGACATCCCTGTTTAACTCCCCTGTACATTGTTACTGGGGGTGAAACATAATTATTAGTGGTGATGCGTGTAATTGGGTTTTATAGATTTCTAACAAAATTTAGGAAGGGGAGACCAAAGTAAAGGAACTTGAGGATCCTATAGAGGTGAGGCCACAATACCTTATCAATGGCTTTTTGGGCATCTAAACTAACTAGGATATTGTTGGAGCACTCAGAAAAGGAAAAAGTACATTCTGGGTTGGGACTTGGTGAAAATAGTAGTAAATAATTATGAGATGAACTCCAGGAGCTGCTGTGCGTATGCGTTTATTTCCCAATGAAAAATGACACAGCAATCTGCTAGCAACAATGTGCACTCAGAGCACTCACTGGAGTGAGAGGCTGCCACCACCGCTGAGAGTGCCACCCTAATGCCCGTGACTGCTTGTCTCCCCCTTATGAAACACAGCTGTGAGGTGTGTTAAGATATGTGGGAGGAAAGTCTGTAATCTATCAGCCATCACTTTGGCCAAGATTTTGATATCCACGTTCATTAACGTGATGGGCCTGTATGAGTCCACGTCAAGTGGGGTTTTGCTGGGTTTCAGGATAGTCCTAGCCTCAGTTACCTTGTGAATGGGAATGTTCATGAATGTTCATGAAGAATGGTGTTATACAGAGACGACAGATGTGGCAACAAATGGGTTTTTAGTATTTTGTAATAGTTTGCTGTGAGTCCATCCGGACCAGGCACCTTATTGTTGTATAACTTGGAGATTATTCGACTAACTTCTACTGGTGTTCATTAATGAGGCATGACAGTTTCACATGGAGGTAGATTCCTCCAAGTTTTGGAGGAATGTTATCTCACCACGTTGGTCCCAAGTTATCCCTGTCCTGTCCAGTAAAGTATCAGCAACAGTATTAAAATCCCCTCCTAAAATGAAATTGGCATTAGTAAGGCATGATATTTTTTCCAAAAGCATATTAAATAACGGTTTGTTGGGTTCATTAGGTGCATGGATGTTGACAAGGCAATATCTGATGTCATATATTGATAGTTCCAGGATGATATACCTGCCCGCCTCGTCCACTATAGATTTGTGGAGGGAGCAAGGTAGTGATTTTTTAAGTATTGATACTCCTTTAGCCTTACTGACGTGAGAAGCTGCATAACAGGATTGTTTTAAAGGGGCTTTGAGAGTCTGCTGATCAGACATTTTCCAGTGGGTCTCCTGGAGAAACAGTATGTGTGGGTACATATTTTTCAAATAATTAAGGACATTCTTTCGCTTAAATGGGGAATTTAAACCATCTACATTCCAGGAAACTACATTAAAGGAGTGGGCGACTTGTGTGGTGTTTATACCATCAATGGGGGGGTTCTCACCTCCTTATTCAGGATCTATTAGGGTCAAAGAAACAATGTAATGCTGAACACATTTAGAAGGCCCTCTCATGTCCCAGCACTTGGGAGAATGACCTTGATGGGGTGAGGCAACGACCAAATAAGAACATAGTAGACAAAATACCAACTGGGCGCAAATGTGGGAACATGAAACGTCTCCTCCTGAAGAAGCCGGGACCACAGTTCCGGTAAAACGCGTAGAGGTGTTGGCAGATTCCACGTCTGAACACTACAACTTTTACCATTCCTGGATCAGCTTCGATGTGACGGATTCTCACAACACCTTCTTTGTGACTTCTTTTCTCTGTAGTCCATGAGTGTATCTTGTAACGGGGGCCATTATTTCTCTGTTCATCCTGGTCCCGCACATGTTTGTGTTGCTTTTATTTATTTCAGAATTCAATTCAATTAAAACATTTCAACGGAAATCCACGTTTCATCTGACATGATCTCCACTCACGTATGTTTGTGAGTGCAATTATCCCCAGTCACTTTATTTATGTATATGGTTGAAACAATGTTGCACTATTATTTTGTGTGTTTAATTTAAGGTACCCACTACTATTGAGCCAGTCTGCGTTTGTTCTGTGTATTGTTTGAAAGCAGTCCCGGGGATTGCTTCAGAAGGCAGCATTGTTGTGTGGTACCGCAAGTATTAAAATTGATACCGATTTGCACAGGGTTCATTTGCACAAGTCACTTTATTTTTTATACCCCCAACAAGGCTGGTGTTGTGTAGGGAAGAGTCACCGAAGGCACCAGGTACCTGGCTAGGTAAGTATAGTAGCCCAGGAAACAAAATTCGGTGTGCACATCATACTCCAAAACAAACCGATGTTTGAAAAAAGTGTTGTGCTTTATTGCAAATAAAAATCAGTCCAACCAAACAGTGCAGACAAAGGAAAGGGTGGTCAGCAGACCCCACCTAACGCGTTTCGCGTATTCCACGCTTAATCATATCACCTATTTTGTTTCCTGTGCTGTCCTCGTCTGATCAACGTGGTGGAGCACCTATCTCCAAATTTACAGCAGGTAGAGCCGACTTCAGCGTTGTTTGCATAAAAGTATAGTAGCCCAAGTGGGCGCAAAAGTACTTATTGGGTGTTAGGAGTGGAGGTACCTCCTCAGGTTCTATGCAGTGGAGACAGTTGTTTCTCGGATCCTCCATGCAAGTGAGACTGCTTTGTTGAGATAAGCAAAGTCGCTCTTTCGGTGGTGTGTTCTGGTAAGTTGTGAGGGAGCCAGTGTATCTCCACTGCAATGGGCCTTGTTCACCGGGAGCAAAGCTGGCTACCACTCCCTTTCACCAAGGAATTATTTCGGCGGGACTCGGGGCAGATGCATGGATGGAGCTACCGGACAAGTTGGCGGTCCTCGTTTGTCCATTGACTTATCCCCGGACCAGGTGAGTTGTTATGTACCATAGTTTATTATATATACATTTTTAACATGCTAATAAAAGCTAAGTCTTCAACAAACAGGGAGTAGCTACTTGATCACACAAATTAAATTGTTAAATTGTAGATTATTTTTATGTATAGGGTATCAAATGAAAGCTCTAACTGTCCTTAAAAAAACAACACATTTGTATGGGTGTGTTAAATGACAGAGAGGAAAATTCTGTTTCAACAACCACATATCAAAAATTGAAAAATCTCTCTTGTCATTGGCCCAGAAAATCCTTGGTCCTTAAGGGGTTAATGATTTAATAAGTAAATATGTACAATTGTTATGTTTTAAGATTTATTTAATATTTTTTATTATTCTATTGTTAAAAGATGGCCTAAGTATATAGTTATAGGTTATATCTTATCTTTTGATATCTTGTCTAGAAAGCTTAAAACTCTAATCTCGGACAGATCTTCTCTGTCGTCTTCCTGTCTAATCACAAATCTACAGAGTCATGTGCTAAATTATCAATGTTTTTTCAGTGATCACAGTGGACTTTTAAGTGCCAGGGATGTGAAATATATGTGCATCAACATACAGGCATTGTGAAGGGTAATGTGCAGATATAAAGCATCTGCTATTACAATGAGCAGCACTAAATATATATTTAAATGTATGTACTGTAATTTGTACACACGATGCATTGAAAGTTGACATTGGTTGCGAATAAATTGCTATTTGCGTCTGTCTCACATATTGATCTGTTCCCCTCTCTTTTGACTTTTGTGATTTTGGCACACAGTAGGGGGCTGTTTAGTAAAAGGCAGGGTTTGCCGCTGAACCATCCCTCTCTCTACAAACTGTGAATTAATAGAAGGTTTAAAGCAGGGAGTTAACTGTAACATAAAAGAACATCTTATAATCTGTTGTCAGAGTCCAACAATAGACAGGATTATTTTGTACTTTATGGCAGATTTATTTATTTATTTATTTATTTAGAAAGTGTTTTACCAGGAAAAATACATTGAGATTTTTCTCGTTTTCAAGTATGTCCTGGGGACCCAGTCCAGGATGGAGTTACACAGAGTTACACATTTAACAGTAGATTCAAAAATACATACATACATACATACATATATTAAACAAGTTGGAAGGGGAACATACAGGGTAAATCATTATTGATACAAAAAGGAACAACATGTACAGTATACAAAAGAGTTTGTAAACTAATAACAGGTACAATCTGTTTTGAGGATTTGGGAGATACTTATTTTCAGGGATCTTAGAGTAGATGATGATTTAGCAGAAACAGGAAGGCTATACCACATATGAGGCGCTCTGAAAGAGAAAGACAAAGAACACTGCAAGGGTTGAACCTCACTTCCTTTCAAGCATTATTTGACGCCCATATGGAATGGTGTGACCAGTGTTTGAAATATATGTAACAGAAAATAAAGTTATGGTAGGACAGCAGAAATATTGGGATGTACAAGATCACCCTCCACCCAGATTGCAAATACATTCAAATGAATGGGACTCACTCGCAGCACCTTATAGTGATCCAGTTTATATACCAACTCTAAGCAATGTTTCAAGGCTCATTGATAAAGTCATGTAAAGTGAGTCTCTTATTTTTATGTTTTAATGAACAGTCACAGAAGACAATAAGTTAAACATAACTTGTTTATGGTGGTAATCATACTACAGGGCTTTGTCAATTCACAGGGCCTGAGATCTTCCTGCTCCTCTTAAAGGGACCCTCCCACCAAAAAAATTAAAAGGGTTTATTTTTTTTATTTTCCATTGTTGATTTCAGGTAATGTCTTTTGTTTTTGTTATGTGGATTTATTTTTGAAATATTTTACTAAACAAGTGTAACTGGGCACCACCCTTTTGTGTAATATAGTGTTTTTGGGTGCCACCCCCCAGTGACTTTACAGCACTAGTATCTCACTTTGGGCTGGGGACACAGACTTGCATTAAATTGGAGGTTAATGTAACTATTACATCACAAGGGGGTGGAGTTATAATCCTGTTTGATCAGGTCAATCTCCACTCTTTGTGTTGGAAGGCAGGTAAAAAAAGTTGTACAAAGCCACCAAGTCCGGCCCACTATGATCCACTGGAGCCAGTAAGACATCATCATGTAGGCTTTGGCCACAGTTGTAAAGTGAGACTTGCTGGAAGATTTTGGAGAATGTTGCATCATGGGTAGAATTCTCAAAGTGGCTGCTGAAGATAAACATCTAATTTTATATTTAGTTTTATATGCAATTAATGCAAACATAGAAGAAAACAACTGTGGCATATGTCTTGTATATGTGTCTGTTTTAAATGCACAGGTAATGTGGGAAATGGGGATAGAAGGATGCAGTTCTAGAATAGAGAAGGCAGAGCCAGCTGGAAAATGGTCAAACTTTAACCTAGAGAAGAGAGACCTAACCCAGATACAAGGCATTGGCTGTCACACCCAGGACCTCATGTTTCATATAAAGGACCAGCTTTGTGCTCTCTGTAATCACAAGTACATTGCAATGTCCAATCAGGCTGCTTGTGGAGATATTTGTATTGCTATGAAACACTCATATTCATGACCAGCAATGATGGGAGTTATCACTCAGGACTCATTTAACTGCACCTGCTAGCTACTACAATCCTGGAGGTAATGGGAATCCCAGTGACTACGCACTCAATATGTATTCATGTAATTACATGCAGGGTGCATTTTATCTGGTGTGGGGGAATTATGACCAGATTTTGAGGCCCAGGCACGATAATGCACTGCTCTTCTTGAAACCATTTGATGACACACATGTAGTTTTCCTGCTTTCCTTTTGGTACAGTCACAAACAGACAGTACTTGTGTATGATATCCAGTAGTGTATCTTCCACAAGGCAAACAAGGCACTCGCCCAGGGCGGCACTTTGCCAGAGGGTATTAAAGCACACTTCTGGTGTGCACTTTGCCAGAGGGTATTAAAGCACACTCCCTCCCCCGCCGTTCAGCAAGCTTTAGCTCCTTCCAATTAATCAGGGTGATGGGGACATGTAATGGACATGGTGGGGGTATGTAATGAGAGTGAGGTTTGCATGTAATGTGGGTGATGGGGCATTTAATGTGTGTGCAATGTGAGTGATGGGGCATGTCGTGGGTGTGCAACATGGGTGGGGGGGTGCCCGAATTTTGTCTGCCTGGGGCAGCACAAAACCAAGATAAACCACTGATGTTATCATAAGCTTAGAAATATCTTTTAATGTCTGTTTGCAAGAGGAAGCTGGAAGAGGACCAGATCTCATTCCAGAACTTGGATCACGCACTCTCCTATCACCACCAAATATGCAGCTAGGTGAAAATATGTTATGGTTATTATGCATTAAGA
Organism: Pelodytes ibericus; assembly: GCA_036172795.1. Lineage (NCBI taxonomy): Eukaryota > Metazoa > Chordata > Amphibia > Anura > Pelodytidae > Pelodytes > Pelodytes ibericus. Next base: position 147,185,349 of record CM069862.1, read on the forward strand.
AAAATGACATTGATGCAGATCTGTATGAATCTATCTACAAGGAAGGTTTTGGACTGTCTGCAAGTTATCCTAACAAAGAAATACAGCAAGCATCAAAATATGTCTAGTGATGTGCAGTTGATTCATAAGGGATCTCAATGTACATATTCACAAGTGGTGGTTCATTTTTTTCTTCACAATTTGGTTAAGTCCCCGCATCTTGTGCAAAATACAGTATGAAACTGGAAATAGTTCAGAGACATTCAACAATATAATTAAGGGAAGTGGAAGATTGTATTTTTTTTTTTCTGCTTAAAGTTGATTTACATTTCAATGCTCGCTGTGATGGTTTTTGTCGCCATGTGAGCCAACCAATTATAATAAAAAAAGATCATTGATTAATTGAAGAAAGGAGAAATGTTTCATTGAAAACAAAAAAAACGAATTGCTTTATTTTATTTTTCCTGTGCTTTGATTTTCAATATTTTTTTTTTTTAAACTGAATTTAAAGGCTTGGACAAGTTCCACTTCTGTCATATTTAATAACTGTTAGTTATGAAACTTTTTTGTTTGAATATAAATAATTATATATCAGAATAATAGTGGCTTGTTACAGTGTGCCTGTATTGACCCCTTCAGGACAATGGTTTTCTTTGTTTTGATGTCTGTTCTGGACAACAGATTCTTGGCTACTTTAGCTTTCTGTGTGTTTAAATTAAAGTGCACACTTGCTTTTTAAATGAATCTCCACAAATAATAAATTGTTTTTGTTTTTTTATATATTCAGTCTTTATTAAGAATTTTATAAAAGAGAAACAGATTCATTCATCACAGTGTTTTCAAGATTACAGTCATATACATAAAATCTTCCGTAAATTCTTTCCGGAAAGCGATATGTATTGTATAATATATAGCAGCCTTAAGAGATAAAACAAAACAATAATTTTACCAGAATCAGGTGCTTAAATCGTTAGGAAATGCGTGGAAGGTAAAATTAGTGAGGCGGGGGCAAGGAGGGGAAGGGAAAGGAAGGGAAAGAAGAGAAAGAAGAGAGAGAAAAAAAAAAAAAAAGGAAGAAGAAAAAATATAATAAATTGTTTTTTTAAGGACAGATAGGGCTTTCTTTTGTGACCATTTTTTTAGACTTAATCCTTTGTGTAATGTTTAAAATTTAATAAAGAGTGTAAAAATGGCAAAGTGTTTTTTTGGTTTTTTTTTATATAAAAACATTTCTGGAACACAGTATATTTTGTCCTCTCTCTCTCTCTCTCTGACACAAGATAAAAGTGTCAGTGAGAGAGAAAGAGGGAAGATTTTGACAATCAGTGTCATTTACTGTATTTTTTGCATGTATTGAATGTGATCAGTGTGATTGATTTTCACAGTGATCACATTAATAAGTGCAAAAATTGATGGTTGATCCTGGTCTGCCCAACTGTTAATGCAACCAGAATCACCCCACCCCTCCCCCCAAATTTGGGGGAGGATGGCAATGGATTATTAAATGTCCCTAGACATGTCACAATATTCACTGCAATAGCTGAGACAGCCTGACCCTTTTCTGGGTGTTTCAGATTTGCCTCCATCAGAGACAGCCTGAGACACAGCATACCAATGTATAGAGCAGACTCACGGGAGTCTGCGTTATCTACGCTGAATGCGTAAATTTAGGTTGTGTCAGTGCTAGTTGCGCCGGCGCAGCCTATGTAAACACAATCAGGCACTGAAAGCACCTAATTTGTGCCAGGGAACCTCCTCCAAATACAGTTTGACTGAGGTCCCGCTCTTCTGCACTGCAAAGTGTCGGGAGTTCTAAAAAAGCACAGTGGCCATGGGTGGGGACCGGGGGGGACACTAGGTTCCCCCCCCCTCATTTTTATTAGGGTCCCCACCTGCCGGCCATGGGTGGGGACCGGGGGGGGCACTAGGTCCCCCCTTCATTCTTTTTAGGGTCCCCATCCGCTGGTCATGGGTGGGGACCGGAGGGGGACACTAGGTCCCCCCTCATTCTTATTAGGGTCCCCACCCGCCGGCCATGGGTGGGGTCCGGGGGGACACTAGGTCCCCCCCTCATTCTTTTTAGGGTTCCCACCCTCCGGCCATAGGTGGGGACAGGGGGGTACACTAGGACCCCCCTCATTTTATTTAGGGTCCCCACCCGCCGGCCATGGGTGGGGACCGGTGGGGGACACTAGGTCCCCCCCTCATTCTTATTAGGGTCCTCTCTATAAAATCTATTTCGGTTTATAGAAAGCCAATAGCATTACATGGCTATTGGCTTCCTATAAACCGAAATAGAGTCCCCATTCACACCATTGACCTATTCGTATGAATGGGGACACTCTTACCACATTTTACTTTTTTTTTTTGCAGCCCTCTTTTTTGCTGCCCTGTAGTCCTTTCCAGGACTTTTTTAGAGGCATTTTAGTGGCCAAAAGTTCTTGTCCCCATTGACTTCAATGGGGTTCGGGGTCAAGTTTGGGGTCAAGTGCGAGCACAGACCCTGACATTTTTTCGAAGTTTGGCCGAACCTGCCGAACCCGAATATCCAGGTGTCTGCTCAACTCTACTCAGGAAAGGAACAATGTAAAGATCTGAAAATAGTTGTGTTGACCTAAACATTCCAGCATGAATAAGCAGTGCAAGATTCATGAATCTAGAGTTCAGAGTTCAAGAGTTTTTCCTGCTTCAGACAAACAAACAGACATGTTCTGTTTTATAGTTATGCAAATTATCTTTGAATAATCTTGGGAATGTTTCACAATAAAAGAAATTGGGTGACACCCATGAATGGTCATAAAATAGTCAATTTTCTTACTGTTTATGATTTCATTGTTATCTCCTGACCCATGGAACGTTTCAGAATTAGTCTGTGGCATTTATAGAAGATGGAAAAAAAAAAATCAATAGATGGTTAAATAAATAAAAAATCCAGCTATTAAGGTTTACTAAGAAAAGATCCTAAGGGCTTTAGACACAACTGTTTAAAAGATGACTACCATACAAAAAAAGGAATAAAAAGAAAAATGTTTATTTAAGAAAAACAGTGATGTCTTTTTTTAGATCGGTAAATGTAAGAATATTACCTTTTCCCTCTGGTTGATCAGGGAAGTGGAGGAGTGACCAATAAATAAAAAGAGAAATGATTACCGTATATACTCGAGTATAAGCCGAGTTTTTCAGCACAATTTTTGTGCTGAAAAATGCCCCCCTCGGCTTATACTCGAGTCAGTGGGGGGGAAAAAAAAAATCTAAAACTTACCTCGTTCCTGCTCTGTCCCCCGGTGCTCTGAAGCTGCGTGGCTGTGAGGGAAGCGTTGTGAGCTTCCCTCCGGTCACGCGGTCAATAAAGTGTGTTTTTTTTAAACAAACTTTTTTGACCGCGCGGCTGGAGGGAAGCTCACAACGCTTCCCTCACAGCCACGCAGCTTCAGAGCACCGGGGGACAGAGCAGGAACGAGGTAAGTGCTGGGGTCTGGGGGAGGAGAGTGGCATAACGAGCATAGTAAGGGGCAATATCCTGGCATATTGGGGGCAATATCCTGGCATATTGGGGGAAATATCCTGGCATATTGGGGGAAATATCCTGGCATATTGGGGCAATATCCTGGCATATTGGGGGCAATATCCTGGCATATTGGGGGCAATATCCTGGCATATTGGGGGCAATATCCTGGCATATTGGGGGAAATATCCTGGCATATTGGGGCAATATCCTGGCATATTGGGGCAATATCCTGGCATATTGGGGGAAATATCCTGGCATATTGGGGGCAATATCTTGGCATATTGGGGGCAATATCCTGGCATATTGGGGGAAATATCCTAGCATATTGGGGGCAATATCCTGGCATATTGTGGGCAATATCCTGGCATATTGGGGCAATATCCTGGCATATTAAATGGCATATTGGGGGCAATATTTACCAGTAGCTGCCGCATTTTCCACCCTAGGCTTATACTCGAGTCAATATTTTTTCCCAGTTCTTTGTGGTAAAATTAGGTGCCTCGGCTTATATTCGGGTCGGCTTATACTCGAGTATATACGGTATTTTATAAAAAAAATAGCAGTGTGGTTTTTTTTAATAGCTAGCTGCATTTACCTTTCCCATCCTCAGCATAACTAGCTGCATTCACACATCCCAACTTTCAGAGGGAATGGTCCAGGAGTGACCAGGAGATGTGGGTGTGCCAGCCCCATAAAATGTTTTCATGCATGTTCCCTTTCATGCAGATTTGCCTAGAAACATTTATCATTTTCTCTGGTACCCAAGATAAAAATTGGGACTGGTAGCAAACAGATAAAACGAGCACAGAAAGGTCAATAGTCACAACAGTAGTTAGTACAGGAAGTGAACTAAACAACTGAGCACATGAAGTGAGCCAAACAGCTGAGCAAAGGAGTCTAGGATGGTTACACTACAGTATTTCTGTAAACTGTGCGCCTGTGTAGTGAACCCTCATTATCCAAGTCACAGTTACTACAATTTTCATCAAGGCGAAGGTTACCGTTATTTTTCTGTATCATTATTTTATTACTTGATAAAGTAAATCAGTTTAGTTTGCATCTCAATTCCTTGTGCCTCTTGTTTCTTCCATCACTAAAGGTGCCCTATTACAGAAGACATTTGCAATGATTGATGAATGACATTTCAATCCCATCTGTAAGCTCTAAAGCTTTGTGTAGTGGTTGGAAATAACAAACCCTGGTATTCTATATATGTCTTGAATATTGACTGCAAAGCTTCAGATTAATGTCTATATGCCATTTGGTTAAATACTGCGTGATAAGTAAAGAATGACCCAATGACATAATAGCACAAACCTAAATGCTAAATTAAATTATCAGTTGATTTAATACATAATGTCAATTTTAATTAAATAAAAAATGTTGTTGTCAGTGTTGAAATAACTTGAAAAATGTATATAAAGCTAAAGATGATCAAATCAGCTGCCAAGTATGAGGATTTGTTTTAGATTCATCCTTTTAACCAGGAAATGGTGAAAAACAAACGATCATGTAATGTATGAAGAAGAAACCCCACAACAGATTTCAGGAAACTGCTATTGAGTTTTTCTCTTCTCATTAGATTATCAGGGTACATTTCACCTAATTACTAAAGATAAGCTGGCAAGCATAACTAAAATGTCAACAGGTAAAGAAGAGAGTTAGGACCACTGAAGTCAGGGTTCAAGTCCAGGTACAGTCAGTTCTTGACAAAGGTAAGTGAGGTGTTTAAATACAAAACTTGCACCAATCACCAGCCAGGGGGGTATAAACCAATCAATGAGCACAGTTACACTGTGATCTGTCAGTTCCGTAATGTGCATAGGGTGCGGCACAGCCATTTTGTTGTTTACAGAAACGGAGAGTGGTGTGGATTTACCAGATTTGTCCTGGGATGTTGTAGACCCGGGAGGGGTGGATGGGACTATTGTATCCATACCTGGGTCTCGGGAATTCCAGGTGGCTGGACCGGATCCCATTCGGGAGCCGCACAATCTTGCCCAGCAGCCGGTGCCTGAAAGAGTAGTTGCTATGGAAGTTGCTCTTGGAGGAGACACATCAAAAGTCCCTCCCCAACCTATGCTAGATGACATACCTGAGTTATCAGAGTGACTGCCCAGCCTTCCTCAGCAGAAGAGCTGACAGGGCAGAGTGCAGATGACCTCTGTTTCCTCTTGATACATTGACTCAGGATGGGTGGATAGGACGTTGGTCTTCACTCCTGGGTCCCATGTGCTCTTGGCAGTTAGCCAAGCTCCTCCACTCCTGTGCCTGGGAGCTGTATTTCCCTTGCCCAGGGCCCTGCAACCGGTACCTATGAATGGGACTGCTCTGAATTGTATTGCAGGCACCGAAGCGCTTGCATCTGTGTCCCAATCACCTGACAAGGGCATCTCCACAGAACCAAGTCCAGTTAACTTAGCTACTCTACCTTCTCCCCATTGGCTGAGCGAACCCCCGGGAGAAGGCGAAGTGGTCACTTTCGCCAAGTGGCAGATATGTGTTTCGGGAGAGACAGAGGTGGGGTTGGTGACTGCTACTTGGGTTTTTGCGATTTCTTTGAGACCCCTCTCTGAGAAGGGCACCTATGGTCCAGAAACACTGACTGACTTCATAGTCAAACCATTTGGGGTCTCCTCCTGTGTTAGTCTCTTTCGGAAGGGGGAGAAATGTGAGAGAAATAATACCTCCTCACTATAGATTACGGGCCCTGGCATTGAAAAGAAGTTCTGTTTATGGGGAGGGGGGTATAGTGGGTTAGTTTGCACTTTGCATCTTAAGCTGATGATTAGGCATGCACAACACTACTATGTGACTCATCCATTGTTCTGTGTTAATTGAATTTACTGTTAAACTAATTATGAATGATGTGTTAATGTATATCTGTAGCAGGTCTGGTTAATTGCTGTTTCGTTCCTGTTTGATTGCATGTTGATGTGGGTTGAGTTATGTTAACTTCTACGTCGAATGTTCTATTCGTAAACTGTGTTTGTCTGGTACTTGGAGTAAATGACTGAGGGTCCTGTATGGTGAATTGGAGACGCTACCTGCAACACTGGTTCTATCTGGTGGCTTGAGGTGGCTATTGTAGCAAGGAAGCCGGGCTTTGATGGAGCTTCCCAGTCGGGTACAAGGGGGTTCCGTCACAATACACATATATTTACATGCAGACACACAGTTTTATGAATATGTATATATGTATAACTATTTACTTAAAGATATACAAACACACTTTTATATATGATCACCCACAACTATATACATATATTTCTTATGCAGTGCAGCAGTTACTGCTGCTAACTATCTCCATTCCCTTCTTATCCCAGTAGGAGAGCAATCACCTAATTACGCCTGCTCATAATTCATTACTCCAAAAATAAACAAAAAAAGCCATAGGTATAGGTTTCTAGAGTATGCAAACATGTCTCAGACAAATATTGAACAGATGCTTATAATAGTAAATGCTAAGAAGATCAATATCTTTGCTTATAACTTCAATTAATGGGGTTGCAGGAAAATTAAAGCTTGGTTAAATGTTTAGATTAACCCACCTTTAATTTAGATCTTTCAATAATAAGTGTTATCTTGTCTTTCAAACAACCTAGCTCAGCTTTCTTAGCTTAAACGTAGGATTTTAAAGGGCAACTTTTTCTGCTTTAAAATAATGTCAGTGGAATAAATTTGTATTGCTTGTCAGATGATATGGTCTCCGGTTATAAGGGAACATGAAAGCAATGTTTTATTATTTTTAATGTTGCATGTGATTTTAGAGTGTTTTAAATAAACCTATTTTATAGTAAAACAAATTATAGTTCTCCTGTAGTTGTACATGTCATCAGTGACATAATTGAGAGGGAGTACACAAGAGACAGGATGCTTCCGTCTGCAACAGTTGTCATGTTCCCCTCAAGAAAGTACTGCCATTAACTATTACTGGTAAACTCAGCTATTTCAAGTACTCTGTAGGCTATGATGTCAATAAGAAGATGAACTTGGACAGATAAGCTGGACATAGCAACAACAGGAACTCTTATAACCCCTTCTCGACAATGGCCATACAGGTACAGGCTCTCAATGTAATGCATTGGTAACAATGCCAGTGCATGTACGTGGTGCCTTTAAAACAGCGCAATTGTGGCATTTTTGCTGCAATTACTGCCTTTTTCTGCTTTCCTGGAAGCTTCACAATTGTCACTGACCTGTCAATCATGGCCCCTCATCCTAGGCAAATTGGGTGAGGCATGTTTCAGGCTGCCTCTAATGGAGGCAAGTATGAAATACCAAGAAAAGGGGTTTATTTAGCTATTGTCTTAGCCTGCAATTGTCTTGTCCTCAGCCATTGCATATAGGACTTTGATTAGACTAGGGACCAGGACCACCATCAGGGGGTGACGGGCAATACACCCTTCATGGGACCTAAGTGTGTTAGTGTGAGTGAGTGTGAGTGACAGACTGTCTGTCTATGTGTGTGAGGGAGTGTGTGGATAAAAGGGTTAACTTCTCTGACACTGCCTATATCTGTCTAGCTACCCAAGGGGTTAACTCCTCTGACACTGCCTAGATCTTTCTAGCCACCCAAGAGGTTAACTCCTCTGATACTGCTTATATCTGTCTAGCTACCAACGGGTTAACTCATCTGACATTGCCTTGATCTATCTAGCCACCCAAGGGGTTAACTACTCTGACACTCCCTATATCTGTCTAGCCATTCAGGGTTTAACTCATCTGACACTGCCTATATATGTAAAGTAATCCAGGGCTTAACACCTCTGACACTGACTATATCTGTCTGGATTGTGTTACCGGTCACTGGTCACGTTAGGTGCCCTCCCCCCTTGGTAGTTTATCAATTAATATGTCACATCCAATTAATTAATTGATAAACTATCAGGGGGGGTGGGGGGCAGAAGGGACCCTGAAATTTGTGATGGCGGCCCTGCTAGGGACTAATCAGAATCCACTGCCACCCATCCCCAAACTTGACAGGTCTTTTTTATTTATATATTCTTGAAAATGTATGTGGAATTGCCTCTTTAACCCCTTAAGGACAGAGCCTTTGAAACATTTTTGTCCTTTCTGGTCAATGGCTATTTTAACATTTCTGTGCTGTTTGTGTTTAGCAGTAATTTTCTTCTTCGTCATTTGCTGTACCCACACATATTATATATTGTTTTTATCGGGACAAAAAGGGCTTTCTATGGATGCCATATTTTTGATCATATCTTATTATATTATTAAAAAAAAAAAAAAAAATATGGTAAAAAAAAAATAATACACAAATTTCTTTGTTTTTATTTGAAACAACTTCTCCTCATCGACAATAGCGAACGAAAAAACATGCTAAATAGATTCTACTATTTCTCCTGAGTACAGGGATACCACCCATGCATAGGTTTGTTGGGTTGTTTGGGGGCTAAAATGCCAAATTTGTGAGGCCTGCACCCATGTCCCATTTGGGACATATTTGAAACCAGCCAGTGTATTTTACCCCATCAACCCATATATTTTTTGAAAGTAGACACCCTAGGCTATCTCAAATGGTGGTATTTTAACACTTTCCATGCACTATTTCTACCACCAGCCTTTGTCAAAGTTTGTGGTAGTAATTTTTTTTTTATTTTTTTTTCACAAACCTTGTACTTCAGACATAAATTTACAGATTTTGGTATGTGTCACTGCCAAATAACACCCCAATAAGTGTTCAGCAACATCTCTTGAGTACAGGGATACCCCCCATGTATAGGTTTGTTGGATTGTTTGGGGGGTAAAAGGCCAAATTTGGGAGGTGAAGTTTTTGGTTTTCCAATTTGAAATTTTGACATGCAGACAGCCTGCACCCATGTCCCATTTGGGACATATTTGAAACCAGCCAGTGTATTTTACCCCATCAACCCATATATTTTTTAAAAGTAGACACCCTAGGCTATCTCAAATGGTGGTATTTTTACACTTTCCATGCACTAATTCTACCACCAGCCTTTGTCAAAGTTTGTGGTAGTAATTTTTTTTTTATTTTTTTTCACAAACCTTGTACTTCAGACATGAATTTACAGATTTTGGTATGTGTCACTGCCAAATAACACCCCAATAAGTGTTCAGCAACATCTCTTGAGTACAGGGATACCACCCATGCATAGGTTTGTTGGGTTGTTTGGGGGGTAAAAGGCCAAATTTGGTAGGTGCCATTTTTGGTTTTCCAAATTGAAATTTTGACATGCAGACCGCCTGCACCCATGTCCCATTTGGGACATATTTGAAAACAGCCAGTGTATTTTACCCCATCAACCCATATATTTTTTAAAAGTAGACACCCTACGCTATTTCAAATGGTGGTATTTTAACACTTTCCATGCACTAATTCTACCACCAGCCTTTGTCAAAGTTTGTGGTAGTAATTTTTGTGTGTTTTTTTTTCACAAATATTGTATTTTAGACATAAATTCACAGATTTTGATATGTGTCACTGCCAAACAATAACCCAATATGTGTTCAACAACATCTCCTGAGTACAGGGATACCACCCATGCATAGGTTTGTTGGGTTGTTTGGGGGCTAAAAGGGCCACATTGTGAAGGTGCGCATTTTCAACTTGGAATATTGACGTGTAGTCAGCCTGAGCCCATCTTTCATTTGGGACTTTTTTTTAAAGTAGGACAGTGTATTTTACCCCAAAAAGTATATATTTTGTAAAAGTAGACACCGTAGGCTATTTTAAATGGTGTTATTTTATCACTTTCCATGCACCAATTCTACCACCAGCCTTTGTCAAAGTTTGTGGTAGTCATTTTATTGTGTATTTTTTCCCACATACATTGTACTTTAGACACAAATTCACATATTTCGGTATGTGTCACTGACAAACAATACCACAATATATGTTCAGCAACATCTCCCGAGCACAGGGATACCACCCATGCATAGCTTTGTCAGCTTTGTTGGGTGTTGAAAGGCTACATTTGAGAGGTGCGCTTTTTGATTTTCAAACTTGGAATTTGAACATGTAGAGCAAGGAAGGGGTTAATAGCTCTTATAAGAGCCTTTGTAGTACTGTACAAAAAAATTAACCCCTAAAAATGCACAGACAAGAAAAAATGTTCTGCTGTGCAGTGATCAGTGGCAGGGAAGGGGTTAATACACTACACTATACAAAGGGTATGGCTTTTATAAAAGCCCTTGGGACTCACAATTTTTTAACATTTTATTTAATTTATTACAATTAAAAAATTATGTTATACAGATCTGTCTCTTTCCCTCACTAAAACTCAAGTGAGGAGAGGGAGGCAGATCCATATGGGTCAGAACAATATTTACGAACCAGAGGAATGGTGATGCTCATCTGAGAAATCACCAAACCACCTTTGCCACTGATCGGCTGTTACTGATCGCTATACACGCGTTCAGACAGCTTCAAAAGGAATACACGTAATCCCCTAGTGGGTATAACTAACCCCTAGCGAGTCTGACAAAAAAAATGCTGATAGCAAAAAAAAATCCTTCTGTGACTAGATTGCTCCATATGCGCTGCTTAGGCAGTGACCATATGCACTGCTTAGGCAGTGACCATATGTGCTGCTTAGGAAGTGATATACGGCAAGGAAGGGGTTAATAGCTCTTAAAAGAGCCTTTGATATACTGTAATAAATCAAAGTAAAAAAAAATAACCCCTAAAAAAATGCACAGACAGCAAAAAATGTGCTGCTGTGTAAGATCACTGCGCACACAGCGATCAATTGCAGGGAAGGGGTTAAATACTGGAAACGGCATTTATAAAAGCCTTTGGGTCTCAATTCTATTAAATATATTATAATTAAAAACTTACATTATACAGCTCTGTCTCCCTCCCTCACTAAAACTCAAGTGAGAGGGAGGCAGATCTACACGGGTCAGATCAAATATTTACAAATATTGATCTAACCAGACGAATGGTGATGCTCATCTAAGCAAACGCCAACCCGCCTTTGTCACTTATCAGCTGTTACTGATCGCTATACATGCGGTCAGACAGCTAAAAAAAATTTTTTACGTTAAACGTAGTCCCCTAGCGGGTATAATTAACACGTCCATCGGTTCTGGGGAGCTGGAAGGTGTTACTAAGTGCCTCGCTAGCGAGGCACTTTAGAAACACCGCAGATGCTTAGAAAGCGAACAATCGTTCGCTTTCTAAGCACATGTGTGCAGCGGGCGCAGCCATTTTTAAATGGCTGCTACAATCACTCCGTGGAGTGATCGTAGCGCGCCCCTGCACATTTGGGGGGTGTTGCACAATGCCTCTACCTAGAGGCATTGTAGCAACACCGTTAGAGTAAAGAAAGCGACCGCTGGTCGCTTTCTTTACTCAGTTTAGTGCATGACGTGCCAGGCACGTCACCTGTCGGCAAGTCCTCGATTTGCCGTGACGTGCCTGGCACGTCATCTGTCGTTAAGGGGTTAAAATGCTACTCTTTCTTGGCCAGCTGACCAGTGTAATATTGGCAGTTTATAAGACTACGTGTAGGTCTTTTTCATGTGCACTAATATATTGAAGAATTTATTTTAGCGTAGCCAAGCAGCATTGTCTTGAACGCTTGCAATCAAATGCTCAATTAGTCAATAAAGGGTATCATTTTAACTCTACTTGTTTTCTGGTACTGTCTGTATATTCATACAGAACATCGCTGAAAAATACACAGAGATTGAGTTTAATTTCCACCTCTGAATTATTTCAGCCATGCGTGACACATTTGACAGCTTAGCCACACAGTGAGGGTTTACAATGTTTGATTTCAAGCAACTGTAGATCAAAGTTTAATTACACAAGAGTATTTGAAACGCACTATGTAAATTTACACACTTATTGCAGTATCATTACAGCACAGAAAAGGAAACCATCTGTTGTAGGTTTGATTAATTCTATGTGCATATTCATAACAGGGACGTGTTAAACATGAATTATTATGTATAGTGAATTCTTGTGGTTTTATAATAAAGTAATAAATTGTATCCTAAAGAATATTTTTGATGTTTAAGTCTGATTTTGTGTACCAGATTATGACAACATAGAAACATAGAAACATAGAATGTGTCGGCAGATAAGAACCATGAGGTCCATCTAGTCTGCCCAATTTCTTTTTTTTAGTCCGCCGTTCCCGGTCTTATAGCTAGGATAGCCTTGTGTCTATCCCATGCATGCTTAAAATCCTTGACTGTGTTTACCTCTACCACTTCTGCTGGAAGGCTATTCCATACATCCACTACCCTCTCAGTAAAGTAATACTTCCTGATATTACTTTTAAATCGTTGCCCCTCTAATTTAAGACTATGTCCTCTAGTTGTGGTAGTTTTTCTTCTTTTAAATATACTCTCTTCCTTTACTGTGTTGATTCCCTTTATGTATTTAAATGTTTCTATCATATCCCCCCTATTACGTCTTTCCTCCAAGCTATACATGTTAAGATGCTTTAACCTTTCCTGGTAAGTTTTATCCTTCAACCCATGAACCAGTTTAGTAGCCCTTCTCTGAACTCTCTCAAAAGTATCAATATCCTTCTGGAGATACGGTCTCCAGTACTGCGTACAATACTCCAAGTGAGGTCTCACCAGTGCTCTGTACAATGGCATGAGCACTTCCCTCTTCCTACTGCTAATACCTCTCCCTATGCAACCAAGCATTCTGCTAGCATTTCCTGCTGCTCTATTGCATTGCCTACCTACCTTCAAGTCCTCTGAAATTATTACTCCTAAATCCCTTTCCTCAGATGTTGAGGTTAGGACTGTACCAAATAGTCTATATTCTGCTTTTGGGTTTTTACGCCCAAGGTGCATAATCTTGCACTTGTCCACATTAAATGCCAGTTGCCACTGCTCTGACCATTTTTCTAGTTTAGCTAAATAATTTGCCATTTGTCTAATCCCTCCATGAATATCAACCCTGCTGCAAATCTTTGTATCATCAGCAAAAAGACATACTTTGCCACATATATCTATATATACCTTTTTTGGATGAGTTTTCAGTTGCATTTTGGTTACAAGAACAAAAAAACTCTTCATACGTTTAACAACCATTAAAATCACTTGAAGTGGCATCCCACACGACCTAGAATTGGATGGATATGGGTTTTGGACGCCTCTTGTGACTTGAGGGGCCCCCTCTTTTGGGCAACATTATTATGCTGCCTGTTGTCTGTCCCCATTTTTTTCTCTTTCTTTGTGTCATTTCTTTCCCTTTTTCTTGCTAACACCTTTATCCCTCCCCCTTTTCTCTCTCTCTCTCTCTCTCTCTCTCTCTCTCTCTCTCTCTCTCTCTCTCTCTCTCTCTCTCTCTCTGTGTCCCTCTCTTCTTATTCTCCTATTGTCTCCTCCGTTTAATAACTTCCCCTCTCTTTTTATTTTTCACACACTTGAAACAATTTTGTATGCAGATTTATACACTTTTGCGTATGTATTTTACCGTTTATTCTGTGCCTTTACATTTGTATGGCAACTTGATTTTCCTTACATCATAAAATCAATAGAAACTGAATTACGGAAAAAAATCACTTGAAGTAAAAAATAGAAGATTATAAAAAAAGTCTACATTATATTTACTACAAGTGAGCTCCTGTCCTGTTTCTTTTATACTTGGAGGAAATATGGAGGTATACGATTGGTGGCAGCTCCATCGACTGAGATGTGTGTGCTGCCAATGGTGCAGTTTCTCCTGTTTTTTGTAGCAGTAAAGAAGTATCAATAAAACAATTGTCCAAAAGAGCTTTCTGTTTAATCCAAAACAAACAGAGATACTATGGTGTATATGAAAATAAATATACCATACTAAATTCCTCTCTTACAACATAAAATGTCTCAATAAATAACATTATGTTTCATAGCTTATATATTCCACCATGTTCCTTATAGCTTTGCTTCCTTGCAATCCTTCTTCTCGCTAACTAATGGCAGCATACGCTGATTGCGACATCATTAATGGCACAATGGCTGGCTGACCTCTGGGATGCTGGAGATAGTGACAGCCATGCAAAATATGCAGGACAAGACATGGAACTGCCTGTGAAAGCAAATGGAGTGCAGCAGGGGGTGGGCAGAGCTAAACAGAATTACAGTTGCACAGAGAGAAAATATTTCCCCTTCAAAATCTGGTAGACAGCTGCCAAACCCCAAGCCCCTCATTCAAACCTGCTAAGAACACAGCCATTGTCATATCAAGTTAAACACTACAATTTGGTTTTACTCCCTTAACCTGAGAACATCTTGGACATGGCCGCCACCATTTAATCCTGTTATAAAGAACTCATAAAAGCATCAGAATAAAACTTTTAAGATTATAGCGGACCGCATTTGTTTTCATAATAAAAAGTTTAGGGGTTTATTAAAGTAGCTCTGATTTTCTCTGAATACCCCAAACTTCGGGCTGACTCAGAGCATGCTGGTGATCCAAATGGCCCTTGACATTGGGCCATTCAGGTATCAGTGAAATGACTCTGAATACACCCAAAATACACTAATGATGGCCACATTGAGACTGATATGATCAGTCCCTGAATTTGTCCGAAATCCATCCGCATGTGGCTGAATCGTAGTGGTAGCCTGAATGTCCCATTATATCTCATGAGAGGTTTCAGAGACTGAAAAGATAGCCAAGAACTACTGATCATTTTAACATCCCTCTTTTGCTCCAATATGTTTTTGATGGAGGTTCCCTGACACTAATCTCTTTTACATTGGCTGCGTTGACACAACCAAAAAATACTTAACCGGCAGACTCCCCAAGGCAGCTTTAAACATAGGCGCACATGCCGATAGAAATAAAAAAGAAGCTTCTCGGCAGAGGCGCTGGCTGGGGAGATAATTAGACATTATCATGCTGTCTCTCGCTCTCCACGCACTGCTCTGTGGTCAGAGTGTCGCAGGTCACGTGATCTGCCGCACTCAGATTTCAGAACAGTTTGAAAAGTAGCAGGGGACATCTGTCTCCACTAGAAACCCCAAAACAGCTGTCCTGGGGTGCAGGGGTAAGTCCTGGATGTATAATGTGGGTGATGGGGCATGTATTGGGGTATAAAGGTAAGTCCTGGATGTACAATGTGGGTGATGGGGCATGTATTGGGGTATAAAGGTAAGTCCTGGATGTACAATGTGGGCACATCCTGAAGTGCTGGGGAAGAAGGGGGGTGCCCGAATTTAGTCTGCCTTGGGCAACACAAAACCAAAATACACCACCGCTTACAGGACAAAACACGTGTTCCCCCGTATTATATTGAACTCTGAACCTCAAAAAGGTAGGGGGATCATATTAATTTATTTGCTGACTGACCATCCTAGGGTCGGTAGTTCACTGCTTACTGGAAACCTCATGATGCCCTTTCATAAGGTTTCATTATAAAATAATGGGAGTTATGCTGCACCACCATTGGTATCTGGCTTAGTATTTACAAATGGGAGTTATTCTGAACTATTGTCAGTGTCTGGCTCAGTTTATAATAATGAGAGTTATTTGGAATCATTGTCAGTGTCTTGATCAAAAATGATATATAGTGTGTGTGTGCCCTGGTACTACCTGGTTCTACACAGTGCTACCTGGCTCTTCTATAACAAAACTATGGTGAAGCAGCACTCTGAAGTCTTCAATTCTTTGAGCTATGGAAATTATTATTACATAACCAGCATTAATGTTTCAGTCCCACTCAAAGGCTAAGTTGTCATTTATCAGGACTTTTATAACTCCAGGTATGGGCCTGAAATGTTAATGTTGGTTATACAATAGCGTTTTCCTCATAGTGCTCCTTCACCATTGTTTTGTGTGTGTGTATATATATATATATATATATATATATATATATATGTACAACTTTTATAGATCACTGCCTGGGTTCTGCTGGGTAATCCTGTTAGTGCATCTGTTTCTTTGGACATCTCTCTCTCTCTCTCTCTCTCTATATATATATATATATATATATATATATATATATATATATATATATCTTTAGAGGGGTGGAATTTTCTATTTCTGTCTTATGCTAAAAAGAAAGCTTTGGACATGGGTACACAACATGGTTTGCTGTAGGTTTGTCCACTTACAGTGAAGTGCATGGCTATCAGACAAGATGGGGAGATTTGATAGAAACATTTAAAAACATAAAGATAACATCCCCATCTGTTCTCACCCCCTCCTCCCCCATCTCTGTTCTCTCCCCCATTTCTGTTCTCTCTCCCTCTTCCTCCGTTCCCCCCCCCCTCCTCCCCCAATTTATGTTCCCTCCTCCCCCAATTTATGTTCCCCTTCCCATTCTAATGGAAAGACTCGGGAGGGGGCGGATCTCACCGGGTGCGAGGCCCGCCCCCTCCCCAGCTGAGCAGCATGAGCTCTGTGTGTAAAACACAAATGGAGCTCAGTAAGTGCTGGTCGCGCTTCCTGTGCTTAGTGATGATGCAGAGCATCGAATCCCCCCCCCCCTTCCCCCGGCATCCCCCCGCTGCGGCGCCCTAAGGCCTCCTGCATTTACCAGTAAGAAGGATATTTCCTAGCAATACTTCACTTCTAAGTTTCTAAAGAGATAATCCACAATTTTGCCAAAATTGTTGCTTTTATCTTGTCAGCGATGCACTTAAAACTTTGGCACACATCCCAGATCTTCTTAAGCGGCATGAGTATTTCTACTGACGCCATGCTTTAACAGGCGCTGAACAAAATATAGTTACAGCTTACAAACTAAAAGTGGTTAAAATGTTCTTGTGATGATTGACCAATAAGGCATTTAAACTGTAAATTGTTATTTAACGCCATCCTTCATATTATTAGTTTGTCCCGTTGCTGCTAGACATATCTTACTAAAACAAAAAACATGCTACCATTTTTTTTGGGTACTATAATTACACTAATTTTTACAAGTCAGAAATCAACATGGGATTAAAATAAAAGAATCACAAATAGATTAATTTAACATTAATAGCACCATTTCCTCTAATCAAGGATATTTGCATTTGTTAACAAGAGCAACACAAAGTATTTTCATATTAAGTATATAATTGAAGAAGTCAGCAAAATAAGAATTCTGTACTCTGTCACATGTGAAATGCTTAAGACAGTTTATATCCTGGCCATCCTCTTATGTTAATTATGGAGAATCCAATATGGACTTGACTTGAATGAGGAGCTTCTAAATGCTAAAACAGACACAATGCTACTGTGCAGCTACTGAATCCACTCTCATATATATAAAGTCTTCCTCACTTGCACGGACAAATGTTTCATTAGTCAGACTAGGCGATTGTCCTATGCACCACTGTTTACAATTAGTGTGAGAGATTAAACTGGCTTAGTATTAGCCATATCCTCCTTGATCAAACACTGCCCACTGTTACTAACACTCTGCCTACTTCTTCTCTTTTCTACTTTTGTATTTGTTGTGCCCTTTTAATATTTGTTATGTTTTGTTAGGTGTTTGGGAGCATATAGTCTTTCTGCCTAATTTCAAAGTGCACTCTGGCCCTCCTCATCTTTAGCCCAGGAAAATGGACCATCTAAAAATAATAATGAAAAAAAAAAATCCACCTATCAAAAAAAAAAAATAATCCGTGCCGGCAAAAAAAAAAAAAATGTGCTCCCCTGGCTCTAATGGTAACAGTGTAACAGATTCCCCTAACTTACCTGCTCACCGCCATTCCGCTCCTCGCACCCATTCACTGCCACATACTTATCTGGCTACTACCAGACAAGGTTGAGCTCCGCAACGTCATGTTTTGGAGCCCTGGGGATGCGCGAGCAGCGAAACTAAAATAACTTAAAGGAATTCTGCTCTTTGATTGGTCACACTTCACTGGCGATTGGCGCCAGATGTGTATTTAAACCCCTCAGTTGCTCCTTACCTTTGCTTGTGATAGGTTCTCCAGTGCCTGTTGTGAGCTTCCTAGTGTTTTCTATTATCTGTAGCCAGTGTTCTTGTCCCAGCTTGTTTTACCTCTTGGGATCTTCTGTTCCAGTGTTCCAGACCTCGGTTTATTTTTGACCTTCCTGACCTCCGTTATCCTGACTTTGGCTTCAGTACCAGTAACTGTGTGTCCAGTATCCAGTATCTCAGTACCAGTAACTATGTGTCCAGTATCTAGTATCTCAGTACCAGTGGCTGTGTGTTTTAGGTCTGGTCTACTATCTTCCTGTTACTCCAAAGTTCATCCATTCGTGAACCTCTAATCTCCAACCACTACTTCCCTATCCAGTGTCCAGAGAGAGGTAGAGGTGCAGCAATATACCTTTCAGTAGTGCCCATGGCACAATCAAAAGTATCTTTGATTTGGAACGAAGACCTCCTACTATCTCTCAAAAGCCTGGTGGCCAGTTGGACATGATAACTCTATATCCACCTTCTATATCCAGGTTGTGCACTGTGGATCCGTCAGAAGCCTCCCTGACCCATCCTTCCTTATTTGAAAACCAGCCAGTAGTAGGGCTAGAACTGGGAGGCTTCTGATGCCTCCTGTAATCTTTTGAAATCCTAAGCATCACCAAAATCCGATGCCTAGGGCACCTGCGATTGCTCCACTGAGCGAATCACGGGCACCATATTGATTTTGAAAGTGATAGTCAACCTCCTAAGTCGACCTTCTTGCAGCATTCTTGAATATTAGTAAATAGATATCATTTTGGATGTACCTTAAATAGTAATTCCCTACAAAGCATTTTTTTTAAATTAATTAAGTTGTCCTTACCCCTTATTAATATACGTATTATTTGCCTTTGAAAACACCATTTATATCTTTAAATATGAGTTAACCTACCAAGTATAAATCTGAACATAAGACAAATGCCATTAATAACAAACACACAATGCTTGGCACATCAAAGAAAAAGTGAGGAGTTGAATCCGCCAGTGCCATTAATGGTATTATTCCATAACAAATCCAAATGACTTTCATAGAGATTTGCACAGTAAAGTAGGATGGTATTTTTGTTTTTAATACTATAAATGCATTTAAGGTGTACTCAAGATCCACTTTGTGAAGGACATGTATGATAATGGACACTTGACAAGAGGGAAATGCTAGGTGTATACTTAATCTAATTGACATTGAATTGGGTCAGGTTTGTTGAAATATCTATGTATATATATATATATATATATATATATATATATATAATGACATTTTTGGGGTTATAGAGAAATTATAGAAAAGCTGGAGCTGTATTTTCATACATTGATACCAAGTATCTCTAACTGTTGTTTAGTATTACAATTATATACAGTTATATATCCCAAAGTACAAATGAGATTTTGCAGGACCAAGGTAAACATGTATATACTCCATATGGATACTTTGTATACACGTTTGTTCCATGTAAGAGAATTTCCTCTATGCAAGGTAAAGCTGCATAGTGACTCTACACACCTGCATTTACATATCTATAATATCGCATGTTTACCTTGGTCCAGCAAAATCTCATTTGTATTTGGGATATATAACATTGTAATACTAAACAATATTTAGAGATACTTAGGTCTGTATTTATTAACCCCTTAGTGACAAGACATTTTCACCTTGACTTTCCCTTGGTGACAATGGCTGTTTTGACATCTCTAGGGTGTTTGTGTTTAGCTGTAATTTTTTTCTTTCTCACATACAGTACCCACACAAATTATATGTTGTTTTTATCGTCATAAGAAGGGCTTTCATTAGATACCATTATGTTCATCATATCTTATAATTTACTACAAAAAAATCATAAAATATGATGAAAAATTTAAAAAAACACACTTTTTCTAACTTTGACCTAAAATATAATTTACACAAATAAAATCAATAAAAAAGACCCCATCTAAATAGTTTATAAATGTTCTCCCGAGTTCAAAAATATGCATGTTTCCATATTTTTCGGTATTTTTTTGCGAGTTATGGGGCAAAAACCAAAAATAGTGTTTTTTGGTTTTTTCCTATATTGATCTTTTGATCCCAACCCGAACCCAAAATCTAACCCTAACACTAAATTTAACCCCAACTCTAATCCTTATTATATCCCTTAATATTTTTTAACTTTAATTTAATTTTAACCCTATCCCTTATGCTAAAAAATATTTAATTTTAACCCTATAGGCTAATATAGCTAAATAACCTGTTTTTAATTAATTAAATATTTATTTTAAATATTTCCCATTGCAATGCTACTAAACTACCACTAGGGGTAGTCAAGTAGCATATTCAGAGCAACGGAAGTGAAGTTACTTTCACTTCCGAAGCTCAGACCGGCAGAGGACTTAGCCATATTGACGGAGCAGCATGCTCCGTCAATATGGCTCCCCACGATCGCTCCGTGGGGCGATCGTGGGGGTCCCGAAATAGAAATTTCAGTGCTGGCTATTGCCTTGATGTTGAGGCAATAGACCAGCACTGTTAAAGCGTCCTTTGTCGTTAAGGGAGTTTCTCCCAGGACGTGCCTGGCACGTCCTTTGTCGTCAAGGGGTTAATACACAAAAAGGTGGTATTTCCAGAAAAAGTGCTAAAATAGTAGTAGTAACCATGGACAGTTATGACAGTTTGCTCCAAATTTAGCACTTTTCTTTGGAAATAGAAACTGTCTTGCCTTGATAAATTTGGCCCTTAGTATCCATGGATAAGAAAAAATACAGCTCCTGGTTCTCACTTGTTTACCAAGTGGATTTTTCTATCTTGATGCTTGACCATATCCCATTCGAAGCTGAAAGTGAAACACTTAACAAGCATTTTATATTAAAGAGCGATAATAATCCCTAAAACAATGCAGGGTGTATGACATTATTATATGCCTATTTTATACAACATTTTGGAATCAGTTGTTTCTACTGTTTTGGTCTATCACAGGGATAGGCAAAGTATTCATACAAGGACACTGGGGTCCATGGCAAGGTCTGTGAAGATCCATAGGACATAATTAAGTTGTCTGTCAGGATGTCTACTAAATGTCCACCATGAACAATAGTGGTACCTATCCCTGGTCTATCATAGGCCACACTCATACAATCTTGTCTTGCATCTTGTAAACATATAGTTTGTAAGTGTGCAGTGAAGAGATAATCAATATCTGGGTTTATTTATTCTTCAAAAGCTTGAGTTAAATAACTTAAGCAATACAGAAGATTTCATTCATATCCTTACACATAAGCCAAACAGTTCATTGCAACACCAATTCTTCTCAGTGCTTGTGCCAAAAGCGGTGGTGTTACCTACATACACATCCTGGTTGGTAACAGTGCTGAATCTGTTATATACTATAGCCTTTGACAAGCGTTGAGCAAACCTGAACCGCACTGTTCAGGTTCGTACAGAACATTAAGGTTTTTGTACCCCGGACCCGAACACGGACATTTCACTGTATGTTCGGGTTGGAGTTCGTGGTTCAGCGATTACATTGTATGTAATGCTGTGGGCTTTCTATAAACTGAAATAGAGTCCCCATTCATATGAATAGGTCAATTGACCTATTCGTATGAATGGGGACTCTATTTCGGTTTAAAGGAAGCCAATAGCATTACATGTATTCCATAAACCGAAAGTCTATAAAAATAAAGACATTCGGTTTATAGACTTTCGGTTTATGGAATACATGTAATGCTATTGGCTTTCTATAAACCGAAATAGAGTCCCCATTCATACGAATAGGTCAAAAGAGATTCGGTTTATAGACTTTCGGTTTATGTAATACATGTAATGCTATTGCTATTCTATAAACCGAAATAGAGTCCCCATTCATAAGAATAGGTCAATTGACCTATTCGTATGAATGGGGACTCTATTTTGGTGTATAGAAAGCCAATAGCATTACATGGCTATTGGCTTTCTTTAAACCGAAATAGAGTCCCCATCATACGAATAGGTCAATTTACTTCATTTTGCAGCCCTCTAGACCTTTCCAGGACTTTTTTAGAGGCATTTTAGTGGCCAAAAGTTTGTGTCCCCATTGACTTCAATGGGGTTCGGGTCAAGTTCGGGGTCAAGTTCGAGCACGGACCCGGACATTTTTTCGAAGTTCGGGCGAACCTGCCAAACCCGAACATCCAGGTGTCCGCTCAACTCTACCTATGACGTTGTGGGAAGAGCTTCTTCTCCAGAAGAGTTACTTTCTGTCTAGGCCTCATCTGTCATGACTGCAATTTGACTGCTTTCAGACAATGAGAGGGTTCCCACTCTGACTTTGAACATCACCTCAATGGAGTGGCTTTCCTCTTAACCCCTTGCCGACAAAGGACGTGCCAGGCACGTCCTGGGAGAAACTCCCTTAACGACAAAGGACGTGCCTGGCACGTCCTGCATTGAATGAAGCGGTTTTCGCGATCAACGATCGCGAAAACCGCTTTAACAGTGCTGGTCTATTGCCTCGACATCGAGGCAATAGCCAGCACCGAAATTTCTATTTCGGTACCCCCACGATCGCCCCACGGAGCGATCGTGGGGAGCCATATTAACGGAGCATGCTGCTCCGTCAATATGGCTAAGTCCTCTGCCGGTCTGAGCTTCGGAAGTGAAAGTAACTTAACTTCCGTCGCTCTGAATATGCTACTTGACTCCCCCTAGTGGTAGTTTAGTAGCATTGCAATGGGAAATATTTAAAATAAATATTTAATTAATTAAAAACAGGTTATTTAGCTATATTAGCCTGTAGGGTTAAAATTAAATATTTCTTAGCATAAGGGATAGGGTTAAAATTAAATGAAAGTTAAAAAATATTAAGGGATATAATAAGTATTAGAGTTGGGGTTAAATTTAGTGTTAGGGTTAGATTTTGGGTTCGGGTTGGGGTCAAAAGTTCAATATAGGAAAAAAACAAAAAACACTATTTTTGTTTTTTGCCCCATAACTCACAAAAAATACCAAAAATATGGAAACATGCATATTTCTGAACTCGGGGCAACATTTAGAAACTATATAAATATAGGAAAAAACCGAAAAACACTATTTTTGGTTTTTGCCCCATAACTCGCAAAAAAATACAGAAAAATATGGAAACATGCATATTTTTGAACTCGGGAGAACATTTAGAAACTATTTAGACGGGGTCTTTTTGAATGATTTTATTTGTGTAAATTATATTTTAGGTCAAAGTTAGAAAAAGTGTGTTTTTTTAAATTTTTCATCATATTTTATGATTTTTTTTGTAGTAAATTATAAGATATGATGAACATAATGATATCTAATGAAAGCCGTTCTTATGACGATAAAAACAACATATAATTTGTGTGGGTACTGTATGTGAGAAAGAAAAGAATTACAGCTAAACACAAACACCCTAGAGATGTCAAAACAGCCATTGTCACCAAGGGAAAGTCAAGGTGAAAATGTCTTGTCACTAAGGGGTTAAATAACATTATCATAAAAACAATAGATGGTAATCTACAGTACAGTCCTAACCTCAACATCTGAGGAAAGGGATTTAGGAGTAATAATTTCAGAGGACATGAAGGTAGGTAGGCAATGCAATAGAGCAGCAGGAAATGCTAGCAGAATGCTTGGTTGCATAGGGAGAGGAATAAGCAGTAGGAAGAGGGAAGTGCTCATGCCATTGTACAGAGCACTGGTGAGACCTCACTTGGAGTATTGTACGCAGTACTGGAGACCGTATCTCCAGAAGGATATTGATACTTTGGAGAGAGTTCAGAGAAGGGCTACTAAACTGGTTCATGGGTTGAAGGATAAAACTTACCAGGAAAGGTTAAAGCATCTTAACATGTATAGCTTGGAGGAAAGACGTAACAAGGGGGATATGATAGAAACATTTAAATACATAAAGGGAATCAACACAGTAAAGGAAGAGAGTATATTTAAAAGAAGAAAAACTACCACAACTAGAGGACATAGTCTTAAATTAGAGGGGCAATGATTTAAAAGTAATATTAGGAAGTATTACTTTACTGAGAGGGTAGTGGATGTATGGAATAGCCTGCCAGCAGAAGTGGTAGAGGTAAACACAGTCAAGGATTTTAAGCATGCGTGGGATAGACACAAGGCTATCCTAGCTATAAGACCGGGAACGGGGGACTAATAAAAGTACTCAAGAAAAATTGGGCAGACTAGATGGACCTCATGGTTCTTGTCTGCCGACACATTCTATGTTTCTATGTAATAATAACACCAGGGCCGATCCTGGGCGGGTGCGCGGGGTGCACCGCACCCAGGCGCACGGGAAGAGAGGCGCTGCCACAGGCAGCTCCCTCCCCAGCACCTTCTCCCCGAGGTGGGGGCCGCAGGTGAGCGCTTGCGTTCACCGCACCTCGTGCTCACACTGACCACAGCGCGACGGGTGCAAGCTCCGCCCCGTCGCGCTGTGAGGTGGGCGGCGCTCCGGATGTCAGATGACATCCGGCAGGAGATCCTAGGTGCCAGTGTTCTCCATCCGCAGGTGCTGCAGAAAAAGTCCTCCTCCCTGCAAATATAGGTAATTAAGCAGGGAGGGGGACCAATCATCATAAAGTTTTTTTTTGGGGGGGAAGGGGGTTAAAAAAATAAATGTATGTGTGGAATTGTGTGTGTGAGTGTGTGTGCCAGTGTGTATAAGTGTGTGTGTGTGTGTGTGCCAGTGTGTATAAGTGTGTGTCAATGTGTATAAGTGTGTGTGTGTCAATGTGTATAAGTGTGTGTGTGTGTGTGTGTCAATGTGTGTGTGTGTCAATGTGTATAAGTGTGTGTGTCAATGTGTATAAGTGTGTGTGTCAATGTGTATAATTGTGTATGTGTCAATGTGTATAAGTGTGTGTGTGTGTGTAAGTGTGTGTGTGTCAATGTATATAAGTGAGTGTATAAGTGTGGGTGTGTGTGTGTGTGTCAATGTATGTGTGTATAAGTGTGTCAATGTGTATTAGTGTTTGTGCCAGTGTGTATACAGGGAGTGCAGAATTATTAGGCATATGAGCATTTTGACCACATCATCCTGTTTATGCATGTTGTCTTACTCCAAGCTGTATAGGCTCGAAAGCCTACTACCAATTAAGCATATTAGGTGATATGCATCTCTGTAATGAGAAGGGGTGTGGTCTAATTACATCAACACCCTATATCAGGTGTGCATAATTATTAGGCAACTTCCTTTCCTTTGGCAAAATGGGTCAAAAGAAGGACTTGACAGGCTCAGAAAAGTCAAAAATAGTGAGATATCTTGCAGAGGGATGCAGCACTCTTAAAATTGCAAAGCTTCTGAAGCGTGATCATCGAACAATCAAGCGTTTCATTCAAATTAGTCAACAGGGTCGCAAGAAGTGTGTGGAAAAACCAAGGCGCAAAATAACTGCCCATGAACTGAGAAAAGTCAAGCGTGCAGCTGCCACGATGCCACTTGCCACCAGTTTGTCCATATTTCAGAGCTGTAACATCACTGGAGTGCCCAAAAGCACAAGGTGTGCAATACTCAGAGACATGGCCAAGGTAAGAAAGGCTGAAAGACGACCACCACTGAACAAGACACACAAGCTGAAACGTCAAGACTGGGCCAAGAAATATCTCAAGACTGATTTTTCTAAGGTTTTATGGACTGATGAAATGAGAGTGAGTCTTGATGGGCCAGATGGATGGGCCCGTGGCTGGATTGGTAAAGGGCAGAGAGCTCCAGTCCGACTCAGACGCCAGCAAGGTGGAGGTGGAGTACTGGTTTGGGCTGGTATCATCAAAGATGAGCTTGTGGGGCCTTTTCGGGTTGAGGATGGAGTCAAGCTCAACTCCCAGTCCTACTGCCAGTTCCTGGAAGACACCTTCTTCAAGCAGTGGTACAGGAAGAAGTCTGCATCCTTCAAGAAAAACATGATTTTCATGCAGGACAATGCTCCATCACACGCGTCCAAGTACTCCACAGCGTGGCTGGCAAGAAAGGGTATAAAAGAAGAAAATCTAATGACATGTCCTCCTTGTTCACCTGATCTGAACCCCATTGAGAACCTGTGGTCCATCATCAAATGTGAGATTTACAAGGAGGGAAAACAGTTCACCTCTCTGAACAGTGTCTGGGAGGCTGTGGTTGCTGCTGCACTCAATGTTGATGGTGAACAGATCAAAACACTGACAGAATCCATGGATGGCAGGCTTTTGAGTGTCCTTGCAAAGAAAGGTGGCTATATTGGTCACTGATTTGTTTTTGTTTTGTTTTTGAATGTCAGAAATGTATATTTGTGTATGTTGAGATGTTATATTGGTTTCACTGGTAAAAATAAATAATTGAAATGGGTATATATTTGTTTTTTGTTAAGTTGCCTAATAATTATGCACAGTAATAGTCACCTGCACACACAGATATTCCCCTAAAATAGCTAAAACTAAAAACAAACTAAAAACTACTTCCAAAAATATTCAGCTTTGATATTAATGAGTTTTTTGGGTTCATTGAGAACATGGTTGATGTTCAATAAAAAAATTAATCCTCAAAAATACAACTTGCCTAATAATTCTGCACTCCCTATAAGTGTGTGTGTCTGTTTGTATAAGTGTGTGTGTGTCTGTGTGTATAAGTGTGTGTGTGCCAGTGTGTTTGTGTGTCAATGTGTATAAGTGTGTGTGTGTGTCAGTGTGTATAAGTGTGTGTGTGTGTACATAAGTGTCTGTGTAAGTGTATCCTGTGTGTAAGGGTGGCTGTGTCTATTTATGCGTGACTGTGTGTAGGTGTGCACTTGCCCAGGGCCACTGGTTAACCGGGGTCCCCGCTGGCCGCAACACGGTCCCATTGCGCATGTCACTGTGTCACATGTAGGGCAGCAGGCATCATCCAGCTGGAGTCTAGTACCCCACTTCCTGCACTCAGCGTGCTTAGAGGGAAGACTGTGCAGATGAGACGGCCTGGGGACACGAGAGAGCAGCAAGGTGAGTACTTGGGAAGGTGGCAGAGGAGATAATGCTTTTATTGGGTAAACTAACCGTGGCATATTAATGGACAACTAACAGTGGCATATTAATGGGCAACCTGGCTGTGTCAAATTAATGGACAAACTGTGGCATATTTTGGTTGGTACCTGACTGGCTCATTTTAATTGTCAAAGTGATGCTGTGGGATCTTCTGTGGGTCAAAATAACATGAACTATGGGGAAAAGTGGTACTGTGGCATGTGCTAGAGACCCTAGGTACACCTCTGCAAATATGCTGCCCATGTGCTGCTTTGCTGCCCCTCAGAGCCGGCTATGCAGACTGGTGCCCTGTTTCCCCTTAGACCTTAGTCAAGTCTTTCGGAGAGATGACAAATATGTGAAGGACCCAGCACTCAAAATGGTTTAGTGGAGGTGTTTATTCAGCATGCAGGTGACATTTCAACCCTTTCAAGCTTGAAAAAAACCCGTGAGGGTTGAAATGTCGTCTGCGTGCTGAATAAACCCCTCCACTAAACCATTTTGAGTGCTGGGTCCTTCATATTTTTGTCTTCTACGTTTGGAGATTTGGGAAGCATCTCGGGACCTCAGCACCTCACAAAAATCTGAGTGCGGATCTGAATCTACTTTATTTTACAATTCTTTCTGAGAGATGGACATGAGGGTATGGGGAGAGAGACACATGAGTGACTGACATGGTGAGCATGGTGGAATACTATGTATCGCTCATTGTGTACTTATTTTCCAATGATGCTCGCCTAATGGGAGACTTTGGCTGATTGGGAATGGTAGTTAAAATGCATTCAACTAGCCAGCAAAAAGTCTTCCATGTTGCTGGCTGAGCATCATAGAAATAAATAAAACCACTACACAGTATTATGGCAAAATATATATGTTTATTTAAAATAAAAGTTTGTGTTGGTCCTTTACATCAAAATAAAGTTTGTGCTCTCCTCCCCTTCTCACCAATAATGAAATGGGCATGTTCGGAACATACATGCCTAAAGGGGAGCAGTTCATAATATAGCCACACCCACCGGGGGGCGCCAAACGAAAAACCCTGCACCCAGGCGCCCATTACCCTAGGATCGGCCCTGAATAACACTCCGGTTTCCTTGATTTTATATTCTAGGGATCTGGTCTTCCATTAAGCATGTATGGTACATACCCCACAAACCTATTCAAATTAATGAAATTAAACAGTGGGCTGGACAGATAAATGATGGAACAAGATGCAGGTACCATTTAGCCACACCTGCTTGCTGATCATAGCTTCAGATTCAGAGATTTGTTTCAGTGTATACAAAAAGGACTTCTACAGACATCAATGAAATTACATCTTTTCTTTTTGTTGAAAATGAAAACAACTATATATTTTACATACTTTCCAGTGTTCCATGTGATGTACAATTAATACCCATGTAAAATAAATAGCAAGAATTACATAAGAGATAACATGTACATGTTTTAAAATGCATTTTCATTAGTGTCAATAAATGTTCACAAAAACTATTGTCCCCAGGGGGCGCCCGCCCTCCCGCTCAAGAAAAAAAAAAACGTTTAAAAAAAAAAAAAGCTGGTAGAGGCACTGGATTGGGGAGATCAAATGATCCCCCCTCACCAGCCCTCTGCTTGGCAAGCTATGCTGAATCTAGGGAGGGGGCAGAGCTAACCGGCTGAGAGGTGCAGCTCCGCCCCCACCCTGTGAAGCAGAGCAGCGTCTGCTTCACGGGGAGCCACGGGCAGCAAGAGAAAGTGCTGCTCGCGCTCCCCATGCAAGCATGGGGAGCCGAGCAGCACTTTCTCATGCTGCCAGTGAAGCAGACGCTGCTCTGGTTCACAGGGTGGGGGCGTGGCTACACCTTTCAGCCTGTTAGCTCCGCCCCCTCCCTGGATCCACATTTGCAGGCAAAGGAAGGGGAGGGGAGAGAGAGAGGCAGTATAGGGGGAGGGGGAGAGAGAGAACAGGGGGTAAGAGAGAGAGAGACAGAACAGGGGGAGAGAGAGACAGAACAGGGGGAGAGGGTGACAGAACAGCGGGAGGGGGGGCAGGGCCGTCTTTAAAATTGACTGGACCCTGGGCAAACATTTGTTTGGGGCCCCTCATTCCCTGCATGCAATCGCACCCTCCACCGTAATACCTCCCTACAAAAAATAAACACACACACTTGCTTTGTGTGTGTGTGTGTGTGTGTGTGTGTGTGTATATATATATAATTAATGTATAGGTGGTTTATATAATATTTAGATTAAGTGTGTGTGTGTGTGTGTGTGTGTGTATATATATATGACTTACACAGAAAACCTTACACAGTCAGATAGACACACTTACATACACAGTCACAGTCAGACACACTAACACACAGATAAACTAACACACAGACAGACACACTTACACACACAGACTTACACAGTCAGATAGACACACTTACACACACAGACAATCTTACACAGTCAGACACACTTACACACACAGTCAAACTTAAACACACACTCGTTTGTCCCCCTCCCTGCTCACTTACCTTACATTTGCAGGGAAGGGGCTGTTTCTTCTGTGCGTGGCTCCATGTGTTCTGAGCACCGGTATGTCACGGACATCGGCACTCTAACATGCTCTGTGAGGGGGTGGATATTTCCCCCCTCACGTGACACACTTACACATATACTTACACAGACACCCTTACACACACAGTCACCCTTACATACACACAGTTATACACACCCTTACACACAGTCACACTTACACAAAAATACACAAACACTCTTAGACATACACAGACACCCTTACACACAGTCACACTTACAGATACACTTACATACACTCTCTTAGACAGCCTTTCACACAGTCACACACTTACATTTTATTTATTTTTACCGGAAAAATATATATGCTTGTGTGACACTAACAGTCACACTTACACTTATACACACAGTCACACTTACATACACACACATCCACACACTGTTATACACACCCTTACACACAGTCACACTTACACAGAAATACAAAGACTCTTAAACACACAGTCACCCTTACACATATACATACACCCTTACACAGTCACACTTATACACATAAATGCATGTCCACACTTACAGACACACTCTTAGCCATTATTTTTTGCCCCGGTGGAGCCCGGATTTCTTTTTCAGAAAACATCACACTCTTAGCCAGTCTTACACACAGTCACATGCTTAAATTTATTTTATTTCTTTACCAAAAAAAAAAAAAATAGGCTGCTTGTTCCCCTCCCTGCACATTTACCTTTACTTGCAGGGAGGAGAACATTTCAGTGTTCTGCCTCTCATCCCTGCAGAGGCAGAACACTCTCCAAAGTTACACAGTGTGATGGGGCGGAGCTTGCCCCCGTCGTGCTGTTCTCACCCCTTGGTGCGGTTAGCTCTCGCCTGCGGTCCGCACCTCGAGGTGAGGCGCTGTTAGGGAGTGAACTCCTTAAAGCAGCGCCTCTGGATACCTGCGCCTGGGCGCGGTGCACCCTGTGCACCCACGGGCGGCTCCAGAATCTGATCTGGGGGGGGGGCACATTCCGTCTGTCTCTTCCTTCCCATGTCTGCCTGTCTCTCTCCTCTCCCTTCCCATGTCCGCCTCTCTCTCGTCCTCCTTCCCATGTCTGTCTTTGTATCCTCTTTTTTCCCATGTCTGTCTCTCTCCCATTGCTTCCCATGTCTTTTTGTCTCTCCTCTGCCTTCCCAGTTCACTCTCTTTACTCTTCCCCATGTATGTCTCTCCTCTCCACCGTCTGTATTCTCTTCTCTCCCTTCAGTGTTCCCACCTGTCCCCCCTGTGTTCTCTCCCCTGTGTTCTCTCCTTTGTCCCCCAATGCCCCCCCCGTGTTCTCTCCTTTGTCCTCCATTGTCTCCACAATGTTCTCTCTGTCCCCCATTGTTCTCTCTATCCCCCCTTCCCTGTGTACTCTCTATCCCCCCCAGTGTTCTCTTTATTCCCCCTCCCCAGTGTTCTTTCTATCACCCCCTCCCCTCCCCAGTGTTCTCTCTATCCCCCCCTCCCCTCCCCAGTGTTCTCTCTATCCCCCCCCTCCCCTCCCCAGTGTTCTCTCTATCCCCCCCTCCCCTCCCTAGTGTTCTATCTATCCCCCCTCCCCTCCCCAGTGTTCTCTCTATCCCCCCCCTGCCCTCTCTCTATCCCCCCTCCCCTCCCCAGTGTTCTCTCTATCCCCCCCCCTGCCCTCTCTCTATCCCCCCTCCCCTCCCCAGTGTTCTCTCTATCGCCCCCCCCCCCCTCTCTATCCCCCCTCACCAAAGCGTTCTCTGCTCTCCCCGGCTCCCTCAGCGGGGAGACGCAGGCAGCATGTGCTCAGTGTGTGTTAAATCACACTGAGCGCTCAATCCATGCTGCTCGCGCTCCCCGCGCGTAGTAATGACGCAGTGCTCTGAACCAACACTACGCGTGGGGAGCGCGAGCAGCATGGATTGAGCGCTCAGTGTGTTTAACACACACTGAGCACATGCTGCCTGCGTCTCCCGGCTGAGAGAGCCGGGCAGAGCAGAAAACGCTGGGGGCACCTGCACTATGCGATCAGTGCTGATCGCATAGTGCAGGTGCTTACGGAGGGGCAGCGGGACCACCTGGCAGCTGCCTTGGGCCCCCCAGGAGTAAGTGGGCCCGGGGCAGCTGCCCCGTTTGCCCCGCGTTAAAGACGGCCCTGAGGGGGGGAGAGAGACTGAACAGTGGGGGGGAGAGACAGAATGGGGGGAGAGACAGAACAGGGGAAGGGGGAAAGACAGAACACGGGAGGGGGGAGAGAGACAGACATGGCATGGAAGAGGAAAGGGACACATACATAGGGGGTGAAAGAGACGGGTGAGTGAAAGACAGGGGGGGGCGCCACGCGGAAGCCCGCACAGGGCCCTGATTGTCCTTGTACAATTGCTATTCGGTTGATAGAAGAAGATAATGGTTAAACTAAAAATAACAATTGAAATGAATCCAGAAAACACCAAAACATAAAGTAAGACAAGAAAACAACATGCAAAACAGGGGGCTAACACTAAGTCTATAAATAACAAAGAAATCTGCGTATGCATTATATTTAATATAGGTAAGCTCGGGATCTATGGAATCAAATTGCAATCTGTGCGCCCCAAGATCTCCCAATACTTCCCAATACTCCCACTTTAATGCAGAAGTTTTTAGATACAGTTCCCTGATGGGTCCATGGAAGCATTGTAACCGGAATTGCATTCTAGAGGATAGGTCTACAACAGGGTTTCTTGCTACTGCTGTTATAATATGGGTCATTCTAACATGACCCCCTGCAACTGCATCCAAGCACCATAGAGTTAAGTGAAAGATGTAGATTCACTATTTATTTATGTATTTATGTGCTCTGTTTCACAATTTGAGTAATTTAGGCTCTATGTAACCCCCATGTGAAGTAGTCTTTTGGTAGAAAAGTAGACTCTCAATTGCTCACTTTTCTATGCATACAGAGATTAATTTTTTATATTTTCATTTTTGATGCATCCCTTTAAATATTAGTTATTGAGTCGTATGTCCTTGTCACTCAAGATGAAAGGAGAGTCTGCCATCCTAAAGGGATTTAATAATGGAAATCTCTTGGCATTGCTAGTTGGCAAGATGTTTAATGTTACAAAGAAAGTCATCTTTTTCATAGTTCACCTTGGAGGTGTATGGTACTGGAAATATTCAATTATAAGATGAATTTCCTCTGAATGCACTTTTATATTAAGCAGCAAAGGATGACATGAGAGAGAAAAATATCTTTATTTGTATAGAGATATAAATATTAATAAACATTACTGTGTATTGTTCAATTGATGCAAGTAGTGTATTTGCCAAGAAATCCAACTCCCTTGGAATATCAGAAGGAATAAATTGGTTATTCAGAAGATAATTCATGGATGTGCAAGTGTGTGTAAACAGAGAGTATTGAGTTAAAGGTTTGATCATAGAATCTTAAGATCTCCCATGTGCATGATACCCACAATGCAAGGGAAGGAAGTAAACAGGTTACAGATGGATGACAAATGCATAATTAAGTAGATAAATGCATGCAAATTTTAATTAGATGCAGTGCAGTTGTTTCAAAAAAAAACCTTGCAAGCAAATATTAACAAATATTTTGCTTAAGATAATCAGAGATGAATATAATTAACATATAAGCTTCGAGATCTGATGTAAGAGGACAATAGAAAAATTGAAAGAAA
Source organism: Pelodytes ibericus (assembly GCA_036172795.1). Classification (NCBI taxonomy): domain Eukaryota; kingdom Metazoa; phylum Chordata; class Amphibia; order Anura; family Pelodytidae; genus Pelodytes; species Pelodytes ibericus. Next base: position 147,218,821 of record CM069862.1, read on the forward strand.
TTTAAATAAACTCCTCAAGGTAAAAAAAAAAACTTCAACGAGGCATAAGTTATTTACTTTATTTGACAAAAACAACATTTCAAAAGAGAATATTTCACATTAATAGGAAATGGTGACCTGGGATATATGTAAAAAAAATTATAATACGTGGATAATTTTACTAAAGAAATGAATAACATTAATTGAAACATTTGTTGTGAAGATATTAAACTGAAGCCGTAGTCCTGGTATTATTATACATTTTGTTTACAGTTTACATGGCAATAGGCTGTCACAACAAAAAAAATGGTGCTAATGTGAGAGGCATGGTATGTATATGTGGATCAATAAATTGATCCAGTCATTGGTATGACTGCAACAATTCAACAGTCCTCTTGTCTTAACTGAAGCCCATAACCTCTATTTGCTGTTACCCACCCTTATTCTGGTAGCCACCTTTGGTTTTTGTGTTCAGCCTCAATCTGTTGCAGTATCTTTTTTGCTTGAGTCTCACACACCTATTGGCTCAGGTGCTTCTTGTCCATGTTAAGCAGCTCCTCTGTTATTTACACCGTATCCTCCCAGTACTCAATTGACCTGTTGTATTTTCTAGTATAGAATTTGTTCCTGTTTTTTTTATAATTGGTATGATTGTTTTACTTTATCTGATCTGCACTCTGTCTGCCTTGAACAGGAGACCACTGGACTTGGCAAGGTTTGTGAAGGTCCTTAGAACATCATTAACTTGTCTGTCACAAAGTACAGTATATTTCCATCATGAACAATATTGGCACCTATCATTGACCCTGGCCTATTGCTTTGTGACCCTAACTTTGCTTCCTTATTCTTATTATATATTATTTCAGATATGACACCTTGGAAGACTTCATAGACTCCTGATTGCTTCCCCTCAAAGCCACTAGTAGAAAGTGGTCACCATGCACAGGCTCATGAGCCTTACACTGCCCACATACCTTGCCTCCTGATGTGGCCCCTGGTGGACAAGGAAATCTGAAGCAAATGAAAACCCTCTGTCATCTTGCTTTCTGTGTTTGTACTACACCTGTTTATCATTTCTATTCATCTATTGCCTTAGCTATAGGTTCACCATTACAACTTCTTTCTGATATCTGGTTGGTGCCTCACAAGGCCCCAGTGTATGGTATCTGAGGCTCAACCTAAGGTTACCTGGCTATCGGGAGGAACACCCATGTCCACATATCTGGTTCCAGAACCTTCCTCCTTATTCTACACTTTGCATCAAGGTTCCTGACTCACCATACCTTGCTCCGTACTGTGCATCAAGATTTCATACTCACTTGTTACACATGGTAATGCATGATAAATGTTCCAACCTGCAACCTGTTCTAGTGACCATATTAGAGTAAGTAGGGGTTAGAGGATACTAATGTGAATGGCTTAAATATTTAAAATAGAGTTTATCTCTCGTAACATACTTACAGTGAAAGGTTGACATGTTTTGCCCAAGATACAAGTTAAAAGAAATTGATAGAGGATTTGTTGATCAAAAAACATATTTAAAACACAGACTGTCCCATCATAGTCTGACTTACTTAACTGACATAAACCTCAAGCACATAGAGCATCTATCAATTGAAATGTGAAGCATACAAGCCCCTCTAGTGGCCATATGCAGATGGACATCATTTCCCATGGTTCATTTAAATTCAATATCAGTAAGCCTAATCTCAGGCAGAGCAGTCTTATAGACACCTTCCAATTTACAACATTAATGATAATTACAATATGTCAGTGAGATGATGGTGAAACCAGAATTGACAAGATGAATTCAGCCAGTGTAATTAAACTGATTACTGTTATATGTTAGTACAGGCATTGCAATTAGTTGGAACTCAAAATCAAGAGTTCCAGAGAGTTTAATTTAATTATATTTCATAATCCTATGCACACATTTATTTAAAAGCTTGTTTCATTGAAATGTGAATTTCCAAGTCTCAAATATATCATATTTTATACATAAAAACTAGTTTTTTTTCTTTGCACTTTTGTTATCATTATAATTATCTTTGATATGCTAATCCCAACACAATTTGAGTGTTTGTAAATGTGCGTTAAAATCTTAAGGCACGGTCATTCTGGTTAGAAAAATTAGAAATTCTCTTCGTTGGTCATCAAAGAAATTTTCTTTCGAGCGACATGCTGTATGTATAATTTGCATGCATCTTATTTTACAACATTCAGTAAATAGTGGAATAAACATTTTTGGATACTGCATTTACATGTTGCCTTAAAATATTAGACCTTGAAAAACCAATCGGAATACAACCTACCCTTTTATGAATTTCAACATTCAATAACTAAAATAAATAATGTATGCATTTAAAAATAATAATTTGTTTGCAGCCTCTACTGTTCCTTCCACTTAGCGTTCCAGTGTTGTGGTGGCACCTAGAATTTAGTATATTATCATTATAAGGTTAAAGAGGGACTAAACCCTCCAGATAATCTTTTAATCAGACAGAAGGATACCTGTCTGTTTGCAAAGGCTTCAGAAACTATTCCCATAGTCTGGCAGACTCTTTGGGATTTACAGACTGTCATGTTGCAGAATTGCTGCTCAGTAACCTGGAAAAGTGTAAATACAGAATAAAATCTGTGAATACACTCAATACATTCCCAAATATCCAAAAGAAGAGAGACAATCAGGCTAAATAAATTGTAAGCACTTGCGTGAATAAAACACTAAAATATCGTGCAATAGAAGTACTTGGAATAAAGTGCAATATAGACTGAAAAAAGTAGTGAAAAAATGATAAATATCAATGTGGCAAATCTAGCAATAGATATAAACTGATAATAGAACAAATGTAAATATTACAATATCATGCAATAGAATGATACAAAATAAATAAAGTCCAAAAAATAGTCTTCAATAGCTTGCTCCAAAAGAATGTGTAACCTGAAAGAAAATAAAACAAAAAATAGTGTGTACCATAAAAATAGGTTTAATAGCGCATAAAAAAAGGTAACTTACAAGATACAGTGGAAAATAAGACGAATAGCGAAAAATGAACTGCCAATGTGCAGCCTTCTCTCTTCAAACGAAGCGCTGGTGGTGATAAGCCGGCCGGACTAGTCACCGTGTAGATGGAAGGAGGTAGTGGAGTTGAAGAAGAGGCTTGGAGTTCATGAAACGTTTAAAACACTCCCACCCTACGCGTTTCGTGATGGACAACGTCACTTCCTCAGGGGCGATGGGAGTTGTAGGAAAATGAAGAACTTATATATGCACACATTCAATGCGTGTCTATTGCGATCAGGTGATGTAAATAAATCAATTAGCACAGAGAGTGAGGATACTCCTTGCTTGGTTCAGTTTTTTAACTCTTACAGCAAGCAAAACGCAATTATTATTCAGTATAGTTCAAATAGAAATGTTAAAAATATAAGAATACATATAAATACATATCAATTCTCAGTTAGAAAGATAGGTAAATAAACACAAAATATAAATCATTAAATATAAAAAAAAGGACAATTATTACAAAAAATGAATACAATAAATATAGTAAAATATACATAAAGGGAACAGTAGGTATAAAATTGTTGTGCATGCTTGTTCATAGATAAATATAGGAAAAAACTAACATAAAAATAGACAGCAATGAGAATGCTAGACTGAAAAAATGTTAGCATAAAATATTAGTGTATAAAAAAAGGGACTTTATATGGCCATACATATCTACAAATGACAGATTGTTATAAGGGGAATGAAATAGAGGGACAATATATGATGAACATTCAGGAATCTTTAGTGAATGCTTTTAGATCAAAGTCTAAATTTAAACCCCTGGGAAAAAGAGTATCCAGTCTATATATCCACCTGGCCTCAAATCTATCTAATTGGTCACCGAAATTACCACCCCTCCAATTATTCTTAACTAATTCAATTGCCAAGAAGGTTAGCCCTGTTGGGTTCGCTCTATGGCAAGTAAGAAAATGATTAGAGAGTCCATTGGTGGTTAGACCTTTTATAATGTTCCTTACATGTTCAGACATTCTAATACTCAAAGACCTCGAAGTCCTCCCTATATAGAGTTTAGAGCATGGACAGCTGGCACAATAGATGACCCCCTTCGTTCTGCAGGTGATGACCTGTTTGATATCAAAGGTTTCACCGGTAGAAAAATTCTTCAAACTAGATTGGTGTCTAGGTATCTCTGTATTGTTATTACAACCTACACAACGTCCACATTTGTAAAAACCTGAAGGTAAATTAAACATATTTGAGGTTGATGTAGTTGGCCTTCTATCTGTTGGGGCAATCATTAATTGGAGGTTGGGTGCCCTGGAGAATATGACCCTTGGGGTGGGAGTCAAAATATCTCTAAGGATGGGGTCACCTTTCAAGACATTCCAATGTCTCTTAACAATATTTTTAATGTGTAAGGACTGGTCGCTATATTCAGTGATGTAAGATATTATATCTTTGGACTGTTCGACAGGATTGATAGGTTTTTTGGCTAAAATTTCGCTCCGAGGGAGTCTCTGAACTCTATCTCGTGCAGTTTTTAGAAGGTGATTATTAAAGCCCTTATCCCTAAATTGTTGTGCCATTTCTGATAGTTGTGTTTGTAGTACAGTTTCCTCAGAGCAGTTTCTTTTGATGCGTCTAAATTGCCCATAGGGGATGTTATTGAGCCACGGGGCATAGTGATAACTGTCACACGGTATGTACCCATTACAATCAACCGACTTCCTAAAAGTTTTGGTCTGGATAGTGCCCTCTTTAATATATATTTCCAGGTCCAAAAATTCCACCGAGACTGGTGAGCTCTTGTGAGTAAATACAAGCTTGTAAGGGTTATTATTAAGGTAAGCTAAAAAAGTATCTAATAGGGTAGAGTCACCCTTCCAAACGAAAAGGCAGTCATCGATATATCTGCGCCAGAGCACTAGGTTTGCGCCAAATGGGCATTGATCCCAGATAAACTCATCCTCCCACTTGCCCATAAAAAGATTAGCATAACTCGGCGCAAACCTACTGCCCATGGCTGTCCCCTCGAGCTGGAGATAATGGCTATCCTCATACCAGAAAGAATTATGGGAGAGGATAAAAGCGACACATCTAACCAAAAAATCAATTTGGCTATTGTGTAGGTCCGTATATTTGGCCAGAGAGTATTGTATAGATTCGCATCCCTGTAGATGGGACCAGATTGTAAGTATACACATTTGAGAGGTCCCTGGGCAACCAGATCCCAAGATATTTCATCTTACCATTGCACCACCTAAAAGGGAAGTTTTGTTTTAGCTGTTGTTCCGTCTTTTCAGGAAGATTGATATTAAGGATCTCAGATTTAGAGCTATTTATTTTAAGATTGGACAGTTCTCCATAAATCCGAAACTCCTTCATGATATTGGGCAGAGACAGAACCGGATTCGTGATCGGGAATAATAAATCATCGGCATAACCCAAGATCTTATGTTGTGTGTCTCCAATAGTCAGACCCATTATATCCGGATTGTCTCTGACCGCTTCCATGAATGGTTCCAAAGATAAAATAAAGAGCAAGGGAGAGAGTGGGCATCCCTGTCTAGTCCCGTTAGTTATAGCGAATGGCTCTGTAAGTGCTCCGTTGATCCGTAGCCTAGCTGAGGGGGAGGAATACAAAGACATAACCCAGGACATCATATTAGGGCCGAAGCCCATCCGACGCAGCATCTCCAACATGAAAGTCCAATCTAATTTGTCAAAGGCCTTTTCGGCATCAGTTGACAACAAAATGGCCTTAGATTTTTGTTTCATCGTATAGTGGATCAGGTTCAGAGCTCTGATAGTATTGTCTCTGGATTCCCTTCCAGGAACGAATCCAGTTTGGTCGGGGTGGATCAATATGGGAAGATAAGATTTGATTCTAGTGGCTATGATTTTTGAAAATAGCTTTAAATCAACATTTAAAAGGGAAATGGGGCGAAAACTACTACATAATTCTGTGTCTTTCCCTTCCTTTGGGATTAGAGCGATATTAGCTATTAATGTGTGTGTGTTGAGTATGGTACCATCTAAAATAGCGTTAAGGGAGGTCACAAAATACGGTCCCAGCGTATCCAGGAATGTTTTGTAATAACTCAAAGGGAGACCATCTGGGCCAGGGCTTTTGCCCGTTTTTGAGGTTTTAATCGCTTCCTTCAATTCAGCGAGGCTAATTGGGGTCTCTAGGGAAGTAGAAGCGGATGGGGATAAATGTCGTTTAACATATTTATCCAGATATGCGGAAATTTTGGCCTTATGGTTAGGCATGTGTGTGGGTGTGTGCCGAGGTTATAGAGCTGGGTATAGTAGTTAGTAAATTCTCTCTCTATTGACGCTGGGAGACTGAGTTGGGTACCTGAAGGGCCACGAATTTTGGGGATATAAAACAAACGGCGCTTGGTGCGAAGGGCTCGAGCCAGATATTTCCCGGGTTTATCTCCATGCTCGTAATATATTGCTTTCAATTTTATAAAGGACCTACGTGCAAGGGTATTAAGGATTGAGGCCAGCTCCTTCCGAAGTCCCACCAGGCGATGGAAATCCGTCGGGTTTAGATGGTCTTTATGAGTTTTTTCAAGAGTGGAGATGTCCGCGTAAAGGGTTTTTAATCTACGAGCATTAGCTCTTTTCTTCTCCGATCCCAGCTTGATGAAGTGACCTCGTATGACACATTTGTGTGCTTCCCAAGCCGTTAGCGAAGCGATCTCAGGGGTATAGTTCTCTGCAAAATAATTGGACAATACGTCTGTGGTCTCTTTCAGAAGTGTGGGATCGGAGAGAAAGGATTCATTCAGTCTCCATGAATTTCCTATTGGACGGGTCAATGTCGAAGCAATTGACATTATCAGAGGAGCGTGATCTGACCATGTGATGGATCCGTAACGGGCTTTAACTAGTTTGGGAAGGTGGTAATACGGCATAAAAAAATAATCAATACGAGTATAAACCCCTCGTGGTGTGGAATAAAAACTGAAATCTTTGTCTAGGGGGTGTAGAGCCCTCCAACAATCCACTAGTTGGAAGTCATTCAATAAATTTTTAATTTTAAGGGCCACATGACGTGGGACGTGGCTTCGTCCACTGGACGTGTCGGTTTTGGGATCTAGGGCTATGTTGAAGTCCCCACCAACCACCAATATACCTTCCTGGAAAGACTGTAGTTTTGACAGAAACTTGGCGAGGGAGCTCTGTTGTCTAGTGTTGGGAAGATAGATATTTGCGAAAGTGTATTTCACGTCTAGGATGGTACCCTTCACAAAGATATATCTTCCTTCTCGGTCGGAGAGGTGTGCATTTTCAATGAATGGTGTGTGTTTATCAAAAAGGATCGCGGTTCCTTTAGATTTAGTATCTGGGTTGTTGCTGAAAAAACCCTGAGGGTACGACGTGTTAGTCAATGAAGGATGAGTCGGGCCCCGAAAATGGGTTTCCTGTATGAAGGCTACAGAGATTTTGTGTAATTTAAGGTCTCTTAATAAATGGGATCTTTTTTCTGGGATGTTGAGCCCCTTAACATTGTACGAGATCATGGTAAGATTTCGTCTGGAATGGGGCCCGGGTTGGGTAGTGTGCGTCATTGTGTCCGAAGCCGCTCTAGGTGGTAAGTGATACGGAATAGGGTAAGTATATGTGGGTTGTGAAATTAATCAGTAGAAAAAATGTAAGAGGGAAGAAACAAAAACAAAAACAAAAACAAAAAAAAAAAAGGGGAGGGAAAAGAAAAAAAAAAAAAGGGGGGGGGATGTCGGAGGTATGGAAAACGGAGAAGGGGGGGGGGTAGTAGGAAATAAAAATGTAATTAAGAACCACTCGTGGCGCCTATTGGGTACTTACTCTGGTTCCCTGAAAAAACGGATCAGGGCCAGATCAAGTCCAATATAAAATAGCGCCTATAGTGAGGGGGAGCGGTAAACTGGCCAAAGAGGCCACTCCAGTTAACCTTTAAGTCTAAGAGATCCATCTCCGCCCGTGCGAACCCGCAACAGTACTTATATGCATAACATGTTGAACAATTAGAAACGCTAACATGGTTACTATGGTTACCAGTATCTATCCCTGAAACAGAGTTACCCTATATGGAGCATTATATTACAAGATAATCTCTAGGGTTTATATTTCCAGCCCGTGGGGGGGGGGCTCATAAGGCCTTTCAAAAATGGGGATGACATTACATCAAAAATGAGGGAAGAACAAATCTTCCAGGTTCATAGGAAACAGGGTCTATGTTTAGTGTCTTCTCCCGAGGTCATCTCTCAACCTTCTTGGCCCGGGGGGGAAGGCACCAAACCCGCTGGGGACCCACAACCTAATCTACTGAATCTCTGACAATACAAAACAGTTAGTACACTACTTATGATTGAACGTTAAGATGTGATACTTAATGCGGACATCCTGGACAAGTCCTTCGGGAACAATAGGTTTGTCTAGGTATGTGGTAGGAGTTCAGCTGCACAATGTCCACAGCTTCCCACCAAGCACTGTACAGCCTCACCGTCATCTGCGGCTTCAGACTGGCATATATCGTTCCAGGCGGCAGGGAATATATGAGCCAATCGTGTCCAGTGGAAAGGGGGCAGCCAGGATGAATCGTCCAGTGATCCCAGGTGTCTGCAGGAGGTGTACTGTGAGACCCCATCAATGCTCTGTGTGGAGATGTAGGTTCAGAGCGGGGATTCAGGGGTTCCAGTGTTCAGGACCGTCGTGGCTCAACATATTGTGAGTCCGTGACAAAAATATTTAAAATGATCGGTGCGGTATATTGGGAAAAAATTCTACTCCTCCACTTCGACTTCCCGGTTAGTTATCCGGTCTCTAAGCTGCGGCAGCGGCCCACGTCTCTGGGGGCGTTGGGGACGCGGTGCAGCATTCATGTGCCCCCAGGTTCTCGTGTGAGGGGGGTTGTTGGCAGATCCATTCATAGGGCGCAGGTCTGGTAGGCTCCAATCCGGGATATCCAGTGCTGGCAGATCTAGATCTTCCAAAAACATTGGTAGGTCCTGATAATTTCTCAGTGTCCTTGTCAGGTCTCCTGAGCGGACTGAGAGGCTAAAAGGGTGGCCCCAGCGGTACCTTAAATGGCGTCTCTGCAATTCGGCTGTGAGTGGACGGAGCGTTCTTCTTGTTTGGAGGGTAATATCCGAGAGATCTTGAAATAAAGCTATATGATGTCCTTCAAAGTCCCAGGGCCCCGTTTCCCTTGCTGCTCTCATTATAGCTTCCTTGAGTTGGAAATCAGGTATGCAGCATATAATGTCTCTTGGTGGGCCTGAGGGTGTGCCGCGCGGCCGGAGGGCCCTGTGGGCTCTATCCATCTGGATAGCAGTCTCCTCTGGCCTGTCAAGTAAAGCGTTAAAGAGGCGTGTGGCAGCCCGATTCACGTCTTCTGGAGCCGTACCTGGGACCTCAGGTAGTCCGCGGATCCTTATGTTGTGCCTACGGCCCCTATTATCAAGGTCTTCCAAACGCCGTCTGTATTCCGTCAGGTAGAGTATTTGTTGTGACGCTTGACTGGAAACAGAGTCTATTCTTTGGCGGTGTTGCTCAAGAGTGGCTTCTTGGCGATCCACCCTTTGAGTCAGGGCATTATGATCCACTCGGAGTTCATCGATTGCCTCTCTCACTGTGGCCTTAATTTCCAGTATTAGCGTACTGAAGTCGGCGCGCCAGGGTGCCGAGGAGAAGAGGTTGGCAATTGCCAGTTGATCTTGTGAGCCCAGCTGTGTTGTTGGTAAGGGATCGGGCATCTCTCCCTCCGGTCCTGCCGATCCTGTCGGAGAGCGCGCCTCGTGTTCCTCAGAGGCCTGTGACGCCATGGCCGCGGGTGTCTGAAAATATTCACGGAGGGATGCTGATATCTGCCTACCGCGTCCCCCGGGTGTTTGGGGGTCTGGACCCGGCTTTCTGCTGCGTCCCATGTTCAATATGGCTTGTTAAATTGCAGGCTATACACGGGCGGGATGCGGAGCTCCTAGTCTATGCGGCCATCTTCGTCCGCGTTCAGCCACCCATATCGCACAACAATTTTATACCTACTGTTCCCTTTATGTATATTTTACTATATTTATTGTATTCATTTTTTGTAATAATTGTCCTTTTTTTTATATTTAATGATTTATATTTTGTGTTTATTTACCTATCTTTCTAACTGAGAATTGATATGTATTTATATGTATTCTTATATTTTTAACATTTCTATTTGAACTATACTGAATAATAATTGCGTTTTGCTTGCTGTAAGAGTTAAAAAACTGAACCAAGCAAGGAGTATCCTCACTCTCTGTGCTAATTGATTTATTTACATCACCTGATCGCAATAGACACGCATTGAATGTGTGCATATATAAGTTCTTCATTTTCCTACAACTCCCATCGCCCCTGAGGAAGTGACGTTGTCCGTCACGAAACGCGTAGGGTGGGAGTGTTTTAAACGTTTCATGAACTCCAAGCCTCTTCTTCAACTCCGCTACCTCCTTCCATCTACACGGTGACTAGTCCGGCCGGCTTATCACCACCAGCGCTTCGTTTGAAGAGAGAAGGCTGAACATTGGCAGTTCATTTTTCGCTATTCGTCTTATTTTCCACTGTATCTTGTAAGTTACCTTTTTTTATGCGCTATTAAACCTATTTTTATGGTACACACTATTTTTTGTTTTATTTTCTTTCAGGTTACACATTCTTTTGGAGCAAGCTATTGAAGACTATTTTTTGGACTTTATTTATTTTGTATCATTCTATTGCATGATATTGTAATATTTACATTTGTTCTATTATCAGTTTATATCTATTGCTAGATTTGCCACATTGATATTTATCATTTTTTCACTACTTTTTTCAGTCTATATTGCACTTTATTCCAAGTACTTCTATTGCACGATATTTTAGTGTTTTATTCACGCAAGTGCTTACAATTTATTTAGCCTGATTGTCTCTCTTCTTTTGGATATTTGGGAATGCATTGAGTGTATTCACAGATTTTATTCTGTATTTACACTTTTCCTCGCTTCTTCAAGGTATAGTGTAGTATACCTATACACAATCCCATCCAGATAAGATCTAACTGTTGTTTCCTGCCCTCCTTTCTATTCCCATTTTTGGGGTTAGTCCCTTTCGCATTCTGCTCAGTAACCTGGCAGCACTGATTGGTGTACAGAGTTGCTCTCCCTCTATTGGATGTGCCCCACAAGATTGACCTGTGCATGCACTAATGCCGGAGAGAGAAAATCACTGTTCAAAGACTAGGGGTGAAAAACATTTGATTGGTGCACAGTCAGTTTATGGTGTGCAACTGATTTACATCTGCTATGTACTATAAGACCTTCTGTCTCATTAAAAGTAGAAAACAATAGGGTTATTCCCTCTTTAAATCATGTCTATATTTTCTTGTCAGGTTATTATATAATTTTAAAATAAACATTACAACAGCATAAACTATTTTTATAGTTATCAGTATCATTTAGTATATTATTTAGTATAACAATGTTATTATATAATAATTATATAATTATATTCTTAAAATCTTAGCATACAATATGATAAACATAAGGATAAAATATATCAGGTGAGCCTTTATTAATAATTATTCACATTCTGAAGTGCCTGATATGGTATTAATATTATAAAAGGGTATTATAAAATGTCTTTTTACGTTTTCAATTTTTTAAAATGTCTATTGTTTTTTTCTTATTTATTTTCAAAACACACAATAATGTCAGTTACTGTATTTATTATTGTATTTTGTTGACATTAATTAAGCATACCTGTTAGGGTATTATTGGTGGTAGTGTCATTATTATTATGTAACCTCCCTTGCTTTTAGTTTTTGTAAAACATCACCTTTAATTACAAAGTACTACAAAAACCTGTACAATTTATTTTAATTCATATTTTTCCTTTTGTACTTCAGTAAATAATGGTAATTGCTATACTTAAAAGCCTTTGTGGTTACATAATAATTTGATAATATTATATCATTTTCTTTCATTTTACTTAGTATTAGTAACATCTAATTGCATTGATCATAGGCACGGCAAAGCTATTATGATACTACATAATCAGTTGAAATTATTATTTCAATTTCTTTTATAAATGATTCCATATCCTTTTTTGATATTTACTTGTTTTTATGATTACTATTATCTTATTCATTATTTTATACTTTATTTTTCAGAGATCCTTTTCCAGCTTATTTACACATAAGATAGATGACATTGTTAATGTAACACTTTCTGAGGTACTGGACCAATCTGGATTTTATGACATTTTACTACTTTATATTTAATGTATATTTTAGAATATGATCAGCGTTAAATTATATAAGGTCACCTTTTTGACAAGTTTAATTTTTTTATGTATTCATACAAATACTGTTACATATGTCACAATGCTTTGTTATTTAATATTGTTTACATAGTTTTCCTTGTAAGTTTATCATATAGTTTACTATATTAACCCCTTAACGACAGATGACGTGCCAGCCATGTCACGGCAAATCGTGGACTTTCCGACAGCTGACGTGCCTGGCACGTCATGCACTAAATGGAGTAAAGAAAGCGACCAGCATTTTTTGCTGTCTGTGCATTTTTTAGGGGTTATTTTTTTTTACTGTAATTCATTACAGTATAAAAAAACCTCTTTTAAGAGAGATTAACCCCTTTCTTGCCGTAGATCACTGCCTAATCAGCGATCTGACGCAAATGCAGCAATCTTGCTGCAGAAGCATTTTTAATTTTTTTAAAACTTTTTTATTACACCCGTCACGTGTTAATTATACCCGCTAGGGGACTACGTTTAACGTAAAAAAATTTTTTTAGCTGTCTGAGCGCATGTATAGCGATCAGTAACAGCTGATAAGTGACAATGGCGGGTTGGCGTTTGCTCAGATGAGCATCACCATTCGTCTTGTTAGATCAATATGTGTAAATATTTGATCTGACCCGTGTAGATCTGCCTCCCTCTCACTTGAGTTTTAGTGAGGGAGGGAGACAGAGCTGTATAATGTAAGTTTTTAATTACAATATATTTAATAGAATTGATACCCAAAGGCTTTTATAAAAGCCGTTTCCAGTATTTAACCCCTTCCCTGCAATTGATCGCTGTGTACGCAGTGATCTTACACAGCAGCACATTTTTTGCTGTCTGTGCATTTTTTTAGGGGTTATTTTTCTTTACTTTGATTTATTACAGTATATCAAAGGCTCTTTTAAGAGCTATTAACCCCTTCCTTGCCGTATATCACTTCCTAAGCAGCACATATGGTCACTGCCTAAGCAGTGCATATGGTCACTGCCTAAGCAGCGCATATGGAGCAATCTAGTCGCCGAAGGATTTTTTTTTGCTATCAGCATTTTTTTTGTCAGACTCGCTAGGGGTTAATTATACCCACTAGGGGATTACGTGTATTCCTTTTGAAGCTGTCTGAACGCGTGTATAGCGATCAGTAACAGCCGATCAGTGGCAAAGGTGGTTTGGTGATTTCTCAGATGAGCATCACCATTCGTCTGGTTCGTAAATATTGTTCTGACCCATATGGATCTGCCTCCCTCTCCTCACTTGAGTTTTAGTGAGGGAAAGAGACAGATCTGTATAACATAATTTTTAAATTGTAATAAATTAAATAAAATGTTAATAAATTGTGAGTCCCAAGGGCTTTTATAAAAGCCATACCTTTTGTATAGTGTAGTGTATTAACCCCTTCCCTGCCACTGATCACTGCACAGCAGAACATTTTTTCTTCTCTGTGCATTTTTAGGGGTTAATTTTTTTGTACAGTACTACAAAGGCTCTTATAAGAGCTATTAACCCCTTCCTTGCTCTACATGTTCAAATTCCAAGTTTGAAAATCAAAAAGCGCACCTCTCAAATGTAGCCTTTCAACCCCTAACAAAGCTGACAAAGCTATGCATGGGTGGTATCCCTGTGCTCGGGAGATGTTGCTGAACATATATTGTGGTATTGTTTGTCAGTGACACATACCGAAATATGTGAATTTGTGTCTAAAGTGCAATGTATGTGGGAAAAAAAACACAATAAAATGACTACCACAAACTTTGACAAAGGCTGGTGGTAGAATTGGTGCATGGAAAGTGTTAAAATAACACCATTTAAAATAGCCTAGGGTGTCTACTTTTACAAAATATATACTTTTTGGGGTAAAATACACTGTCCTACTTAAAAAAAAGTCCCAAATGAAAGATGGGCTCAGGCTGACTACACGTCAATATTCCAAGTTGAAAATGCGCACCTTCACAATGTGGCCCTTTAGCCCCCAAACAACCCAACAAACCTATGCATGGGTGGTATCCCTGTGCTCGGGAGATGTTGCTGAACACATATTGGGTTATTGTTTGGCAGTGACACATACCAAAATCTGTGAATTTATGTCTAAAATAAAATATTTGTGAAAAAAAACCACACAAAAATTACTACCACAAACTTTGACAAAGGCTGGTGGTAGAATTAGTGCATGGAAAGTGTTAAAATACCACCATTTGAAATAGCGTAGGGTGTCTACTTTTAAAAAATATATGGGTTGATGGGGTAAAATACACTGGCTGGTTTCAAATATGTCCCAAATGGGACATGGGTGCAGCCGGTCTGCATGTCAAAATTTTAATTTGGAAAACCAAAAACTGCACCTAACAAATTTGGCCTTTTACTCCCCAAACAACCCAACAAACCTATGCATGGGTGGTATCCCTGTACTCAAGAGATGTTGCTGAACACTTATTGGGGTGTTATTTGGCAGTGACACATACCAAAATCTGTGAATTCATGTCTGAAGTACAAGGTTTGTGAAAAAAAAACCACAAAAAAATTACTACCACAAAGTTTGACAAAGGCTGGTGGTAGAATTAGTGCATGGAAAGTGTAAAAATACCACCATTTGAGATAGCCTAAGGTGTCTTCTTTTAAAAAATATATGGGTTGATGGGGTAAAATACACTGGCTGGTTTCAAATATGTCCCAGATGGGACATGGGTGCAGGCTGTCTGCATGTCAAAATTTTAATTTGGAAAACAAAAAACTGCACCTACCAAATTTGGCCTTTTACCCCCCAAACAACCCAACAAACCTATGCATGGGTGGTATCCCTGTACTCAAGAGATGTTGCGGAACACTTATTAGGGTGTTATTTGGCAGTGACACATACCATAATCTGTGAATTCATGTCTGAAGTACAAGGTTTGTGAAAAAAAACCACAAAAAAATTACTACCACAAAGTTTGACAAAGGCTGGTGGTAGAATTAGTGCATGGAAAGTGTAAAAATACCACCATTTGAGATAGCCTAAGGTGTCTTCTTTTAAAAAATATATGGGTTGATGGGGTAAAATACACTAGCTGGCTTCAAATATGTCCCAAATGGGACATGGGTGCAGGCTGTCTGCATGTAAAAATTTCAAGTTGGAAAACAAATAACTGCTCCTCAAAAATTTGGCATTTTAGCCCCCAAACAACCCAACAAACCTATGCATGGGTGGTATCCCTGTACTCAGGAGAAATAGTAGAATCTATTTAGCATGTTTTTTCGTTCGCTATTGTCGATGAGGAGAAGTTGTTTCAAATAAAAACAAAGAAATTTGTGTATTTTTTTTTTTTTTACCATATTTTATTATTTATTTTAATAATATGATAAGATATGATCAAAAAGATGGCATCCATAGAAAGCCCTTCTTGTCCCGATAAAAACAATATATAATATGTGTGGGTACAGCAAATGACAAAGAAGAAAATTACTGCTAAACACAAACAGCACAGAAATGTTAAAATAGCCATTGTCCAGAAAGGACAAAAATGTTTCAAAGGCTCTGTCCTTAAGGGGTTAAAATACATTATTTATTTTCACTGTATTTTACCAAGAATAATAGATAGGATTTTTTTCTGTTCTCAAGCATATTACTATAAACACATTGTAAGTCTTTTAGAGTCTATTATACTAGAAAATATACTTAACCTCTTAGTGACAAGACATGTTCACCTTGACTTTCCCTTGGTGACAATGGCTATTTCGACATTTCTGGGGTGTTTGTGTTTAGCTGCAATTTACTTCTTTCTCACATACTTTACCCACACAAATTATATGTTGTTTTTACCATCATAAGAAGGGCTTTCATTAGATACCATTATGTTCATCATATCTTATAATTTACTACAAAAAAAATCATAAAATATGATGAAAAATTAAAAAAAAAAAAACTTTTTCTAACTTTGACCTAAAATATAATTTACACAAAGAAAATCATTAAAAAAGACCCCGTCTAAATAGTTTCTAAATGTTGCCCCGAGTTCAGAAATATGCATGTTTCCATATTTTTGGTATTTTTTGTGAGTTATGGGGCAAAAAACAAAAATAGTGTTTTTTGTTTTTTTCCTATATTGAACTTTTGACCCCAACCCGAACCCAAAATTTAACCCTAACACTAAATGTAAGCCCAACTCTAACCCTTATGCTATCCCTTAATATATTTTATTTTTAATTTAATTTTAACCCTATCCCTTATGCTAAAAATTATTTAATTTTAACCCTAAAGGCTAATCTAACTATATAACAAGTTTTTAGTTAATTCAATATTTATTTTAATTTTTTTACATTGCTATGCTGCTTAACTACCACTAGGGGCAGTCAAGTAGCATATTCAGAGCGATGGAAGTGACGTTACTTTCACTTCCGAATCTCAGACCTGCAGAGGGCATGGCCATATTGACGGAGCATGCTGCTCCGTCAGTATGGCTCCCACGATCGCTCCGTGGGGCGATCGTGGGTGCCCCAGATCAGAAATTTCAGTGCTGGCTATTGCCTCGAAATCGAGGCAATAGACCAGCACCGTTAAAGCTGTTTGATTCACCACAGGACGTGCCAGGCACGTCCATAGTCAGGAACAGAGTTCCTGGCAGGTGGTGCCTGACACGTCCATTGTCGCGAAGGGGTTAAATAATCTGATCAGATTAAATTCATGGCACAATGAAGGCAGATCAAGGGACATCCTAGAACACAGGCGAAATGGAAAAATTCTCCCATTCAGCTACATCGGATAATTTTTCCAACTTGGCTATTTTGGCCTAAAGTTTGAATTTCCCGTCTCAATTCCCTGCAATTCCTTCTTTATTGAATAGACCCTTTTGATGTGCCTATTCACTAAACATAAACTGCCAAATAAATTGGCAAAATAACAGACATGGAAAGATGAAGACTCAGCTAAAAATTCTCCCTCTTAGGAAAACATAATATTTGTTAAGTAAATTTAAGATAAGAAGAGATAAAAAATAAATATATAATATTGGGTTCACTGCTCAGGAATATTTCTTGTACAGTATTTAAAAAAAGTTGCCTACAACTACAATAAAAATGTACAACGGTTGTATGTCATTTAACTAGCATCTAAAATTCATGTTTTAAATTTTAGTAAGTGATATACACGTTGGAATCTGCGTCTAATTTAAACAAGGCTATATTAAGCTTGGACATTTTAAAATTTGATATAGTAAGGTGTCACTTGATATCCGTGTCAGTTTTAACTCTGCAGATATAACTGTATTTCTCTTTAACATGCACGTTCCTGGAATTATTTAATTCCAGCAATGCCTTTGCCATTTATTTTTACAGCTACCATCTTTACATGACTATGAGTTATTACTACTTGCTTTTAACATTTTTTTTTTTACCTAGCATGCACCTCAAAGGTAACAAAGCATAGTGTTGAGTAAGCTAAAACTGCAACCAATTTTTTTATTCACTTTTGTTACCCTTCGGTTGCTCGCTTCATGTATCTCCCCCAACTGTTCAGTTTCGGGAGTGCAATTCTGTGACAGAAGCCTTCATTCTCCAGTGTTCGAGAAACCAGAGAATGAATACCGCGCAGGCGCAGTGATCTGCACATGCGAAGTAAGGCTGTCAGTTTCAGTGATGCATCTGAAGACAGAGATATTAATAGATTCCTTAAAGATATGCCCCCACCCCAGCCCTAAGACTTTATACATTTAGGTTTATCACATTTGTACAAATACTTATTTTAACAAGCATATATTTTGCTATGACCACTGCAACCAAATGTTCGCAAGCTGCAGGTGTATATTAGTATCTAATGCTGCCACAGAGTGCCCTATATCACATCTGCCAAAATTCTTGGTACAGTGACCAGTTATGTAACAGGGCAAAGTCTAAACTTTATCCACAGATGTTTAATTTTTTTTAAACTTTTTGTTACCCTTCAATTACTATCTCAGAAAATCAAGTGTCATTAACAGGAACAAGGTGAATGTATATGTATATATATAAATTTAAAAAAAAATAACAAACAAATGTGCAAAATAGGTCTTTAATGAAAGTCTTGAAACTAGTCAGTAGGTTTTGTTGGAATATAGCATTATGCTTTGTTGTTTTTTTCTAAAACATTAAAATGCCAACCTCTTGATTTCCCCCCCAAAAAAGTTAAATCTTCCCAGCCCTTGCTGATCACAGTTTTGTTTGTTGTTTTTTTTTTTTTTTGCAATTTTGCTGTTTTTTGTTAACCTAAATATATTAATAATATTATTTTAATATGATCATTTAATTAAACAACTACATATCAAAATGGAAAACTTGGCTCTGGTCATTGGTACAGGGAAAGGTCCGTAAAGGGTTAATATTAAAAAACAATGTGGAGATATGGAGGAAGTCATATTACAGAAACACAAGAGTTAAGATATATACTGGAAAGTACAGTAAAAATGCCTTCATCAATAATGTAATATTCTTATCTCTGTCAAGCAGATGAGTTGAATCCAGACGTCACCTTTTTTGAATGGATGCGGTTGATGGGCTCACTAACTACTTTTAAGAGTTTAGGCCTTCACCTGTGCTCATTTATTGCTTGAGAATGAATTTCCCTGGGGAATATATTTAAGTTAACATCACATTCGTGAAAACCGGCTGCCTTCATAATTGATTTAGTTACCAATTTACATTTGCGGAAGTTCATGGAGGACGTTTTTAATAAAATGCATTTTAAGCTAGACTAACAGTCAGTTTTAACATCTTGGTTGCCTGTGCTTTCCACCTCTTTAGAAGCCAGAAAAAGAGCATTGTGGCAGTGCTGTAATTACAGGTTTGCCGGCGGTTGGGAACCCTATAATAATAATGAGGGGGGGACCAAGTGCCCCCCCCCCCCCGTTCCCCACCCATGAGCGGCGGGTGGGGACCCTATAATAATAATGAGGGGGGGACCGGGTGGGGGGGACACTAGGTCCCCCCCTCATTATTATTATAGGGTCCCCACCCGCCGCTCATGGGTGGGGAACGGGGGGGGGCACTTGGTCCCCCCCTCATTATTATTATTAGGGGGCCCACCCGCTGCTCATGGGTGGGGACCGGGAGGGACAATAGGTCAATGGGTGGGGACCAGGGGGGGGGGGCTTATTTTACTAGTGACTGGGCAGCAATAGCTGTCCAGTCACTTGTAATTTTAAATTTGTTCAGGCGATATGAATCGCCGAACCCCGAACTCCAACCCGGACATACAGTGGAATGTCCGTGTTCGGGTCCGGGGTCCAAAAATCTTAATGTTCGGTACAAACCCGAACTTTGCGGTTCGGGTTCGCTCAACTCTAGTCAGCACTGCTGATATGCATAATTTTACTGTGGGTCAGGGGTGACACTAATAAGAAAGTGAATCATGCACCTGCTTAAGGCCCCCACTTGCTTTTGCAGGGTGATTGTTACTCTTATATAAAAGCACTGTCACTGTCATGGGTCAACCCGCATTCAGGCTTATCCAAGCTGTATCCAGGCTTTTCAGTTTCCTCTCTGCATTTTTGCTATGTTGTTCTGCTTCTTTGTTATTCTTGTTCCTGGGTTCTCTGTTATTCTGTTATCCTTGTGTGTTCTGTTAACTCAGTCCCAGCCACATGGTGGCATATCCCAGTCCCAGCCAGATGGTGGCATATCCCAGTTCCAGGCCACAGTGGTTGCTTTTCCAACTTCCAGGCCACAGTGGTGGCATTTCCCAATTCCCTGTTCTGAGTGGCTTCTGCCAAGTTGGCCACAATTGGCACCTGTCCTAGCCTGGCCATAGACTGGCACCTGCCCTGCCCTGATCCCTGTAAAAAGGCAGACCTGAGTCCCTTAAGTTGGAGAACCTGTCCCAAGTCTCTTAAGTATGCTGACTTGTCCAGAGTCCCTTAAATGGGATGACCTGTCCCGAGTCCCTTAAGTGGGATGACCTTTCCCACGTCCCTTAAGTAGGATGACCTGTCCAGAGTCCCTTAAGTGGGATGACCTATCCAAGAGTCCCTTAAGTGGGATGTCCTCTCCTAGAGTACCTTAAGTGGGATGCCTTGCCCCTAAATGTAATCCTTTGTCAGTTTCCAGTACTGTTCAGTCTCAGTTTCTAGCCTTGTTCCCTGTCTAATTTATACCTCGTTCTTATACCCAGTTTCTATGATTTCTCTGTTCTCTGCTCTGATCCAGTTCTAGTTTTCCTTTGTCTGTGATTATGTTCCGTTCTGTGTTTTCCTGGATTTCTTCTGCCTTGTTACTCTGTTCCACTATATAAGTGTGCTGCACCTGTTGCTTTAGTTTCCATTCAGCCGTCAGTCCTGTGCAGCTGTCTACAGGTATTCTCTGTTTGTATGTATGTGCAATGTTTAAAGTATGTTATCCTTAGCTGATATTAGTTAGGGACTTGCCTATTGTGGGGTACCTTGACATGGTTGTCAAGCTAACATCTATGTGGCCAATAGGTGAACCAAACCTCCACCATTGTGCCATCTTTAGTGTTAGGCTAGTTGCTGTATTTTATGTCTGTTTTAGCTCTGCTTGGCTGTCTCTTACTTAATTTCAACCTCACCATGTAATCTGGATGCAGCAGCTGCTTCACAGGACCTGGGACATGGCTGCAGAAACCTCCAAGGGATTGCAGTTACCCAGCACCAGGTCATGTGTCTCCACCCTGCAACGTAGCTCCTGTTCTCGGGAGCTCAGGGTCTATTTCCATCTGGGAACCCGTGTGTTACAGCCACCTATATTACTGTACAGATCAGGTGCTTGCTTGTATATTTAATTTGCAGCCTTTGCACCAATTAACCCATTACATTTACTGTCGCGCGTACTGGGTGTGTACTACACAATCATTCAAAGCAATAATGCGGGTAACTTCAGGAACACACAACTGAGAGGGCGCAGTGATCTTTGGATTGTATATATAAAAATATATATAGAGAGAGAGTGAGAAATATTATGGTGTAAGGTTACACTACTCAATGTAGTCCAGTATTTGCTGGGTGGCGCTGAAATAGGACAAAGTGAAGCAAAATGTGGTATATCCGTGCACTACATGGTCATTCACTGATCATTGTATGCAGCTTGTTTGTGAAGTCTATTTTCCTTTTTGATCTCTTACTCAGTCCTTGTATTAAAACATCTTCTGGAACCATATTTTAGTATGACTGCATTATTGTTCAGAATCATGACAATATTTTCCATTGCTCCACACTCAGTAATGTGAGTTTTAACACTTCTTATTTTTATTATTACGCTACATTAAATACTACACTATTTTCCTTTTTTGTTTTGCAGATTAATTATTTCTACCGATCTGCTTTGTGTTCCACTGGTTAGCAGCAATCTATGGTATTACCATTTTTTTTCAGTAAGAGCACACTTGCATTACATTATGCAGTGCTTTGGTACAGAGCATACAAGGGAGATATAGACTCAAACATGAGGTAGAGGGCCCTCCTTGCAAGATTACATTCTTGAGGGAATGTAGACCATGAGAAACATGAGGTGAGTGAAGAAACATGAGGAAAGGTGGGAAGGAAGAGAACAGAAAGAAAAATAACTTGATTTTTAGCATGTAGTGGTGATTTGTCAAGAGATTACTTATTTGGAAGAGACTATAATCTAAACTAGCATAGCAATATGCATTCCACAGTCAGTGGTGTTGGTACGGTGGGGAAGAGGGGACCACTACCACTCATACATGAGTCCCAGACTGCTCCTTCCAGTTAAACATGACAGACACCAGAACTATTAGACATAAAAGGGCCAGAGGGTAACAGAAAAAAAAAACTTAGGTGGGGTAAAATATTGAATGGAGTGTGGGAGGCACAGGGCACGATAATGCAGTGGGTAGAAAGGGAGGATGGAATGGAAGCTATACTGAGTGGTGAGTTTTCCATAAGCAACTTTAGAGATTTGCAGCGGATGCAGGTTTCAATGCTGAATGTGATATGTGAATGGCCAGACTACTAGCCATGTGAGTGACTGTGGACAAACACCTTCAAAAAGGGGAGATCTAAAGGGTAACCTGAAGATATCTCTTTCAATACCCTTATTTCCACTAAAAGAGTCTCGTGAGAGAAGTGGTGCAAGTGGTCCATAGTATACACTCTATTCTGCTGATTTGTCCAATATCCCAATCGAAGAAAAGGAAATTATGAACTATACTCCTACTGATGCTTGGCATATTATAAGCTGTTGTTGGGTGATTCTATCATAAGAGGTGTGGAGTTGGTCAATAGTGGTGTTACGAGATGTCTTTCTGAAGCTACTGCTCACAGAGACAGGAGAAGCATTTTTAATATTGTTAAGCAAGCAACGTAGGTAGGGGAATTGGGTGTACTTGTTCATCTAGGAACAAATAGCTTGCCTTGAAATGGGGTTTTAGAGGTGAAGGAAATTTTTCGTTATCTTGCCACACTCAGATTTCGGACTGTGCATAACATTCAGAACAACAGGTGGCTGTATATTAGGTACCTCTATGTGTTTCTCATGGTAGCTCTATAGGAAATATGGTTTGCCTCTTTCTCAAAAGGGAATGAAAGTTGTCAGTGAGCAGTTCAAAGGTTTCGCTAGGAGGTATTTAGACTGGGGGAGGTGGGGTAGATCAATCCAATTACCCCCCTTCCACAAAAAAACACCTAAAAAAAAACAAGGTTAGAGCTATAATTTATAAAAGATATGTATGTATCTAAAAAAACCGATCAATTTTATTTTAATAGAAGAAAAGATCCGTCACTATAATTCATACAACAATGGTCATTCTAGTATGTCAGCACGAAGATGGAGAGATCCAGTTAACCTACATCTGCATCTTAAATCCTGCATGGAGACAGAAAGATTGATATGTAAAGACAGAAAATGTCTTCCCAGCAGACTCTTTGTTTTTAGAACCTCCGACCTATGTTTGAGATGAGTTTCTAAATCAGATCAGTGTCTCCCTCCCTTTATATGTTCAGCATTGCCCAGACAGTCAGTGCCAATGTAATTATTGTCTATTTTAATTTTTTAATATATAAATCTGCTTATTTCTGCCTCCACATTTAGCAAAGGTCATTCCTTCTAACTGGAATTGGTGACAGTTCTTAGTTTGGAATATTAGTTTAGGGCATCAAATATGATGTATTTACTGAAATGTGCAGAGTACATCGAAGTGAAAACATCGTAATAACTTTCTACGTTAACAAATGGCTAAAGAGGCCTGTACAACATTCCCATGATAGCTAATGTCAGGGAACTGGGTGATATTTTTTTGCAGTACCCTAGTAATACTTCAACTTGAAATTTAGAATTTTGGGTACTATTCACTCGTGGGAATTTTACCCTTCATTTTTGGGACTACCTCTCACTCCATAGGGGTCATTTTTAATTTTAACCTTTCAAGCTGATTAACACCAAACAGGATATTTCAATGGAATATAACTTACTATTTGACCATCCAACTGCATAAGTAACATTTCAGACACAGTATAAGGTGAGCATACAACTGTTTATTATTGCACATAGTCCAGCAACATTTCACAAAACAATCATAGACTGTTTTACAGACATTTCAGCAAAAATTAGCAATGGTTTCTTGTGTATAACCAGTGAAGCATCAATTTTATTTTTGTAAGACCTGCACATAAATAACAAATAAGGCCTAACATATGTCAAAGCTTTCATTCTGAGGTAAAAGTAAAGCAGTCTACAGATATGTTTCACTTTCATACTTCAGTGTAATTCAGTGGGTACTATATTAGAACTGTGTGCCCAGGTTTTCTGAGGATGAAGTGGATGTAGGAGTGAAATTGGATTTGAAATAGTCTGTGAAGCCATACAATGACCACAAATTCCATTTAATATTATGCCTTATTATACTGAGAAGATTACATAGCTCCCTCTTCCTCAGGTCTCCTAATTTCCTGTAAGGTGACAACAATTCAGCAACTCCACACTTTACCTAGTGTCTAGAACTGGAAACTTTTTAAATGAAAGGAACCTGAGACTCTTCAGAATAATAACCTTCCACAGCCAATCATGAAGATTATATGCAGTAACCCAGTAGATTTACTAACAAAAAGGTTCTACAGTTCTAACAACTCTTCATGAAAATCGTAAAGGCATCTTTAACATAATAATTAGTGTCAGCTATGGCATATTTATAACAAAACACCAGTCAGGATGCTCATGTTATCACCAAATGAGTTTGGCATATCAACGAGTCTGTGCTAGGCAGTGTGACTGTGAGACCTCTCCATTCACCCAAAGATATTGATATTAACCCCTTTGTGACGCAAGGTGCTTGCGTCCCAAACGACACAAGCATCAAAACGTCACGATTGGTTACTGGCCACCTTGTGATCGGTAGCCAGGAACACTCTGGCAGAGACCCGATCAGGGTCTTAATAGACCCTGTGGGTCCCTGAAAAAAAATCGCAAGACCTCCAGATGTCACGTGTGAAGTCACGGAGGCGTGCCCGAACCCCGAAGTTTGGGTATGGCGCAATTTGGAGAAATGTAACCGGTGTTCGCTTTGAGCACCGGCTACATTTCCCCTGTCAGAATCAAAGTGGCCTCATCTGACAGGTGGGATCCCGCTGCAAGTGCCTGCAGCGGGATCCGAAAACAGCTCATCGCGGGGAGCCGCGATGAGCTGTTTAATACAGGATGTACTATGCTGTCCTAACGACTTTAAGGCACTTAAAGTCAGGGCGGCATAGTACATCCTAACGTCATTAAGGGGTTAAAGTAAAAGACAAAATACTCTCTGGTAAATCTCTTGAGTCTCCACCCAGGCCCTATTTCCAAATGGTCCAAAGCCAATCCTCTGGTAACAAACTATGGAATTAGGTAGGGGACGCATATTGTTTTCACAGGACAAATGTAAGTCTTCGAACCTCAAACTTCACATTTGCTGATCATCTGATTGTAATCGGAGTTTTAGTAGGGTTGGAGACTCAGATTTATCCTGTGTAAACACCAGGGGAGTAAATATACAGATAATCAAGATGCAGAATCCCTACTTACCAAAGAGCTTGCAAATTCTGCAACCCTGTTTTTTTTATCTGTAAGTCTAGCAGAAAAGTACATGTGTCCACTGACATGTAGTCCAGTGCGGAAGACAAACCAATGAATGCACTAGGTCAATAATACACCAACACTTCCACTGATTCATAGTTCAGACCATTATGGAAGCACAATAAAGAAGAACTCAGAGACACAAACTTTTCTGTTTACCACAATTGAGTAAAAGAATGACAAATTAGCATAAACCCATTTTCCCCGTAGTTACGCTACTGGCAAGTATGTGGCAATGATAATTGCATTCTTAAGTTAGATCTGACACAGAAAGAAAGGGGAAGTTGCTAGTTTTAATGGGAATTGTATAGATATCTACAAACGTAAAGCAAGAGCACGTAAATTTACATTTTTGAGTTTATAAGATACTACACTGACTTTATTCCATAAAATTAAAAAATATCTTGCATTACTCAGCATGATAGAAAAGACAACCATTCTCTTTGGCTACATCTTAAAAAGTGAAATGTATAAGACATGCTATGATCTGTGCTGAGTACTCTCTATGGTATCATTTTTATATTTTGGAATAAATAAAATAAATAAAGTGTCACACCTGTCATATATTTGATAAAATACACAATGCAAGTAACAATCAGACCTCCTCATCATCATCCGTGCTACGTACATCCTGATATCAGAAACTCCATAATTACATAAAAATTCTCAAAATAGCATTTATTTACTAATATGGCCTAATTCTGTTTATCAAAGTGAAAAAACAATGGACAAATCGTATTTTGAAAACCACATTTAACAAAAAATGAACTATGAATAGTACTATCCCACAGCTGTTTATAGCACCATTTGCTATTTTCAAGCAAAGGTTGAATGCACAGACAAAATAGAACATGAATAAAAAGCTTTTTTTTTTATTTTATTTTTTTTTAATAGAATGTTAAAAACTATAAACAGCCATTGTCTGTCATATTTGCGGGGAAACTATTTATTTGGCAAACCACGTATATCAATAAAACACCCTAACAATACAATGCCACTCTGTGCACACACTTCTAAGATACGTCATTTAGTCTTATGTGGCCAAAGAACATAAGGCAATAAACTTTTTCAACATATATTTTGCATCTACAGACATTAGTTGTCACCCTTTACAAAATGGCATATGCTTAGCAACATTCATACAAAGCATTTATTGTTGCTTTCAAGAGAATGTAATGCTTTAGTATAAATGGTGTTTATGTATTTTTTTTTTTTTAAAACTAGCACACTGAAAGGAGGTGACGTGTAGTAGGGGTCTTTTCACTAAGCAGTTAACTGAGTTTGAAAAATCAGACTTTTCATAGTCTGGACAGAAAAATAAATTAGAGTTGTAGATTTTTTTTCGATTTGGCCTGAATTTTGCAACCGTAGTTCACCGTTTAGTAAATAGACTACCCCCATATGTAAATGTTAAGGAACTTATTTGTTTTGTCCCCTATTTTCAAAAAAACAGGACATTAGTGTCACACAGAAGATACACACAAAATAAACTAACAGACACATTGCAAATCAAATATAGATTCTGATCAGGTTTAGGTATTTGTTGAGATAACTAGATTAAAACTTTAACACATTTCCTATTGAAAAGTAGTTCATTTGCATATCAACTACAGGTGATGTCATAAACAGGAGACACCACAGACACAGTTAAAATATATTTTTCTCTTAATTTAGGCATTTGCTGGAAATTCTGCTCACACAATGTAAAAAACCCTTTCGATATTTTTTTATTCTCTACATTCACAGTATATACAATGTTTAGGCGACAGAGTTCCTTCAACTCATGGTCACTGACCAGAAAATGCAAGCAAGTCAAATAACTCAACTCAAGTTCACTATATGAGTTTTAATTATAGATACTGGGCTTATAGCATTTAAAGAAGGACTCAACTGTTTTATCACTTGTGCTTCTAAAATAGAATACCCTGATCAGATGCGCAGGGCAAGTCCCCACTGTGCGCCACCTTCAGATAAGCTCTGCCTCAGCTAAGAGGCAGCGCTCAGAATAATTTGCTTGTATAAAGATACATGTCGGATTTACTTTGGAGAAGGGGGACACGTTTTTCAATCCTTGCACTATACACTTTTTTATTTGGTGTCCAGGAGGACAGGTCCACCCATGTCTAGCCTTAAATGAAAGCTCACTTCAAAATCTAGTATTGTATTTATTCTGCTGTTAAAATAGACCACTTAACTTCACAGCATTTGGCATCATTATAGTGCTTGTTATATTTATTCAGTCATTTTTTTTAATGTTTTCTTTAAAGGTTATGGAGTATTTTAGCTTAGTGGCATGCCTTTACAGCGAGGAACACAAGAACTACAGTGGTCACTGAGTGTATAAATCTTTCTTCCAGAGCCTGCTCACTATTCACTACAAATAACTGAAGTACCCAGGATGTATTCTAAACATGGCAAGGTTTATATTACATTTCTATATAGCGAGATAGCAAGAAAGCGAGAGAATTGCAAACAAATGTCTAGCTCCAGAAGTATCTCACAAAACACTCAATCAAAGCTGTATTGTGTCCAGGTTTAGGTACCAATATAATTCATGTAGGACATTTAGTGAAATTTCTATCAAATACTCGATAAATATGAGCCTGGATTTAAAGGACTCTTACTACTTTTCTGGGTGGAAATATTTACAGTGTTTTAAGAATACTGCACCATATTTTGGTCTATGTGTCTCCTCTGTTATCCCTAGTTTTCAAAAGATTTTATCTAACATTGCTGAAGTAGGAGTAAAGAAAGGCTATTAAAGGTATTTTGTGCACTATTATTTTTTTCCCATTCACTGTTAAAGGATTATGCACTTGAGTTTTGTAACACAGGCCATCAGTCCAGTCTATGGAGACAACAGGATGGTAGGTATTTTATGAAGGAAAGGTAGGAACCCTAGCCTTACTATAGTGTACCCTCAAATAAAATATATTCCATCAAACCTCCCTTGTATCCCAACGGAAAGAACTTGGTGAAAACAAGACTGAGTATACGGTATGGTTTGAAAGGTATGAAAAGTAGTTCAGGTCGGCTGTTGGTGATATAAGAATACAATATTCAAAATCTCTAAAGAGTCTTGAAAAATCTAATGTAGACCACAAATGAGATTACCAAATGCTTATTAGTTGTTTCATTTGCAACACACAAACATGGGTAATAGTGTATCTCACTCGCAGTTTCTAACCAGCTTTTCTGATTATTAGATTATTGACTGGCTATATTATGTTTAAAAAGCACCATCACCCAAATCAAGCATGTATATGTCTTTATTTCAGGGTGCAGGTTTGGTTGGGGGTATTGTTGTGAAGGTGTGATCAGGGAAATAACAGGCTGTGCCTTGGGCTCTGACATCAAGCAACGTAACAATATGTTATAATAAATGACCAACACAAAGGTGAAAGAGGGTAGAAGTACTAAATGCCTTACTCATTTTGAGCATCAGTGGTGCAAAGTCATATAATAAGTAGAATAAATATTTCAGTTTATCATATTGTTATTTGCATTGGCGTGACAGACAGGGAAATATTGTAGTAGATGTGCCATTGCATAAAATGCGCTCTTCATAGGTACTGAGCATTTCTCAAGGTCAGGCGTGTCGACTCTGCTACCAAGGACTGCTTTCCCTACTTACTGGTTAGTGCACTCAAACGTATGTTACAACAGTGCGTCCAGTGCTTCTATCACACACCTAACATACATTTAGAAACCAATGGAGACAATGACCCAATTCAACACAGCACTGGTTCTTACAAATGCATATTTTCTAAGGAAATGTAACTCATTGCCCAGTTATAATTTTATTTCTACTGAATTTAATACCAAAACCAATTTCTGAATAAATAACATTTATCACAGTGTTTGTATGTCAATTTTTGGTTGCCTTCCTCAGAGGCTGCTAAACATGACCAGGGGACTTTTCACCATAAGAAATACTTTAAAAACACATTGACTATCAAAGATGGCCTAACTTGTTCAATTAATATAGTCCTCTAGAGCAGTGATCTTTAACGCTTACTAGGTTGTGAGCATTTCTTCAATATACCCACGTTTCTAACTGATTAGTTTAATTAGCAAATTAAAAACTTTGAAATCCAGGTTATTGGTGGAAATTGAGGACCACACTTAAAGAACACTACTCTAGAGAATAGCCATCAATTTAAAGAAGAAAAGGAAGGAGTCCACATTTTGAAACAGGCCCTGATGACCATCTTGAAAAATTTACATACATCAGTCTTTGTATATATAATTACAGGGATCATTTCTTGAAATTTTCAGATCATAGTGTCCTAGAAAATCACTAATTAAATATTAACCTCTTCCCAACAAATCACTACTAATGTCCTTAACTTCAATATATTCCAGGACCCTCCGGGAGCAAAAACAAAGGATCCGTGACAGTTTTAGCAATGTGACAGACGTTTAATAACAATGTCATTTAAAAAATTATAATCATGCACAATTCCTGGGTTAAAATGTGTAAGAGTAAATCATCGATTTAACCCAATGTTTTGCCAGAGAGGCAATAAAGGGGTAAAAAATATATTTATTTATTTTTTTAAATTAAAACTCTTACTTTATAGTGTTTTCATTTTTGAACAGAGCACCACATTCCCTTCCTCTGGGGAAAGCTAGTCAGGGACCTGAGAGGTCACATTGGATGTAAATCACTGCAACATAATCCTATCAATCGAAATCTGAGTTTACCAGTAAGGGGAAGAGATTATAGGAGATCCCCCCAAATGACCTTGTTCTTTTAAAAAATAAATACACTATAAAAAATGTTTTCAAATATGTATAACCCTTTAAAACACTAAACCTGAACCGTAACTGCTGGTAGGCACAATATGTTATTTCACTGCATTGTGCATCTTAAAAAGAATACTGTGCACTTGCTTCTTTATACAATATTTGTGAAATAAAGCCCTAGCACATGCAAAATAATAATAATAATTTTAAAAAAAATCTAATATTATTTATTTTAAGATATCCTATCTTTAAGACATGGGGTTGGATAGAGTTTTTAGAGTGAAAACGTGTAAACATGTCATCTCCATCTTGTTCCAACGACATCTGATTGGCAACCAAAATCCTGCAGGCAGAACAACATTTTTTAACACTAAGAAGATAATGAAGTGTAAAGTGTTTTGTTTTTTTTGCACACTTCCCCTTCCCCTGTGTATAAATATTTCCATCCTAAGATTTCCCAACCCACGTGTAGCAAAGATACAGGTGTGTTATAATTGGAATTCATAGATAAAAAAAGAAATTCCCCATTTTTTGTGTCGTAGTGATGTATGTCAACTTAACTGTATACTCTTTCTTTGCAAACATGACCAGTGTAACATCTCTGTGTGGTGTGATAACTGAAAGTAGAATGGAAAATCTGTATATTATCATTGCATGTTTGAAACGGGCAAATATGGAAGAGTGAAGATATATATCGATTGTCCACTTCTCTCAGCTCCTTTATCATCTGTCAGAGGTACCAATTGGCTTTTCTCGTCTTGACGTCTTTCCAGAAGAGAAGAAAGGCAGCTTTGAGAAATCCGCATGGTTTTTTATTTCAATGTTCCTGCGTGAGCAAAATTAAACCAGACATGTCAGCACAAGGGTATTATGATATAAAAATCGATAATATTAGGTGAAATGTTATTTATAAATTATTAAAGCAGAAACAAAGTAATAATCCAGATTGAACAAAACATTATTAATATTGTGTCTTCCTTGTAAGTGAAAAGAATGGACTATTGTTTCTATATTTGGTCTGTAATGTGCAAGGTTAATCAACTGTAAGTCTCTGTATTTGACCAATGGCTTTAGTACTGTAATGCAGGCCCATCTTTAATGAAATAGAAAACTTCAGTAGAGTATGGGAGTCCACAGGAAGAAACAGAATGGGAGAGGGTGGGCAAAATGTTTTACCCTGCAGTATTGGAAATATTGGTTCACCTCCCAATATGTAATATGGGTCCTATTCGGCTTCCTGTGGACCACTAGGATGTCACTTGACACCTGGGTCTCTGATAGGCTGTGTGAGGAGGCGGAGAAGAAGGCACAAACCTGTCAGTGAAAAAGCAAGTTTTTAAAAACATTTAGATAAAGTTATTTGTTTTAGTATAGGTAAGCTATGGAGATAATCTTGAGAAAGAATAGGATCGGGAACCTCAAATAAAAAACTACAATAATTATGGTCTTAAATCAATTAAAACGAAACGCATATTAAAATATCCAGCATGATCTGCATAACTGGGAACATTATCAGTTTGGGGGCTCAGAGTCCTACCTTTACTTGTCCTGTCCCTAATGGTTATGGGGTGAGTGGATAATGGTGGGACAGTGTGTCTAATACAGTGGGGTATTAAACGCTACATCATTATTCTAACTAGGGATATTCACCAACATCCTCTTCATGGTGTACATTTTCTCATCTTTTTTATGGACAATTTAAGGACGATCTATAGACCTTCACAGATCTTGCTATGGACATTTTTCCTTTCTATGTTCATAACCCACATGCGTATAATAGAAGACTGCAACCAAGGAGTTGAAATGAGCTCTGAAAGTTCCATGTTAAAACTTTTAGAATGTTCGCAGGTATGGTGATCTATATTTATATAATGTGTTAATGGAATCAATACTTACAAAATGGCTTCATGTCAGTAAATGTACAAATAAGATGGACAGGCCAATATTCAATAAAATCACCATACATATCATGATGATATCAGGTCTCTGAAAAAAAGATAACAAGTTATAATTAATAAGGTATAGACATTATCACTGTCTCGCAAGTTATCAAGATAGGCTCAAGTTTAAACATCCATTTTCAAGAGTTGTTAGTAGTAAGGAATTTGTTTATTCACTAAAATTTGACTTTGGAGGTAGACTTTGATTTTGAGACTAACTCAAATTCCGCACTCGAGTTTGACTTTGAAAAAAAAAAAACAGGTTTGAATTTTCCCTATTGAAAGCAATGGGAGGCAAAATGATTGAAGCTATTTTTGAGACTCGGTGCCGAATTTAACTTAGTCTCAAAATGAATGTTGACCTCCAAAGTCAAATTTTAGTGAAAAGACTAGAGTTGAGCACACACCTGGATGTTCGGGTTCGGCTGGTTCGGCCGAACTTCGGAAAAAAGTCCGGGTTCGGGCTCGAACTTAACCCCGAATTTGACCCTGAACCCGAACCCCATTGAAGTCAATGGGGACCCGAACATTTGGCCACTAAAATGCCTCTAAAAAAGTCATGGAAAGGGCTAGAGGGCTGCAAAAGGAAGTAAAATGGGGGTAAGAGTAGGACAAGTGCCCTGCAAACAAATATGGATAGGGAAATAACTTCAAATAACATAAAATACATACAAATTAAAAATACAGCTGAGCCATAAAATAACACTAGATGGAATCTTTGATTTTAGCTTTGGAAGAACATAAATCGAAATCTAAA
Organism: Pelodytes ibericus; assembly: GCA_036172795.1. Classification (NCBI taxonomy): domain Eukaryota; kingdom Metazoa; phylum Chordata; class Amphibia; order Anura; family Pelodytidae; genus Pelodytes; species Pelodytes ibericus. The sequence continues at coordinate 147,251,579 of CM069862.1, forward strand.
GCATGGCTGCCAGGAGGATCAACAGAATTATCCATTTGAGAGAGGGTTGGAGTGCAGGGTATTCTCTTTCAGTTTATACTAAGTGACCCATAGGTTGAGGAGGCAGTGACCGTGGCGGTGTAGGTGGAAGCGGCGCTGGAGGAGGAGGTAGCCAGAATTTTTCAAAGTGTGCTGTAAGCACAGTATTTGACGGTTCTATTTAACTCTCATATATGAAGTGCACCGCAATACGCAAATGTACTATTTACCACCCAAAACTATTCAAATTTTTCAAAGTGCGCTGTAAGCACAGTATTTGACATTTGGTTTATAGACTTTCGGTTTATAGAATACATGTAATGCTATTGCTATTCTATAAACCGAAAGTCTATAAACCGAATGTAATTCGGTTATTATACTTTCGGCTTATGGAATACATGTAATTCTATAGGCTTTCTATAAACCGAAATAGAGTCCTCATTCATAAGAATTTCTTATGAATGGGGACTCTATTTCGGTTTATAGAAAGCCAAGAGTATTACATACAATGTAATTGCCGAACTCCAACACGGACATACGGTGAAATGTCCGTGTTCGGGTCCGGGGTCCAAAAACCCTAAAGTTCGGTACGAACCCGAACAGTGCGGTTCAGGTTCGCTCAACACTAGAAAAGACCCAAAAGAGTTGACATTATTTTTCTAAGCAGGGTTGATGTAAATATGTTTTTAAATACACAACAGTATAGGTCTAACCTGAATATTTCCCCTTTCTCATAACCATGGATAGGTACCGGCTTTTACTGGACTTTGTTTTACAGACAATTGAATGATGTCTTATGGACCTTCACAGACCTTGCCTTGTAGGCACACTTTTGACTATCACTGTTCATAACCTGGAAACCTAATATTTTAGTCCAAGAGAAACCAGAAAGCGTAAAATTCAGTGTTTCCATACAGCCCAATTTTATTCAGCTAGAAGTGAATATGGAAGTACCATATCAGAAGACTGGCAAAAAGTTACTTTCAACACATTTTTTGCTTCGTAATTTTGGAAACTGTCCCTGCCCTGACTGAAAATGCTGCTTAGGTTCACTAAGCTGCACAAGTTAGAAAAGAAACAAAATGATACACTGTACAGCTAGATATTCAGTGCCACTGATGTCATATATCTTATTACATTAATGTGTATGATTCTAGGAAATATATAGGTCAATGGCAAATCATACAATGATTTTCTGAGTGCATGTTCTGTTCTTTCGGCTTTACAGACCAGACAAATGTCCCTAACTAACCTCTACTATACATAATTTGTAGCCTTGTACATTTCCATATGCATTTTAATACTTATATAGCGAAAGTAGTAGTTCTTTGTACAGTAGTTATATCAACGTGTAGAAGGTAATGAATTTAGTAGGTTAGGTTTTGAAAGACAGGTGCACATTTTTTCACAACTTCTTTAAAGTTTAAGGATTGGTTAGAAAATAATCAGGATTTCATCCCATTTAGTTTTAAATTTTGATTTATAGATTTTGATCCATGATTAGTTATGTCAATGTACTATCTGAAATTCCATATTCTCTGGCTCCTCCCCATTCTATGATATCAACACTTCATGATGATCTAACAAATTTCTATGCTATAGTCATTTTTTGCTGCCTACAAGGAGATGAACCTTGCTGTCATAGACAATACCCTATGGCCTGTCTCTTTCATGGAGCTCCTCACCTATGCCTGTGAAGCAGGAAGAAGTGGTGAGGTACATTATCACTGAAAGGCTCATTCTCTCTGATTCTAGCTTTACTGATCCAATAAGCAATTGTAGCTATAATTCAGCAAAAGTTGTCTACTCAGATGAGTCCTCATCTTTCTGAATCCACCGACCCAAACCAGCAAGCAGATGGTTGCAGTTATGATATACCCCACACATGTTTGCAGTTGCTGGGAATGTGACATGGTAACAATCTATGTAGACAATAAGTTCTCTTTATCACATCACCAGGGAAACCACATTTCAGGAGTTAGGACTTGTAATTAAATGTATTTTATTAATTATGAAGATAAAGTCAAAATGAAACACATGGTCTTTTCCTGGAAGTCTTTGTAGTGTCAATACGTGTGCTAGTACTCAAACTAATTAAATGTATTTTACAGTCTACTGCTGATTAATACATTATTACCTGCAGATAGAGCTCAGCTAAATGAGGATGTTTTAAGTTTGGTCACTTGCAATGTATTAATCTGTGAGTGAATGAAATGTTCAATATGGTGTCGCACATCTGTTGGAGATGTGGGTCAGCCAGGAGAGATTTTACTCATATTTGGTGATCATCAGAGGCGTCGCTAGGGGTGGGCTACTGGGGCTATAGCCCCGAGTCCCCCCTTCATAGCCCCAAATGGAGACTCTGGGGCTAAAGTATACTTTAGCCCCGAGACTCCAGGGCTATAATTGTTTAAAAAAAAAAAAATCCCCCGGTGAGCTTTCCTCCGTCTGGGACATGGTCCCAGAATCGGAAGATTAACCTCACGCGGGGGTGAGGGCCGATCAGGAGGAGAGGCTGCTATAGGGAGCTCTCTCCCTTGCCTCTCCTCCTCGAGGTGCGGCCCACAGGCATGTGCCTGCGGTGACCGCACCTCCCGGCCATAGAGACCACAGATGGTGTGTGTGAGAAAGAGAGAGACGGTGTGTGTAAGAAAGAGAGAGAGGCGGTGTGTGTGAGAAAGAGAGAGACGGTATGTGTGAGAAAGAGAGAGAGAGACGGTATGTGTGAGAAAGAGAGAGAGAGAGAGACGGCGTGTGTGAGAAAGAGAGAGAGATGGTGTGTGAGAAAGAGAGACAGAGAGAGAGACGGCATGTGTGAGAAAGAGAGACGGCGTGTGTGAGAAAGAGAGATGGTGTGTTTGTGACCGAGCTCATCTGGGCTCTAGCCCCAGATCATCCGAAGACCTAGCAACGTCCCTGGTGATCATGTCGATTGATAAGAGCCCTATAGGAGGAAGTGCAGACAGTCCTGAAGAGGTTGTTGCACCAGGACTACACAATTTCGGCAGAAGCTGCCCTGCTTCACTTAACCCTTGATCAATATGGTTACAAATTTAAACAACTACTGATTCATACATTTTTAGGCGTTATGATTAATATTGCCAGAAAATGGAGGACGACATCTATCTTAACCCGGACAGCAAAATAAATAATCCATCATTCACCAATTTAAAATGGAGACAGGATCAGTGAACCAGGGCAGCTACCCAAATTCAAGAAAAGCACCTCCAGATTGGAACAAATGGATTATATTGCTAGAATCAGACAATCAAGTATGAGTGGGCTCCCTCTGAGCCAGGGTTATGGTCTGAAGGGGGGTAAGATTGCACAGAAAGGGAGTTGGAGGCCACAAAATGCACTCAATAGGTACAACATCTTTATTCGATTATGATTCTTCCTGGCCACGTACTCACTTAACGGTATTTGGCACTAAAGTGTTGAGAATGTATACCTCAACGTGCTGGGAGAATTTCAGGTGTATAGAAATCCAGCTTGTATTTATGTCTGTAACAGTTCTTTTGTTATGTCTTGTAACGTTAAATGGAATGAACAAAAAAAAAATGTTCAATAAGCATTATCTCATTAGTTGCCACTAGAATTTAATGCACTGAATCACTCATCAGAGATTTGATTTGCTGAGACCTACGCGTTTTATAGAGAGTTTTTGTTTTGATGATGGAATAAGTGAAACCGGTAAGCCGAAAATGGAGGGGTGAATGTAGAAGGGGAAGAAATAGAAAAGGATAAGCAATGAAGCAGGATTTGGAATTTAGACATGGGAAACAATGAATTGGTGAAACAGGTAGAAATTTAATGCAGAGGAAAAATTGGTCAAATGAAAAGTCCTATTATTATGATATAGGCTCTGCCACCACCACCACAGACACCTGTGGTGATAGAATGCAAGCATAGCAGACGTTGTAATGAAGATATTATTGAATGAAGATTGCAGGAAGTAATGTAGAGATGATGGACTTTAGTCCTCAGTAGAAGAATTAGAGCAACGTAGAGGTGATGGAATGCACAGTACAGTAAGAGACATATTAAGAAGTAGAGGTGATGGAATGCAGATTGGGAGGTGAGAGCTGATGCAACACAGAGGTGATGGAGTGTACACTGCTGGAAGAGATTCTATGCTGTATGGCTGATGGGATTATGATATGATGGAATATAGAGGCAATGTATTGTAGCGTGCATGGTGAGAGTGACATGCGCACACAAAAATGATAAAGTGAGCCAGTACACCATTCAAAAGACAGCTTAAATGAGACAGACACAGACATAGCCCCCCCCCCCCCCCCAAGTAGATGGGGTGAAACTTATTGGGAAACCTCTAGAGCTCATTACCGGTATTAGATGTTTTAATAACATTGAATGAAAGAAATCTGAGAGTTTGTGGCTGTCACAAGGGATAGTATAGACAATGTTTGCAATTTTGCTAACACAGTGTTGAAACTATTTAATGCTACACATTCCCTCTGTAACTACTATTTAGTGTTCTTATAACGACAGGAAACCAGTTCTTTAACATTATGTGACATCATTTTATAGAACTTCATACACGTTCTCTGTCACACCATAAATATAGTTTGCGGTGCTGGATAGATAAGCATGACATCACTAAACAACAAGTGCCAGCAGGGATGGTCTTATAATTAAATACCATATTTGCTCGAATATAAGATGACCCTGATTATAAGACAACCCCCCAAACTTTGCATATTCCTTTAGGAAAAAAATTAAAAGCCTGAATATAAGACTACCCTATAGGAAAAAAGTTTAACTTGTAAATATTCACGTTAATTGCTTTTTCATATTTAATAAAATTTATGATAGAAAAAAATGTGTTTCATGTTTTTATTTTCTTTATTTGCCCATCTGCCCCCCAGGCATAGCCAATGCATCTCCCCCACAGCCATCTGTCCCCCAGAGTTAGCCATTGCTGCCCCTATCCCCCTCCCTCCCCCAGACTTGCCAATGCTGCTTCTTCCCCCCTCCCTCCCCCAGACTTGCCAATGCTGCCTCTTCCCCCTCCTTCCCCCAGACTTGCCAATGCTGCCTCTTCCCCCTCCGTCTCCCAGACTTGTCCATGCTGCCTCTTCCACCCAACCTCCCTCCCAGACTTGTCCATGCTGCCTCTGCCCCCCTCCCTCCAGCCCCAGACTTGGCCATGCTGCCTCTACCCCCCTCCCTCCCCCTAGATTTACCCAAAGGTCACATGACCTCCTAGCTTCCGTTATACAAATCCCAACAGATGTGCCAGGCAGCAGCGGAGGATATATACCGTACAGACATCCATCGGCTGCCCCCACTAGCCACTAGGGATATTGGAGCAGCCGGTCCCCTGCAGCTCTGCAGGGGACCTGGATCCCAGTCCTATAGTCAGACCTTGATTTGAGGTCAGATTATAAAATGACCTCGAAGCATTTGCTCTGAAAAAAACCTTGTCTTATATTTGAGCAAATACAGTACTCTACAGTAAAAATTATTTTACTAAGTGTAAATACAAATTTTAAACATTGTAGTGGTCTTGTAAGAAAAATAATAATTGAATATGCTCACCTCTTCAAGCTCTTCATGTACCACCAAAGCAGCCTGTGCACCCTTTTTTGCTAGACTCTTAGTTTCAGATTTAGTCAATGCCTTAGGCTCAGTCTTGGGTCCAGCTTTTGGTTCAGGTTTTGGAGGAACTGTTTTTGGTGTAGCCTTAGGCTCTTGTCGCAGTGCAGTTGGTTTCTGGATTGTCTTAGGCTCTGGTTTCTGGACTGCTTTGGTCTCATAAACCCTTTTGGCATCTGTATTAATATCACTTCTAGAATTAGCCTTGGAAACTGTCTTGGTCTGGGGCCTTTCCATTTTTACTTCTAACTTCACGTCTTTGATAGGTTCTGCTTTTTCAAGAGCTTCTACATTTGTCTTCCTCTCAAGAGAAGTTTTAGAAGATGGTAAAACGTCTTTAACACGTTCTTTCAGTTCAGGGGTATCTGCCTTTGGTGATGCTGTTGGTGACGGGAATGCTTCTCTCTCCTCATAGTCCAGTGGAGGAGTCACTGGTGAGGTACGTACAGCATAACTATGATAGCCTTTGTGAAACTCTACATCCGTATCCGCTAACTTGGCTTCTAGTGCCTGAATGGTTTTACTTTGGATATTATATGCATGAGTCATTTTGTTACTCTGCCTGGTTGGGCTGTAAGATGTAATGTCAGTGTTTCCCACCACATTCGGGGTTGTAGATCTAGTGCCAGCATGACTGCCACCACGACTCCCCTCTCCATTCCAGGTGCCAGGAGTCAACAACTTGTCTTTTCTTGAACCCTGCTTTGCTCTTTTTGCATCTGGTGGAGTTTCAGCAGAAGTAGGAGATGGTGTTCGCACAGGGGAAATATCACGGGGAGAAGGCTGTTCTTCATGTAGTTGGGGACTTTCAGGAGGAGTAGGTGGAGGTTCCTTGTTGGCTGAAGCTGTTGGTTCTTTCAGCTCCATTGGTTCTGCATTTTCTATGATTTCCTGAAGCAACTTTCTCTTTATATATTCTGGCCCTAAAGACAATAACAAAGGCAATACAGGCAGAAGATGAATCCCAAGTTTATATATAACATCAAAGCAATAATTACATGGAAGAATAAAAAAATTCAATTTCCCTACTTTTCTGGGAGACCAGGAAAGGAGTTCCAGCAACAAGCACTGTACGTGTGAATACATCTAATTTTGCACGTTACCATATAGCACTGCCTCATTGGCCAGGTTTCCGTGGTCTCTGCAACATTTCACATTGAAACACTAAACGTTTCTAGAGATCTATTCATAGGAAGCTGGTCATAGGGATCAAGAGATCTGTGTAGTGTTTCTACATTCAAGAACCTTGCTGCTTAGGTCTGAGTTTCAGTAAAGAGGTAGAGATCAGGACACTGCACATGCATTTTTGAGGGTGCCAGAGTCTAGCACTTTTGTGGACATACCATTGGCAAAGTCAGTGGAATAGACGGAACTGGAGACTATCTTGCATTTTTCTCTGAAATGGCACGAATGACTGAATCCATAAAAACCCTGTTTTCATTCATGCTCTCAAACAACTGTCCTTCTCATACTGACACTTGAAGCAACTTATATAATAGCACAATATTTAATGACAAGTTTTATAAAATACATATTGTGTGAGTTTCCCAGAAACAGAAAGCTTTTCAGGCCTAATGAAAAGACAGCTGTCCTTGCTTAATAACCATCACCCTCAACACAACATCAATTGAATTGAAATCAGATTTTTTTTTTCTTCTTACTTCTGAAGCTTGTCCAAATTATACTTCTTGTCTTACTGCACAAGGATAAACACATTTAGAGCACTTTAGATAAAGAAAAGCATGCTTTCTACCTCTGCATGACAACATTCCAGCTGTGAACAGCATCAATGACATATAAGGAGTCTATGCAGCCATTGAAGAAAAACGTGGTTGTTGTTCTATCAAGTCTATAGGTGCAAAAATATACAAAATAATCCTAACTTTTTATGTAGAAGGAAATGCCAATAAACTAAATAGAAGTGGCATATATTTCTACATAACGTAGAAAACCAGATATATTTGTCATTATGGGGATCTACTGTGACATTAACATTTCATCTTACTGCATTGTACAGGCCAAAACTGGTGGGGTGTGCTAGTGCCTCTCTGTGTTAGGGGGCACTATTCCATAGTTTATGGAATGCTTATGCTTTGGGATATTCTCCCTTCTAGAAGACATTTCTTTCTTTTCAGTAAGATAGATGAGTGGGTTTGAGGAGCACTGGCCTAGAGGATTTTAAGTGTACCTGGTTGGTAGAAGTCTGGGGAGAGTTCCCTGGCCATTGTTCTTGCAATGCTGGATTCATTGTTAGCTGCCTGAGCTGCCTGCTCCGCTCCGTCTGCTTTGGCTTTAGCATGGGTTGTCCTGTGAAAGAGAGAAATACTGTATAAAACATAATATAGCAGTTACCCAACACATTTGACTATAAACAACAAAGTAAACCATAACAAGTCCTAATTTACATGTAGGCCTAATCCAATCAACAGTGAAGTTGCATGTGATGCTCTTTAAAGGGCGTTAACGTTTTATACAATAATATTATCCCCATAAGTATTGTAATTTTTACATTTTAAATAAATGAGAATGGAAAAAATCAATATATTTTGGGAATTACATCTCCAGTATGTGTCAGTTTACTATAATGTACTGATAATGCTAAGTAGCTTGAACTTATGGTTATATAGTGTTAGATGCCATAACAAACTGTACTTAACTACATATAGATTCATTTGAACATGGTATATGAACTTTGTGCATCAAAGCAGGTCTGATCATGGACAGGTAGAAATGTAAATACTATTACTTGCTACACCACCTGGTTTACAGCTGGGACTTGACCCAGCATCATACAATACTCTATTACAAGTTGTGTTGTTAGCACATTTTTTAATGTCGGTACACTGTTGGTCCAAGGGGGTCAGTTTAGGAGACAAGTATTAATGTTTTTACAAAATTAGCCAAATGCAAGAACTAGAAAGCAATAATACTTGTATTGGTTTAACAGTTAGTTTTGTCTTTACAGAAACAGTCCATAAATACTATAAGAATACATATACATATATATATACACACATATATATATATATGATATAAAATACTGATTATTTATGGAAAAAATCCTGTGAGGTAGTGATGTTCTTTGGACTATTGTGTGTTGGGTGACAGAACCCATGTCTGAAACTTTATTGGAGACTTTTGGAGTGCAGATATTTTGGATAGATATATCTATAAATTATTTTTTAATTTGCTTTTTCGTTTTGTATAGAAGCTCATATACATAAACAATAAACATTCCCCTCCTCTCGCACGTCTCTTATCTATAAACATATAGAGTCACTCCCCTGGTGTAGGGGTTTTCCATGGTGAATTTTGTTACCATGCTTGATGTGTAATATTATTATCATAGTTCATGGATGGATATTGGATACCGCTACTTGCTTTCAAATCTGGCAAGGAGATGCACAAGTGGTTTGTATCTCCCCTCCCTCCCTCGCCATCACAAAACCCCACAACAGGCAGGATAATAACGTAATACATAATAAACACAGTTTGAAAAATGTTGCTCAAGTGTCGATAGTCTCATTATTTATTCATAAGTCCTCAGTTCACTATAATTATTTGATTAGGTGCATATTGTCAAATGAAATCTGTCCAGTCCATGTGAAAACAGATGAGTTAGCTTTGTCTTGAAAATAGTCATGGTGGGTGGGTTGGGGTGTGTCCATTGCTGCAGAATAGTTATGCATGCCACCATCAGCAATGTTCGTAGGAGTTTGTGAGTTCCTGGTTTGACTCGGGTAAGTGACCCCTGATGGCAGCCTCAGGAGCAGGTGTAATGTTTTGGAAATTTACATGTTTACATGTACCCAATCTGGTTAGTGCATGTAGGTGGTTTTCCCAATTGTGTGTTTCAACGTGAAGGTTCTGGTGTCTATTGAAACTTTGAAGGCATGCGAACCAGAGTTTACTTATGTGTGGGTATTTTTCTCTACAATCTGTATGTTGTTTTAGCAATTTTTTAGCAAATGGGTTAGGTTTTGAATTCCTGCCTCAGTCCAGTCTGTGAAAGAGTCGATGCCTCTCCCGAGTGAAAAACATAAGGACTGAAACAGCAAATATTGTCCTTGAGCTCCAATGTGGACTTCCAAGCTTTGATTTTGTGTAATACTTTTAGGAAGGTTCATCATTGGTATATGACTGTATATGTGTAAGTGTGCATGTGACAGTATGTGTAATTGTATGTGTGTTACTGTGTGTATGGTACTATATGAGTTTGTGAGTTTGTGAGTTTGTGTATGTGTGTGTGTGTGTTTGTGTGACTTTGTGCGTGTGAATGTCAATTTGATAAATGACACATTGGCACAATAACCTAATAAATCCAAATAATTACATATAGTGTGTGACTGTATGTGTATGACTCTGTATATGGAGTTTGTGTAACTGTTGACGTGGCTGCCTGGAAGTCAGTGTTTGACTTCCACAAGGAGTCCAGTTAGTCCATAGAACAGGGCTTGACAAATTTATTTTGATTTTAGGAGCCAGACATTTTTTTTAGGAGCCAGACAATCACGCAAACATAAACACAATTCATAAACACACACGCCTACTTCACATATATACAAACACACATACTTTACATATACACATATATACACAAACACCTCACACACACATATATACACAAACACCTCACACACACATATATACACAAACACCTCACACACACATATATACACAAACACCTCACACACACATATATACACAAACACCTCACACACACATATATACTCAAACACCTCACACACACATATACACAAACACCTCACACAGTCATATATACACAAACACCTCACACAGTCATATATACACAAACACCTCACACAGTCATATATACACAAACACCTCACACAGTCATATATACACAAACACCTCACACAGTCATATATACACAAACACCTCACACAGTCATATATACACAAACACCTCACACAGTCATATATACACAAACACCTCACACAGTCATATATACACAAACACCTCACACACACATATATACACAAACACCTCACACACACATATATACACAAACACCTCACACACACATATATACACAAACACCTCACACACACATATATACACAAACACCTCACACACACATATATACACAAACACCTCACACACACATATATACACAAACACCTCACACACACATATATACACAAACACCTCACACACACATATATACACAAACACCTCACACACACATATATACACAAACACCTCACACACACATATATACAAACAACTCACACACACACATATACACAAACACCTCACACACACATATATACACAAACACCTCACACACACATATATACACACAAACACCTCACACACACATATATACACACAAACACACATATATACACAAACACCTCACACACACATATATACACGCAAACACCTCACACACACATATATACACACAAACACACATATATACACAAACACCTCACACACACATATATACACACAAACACCTCACACACACATATATACACACAAACACACATATATACACAAACACCTCACACACACATATATACACACAAACACCTCACACACACATATATACACAAACACCTCACACACACACATATATACACAAACACCTCACACACACCCACCTCACACAGTCTTTTCTTGGGGTTTCTTCTTGATGTGTCCCCCCTCCCTGCTGCTTTACCTCACTGCAGGGGAGGGGGACATTCACGCTGCAGCTTAACTCCGTTGGTCGGCGTGCTGAGTGCCAGGATGTCACGTGACGACACCCGGCACTCAGACACGCGTTGCGCGAGGGGGCGGAGCTTGCAGTCTGTGCCATCGGCCATCGGCACAGACTTTACCCCCTCGCCCTGCGGAAAAATCGGATGGCAGCGGCAAGGGGGCCAGGAGGCTGACAGCACCCAGGCGCCAGGTCTAATTTCCTGGTCGCCATGGCGACCTGGCGCCTGGGGTTTGTCGAGCCCTGCCATAGAAGCATCGCTCAGAGGTCTTCTTCTATGTGATTAAAAAAATCTGTTCACTATAGAAATTATAGAATGTCAAAAAGCACATTACTTGCTTGTCTTGACACACACACACACATATATATATATATATATATATATATATATATATATATATATATATATATATATAGATTATTAAAATTTTAATAGAAATATTCCTAAAATAGGAGATATTTATATCAGTGTAACGTAAGAAAATTCCTATTATGGCAAGAATGCGGGTGTAGACTATAAAGGGTCACATAGAAAGATAGCTTTTAGTGTTTGCCAGTTTTAATGGTAACAGCTGCTTTTTTGTACACATGATCAACTAATTTACGAGATTTTCCAAGCAGTCTTTGTAACATATAGTGCAATCAATTGAATAAGACAATGCTTCAATGCAGGCGAAACTATTTAAATAAATATATAAAATCAATATACCTGTGTAAATTACACTTTTAGAAAGATTTTATCAACCTTAAAATTAAAAGGTTTTCGTATTTTAGTTCTGGGGAAAATGAAATGCATCTATTTTTGAAACATATTTGGAAAGTCATTATTTGTCAGACATAGTAAATTCTGGCAGACTTGATTTCCCCAGGAAATGTATTATAATGGAATATGCAATACGTTTCAATTACCACATGGTACAACTGTGGTCTAGTGCTGAAAAGTTTTGTATGTGAACAATGGAAGTTTTAAACTGATTTAAAGGCGAAGAAATAAAAAAAAGTTTTATTTTTAGGCTGGACTGATAAATGAGTAAAACAAGGGTAATCCGACCCTAGTCACCTGCTACGAGACATTGATAGGGGAAACTAACCTCTGTACACAAAGATGTTCCAATAGACCTCAGTCAGACACGAGAGGTGACACATCCCTCTCTGATTGGCTTAGCACGGCCCGACACAGTAAAGATACATGGCTGGATTTATAATGGACAGGTAACACTGGAGTTTTTACTTTTTGCTTCTATTAGACAGCCAAAGCTGTTTAGTACCATTTAAGATGATATTGTGGTTAAATGTATTGGTAAACTAAACGCTACACTGTTATGTACATTTAGTGCATTGCCTCAAGGAACTAAGTTTCACAATTGGTCTAATTATAGAACATATTGATTAACCTGTATAATTTCCCTTGGAAGCATTTAGTGTTTGTTAGAATATTTTAATATGTATGAGAAATTATGTGAAAAAATATCTCTGAATCCAAACACATATTTTTAGTTTACCAGTACTAGAAATAAATTGAAATTTGAAAAAAAATCATTGATCTATCTAGATTTTCAAAAATGATGGATAATGTTGCATTGTCATATACTTATATCATAAATGGTAATAAACGTAGGTGTTCATCCACAGGGAGCATAGTTGGTCCTAAAAATGGTATCAAATGTGAATTTGTGGAAATTTTTACCTTTTTACCTTGTGGATCTCAGTGTGTTCACTGCTTAATGTAATGGTGAGATTATATGTATTTCTCAACTGAAAACTTGAGGGCAACTGAGATCTGGAGATTTCCTGGATGTCCTTTATCGCATCCTAATGAGGGCAATTACATTACAACAATTTACACAGTGCTTGGTACATCCCATAAAAAGGGAGTTACAGCCAAAATTAGACAAACATATTCAGACTATAACATGAGGTAGAGGACCCTACTCACAGGCTTACAGTCTAGAAGGAATGGAGAACATGAGAAACATAAGGTGAATGAAGAAGCAGGAGGAGGAAAAAAAATAGCTCACTCTACATCTCATTGGTGTCCTTGACTTGGCCTTACTATTTAGCATAACCCATTAAATGCCTGTATACAGATCCTATGTGTAGTAGATTAATCATACGAATAAATTCATTGATTCTCAATTATTCCTGTGCCAGGCTTTCTACCAGATGCTTTAAAGTAACAAGTTCAGTCAAAATTCTTTGATTTGATGTAATCATATTAGACATACTGGTACTGAGATTAACCAATACAGGTGAAGTGAGCTCTTTCACCCCAGATTAGAAATGACTAATTTTACAATAACATAAATATAACCTAGCTATCTTATGTTTGAAGAGCACCTTGTGCATTACGGATCGATTTATGTGAAATCCTACATCATTTTTCACCCACCTATCTTGAGCTTCACTCCCATCTTCCCACTGTGTCTACCACTAGATTTACTAGTGCTTGAAGCATATGAGAAGATGACAGGTCCTCATGTATAAAACCCCAGACACCAATGATTTATATTTAACTAATACACTAAAGGAAACCATTTGGGACTTTTTCTAAGTATCCATCTGCAGCTGTTCAATAGCCATTTGGGGAAAGCTTTTATGTGAAGGACAATACAGAAATCTACAGAAGGAAAAGAGTCCGATGTCTTCAAAAATATTTAGGTACCTCATGGGATTATCTTAAACATTCATTGGAACTCTCAAAATGTATTATGTGCTACCCTTCATGATGACTTGAAGCATTCTTAAAATACTGAAACCTTAACCTAATCCTTAAATAACCCAGTTCTACCATTCATGCCTGCATAAAGAAAAAAACATACAGGAACATATTTACAAAGACAATAAAACATAAACTAAAAATGTATATGCAATTTAGAAATAAAAAAAAAGTTTAACAGGTAGGGTTTATAGATTAACATTTTTTTTCAATATTTACTTCAAAAAAAGTCTGCCGCGCTTGTTAATGAACCTGGAATGACCGCTGACCATTTTACATAACAGATTCAAGAAAGTAATTGTTGCACCTGTTAAAAACAAAAAAACACTAGCCTGCCAGTAAAATACTAGCTAGAGTGGTAACTCTACTAAGTACATAACATATAGTGATCAAAAATTGATGAATAACCAAAAAACAAAACATCAAGAGCAAAAGTATTATTGATTCATAATAAAATAAAAGTACTGATTGTTCCCTTAATGTAGACTGGAAATAAAAATAAATAAATGCAATTCAACTTTCTATCACCTTATCACTTTCTTTTCAAAATTTTAACACCACGGAGGGTAGCTTCAGGTCAACCCAAATTTTCAGCAAAGCTCTAGCTAACCATATAGCTTCAGCATATTTAAATATAAATGAACTTTATCCAAAATTGTGCAGTAGTTTTTAAATAGGTCCCACAGGAGCTACAGTTCTGTGACTCAGTGGACACTATAAATTTCTACTAGATACTGAAATAATAATAAGTATATAAAAAATGAATGTGCCAAACATCTACTAATAAATGCAAGATCCAGAAGTAACCACGAGAAATGAAAATAATGAATGGTTACATCAGATTCTGTCATGCCAATATTTTCTTTCATTAAATACTCTCAGTTTTAAGTAACTTCCTAATTTAATCTGTCGCATACCCCTCTTGCCAAGTCCTAATCTTTTCTGTGGTCTCCATTTAATTAAAATTCTCAGCTGCAAAAGTAATGAAAACAACTACAGACACGTATCAAAGCAAAGGAATCCAACGGAGAGCAATTATAGCCTTCCAAAAGATAACTAGCACTATCCCTGTGCTCTGCTTATATACCCCTGTCTTTGTTAGATAAATATCTCGTTATCCAATTTCCAGGAACCGCAAACAAACAAACTACAAAAGCATTTGACATAAATAATAAAGAACATATATTGATCATGATTGAGGCAGTTGATTTTTTTTCTCAGTAGATGTAATATTTTTAAAGAACTCGCCGACAAGCATCAATGGATCCATCCTTTCGCCTAATTTCTTAAAATGGCAGCCGATGCCCCCCCATTGGCTGTTTTGTTCCTGGAATGCACATTATATAAATATTTAAATAATCTTGTGGCACTAGTTGCTTTGAAATGATGCATAGTTTTTTTTTTTCTATTCATGAACTGTTTGGTCAACATATGTGAATCCTTTTCTGTACATTTTTCGTTTATTCAAAATATCTGTTTTGAGACCCAAGTATGATTTTTTTTCTCAAGAACTTGGCTAATTGAGTAAGAGTTGTTGTACTGTTTAATTAGCGGGAGTGAAGGAATAAATCTTTTCTTGATTTTCTCTGCTACCTAGTATCCTTTTAACTGATTACAATTCCATTCTTTGTCATTTTGATATTTTGACTGCACTTTTAATTCCTGACCATTTCCACCCTGACATCACCCGTGCTCTAAAAGAACCTTGTTATAATGGTATAGGAGCAGCAGAGATTGTTCCAGGCCATCTAATTTCATACATTTTACTTGACTGTTGTTTTAAGTGTCTGCATCCCTCAAAATGGAAGAAAATAAATACCGTATTTGCTCGATTATAAGACGAGGTTTTTTTCAGAGCAAATGCTCTGAAAAATCCCCCTCGTCTTATAATCGAGGTCTCTTATAATCTGACCTCAAATTGAGGTCAGATTATAAGACATGGATCCAGGTCCCCAGCAGAGCTGCAGGGGACCTGGATCCCCCTCTCTAGCAGCAGGGGATGTCTGCGCAACGAGCGCAGACTCCCCTGCTTCCGCCCGGCACGACCGCCGGGACTTCTGTGAAGAAGCCAGGTACTTCCGCTTTCGTCACAGAAGTCCCGGCGAGCGTGCCGGGCGGCAGCAGGGGAGGTCTGCGCTCATCGCGCAGACTTCCTCTGCTGCCCCACTAGCCACCAGGGTAAATCGGGCAGCTGGGGGATGTCTGCACGATACGTGCAGATATCCTCCATGCTGCCCGACACGGCAGACTATTATGACGGACCAGCTGTCCGTCATAATAGACTGCCGTGTCGGGCAGCATGGAGGATGTCTGCAAGTATCGTGCAGACATCCCCCGGCTGCCCCCACTAGCCACCAGGGATCAAGGTAAAGGGAAGGGAGGGAGGGGGGCAGAGAGACAGGGGAGGGAGGGAGGGGGAAAGAGAGACAGGGGGAGGGAGGGGGACAGAGAGACAGGGGAGGGAGGGAGGGGGAAAGAGAGACAGGGGGAGGGAGGGGGGCAGAGAGACAGGGGAGGGAGGGAGGGGGAAAGAGAGACGGGGGGACAGAGAGACAGGGGGAGGGAGGGGGACAGAGAGACAGGGGGGACAGAGAGACAGGGGGAGGGAGGGGGGCAGAGACAGAGTCAAGGGGAGTGAGGGGGTTAAGAGACAGACAAGGGGAGGGGGGAGAGAGAGAGAAATGGGGGCAAGGGAAAGAGAGAGGCAGCACTGGCACATAAAAAGAAATAAAAACTAGAAATAAATTTTTTGATATCATAATTTTTTATTAAAAAAGCTATTTACATGTGAATATATACAAGTTTAACTTTTTTCCTATAGGGTAGTCTTATATTCAGGCTTTTAGTTTTTTTCCTAAAGGAATATCCAAAGTTTGGGGGGTCGTCTTATAATCAGGGTCGTCTTATATTCAAGCAAATACGGTATATTAAGAGCGTCATCAATTTTCCACTCAATGATTTCCAGCTAAATTTACTGGAGTCTCTTATAATTAGAGATATTATAGCTAGATCAAATAGCTGAAGCAATGAACACTTAATACCCTAGTATCAAAAATTGGTAAATTAACCACCTATAACTTTTCTATAATATATTTTTTCATAAATAAATTGGATGTGGGAAAAGCTGTGTTATACCTGTATAGGAGATTACAAGCTCTTTGTAGTGAATCTAGCTGTGTTCTAAGGTGCAATCGATGCTCCTTTTGCCTTTTAAGAATTCACTCTCTCAGGGATTTGTATTTCACAGGTATTGTACTTTGAATGCCCTGTACCTTTCCAAGTAACCATATATTATCTGTGATTGTTTCTTCCTATTATGATATTTCATGATTGTACTTATTTTATTGTGTATATTTTTTTTTATGATGCATTAAACATATTCTATATTTTAATACGGTTTTCCTAGACTTTATATCTATTTATCTATTTACTTTACCCTGACTGGTGCCCACTTTCACCTTGTTATTACTTTGTCTCCCCTTCTTGCCTTCTCTTTGAAGATAAGGAACCATGTTCACTGATTGTGGTTAGCGACAGCACCTTTTTCCTTTCTATCCCTCTCTCTATTTTTCATTTATTGGGATTCTCCATCTCAGTTCTTATTAGACTCTTAAAGGCGCAGTCTTAACAAATTTCCACATGTAATCTAAACCTGTAACCTGTGATTTGCTTTGTTAAGTCTAAAAGTTTTTTTTGTGTAAGCTATGAAACTATTACCTCTTTTCTCCCCTCAGTTCCAACTCAGAGAAGAGGAAAGGACTACACTTTGTTGTGTCGCAGGCAGTTGTTCTTTTCTTCTCTGTGGAAAAGATGTCATGGTGGAGCTTACCTCATATTTTGGAATCTAAGAGTTAAAAGGATAAAGGATGCATTTAATTTTAAATGAATCTGTAGCCATAGAATTGGATTCCAGTAGATTGTTTTCTAGAATACTGGCCAAGTTCTGAGCTACTGTTTGTGCAAAGGGTAGAATGGTTTAGGAAATATTCATCACTATAGAGGGGGTGGTTTAACAGCACTTGTAGGCTAAGCCTTTGCTAATCTCTTCAGATGATGGGCTGTTTTCCAGGCATTATTTCATGATTACCACTCAGAAATGTTGGCATCATGTCTGACAGCTTTCAGTGATAAGGTGGTATTGTCAATGAGAGTAAACCTTGCATGGCTTAGAACAGCTTCTATCAGTGCGAGAATGACAACGGTCAACCTTTTCAGACATTTGGGCAAATCTATTAAATGTCAGTGGGTTTGACTAGCAACATAATGGTTACAATCATGTCTTAGGCCTCTTGATGTACCTGCCACATGGAGTATTGTAAGGATTTACCTTTACTGCAAAAAAAAAAGTGAACAAGGCTTCTAATTAGTAGATTTGGGTTTCTGACAGGGGTATATAATCAAACACAAAGTCATGAATTCTTTATAGACAAACAATAGCAGTAGAATGGCCTGGAGTGAGGTATGACTTTCAAAGTGGCATGGTGGTCACCTTTAGAATTTAGAGTTTGTCAAATTTATGATTCATTAAAGCTGACCTGGTGAACTGTAAATATTGCCATTGTGCATTGGAAATGTACAGGAGTAATAGCTAGACCAGACAAGCTCACAGGACTAAATTCAGGAGACCACTCTGCTAGTAGGCCTCCCACACACACAAAAAAAAAGTTTCTATTATGAACAGTATGATCAGGGTGTAGATGGCACTGGTCAAAACTGCTAGTTCTAGCATTCATCTGTACCCTGTGTCTAAACAAACTTTCCTCCTTCGTTTTTTTTCTGTATTTCATACTCTCTTTTTACCCGTCTCTTTACCCTGTTCCTATGTTGGCATTCCCACCTCTTTCCTCTCTGTCTCTCTCTCTATCAAACCCTTCCCCACTCTATCTTTTTCCTCTCTAACCTCTGTTTACCACAGGCTTACCCCTCTCTCTTTGTCTTTCCCCTTTATCAAATTTTGATTTTTGGTTCAATCCAAGCTCCTTCTCTCAAGCGTGTTCCCTGTATATTTTAGCCCTTTAATCTGACCCCTATTGTAGCATTAATTGTGTTCTCTTCCCTTCTTTCCCTTCTTTTCATCATTTCTGTTTTCTTCTTCATTCTATTCCCACAGTCACTATTGTATCACAATATAATATTAGATCTTTTTCCTTGAAAACGTGCTATTGAAAGCACACCAGGCAGATCAGCCGATACCACATTTCATGTAGCTATCATTTATGTTACAGTAGAAGCTTTTTAAAAAAATCCATATTGAACTGCCATGTCCTCCACAATCAGGTAATAAAAATGGTAAATGTCTTTAGCATTGTGTTTTATGAAGTGAGACCAATTCATAATATTTTTTCAACAAAATGGGATGACTTATTAAACAAAATGCATACATCAGATCTATATTTGCTATAATGATGTCTGCAGTAAGGTATGAATTTCTTATAATCTATTATTCATATTTCTGAAGGCTGGCAACTTTTGGCCCATGGGGCAAAAAACTATTTGGGGTGAATTGTGCAATTTCATTAGCCCACCTGTTATCATGAAAGACAGACACAGACACACTGGCAGGACAGATATACAGACTGATATGATACAGAGATTGATGGATAGACACAAAGATCGACAGACAGACACAGATAGATATACTGACAGATAAGCTAGACAGACAAAGCAATTAGATAGAAAGTGCAGCAATAGGACAGGGCTGGCAAGGGGGCAAGAGGGCTGTTCTCTAATATCACTTAATGCACTGGAGCTGCACCACTTGTATACATTATCTGCCAGCAAATCTGTCTTGCATTTTTATGTGTGTTTATCTCTGATAATACCAAGTGGGCTTATGAAGTGGTACTAAGGGTAGCTAAATTATTTTTGCCCTCAAAGCCAACAGTTGACATCCCCAGCCCATTTAGCTAGAATAGAGAGTAGCCCAGGGGGGGGCAATTGTCAGTCCGCCCCACTTGCCAGCTCACCCCTGGAAAAAACCATTTGGTTAACTGCATCCGTTATCAGAAATGTAATGATGAACATTATTTGTTTATAACTGAAACCATAGAAAGATAGTGCCACCCAGTGGTGTAAAATACTATTGCACAATCTTTTGTCTGCTGCTGAGACAGAAAGCAGGTTTGTGCTATGACAGATTCATTAGAGAGAAACCCTATGAGAGACCCAAGCCCATCTTTTTTTAGTAGCTCAGAATTTAGGGTGAGTATGTTGCCATTTTATTCAAGCGTGCATATGTCAAGACTCCACAGGTGGGAATAAAAATGCAAAATTGCATGCATTTTACCAATAGAAATATACTTGCAGGGGCAATGAACTGACTTGTACAAATGTTTAAAAGAAGTGGTCTGCTTATAACGCCAAAAAATTTTTAAATGGCCAAAGAGAGACACTCTTGTTTTTAGTATATGGGATGCTTAGGACAAAGTGTAAATGGCTCTCCAGAATATCCCCTGGAAAATATCAAACACGATGTTCCTTGCAGTTTCAATCAAAAAGGAAAGCGAGATATGCGGATAGTGTGCACTATGTGATAATATAATGACTTTTGACAGCTATAATTGATAATAAACTAACATTTTCCTGAGCAGATTATTTACTGCCCAATTTTGACATCTTGTAACTTATGCAGGTTCTTCCCCAAAACGACTTCCAGGTTTAGATATTACTGGAGGAACGGCCACGACAACCAATAACCTTCTTATTACTGCTTAATCTCAAACAGGTATAACTATACAAAAGAGAAAAGTCAAATAGTGTAAAACTGTGCATTTAATTTGTATAAAAACAGATTGTAAGCCTACTCTTACTCTGGGTTGGTGGACGCTCGTTTTTTGAGTTATTCGGGCTGAGGAAGAATCTAAATCCGTCCCCACCAAGAGTTTACTTTTTACAAATACCTGGCCTGGTTTTTTGTGTGCTGCTTACCCCAGCATGGAATAGAGTAGGCATGTATCTTTTATTTATTTAATGAATACTATTTTTATGTCAAGTGTTTATAAGTAAATACTGCATTTCTTATTGATGTTCTTTACGGATGTGTTAAAAGAAGCTGGAACAGGGACATATCCAGGCCAATGCTGTTATAATCAGCTGCTTTGTAAGCGGAGACAGGATCACCTAAAACCGTCGCTCATTACAGTTGGAGAGGGGAGATTATTGAAAGTGAAACGTGATAAAAGGCTGGCTCTACGCGTCTCATCTGCAGTCTGCAGCATTCCTCAGGAGCAAAAAAAGCAATCAATCCTACACTAATAAAATAGACACCCCTATTCTATATATATCCTAATAAGATAAAAACAATTAAAGTTCCACATGAAATCCAACCAATCACGCAAGTCGAGGTGCGTCCCTGAATGTATGTCCATGCAGGAACAAGGCGTTTCGTGACGGAACAGCGTCACATGCTCAGGGGCATGTTAGCCCTGAGGAAGTGATGCTGTCCAGTTACGAAATTCGTAGGGTGGAGCCCTGAGAATGGATATCTCGCTGAATGCTGCCATTTGCTGAGTGAACCATCCACTTATCTTTTTATAGTTTTATCTGATGTACTTTTCCACCGTTAACATCTTGTGAGTAGCAACATATTAAGCACATGAAAGTGGTCAAGTATGAAACGCACTATGTTGTTCTCTGTTATTATTTTCAGATCACATATTTAAAAGACTCACCCTTGGACGTTTTTCTGAATGGACTTTTCATTTGCACATATTTGGGTACTACTCTGTATCGCTGCTTAACCGCAGAGCTGCTGTATTTGTTTGATCAATCCAGCTATTTTGATATTATCTAGCTTTCTATTACTTTTATTATTTTTATTTATACAACTTCTTTTTATTTTGCTGTTTTATAGTTATTTTTGCCTGTCCATGCATATTGTATGGTTCATTTTTGACATGAGTCCATTTTTGTTAGCTATTTTATGCTTCCAAAACATTTTTGCACGTTTTCTGGCCCCAATCTACTAAGCAGCCTTTTCCAAATCTTTTAATATTTACTCATTGCTTTCACTTTCAACTATATATATAATACCTTTCTATTACAGATGCTTTTTAATATGTTTACTATTAGTTTCTAACTTTCTCTATATTAACTCCCCTCGCTCTTTTTTCTAGAAGGTTGGGAGTGTGTATGTAAATGTAAAAATCCCTTTATACTGTTTTCCTCCATATAGATTAACTATCCAACGTTGTTGACATTTTCTATCTATATCAAACTCAACAAGAGAGAAGACCATCTATCTAACATATTGTTGTTGTTTTTTTAAATGCAAAGTGTAATAATCTGAAAATGAATTTATTTAAGGATAATAGACCAAGAATATAATAAGACTACTTAATTTAACTTCTATAATACAAATCAACAAACAACCTGTAAGGACATGTATGCCCTAGCAGATAATAAGACTGAAGAGTACCTAATACATCAATCAAGAGTAGGCAAGAAAATGAGCACATCGCTGTTTTAATTAGAAATGTTTTAGAAAACAATTGAATGGGCTGCATAGACAAAAATGAAGATTACAGTCTGATCTACCACTGGAAATAGGAAAGGGGCCTTCTGCAGTATATAAAGTGCAGTGATTTTAGATTTCTTGCTTCTCTGGTGGCAAAAGCTGGAGAAGGATTTAGGGGCAAAAAAATGACAGAAAACACAAAAGGTAGAAAGGGGCAGGAAAGAATTAAGAAACATAAAAATCAGCCTGAATACAAGGTAGAGAGTAGTGTTGAGCGAACCCGAACCGCACTGTTCAGGTTTGGATTGTATGTAATGCTATGGGCTTTCTATAAACCGAAAGTCTATAAACCGAATCTCTTTCGGTTTATAGACTTTCGGATTATAGAAAGCCCATAGCATTACATGCATTCTATAAAACTAAAGTCTATAAACCGAAAGAAATTCAGTTTATAGACTTTCGGTTTATAGAAAGCCCCTAGCATTACATACATATACATTGTATGTAATGCTATGGGTTTTTTTATAAACCAAAAGTCTATAAACCGAATCTCTTTCGGTTTATAGACTTTTGTTTTATAGAATGCATGTAATGCTATGGGCTTTCTATAAACCGAAAGTCTATAAACTGAATCTCTTTCGTTTTCGTCCGAAAAACGAATAACGAAAATGCTAAACTAACGAAAGCCGAATGAATGAATGGTTAATAAACGAAAATCATTTGGCCATTCGTCCATTCGTGCTATTGGCATTCTATAAACCGAAATAGAGTCGGTTTATAGAATACCAATAGCATAAGATGCATTCCATAAACCGAAAGGTCGTTCATTATGTCGGTTTATGGAATGTATGTAATGCTATTGGTATTCTATAAACCGACTCTTTTTCGGTTTATAGAATGCCAATAGCACGAATGGACGAATGAGTTTCGTTTATTAACCATTAGTTCATTCTGCTTTCGTTAGTTTAGCATTTTCGTTATTTGTTTTTTGGACGAATGGACGAAAATGCTATTTTCGGACGAAAATGCATTCGTCCGAAAACAAATGCACATGTCTACTACATATAAGCTGGAGTTACCGCACATCACATGAGCTATTCTTAGTGTAGGGAGAGGATGCTGCAGCTGTGAGGGACAGATTAAAAAAAATTCTGGTGTTGAATCTGCAAACGACAGCGGTTATTCAAACTACAGCGATTATTCAAATTACAGTGATTATTTTAGTGGGTGCTATACTATATATTTGTACCCTGCCCTGAGCCCAGTGCCACAGAGAGTGCAGTGCAGTGCAGTGGGCAACATCTAGGCATTTTTAAATACTGCAATTTGTTGGAGTTAAATATTACATTTGCGTCCTGCACTTCATTTCTGAGAGTCAAATAGAACCGTCAAATACTGTGCTTACAGCGCACTTTGAAAAATTCTAATAGTTTTGGGTGGTAAATAGTACATTCCCGTCTTGCGATGCACTTCATATCTGAGAGTCAAATAGAACCGTCAAATACTGTGCTTACAGCGCACTTTGAAAAATTCTAATAGTTTTGGGTGGTAAATAGTACATTGGCGTCTTGCGGTGTACTTCATATCTGAGAGTCAAATAGAATCGTCAAATAATGTGCTTACAGCGCACTTTGAAAAAATCTAATTGTTTTGGGTGCTAAATAGTACATTTGCGTCTTGCGGTGCACTTCATATCTGAGAGTCAAATTGAACAGTCCAATACTGTACTTACTGTGCAAAGCGCACTTTGAAAAATTCTGGCTACCTCCTCCTCCTTCCACCTACACCGCCACGGTCACCGCCTCCTCAACCTATGGGTCACTTAGTATAAACTGAATGAGAATACCCTGCACTCCAACCCTCTCTCAAATGGATAATTCTGTTGATCCTCCTGGCAGCCATGCTTTATATTTAGATTTATGTTCTTCCAAAGCTAAAATCAAAGATTCCATCTAGTGCTATTTTATGGCTCAGCTGTATTTGTAATTTGTATGTGTTTTATGTTATTTTAAGTTATTTCCCTATCCTTGCTTGCAGGGCACTTGTCCTACTCTTACCCACATTTTACTTCCCTTTGCAGCCCTCTAGCCCTTTCCATGACTTTTTTAGAGGCATATTAGTGGCCAAAAGTTTGTGTCCCCATTGACTTCAATGGGGTTCGGGTTCGGGGTCAAGTTCGAGCCCGAACCCGGACTTTTTTCCGAAGTTCGGCTGAACCCGCCGAACCCGAACATCCAGGTGTCCGCTCAACTCTAGTAGAGAGTAAAACAGGGGTGGTTCTACCATATAAGCATATTAATCAGCTATTTAGGGCTCCCACAGCACCTAACTAAGGGAAAACAATTATGGAAAAGAAACAAACAGTTGATATGGGTGGCTTCAGTTTATATTTTAGGACCCCCAAAAAACATCTCTAGAGAGATGTAACTAAAAATATAGCCCTAAAATACAGGGCTAAAGATAATATAAGAGCTGAGGGCATTCGACCATGCTTTTCAGTCTACCCTAGGACAATTTCCCAACTATAAACCATTTATTTCCTGCCTGTTCACTTTGTTTAGATTTGAGATCTTCTGGCACTCAGAGGGTTAATACCATGTGCTGTGCTAACCTTTCTAGCACCTAAAGAGTTAAACCCTCACCCACACTATTCCTGAAATAACAGAGACACCTCTGACCGTCTGAGATTTAAACTGCTGCTCGGCTATATCACTTTCATGACATGCTCTGCCTCCCGAATTTCTCAGGCCAAGTTACTTCTCCTGTCCCCGTTTTGCTCAGCATTGAGAAGAAGCTGCATTTCACGAGATAGAATGACTCCTCAAGGGACTCTGGTGTATGGTATAAGTGACGTACAGGGTACACCGATGTCAGCACATATTCTCTGACTATATATGGAAATGCATAGCAGTGGTTTATCAGGGCTTCAAGAGAATGTGACAGCTGAAAGGCAGACTCCACTGCTGTTATCCAATGCAACTCAAACTACTAACAGACCAAAGTGTGTGAATGTAAAATGAAAAAAAATCCTGTGCACAGTGAGAGGTTATGTTTTAAAAGCAATGCTGGGAAAAGTTCTAAAAATGGAACAATCAGCAAGAACATTCCATTGGTTTCCATGGTGAAAATGCTCGAGTCTTAGAAAATGTTGCATATTAAGGTTTAGATGCGAGAAAGCCCATAGTTGCCAACAATTTTGTATTTGCAGGAACAATTCCTGGCATTATTGCCACCTATGCTATACCCTGTGCCCAAGCAGCATTTGATTTAAACTATGTGGGGATAAATGCATTGTCTAAATGTCAAAAAGTGAGCTCCAGAGATTCTGGCCTATACCAGGTATGCCTGGAGGTATGTTAAGCTACATCACATTACTTTGCCGTGTCCCAGGATCCTCTGCCGTGATGGTAAGCCTCACTGTGATTAATCAATTAGCAAAAATGGCCCATAATATATGAATAATTAATTTATGAGAATTTCAAAAGCCATATTTAACCCTTTAAGGACCAGGGATTTTCCTGGGCCAAGGACCAGAGCGTTTTTCAATTTTTAATACGCGGTTTTTGAAACATAATTTTCCTCTCTCTCATTTAACGCACCCATACAAGTTATATGTTGTTTTTTAAAGGACAGTTAGAGCTTTCTTTTGATACCCTATACATAAAAATGATTTACATTTTAGTATTAAAAAATACATATAAAAAGTATTTCCCCATTATTTTCCCAATAATAAGCTACACAACTAGTGCAACACTAACCCACTTATCCCCCCTAATTAACTAACTAATAAAAAAGAAAAATATTGGTTCCCAAACCCCCTAAACAAAAAAGACAGAAAAAAAACTCTAAAGAGTGCGATGCCAGATCCGTAAAAATCATGCAACAGGCATGCAGGGGTTAAATTTTATTAAATAAATATATTAAAATTACCTTTATTTATTAAAAAAAAACTTTATAAATTGTAAAAATAAAAAAATCTGTTAAAAAAAATCTAAATGAGGGCCATATAGTGGAAGGAAACTGATCACAGTTAAAAACTGATCAGCAATGAAAGGGTTCATTTTTTTTTTTTTTATGTTATTAATTTATTTTTACTTACAGGTCACTCTCTGTGCTTCACTATAAGAATGTGAAGCACAGAGCGTGAATTAGAGGCAAAGTCAGTGTGTGAACACACTGACTTTGCATCTAATTTGCATGTTATCACGGTGATCACTCAATCACAGCGATCACATGCCCGGAAATGCACGGATCGGGTCCAGGAGCTTTGCCTCGGGTGCGAGGCTTAGCCCTGGACCCGTTGCAGACTAGCTGGCGGTGCCCACGGAGCGCACTGCCGGCTAGACTGCATGACGAGTTAACTCGTCATAAGGTCGCTAATGCTGCGGCTCTTATGACGAGTTAACTCGTCATAAGGTCGCGAAGGGGTTAATTACAATGAAAAATCAAACCTAAATTAAATACCCTGCTTTGTTTTGTAATGCACTGGGGAATCCAAAAAATTAGCTTAATTCTTTTTGGAGCACCCTTCTTTAATACACCTAGTGGACTTTATCATGTCAGACAACACAAAGCCTGCTGTTGATGAACTACAACTCTCACAAGCCAGCTATCATTATGCCATACATGTTAGCTGAGAATGATAGACGCCATAGTTTGGTAGAGAATGAAGGTTTCATCAAGAGTCCTTAGGTTTGTCTGTTGCCTGCTAAACTCCACGCAAAACACTTGACCTCCAGGTTGGGGCTTACCATTAATGTTCATCCCTGTCTGGATCTATTTGCTTTAAGGGTGTATATTTTTTGTATACTTTGAAGAACCTTGCCTTTTTGGCCCAGCTCCGTCTCACCGCACCTGAACTGGCACCTTCCTCTCCACAGGGGAAGAAGAAACAGGAAAGTAGGACAACGTCTGGGACATCTTGCTTTTCTTTTTTCTCCGGAATCAGGTACATTGTACCCCCCCTCATTCTTTTTTAGGGTCCCCACCCGCCGGCCATGGGTGGGGACCGGGGGGGGACACTAGGTCTGCCCTCTTATTCTTTTTAGGGTACCCACCCGCCGGCAATGTGAGGGGACGGGGGCGGGGGGTATTTTACTAGTGACTGGGCAGCAATAGCTGTCCAGTCACTAGTAATTTTATATTTAAGGCGATATTAATCGCCGAACTCCAACCCGGACATACAGTGGAATGTCCGTGTTCGGGTCCAGGGTCCAAAAATCGTAGTGTTCGGTACGAACCCGAACTTTGCGGTTTGGGTTCACTCAACACTATTGATTACCAAACAAAAATTGTTCAATCCAAAAATAACCACCAAGTGACTGAAGCCCAGTTAGCAGTACATTCTCTTTTTTCTTTTTTACATTGTGCACCTGCCCACATAAATGCCACCAAGATACTGGTAGCCTACATAGTAGATTGGTTAACTCCTAATCTACAATTTGTATGTTAGATGAAATTGGCCCAAACTGATCTCTCTTCCAAGAAGTCTTTACAATCACATGCTTACAGAAACCAATAATTCAGCATCCACGGGATTTGTGGACATGGAAATAATATGTGATATTACTGACACCCACTGTCTTAAGCCAGGGCTTTAATTCAATCAACTTAAGTTGATGCTGATCTAGAGCATCAACTGACTCTGTGCCCTTTTATAGCGGGCATGTGTTTATAGCAAGTAGAGGAATTTCCAATGTAAATGATGCCCATCCTCTTGGGTGTTCTAGACTCACAAGTATAAATAAACTATGCTTTCTGATTTTCTTCTAAAGGTTATTTATTTCCTCAGTAGATTTAAAATTTGGTGGATGGTCCCATAATACACTGTTTGCAAGCTGCCTACTGCATAAGGAACTGGTTAGAATTTTTTTCATGCATGCTTCCATGCATCCCCAGGTGTTATCTGGGATTTTTTTTAGATAAATGTAGACAATCTCAGGCTCTTCCCTAATTTATTTCATTGAGAACGGCCTAACCTACCAAAAAAGCTGCCATGCCAGTGCCAGAGTCAAGTTTATGTGCTGTGATGTAACAGAAAAGGAGGGTTTGGGAGGGAAATAATTGATCAGGCAGATCAGTTTATTTGCGTTTGTTTTATATGATATGGTACTTTAGTATCTAAAAATATTTTTTTTCAGACACTGTAGATTATATTGTTTTAGGAATGAATAACAAAGTTATAAAAGTATAATTAAAAGGTTATACATATGTCATGCTTCTCCTAGGTAAACTCAACAGTTATCTTAATGCATGTGGGTTTTCTCACCCCTGTGTCTCACCGCTGAGACACCGGCGGTCTGGCGGTTGGCGCACGCGGACAGTTTCTCAGCCATGGGGCAACTCATCTTCACTTGTGTTTCTATATTAGACTATGTATTCTATATTAGAAGCACAAGTGAAAAATAAAGTTTAGTTGTCCTTTAAACATATACAAATCCGATATATCTCAAAAATAAACAATCATCTACGAAAAAAAAATCTTGTTCTCTTAAGATTAAAGCCTTACCTGTTTAATGATAACATGTCAACTTAAAAATATATTTAAAAAGTGTCAGCATTATAATCAATAACAGTTCCTTAGCCCAAGTTACATGTCAGTGTGATTAGATCATTTTTTCCAGGGACCATTGCCATTATAAATGCTTCTCTAATTTAATTCCTTACTGAATATTTCTGCAACCTGACACTCTAGCTGAGCAACATTTACCACCTCATCAGCTTGCAGAGAGTCTGGATTTACCCAACGCATTCTGAGCTGTCCAAGTGTACCCAGCAAGACCTCTACACATGCCAAGTTACATTCTTCAAATACAGTACATGTGATCACCACTTGCCCTCCTTGCAGTTTTCTCTTGGTTTATTTTATCCTGGTTAATGAAACACTTTATACGTATTACTCCATCACTCAGTCAGGACGTTGCATCACAAGTCACTGGATGAATCAATTAGAGT
This sequence comes from Pelodytes ibericus, assembly GCA_036172795.1. NCBI lineage: Eukaryota > Metazoa > Chordata > Amphibia > Anura > Pelodytidae > Pelodytes > Pelodytes ibericus. Next base: position 147,281,069 of record CM069862.1, read on the forward strand.
CCTTGTTGTACTAACTTGATTTCATTGAGGGAGCAGTAAAGCCATGTTGTTTTTTTTTATTTATTTCCTCCAATACGTAATATGCATTGGGATCTGACTCACTGACCACAACATCAATGAATGAACATTGTGACAGTGTGTACACAGTCATCAGGGGTGAGCACCATGCATTCTATATGGCAGCTAGGATTAGCAGCTAACCCTTTCAGTACCACATCCACGCCAACAACAGTGAATCCTGGTAGATGGCCTTGGGTGTCTAGGTCATAGAAATGGCTATAATAATTAAGCATTTTCTAGAATTATTTTGCTTGTTTATCTAGGGCAAAATCTTTTTTTGCATCCAAGAAGATTTGTTTTCCATTTCAAAACCGAATTGGACACTACGTCAATGTGTTGGGATTATTTTACCTTATTTTGGATCAGCATCAGCAAGATGAACTTGGGAAGGGTTAATGGACTTAATGGACTTAAGGCGATTGTAAGGTAAAGTTCTAAAAGTGGAGCAGTCACCATGGAAACCAATGCAATGTTCCAGTTGATTAGACCACTGCAAGAACTCTGCCTCAGAATTGAGTTTTATTTTTTTTTTAAACTGACTATTCAAAGAAGAAGGAAATTCAAGCTTCAAAAATAGGACACAATATCCAGAAATAAACCTAAGGGGAAAATGACTTAAATGTGCGTCCAACATTTCTCCAGTTTACACACTGTATTGTATTGTTATGTAGTGTTTCATTTGTTTGCTACAATTTATTAATTGTTCCACTATCTGGTAATTAATGACTATATATCGATTAGTACCATTTAGATGAAACACCCTTAACTCAAGTATTGTCACATAATGCACAAGAGAGTCAAAATCATACAAGCTTATTCTATTTTTGGAGCAATGGATCTGCCTGTGAAACCTGATATAGAGCCCACTATGGCCAAGAACCATCAATTCATCAAATGCCCATGTCTGTCTCACTTGCAAGTGTCACTGTCCATTGGCTTGAAGGACAGTTTTTGCCAACTGCAATATTATATATTTATAAATCATACATGCTTGTAAATTTAGCTTGGTTCGTTAAACTCGACTCTTGGGTCAGATCTTTTTTGTATTTAAGGTACTTTATTTTTACAGGTTGAGGATCCCTTATCTGAAGATCCAAAATGACCCAAAATCGGGAAAAAGAATTTCGGATATGGGTCAGTTCAGATAAGGGATACTCACCTCCCTGTCGCCTCAGGTGTGAAGTTCCTTTGCTTCTATTTCGCGGGCACCAGAAATTTGGAGTTCATGGGAAATGTAGTACCCAGATCGCGTCGAAGGATCACATTGAATTTAGGTAATGTAGATCGTTTATAGGGCTGGTGCTGCCAATAACCATAAATATATGTAATCTGAAATGCTACCCAACCTGTATTAAAGCATTTCTATTACATTACATTAACATTTATTTATATGGCACCAGCAATTCACGTAGCACTGGGTACAGAGCATAGAGAGAACAAACTGATACATGAGGTAGAGAGCCCTGCTAGCAAGCTTACAAGCTAGGGGGAATAGGGTACATGAAACAAATAAGGGAGTGAAGAGGACAGAGGGAATGTAGTTGTAGTAACAGTTATGTAGATGGTTGGCACTAGGTGAGTTTGCCCAAAGATTAATTGTGTGTGTTCTAGCTGGATCAGTTTTAAGCTATCTGATATTAACAGTCAGGGGCGTTGCTAGGTCTCCAAAAGATCTGGGGCTGGAGTCTGTGATAGATTTATTAGAAGTGGATTAAATAAGCTCACATGCCTAGGCGGCATACAGACTGATATAATTGATGCCAATGAGCAATAGGAATATATGGGTATATATCAGGGCTCAACAAATCCTGCATGGCACAGACCAGGCTAGAATGAGGTATAGCAGCCAGGAGGGGGACATATTGATAGATGCACTTTTTTTATCGTAAACAACAACAAAATTGCTGACTTGTGTGTAAGTGTATGTGACTGACTGTGTGTGTGTGTGTGTGTCTGCCTGTGATTGACTGTATGTGTCTGTGACTGATTGTATGTGTTTGTGTGTCTGTTACTGACTGTGTGTGTGTCTGTCTGTGACTGACTGTGTGTGTGACTGACTATATGTCTGCCTGGGACTGACTGTATGCATGTGTCTGTATGTGTGTGTGTGCCTGTCTGTCTGTGACTGACTCCACATCAATAAAACTCACAGTAATGGGCAAATGTGTAGGCATAACACAGACTCCACAGCAATAAAACTCACAGTAATGTGCAATGTGTGAATATAACACAGACTCCACCGCAATAAAACTCACAGTAATGTGCAGTATGTGAGTATATCACACACTCATGCTGCACATTACTGTACCACAGTACACAATAAGACTCACAGCACGCAAGAAACTCACATTACTCAAAGTTACACTTATACACATAAATACACAGCCACAAATACACACATATACACATGCAGCCACACATACACACTTGCACAGTTACACATACATACACACACCCTTACACACAGAGACACACAATCCCACTTACACACACCAACTTACATTACACACACACTTGTATGTGAGCAAATTCCCATGATTTCAAAATAACTGAGCATACATAATGTTTTGTATGTTGCATACACCATTTACAAGACTTTGAGAAAAAAAGTAGACCAACAGTCTTACAATATGCCATAATATAGGGGATATCACCCCCCCCCCCCCCCCCCACACACACACACACACACACACAAACACACACACACACACACAGACACCCATCCTTACACCCCCCCCCCACATAGATATCCTTACACAAACAACCTTACACTCACACACTCTCTTACACACACACACACATCCAGACAACCTAAAACAGACACCCTTATACACACAGATGACCTTTCCCACACAGATATTCTGCCACGCAGACACGTGTGTAAACCTGCAACTCTCACACGCACATCATAAGTATTTTTTTTTTAAAATAAAAAGGGGTCAAAAACCTACCACCAGCCTCATAAAAGAGAGAGGTGCAGGGAATTGAGATGGGATTTTAACTGAATGGGAGAATTTTTCCAACTCTGCACCTTTAGCCTTAATTTTGAAATTCCCATCTCACTTCCCTGCAATTCTCTCTTTCATGAGTAAAGCCCATAATATAATGAGCAGCACATTCATTCATAATGTATGGGTTTAATAATATAACGTGGTAAATGGGATTTTAATGCCATGTTTATCGACTTTTATTGCCATGAATATAAAGACTATATATAAAGATGAATCACTATTATTTATATTGAATGTGATAATCAAGTGTGAAAATAAAAATAATATGAAATGCTAGCATTGTTTCACATTTGAATCACATTTAATATGAATAATAGTAATTAATCCCATTTTCTCCTAGTAATCTCACTGGGATTCACACTCTGCCACTCACACACACTCATAACTCTGCCACTCACACTTTCACTCTCACACACTTACACTCTGCCAATCACACAGTCATAACTCTTCTGCTCATGCTTACACTCACACTCACACTCATAACTCTTCTGCTCATGCTTACACTCACACACACACTCATAACTCTGCTGCTCACACGTATACTCTCACACATTCTGCCACTCTTACACAGATACGCACACACTCATAACTTTGCCACTCATGCTTACACTCACACACACACTTACATTCTGCCACTCACACACATAATTCTGCCACTCACGCTTACTCTCTTCCACTCACACCCACTTACACTCTGCCACTCACATACATACACATGCACACTCATAACTCTGCCACTCACACTTACACTCAATTCACACACACTTACTCTCTTCCAAACACTCACACTCTGCCACTCACACCCAGCCACTCACACACATACAAGTGCACACTCATAACTCTGTCACTCACACCCACTTACACTCTGCCACTTACACATATACACATGCACACTCATAACTCTGCCACTCACACCCACTTACACTCTGTCACTTACTTACATACACACTCATAACTCTGCCACTTACATACATACACGTGCAGACTCATTACTTTGCCACTCTCACTTACACTCTGCCAGACTCACATTCAAAGCTTGAGGGGGCAGAGTTGTGCATGAGGGGCGGGGCTGAGCTTGAGGGGGCGGAGTCTGGTGCTGTCCAGCATCCAGATTGCAGCATGCAGAGGGCGGACCGAGCAAGAGGGGGCGGGGCCTAGCATGAGGTGGCATGGTCAGACCATCCGGGGCTATGGAGGGGAGATTCGGGGCTTCAGCCCCAGTAACCCCCCCCCCCCTAGTGGCGCCACTGTTAACAATGATTGAGGACAGCGAGAGGTAGGTGGAATTAGCTAGAACCCTGCTCGCAAGCTTACAATCTAGAGGGAATGGGGTCCATAAGACCATAAGGGACATAAGGGATTGAAGAGGTCAGAAGAATCGAAGTTGTAGTAACAGTAGTGTGGATGGTTGGCACTAGGTGGAATAGGCCAAAAATGAATTATGCGTGTTCCAGCTAGGTGGGATCAGCTAGAGGTAAATCAACTGGTATACTAGTTGGATGGGTAGTAAGCTTTATTAAAGAGATGAGTTTTGAAGGACTTTTTAAAGTCTGAAGGAAGGAGAGAGTTGGATACTCTGTGCAAGAGAGTTCCAAAGAGAGGGAGCAGCTCAGGAAAAATCTTGGAGGCGCGAGTGGGAAGAGGTGATGAGGTAGGAGGAGAGCTGTAGTCCCATTGAGGAGCGCAGAGGTTGTGCATGGAAGTATTGGTTCACAAGGGAGGCAATATACGGAGGGATACGGAGGGGCCGAGGAGTGGAGTATTTTAAATTTGATCCTAGAGCAGACGGGGAGCCAGTGGAGGGCATTGCAGAGGGGAGCTGCCGAATAAGACCAACGAGCAAGAAAGATGAGTCTTTCAGCTGTGTTTTGAATAGATTGCAGGGGAGAAAAACAAGCCAGAGGTAGTCCAGTTAGAAGGCTGTTAAGGCTAGAGATCACAAGCGAGTGCACTAGTATTTTGGCGGTCTCTATGCTGAGGATGGGCGAATGCGTGCGATGTTCCTTAGGTGCAGACGACAGGATTTGGCTAAAGACTGAATATGAGGAACGAAGCAGAGATCAGAGTCAAGACATCCAAGACATCAGACACAGTCAGCTAGTATGATTGTAGCATTTTCAATGGTGACTGTGAAGCCAGGTGTATGGACAGAGTTTGAGGGAGGGAAGATGATCAGCTCCGTTTTGGAAAGATTAAGTTTAAGGTAGCAATCAGAAATCCAAGAGGAGATGGCTGACAGACACTCAACTACACATGACATAGATCTGGGTAGATCTGGGTGTCATCCGCATACAGGTGGTATTGGAAACCAAAAGAGCGGATGAGTTCTCCCAGAGAGGTGGTATACAAGGAAAACAACAGCAGGCCAAGGACCGATCTATCTAAAACATCTACATACACCTTTTCCCAGAATTGCTATTTATATGTATCCTCCTTTTGTATCATTCTGCATACCTCTTTTATACGTCCTGGAAGCCACAGATTTAAGAACCATAGATTCCCATAATCATACATTAGTTATTTTTAGAATGAAAATCTGTGCAGTTTTTTTGTATTCAGATTGGATTCTCCATTCTATGCTCCTCTCTACTTCTGCTGTAATTCCTAATACGTTCTAGTTTATCACTGTACTCTGAAGTTTATATTGGCTCCTATTCATCCAGCACTGCTTACACTTAAAATAACAAGGAACAAACACAACCTGGACTTTATCATCCATCGGAATGCAGTGCTCAGCTCCAACCCTGCAACATCCAATGCTTCCATAACTCACAAAAGAATTTCCCCACTAAGGAAACCTTTTTGCACAGCTCTCCTGATATGTTTAAACAAGAATACCTAAGTTGAACTTATATACATTGTAACTGCAAACCGCAGGCTTGTGCAACCACTATCATTTTGCTGACTTCAAATCCATGTTATAACTAATCCACATCACGTATATCATGACCCTTTCTTTATCTACTATAGAACATACTGTCCTTTGGATTCTGCCTCTCTCTTAAGACCTGACGACTGGTCTAAATTTGTAAGCAGAGTTCCATTCAACCTGCACAGAAAGGTTACAATGGGGACTGGTGAGTATTTCTTTTTTTAAGAAACATACTTTGTAGGAAATCGAAATATTCAGGAGAGAAAGGTGATTTTTCACAAAATGTCTCTTCTTTTGAATTAGGTGTTGATATCAAGAATGTACTAATGGAGGCATTTCACCTATACTGTCACCTATTAGAACCTTATGAACCATTATACCATGATTTAAACTGAATTTTAACTAGTTTCAAAATGAGTGTTCTACTCCATCAAATACATTAGGGACAAGTAAGACACATAGTTGGATTAAAAAAATTTGGGCAGTGGGGGAAAAGTGGAAAATTAGTGGCTCATCCCTAAAACAGGCTAGATCTGAGCAAATGTGAGTTCAATGTTGGCAAAACTAAATTACGGCAAAAAATGTGGTGTCTTTGACTGTCTAGTTAAAACCAGCACTGGAGGGGGAAAAGACAAGTTTTCTTATAAAACCTGGGCATCCAACTGTGGCCCTCCAGCTGCTGCTGAATTAAAAATCCCATAATTCTCCCCTAGCTTTCTAGAATGGAAGAGAATGATGGTAGTTGCAGTACTGAAACAGCTGGAAGGTTAGGTAGATTATTATTTTCTTTTTTTAATGACCCCGTTCCGCTGGGCCAAAGATGAGGACTCAAGGGCATCGCGGATCATCACTAGACATTTTAAAAAGGTATGTTTTTCTTCACAGAACACCCTTTGTCTGCCAGGAGAGTTGGCAGTGATTCTTAGCACACAAAGGGTGGATTTCTTTTACATGTTGGATAATTTGTATCGAATAATTTCCTCCTGCTTGGGAAAAACAGAGGTGGGGGTAAGTGGGGAATTTTTAATAATTTATTTTTATTTATTTGAATTTTGGTTTGGTGCCAGGGGCACTTCACTTGGGTAACCCATCGGACTTTTCTTTCTGCATTTGTATCCATTTTTTGTATTACTCAGCCTTGTTACAATGCAGCCGCCCATCCCATGTGTTCCCTATTAAGGGTTAATAATGTATAGGGGTGTATATAAAAAATACCCTTTTCTGTCTCATTAGAGATTTTTGTCAGAGGCTCAAATAAGCAAGGTGAATGGTTAGAGTTAGGACCCACCTAGGGGGGGTCTGCCTTGACGTTGTCAGGTGGGCTCATCCTCTCATGGCCATTGGAGGTAACTAAAAAACCTCCATTTGTTTTAAAAATACATAGGGATAAAGGAGAGAGCGCAGGTAACTTGTGTTTCTTTGGTTTTTACTATATATTGGGGCTGATGTGTACTGTAGTCGTTGCAGCCGCCCAGTGATGGGAGTGAGCGCAGGACTTTTCTTTCTGCATTTGTATCCATTTTTTGTATTACTCAGCCTTGTTACAATGCAGCCGCCCATCCCATGTGTTCCCTATTAAGGGTTAATAATGTATAGGGGTGTATATAAAAAATACCCCTTTCTGTCTCATTAGAGATTTTTGCCAGAGGCTCAAAGAAGCAAGGTGAATGGTTAGAGTTAGGACCCACCTAGGGGGGTCTGCCTTGACGTTGGCAGGTGGGCTCATCCTCTCATGGCCATTGGAGGTAACTAAAAAACCTCCATTTGTTTTAAAAATACATAGGGATAAAGGAGAGAGCGCAGGTAACTTGTGTTTCTTTGGTTTTTACTATATATTGGGGCTGATGTGTCCTGTAGTCGTTGCAGCCGCCCAGTGATGGGAGTGAGCGCAGGACTTTTCTTTCTGCATTTGTATCCATTTTTTGTATTACTCAGCCTTGTTACAATGCAGCCGCCCATCCCATGTGTTCCCTATTAAGGGTTAATAATGTATAGGGGTGTATATAAAAAATACCCCTTTCTGTCTCATTAGAGATTTTTGCCAGAGGCTCAAAGAAGCAAGGTGAATGGTTAGAGTTAGGACCCACCTAGGGGGGTCTGCCTTGACGTTGGCAGGTGGGCTCATCCTCTCATGGCCATTGGAGGTAACTAAAAAACCTCCATTTGTTTTAAAAATACATAGGGATAAAGGAGAGAGCGCAGGTAACTTGTGTTTCTTTGGTTTTTACTATATATTGGGACTGATGTGTACTGTAGTCGTTGCAGCCGCCCAGTGATGGGAGTGAGCGCAGGACTTTTCTTTCTGCATTTGTATCCATTTTTTGTATTACTCAGCCTTGTTACAATGCAGCCGCCGATCCCATGTGTTCCCTATTAAGGGTTAATAATGTATAGGGGTGTATATAAAAAATACCCCTTTCTGTCTCATTAGAGATTTTTGCCAGAGGCTCAAAGAAGCAAGGTGAATGGTTAGAGTTAGGACCCACCTAGGGGGGTCTGCCTTGACGTTGGCAGGTGGGCTCATCCTCTCATGGCCATTGGAGGTAACTAAAAAACCTCCATTTGTTTTAAAAATACATAGGGATAAAGGAGAGAGCGCAGGTAACTTATTTTTCTTTGATTTTTACTATATATTGGGGCTGATGTGTACTGTAGTCGTTGCAGCCGCCCAGTGATGGGAGTGAGCGCAGGACTTTTCTTTCTGCATTGGCACCATAGTGCCTATTTTTTTTTAAAAATTTAGAAGCCAGGGTTAATTGTGCAGCCCCTGGCCCATGGGCGTGGGGGGATTTAAATATGTCTGGGTCTAGGTACATAGGTGCATATTGCTGGTCCTTGGTCTAGGAGGGTAGATCATTTTATTGTCAGGGGCTGGGGCATTTCACCAGTCCCTAGCCTCAGAGGTCCATTATATATATTTTATTAAGGGGCTATGTGAATGTTGACATCTCGCATTCCGTGGTGTGACATAGTCTTGAGAGTGCAAACCTCTCAGAGTCCAAACGTGGCACGAAGATATGCACATTGTGTGAACAGAGCAAAATGTAGGTGGACAGAAGCTATTGGGATCTATTCATCGAAACAGTGGATTGTTGTGAATTGACAAAATATGGTGAAAGTCAAGCATGAATGGCTGGAGTAATGATATGATGTTGCATATAATACATCCCAAGAAGCATTTCTGTCCCTGAGATACATCTATATTACACTGAAAACGTTGAAAATAAGTCTGTGAGTGCATAGTATTATTGCTCATCTGATTATTTTTTGTAACATACTAAACTATTGTACATATTTTTCTCTTTTTTACATTTTACTGGATTGATTACATCTGGTGGCACCTGTTAACCACAACTTATAAGGTTGTATTCTGTGATGGAGATTCTTTCTGTTTGACAATTAAATTATGCGGACTATATACACCATACTATTTTTATGGTGAATTTTTCCTGTTAATAAATGTATATTTATATAGTACATATATTTTATATTGAGATATACATCATAAAATACAGCCAAGAATCACACTCAGAGCACATTTATATAATAGATAGTCAGAACCTATTAAACACTACTATAATATATTTTATATTGGCAATTGATTGGCAATAAGTTGTGAGATATAGTATATAAACATTTTTCAAGGACATACTTGAAAACTAAGGAAATCTCAATGTATCCTTCCAGGTAAAATATGCTATGAATAAATAAATTACATGGTGAGAACTCTTTACATCTATATCTGTACATAATATGTTATATAGACAAAAGAACTACCCAGAGCTCTGCATTTAAAATGTAGACCTACTCGTTGGTTAACCCTTTATATTTTCTGTACCCCCATTATCTTTGAAAATCTCTTCAATAAAAATTGAATTGCATGTTTGTCTTACCTGACTGGTGGTGTCACATTTCTTTCACAAGTAAAGGTATAAGAAATGCATTTGGGGGTAAGGTGGAGGGGAACATTTTGATAATTCCTTTGACAGACAGAGATTTTATCAATGCATTTTACTTTGCAACCCTCTGGTGCTAAAGGATAAAAAATATAGTATTTTCAAACTTTACCTGGATGCTGCGATCTCGGATTTTTGCCGAGCAATTGCTGCTGCTCTTTGTGCGCCTTCAATACTTCTGTCTACTTTCTGCCTAATCTTTGCACTCTTTAAGGGTATTACTCGCTTCTTCATTCCTTTAATGAAAACATTGTTCCTATACTTTCCTTCTTCTTTACGTCCATCTGTAAATGTTGTACAACCATAACCATGTCTTAGGTTGTCCAACCATTCTCCCTCGTACTTCAACCCACTTGAACGCTCGCTGATTCCAAAGCCTGATCTTTTGTCATTCTTCCATTCACCCATGTAGACCTCGGTGGTCGTGGCATCAATATCTGACTCAACTGGTGGAAATTCTTCTGATTCCGCACCATCACCAAAACTCACCGTGGAGTTAGCATCACTTGCTGCAGAACTCACCCCACTTTCACTTTTCAAGAAGCTTAATTTGCTTCTCTGTGAGGAAAGAGAGGTTTTTGAATCAGATTTCTTAAGCTTGCCCAGCAAAGAACCTCTTCTAAAAAGACCTTTCTTCTTCCCCTTGAGAGAATCAAGGTCAGAGTAAAGCGAAAGGGCAAATCCTCCACGGGAAATGGTGGGCGCCACAATATTATCTGGAGAAATAGAGATGGTGTCATGTTGTACCAGAGTCCCATTGCTATGTTCACTTCGAAGTGATGTTAAGGAGGTTCTCAGAGGGGATCGAACCACAGCAGCCATTCCATAGGGTACACTCTGGCGAACGCCATAACCGTGCCTCATGCCATTCGTGAATTGTCCCTGGTACGTTCCTGAAAAGAAAACACAAACTCTCTATTAATTCACTCTCATTCAGTTTACAATTTGCTTGCAGAAATATTTCAAAAGAACCGACTGAGTTACTGTCAAGTAACTTAAAGTGACTAACACGTAGTAATATGTTCATGACCTGAAAAAAAGAACTTACAAGGCCTATCAGGAAAATGTGATAATGGTCAACTTTTGAAATAATACATTATACTACCACATACTTCTCAATATTTAAACCTGCCATAAGTGGGACAGTCACCTTGAAGCAGGCATGATTAGCTACTGTGTATGTAGTTGATTGGCCAAGAAGCATCCTATATGGTGTTTAACCCCAAGCTTCTGCTTTTAGCAGGACAGATCAAAGGATGCTAGCATTTTAGACTACATTATTGTGCCTGTATCACTTTTTCCTTCCTTATAATACCTCCCATTTTCATCTCCACGGCCAAGGTTGATATTCTCATCTAATCCATTGACTGTTGTAAAAGTATTTGTTTTCTGGGTAGAGCAATAATGTAGCAAAGTAATGCAAAATGTACTGTAAATTCTGTAGGTGCACAATTAGATGTAGGTGCTTAAAATCAGATGAAATAAAGCAACTGGAATTGCCCATTACCAAGTATACCACTGCAGTTACTTGTATAGAAAATATGAAAAGAAACTCTAAAACATATGGACTTCCAGGCCATAGCTAGGAACTTGCCTCACTTGACCTGGAGTCCACAGGATTGACAGCTGCTGGCCTGCTAACAGGTCAAACCTTTTGCCTGCAGAAGAGGAACTTAGGTCTGCTTACTCTTAGCTTGACTCTATTCTCAGGGCAGCCTTCTCACTTTTTGATCCAACTAACGCTTTTTTCAAGTCTCCTCCTGTTTTCAGAAGATGACAGCAGTTTTTCACGGAGCATGACCAGATGAAGAGTTCATGCTATATATAGCTAAGCTAAGAGCGCAATGTGGTAGGAGCTTCTACTCTATGTCTCTGTGTAAGGAGTGGTAAACACATGGAAATACTAGTAAAAATTACATATTGTGTAATAGTAACTATTAACATCATTTTGTTACTCTTATCCTTTACAAAATATCACGTGGCGTCACACGGGTTGATGTCACCCAATGCAGTAACTCATGATGACCTCCTACCAAACCAGACCATGGACCTCCTCCTGTAACAGACCAGGAAAGTTTTTTGTACTAATATTACTCATAAATCGTACTTCCCATTTTTCACTGGGCATAATAGCAATAATAGTGACATAAACAACCAGCAAAAATACACTTTTAAATGACAATATGATACGTACAGATTTAGTACCTAGATTGCACACATAAGGACTTGCCCCAGCGCCCAGATTGCACACAGACCCATGACTTGGCCAGATTGCATCCACAGTGCTTACCCAACACCCAGATTGCACTTACTGTGATGACCTCTCAGAGTCTGAACACCAGCAGGTCACTTGACCTGCAAGCTCTGACTTCTGCATACATCTGGCGAGAATGAGAGGCTACCTGCCTTTCCTGCAGAGAGAAGGCTGCTGAGGGGAGATCTTTTGCTTTCCCCAACCAGCACCTTTGGCAGAGAAGGCACTCTCTGGGGTGTCACCCCCTCTGATGTGTCAACCCGCGCTGTACGCATCCCCAAGGAATTATAAGAAAATATCTTATTATGTTTTTAAAATAGTTGTGATTCATAAATGTCACATACTATTTGCATTAGCTACATGTTAATAAAAAAACATTTCAAACAACCAGAAATTTATAACTTATTGTTGTTGAGTCTTTTCCTGAATATGTGATGACCTCATTGTATATTTAATGGTATCCAAATACTTTGTGTGATTGAAGATGCAGGGCCACTGTACATTTCCAAAAAACAGGCTGAATTCCCAGCACTGCAAGATAAATATTGGTAACTCATTAGGTGCCAGAGACCAAAGCTCTCAAAGAGAGGAAGCTTCTCACCTGGTGCATGTTGTATTCTTGTAGTCAGTTCAAACTGAGTAGTATTATGTTACTTTTAAAACTGTGCATGAGTTTTTCCTTTCTCAATATCGTGAATATAATTTGAGGCCAACGTTAAGTGTACTGGTACAAGAAGTACAGCCAGTATTTTTTTTTTTTTTTTTATAAAAAGGTGGCAAGCTTACTTGGTATTATGAAGATGAGGTTACATTGTGTTAGAACATCACAATTTTTAAAGAACTCAAAAGAAATATCCAACCACTACATACAAATACGTTATAAAGCAGTTCATGCAATGGACTCATGGCTTCCAAACTACTCTACACTTTGGCTTTAAATAGTCTTTATTGTTCCATAACAGCATCTCAATTGCCTAACATGGTGTACTGGAACAATAAAGAATACTGAAAGCAGAAGGCAAGAAAGTTTTGCCATCACTAACTCTGATATTGCAATGTGATGTCTTGGACACCAAGCAATGGTTTTTTAATGGTTTCAACTGTACTTTAAATAAAATGACTATGTTCAATTTAGTTTCCCCAGAAGTCAAAAGAGAGCAGTTTTTTTTTGGGCTGTTGATCATTTTCCTTATTTTCCTATTGACTCCAGTGGATAAACAAACACTGAAACGGAAACAGAAATATAAGATGGAGCACTTTAAATCACACACAAATTACACTACATTACTACTCCATCCTATATTTCTGTTTTTGTTTCTATTTTAGAGGTGTTTTAGAGGATCAACATCTTTGATGTATGAAGTGGCTTTCTGTACTTTAAGTGGGTTTATATTTGTTCGTTAGCCCTGAGAACACACATTCCCTATCTAAACAATGAAACGGAATATAGGGCTGAATTGAAATGATAGAACAGTGAACTTCAAATAGACTTACCACCCAGTGGGTATATTACAAGCAGGCCAATAAAAAAATGTTGACTTGCGGTCTATGGAGTCAGTAGCATGGCCAATACCCTTTTCTTTTATCTTTTTCCCCTTTCTTTTATTATGAAAATAGAGCACAGTTTACAAATAAACACAAAACAAATATAGTGCTGATCTCAGGGGATACCCAACCCCAGTCCCTCATAAACTAAAGCGGATACACAGAGTTACTTCAGCACTAGTTCCATCGTATCAATCCAGTAGCCCCATATTTTATAGCCCAGTGAAGAGCCAAAAAAAGGCCAACTTATTGCCTTTTCCATTCTTATCTGGAAGCTCAACTGAACTATGACAAACGGCCATAGCGGGGCTGATTGTTGTTTCCAATTTTGGGCAATTACAATTTTTGTTGCAACGAAACTATGAATAATCAGAGATCGATCTAACTTATTGGTATGGTGTGGTATGTTGACATGCGACAAACCCCTATCTTAAAGATTTACACTGGGTGAACGCTTTGTATTGTTATAATATATTTATATGTTTAGTTCCCAGGAAGCATGGACTTAGTTGTGCCTTTTCGATGTTTTGTGTCTATGCACATGGTAGCCCAGGCGTGGGGAACCTGTAGCCCTCCAGATGTTGCAGGACTACATTTCCCATACTCCTTTGTCAACCTCTTAGCTGAAAGAGCATTATGGGTAGGGTTGCCACCTTTTCGACAAAAAAATACCAGCTGTCCTACTGCCTCCATAGAATTAACTAACTCGAGCAAATTTTTTACCGGCCTCTCCGGAAAAGCTAATATTTTGCAGGATCTGATCCCCAAAGGGTTACCTCCAAGTTACATCATCCTATGTATTTTCTTGAACATATCTTAAATTTAGCAGACACTTAATCATAGTTTGTATACTTTTCGTCTTGTACCATGTCTGAGTGTCTGGTTTTTCTTAATGACAGACTAAGGCTTGTTCAGCTCACGGATATTACAAAGTTTCTGTTCAGTTAAAAGAAAATACAAATAAAAGATTTAGACATTAATTGTTACCCTTTAACAATGCTATGTCATTCTTTGACCCAATTAAGATTCAGTGATCATGTGCCACCGCCATTACGTGACAGAGGGTGACAGACAAAGCAATTTTGCAGTCGATGGAGCCATACTTTAGATATTGCGGCTCCTTGAGGCTTAAATGATCAGTTACTGTATACTTCTTTTTTACTGCCCTGCTGAACGATTATGTAATGACTTGTCTTGGTCTACCAAAGTATAAGGTGTAAGCAGCACACAGTGAAATTAGAGTGCTCGAGCCAGAGGCTCCACCGATCCTCCACAATATGGAAATGAAGAAACACAGGCAGTTCAGCACGAATCAGGTGAATGGAAGTTTATTCCAAACAGGTGACAACGTTTCAACCCACTGGCTTGATAAAGACCCAGTGGATCATTATGGAAGCAGTCAACCAGTCAGATGCCTCCTTAGCCATTTGAAACTGCAATTTTTTTCACAATAGAAGGAGTCATATTATTTTATTTTTTTTAGATGGCCCCTATCCCTAGGCCAAAGATTAGGCGCCGACTACCTGGGTGACTTTTGGACAATCCCTGGCCCCATTACATATATTCAGTGGCATGGGGCACTTGGTTACCCTTGGCCGCATGTGTTTATTAGGTGAGGAGCAGTCAAATGCCCCTGGCCATGTATACTATTTATTTTAATGGTCATGGGCCCCTGAGTATTTCTGGGGGGGGGGGGGGGGTTGCGGGGGCATATGGCCAGCCTCTTGCTTCATGTATTATTTACTTTTGGGCACCAGGTAAATTTGAGCATTCCCTGGGTCATTGCCTGCATTGCACCTCCTGGACTTACCCCTGCCATCCAGGACATATCCCATCTCCCATATTGCACATCCCGAACTTACCCCTGCAGCCCAATACATGCCCCATCACCTACATTGCACATCAAGGACTTAACCCCCCCCAGGACATGCCCTCTCATCCACATTGCATATTCAGGAATTATCCATGCACCTTTACCCACATAGCACATCCATGAATTACCCCTGCCCCCCCAGGACATGCCACATCACCCACATTGCACACCCAGGACTTGCCCTATTACTTATTTTGCACATCCTGGATTTACTCCAGACCCCCAGGACATGTCCCATCGCCCACATTGTACACCCAGGGCATGTCCCATCACCCACATTGCACAACCAAGATTTACCCCAGTATCCCAGAACATGCCCTATCACCCACATTGTACACCCAGAACCTACCCCATCAGCCACATTGCACACCAAGAAAATGCATAATAAGCAACACAGTCATTTCAGGACTTACTCCAGCAATGAGCCACAGCTCCCTGGTGTCTAGTAGCAGCATCCTTTCATACTGCCTCTCTGGTGCTCTCTGCGCACTTATCTGAAGTTTGAGCACTAGAAGTTCAAATGACTCCTGGCACACTGACGTCCGACCAGTACGTGGTTAGAGAAAGAGAAGCAGCATGGAAGGATGTTTGTGCACTGCACAGACACTATGCTGCCTGTGCTGCCTGTTCGCCACAGAGATGCTGCTGAGGGCCGGTGTATCGCCTGTCACCCCCTGATGGAGGCCCTGGCCGCACATCACACTTTCTGCCCCCAACAGCATCCTAGAAGATAGGAGGGATGTTGAGGACGCTGCGATAATATTTTCTGAGAGCAGTGAGTGTTCCATTAGACCTGCTAAGGGAAGGAATGAGAGACTTAGCTCCCTGCACCTTGGAGCGGATCATTTTGCCAGCACCAGCCATATAAATGATCTATATTACCTAAATCCAATATGGAACATTTATAGGGCTGGTGCTGCCGAAATGATCCATTAACTGAAAGTATCCGTTATCTGGAATGCTGCCAGTGACAAGCATTTCGGATAAGGGATACTGAACCTTTGGTTTTGTAACAGTGGCTTTGGTGAGGTTAATATGAGGATTTTTATCTTGAAATAGTTAAATGTAAAATGATATTAGCATACCCAGTGCTCTAGACAGATCATATTCCTGTGTCCCTGCCTGTAATACACAGCAGAGAAATTGATGTGATATTAAAAACTCAGTTTGTAATGCTGAACTTGTAGTTTTCTTGAGAAGTAAACGCTTGAAAAAGTCATGTAGTGATTTGATATGTGTGTAGACAAAACTTAGCTAGTTGCAGCATCACTAATAAATGGTAAAATATAGAGTGCAGATATATTATTCCCATCCAAGTGCCCTATAAATATTGTTTTCTAGTCTCATGACTGTGCCTCTCAAGGCTCCTAAGTCCTCTCAGTCTTGGTTTTGTCTGATTTCAGACTGGCTTACTAGTAGAGCAGCCACAGGACTGTGAGTCCTGCCCAACTGCAAATCCTGCATGAAGTGCTTAGTGACTATTTGCCCTGCTATGTGGTCACCTGCACCTGGTGCCTCCGAGGCATTTAATCCTGCCTCACCCTAAACTCAGTGCTCAGCTGTTCTATAGCTCCTGTTTCAAAAACATGTTTGTTTTATTACTTTTAATGTTATTTAATTTCCTGTCTGTTGATCCCATGATGATACATCAGTGTGCTCTCAAATTTTCATTTCGGTTCACTTGCCGACTCCCACTGCATTAAAGTCTATAATCGACAAGTGACGGTAGGGCGACCGATAAAGGTATTTAGATCCTAAGGGGAAAATGGATAGGTTCCACATGTATTTCTTACTAATAATTTCTTAGCAATAATAATATAGACTCGGCAAGAGCTTTGAAAAGGTAGCATTGATAATTAAATTTCAATGCTATTTGGAATACATACAGAAATATGACTGATACAAAGTATTCATCACCGAAAATGACTTCAAGCTGGAAGTACAAGCTTCCCAAATCTGAGGTCCTTTAAAGCAGGGGTCCTCAAACTGCGGCCCGCCGAGGACATTTATGTGGCCCGCGGGGGGTGCTGCCGGCACCCACCCCGTTTACTTTTTTTTTTCTTTCTGGCAGCCGCAAAGGATGCGGCTGCAGGAAGAAAAAAAAAAAAAAAAATTCACCGCGACCGGATGTGACATTACGTCACATCCGGATCCGGTAACTGTTTCCCTCCTCCACAGGAGGACACCGCGCGAGACGTCCGGGGACACAGCAGCTGGAGGTAAGTGATGGGGAAGCGGGGGAGGAGGGAGGGATAACGAGCACTATTCCTGGCCTCTGACTGGCATAATATTCCTGGGCATCTGAATGGCAAAATATTCCTGGGCATCTGAATGGCATAATATTCCTGGGCATCTGACTGGCATCATATTCCTGGGCATCTGACTGGCATAATATTCCTGGGCATCTGACTGGCATAATATTCCTGGGCATCTGAATGGCATATTATTCCTGGGCATCTGACTGGCATATTCCTGGGCATCTGAATGGCATAATATTCCTGGGCATCTGAATGGCATAATATTCCTGGCCATCTGACTGGCATCATATTCCTGGGCATCTGAATGGCATAATATTCCTGGGCATCTGAATGGCATAATATTCCTGGCCATCTGAATGGCATAATATTCCTGGCCATCTGACTAGTATCATATTCCTGGGCATCTGACTGGCATCATATTCCTGGCCATCTGACTGGCATAATATTCCTGGGCATCTGACTGGCATAATATTCCTGGGCATCTGACTGGCATAATATTCCTGGGCATCTGACTGGCATATTATTCCTGGGCATCTGACTGGCATATTCCTGGGCATCTGAATGGCATAATATTCCTGGGCATCTGAATGGCATAATATTCCTGGCCATCTGACTGGCATCATATTCCTGGGCATCTGAATGGCATAATATTCCTGGGCATCTGAATGGCATAATATTCCTGGGCATCTGAATGGCATAATATTCCTGGCCATCTGACTGGCATCATATTCCTGGCCATCTGACTGGCATCATATTCCTGGGCATCTGACTGGCATATTATTCCTGGGCATCTGACTGGCATAATATTCCTGGGCATCTGACTGGCATATTATTCCTGGGCATCTGAATGGCATAATATTCCTGGGCATCTGAATGGCATAATATTCCTGGCCATCTGACTGGCATCATATTCCTGGGCATCTGAATGGCATAATATTCCTGGGCATCTGAATGGCATAATATTCCTGGGCATCTGACTGGCATCATATTCCTGGGCATCTGAATGGCATAATATTCCTGGGCATCTGAATGGCATAATATTCCTGGCCATCTGACTGGCATCATATTCCTGGCCATCTGACTGGCATCATATTCCTGGGCATCTGACTGGCATCATATTCCTGGGCATCTGACTGGCATCATATTCCTAGGCATCTGACTGGCATCATATTCCTGGGCATCTGACTGGCATCATATTCCTGGGCATCTGACTGGCATCATATTCCTGGGCATCTGAATGGCATAATATTCCTGGGCATCTGAATGGCATAATATTCCTGGCCATCTGACTGGCATCATATTCCTGGGCATCTGACTGGCATCATATTCCTGGGCATCTGACTGGCATAATATTCCTGGGCTCTGACTGGCACACTATTCCCATTGAAATACTGGTAAGTTTGTTGATTTAACTTTACTTTAAATATTGTATTTGTTCTCGTTTTGTTCAAAATAAGATATATGCAGTGTGCATAGGAATTTCTTCATAGTTTTTATTTTTACTATAGTCCGGCCCTTCAACGGTCTGAGGGACAGTGAACTGGCCCCCTGTTTAAAAAGTTTGAGGACCCCTGCTTTAAAGAGACACTGAACCCTCCGTGACAGCATAGAGAAAAAGTCAATTGTCTTTCTCCCTTTCCAAAGGGGTGGGACACGGCCAATAGTGGGAGAATAGATAAGCATCCTTTATGACAGCCTCAATGAGATTTCCTAAATAATTGGTAACTGCTTTTGAACAGTCCTCCATAGCAGTCCTTTTAATCAGACAAAAATGATCATTATTATATGTTTTCAATATTTCTATTATATCACAGTAGTCACTGGTTGAGCCAGTGTAAGAATATCATTAAAGTCTTCTGATTATCAAAAATTAAAGGACAACTGTCAAGCCTTAAATAACATTGCTTTAAATGAGTAATCCCTAATATATCAATTGTGTCATTCTGGATCTCCAACATTCCGACTCAGCATCTTGTAGTCCTGTCTCCCAACTCCGTGCGACCCTGTCATCTCTAGCAATCCCATGTGTTATGTCACGCGAGATCTCGTTGTGAATACAAGTGTGCACATTGTGCAGCTTATATACTTGCAACATGGCTGCAGGGATAATCTCTGCAGCCTTGCAGGTATAAAAGCAACACAGAGTTGGGAGGTGGGGCCACATTGAGTTAGAAGGCGTAACTGCTTTGGTCAAAGAGTCAGACTTCCAACCCGAGCAAGAAAGAAGATGGCAGCACTTGCTATTCTTTGTAAACCCTGATACATACTGCTTATGTCTCAGGGTTTACTTATTTATTTAAAACAATGTTATAAAAGGTGTGGCTGTTAATGTTGGAAATACAAAATACACCATCTTATGGCTGGACTCAAGCTGTTGTACTATAAGTGCTGTGACTTGAAGCAGCCATTTGTATTGCAGCATTACATCAGTGTATGCTCAGCCATAGCTGGCCAGGTAATCTATTGGCTTCTCCTCCCCTAATGCATTGTGGGAAATGTATCATCTGTTTTAATCCTTTAGTAAATTAAGAGAATAGGATTATGTGACATTTAATTTACTGGCACTATGTTGACACATTAAACACTTTTCTTATGAACATGTGCACCTGCCAAAGCAGGTCTACCCTATATGCC
This sequence comes from Pelodytes ibericus, assembly GCA_036172795.1. Taxonomy (NCBI): domain Eukaryota; kingdom Metazoa; phylum Chordata; class Amphibia; order Anura; family Pelodytidae; genus Pelodytes; species Pelodytes ibericus. The sequence goes on from CM069862.1 coordinate 147,301,532, forward strand.
AAAAATTCACAGCTGTCTTTACACGATTAGTGATAATTAAAGGTGTTTACGCATTCATGGATTCATAGCTATCTGCTCACTTTGAGCCTCAGTTACATCTAGCCTGTCAGAGGGAGGCCTCATTATGCTGCTTTTCACAGGACGTTCTGTGCCACCCGCATGGCTGTTTGTGTCACGTCTATGAAGAAGGCTTAGAACATCTATCTGCAGGACCGGTTAATCTTCATGTGATATATGGCCATATACATTCAGTAAAAAGAAAGATATACCCAGGCATCACCGAGTTGTTGAACTTTCAACAGTGACTTGGACAGGAAACAAATTGGCTGCTATATATGGGTATATATATATATATATATATATATATATATATATATATATATATATAATAGCTCTGGTATATATATATGAGAGTATGTATAAATAAAACTGTGGTAAGCTTACAAAACTAAGTTTAAAGGCTGAAAAATAAATGCATATCATTAAAGCTGACAACAGTTTTTGTAATATTTAACTCGAAAATGTTTGCAGGATTTCTTCATGGGATTGGGCCTCTCACCATGAAAGTGTTGTATGAAAAATGTAATATTGATATAAGTCTCAACTGTCCCACTTTGCAAAGGACAGTTTCAATTTTGTCCCACCGAGCTTTACCTTGGCAGGACAGCGGGATTCAGGACCACAATTCCGCGGTCCAAATCTCATACTCCAGTGTATGAACCACCTGGAGAATTCATACTGAGCATTGTACGCATGCCCAGTAGCGCTGTCAGTTTGAGTGACAGCACTATGGTGGTGCGTTACAATATACCTCCCAAGTTCTGCCTCCTGATTCGTTGGGGGTAGTTGGGAGGTATGTATTTAGCATCTACTGGGAGACAATCAGATGTCATCTGTGGAGTTAAATGAAGCAAGATGTGAGTGATATCACCTGTGACATCACATAACTGCCGCGCCACTCCCATCACTGTTGTAAAAAAAACAAAAAACTGCCATTTTCCAGACTAAACATATGCAAAACTAAAAATTCCAAAAGATAATGTTTTCTTTTACTTATCACTTCTTTACATTATCTGAGCTCAACATTTTTTAAACATTTTTTAACACACTATTTTGTTGAAACCTATCTTTTTTTGCCTTAAGTATAATCTACCTTCAGCTGAAACAAAATAAAAGTCAGTTCATGAATTCGCCCATCTGATGCTATATTGTATGTGTACTCTCAATTTAGAAGGATATTTACATGTATTTTTCAAAAAACATGATTTTATTTTCAGTGCTCAAAATATTTAGAAATTTTGCAAATAATATGGAAACCAATATATCAAATTTGATTTGGGTTATTATATTATTGTTGATTAGAAACAAAAATGATGTTAATACTTGAAGTACAGCTACACAACATACTTTGGATTTAGTTTTTTTATCATAAGCAAATGCTATCCCTAGTTTAGAGTCTGTGATCCATGGCATGTGAAGATCAATCCTACTTGCTATAAGTTAGATAATCTGTTCATGAACACCGTGAAACCACTTGGTATTGAGTTTGGGCCTAGTGGATGACTCATCAAGGATGTTAAGGACAATGTGGGAGTGTAAGGACATAGAGTAACTCCTGTAAACTCAAGTAAGAGATCCCATGAATTCCATCTGAGATCATAATATAATGTTCTTTGAACACATTTTACAGTGTTAGCAGCCGAAACATGTGGCAGTGAAAGAGAATCTAACAATTTACAGTCAAGGGAAATGGAATACAGTGTAACCATAAGATTGACTGCTTGCAAAGGCCGGATTAAGGAAAACACTGCATTATGGAACAAGTGGAATTAATGGCTACCATCCTATCATTGCATTATATACTTTATAGAGCTCATAATAAACATTTGAGATGTATGTTAATTCATGTATTGACACATTTAATAATGCCTATTTTAGGTTTTACCACAAGTGTTTTATTTAAAACATACAACTTATAATAGATATATTTTTTTTTTGCTTGCCTTATCATAAAATTTATATATATGTGTGTGTGTGTGTGTGTTTGTGTGTGTGTGTACATATAAAATGATTTATTTAAAAAAAATCTAGCATTGTTCTTTGAAAAATGTATTACTAGAATTAGACATTACAGAAGGGGAATTGAGTTTGTATTGTACATTTGGCATTATAATTAATGTTGTGTTGTATATTTTAAAAACATATATTAATGTAGTAATAAATGTATAAAATATTTAAATCTGTTCAGAAAAAAAATCTATTATCAAACTGGATCAATTAATGTTTACTGTCCTTTGAGATTTTGCTTCCTGATACATGGCTTTTGCATAAAGTTCTATACCTCTCATGTATTCTTGGAATCAATGCTTATTTTGTTATATCACCTGTAATAAAAAAAAATGTACATACATCTATTTTGATGTGAAAAATTATACTTGACTTTGACATCACTAATAAGCCAGAAAGTTTTGATAATGTATTGATCTGTGAATCTGTAGAGGTCTCGACTGGACACACCTCAGTTAATCCAAGGATACCCTAGGACACATTGAAGTAGAGGCAGAGCTAACTATCTTGCCTGGACAAGATAAATACAACCCTGAAAAAATAAATGTTCACTTTATTTACGATAAAACTAATACTCTGCATTACAATGTACAGAACACAGGAAAGGATGTGATTAATTCCTTAAATAATCAGACTCACTTCATATATGGCACAAATGTATATATTCCATGTGATTTTCAAATTATTATTATTATGTACCATCTTTGATGGGTGTTTTTTCAATGCAGCCACCATCCTTTATGTTATGTAATATAATAATAAAAAGGGCATTTTATATAATGCTATATAAAAAAAAAAATAGAGCTATAAGTCTTGGTCATTTTAATGTGTTAACCAAAATGTATTTTAAATATGTCAATAAATTAACATATCAACTTGAACCTTCATTATAAAAATGTGTGTTTATATGATATTTTTCCTACCTCCATCTGCATACGTTTCAGTGCCATATCCATCTTGTAAACCATTATTCCACGTCCCTTCATATTTCGCTCCACTGCTGATACTTTGTCTTATTCCATACCTTCCCTTGAATCCATGGGTCCATTCTCCCTTGTATACCCAACGTCCTTTGGTTTCAATTCCCAATCCGTGTCTTTTTCCTTGAGACCAGTATCCTTCAAATGTATTGCCACTAGGCCACGTATAAATACCTACTACCTCAAATCCATAATTCCATGAGCCAGAATATTCTCCCTGGCCTTTGGGACCAGTGCAGATACCATGTCCATGGGCTTTGCCACCTTCCCATCCGCCACAATATGCCCCTCCATCATCAAAATCAAATCTCCCTCCACTCATACTAACAACAAATTTTTCGCCAAGGACAATTGTCTTCAAATTAGTAGCTTTGGCCTAAAAAACACATCCACGTTTGACAATGGGATTTGTGCGTGGGGCCACAAATTAAAATAAATAAAATGTCAATATTATTAAGTGCCACTAAAAAGGAAATTAAAACGTATAGCTAAAAAATACAAATTTTTTCATATGACACTTTTCAATTTCGTTGAAGATATTTGACCAGAAATTAAAAATATTAAGATTTCTGTATTATTTCACCAGGAAGTAACAATATGAATATTTCTATAATCAAGGATATTACAAGTATCAATTTAAAAAAAATATGAAATAATTAGATGCTAATTACTGCTGCTTTTCTTATTAATAAATTATATGCAGCCGTGATTTCAATTTGTTAAAAATCCTACAGGACCAGTAAGTAGTTTCCTAAAAAAAAAAAAAAAAAGCTGTTGCTTATCGATGGTTAATGAAGATCTACTTCTTCTTCGATTTCGTTTGTATTGGAGATTGAAAGGGGTTAACTTTTTCCGCAGTCCCTCTGAACATTATGTGATTCCTTTTTCTCATGATATCATGCTGGTCATTCTGAATATTAACCCTCTTTGGAGAAAACCCTCCGTTCTCCAGCAGTCAGAGTAGCTCCGAGTCCTAGACTGGAAGAGCTGACTGAATGTTAAAACAGACCTAACAAGGCTATCGGATCCCAGCTGTTCCAAAAATAAAACCCAATCTGAACACTCCCCGTTGGCCACTTCTGAAAGCAGTAAAAGAAAAAAAAACTTCTGTACTAGTGCAGAGGGGATGGGCTAACTGAAAGGGGGGTGTAAAAAGAGTATCCTAAAATAGAGATAGTGGCTGATTGGGGATTTTAATGGTTACATGTTGTGTGACAAAAGGATTGAACTTACAAATAGTCTGAGAGGGCTTCGATTTGTATTGGGTGCATGGAAGTCACTTTATAGCTATGTTTAACACTTTCTATATGTGAGAAATAACACTTGGTTGTTTGTGTGTTATTACACATCATTTTTCCCCCTTTTTTTCTTAAAAACACACTTCACGCCCAGGACCACCGTTCAAGAGAAAGGGGTTTACGCCCAGGCCACAGAATTACCAATGTTTACAGGTTTGTTATTAACTGTGAGATCTGTGTCAAACCATGTGCACAGCCAAGTAGGGGCTGTTCGCAGGTTTGACAAGTTTGTCACATATTATTGTAACCGATACTTTATTAATTTAGATCTGGTCCTTGCTCTGTAAATCTGATTTTGTGAGAATTTTGTTTTCCTCCTATGAAGGTAAAAGTTAAAAGCAACACCAACACAATTTTTAATTTTACAAAATCCAATGCGATTTTATTTCAACTTCATTTTCATGTCAAAGGTGAACAAAACAAAGGTGAACATCAATCTCAGCCCTACAACCAGCGACCAGCAACCAACCTATATTTAGCGAGAGGCAAACAAGTTCCTACCATGGCACTTGCCTTGTCTGCCTCTGGGTGAAGCACAAAAAAAAGCTGCCCCTTTAAGAAAAAATCAGAAGATCTCCCCTCTCCACCACTTTGCCTGCAAGCAGGTAGCACAGGGAGCCGTAATGGTTAGAGGCATGTAATGGGGTCATGGTGCATGTAATGGTGTGATGGATGCACGTAATAGGGTTGATGGAGGCAGGTAGTGAGGGTGATGGAGGCATAAAATGGGGGTGATGGAGGGATGTAATGGGGGTGATGGAGGGATACAATGGTGGTAATGGAGGGATATAATGTGGTGATGGAAGCATGTAATGGAGTGATAAGGGCATGTAATGGGGTAATGGAGGCGATGAAGACATGTAATGGGGGTGATGGGGGCATGTAATGGGGTGATAGGACATGGGTCGACAACCTGGGGGTGCCTGAATTTTGTCTGGCTAGGGCAGCACAAAACCAAGGTACACCAATGCCTACAACAATTGAACGAGATGGAAAAGATTTTTTTTTCTAAATTAATCTTTTATATACATGATTTTCCATTATTTGTAACATGAATACAACTCTTCATGTTCGGGCAGAGGCCTACTGTAAAGAACAATCTTCACTGTGCATTAAAATCCTCACTGTGCGTACACATAACCCCTATATAACAGAGTCTGCAAGTCACAGGCGGTGGTAAGGTATGGTTATCAGATAATAAAAATGTTTTGTTTCCTTCTTCTGCCCCTCTTCATTCCAGTTATCCTAACTTTCTTTCATTATCACACCCACTAGACATGTGCATTAGTTTTCGGATGAATGCATTTTCGTCCGAAAATAGCATTTTCGTTCATTCGTCCGAAAAACGAATAACGAAAATGCTAAGCTAACGAAAGCCGAATGAACGAATGGTTAATAAACGAAAATCATTCGTTCATTCGTCCATTCGTAGTACTATTGGCATTCTATAAGCCGAAATAGAGTCGGTTTATAGAATACAATAGCATAGTACACTACATTCCATAAACCGACATAATGAACGACTTTCGGTTTATGGAATGCATGTAAGTCTATTGGCATTCTATAAACCGACTCTATTTCGGTTTATAGTAATGCCAATACTATAGCACGAATGGACGAATGATTTTCGTTTATATTAAACCATTCGTTCATTCGTTCAACTTCTTAGCTTTCTATAAACCGAAACAGAGTCCCCATTCATAAATTTTTATGAATGGGAACTCTAGTTCGGTTTACAGAAAGCCCATAGTATTACATGTAATCCATAAGCCGAAAGTCTATAAACCGAACGTTCGGTTTATAGACTTTCGGCTTATGGAATACATATAATCCTATTGCTATTCTATAAACCGAACGTTCGGTTTATAGAATAGCAATAGGATTATATGTATTCCATAAGCCGAAAGTCTATAAACCGAACGTTCGGTTTATAGACTTTCATCATTTGTAATGAATGTAATAGTAATATTGGCTTTCACTACACAGAGACAGAGTCTCCATTCGTCGATTTATAGACTTTCGGCTTATAGAAAACATGTAGTACTATTGCCTTTCTATGGACCGAACGAGAGCTCCATTCATAAGAATTTCTTATGAATGGGGCTCTCGTTCGGTTTATAGAAAGCCAATACTATTACACGTATTTTATAAAACGAACAAATAAAACGAAACGAAACGAAAATAATGAACGAATTTCGTCTGAAACGAATGCAGTAATGAACGAAATTCGTTTTAGACTAAATAAATAACATTTTCGTACGAATGGACGAAAACGAAACGAAAATTTTAGTTTTGCACATGTCTAACATCCACATACCTTGCCACAGCATGTGCTGGAGTGTGTGGCAAGGTATTGTAGAGTGTGATTCAGAGACCTAACTAGAAACCACCGGGCCCCGGTGCCCCCTGACCCCACCATGCAACTTCACCCCAGAAATGCCACTTACATTCCTCCCAACTGTTCCGCTTTGAGCCTGGACTTGTCTTATATCTAGGGTAACATTATGTCTATCCCATGCATGCTTAAACTCATTTACTCTATTAAGCTCTACCACTTCTACTTGAAGACTATTCCATGCATCCACCACTCATCACAGTAAAGTAATACTTTCATTAGTCGCTGGCCTTATCTTATATCAAGGATAACGTTATGCTCATCCAATGCATGCTTAAACTCCTTAATGTATTAACCTCTACCATTTCTAAAGGAAAACTATTCCATTCATCCACCACCCTCTCAGTAAATAAATATTACTTTTTCTGACCACAAAAAAACTTTAAAATATGTCCAGCCTTTTCAAAAGCTTAAGGTGGACCCCAAATATATTTATATAACTAGCTGCATGTATACTTAAATGAACTTTTTAATATTATTTTCAACTATTTTCAATTGTAATAAAAATGTTATTGAAAAATTGTTAATTTCTTATTTTTATTACGTTGCTCTGCACCCACATTGCACCTAAAGGTCTTAACACAGCACTATACAGTACCCACAGCACTCGGCTTGTACTCATATTGCACCCGCACAATTTAGCATGCCACATTGTAAATGTTCCCACCAGAACATACCACAGTGTCACTTTGTCCCATTGAACTACCCCTGCAGAACATGCCACGATGTCACTTTCCCCCATAGCACATATTATTTTGCCTCACTGAACATGCCACAGTTTCACTTTGGCCACAGCCAATTTGCCCATTAATATGCCACAGCCAATTTGTCCATTATGCCACGATAAGCCTGCCCATTAATATGCCACAGCCAACCATTCAGATTGCCAATTAATATGTCACGGCCATTTTCCCCATTAATATGCCACTATTAGTCTGCCCATTAATATGCCACAGCCAATTTTCCCATTAATATGCCACTATAAACCTGCCCATAAATATGGCACAGCCAATTTCCCCTTAATATGCCACTATTAGCCCGCCTATTAATATGCCACAGACAATTTGTCCATTAATACACCACCACCCTCCTCGCCCCTTCCCCAGTACTCACCTGGCAGTCTACTCAGTGTTTTATTTTGACATCAGTATGCCAGTATTATTTTACCATTCATTTGCCACTATTATTTTGCCCATCATTTGCTAATCATATTTTACCCTTCATTTGCCAGTTATTTTGCCATTCATCTGCCAGTATTATTTTGCCCATCATTTGCTAGTCATATTTTACCATTCATTTGCCAGTAATTTTATGCCCATAATTTGCCACTCATATTTTGTCCATCATTTGCCACTCATAGTTTGCCCATCATTTGGTAGTCCTATTTTGCCCATTTGCCAGTGTTATTTTGCCCATTCGCCAGTGTTATTTTGCCCATTTGCCAGTATTATTTTGCGCATTTGCTAGTGTTATTTTGCCCATTTGCCAGTATTATTTTGCCCGTCATTCTCCCCCCCCCCTTCCTCAGTACTTACCATTATGCTGCTCGTCGCCGTCTGCTACGAAATACAGCCACCTGCGTCACTTCCAGCATCCGTTGGATGCGGATCTCCCGGCTGCTGCAGTAGTGGGGGACCACACTTGCCCACACTTTTTTTTTACATTTTAATTTTTTTTGCAGGGGTTGCAGGGCTGCCGGGCCCCCTAGAGTCACAGCTGCGACCCCTGCACTCACGGTAAGTACGCCACTGGTGTAATTAACACTAATGTGCAATGTGCTGGAGTTAGTGATTAGCTCTAAAGTACAATTTGATGTAGTGTGTGATTAGCACTACTGTGCTATGTGATGCTGTTTGTGATCAGTACTGATGTGAAATGTGCTGCAGTGTGGGATTGACATTAATGTGATATGTTGTGCAGTGTGTGATTAGTACTAATGTGCTGCACTGTGTGATTAGCACCAATGTGCAGCAAGCCGCGCCCACTTGGCATACCCCTAAAAGCTCAAATAGCTCAAACATCCTGTAGGAGGAGTTTGTTTATCACAAACATCATGTCAATTATCACATACTGCCTGGCACATCAATTGTCGTGAAGAGGTGAATTGCAAATCCCCTAACCCTACTTTCATTCTGAAATTATTGAACTTAAACAAAACAAACAATTAACTTTTCCATCAAATTCTATTTTTTTATAGTAAATGATATGATACAGGTTGAGTTTCCCTTATCCACAAATCCCCCCCCAAAAAATCTGATTTTGCTACAAGTGCAAATTCCAAACACCCCCATCAGAATGCAAATGCACAGCAGTTTATTTAGTGTTCACATTCCCCTATGCCTGCAGATGGCAATACAATGGTACATGTGCAGGCCTAACATCCTAATGGCAGGTCCCCAACACCTCCCATCACAGCTACATCACAGTAAATGTGACTTATTTGATGTATACATTATTTCCATTGATACTACTGTATTTCATGAGTGCTGAGATGCTTTAATATAGTTTATTGGTGAAAATTATCCATTATCCAAAATGATCAGTTATTCAAAATACTTCTGGTCCCAAGCATATTGAATAAGGGATACTCAATCTGTATGACCAAAACAATGGTATCTAAAGAAAACCCTTTTTTATAATTATATATATTTGTATATATATGTATTTGTGTGGGTACAGTAAATGAGAAATAGGAAAATTAAAGCTAAACACAAACTCAAAAAGGAGTGTAATAACAGTCCTCAAGATGTTAAAAAAATATACTTTGTGTAAACAATTAGGGGTGCCACATAGTCAGCAGTAGCACATCTGTGCCATTCGAACAAAGTGCGCACCAGGATGTCACTGATACCCGGTACTCCAACAGGGTCTGAGCCAGTGGAGGCAGAGCTTTCTCAGTGTATGTGTGTGTAAATGTGACTCAGTGTGTGTGTGTGTGTGTGTGTGTGTAAGTGTGACTTAGTGTGTGTGTGTGTAAGTGTGACTCAGTGTGTGTGTGTGTGGAAATGTGACTAAGTGGGACTATGTATGTGTGTGTGTGGATTCTGTTGGAGGAGCCTCAATCAGTATGTAAGATCATATTGCTTTGGATCTTGGTCACAGAGGGTCGAGACAGATCTTCATCTCAGGATAAAGATAAGCTGAAGAAACTGGAACATTATTACAAAATTGCCATGAGAAACACTTCCATATAACATGGCTACCTCAAACCGCAAAAGTCCTCCTTCCTCAGTATATTCAGAAAAAGACGACTGTATATATCAGATATGGAGAAACAACTTATTTGATGATATGAAAGCAGTATTTATAAAGTACTTTAGAGGCATTTTTACAGATTTAAAAAAGGAAATATCTGATCTGGATGTTAGGATGTCTGAGTTAGAAAATAAATTTAACTCCCTTGTGGAAAATACTGAGATAGACGAAGACGAAATCAGTCTTAACTCTAATAATATTAATAATATTCAAAACTTTACAAAAGAAGTGGAAAATAATGCCAAGCGCTTTAACTTAAGGCTTCGAGGTGTTCATAATAATATTGTTAATGTAAAGGACTTTACCGACAGCTTATTTGAAAATGTATTACCTGAAAGTAATATTGAAATAAACTATACAGGGAGTGCAGAATTATTAGGCAAATGAGTATTTTGACCACATCATCCTCTTTATGCTGTATAGGCTCTAAAGCCTACTACCAATTAAGCATATTAGGTGATGTGTATCTCTGTAATGAGAAGGGGTGTGGTCTAATGACATCAACACCCTATATAAGGTGTGCATAATTATTAGGCAACTTCCTTTCCTTTGGCAAAATGGGTCAAAAGAAGGACTTGACAGGCTCAGAAAAGTCAAAAATAGTGAGATATCTTGCAGAGGGATGCAGCACTCTTAAAATTGCAAAGCTTCTGAAGCGTGATCATCGAACAATCAGGCGTTTCATTCAAAATAGTCAACAGGTTCGCAAGAAGTGTGTGGAAAAACCAAGGCGCAAAATAACTGCCCATGAACTGAGAAAAGTCAAGCGTGCAGCTGCCACGATGCCACTTGCCACCAGTTTGGCCATATTTCAGAGCTGCAACATCACTGGAGTGCCCAAAAGCACAAGGTGTGCAATACTCAGAGACATGGCCAAGGTAAGAAAGGCTGAAAGACGACCACCACTGAACAAGACACACAAGCTGAAACGTCAAGACTGGGCCAAGAAATATCTCAAGACTGATTTTTCTAAGGTTTTATGGACTGATGAAATGAGAGTGAGTCTTGATGGGCCAGATGGATGGGCCCGTGGCTGGATTGGTAAAGGGCAGAGAGCTCCAGTCCGACTCAGACGCCAGCAAGGTGGAGGTGGAGTACTGGTTTGGGCTGGTATCATAAAAGATGAGCTTGTGGGGCTTTTTCAGGTTGAGGATGGAGTCAAGCTCAACTCCCAGTCCTACTGCCAGTTCCTGGAAGACACCTTCTTCAAGCAGTGGTACAGGAAGAAGTCTGCATCCTTCAAGAAAAACATGATTTTCATGCAGGACAATGCTCCATCACACGCGTCCAAATACTCCACAGCGTGGCTGGCAAGAAAGGGTATAAAAGAAGAAAATCTAATGACATGGCCTCCTTGTTCACCTGATCTGAACCCCATTGAGAACCTGTGGTCCATCATCAAATGTGAGATTTACAAGGAGGGAAAACAGTACACCTCTCTGAGCAGTGTCTGGGAGGCTGTGGTTGCTGCTGCACGCAATGTTGATGGTGAACAGATCAAAACACTGACAGAATCCATGGATGGCAGGATTTTGAGTGTCCTTGCAAAGAAAGGTGGCTATATTGGTCACTGATTTGTTTTTGTTTTGTTTTTGAATGTCAGAAATGTATATTTGTGAATGTTGAGATGTTATATTGGTTTCACTGGTAAAAAAAAATAATAATTGAAATGGGTATATATTTGTTTTTTGTTAAGTTTCCTAATAATTATGCACAGTAATAGTCACCTGCACACACAGATATCCCCCTAAAATAGCTAAAACTAAAAACAAACTAAAAACTACTTCCAAAAATATTCAGCTTTGATATTAATGAGTTGTTTGGGTTCATTGAGAACATGGTTGTTGTTCAATAATAAAATTAATCCTCAAAAATACAACTTGCCTAATAATTCTGCACTCCCTGTACATACCGGATGCATTATAAACAAAAAAATGTAAATATAACAAGAGACATACTGTTTCGTCGAACAACTATATAAAACAGAGAACTCATTTTAAAAAAGCCAGAGAAAAATCTCCCCATTTCAAATGTTACTCGTTGGACTGACAGTGAAGGAAGAGCGATTTTCATTGAAGGTTACATAGGCCCCGAAAAGATCACTATAGCAAACATTTACGCACTGACTGTTAACCAACAACTTTTCCTCTGTTCAATTCTAGGGGAATTATAGACTTTTGCTGATGGGATCACTATTCTGGGGGGAGACCTCAACACTGTGTTAGACCCTAAACTTCACTCGTTCACCGGGACATCCACACTCACTGTTCCCAAAATCCAGAAGATCCGACAAGTACTTTGAAACTCACAACTGGCAAATATATGGTGGATTCATAACCCTACTAGTAAAGATTACACCTTTCATTCCATACCTCACAATAGATACATGCATAGATGCCCTCTTCCTCTCTCACAGACACCTACATTTATCACAAACATCTAGTATCGACCCCATTACCTGGAGTGCCGACACTCCGATTTCACTCACAGTACACATCCCAACTATGACTCAAAGGCAATGTAACTGGCGACTCAACGAAACCCTGCTTAAAAACTACACTGACTCTGAAAAGTTACCATCTACCTTAGACATATACATCCAGACCAACGTGACCCCTGATACTTCCCCACAAATTGTCTTGGAAGCACACAAAACAGTCATTAGAGGACACCTGATCAGCCTAGGTGCATATCACAAATGACAAAGAGCTGCCCGTATTACAGCTATCTTGGGACAAATTGTCACTATTGAAAGGAAAGACAAACAATCACTCTCACATACTCTATTTTTAGAACTTACACGCCTTAAAGCAGAACTGGCGGAAGATTGTAACCAAAAACTGCAAGCTAAGGCCCTTAAAGCCAAAAGAATAGCAACATATATTTCTAAAAGCAGAGGCGGCCACAATGAACTTCTACATAACTCTGAACATATAGCAGAGAGATTTCGCCAATTTTACACGGAACTATACAATATTTCTCATAACATCATAGTGGCCTCTGACCAGACCTTCATCCAAACGTATCTAGCGAAACACATCAAGCCCAAACTCAATCCAGAAATTCCAGACATGTTAGATTCCCCCATTACTAGATGAATTAAGTGCAGCCATAAAAATATCCCCAACGGGGAAGAGCCCGGGACCCGATGGTCTCACGATAGCGTATTATAAAAAGTTCCAGGACATTTAAAACCTCACCTCCTGAAGTTCTTAAACCGCCTAGCATCAGGGGCCACATTGCCACTACATGCCCAAGAAGCACACATCACTATACTATACAAAGCTGAAAAATACCCCGAACAATGCTCAGGTTATAGACCTATTTCCCTACTAAACATTGACCTGAAACTGTTTGCCAAGATTCTAAGTACACGAATGAAAGCAGTTTTGCTGGACTTTATCCATAGGGACCAAACAGGGTTTGTCCCTGGCAGGGAAGCTACACAGGAGAGTCATCAATCTAATCCATTATGCCAAGTCACACTCCATCCCTGCCTTCGTACTGTCCACGGATGCTGAAAAAGGCATTCGACAGGTTGAACTGGTCCTTCATGAAAAGGGTCCTCCAACATATATGTGTTGGGACTAATATGATGAACTGGATAAACGCACTATATCATCTACCGTCGGCCCGCATACGAGTCAAAGGCACGCTATCAGGACCAGTCACCCTGTCAAACGGGACGGGACAGGGATGCCCACTATCACCACTCCTGTTCATTCTATCCCTTGAGCCCCTTCTGAATGCTATAAGGGCTAATGTTAACATACATGGCCTAGATATAGGCCCCAACAGACACAAAGTTGCAGCTTATGCTGATGACCTATTCTTTACACTCAACCACAAATAACACTGCCCAACCTGAAATAACTGAAGGTATATGGCTCCCTCTCGTATTTTAAAATAAATATGGATAAGTCAGAATCTTTGAATATCACCCTATTAACTGATGTTGCAGATGGCCTTAAACTCTCCTTCCCATTCAAATGGTCACAACTATCTTGCCATTTTTTCTTCAGTGAAAGCAGATATAGCAAAATGTACAAATAAACATAAATCCTGGTTTGGAAGGATATCTGTGATCAAAATGAATGTCCTTCTCCAGTTATTGCCTATATATGTACCAAAATCATTTCTCACTGGGGTAAAAATATTGCTCACCAAATTCATATGGCACTCTAAACTCCCCAGACCAGGCTACCAGTACTAAATACGCCTAAAGGAACAATGCGGCTAGGCCTACCTGATGTAGAATCTAATTATAGATCTGTCCTTATGGCTAGGATAGTGGAATGGATGAGACCTGCTCCCAAGCTATGGCTATCCATTGAACAGCAATCTTTAAGGCCACCCATACCCGTCGCAGCCTGGATTCCTTCAACTCAGGTCGTAGTCCATGACATATCCCACCCGACTGTAATGCCTACCATACGGACCTGGAGCCATATTTGTAGTAGACTTGGTCTGGTGAACCGTCCCTCACCGCTACTATCCCTGATGGCCAATGCGGACTTTCCGCCAAGCAACTCATACTGTACTATTCAAGACCTATTCAAAGGCAGGGTACGCTACTCTAGACTTGGCCACGTACTGCAAGAGGGTATATTGAAAACACTCACTGACATCAGGGATCACCATCACACCAGCACAGATTCCTTTATGAGACACTACATCTTCACAATACCGGGTTAGGATACCAATCACAAATTTAACCCAATTCGAAACCTTTTGTCTTACAAAGGACTCCTCTCCAAAACTGATATCATCAATCCATTATCTCCGTGTCTCGGCCACCTTCCCGGAGAAACCGTACTACATTAGAGAATGGGAATCGGACTGCGGGATTCTTCTTTCCCAGACCCAGTGATCCACACTATCCTTACTGGTACATGAATGTTCAGTGTCCACAAGGATACAGGAAAACGCATAAAAAGTCTTGACAAGATGGTACAAAGTACCATTGGTCTTACATCGGATGTTCCCCGGCACCTCAGACAAATGCTGGAGATGCAAATCACACGGCGGGACTTCTTGCACATGTGGTGGGCGTGTCCCCTAGTGGTCCCATTTTGGTCTGTATTATTAAGGAGATAGCAGATGATTCACTTAATTTTAATCCACTAACCTACATCACAACACCTACCAGATTAATAAATATAAAAAACACTCATAGGAAGCCTACTTAATGCAGCAAAGCTGGTGATCCCTAGGCTTTGGAAATCAACCTGCACACCCACCCTGAGAGAGTGATTGGCGGTGGAGGAGATACAGTCGGCTGAGGATCTGCTGCTCACCTCACAAGGTAGGGGCGAGTCCAGTGGTTTGTTAGGCATATTAAGCAGTACATTATCAGTGGCATATTAATCTAATCATCAGTGGCATATTAATGATCTAATTATCAGGGGCATATTAATCTAATTATCAGTGGCATTTTAATGATCAAATTATCAGTGGCATATTAATCTAATTATCAGTGGCATATTGATCTAATTATCAGTGGCATATTAATGATCTAATTATCAGGGGCATATTAATCTAATTATCAGTGTCAAATTAAGCAGCTAATTATCAGTGGCATATTAATGATCTAATTATCAGGGGCATATTAATGATCTAATTATCAGGGGCATATATATTGTAGCCCACAAATTGTTCTTTGAGGCTACCCACACCTCGATGCATACAGGCCATTGCATACAGGCCATTGTCAAAGAACCATTCATTTTTTGTACATCATTATTCCCTTATCCCTTTCTTATTTTCTGTACCAGGGCCGATCCTGGGCGGCAGCACGAAGTGCACCGCGCCCAGGCGCACGGGAGGAGAGGCGCCTGAATCACAGAGGGTGACAAGTTCGGAGCTTGCACCCATCGCGCTGTGATTAGTGTGACATGGAGGTGCGAGCCGCAGGTGAGCAGTTACCACACCTCCCTATCACACCAAGCACAGCGTGACGCGTGCAAGCTCCGCCCCCGTCGCGCTCTGATTGGCTGCAGGAAGGAGGATGGTATCTGCAGAGGCAGACACCGGCAGCTAGTTTCTTCTGCCGGATGTCAGCTGACATCCGACAGAAGAAACTAGATGCCGGTGTCAGCCTCTGCAGACACCATCAAGCAGGTGTCCTGGGCTCGGTGGGAGACAGAGCAGCAAGGAGGTAAGTACTGGGGCTGGGGGAGGAGGGTGGCAAACGAGCATACTGAGGGGCAAAATGCTGACATATTAATTGGCATAATCCTGACATATTGAGTGACAAAATCCTGGCATATTAATTACCATAACCCTAACATATTAATTGACAAATTCCTGGCATATTAATTAGCATAACCCTGACATATGAATTGGCAAATTCCTGGCATATTAATTAGCATAACCCTGACATATTAATTGGAAAATTCCTGGCATATTAATAAGCATAACCCTGACATATTAATTGGCAAATTCTTGGCACATTAATTAGCATAACCCTGACATATTAATTGGCAAATTCCTGGCATATTAATTGGTATAACCCTGACATATTAATTGGCATAACCCTGACATATTGAGTGACAAAATCCTGGCATTTTAATTGTCATAATCCTGACATATTAATTGGCATAATCCTGACATATTAATTGTCATAACCCTGACATATTAATTGGCATAACCCTGACAAATTAATTGGCATAATCCTGGCATATTAATTGGCATAACCCTGGGATATTAATTGGCATAATCCTGACATATTAATTGGCATAACCCTGGCATATTAATTAGCATAATCCTGACATATTAATTGGCATAACCCTGGTATATTAATTGGCATAATACTGACATATTAATTGGCATAACCCTGACATATTAATTGGCAAATTCCTGGCATATTAATTAGCATAACCCTGACATATTAATTGGAAAATTCCTGGCATATTAATAAGCATAACCCTGACATATTAATTGGCAAATTCTTGGCACATTAATTAGCATAACCCTGACATATTAATTGGCAAATTCCTGGCATATTAATTGGTATAACCCTGACATATTAATTGGCATAACCCTGACATATTAATTGGCATACCCCTGACATATTAATTGGCAAAATCCTGGCATATTAATTGGTATAACCCTGACATATTAATTGGCATAACCCTGACATATTAATTGGCAAAATCCTGGCATATTAATTGGTATAACCCTGACATATTAATTGGCATAACCCTGACATATTAATTGGCATAACCCTGACATATTAATTGGGATAATCCTGACATATTAATTGGCAAAATCCTGACATACTGAGTGACAAAATCCTGGCATATTAATTGGCATAACCCTGACATATTAATTGGCATAACCCTGACATATTGAGTGACAAAATCCTGGCATTTTAATTGTCATAATCCTGACATATTAATTGGCATAATCCTGACATATTAATTGTCATAACCCTGACATATTAATTGGCATAACCCTGACATATTAATTGGCATAATCCTGGCATATTAATTGGCATAACCCTGGGATATTAATTGGCATAATCCTGACATATTAATTGGCATAACCCTGACATATTAATTGGCATAACCCTGGCATATTAATTAGCATAATCCTGACATATTAATTGGCATAACCCTGGTATATTAATTGGCATAATACTGACATATTAATTGGCATAACCCTGACATATTAATTGGCATAACCCTGGCATATTAATTGGCATAACCCTGACATATTAATTGGCATAATCCTGACATATTAATTGGCATAACCCTGGTATATTAATTGGCATAATACTGACATATTAATTGGCATAACCCTGGCATATTAATTGGCATAACCCTGACATATTAATTGGGATAATCCTGATATATTAATTGGCAAAATCTTGATTAATTGGCCATCACTTCCTCCCAGCTAACAGGGCGCTGTGCGGGAGGAGACCGCCGGGGAGGCAACCACTAGACCCCAGGGAAGTCACCCTCCTGCACCTAATAGGTAGTAGGGGGACAAGTGTCTGTATGTGTATCTGTATGTTTGTCATTAACATGTGTATCTCTTGGTCTGCATGGGTATTTGTATGTGTATCTGAATGTTTGTCATGTGTATCTTAATGATAAAGATTCAGATACATATACAAACATACCCATGCAGACAAAGAGATACACATGTTAATGACAAGCATTCAGATACATACAAACAGAAACCCATGTATCTGCATGCGTGTCTCTATGTGTATCTGTTTGTCTGCATGTGTGTCACTGTGTGCCCCTATGTACCTGTATGTGTGTCACTGTTTATATCTGTATGAGTGTCATTCTGTGTATGTCATCCACAGTAGGAACTAAAGAAAACTCCCCCCCCCCCCTAAAAATAAAAAGACTGCTGGTGTGTGTGTATGTATGTGACTGACTGCATGTGTGACTGTATATTTATGTGTATGTATGTGTGTGTGATTGTATATGTGTGTTTGTGTGTATGTGACTGACTGCATGTGGGACTATATGTGTGTGACTGTATATATGTGTGTCTATGTAACTGCATACTTGCATATGACTGTATGATTATGTGACTGTATTTAATTATGTATGTGCATGCACATATATACATTGGGGGGCATGTATAAACACGGCGCACGCTGGTGCAATCGGCGTGTGCGCCAATGTATAAAACAGACTCATAGGAGTTATCGCGGAATGCGTAGATTTAAGTTGGTTCACGCTCGCCAGCGCAGCCTATGTTTAAAAAATAAAGCACTGAAAAGTACCTGATATGGGGCAGGAGTGGAGACAGAGAGAGCGACAGACATGGGGGCAGGAGGGGAGAGAGAGACATTAGGTATGAGTGGAGAGAGACAGACAGACAGACATTAGGTATGAGTGTAGAGAGAGAGACAGACAGACATTGGGTATGAGTTGAGAGAGAGAGAGAGAGAGAGAGAGAGACACGCATTGGGTATGAGTGGAGAGAAAGAAAGAGACACACACATTGGTGTAGAGAGAGAGAGACAGACATTGGGTATTGGTGGAGAGAGAGAGAGAGAGAGAGAGAGAGACAGACAGACATGAGGGTAGGGGGAAAGAGAGAGAAAGACGTGGGTATGGGAAGAGAGAGACAGACATGTGGGTATGGGAAGAGAGAGACAGACATGTGGGTATAGGAAGTTAGAGACAGACATAAGGGTATGGGGAAAGAGAGAGAAAGGCATGAGGGCATGAGGAGAGAGAGACATGTGAGTGACTGGCATGGTGGAATATTATTTATCGCTCCTTGTGTACTTCTTTTCCAGTGATGCTCAGCCAGACTTTGGCTGGTTGGGCATCATGCGAACGGTAGTAAAAACTCATTCTGCTAGCCACCAAAAACTCTCCCATGTTGCTGGCTGAGCATCATAGAAATAAATAAAACCACTTCACAGTATTATGGCAAAATATATACCGTATTTGCTCGATTATAAGATGACCCTGATTATAACACGATCCCCCCAAATTTGTACATTCCTTTAGGAAAAAAACTAAAAGCCTGATTATAAGACTACCCTATAGGAAAAAAAGTTTAACTTGTATATATGTAAATTGCTTTTTAATATTTAATAAAAAATTAATATTATACAAATGCATATCTTGTTTTTATTTCCTTTTATGTGCCAATGCGGCCTCTCTCCCCCTCCCCCAGCTGTCTCTTTTCCCCCAGCGTTGTCTCTCTCTCCCCCCAAAACTTCTCTCTCTTCCCCCTCCCCTTGTCTGTGTGTCCCCCCTCTCTCCCCTTGTCTGTCTGTGTCTCCCCCCCCTTGTCTGTCTGTGTCCACCCCCCTCCCCCTCCCTTTGTCTCTCTCTATCCCCCCTCCCCTTTTCTCTCTCCCCCCCCCCTCCCCTTGTCTGTCTGTGTCCTCCCCCCTCCCCCTCACCTGGTTTCGTTCCCTGGTGGCTAGTGGGGGTAGCCGGGGGATGTCTGCACGATACGTGCAGACATCCTCTACGCTGCCCGACACGGCAGTCTATTATGACGGACAGCTGGTCCGCCATAATAGACTGCCGTATCGGGCAGCATGGAGGATGTCTGCACGTATCGTGCAGACATCCCCCAGCTGCCCGATTCTCCCTGGTGGCTAGCAGGGCAGCAGAGGATGTCTGTGCGACGAGCGCAGACCTCCCCTGCTGCTGCCCGGCACGACCGCCGGGACTTCTGTGACGAAGCCGGTAGTATCCGGCTTCTTCACAGAAGTCCCGGCAGTCATGCCGGGCGGCAGCAGGGGAGTTCTGCGCTCGTCCCTGTCTTATAGTCTGACCTCAGTTTGAGGTCAGATTATAAAATGACCTCGCATGTAAGACGAGGGGTATTTTTCAGAGCATTTGCTCTGAAAAAAACCTTGTCTTATATTCGAGCAAATACGGTAACTTTATTTAAAATAAAAGTTTGTGTTGGTCCTTTACATCAAAATAAAGTTTGTGCTCTCCTTCCCTCTCCCCAATTATGAAATGGGCGTCTGGAACAGACATGTCTAAAGGGGAGGAGTTCATAATATAACCACGCCCACCTTTGGGCGCCAAAAGAAAACCTGCTCCCAGGGGCCCGTGACCCTAGGATCGGCCCTGTTCTGTACCCTTACTTCTGTTGAAAAATCAATAAGAAAGATATAGCACAAAAAAAAAAGGAAAGAGAAGCTATCGAGTATTGTGAATGACAAATATAAGAAATTTCAGAAAATATGGACTCCGAGGCTTTCTAGCCCTTATGCTAGATCTGTTAATACTAATATCATCTAATTATTGCTTAAGCTAAGTAATTACAAACCTCTACTTTATTTATTTGAGTTTTTTCTTTTTTCTTTTTCATCTTGTTATTAATATTAAGTTGTATATCTGATATCATATACTTTGTAAATAATTCTGATAAATTCTATAATCTGTTAAACAATTTGATAAATGACACACTGACAAAATATAATATTAAGGAGATCAGTTTATAACCCAATAAATAAGATATGTAGTGTAAAAAAAAGTGTATGTGTGGAAGTGTGTCTGTGTATGCATTTAATGTGAGTTTTATTTTATTTCTGCTGTTTTATTGATGGGGAATCTGTGATATAGTCACACACAGCACATTACTGTGATTTTATATATATATATATATCCACACACATATGCGTGTGTATATAAGTATACATATATATAATTCGATAAATTCATTTTCTTTCAATGAAACATAAATGCAGCCCACGCACAAATACATTTACGATGAAGAGGCCCACTGCATAAAAAACTTTGACACCGTTGTGCTAAGGTCTGCTTAGTCTTAAATGCCACTTGTCTGTCTAAGACACATAGCTACTGTGTCCTGATAGTGTGGTCAGAGGTCCTGCATGGGCCACCTCATCTCATAAATTGCATAACATCTAGAATCTTTAGCTTTTAAAACTAAGCCCCTCCAAAGATTAAGGAACCTTTATCGCAGTTCTCTGGCACTACTTTAACCCATCTCTCCATTGCTAGTGCAGGACCTAGTCTGAGCTCATTTATACACAATTATATTGCATAGGTGCCAACTGTCCCATTTTTGCCAGGACAATCCAGCAATTGAGAGCATGTCCCGGCGAATTCGATATAGGGAAGAGTTGCACATGCAAAAAAAAAAAAGTGTACACACGTCTTTAAAAAAATAAAAGCCTCCCCGAGAGGCAGCATAAGTCCACACTGTGTTCCGGGAGATTCCAGTGGAAAGTAGGCAGGTATGAAAAGTTAAATATATATTTTAAGTAATAAATGCATTTTTTTTATGTTAGCTTTACAAATGCATTTAAAGGGTGAATCTTTTTCCAGGTTAGTATATCAAATGGATATTTGCTTAACAGCTAAACAATAAAACAATCTAAACCAAATCCTAGATTTAAATAAACTAGTGAAAATATAAGTCTCTGGGATGATTAAAATGGGTGAGCACTGACAGGTGGCTGGGTAACAGGTTTAATTGCAGAATTAAAAGGCACACTCATAAAAATTATTTTGATGGTGTAATCAATAAAAATTGTTATTTTGGGTTTAATGCTTTCTTTTTTTGGACAGTTCAAACATTTTTATAAGATTTATTTAAATATTTTGAATGGCATTATATGGCAAACAATGGCAATATTTCCAACTAGCCAATGTGCCTGCAGTGTCTGGTGTTCATGACATTCACTTGTGACTTGACATGCAAATGCAATACTTTTCATGAGAAATATGGGATTTGCTATCAAGCCACAATGTGATGTCATAATCAGGAGACACAGTGGGCACATTTAAAAAATATTTTCCTGTTTATCACATAGTTGCCAACTGTCCCGGATTTGCCTGGGCAGTCCCGGCAACATGGCAAATGTCCCGCGTATATCACGATTGTGGGACAGTCCCAGGAAAATGGGCTGTCTCGCGAAGGCTGCAGGTCACCGGGTCACGTGACGTCATCACGCAACTATACTTTTTTTAATTTTTACTTTTTTCTTCTTCGGCCAGATATGACAGCAAACGATGGGCAAAATAACACTGGCAAATGAAGGGCAAAATAATAAAGGGCAAAATAATACTGGCAAATGATGGGCAAAATAATACTGGCAAATTAAGGGCAAAATAACACTGGGAAAATAACACTAGCAAATGATGAGCAAAATAATAGTGGCAAAATAACACTGGCAAATGAAGGGCAAAATAATACCTTCAAATCAAGGGCAAAATAATACTGTCAAATAAAGGGCAAAATAACACTGGGAAAATAACACTAGCAAATGATGGGCAAAATGATAGTGGCAAAATAACACTGGCAAATGAAGGGCAAAATAACACTGGCAAATGATGGGCAAAATAATACTGCCAAAATAACACTGGCAAATGATGGGCATAATAATACTGGCAAATGAATGGCAAAATAATACTGGCATATTAATGGCAAAATAAAACATGGAGGAGACGGCCAGGTGAGTACTGGGAAAAGGGGGAGGAGGGTGGTGGTGTATTAATGGGCAAATTGTCTGTGGAATATTAATGGGCAGGCTAATAGTGGCATATTAATGGGAAATTGGCTGTGGCATATTAATTTGTAATCTGGCTGAGGCATATGTATGGACAGGCTAATAGTGGCATATTAATGGGAACATTGGCTGTGGCATATTAATTGGCAATCTAGCTGTCTCATATTTATGGACAGGCTAATAGTGCCATATTAATAAGAAAATTGGCTGTGGCATATTAATTGGCAATCTGGCTGTGGCATATTAATTGGCAATCTGGCTGTGGCATATTAATGGGCAGGCTAATAGTGGCATAATGGGAAAATTGGCTGTGGCATATTAATTTGCAATCTGGCTGAGGCATATTTAATGGGCAGACTAATAGTGGCATATTAATTGGAAATTGGCTGTGGCATATTTATGGACAGGCTAATAGTGCCATATTAATGGGAAAATTGGCTGTGGCATATTAATTGGCAATCTGGCTGTGGCATATTAATGGGCAGGCTAATAGTGGCATATTAATGGGAAAAATGGATGTAGCATATTAACTGGCAATTTGGCTGTGGCATAATGGGAAAATTAGCTGTGGCATATTAATGGGTAGGATAATAGTGGCATATTAATAAGCAGTCTAATAGTGGTATATTAGTGATACTGTGGCATGTTCTGTGGGGCAAAAAACCATGTACTTTGGGGGGAAAGTGACACCATGGCATTTTCTGCAGGGGCAGTTCAGTGTGACAAAGTGACATTGTGTTATGTTCTGGCGGGGTAATTGACACTGTGGCATTTCAAATCATGTGGGTGCATTATGGGTAAAAGCCAAGTGCTGTGGGTACTGTATGGTGCTGTGTTAAGTTCTTTAGGTGCAATGTGGGTGCAGAGGAAGGGAATAAAAATAAGAAATTAACAATTTTTCAATAACATTTTTTTACATATGAAAATAGTTGATTATAATATTAAAAAGTTCATATAAGTATAAATGCAACTAGTTATATACATTTATTTGGGGTCCACCTCAAGCTTTTGAAAAGGCTGGAAATATTTAATATTTTAATGTCTTTTTGTGGTCAGAAACATAATATTACTTTGCTGAGAGGGTGGTGGGTGCATGGAATATTCTTCCAGCATAAGTGGCAGAGGTTAATACAGTAAAGGAATTTATGCATTAATGGCATAGGCTTAATGCTATCCTAGATATAAGATAAGGCCAGGGACTAATGAAAATATTACTTTACTGATAGGGTAGTGGAAACATGGAATGGCCTTCCAGCAGAAGTGGTAGAGGTTACTACAGTGAAGGAGTATAAGCATAAGGCTATTCTAGATATAAGATGAAGCCAGGGATTACTGGAAGTATTACTTTCTGAGAGGGTAGTAGATGCATGGAATAATCTTCCAGCAGAAATGTTAGAGGTTAATACAGTGGAGGTGGACGGAGAGAGGCGGGACTTCCGACAGTGATGGCAGCCTAAACTCTGTGCTCTCCGTCAACGGAGCTTTCAACAGCTAACGCTAACTCAATCGGGTGATCACCCGACTCAAACAACCTCACATCGGGACACTGATGGGACACCCCCCCCCCCCCCATACCAGAAGTTCGATGAAGAAAGACCCACAATCTTCAAGAAAGGAAAACAGGGCCCCCTCAGCACACGCAGGCAGAGATGGCGCAGTTGGCGGGAACTCTGAGCCCTTCCACCAAACAGGACCTGGAAGAAATCTTCATAAGGTTACAAAAATGCATCAAAGAGGAAATCAGCTCTGCTCTCCTTTAAAACACAAAGGAGATTAAAAACCTGAAGGTCCGGGTGGACTCCCACGACGAGCAACTTCAAACGCTCTCAACAGAATACAATCAAATAGAAGACGATTCGATTGATCTGCATCACAGAGTGTCAAGTCTGGAAATGGCGATGGAGGAACTCGGCAATAGGTCCCGCAGGAATAATATTAGAATCCGGGGCCTCACAGAGACGGTAGGTATTGAGGCTTTGGCCTCAACCCTTCAACAGATGTTTCAGGAACTGATGCCTATGATCCAACCAGAGAAACTACTGCTGGACAGAGCCCACATGGCCCTACGCCCCCAAGGTCCAGAGGGGACCCAACCCCGGGATGTAATAGTGAGATTTCACTATCATGCTACTAAAGAGTCCCTCATGCGCACGTCCTGTAAATAAACGTTCCAGTACATGGGAATACCGGTCCAAATATTCCAGGATCTAGAACCATCCACCCTATTTCGAAGGCAGCAGTGGAGACCCCTGACAGAAGCACTAAGGAAACGGAACATCCGCTATGCTTGGGGCTTCCCATTTAAGCTCACATTCAAGTACGATGGACATGTTCGGTCATACCCATCGTTCAAAGACCTAGAGGCATTCGTTGACGCAATCAACCGTAGCCCAGGTACCGACCGAGCGAGATCGAAGAGCCCTGGTCCAAGTGAAGGGGAAGTGGAGGCTCCTTCCTCATAAGAAATTCAACGCACCTCCACTTGGCCGAAACAAATCAAGAGAGGGCCAGTGAGCTCTATTACCTGGTTCCATGTTGAACTGTTTTCCTTGTTACGCCGATTCCACCGTTTATCCCCTGTGTGTGGTGTGGCTTCACTTACCTTAGACACCCTCCGCTCTGCGGCAGCAAAATGAATATTAATGGAGATGGCGAGCGACTCCTCTACGGATTTGACACATCCGCGGCGAACCCTCAAAATCCTTCAATTCAAGAGGGATTACCCCCAAGACATTGTCGGCGACTGTGCATAAGAAACCACGCCACATGGCGGCTTTCTATCCTCGAGGACACAAAGCAAAACAGACATTGAGATGCCGAATTTTTACTTAACCGAGAAATCATTGTTACTGGGTGACCCCAGCCAGACCTGAAGACAGGTTTTGTATAATCGGGATGGGTACCTTTAAGATGTTGTTAAAAGTGTATCTGAAGAGCTAGTGATCTACCGCAGGTTTAGTTGAGTCCCCACAATCTTGCCCATAGGCAAAGACATATTTGCCAGCGGAATACATTGATCCGAGACCTGACCACAAATGGCCTCAGCCGTGGGGGAGCTTCCCTCATTCCCATGATCTTATATTGACTGACCATACAAGCTCATGGACGCTCAGCCCATCCTTTCATTACAAGCCCAGCAGCAAATCCTTGGGGTAGATTAGTTTTTCTTTCCTATAAACAGCAGATCGCCCGAATTATGGGTAATGATAAACACTTAAGCTCAAGCTCCATTAGTTGACGGAGCAGTTATGGTATTTTTCCAGATTCTAAACAATTGTGTATAAGTTAACGTGTTTTGTATATTATAGCCAACTGGCAAATTTTGCGCAGCAGTCTGCATTCTCTCTCTCACCCAATCTGCTGGCCAAGGTGTAAGTCCAGTATACAGATTCTACTTTATGTTCGTCTCAAAATATTCCTGTAAATATTTTACTCCTTCCTTCCCCCCCACATTCAATATTTAGAATTTCCTTAAATCCCCCCCTTTTTTTTTTGTTTTTTGTCTTTTTTCTCTCTCCTTTTCTTTCCTTCTTTTCCCTATCTTTCCTCTTTCTCTCCCCTTTTCTTCCCCTCTCCTCCCGGAACCCCACCCTCCCTCTCACCTCGTTTCCACCATTGTGGGCCCGGAAGGCCCTGGAGGGGACTGGGATCAATAGAACCAGAATAAACAATTTAAACTACAGGAAATCTTAAGTAAGGTCTACCGGTATCTGTGGAATCGTGCCTCTCAACCTGAATATACTCTCTCTTAATGTACATGGCCTCAACTCTCCGCAGAGAAGGAGATCTTTGCTTAGACATTTGAAATCCATGGGCTCTGATATAGCCTTCCTGCAAGAGACCCATTTCTCCTCTATCAACCCCCCCACTCTGAGAGACTACACATATGCCACATGCTTAACAGCAAATGCAAAGCATAAGAGGCAGGGGGTAGCAATTTTGGTAAAGAAAAATTGTCTCTATCAAAATCGCTATTCGTATGGCGACCCGGATGGTCACTATCTCTTTCTCTCTGGAGAGATTGGCCCCCATTCCATTGCCCTTTTAAATATCTACGCTCCAGCAGTGCCCGACGTGGGTTTTTGGAAGGACCTTTCAGCCTTTTTGCTATCTCATCCCACCGACTCTCTCGTAGTAGGAGGGGATTTTAATGCCACTAGCTCCCCCAGTGTTGACAGAAAGTTGATGGCTACACACTTACACCCCCATCCATCAGACTCTCATTTTAGGGACTTTTTGACATCACACAGCCTTCTAGACATATGGAGGTTACAGCATCCAAGTGAAAAGGACTATATGTTCTTCTCGCACCCCCATCACAGTTATTCAAGAATTGACATGTTCCTTATTTCGCAGCACTGCCTTCCCATCATATCTGACTCGATGATACATCCCATTTCATGGTCAGATCATGCGGACATAACCATCGAAATCACTCTTCCCCAATTAAGTAAAGCGACATCCTGGAGAATGAATGATTATCTCCTACATAACCCTAAGACTGAGGCTACCCTAAAAGCACATCTAACTGACTACTTTACCCTGAATAGCGGGTCGGTATCCGACCCAGCGGTTCTTTGCCCACAAAACGGTAATCCGTGGACACCTAATAACCATTAGCTCCCATGCCAAAAAAGAAAAGGGAGCAGCTTTGTTACAGCTTCAAACGCAGCTTATCTCCTTAGAAACAAAAACCAAACAGGCCCCCTCCACAGAAACTACTGATCAAATTAACAAGGTCAAGAAAGACATCCAGGTTAAGTCTTTGTAAGACATGGCTAGATCACTCAAATATACAAGAAAGACATATTACGTGAAATCTCATAAAGCGGATAAAATACTGGTCTCTATGCTGAAAGCACAATCAGCCACTAAGGTAATATCAAGTATCCGTACCAAGAGTGGTAGTGTGACCACTTGCCCCCAGGACATCGCGCACGAATTTTGCGAGTATTAATCGTCTCTCTATCACCACGCTCCAGGGAAAACCCTACTAAACTCAACACATGTTCAGGCGATCCTAGAATACCTGGAACGCCTGGACATGCCCAAAATCCCAAACGTTGAACGTGACGCCCTAGATGCCCCGATTAGAGCAGAAGAAATATCCGAGGCCATAAAGTCACTTAGATCTAATAAGGCGCCAGGTCCAGACGGCTTTACAGCCCCCTACTACAAACTTTTTAAAGAAGAACTCATTCCACATATGCTCCCAATGTATAACGCTGTCTTGGAGGGATGTTATCTCACAAAAGACATGCAGGAAGCCTCGGTGGTAATGATTCATAAAACAGGCAAACCGTCAGACATAGTAACTAATTACAGGCCAATTTCCCTCCTTAATATCGACTACAAAATGTTTACAAAAATCTTAGCCAACAGACTCAACACAGTCTTACAATGAAATAAATGCAGTGTGCACCCATACAACATATTATCTTAATAATTTTAAACATTTTTAATAATTTTAAATATTTAAAAGCACCTAGCTTAAATGAAAAAATATTGGAGATTTAGTCACAGTATATGGCCATATTTTGTTAAGCCCACCACTACGTCAAAGTACTCCAAACTTGGTGAGTCCTATCTCTAGCTACTTACTTGGAATGAATCTCTATGACAATCTGTCTTGAACTAGAATTTATACAAATCTCACTGGACACCATACACAGAGCACCTGTGAGTGGGTGGAGTGCACGCCCAAAAGCTGGTCAGGCTTCACATATATGCAAAAACAACAGTTCGAGCGCTTATGTGCGTGTTCCCCAAGGAGACCAGGGCTGATCTCACAGCTATATTCCAATCTTTCCATGCCTAAGATGGAGACAATGCTTACATATACCCGAGCTTGAGAAAAAGATCTTGGCCACACTATAGATAATGAGGATTGGAGAAGCATTTGGGAAGCCAACATAAAGAGCAGGCATACAAAACACTGATGAGATGGTACTTGTCACCATATAGACTAACCAAGATGCAAGCGACCTCCTCCCCCTTATGCTGGAAAGGATGTGGGTCGAGAGGCACATACTTCCACATGTGGTGGGAATGTCCACAGCTACAGAGGTTCTGGACACAGGTCCAGAAAAAAATCTCCAGGGTTCTACAGAGACCGGTCCCATTAAATCCAGGCGCCTTTCTCCTATCTCTCCCACTAGACGATTTCACAAGATATGAAAATCGTTTCATTGCGCGAGTCACTTTAGCGGCTAGACGAGCCCTAGCCCAAGTTTGGAGCCAACCTTCCCTGCCAACAATTGCAAGAGTGGTAGACATTGTCGAAGAGGTGGTGGACATGGACTATCTCACAGCAATACTACAGGAATCCTCCAAATCATTCCACAAAACTTGGGGCCCGTGGAGAGTATGCTTACTGGTTTAGATAACTGTTCACGGATACTGGAACTCCTGATCCCTCCCAGGGCAGTTTGGTACAGTTCCAACAAGGGACAAAAATATCCCGACTTTACGTCTCCCCACATTTTACCTCACCACTCCCTGACCACCCCTTTTTTTTTTGTTCTCTCCCCCTCTAATCTTTTTGTTTTTCTCTCTTCTCACTTCCATAGCACCCCCCTCCCCCCTAAACCCTGATGTCTGTCTTAGAAAAACTTATAAAGAATTGTTAGTTAAAATTTTCCGAGACTACGGTGATACTACCCACAGAGAGATGTGGATCTATAGTAACCATCTCAATATGTCTGTGAAGTGTTAGAAGTGTTAGAAATGCTCTATCATCACTTATGAGGCATTTGTAAGTGACACCTGGATCCAGGAGATTAACTGCGAGACCACACAGACAATACTCTGGAAGAAGTGAAACATCCTATCTACAATTTTATCAATGTTGCATTATGTTCTTGTTTTTGAAAAGTTACCTTTTATGAGACATGTACACACAATTCCAGAAGTTGACTCTTGACTGTAAATTTACAGTGACATTACCTCCACATGGACAGAACATCCTATGTGACATTCTCATTATTCCTTTATTGTGCTTATGATATTTCACTGTTATTTTAAAAATGAAAAATCCAAAAATAAAGTTAAAAAAAAAAAAGGAGGTGAGGTGAGTGAAGGAGTATGAGCATAAGGCTATTCTAGATATAAGATGAAGCCAGGGATTACTGGAAAGATTACTTTACTGAGAGGGTAGTGAATGCATGGAATAACCTTCCAGCAGAAGTGGTAGAGGTAAACACAATTAAGGACTTTAACCATGCATGGAATAAATATAAGGCTATCCTAGATTTAAGATAAGACCGGGGACTAATGAAAGTATTACTTTCTGAGAGGGTAGTGGATGCATGGAATAGCCTTGCAGCATAAGTGGTAGAGGTTAATATAGTGAAGAAGTTTAAGCATGCTTGGGATAGTCATAAAGCTATCCTAAATGTAAGATAAAGCCAGGCACTAAAGAAAGTATTACTTTACTGAGAGGGTAGTGGCTGCATGGAATAGCTTTCCAGCAGAAGTGGTAGCGGTTAATACAGTAAATGAGTTTAAGCATGTATAGGATACGTATAAGGCTATCCTAGATATTAGATAAGACCAGCGACTAATGAAAGTATTACTTTACTGAGAGGGTAGTGGATGCATGGAATAGTCTTCCAGCAGAAGTGGTAGAGGTTAATACAGTGAAGGAGTTCAAGCATGCATGGGATAGGCATAAGGCTGTCCTAGATATAAGATAAGGCCAGGCACTAATGAAAGTTTTACTTTACTGATAGGGTAGTGGATACATGGAATGGCCTTCCAGCAGAAGGTGTAGGTTAATACGGTTTTATGGTGTAGACACAGCTCTATGACTGAAGCACATCTGCACAAGGTCTTACTATATTTCATGTAAAAGTGATAAAATGCACCTGCCTGATGTAGATGTTGTGCTGTGAATGTATCTGATGTATACTAAGGATGCATGGTAATGCTGGTCGGAACTTAGTGATATAATCTACAGTGACAATAAGGTGGAGTTACATTATGCTAATTATGAAGAGTGGGTGGAGCTTTTGACAGTTAGTGTGGTCAATTTTTAAAGTAAGTAATTGGAAGCTGAGCTGCACAGTGTCCCTGGAATTTTGTTTTTCAAATATTGGCAATTATTATATTGGGAATTCATCTCCAACAAGCAATGTGGCATTTTGTCTAATGCCCACATTCAAAAGAGACCCATATTGTAGTAATGATTTTTTTAAACCTAAACTCACCTTTCTCATTGGCTGTTTGGTGTATATCCTTTTAAACAGTAGACGTATATTTTTTCTTTACTACTCTGGCATAAAACCACGATGGCGGGTAGGTTAGAATATGGAATTAAAAATATCTTAAATACTGCATACCCATTTTAGAAGATAATAGAACATAAACATAAGGCATATATACCTGTAGTCCCAATTTTTATCAGGACAGTTCTGACAGATGGACCCACTGACAAACCGTTCTGAAAACCGTGCCACTTATTTCCAAATGCCGTTATGGTCATACACAATGCTCGAAGTTGGAGTTCTATTGATGCTATCACGTAACGTGGCCAGATTCATGACATCAGTGCACTGGCTGCTTATCAGGTGGGCTAAAATGTTGGCAATTATGATTTATGCCCAACAGTCAGCTTAGAAGCCAGATATGACCCTGAAGAGTGATGTGCGACTCCTGTCCTGGCTAAATGTTGATGTAACAGCATTTCATTTCCCACACATAAGCCTTCCAGGGTATGCGGTCCTTCAGATGAAAAAGTTACACGTAAACAATACTGTAGTAAATCATTTTGTTCTGCTTATGTACGTATTAGTTTCTATTATTTTGTTCACTTTATGTTATTTCAGCATTGTAGCAGTGATTTCATGGGAACCCAGACCCCCATTCTAAGCATACATCTGAATGATATACACCTGTTAAGAAGTGGCTAATTTAGATCTCAAACCACACTCCAGACCAGGGGTGGTCCAGCAGCAGCTCACTAGCCACTTATTGCTTTGATGAATTATCTGTAAGGCATCATCAACCAAAAAACTGATATTTTTGTTACCAAGCAGTACAATGTGTGCAAATAAACAGTGATGCAATATGCCCACTAAGCCTAAAGGAAATTGAAAATGAGAAAAAATAAAAGAAAACTGAACCGTTTTAAAAAGGATTGTAGGATGGTACGAAAATTACCTGATGACTGGTCTACTTTCGCTAACAACTCTAAAAAGTTAGATACGGTTTATTTGCATTAAGACGTCAATTCTGAGTTTGTGGCCTGATCACAGAGTGATCTTGAGTCATGGACACAGAAGCAAGAGACCTGAAGGATGTTCACAGACCCCGTGTGTCACTGCTAAAAGATCACTAGACCATGCAACGTTAAAGTAGGCATACCCAAACCTGGAGGAACCACGGCTCAATTTTATTCAATGCAACCGGCAACTCATTTTAAATACCGGTACATTTATTCTGTCAGAGGCTACTCAAAATAGCCTCATCTGACAGATGGGATGCCACTGCATCACAGAGGGCTGCAATGTGCTGTTATCCAGCATAGAACATCCTTGAGAAGGTAAGGGGTTAAAATACTTCTTTACATTGCTTAGTAGACTGACATTAAAGGAAAACAAAACAAAAAAAGCCACAGGGGAGCTCTTGTATATGGCATAGGTGATAATAGAGTTCATTCCAGACCCCTAAGTGATGTCATAAATAAGTGACAGCAGACATGTATGATACACATTCATATCTGCATGATGAATCTATAGATCGCAGTGTAAAAATCATTTATCACTATTCTGACCTGCCCTTCATGAGGTGATCCATTCAAAACTTGTGTCCTGTCCCTCCCATTTTATATTAAGTCGGATAAAAGCAAGCAGTGTGAATATAATGTATAATACACTCCAGTCAAAATTTTACTCTGCAGCTCTGCTGTGAAATTCATTGCAGGCTTCCCTGGCAGGACAGAAATTAAAAATAATCTGAGCAGATGTCAAAGTGGTTTGGTGTTGGAAACACCTGTTCCCATCAACAGCCTGCAGGGGCATTATCTCCTAAATTCTGCTTGGTAAACCTTTTCTGTGACCGGGTTGTGAAACATGAGACAGCACAGATTACCTCAATGGGTACGGATGTGTAATGTGACTAGATCAGTTACAGTCTTATTTGGTGACTGGATTAGCTAGCTGCCTAAAGCGTTTAATTCCAGTCTAGTGTAGGATATTAGACGGTAAAATATTAAAAATATAATTTTACTGTGTCCTTAAAATGCTGTGGAGGGGAGGAAAATAATGTTCTCTATATAAATGATCTAAAATAAATTGTTCGGTCAAAAAAACAACAACATTTAATTGTCCTATTTAACACATGTCCTGCTTCTTCTAATTAAACCAGACGGGTATCTTAATAGATACGGCATAAACCTACGTGTATCGCACAGGTGAGACACAGCAGGTCTAGAGGCTGGCACGTGGTGACAGTCTGATCAGGATCTGCAGAATACGGGGGTCTCTCTCTGCTAGAACAAAGGGAGGCCCTTTTTTTAGTATGCTATGTTGCCATTACAGAAATCCACATAATATTAAATATTTGATGTTTTGTCAACTAAACCATAACTATCCACCTACAGTAAAAGTCCCAGAATTCACTGTACTTGTGAGAGGCAGCCTGTGACATGGCTGCCATAAATAACTTCATAAATCAATTTAAAGCCATAGTTAATAGCATATCTATTGCCCCTGGAGGCACATAACAGATACATGAATTGTGCACAGGTGATCTATCCACTCACAATTGTAATATCAGATAAAGTCACTTACATTCTCCTGCTGTTTGGTCACAAAGCATGACCACAGGGTGTAGAGAATCATGTAGATGGAAGGGACTAGACGTGTTAGAATCTGGATGAAAAGGTATGCTCTCAGAAACCCTCCTCTGATTATGAAATACATGTAAAAATTAATTCTTAAGAAAACAAAATTCCCTTGCCTTTGGTGAAAGTAGTTATCTCTTGGCAGCTTCAGAAAAGGGTTAAAAAGGCAAATGGATTTAATACACACAAGTGAATATTTCTGCAAGATCTGCCCACTCTGGGCAGTTTTCAAATGTCAATTCAATAAGACAAACATAACAAAGGTGATAGTTTATAAAGGAACAAGCATTGACATATAACAAGAATATCTAAAGACACAAAACATGCACACTATCTATGTAGAAATCACTACAGGACAATGCAGTTGCGATTTACAATCACCCAAGTCCAGCGCTTGACAAAACCCAGGAGCCAGAGCTTCTAAACTGCTGACTCTTAATTGATTTGTTTTATATATAAAAAAAAAAAAAAAAATCTATGAAAGACAAAATTAGGAAGTATGGAAATTGTAGTGTTTGGCTCCCTAAGTCTACAAATATGTCAAGCCATGTCTTAGTCATCAGAGCATCATGGGTACTGACTGCATAGTACAGCAGCTAGGATTGCCAGTCCACTTATTAGCATTAAACAGTTAAAGGAACACTAAACGTTATATTTCACTTGTGCTTCTAATATAGAAGCACAAGTGAAATGTTAGTTGTTCCTATTGTGAGAATAAACTGGCTTGTAGTTTTGATAGTACATACCAGTTTATCCTCTGACCGAGGGCTGTCATGCTTCCATAGGAAGCTGGCAGAGGTCTGGTTGGCGACCAGCTAGCCGCAGATAGAGCCATTTGTTTTGCATGGGACCAGTAGGGGTGACCTTAACAATGTCCCCCCTGCTGATCCCATGCAAAAAATTAGGGGCTCTATCTGCGCTTCGCATTCAGCAGTCTGAGCGGGGCGAGTCCCCGTCCTGATTGGCTGTGTGCGCATTGACAGACAACCAGGAACTGCTGTGTCTAGCATGTGAGACACAGCAGATAATAAACCCGCGTGTATCTATTAAGATTCATGTCGAGTGTACTTCAAAGTCCGGGACATGTTTCTCCCGTGTAATGTTCCTTTAAAAGGGAAAAAGGAAACAGATCAATAAATGTAACTGTTATTTTACTGAAAGTTTATTTGGCTAACATTAATCCACTGTGTTTAGTGATGAAAAACATTTCAATATGTTGACTCCAACAGGTCTTTCAGAAACATCACTGCAACTTGAGATTGGAAAAACCAAACATTCTTGTTTTTTTTTTTTTAAACTGCTCTCAAAAAGTAGAATTCCAGAGGCTACTTCTTCTATTTTTAGGACAAAAACCTCTAACAAGACCAAACGATGCTGTAACACTGCAAGCACAAAAGGTATTTTCCCATGAAGCCATCCTAAAATAGCAGTTTTACAATACTGCATGGAAATTATTCCCCCCCACCCGGCTATCTATTTTAAGAGACTTTTTGGATACAACAGCAGATTTCAAAATCTAAATTAAACACTCCTTTCATGGGGTAAGCTTCTAGCAGGATCACTCATTACTCTATTCCACTACAAGCTACTCAGCTTAAAATTAAAGAAGTACTGTTTGCATGCAACCTCTGTTACCAGATATGGTGACACACAAAAGGTAGAAATCAAGCACATCCAAAACAAAATCAGAAATAGGTTTACAATGAAAGCACACGTAACAATGACAAAGATCAGTTTCCATATTTAGATTATTAATACTTAGGTTTTGTTTTTTAAGTTTTTTTTTTTTTTTAAAGGAGCATAGAGAAGCCCTGCAAATTATTAAGGGGTATGATTAACCACAGGATGTTTGGTTTTTACATTAGGAAATGTAATAGGTGACCCTTGCATTTAAGGACAACAGGTGTAAGAGGCGGAAGTCCATTTAATTACACACAAAGACGAAGACTGGAAAACTGCCTCAGTATCGATCTACATGCGCTTAGTTTTCGCCAGCTCATAACTCTTAAGCAAAGTACTTGAAATAAGGTGGGCTAATCAGGTGTACATCATTTCTGCCATATGGGACATCTTCTTTGGAATATATAGGTAATATTCCATATAGCCAGCAAGGTCTTCTATAGTCACATCATCTACTGAAGCTCTGGCTTGTTCAGAGCAGGAGCGGGGAGATCCAGAGGTGCTGTTGTTGGAGTTCTGAGTTCGATTTTGTAAAGACTGAGAGTAGTCCTCCTTTACGCTTCTCTCGCACTCTGTGAGCATGTCCCGCAAGCCGGAAAACGAGTACACTTCCATGGTTTTCCAGTGCTTGCACTGACATTCTTTACCTTTGCAAGTACATTTCTCAGCGATGCTGAGCTTTGAGACAGACTGGAAGTCGGAAGGGTTACCGGCCTTGAGGCTTGCCCCCGCAACCAAGGAGATGGGAGGGTTTGGTTTTATGGTCTCTGATGTGGCATCTTTAGTAGAGGTTTCCGAAGGCTTAAGACAAAATCTTCTGTACCCAGTGACATCAATAGTTGTGCCAGATGGATCACTTGCAGATGAACTGCCATTAGAGCCATACCCATCATGGGATTCACATAGGCCTTTGTGTTTCAGTGGAGTGCTACAAGGTGTCTTTGAACTGCAATGTGTAAACTTTGGAGGGTGGAGGACTGGAGACTTGGATCGTCGCCTTCGTGGCGTTCTGGCTATTCCTCTAGTGCTTTTCCTGGATGAACTACAAAACATAAGGGGAGAAATATTTTGTTTAGTGTGCATAAATATATCCAAAATATTATCTGCATTCATTTGTATTTGCCTTTTTTACTCAACAGGTATCAGCAGTGTATATGTCTGGGAAATAAAAAATGAACAACAAAATATCTACCAAGTTGTGGACTGCTCTGCACATACAGATCATATTTGAGCATACAGCTTAAGTTCAATGACAAGGAATTGACATGTAATCATCAGTTTAGACAGTTTACAAAGGGGAACAACTGATGGGACCTTAAATAGGGTCTTTGCACTAGCAGAGAGAGACAGTCGCTGGCCAGACCTCGCTGCGTGCTTCAGCATTAAAAGCACAAGCGTAAAAAAAAAAAAGTTTAGTTGTCCTTTAAGCTTGTTGTACAGGGTTCTGCAAATTTTTTGGCCCAGTATACAAATGTTATGTTATCTGCTTTTTTTTTACCATTTTGTTTGCCCAATATAAAATACCACAATTTATAATATACCAGTGATGAAAGATCACTTGTTCAGGACCGAGTGCAGTCAAAAGGTACCTTACCAGCAGACGCTGGGGTTTGTAGTTAATCAAAAGTTGGAGGATCATGGGATTTGTAGTTTATCAATAGGAGAGTTCCTCTCTGGCTACATATGTTTTCTCTTGAACTTTTTAAAACTGCATGATAAAACACAGGAGCATGGAAGCTATGGCTCATAACACCCCTGCTGTTGGCTCATAATGTTTTCCATTATTTTTACTTCATGGTAAGTATCTGTTTAACTCCTAATGTCTACACCGATTTGTCATGCTCTGCTTTATAAAAGTTTAACATTTTAGAACAGTTAAAAATATACAAAATGTCTAGTTGATTTGAACATTTGATCTAAACCAAAGATTGTCGCATGAAACACAAAAAGACCTCTCTATGAATGCTAATAAAATAAGTATAGTTCAGGGTAAGTTTAAAATCAAAACTGCCCTACAAGACTATTTTATATATCGTATTTGCTTGAATACAATACAACCCTGATTATAAGACGACCCCTCAAACTTTGGATATTCCTTTAGGGAAAAAAAAGCCTGAATATAAGACTACCCTATAGGAAAAAAAGTTTAACTTTTATATACCGTATTTGCTCGAATATAAGACAAGGTTTTTTTCAGAGCAAATGCTCTGAAAAAGACCCCTCGTCTTATATTCGAGGTTGTCTTATAATCTGACCTCAAATCGAGGTCAGATTATAAGACAGGGATCCAGGTCCCCCGCAGAGCTGCAGGGGACCTGGATCCCTCTCGCTAACAGCTGGAGGCTTCTATGATGAAGCCGGGTCCTTCCGGTTGTCCGTCATAATGGACGGAGGTGTTGGGCAGCATAGAGGATGTCTGCACGTATCGTGCAGACATCCCCCAGCTGCCCCCACTAGCCACCAGGGAGGCTATGTTAGGGAGGAGGGAGCCAGACAACATTGGGGGGAGGGTGGGAGGGAAGACAGAGAACATTGGGGGGAGGAAGACAGACAACATGTGGGGGAGAGAGACAGACAACATTGGGGTGGAGGGTGGGGGAGAGAGACAGACACCTTTGGGGGGAGCATTGGCACATAAAAAGGTAAATAAAAACAAGAAATGCATTTTTTTTTAATTAAATATGAAAAAGCAATTTACATGTGAATGTATACAAGTTAAACTTTTTTCCTATAGGGTAGTCTTATATTCATGCTTTTAGTTTTTTTCCTAAAGGAATATCCAAAGTTTGGGGGGGTTGTCTTATATTCGAGCAAATACGGTATTCACATGTTCATTTCTTTTTCAGATTAAATAAAAATGATAGAAGAAAATGCATTTCTTGTTTTTATTTTCCCATCTGCCCCCCAGCCATAGCCAATGCTGCCCCTACCCCACAGACTTACCCAATGCTGCCTCTCTCCCCTACCCACTGCTACCTCCCTCCCTCCCCCACACTTGCCCAATGCAGGCTCACTCCACCCCCCCCCCCCCCCACCCACCTCACCCAATGCTGGCTCACCAGCTCCCCCCCCCCCCCCCCTGCTGGCTCACACACACTTGACATTAAGATAGGGGAAGCTAAATACCAGGACTTAGCTAGGATTCCTCAAAACACTGCACAACTAACTGGTAGGACACTGACTAAATAACAGCACAGGATAGAGATAACATTGTTATTCATTTTGCACACTTGACAAATTCTTACCCATGCCAACTATCTTTTATTGGACCAAAAACTTTTGGTTTGGTGTCATCCTGAGACGGTCTTACTGAAGTTCTTGTAGTGCAGCCATCTGCAACACATCTGCAAGAGAAGGCAGTGTTTCAAGAATATTAAGATAAGATATAGAGTTAAGATATACATTCAAGTTAACATACATGGAAGTATAAAGGACTACAAATACAATAGAGTCTACTCAACCCACAGGGACATGACTTAAATGACAACTGGATTGTAAAAAGAGGTCTGTCCCTGATAGGGTCCGGTGGTTTGAGCATGCGCAGACTCCATTATGTTGCAATTTACTATGACATTCAGCAGCAGACTGTATCGGGACATTCATCATCTTAAAGAACACAAAATAAAAATGCTCAGACCAGCACGCAGAGCAGGGGTCAGCAATCTACAGCCCACAGTCTCAACGTACTCTAAGGTATTTAACTGGCCCAGTAAATAATCGTCGAGTACAGTTCCTGTCTTCCAGCTGGATTTAACAGCAAGTCATATCCTGCAACCCCCTGCACGGGGAGAATGAAGAGCAGAAGCAGCCAAGGGAGTAGTGAAAAGGGGGATGTAATGAATACCTGACAATGGGCATCGCACAGTGACATATTTAATGGGCACCTGGCTGTGGCATATTTAATAAGGAAACTGGCTGTGGCATATTTTAATAGGCACCTAGCTGGGGCATATGTTAATATGCAAACTGTGACATATTCTAATGAGCAAACTGGCTGAGGCATATTTTAGGGGGCACCTGGCATGGGCAAACTGACATATTCCTCTGACTTTTTGTTTGCTTAAGAACATAAAGGTTTATTACTATTTCATGGGATAATGCCCACTTGGCTCAAGTGAATAGAACATTTTATGACACACTCCCATTTAAAGCAGAACTCAAACCTCAAATACAACATTTAAACAAAAAGGTCACTAAAATAACCTTTGAACAATATTCCTTGGGAGCACCAATCAGAAGAAATCATTTCTTTTGGAAGTCTCAGAGACTAAAATTGTATTCAGGGTTTAGTTCCTCTTAGATTGTGGGGCAAATATGCAAGCCAATATTTAGGTGTTGACAGAGGGGAGGGTGCTACAGAAGACAAAAGAAATCGTATTCCTGGTTCCGTACCCTTCAGCATCCACTCGTAGCTTTTTAAACGCACTCTGCAGATTCTCTTCATCCCCGTCTTTAGCTTCTGATTCCATCATTGAGCTCTGAAATCACGAAATACCGGTGAAATCTGAAAGATAATCATCAAACATAGTGACTTGAGCTATATAAAAAAAAGTCAGTTTCCATCCGAATCGCCTACTATATTAAATGGAATACATTTTATAGTAAGAGAGAAGAAGCTGCACAATTCTTCTTTCCCAAACAAAAAGCATTGGAATTAAACTGTATGGTAAAGATAAATAAATCTGTATTTGTTGGCTGGGAATGGGATATTGCAGTAAAATACCAAACAGGCTGATGTAGTTAGAGATTAACTTCTTTGGCTTCTGCTTACAGTAGGCCGTAATCATGTCCACATTAACTAAACATAGAATTTGACACACCCGATAAGAAGCACTTGTTTCATCTAATCTACATATATTCCTACTGGCTTCAAAACCACGCACTATTAGAAATCTTTTATCATATGTTTTATCGTATCCAGTACAAAGGGCTAAAAAACATTTACCTAGCGTTTTGTGAATTAAGCAGCTATTTCATCTTTATACTCAACGTAAGTATTATACATAGCTCAAATAAAATACAAATCGTCCACACATTTTACACCAGTTTGCAAAGGTTTAATTACTACAAATCAGGAAGGCAGGTGCATGATGGTAAATAACAATAGGATGGCAATGGTATTAGCGGATGGTACATAGCCAAGTCCCATGGTTATTTAAACCATCTTTAAACCCATGTCCAAAAGCAAGGAGATACAAATTTGTTTTTCTTCTTACTAGATGGTGATCAAATGTTAGAGGTAGAACCAAACAGTAATCAAGAAGATAAACAGACAATTCAGGAGCCTATTGATTTTTAGACAAATAAAGATTACCATGGCTTTTAAAAAGAAGTATTACAATCTGAAACAGATTCCACAATATTTTTTATTACAGTAATGATCAATATGCTCAGTACTCCTAATGTGACCAGTTTCACCACAGCAACATTTCAAAGGCTTGAGAAAACACACACATATACATAATTAGATAACTGCAAAATACAGGATTACATACATAGCACTCAAACATGGCTTGCTTAATGAAAATGATCAAATAAAACATTTGATTTTAGAAGAGTTTTAAATGGAGGAGGAAGAAGAGGAAAGAGAACTT
This sequence comes from Pelodytes ibericus, assembly GCA_036172795.1. Taxonomy (NCBI): domain Eukaryota; kingdom Metazoa; phylum Chordata; class Amphibia; order Anura; family Pelodytidae; genus Pelodytes; species Pelodytes ibericus. Next base: position 147,342,629 of record CM069862.1, read on the forward strand.
AATTTGAAATATGATGTAATACAGTAATAAAATCCCTAGATATTCTGTCCTGCGGTGAAACGCCCTGCGGTGAAACAATGATCGCGAAAAACGCTCTGACGGTCAGGGGCGGATCCAGAGTCTGATCTCGGGAGGGGCACATGTCCGTCTGTCTTTTCCTCTTTCCCATGTCCGTCTGTCTTTTCCTGTCTCCCATGTCCGTCTGTCTTTTCCTCTCTGCCATGTCCGTCTGTCTTTTCCTCTCTGCCATGTCCGTCTGTCTTATCCTCTCTCCCATGGCTGTCACACTCCTCTCACTCCCCGTGTCCCTCTGTCTCTCTTCCTTCCATGTCCGTCTATGTATCCTCTTGTTTCCCATGTCCTTCTGTCTCTCCTCTCATTTCCCATGTCCGTCTGTCTCTCCTCTCATTTCCCATATCTCTGCCTCTCCTCTCCCATCCCATGTCTGTCTGTCTCTCCTCTACTATCCCATTTATGTCTCTCTCTTCTCCCTTCCCATTTGTCTCTTTGCTCTCCCTTCCCATGTCTGTCTGTCTCCTCTCCCCATATCTGTCTGTCTCTCCTCTGCCATCCCATGTTTGTCTGTCTCTCCTCTGCCAACCCATGTATGTCCGTCTCTCCTCTACCATCCCATTTATGGCTCTCTCAGCCAATTTGTCCAATAATATGCCAGTATTATTTGCCATTTAATATGCCCCAGCCAATTTGCCCAATAATATGCCAGTGTTAATTGCCATTTAATATGCCCCAGCCAATTTGCCCAATAATATGCCAGTGTTAGTTGCCATTTAATATGCCCCAGCCAATTTGCCCAATAATATGACAATTTGTTGCCATTTAATATGCCCCTGCCAATTTGCTCAATAATATGCAAGTGTTATTTGCCATTTAATATGCCCCTTCCAATTTGCCCAATAATATGCCAGTGCTAGTTGCCATTTTATATGCCCCAGCCAATTTGCCCAGTAATATGCCAGTGTTAGTTGCCATTTTATAAGCCCCTTCCAATTTGCCCAGTAATATGCCACTGTTGCCATTTTATATGCCCCTTCCAATTTGCCCAATATGCAGTGTTATTAGCCATTTAATAAGCCCCAGCCAATGTGCCCCCACATCTCCCCAGCACTTACCTTTCCCTGGTGGCTAGTGGCAGCAGCATGGTCTCCCCCATGCTGCCTGTTCGGCTCCCAGGCGGGTGTGCAGACAGGTCACGTGACCCGGCGCGCGTATGACGTCAGCGCGCCGGTCACGTGACCTGTCGGCACTTCCGTGTCAGACTGCACGGGGAGCCGAACAGGCAGCACGGAGGTTTCTCTGTGCTGCCTGTTCGGCTCCCCGTGCAGCCTGGCAGGCAGGCAGAGAAGGTGAGGGGGATCTTCCGATCCCTTCTTACCTCAGTCTCTGCTTGCAACCGCGTTGTTTCTTTTCTTTCTCTTCTCGGGTGGGGGGGGGGGGGGGCTGTAATTGCCCCGTTGCCGCCCCCCCCCCCCTGGATCCGCCACTGCTGATCTATTGTCAGCACCAAAATTCAGGCTTTGGGCCTGAATTTTTCAATATCGAGGCAATAGCCAGCACCGAACTTTGCCCTCTGGGTCACCCACGATCGCTCCACAAAAACAGTCTGAGAATGTTATAAACAGAGTACTATTTAAGGAGATAGTAAGATGCTCTTTTAATCCCATGGATAAATGAAGTTATCTGTGGGTTGCATTATTATACTGAAGATATATATATATATATATATATATATATATATATATATATAAGTTCAAAAAAGATATTATCTTGACAAATTTGTTTTTAATCTAGGAGCCACCCAAAAACGTTAGGAGCCAGCATTTGTTTTTAAATATCAAAGTTTTATCTTCACCGACAAAACACAACAGATGTTAAATTAACACATAAAGAAGACTAAAACCAAACGTCATGGGCATTTAAGTTATGCAAATAATTAACATAAACTGAACATATGAACATAACATTAACATGCGTTGTAATTCCAGGAACTAAAAGTACCAATGGTCCACTTCCTTTGCAGGATTCATGCTGATCATTACCAAATCACACAAACTTTCTTCATGCATTGATGATCTGAACTTATTTTTACCAGGTTCATTAAGCTAAACCCTCTTTCACAACAATCAGTCGAGACAGGCAACACAGATACAATGGATATCAAGATTCCCAAAACTGGAAACCTCTCAGTGTTGGACAGTGCCAAATCCAAAAGCTCACTCAGTTTCTTTCCTTTTTCAAGGACCTTCAATTCATTCCACTCATTGAGGAGAGTGTACATGCATTTCAGGCAGAGAGAGTTGTTTATGAAAATGCTGAGCCAAAGCTGTAATGTCTTCAACACCGTAGTCTTGTAATGCTGTTCTCCTGCTGGCCAGGTAAAGGTATCAAACACTGCCATGGAGCTTTCAATATTCCTCTCACCCAGAAATCGCTCTTCCAGGTGTTTAACCCCTTAAGGACAGAGCCTTTGAAACATTTTTGTCCATTCTGGACAATGGCTATTTTAACATTTCTGTGCTGTTTGTGTTTAGCTGTAATTTTCTTCTTTGTCATTTGCTGTACCCACACATATTATATATTGTTTTTATCGGGACAAGAAGGGCTTTCTTTGGATGCCATCATTTTGATCATATCTTATAATATTATATAAAAAAAAAAAAAAAAAAGAAATACACTAATTTCCTGACTTTTATTTGAAACATCTTCTCCTCATCGACAAAAGCGAATGAAAAAAACTCCTAAATAGATTCTACTATTTCTCCTGAGTTCAGGGATACCACGCATGCATAGGTTTGTTGGGTTGTTTGGGGGCTAAAATGCCAAATTTGGGAGGTGCAGCTTTTGGTTTTCCAACTTGAAATTTTTACATGCCTGCACCCATGTCCTATTTGGGACATATTTGAAGCCAGCCAGTGTATTTTACCCCATCAACTCATATATTTTTTAAAAGTAGACACCCAAGGCTATTTCAAATGATCGTATTTTAACACTTTCCATGCACTAATTCTACCACCAGCCTTTGTCAAAGTTTGTGGTAGATATTTTTTTGTGTTTTTTTCCCACAAACATTGTACTTCATAAATGAATTCACAGATTTTGCTACGTGTCACTGCCAAATAACACCCCAATATGTGTTCAGCAACATTTCCTGAGTATAGGGATACCACCCATGCATAGGTTTGTCTGCTTGTTTAGGGGTTAAAGGGCCACATTTGAGAGGTGCGCTTTTTGGTTTTCCAACTTGAAATTTTGACATAAAGACAACTTGCGCCCATGTCCCATTTGGGACATATTTGAAGCCAGCCAGTGTATTTTACCCCATCAACCCATATATTTTTTTAAAGTAGACACCCTAGGCTATCTCAAATGGTGGTATTTTAACACTTTCCATGCACGAATTCTACCACCAGCCTTTGTCCAATTTTGTGGTAGTATTTTTTGTGTGGTTTTTTTTCCATCAAATATTGTATTTCGGACATAAATTCACAGATTTCGGTATGTGTCACTGCCAAACAATAACCCAATATGTGTTCAACAACATCTCCTGAGTACAAGGATATCACCCATGCATAGGTTTGTTGGGTTGTTTGGGGGCTAAAGGGCCACATTTTGAAGGTGCGCTTTTCCAACTTGGAATTTTGACGTGTAGTCAGCCTGACCCCATCTTTCATTTGGGACTTTTTTTTTAAGCCGGACAGTGTATTTTACCCAAAAAAGTATATATTTTGTAAAAGTAGACACCCTAGGATATTTTAAATGGTGGTATTTTAACACTTTCCATGCATCAATTCTACCACCAGCCGTTGTCAAAGTTTGTGGTAGTAATTTTATTGTGTATTTTTTCCCACATACATTGTACTTTAGACACAAATTCACATATTTCGGTATGTGTCACTGACAAACAATACCACAATATGTGTTCAGCAACATCTCCCGAGCACAGGGATACCACCCATGCATAGGTTTGTCAGCTTTGTTGGGGGTTGAAAGGCTACATTTGAGAGGTGCGCCTTTTGATTTTCAAACTTGGAATTTTGACATGTAGAGCAAGGAAGGGGTTAATAGCTCTTTTAAGAGCCTTTGTAGTACTGTACAAAAAAATGAACCCCTAAAAAGGCACAGACAAGAAAAAATCTTCTGCTGTGCAGTGATCAGTGGCAGGGAAGGGGTTACTATACAGGGTACACTATACAAAGGGTATGGCTTTTATAAAAGCCCTTGGGTCTCACAATTTTTTTAACATTTTATTTAATTTATTACAATTAAAAACTTATATTATACATATCTGTCTCTTTCCCTCACTAAGTGAGGAGAGGGAGGCAGATCCATATGGGTCAGAACAATATTTACCAATATTGATCTAACCAGACGAATGGTGATGCTCATCACCAAACCACCTTTGCCACTGATCGGCTGTTACTGATCGCTATACATGCGTTCAGACAGCTTCAAAAGGAATACACGTAATCCCCTAGTGGGTATAACTAACCCCTAGCGAGTGTGACAAAATAAAATGCTGATGGCAAAAAAAATCCTTCTGCGACCAGATCGCTCCATATGCGCTGCTTAGGCAGTGACCATATAATTAACCCGTGACGGGTGTATTAAAAAAGTTTTAAAAAAAGTAAAAATGCTTCTGCAGCAATATTGCTCCATTTGCGTCAGATCGCTGCTTAGGCAGTGATCTACAGCACGCAAGGGGTTAATAGCTCTTAAAAGAGCCTTTTTTATACTGTTATAAATTACAGTAAACAAAATTAACCCCTAAAAAATGCACAGACAGCAAAAAATATGCTGCTGTGTATGATCACTGCGTATCAATGGCAGGGAAGGGGTTAAACATTTGAAATGGCTTTTATAAAAGCCCTTGGTGTGTAAAATTTTATTAAATATTTCATTTTATTATTTTTTTCTTTGGTTAGGGTTAGTACAAACCCTAATTCTAACTCTAGGATTAGGGTTTTGATGAACTCTAACCCTAACCCAAGAGTTAGGATTAGCACAATAGGAAAAAGAAAATTTTAAATTTTTTTTTTTTTTTTATTAAAAAAATCCTTTGGGGGGCTGGTTATTACTGGGGGGGACCAGGGGGAGACTTCACACATTATATTTAGTCTCTCTCTGCCCCACGATCACCGTGGAGCAGGGAGAGACTATAGCTGTGCTTTGACAGCTATTAACATCCGGGCGCTGTGATTGGCTGTCACAGTGCCCGGATGTTTCAGGGGGGGTCCTCAACCGGCATGGCAACACATTTCCAGTCTTTGACAAGTGCAGAGAAAGCACCGACTTGCCACCCATCTTATGTTATGCAGATACTGAAACTTCTGGATTTTCCTTTGAAGACTTTTAGCAACCTGCTTAAGTTGGCGCATTCTCTTAGGCGAGTACTGGTAAAACTGGTACAGTTTCTTCAAAACAGAGATCATCAATGAATTTAGCTTGTTTAATGGAGCTTTAAACACTTAAATTTAATCTGTGTGCAACACAGTGAATGCCAATTACGTGGGTGAGGTTTTGGGGTATTTTCTGCACCAGTCCATTTTCAGCTCCAATCATGCTGGCGGCACCATCTGTACCAAAGCCAATGAGCTGGTTTGAAGAAAGCCAGTCCAGGAGTCTTCATATCTTTAGTGATAGTGTCTAAGTACCCCTCTGCAGTAGCCATTTCAAGAGGTAGGACTGATAGAAATACTTCTTTGACCCCATTGTTCTTGATATACCGACATACAATATGGGTTCCTCTACTCCTGCTTTGTCAGTTGATCCATCTACCAAACTGACATATTTTGCCTCGTTTAGCTCGCAGGTGAGTTCTTTGCGTTTTACACTTGCAATATGTGAGATGAATTATTTGCATCTCTTATTATTTGCGTACTCCTCTCTCATAGAAACTCCTAATTTCCCCGACAGCTCTAGCAATCCCTCAAAGTCTGTGTATGGCTTGTTGCGCTTTCCGATATAGTAGGCCACATTAAATAAAACCTTAATTTGGTTGAACAGGCTTTCATCACTTTTCTTCACACATGCAGCCAATGGTGTAGGCCTGTACACATTTTTCATGCTGGAGAGACTTTGCTTGTTTTTTTAACGTCTCAAGTTTAAAAGGCCCTGATAAACATTTCACAGTCTTAGATCCTTGGTCAGCAATGCCAGGGAAAAAGGTACGTACCACACATATGGCTATACCCGTGGTTTGGTCAAATTTAAGCCATGTGTGTTCCTTGCACCAGTCTTGCTTGGATTTTCTTTTTCCAGGATTATGAGGGTGGCTTGTCAAAGGGACAGACTCTTCTGCTGGTTCTTCTTTTGTGCCATTTGTTTTTGCAGTAACCAGCTGCACTGCACTTTCCATAGGAGAAGTTTTTGCAAAGAAATTTGTCACCCGCAGTTGCTTTGCATTCTCTGGCACCCTAGCTTTTGCTGTACGCTTCATTTTTTCTGAATCCACTAACAAAGATATTTGCATTTGAGTATAGGTGTTACTTGCACTATATTCAGACAAGGTTGTTTAGAAGGGTAGCATGGTCTCAAAAAAATTACCATTTTACATTTTATATATCTTTGTAACGTGTGGGAGAAACTGAAGTGGGAGCCAGGGTTAGGCACCAGTGTTGTTCATTGTGAATATTTACTGAAATCAAACACAGTAAGATACTTAAAATAAGAAAAAAAAAACACTACCACAACAAGAGGACATAGTCTTAAATTAGATGGGTAAAGATTTAAAAGTAATAACAGAAAGTATTACTTTACTGAGACGGTAGTGGATGTATGGAATAGTCTTCCAGCAGAAGCGGTAGATGTTAATACAGTGAAGGAATTTAAGCATGCGTGAGATAGGTAAAAGGTTATCCTAGATATAAGATAAGACTAGAGACTAATGAAAGTATTACATTACTGAGAGGGTAGTGGATGTATGGAATAGCCTTCCAGTGGAAGTGGTAGAGGTAAACACAGTGAAGCAGTTTAAGCATGTGTGGGATAGGATGGAACTCTTCATCGCGGCTGCTTCCGTGCAGCCGCTTCACCGCCGACTCTGCAGCACAACACAGATCGTCGCTGGAGATTTCATCGCGGGACATTTCTTCGATAAAGGTAAGTATTTTACCTATTTTAGTTTAAGGGTGCTTGGAATTAGGGTTTAGAATTAGGGTTTAGGGGGTTACTTTTAGTATTAGGGTTCAGGGTTAATTTTCGTATTAGGGTTTAGGGGGTTAGTATTAGGGGTTGGGGGTTAGTATTAGTGTTTAGTATTAGTATTGGGGTTTGGGAATCATTTATTAAGGGGGGGGGGGTTAGTTTCGTTTTACTTTTACATTTGTAAGAGCTGACAGTTCAGCGATGAACTGTCAGCGGCGGCCGTTATTCTTCATTGCTGTCAGTTCAGCGTTCTAACTGCCGCGCTGAACTGTCAGCGATGAACATGCGGCGAACAAGTGTCCTAGACCCCGTGGGATAAGCATAAGGCTATTCTAGATATAAGATAGGGAACTGGGGACTAATAAAAGTATTTAGAAGATTGGGCAGACTAGATGGACCGAATGGTTCTTATCTGCCGGTGACACTGTCTTTGTTTATATGTTTGGACAATTACAGACCTTGCCGTGGTGCTCTTGTACATATACTTTGCCTATCTGTCATGGGGACTGCATTCAAGTACCTGGATAGAAACTATTTTGTGTAAAATTTATTATGGAGTGGAGTTTGTTTGGCATGGTTCAGAAAACCCACTTTTTTTTATGAATATATGAAATATGTTATGAATATATGAAAGAAAAAAATAATGCAGCAGTGTCCTGATTATTAGTATTGAATAAAATAAGAAATGATCTATGGACAATAGAGGCTGTTACTTTTGAATAAGGTAAATTACACACCACCAGCCTGTGTTGGCCATTGAGATTATTTATTACTTTATTTAAAACTAATAATCAGTACACTGCTGCATTCTTTTTTCCGTATCCTGCATTTAAAAAGTAAAGTACTCTGGGTTAAGACTCCCTTAAATTGCAATGTGCAAAAGTATACTGGTTGGTGTGTACATCAACTTATTCAAAAGTAAAACGTTTGCACATTGAGAATACCTACAGCAATATAATATAAAGTACATTTTCTTTGTAGCTGCTAAACTATTCTAGGGTGCTAGTTAAGGGAGAGTTAAGTATAGCATACCCCTGAAGGGCAAACCAGGAGTGATTAAAAGAGCTGAAATATTCCTGCCCAGGACCACCCCCACAAATTAAACACACACACACACACACACACATTTATTTTAAATAAAATACTTTTTTTTTTTATATACATATTTAAAATTACCCTGCAGTCGCAGTAACAGGACAAGTGAAGCCGATTTCACATAAACATTCCACTCCTTCATGTGCGAGTGCTGCGCAGTAGGTCACGTGTCATGATGTCACCCAGCCAGTCCTACAGCTCTGTTCCGATGCGGCAGCTTCTTGAAGCGGTCTGCAGGTGAAGTGGTCTTCCGGTGAAGGTCATTTTTGCACCACGGTGCACGCTTCATTTGACAGGCTGACAAAAACCTAGACACCAGGACAAATTTCTCAGTTGCCATGGCGCCTGGGGTTTGTTGAGCCCTGTATCTTATGTTGATCCATATAGACGTGATTTCCAGGTCACGTCTGTAACCCATGACAAATGCACCACCCAAATTTACTCTGTTAAAAAGTATCAACCAGGAGCATACATTCCGTTACATGGAGAGAAACCAGAGGAAAACATCCTCATTCCCAGGTGAGTCACAGATTCTCATTACCAGGTGACTCACATCAAATAACCTATTCTGTAGGGGACACACCCAGCTGAAATACTAATAAGCAGATGTCAGTAATGTAACACATGTCCAACACGTTAAAGGTATCTAAAAAAACAGACCACCACACATGAAATCATTGTTTATAATATGTCACCCCATTGCATCTTCCTCAATGTCTGTGAAGTTTATGCTAAACAATAAACATGTTTATTTGTTTGTGTCCTCCTTTCACTTTCACAATGGCTTAAAAAAATATGATGGATTTTGTGGATAATTTCACCTTTTTTAGCATCACGAAAGCATGCACACACACCTTTCTTTAACCTCTTCAGGACGTTAACCCAGATGATGCAAACACCAAAACGCCACTTTTTGTCTCTGGCCACCAACACAAAGGGATCAGTAGCCAGGGACACAATGGCAGAAACCCAGATAAGGATCTAATAGACCCCGTGGGGTGCCTGCCAAAAAAAAAAAAATCGCAAGACTTCTCGTTGTCACGTTTGACATCACGGAGGTGTAGCTGGTGTTCGCCACTCAAAGTGGCTCATCTGACAGGTAGGATTCCCCTGCAGAGGCATCGCGGGGACAATAACGTAACGCAAGTATAAGGTAATGCATAGTAAACACATTTTTAACATTAGATTTCTATCTAACTGAATATCCCATGTGATTAGTATCAGTGCCTTTAAGGCAGGGCTCGACAAACCCCAGGCGCCAGGTCGCCATGGCGACCAGGAAATTAGACCTGGCGCCTGGGTGCTGTCAGCCTCCTGGTCCCCTTGCCGCTGCCATCCGATTTTTCCGCAGCGCGAGGGGGTAAAGTCTGTGCCGATGGCCGATGGCACAGACTGCAAGCTCCGCCCCCTCGCGCAACGCGTGTCTGAGTGCCGGGTGTCGTCACGTGACATCCTGGCCCTCAGCACGCCGACCAACGGAGTTAAGCTGCAGCGTGAATGTCCCCCTCCCCTGCAGTGAGGTAAAGCAGCTGGGAGGGGGACACATCAAGAAGAAACCCCCAAGAAAAGACTGTGTTAGGTGGGTGTGTGTTTGTATGTATTGTAAAGTAGGTGTGTGTGAGGGGTTTGTATATATGGGTGTGTGAGGTGTTTATATATATATGGGTGTGTGAGGTGTTTATATATATATATATATATATATGGGTGTGTGAGGTGTTTGTGTATATGTGTGTGTGAGGTGTTTGTATATATGTGTGTGTGAGGTGTTTGTATATATGTGTATATGTAAAGTATGTGTGTTTGTATATATGTGTGTGTGTGAGGTGTTTGTATATATGTGTATATGTAAAGTATGTGTGTTTGTATATATGTGTGTGTGAGGTGTTTGTGTATATGTGTGTGTGAGGTGTTTGTATATATGTGTGTGTGAGTTGTTTGTGAATATATGTGTGTGTGAGGTGTTTGTGAATATATGTGTGTGTGAGGTGTTTGTGTATATATGTGTGTGTGAGGTGTTTGTGTATATATGTGTATATGTAAAGTATGTGTGTTTGTATATATGTGAAGTAGGCGTGTGTGTTTATGAATTGTGTTTATGTTTGCGTGATTGTCTGGCTCCTAAAAAAAATGTCTGGCTCCTAAAATCAAAATAAATTTGTCAAGCCCTGCTTTAAGGTAATTCGCCCTCTTTCTAATGCAAATAATATTTAAAACAAATGTTAACACACTTGCTCTGAATATTTTCTTGAGCACTCGCACAGCAGTGACTGAAACCTACAAAGTAAAATCATCACCCACAATAATACTAAATTTAGCCAAAGAGTGGTTGATGAGACATTCTGAAATAAACAAAACACTATTTGTTGTCCAGCCCAGCAATGCACAATTAACAATACAAGTTTGAGACAAACAGAAAAGCGTAGGCACCGAAAAAAATATTTCCAAAACAATTTCTTAACAATCACATTTCATAAAACATGCATACATCCTCGGAGAGAGATTTGTTATAGGAATAAAACAAAATAAATAGGTTTGACACCAACAATAAAACAAAAGCAAAAGCTTTGCTTTCACCAGACACACCTAGAATTTAGCCCAGTCTGGTTGGCAACTGGATCCCTCTGCACACTCTAAATTGCATGGGATCAGAAGTCGGGACCTAAACTGCACTGCCAAAGAGAGACCCCCGCACTCTGCAGACCCCCCGGTCAGATGAGCAGGGCGAGCACTCACTCTGATTGGCAGTGTCCGTGAGCACCAGCCTCCAGTGCGAGACACAGCAGAGAGTAAACCTTTGTATATAAATTAAGCTATACTTCGGGTTTACTTAGGAGACAGATGACACAAAGGTTAAAAAAAAACGAAGTTTAGCCATCTTTTAACTCCTTCGCGACCGATGACGGTCCTGGACCGTCATGGGGAAAAACTCCCTTAGTGACCGATGACGGTCCAGGACCGTCATGCAGGTCTGATCGCGGTATGCACGCTGGCATACCGCGATCGCGCTACCAACGGCATGGCTAAGTGTCTCGGTACCGAGACACTTCAGCCATGCCGGTTGAGGACCCCCCCTGAAACATCCGGGCACTGTGACAGCCAATCACAGCGCCCGGATGTTAATAGCTGTCAAAGCACAGCTATAGTCTCTCCCTGCTCCACGGTGATCGTGGGGCAGAGAGAGACTAAATATAATGTGTGAAGTCTCCCCCTGGTCCCCCCCAGTAATAACCAGCCCCCCAAAGGATTTTTTTAATAAAAAAAAAAAAAAAATTTAAAATTTTCTTTTTCCTATTGTGCTAATCCTAACTCTTGGGTTAGGGTTAGAGTTCATCAAAACCCTAATCCTATTGTTAGAATTAGGGTTTGTACTAACCCTAACCAAAGGGTTAAGGTTAGAGTTAAATAAAAATAAAAAAAATGTAAAAAAATAAAAGATTAAATAAATAAAAAAAATGTAAAATAATAATAATAAATTGTATACAAATAAGAAGTTATTCCGTAGAGGACCAATGACATGTTATGTCTGTCTGCGGTCCTCTAGGGATATTTTATTTAAAAAAAAAAGACTGCTAGTGGGGCCAGTGCTTTGCATTGGCCCCCAGCAGTAGATAGGGGCCCGCAGCAGCTGGATATTTGATCCATGCAGCCGCAGGATAGCAAAAATCGGTGCTTCCTACTATAGACTACATTTCCTATTCTGCTACGGTAGCTTTTGGCTGGCTGAGCATGATAGGAAATGTAGTCACAAGCATTACATAATAAATTCACGTTTTAAAGCTGCAATAACCATATCCTAAATTTTGCCCTGTACCTGCCACATAAACCTAGCAGACCTATACATGTGGGTTACCGCTATACTCAGGGGAAGTTGCTGAACATATATTGGGGTTTTGTTTGGCAATAAAATAGAACAGTCCCTTTAAATTCATCCCTAAGTTTCAAAGTGTGTGGAAATAAAACACACACAAAATTACTAAGCCAAAACTTGTCAAAGATTGGTGGTAAAATGACAGAGTGAAAAGTGTCAAATTACTCCAAGTTGAATGCCCTGGGATGTCTACTTTATAAAAATGTGTACATGTGGGGGGTTATTCAGTGATTCATATCAGATATCGGTGTTACACTGTCACTAACGCTAATTTAAAAAAAAAATGGTTTTGAAACAGCTAAATGCTACTTGTATTTATTAACCTAAAACATGCAAAAAAAAGCAAAACAAACATATAAACATTGGGTATTTCTGAACTCAGGACCTATAGTTGAATCTATTTAGCACGTTTTTTCATTAGCTTTTGAAGCTTAGTAAAAGAATTTACAAAGAAAAGTCAGGAAAAGTGTTTATCTTTTTTAATTTTAACCATATTTTACTATTTTTTTACACAATACAATAAATGATATGAACAAAATAATGTCATGAAAAGAAAGCCCTTCTTGTCCTGTAAAAAACAATATATAATATGTGTGGGTACAGCAACTGACAAAGAAGAAAATTAAAGCTAAACACAAACACCTCAGAAGTGTTAAAACAGCCTTGGTCACTAACGCACAACATTCCAAAAACAGTCTGGTCATGAAGGGGTTAAGGTCAAAGTAGCGTTGGAAAAAAAATTCAACGCAGTTGACTGGGAAGTAGACCCTTTGGTTTGGTAGTGGAAAAAGTGATTGAAACAGTGTTTAAAACAGTTATTGATATACTTCACCACTACTATTCTATTTCATACAAGGGAAGTAGGTAATGGGAACAAACAAACTAAGTTAGGGTAACCCAATTTCATCAGGTATTTGGAATTAGTCAGATTATTAGAAAATTAAATAATGTCATTTATGCTCTCTTATCACTTATTGATCTGCCAGTGTTCTCTCAATGATTCACCTTACAGTTACACATGGCTTTAAATACTGATTTTGCATCACGGTTGCAATTTGTCAATCACTATTAGAATTTAATATTACTTTTATTGTGTGACACAATTTTCTGATACATACACGCCATAAGATTATGACCACTGACAGGTGGCAAGCCAGCGGAGGCAGTGTGATGCTTTGGGCAATGTTCTGCTGGGAAACCTTGGGCCCAGCTATTCATGTGGATGTTACTTTGACATGTACCACCTCCCTAAGCATTGTTGCAGACCATGTACAGCCTTTGATGGAAAACATATTCCTTGATCTCATTGGCCTCTTTAAGCAGGATAATGCACCCTACCACAAATCAAATATGGTTTAGGAATGACCTGAGGAACACAACATTGAGTTCAAGGTGTTGACTTGGTCTCCAAATTCCCCAGATCTCAATTCAATTGAGTATCTGTGGGATGTGCTGGACAAACAAGTCAGATCCATGTGGGCCCCACCACGCAACGTACAGGACTTAAAAGGATCTGTTGCTAACAATTTGGTGCCAGATAACACAGCACACCTTCAGAGGTCTAGTGGACCTCTATATATACACACACACATACACTATAAATAATATAGTTACAAACTGTCATGTATATCTGTATAATGAGTGATTTACTTAAATAATGTTGTGGATTTTGCACATCGTGAGGCACTTGTCAGTGGAACTGGTCAGAAGAAGTTTTTCTTTGCAGCTATGACCTATTTTGTTCCTTTGCTGTACTCGTACCACGATGTGGGTGTAACACTGACAGGTGTTTTTAGAATTTTAATCAGTTGTGTTTTTACAGAATGGGGAATGCTGGACTTCTATTCAGGCTGCTTTTGACATGGCATTGCATTTTTCACTCCTGCACGTTAAGGATTTGATTGACAATGCTGCTATATTTATTGGACTACCTTAAATAAAGCATGTCATTTAATACGACTACTGATTTTTGCCTTGTGTATGAAATCTACGCAGTGTTTACATGTAAAGCACATCATTGTAAGAAATCATAGCTAAATGTAATGTGCGGTTAATTTGCCAACCCAAGTAGCCATTTGCAAAGTTGTTAAAGTATAAATTAGAATTTTTAAAACTACACAAATAAATGATAATCTGCCTTATATAGTTATTTTATATACAATTACCAGTAGTCCAGTACAGACCATACCACCCTGTTAAATGGGCAGTTCCACATATTGTATTTTCTATAAATTACAGGCTCTTTTTTTTTTTACTTTAAAAAACAAATCAGAGACTGAAGGTGGAACTACCTTTTAACCACATTAACTTTACATCTAAACTTCAACAAGATGTCTAGACAAAAAAGCTTGTTTACATCTTCCCGCCATTAAAAATCTGAAAAGTATACAGCCCACTCAATGAATAAGGGGAGGACATAAGGACAACACAAGTCAAGTCCATTGTATACTGAAATATTGTATGAATTACAATGCTATATGATCAAATGCGATGAAAGCGACTGGAATGTGGTGGGACAGGTGAGTAAATTTGCATTGAAAGAACATATGTAACTCTTGGCATGGAGTATAAATCCCACTGACACTGGTCAGTCAAGTGAAACCCTGAGGCACCAAATGATAGACAAATCATGGAAACACATAGTAACTTCTCCAGGTACCTGTAAACCTCAAATTATGTAATTAATCTGGACCACATCACACTTAGCTATATACAAAGTTTGGTCATGGTCTAAAAATATGCCAGGACCATGGTTAGCTCTGCACTCTGTGCATGAAGGGAAATGTAGTCCAGGCAAGCTGCAGTGACAAATATACAAAGAAGCAGTAAGCATATAGTTTTTAAAATTTATAGCAAAGTACATAAAAATACATTTGTGAATTTGGAAAATTACACAGGGGACAGTTGTTTCTGATTGAGCTAGAGGCCTGACCCAACTCCAGATTGAACTTTAATCATGAACAAACCCCACAATATGTCACAGTCCCACCTTCCCCTATAGAGTAAGCTCCTTAAGTGTAATTGACCACAGAGAAGCTGACACATAAGAAAGGGGCAATTAGTTACCCTCATAAACCTGGCCTGAATTCTACACAGTGACATAACTGCTCCACACCCCTCCATATAGCTAAAAGGAATAACACATCGGGATACGGCCTTGCTCTTTATCCAATAGCATGCTTGCCCCCAGGAGTCACTCACCATGTAGCCCACCTCCTGTGTCCGGGGTAGGTAGTAGCAGGACACCTGCCTTGGCCAGGACACAGACTCCTTGTTTTGTGCTCGAAAAGAGTCACGGTGACTCTGCAGACCCAGTGACTGGTGACGTCATCCTCCCGCAGCCATAGAGACGTGCGAAAACACTATGTAGAGCGGCACGTCCTGCTGCGCGAGCAAAACATGTGTCATGTGGAAGGTGAACCTGCGTGTCAGTGTGAAACGCAAAGCCTGGCCTGGCAGCCATCTTTGTGGTGTTTTTTAGGAATATGAACAACATTTAGTTATTTTGTATCGATAATGAACTATAGCAATGTACCTTATATTGATGGGAAATGATAAAACCAAATTATCATTTCGATTACAAAATGGAGTTTAAAAAGAGCCGTTACAAAAATGTACCGCATTAGATCACGGGATCAATTTATAATCCTGTCTGCCAGGAAACCTTTGTAAATGCAGAGGAGGGGGACTGAATGGACGCACGTGCTTCTGCGCTATTTTTACTGGCGCTCTGCATTAATAAGCGCCTCATGCACGCGGCTGTTGGCTACTACAACCCGAACCCAAATTGTAGCTTTGTAATGTGTATCCTTTTTCCTAACACGAAAAGCACGTTATATATTTACAGAGACAGAGCATGAGTTAACACCCAACAGTGCAATGTTAATGGGAAGAAACAAGATAAAATAAACACAGCAGGACCTTGTTAATGCACTGAGGTAAACTGCCATTAACCCCTTAGTGACATGATTTTTTTATGGGCTGTGTTTTACCTTTGCATTTCTGCAGTGTTTGTGTTTAGCTGTTATTCTTTTCTTTCTCATTTATCTTACCCACACAAATTATATATTGGTTTTAACTGCCTAAGAAGGGTTTTTTTTACATACCATTATTTATATAATTTATTACAAATAAAATAGTTAAAATAAAAACCCTTTTTGTAACTTTGATCTGAAACATCTTTTACAGTCAAAACCAGTATAAAAGACCTTGTCTAAATAGTTTCTAAATTTTGTCCTGAGTTTATAAATATGGCATTTTTATATGTATATCTGTTGTTTTTTGCAAGTTATAGGGAAATAACCAAAAGTAGCGTCCTTTGTTTTATTTTTTTTACTAACCATTTTCTCCTACAGTGACCTTTAGACCCTAAATCTAACTCTAACCCTAATGTTAACACTAACACATATGCTAACCTTAGATCCAAGACTAATATAGACTGAACGGTGTAAGTGATCATTGATCGTGAACACTGCTCATTCCACGTCCTATATCGCAGCAGAGTTAACCCCTTTGCGACAATGGACGTGTCAGGTACGTCCTGCTGGGAGCTCTAACGGTGCTGGTCTATTGCCTCAACATCGAGGCAATAGCCAGCACCGAACTTTGCTCTCTGAGGCACCCACAGTATGCTCTGGCAATATGGCTATGCCCTCTTGTGGTCAGAGCTTCGGAAGTGAAAAAAATTAACTTCCGTCAGCAACATTGCAATGTATAAAAAAAAAAAGATTTAATTATCTTAAAACTAGGATTAGGGCTAGATTATCTGTTAGGTTTAAAATGAAATAATTTTTAGCATAAGGGATAGGGTTAAAATTAAATTAAAATATATTAAAGGATAGCATAAGGTTTAGAGTTGGGTTTAAATTTAGATTTAGGGTTTGCACACCTACGACATGCCCCATCACCCACGTTGCACACCCAGGACATGCCCCATCACCCCATTACATGCCCCATCACCCACATTGCACACACACTAAATGCCCCATCACCCCCATTACATGCCACCATCACCCTCATTTCAAACCACCACCACCACGACGTCCATTACATGCCCCCATCACCCTGATTAACTCGAAAAAGCTAAAGCTTGCTGAACGGTGGGGGAGGGAGCGAAAATGTTTCAAGCACCAGAAGTGTGGTTTAACACCCTCTGGCAAAGTGCCGCCCTCTGGCAATGTGCCATCCTAGGCGAGGGCCTTGTTTGCCTTGTGGAAGATACACCACTGTATAGTATAACATGTAAAAGTTTTGTGTCTGGTAGGGTTGTCACTTTTTCTTGAAAAATAAATACCGCCCATGTATTGCCTCCAGACATGGGTTCCTGGCTCACTGCACCTAGAAGGACACCAGCTGTACCACACTGATCAGGACTATGATAGGCCAAAATGTATGTGGTTCCTGTAGTCCTCGTGCATAGGAGCCTTGCCATGCATTTTCAGTCCAGACTGTCCTTATGGGTGGGATTAGTCTGATATGTTAATGGTGAGCTCTCCTTTGTAATGGTGACAGTGAGCAGAGCATGGTTGATGCCCCTCCCAAGTAGGTACAATCCTGTAGAACAGGCTATTTCAGTGCTGTCTACTTTCTCCTCCATAAGCTTAATATTGGCCTTTTTATTTGCATCATATCGGCCAACTTTCTGACAGTCACAAAGGTAAAATGTGCAGAGTCTAAAGTGCTGCATAACAAAGCAATGTTATGGACCCTGTCAGTTGAGATGCATTTTGTGCAGTAGCAGTCAGTTTGAGTGACAGCTCCACCATGCATGTGTAGTAGTGTTGTCAGTTTGAGTGATAACCCTATCGGTCAAGCGCGGTAACGCTGACCCTTGATCCTCCAAGTCCTACCCCCCCCCCCCCCCCCCCCCGCAGGGGCAGAAGTTAAGAGGTATGGTAATCTGCAATGCCTGACAGCAGTGACTCTGCAGGTAGGAGCTGCATCTGCAGAGCCAAATCTGTTACTGATCATGGATATTTTTTTAGAACCAGTGCTGTCTTCCCTCTGAAACTTGCATCATAATAGACACCTGCACGCACAGGCAGTGCACGTATTTGACAAATGCATAATATGCCGCCGCATAGCATGTGCTTCTGGGTTTGCATTGCGCTGGTAACTATGTCAGGTGACAACCTTAGTGTCTGGCGGAAAATGGCAGAAAAGGTAACTCTAATCCAGTGGTAGTCAACCTTTTTCTACCTACCGCCCACTAATGCATCTTTCTTGATGGAAAAATTTCCTTACCGCCCACCAGTTTTCGCGCAAGCGCGGAATATTTTTTAGAAAGGAGGGTGTTTTAAAAAAAATAAATGTACGTACATTTATCTTTTTATTTCTTTATTTTTTTTTTAACGTTTTGATCTGCACTCCACACAGTGCTTTTTTCCCTCCTCTTTACCCTTTTATTACCAACATCAAAAACAATGTTGTATTAGGTGCCAATTTTTATTAATGTCACCATCAAAAGAAATTCCTTTTCCTGCCTGCTTCTTTACCTTCCTTATAGTATATCACTATATTAAGGATCTCTTTTTCCTTTTTTTTTATTTTCTCCTTCCCTTACTTATTTTTTTCTTTTATTTTATAAGAAAACAAAACTTCATTTATGAGCCAGACTAAACACTGCTTACTCTCCTCCTTTTTTTTATCCCCTTTTCTCTATTTTTCTTCCTTTTTTTGTTATTTTTTTTTTATCTTTAACTTTTTATCTCCTTTCTTTTACCTTCCTGAGCTACAAAAGTAAGGCTGAGCTAGTAAGCCCACTTATTATTACTAGTCAACAATTCTCTTTCTCCTACCTATAACTTTTCTTTTGCAACTGCTCTGCTCCGTTTCTGCCTGTCCCTGCTATCAGTTTCCACTCCTCCCCTTCCTCTTCCCACGTGTTTGCGAGCGCTCGCTCCCGCCCGTCCCTGGAGGTTGATTGATGTGTGCTTCCGAAAATCCTACCGCACGCATTCTCGCGCACGTAGGTTTCCTGATGTGTGCGCTCGCGCGCGCGCGCGCCCACTCGCCCGCTTGCTCAAAACGAGGTTTTAACCTCCAAAGTCCCTACCGCCCACCTGGAATCCCAAAACGCCCACTAGTGGGCGGTAGGGACCAGGTTGACGACCCATGCTCTAATCGTTACTTTGTACAAGTCCCTTTAAGACAAAAATGGTAATTCCGACAGGTATGATAGTACTATTCTAGCTCCAAATCCTATCACTGTCTTTTACTATCCTATTTACTAGCAAAACACTAATTGATAATTATTGGAGGACTCTTTTTATTAATGCAAATGCGCACATCAAATATCTGTCGGCCAACACAACATATCTAGCAATATTCCGTATTTATCGGCGTATAACACGCGCCGGCATATAACACGCACCTAATTTTAAGAAGGAAATTTCAGGAAAAAAAACTTAAGAACTTAAATTAAGAACTTTGAAGCCCAATATGCCATTTTAATATGCCAGGATATTGCCCCCAATATGCCATTTAATATGCAGGATATTGCCCCTAATATTCCATTTTAATATGCCAGATATTGTCCCCAATATGCCATTTAATATGCAGGATATTGCCCCCAATATGCCATTTAATATGAAGGATATTGCCCCCAATATGCCATTTAATATGCAGGATATTGCCCCCAATATGCCATTTTAATATGCCAGATATTGCCCCAATATGCCATTTAATATGCAGGATATTGCCCCCAATATGCCATTTTAATATGCCAGATATTGCCCCAATATGCCATTTAATATGCAGGATATTGCCCCCAATATGCCATTTTAATATGCCAGATATTGCCCCAATATGCCATTAATATGCAGGATATTGCCCCCAATATGCCATTTTAATATGCCAGATATTGCCCCAATATGCCATTTAATATGCATGATATTGCCCCCAATATGCCATTTTAATATGCCAGATATTGCCCCAATATGCCATTTAATATGCAGGATATTGCCCCCAATATGCCATTTATTATGCCAGGATATTGCCCCCAATATGCCATTTAATATGCCATGATATTGCCCCCAATATGCCGGGATATTGTCCCTTAGTATGCTCGTTATGCCACCCTCCTCCCCCCCCCCCCTTCCCCAGACCCCAGTACTTACCTCGTTCCTGCTCTGTCCCCCGGTGCTCTGAAGCTGCGTGGCTGTGAGGGAAGCGTTGTGAGCTCCCCTTCAGCCGCGCGGTCAATAAAGTTTGTTTTAAAAAAAAACAGACTTTATTGACCGCGCGGCTGGAGGGAAGCTCACAGCCACGCAGCTTCAGAGCACCGGGGGACAGAGCAGGAACGAGGTAAGTTTTTTAGATTTTTTTTATTTTTTTCGGCGTATAACACGAACACACCATTTTCTCCCTATTTTCAGGGAGAAAAAGTGCGTGTTATACGCCGATAAATACGGTAATCAGACTCTAGACTTGAGGCTGGATGTTCCATAAATTTGGAAACTGACCACCTAAAGTTCAATTTTGAATATTGTATCTGTGATGCCTGATACAATGCATACCTCAGATTAACCAAGGACATTATTCCCTTCTAATTTTACAAAGCTCGGAGTCAGGGTCTGCTTCTAGCATGTCACGTTTCTAAAATTGGCTGATGAGCTTTACCTGCTGACAGACCACAAATGTTTGTACTAAATGGAAGTCCTGTTCTGCTGACCACAGCACCCATCCCTGCATATTGCATAACACTCACAGTCCTAAAGTCCTTCCACAACAAAATGTGTCATTGTTTAATTTTTAACAAGCACTCTTCTAGGTTTAATACTAAATATTTCACCACATCATGGATGTAAAACAACTTTTATTATAACAAATTTATAATAAATTTATACATTGGAAAATACAACCAAGACACAGTTTAAGTATAATTACACTTGTAAGTAATGGTCTGGACAGTTTATATACCACTTTACAAGAGATTGTTTCACAGTTGCTGCCTCACTCAGCTTATGCTTTGGGGAAATGTAGCATTATGTGCTTTATTTTGTTGGGGGGATATGTTTTTAATACTTGGAAGAGTATTGGGGGAAGAAGGCAGATCAGATGGAACGGAAGGTGTTTAGGTATACTACAATTACATTAATAAAAAGAGCAAGCAAACAAATAGACAAGTAAAAACCTGGCTACTTGCGTACCAAAAAGCAATCATCAGAATAACAGAAAAAAATATAATATAAAAGAAACTTTAAACAAAAATATGTAAATAAATAAAGCCAATGTAATGGGATGAAATAGTTGGAACAGAGGTATCCAGCATGTGGCCCATCAGACCAGGGCCGGTGCAAGGATTTTCGTCTACACAGGCGAAGGTGCATTTTGGTGCCCCCCTGCTCTGATCCGCCACGCCTCCCACACCATTAAGCCTCCTTACATTATATATATATATATATATATATATATATATATATGAATAATGTATAGTGTAGAAAATAAATACATCTAAATATTCAACTCGCATGCTCTAAATGTGTCACACACTGAAACCCTTAAACACAAAGACACCCTTGCAGTCACACACACAGACACCCTTACCACTTACACACACACACAGTTACACCAATTCACACATAACCGGAGACACACTATTTTGCCACTCAATATGCCAGTATTTAGCCGAGGGGTCCTTAAACTTTTTAAACAGGGGGCCAGTTCACTGTCCCTCAGACCGTTGGAGGGCCGGACTATAGTAAAAACAAAAACTATGAACAAATTCCTATGCACACTGAATATATCTTATTTTGAAGTGAAGAAACAAAATGGGAACAAATACAATATTTAAAATGAAGTAAAGTTAAATCAACAAACTTACCAGTATTTCAATGGGAATATTATGCCAGTCAGAGCCCAGTAATATTATGCCAGTCAGATGCCCAGGAACATTATGCCAGTCAGAGCCCAGTAATATTATGCCAGTCAGATGCCCAGGAATATTATGCCATTCAGATGCCCAGGAATATGCCATTCAGATGCCCAGGAATATTATGCCATTCAGATGCCCATGAACATTATGCCAGTCAGAGCCCAGTAATATTATGCCAGTCAGAGCCCAGGAATAGTGTGCCAGTCAGATGCACAGTAATATTATGCCATTCAGATGCCCAGGAATATTATGCCAGTCAGATGCCCAGGAATATTATGCCATTCAGATGCCCAGGAATATGCCATTCAGATGCCCAGGAATATTATGCCATTCAGATGCCCAGGAATATTATGCCATTCAGATGCCCAGGAACATTATGCCAGTCAGAGCCCAGTAATATTATGCCAGTCAGATTCCCAGGAATATTATGCCATTCAGATGCCCAGGAATATTATGCCAGTCAGATTCCCAGGAATATTATGCCAGTTAGATGCCCAGGAATATTATGCCAGTCAGATTCCCAGGAATATTATGCCAGTCAGGTGCCCAGTAATATTATGCCAGTCAGATGCCCAGGAATATTATGCCAGTCAGGTGCCCAGGAATATTATGCCAGTCAGATTCCCAGGAATATTATGCCAGTCAGGTGCCCAGTAATATTATGCCAGTCAGATGCCCAGGAATATTATGCCAGTCAGATTCCCAGGAATATTATGCCAGTCAGGTGCCCAGTAATATTATGCCAGTCAGATTCCCAGGAATATTATGCCAGTCAGGTGCCCAGTAATATTATGCCAGTCAGATTCCCAGGAATATTATGCCAGTCAGAGCCCAGGAATAGTGTGCCAGTCAGATGCCCAGGAATATTATGCCAGTCAGATGCCCAGGAATATTATGCCAGTCAGATGCCCAGGAATATTATGCCATTCAGATGCCCAGGAATATTATGCCATTCAGATGCCCAGGAATATGATGCCATTCAGATGCCCAGAAATAGTGTGCCAGTCAGATGCCCAGGAATTGCTCGTTATACCTCCCTCCTCCCCCCTTTCCCAGACCCCAGTACTTACCTCCATGCCGCTGTTCAGGTCCGTGGCTGAGAGGGAAGCGCTGTGCGCTCCCCTCAGGCTCTGCGCATTCAATAAAGTGTGTTGAAAAAAAAAGTTTCAACACACTTTATTGAATGCGCACGGCCTGAGGGGAGCGCACAGCGCTTCCCTCTCAGCCACGGATCTGAACAGCGGCATGGAGGTAAGTACTGGGGTCTGGGGGAGCGGGCGATTTTCCCGCCCCCCCATTGGTGCGCCCTAAGGCAGCCGCCTGTGCTGCCTTACGATAGCGCCGGCCCTGCATCAGACATAGAAGTGTGACCCAAGTGAGATTGCCAGTGGTAACCTCACCTCTGAGCTGAGCCTACATTAAAAACATAGTGGTGTTGTCAGAGTAAAGGTTGAAAGCCTCGCCCCCTCTCACTCTGAGAATGTTGTAAATAGAGTTGAGCGGACACCTGGATGTTCGGGTTCGGCCGAACTTCGAAAAAATGTCCGGGTCCGTGCTCGAACTTGACCCTGAACCCCATTAAAGTCAATGGGGACACAAACTTTTGGCCACTAAAATGCCTCTAAAAAAGTCCTGGAAAGACTGTAAAATGTGGGTAAGAGTAGGACAAGTGCCCTGCAAGCAAAATGTCGATAGGGAAATAACTTAAAATAACATAAAATACATAAAAATTACAAATACAGCTGAGCCATAAAATAGCACTAGATGGAATCTTTGATTTTAGCTTTGGAAGAACATAAATCTAAATCTAAAGCATGTCTGCCAGGAGGATCAACAGAATTATCCATTTGAGAGAGGGTTGGAGTGCAGGGTATTCTCTTTCAGTTTATACTAAGTGACCCATAGGTTGAGGAGGCGGTGACCATGGCGGTGTAGGTGGAAGCGGCGCTGGAGGAGGAGGAGGTAGCCAGAAAGTGCGCTGTAAGCACAGTATTTGACAGTTCTATTTGACTCTCAGATATGAAGGACGCAAATGTAATATTTAACACCAACAAATTGCAGTATTTAAAAATGCCTAGATGTTGCCCACTGAGCTAACAGAACAGGATTAAAGTCATGTGCCTGGCACACATGCAGTTGCAAGTGCACTGCACTCTCTGTGGCACTGGGCTCAGGGCAGGGTACAAATATGTAGTATAACACCCACTAAAATAATCACTGTAATTTGAATAATCGCTGTAGTTTGAATAATCGCTGTACTTTGCAGATTCAACACCAGATTTTTTTTTTAATCTGTCCCTCACAGCTGCAGCATCCTCTCCCTACACTAAGAATAGCTCATATGATGTGCTGTGACTCCAGCTTATATATAGTAGATGTGTGCATTCGTTTTCGGACTAATGCATTTTTCGTCCAAAAATAGCATTTTCGGCCATTCGTCCAAAAAACGAATAACGAAAATGCTAAACTAACGAAAGCCGAATGAACGAATGGTTAATAAAGGAAATCATTCGTCCATTCGTCCATTCGTGCTATTGGCATTCTATAAACCGAAATAGAGTCGGTTTATAGAATACCAATAGCATAACATACATTCCATAAACCGACATAATTAACAACTTTCGGTTTATGGAATGCATGAAATGCTATTGGTATTCTATAAACCGACTCTATTTCGGTTTATAGAAAGCCAATAGCATGAATGGACGAATGATTTTCGTTTATTAACCATTCGTTCATAGCATTACATGCATTCCATAAACCGAAAGTCTGTAAACCGAAAGAGAGTCGATATTCTATAAACTGTCTATTCTATAAACTGAAATAGATTCCCCATTCATACGAATAGGTCAATTGACCTTTTCGTATGAATGGGGACTCTATTTCGGTTTATAGAAAGCCAATAGCATTACATGTATTCCATAAACCGAAAGTCTATAAACCGAAAGACATTCGGTTTATAGACTTTCGGTTTATGGAATACATGTAATGCTATTGGCTTTCTATAAACCGAATCTCTTTCGGTTTATAGAATACCAATAGCATTACATGTATTCCATAAACCGAAAGTCTATAAACCGAAAGAGATTCGGTTTATAGACTTTCGGTTTATAGACTTTAGTTTTATAGAATGCATGTAATGCTATGGGCTTTCTATAATTCCGAAAGCCTATAAACCGTAAGAGATTCGGTTTATAGACTTTCGTCTACAATTAAGTAACTTTGAAAGATACATTTAAACCTTCAGGTTACACGAATGTAACCATTCGTATTACAACAGTGCCATCTACTGGCCAAACGTAACATTAACTGCCATTGAACATACTTTCGTTTTATAGAATGCAAGTAATGCTATGGGCTTTCTATAATTCCGAAAGTCTATAAACCGTAAGAGATTCGGTTTATAGACTTTCGTCTACAATTAAGTAACTTTGAAAGATACATTTAAACCTTCAGGTTACACGAATGTAACCATTCGTATTACAACAGTGCCATCTACTGGCCAAACGTAACATTAACTGCCATTGAACATACTTTCGTTTTATAGAATGCAAGTAATGCTATGGGCTTTCTATAATCCGAAAGTCTATAAACCGAAAGAGATTCGGTTTATCGACTTTCCGTTTATAGAAAGCCCATAGCATTACATGCATTCTATAAAACGAAAGTCTATAAACCGAAAGAGATTCGATTTATAGACTTTCGGTTTATAGAAAGCCCATAGCAGTACATACAATGTATATGTATGTAATGCTATGGGCTTTCTGATTGGCTGCCCTGC
Source organism: Pelodytes ibericus (assembly GCA_036172795.1). Classification (NCBI taxonomy): domain Eukaryota; kingdom Metazoa; phylum Chordata; class Amphibia; order Anura; family Pelodytidae; genus Pelodytes; species Pelodytes ibericus. Next base: position 147,368,408 of record CM069862.1, read on the forward strand.
AGCCTTTCAAAACGCGGCATTAAATCGCCGAACTCCAAACCGAACATACAGTGAAATGTCCGTGTCCGGGGTCCAAAAACTGTAATGTTCGGTACGAACCCGAACAGTGCGGTTCGGGTTCGCTCAACACTAGTTGTAAACAGTGGCGGATCCAGGGGGGGGGGTGTCCACCCCCGAGCAGACAGGTGCGGTAGTAAAAAAAATCCCTGCCCCTTTAAAAAAAACAAACCGCAAGCATCGCTCTGCCTGCAAGCTGCACGGGAGCCGAACAGGCAGCACAGAGAAACCTCCGTGCTGCCTGTTCGGCTCCTTGCAGGGAGACAGGGAAATGCCGACAGGTCACGTGACCGTCGCTCTGACATCAGACACGTGCCGTGTCGACACAACCGCCGGGGAGCCGAACAGGCAGCATGGAGGACACCATGCTGCCCACCACAAGCCACCAGGGAAAAAAGGTAAGTGCTGGGGTCATATTAAATGGCATTTTATTGGGCAAATTGGCTGGGGGATATTAAATGGCAAATAATACTGGCATATTACTGGGCAAATTGACTGGGGCATATTAAATGGCAAATACTAGCATATTATTGGGCAAATTGGCTGGGGCATATTAAATGGCAAATAATACTGGCATATCATTGGGTAAATTGGCAGGGGCATATTAAATGGCAAATAATACTGGCATATTATTGGGCAAATTGGCTGGGGCATATTAAATGGCAAATACTGGCATATTATTGGGCAAATTGGCTTGGGCATATTACTGGCAAATAATACTGGCATATTAATGGGCAGATTGGCTGGGGAATATTAATGGAAAATAATATTGGCAATGTGTATGTGATGGGGGCATATAAATGGGGTGATGGGGCATGTCCTTGGTGTGCAACGTGGGTTATGGGTAATATCGTCGGTAGGGGGGGCGTGCCCAAATTTTGGGAAGGAAGAGAGACAGATGGACACGGGGAGTGAAAGGAGTGCAACAGACATGGGAAGGGAGAGGAGCATGACAGAAGGACATGAGAGAGAGGAAAAGACAGACTAACATCTCAGCCTCTGGATCCGCCCCTGGTTATAAGGCCAGGTGTCAGTGAACCTAAGAAGAAGTCTGATGCCAGCTGTATGGATAAAAGGTACACACCGTTTGAACAATCCCCCTCCCTGCAAATAAATGTTTTTTTTTTCTACAAAAAAAAAAAGAAAGAAATCTCAGCATGTGTGAATATGTGGCTCAGTAAGCATGTGTGTGCAAGAGTGAATGTTTGTGTAATGTGAGGATTTTTTTTGATGTGGAATCTGTGATACACTCATGCTGCACATTACTATTTGTTTTATTGCTGTGGAATCTGGGATACACTAATATGCTGCACATAGGGTTGCCACCTGGCCGGTATTTTACTGGCAGGCCGGTAAAAAATTGGCTTGAGACCAATGCCCCATAGCATAACATTCTTTTCTTGTTCATAAAAGGGTAAACCATGCATTTTAAAGCACATTTGAAGAGCATATTTTTATAGACTACAGTAAATTTAACAAAATAACCATAAGAACAAGTAACTTCTGCCTCAAATTTCCAAACTCTATTACCAAATAAAAGAAGCTTTTTCACCACACTGGATTTACGTGGAGCCTTCAATTTGAATCGCATCTGTTCAGGTGATGAATGGAAAACTGCCTTCAACACTTGTTACCGCCATTATGAGTATCTTGTGATTCCATTTGGGCTCTGTAATGCCCCAGCCATTTTTCAGAACTTTATCAATGACATCTTTTGTGACTTTCATATGTTATGGTCTACCTTGATCTTCTGCAAAACCTTGGAAGAACCATCAGTTTGAGGACTCATCCATAATGCCTGTCTGTGAGTCTACAATCCCTCCTGAATGTGTAGTCGGAGTCATAAATTCCAAGCTTATCCAACAAATCACCAGATCTCAACATTCCACTCCTCGTCTATTCCCAGCAACCGTTTGTACATTCAACCACAATTTGTACAATCACTCCTTGCATGGTTCAATTTGTCTCCTTTGGCAGGTCATCGTGGGGTAAAAACACCCTGTTCCTCCTCCAACGCACCTATTGGTGGCCAACCATGTCCAAAGATGTCATTGACTTCCTTCATTCCTGTTCTGTTTGTGCTCGGTTCAAAACCACCCACTCTAAAAAGGCTGGTCTCCTGTGCCCTTTACCTGTCACTGATCGTACATGGAGTTATATCGCAATGGACTTCATCACAGACATTCGAGACTGTGACACTTGCTGGGAGAGTGGCTTCAACAGAACAACATCAGAGACTCTGTCCAGAAGAGCACAGTGCTAGGAACAGCAAAGATACTACACAGAGATCTCAAACTCCTAGGCCTCTGGTAAAGGAAGACACATACCACCCATAGAAGGGTTAGGGGAAATAAATATATATATATATCAGGAGAAAATATATATGAAAAATATTTAGTTATTTTAAATAAGGTAGAAATGTTTCTGTGTATTTGCACTACAATTAACTAAAAGGACACAAAAACACAAATGAAAGATTAATATTTGCAAAATAATTTTTTTTATCCACTAGGTGGTGCTCAATGGAAGAAAATTATCACTTCTACTTCTGTCATAGCTGTTAATGAAGAAAAAGTATATATGTTTTTAACTTTTGCTGTTTGAATCAGTTTTGCCAGAGAATTTTAGTTTTGATAAGTGACTTCTCTCCAGATTTGATAATTATCAACTGGAAATATGAAAATGATCCATTCTGTTAGCTACTGAAGGTAACTCGCATACACTTACTAGTCCTTGTCTTCTAAAAAAAATGTCCTGATTTCTGACTACCTCATACTATGCAGGCATGTATTGAAAGTGACCATCAATGCAGTTTACTTGTAAGTATTATTAATCTTTGTTCAAATCCTAAATCCAAAACCTATCACTATTACCGTGTTGTTTTACCATAAACTTGGAGCAAGTGTCTTCTTGTAGTAGCAATTTGGGAAACCACCAACAATGGCAATTAAATAATGTATTGATATTTTTTTATTTATTTGAATGTTATATTGTAACTTAGGTTGAAAAAAGACTTGCATCCATTAAGTTCAACCCTTTTCCTGTTCTTTGTTTACCGCTGTTGACCCAAAAGAAGGCAAAAAAAAATATTTTCATTAGGGAAAAATCCGTCTTGACTCCAAATGGCAATCCGATTTCTCATTCAACAAGCACTAAATAAATATTACTGCCTATAATAACATACATAGTCCTCTATGTTCTGGTTTATTTAAAACAAAGTATCCAGCCCCCTTTTAAATGCATCTATTTGCTAGCATCTTCAGGCAGTGAATTCATACCTTTATTGTCCTTACCGTAAACCTAAGACAGGTTATCTCTTGTCCTGTTAGTTAATTAGAAAATTGGGCAGACTCGATGGACCGAATGGTTCTTATCTGCCAACACATTCTTTTTCTGCTGTTGTGTTACTGTTCAGTACTCTAGGAGACACTAATTGGCAGCTTCCCTATCCCAGCCCTACCAATGACTGTTTTTCAAAGCCAGCCTACAATTGGCTGGTTTGAAAACCCCGCCTGGCTGGGACAGGGAGGTGTCTGATTGGTCAACCAATCAATTTATTTCAGTGGGAAATTTATAATTTGCATATCAAGCCACAGGTGATGTCATAAGAAGGAGATGCCACAGACCCATTTGCATTTCTCCAAATTTAGGCTTTTGCACAATGTATAGCTAATTTGCAATACTTTTTTTTTATCCATTACATTCATAACATAAGCAATCTCTCCTTTTACAGTCCCTTTACAATCTCTATAAATTGATGTATACATGTCTGTCTCCCTACCTTGTGTCAGTTTTTTTGTTAATATAAATGAAATGAATGAAAAATAGATTAATACACCAATTTAAATTATGTATCAAGCACTGAATAAATTGTTGCCACTGTGTAAATATGCACTAATGAGATTTATATACAAATATATATGGATACATTTATAAAGCACCAACATATTCCACAGCGCTGCACAATAATATATATTGTGTATATACATGGAGAAAGAGTATGCTAACCTGCCCTGATACATGTTCATGTATCTATTGACTTTATCAAGATCTTAATAAATATGTTATATCACAGATGAACACAATAGCTTTTCTGACAATCTCCCAGGCTTTTACTAAGTAATATCTAGCTATATCCATGATGAGTAATGATATTCAGCTTCTGTGCAAATGGTAATGTCCATAGAACCATGTGATCCTCAGCTACACAGCTGGTCCCTACCTCCCTTCCCTTTCTTCTTTCTCAGGCTGTCATGGCGACTCCCAATAACGTTACTCCCACTAACTGCAGCTGGTGGCCAATTTCAGCTATTGAGAATGATGCAGGAAAAGCTAATGAAGGTGAAGAAAACCCAGAGCCATCAAAGCCCAGTCCCAAACCCAAAGACAGGCTTGTTTTGTACCATTGGACGCAATCATTTAGCTCTCAAAAGGTGAGTCCCTGTCTCTGTCTTTGAAGGGTAATGCTATATTAACATGACAATACCTATTATTTCTATTGTAAGCTTAAGGGAGTCTTACACTACTGTCTGAACAGTATGTTTAATTGTAGAAAAACCACATTAGCATTTATTCTGTATGATCAGGAAAGGTTGCTTTTTCTGTGGTATCAGAGATGCATCTACAATCTGTGTCTCTGCAATTGTTGCTGTTCCACTGTCTATTATATTCCTGCACAGCTGACTGCAGAAGAATATTGTTCCTACACCAATTCTACAGAATTCAAGGGCATGAGAGTCAACAGATCCCAATGATGGTTATATTTTAATACAGGGATGCTGCTGGTGTAGATTTCAATTGATGGCAGTAATGGAATTGAAATAGTATCTTGTAATGTTTACATTGCAATGTTCTATATAGCCTACATGTACCCATATCACTGGTCTGATTAACTCTGCTTGGAATGGATATTCCATTGTGATACATTATAAAGTCTTCTAAATCATGTATCAAATTAATTACACTTGCAGAATGGCATAGATTTTTTTTTATATCTGTTACCCACTCATAGTATGCATTAGATCTGCAAGAACTATGTTGGGTTTACAATATGCCACAGCCACAAAAATGCTGAAGAAGCATAAATACAAAAGACGTATCATTTTGGATGAGTGTTTAACCCTTTGGACCATGTCTTGCACATCAATCCAACATTTAATGGGTTAATTCCAAATACTGTCATAAAAAGCAGTGTGATGGAACACCACTGCCACTCAAGGGGTTAACAACCAAGGAATGCCTTACAAAGCAATTAATTTCTCCCATATGTCGATGGGTTAACAACAGAATTTTCCAGGCAGGGGGTAGCAATGGTTGACCCTTCCCTTGACCCAGTCCCTCTCTATTGGCTGAATGTGTCATTATTTATAACATCCTATCCACTGGACATTAGATGGAAAGATTGCTGTATTCCATTTAGCAAGATACATGCTCTGTTGTTAGTTTTTAGCTGATTTTTAATATACATTTTTGTGAATTGTAAATGATCCTTATATTTTCAATGCAAAAATAAGGATGGGATATGAAATTGTAGCCTTGCAGCCAACCCACAGCCAGTACTTGAATAAGTCCAATTAAACTACCTTTTTTTTTACTGGCCACGATATAGTCTTCTATTTATAAATAGACACCAAAATTAGGGAACCTTATGATTTGTTAAGAGATCAGTAGTATACCTGTTAGTCTTGCTGGATATTTGGAGTATTTTTCTTAGTGGGATCAGTGGTATTCACAAATGTAGTTAAAGTCTTTAACTGCAATAAAGTCAAATTTCACCTGGTGTACAATTACCTGTCATCCATGGCAGATTTGCTATTGGTTTCAGTCACACCTCAAGGGTCTTGGTTTTAAATTGATTTGAAAATATTGACAGCAGGAAGGATAGAAAGCGAGTATTTATCCTGTAGGGAGCAGTCATAATTTACATCCAGTGCCCCGGGGATGTGGACACATCTATCAACGACAGTTCTTACTCTGCATGTCAGCACATTGAATTTGTATGTAGAACTTATGTCTGATGGCACATGGCTTAAATGAATCCACCACAATTAAATTAAACGGCTGGAATCTTTGCGTAGTTAAATTATATATAGTCATTATCATAGCTAAAAATGTTGCCCTCCCAGATTATCCACTGCTGGGTTTTAACACCTAGTCTAGTAGTGAAAAGTTGCCCTCCCAGATCTTCCACTGCTGGGTTTTAACACCTAGTCTGGTAGTAACGTAGTTACATTATATATAGTCATTATCATAGCTAAAAATGTTGCCCTCCCAGATCTTCCACTGCTGGGTTTTAACACCTAGTCTGGTAGTGAACATCACAAATGTACCTGAAGGACCATGTGGCTAAATTGTGTGGGCTGTTGGGAACTCAATATCTGTCAGTTATCATTAATAATGTAAAATGTTAATGCTGTCAGTTTAAATGTTATTTAAATATATTTTTTAAGTTGTGATGCATAAGATCATGCTTACTATGTATTAAGAAACAGGAAAGGTTCACATTTAGTTAAATACATATATGCTCTTCATGATTTCATACCCCATGTTCTGTCTGTTTAGTCCTGAGTGCAACATGATTGACACTCGAGATCAGGAGATAAGGAGCAGAGATCTTCACCTCTGTTGCATGAGTCTAGTTATGTAGCTATCATCGCTCTGCCCATTCAGGTGCATGCCTCAGTCGCCTCACCCTTGTTACTGCTCTGCACGGCAGAGACATTACCAGTTATACAGTTGTGTGACACTGTATGACCTCACATTGGATTGGTCCTGTTACAATAGAGCAGGCAGAGGCCTAGATCAGGCCTATGCAGGGTCGATTAAAGACATTGTAGGCCCCTGGGCTACAAATATTGTGAGGCCCCAGTAAATATAAGATGACCGTACATGAAAAAAGTTTTACTAGTAAATAATTCACATGTAAACTGTTTTTTTTTCAATTGCAATGCATCCCCAAGCTTTCTTTTTCGATCTGTCAATCTGCACTTCAGACTTGTTAATGCAGCGCCAGACTTGACATTCTAAAACCAGACTTGCCAATGTATTCCCAGAGTCAGGTTGCCCATTAATATGCCACTATTTGTCCATTAATATGCCACAACCAATATGCCCATTAATATGCCACTGTTAGTTTGCCCATTAATATGCCACCATTTACCCATTAATATGCCACTGGTAGTTTGTCCATTACTATGCCACAGCCAATTTTCCCATTAATATGTCTCTATTAGTATGCCCATTGATATGCCATTATTAGTCTGCCCATTAATATGCCACTATTGGTATGTCCAGATTTTTTTTTACCCCCCTCCCCAGTACTCACCTTCCTGCTGCTCTATCTCCAGCCGCCTCCTGCTTTCCCCGCTACAAGGAGCTGGAGAGTGGAGATCTTCCGATCTCAACCAGCCAGTGCCAATGCGGCAAGCTTTTATTCATGCCGGATTAAGGCATGGGCCTCAAGCTGCAACCCTCGAGGCCCCTATTTAAATGAAGCCCCTGGGCTGCAGCCCCTAAAGCCCATGCCTTAATCTGGCCCTGGGCCTGTGAGAGTGCAGGAATGTGTGGTTTTATTGTTTATGTCTTATAGACATAAACAGCTTTCAATTGTTTGGTGCTTCCATAGAGTTTTATGTAAAGCAAGACAAAAGGTTTGGAGACAGCAATACAGATATTAGGTGCCACGGCTCCCTGATATTTTACTGGTGTGTGTTTAATAGTGGTGCATTAATAATTTGTTGTACTCTGAAGCATGTTTACTCTTCTTAAGAGTAAACATAATGAGGAAATTCTTAAAGGGACTGTCTGGTGCCTCAAATGCATCGTTCAGATATTAATGCATATGAATGTGCTTTCAAAGTACTTTAAAAAGCATGTTTTACATTTTGCATTGCTTAAACTCTTAAATAGATCATCCTGCCTTGAACAGCTCATCGCGGCTCCCTGCGATGAGCTGTTCTCGAATCCCTCAGATGAGGCCACTTTGAGTGCATTTTACGAAATTGCGCTATGCCTAAACTTCAGGGTTCGGGCACGCATCTGTGGCGTCACGCAGAAATGATGTCGGGAGGCAGAGCTAGCCTTACGTGTTCAGGTACCCTGTGCGGGCCACCCCTGTGGTTTGATACACAGGCGAAAGTGCTTTTTGGTGCCCCCCCATCCCATGACTCTCCCCATATCCCTTATCTATCCTCCCTCTCCCCATATCTCTTTCCCTCCCACATCCCTGGTCCCCCTCTCATCTGTTTTCTCCCTTCTTCTGTTCCCTCCCCTTCCACCCCATCTCTGTTCTCTCCCCTTCCACCCCATCTCTGTTCTCTCCCCTTCCACCCAATCTCTGTTCTCTCCCCTTCCACCACTCCCCTGTTCTCTCCCCTTCCACCACTCCCCTGTTCTCTCCCCTTCCACCACTCCCCTGTTCTCTCCCCTTCCACCACTCCCCTGTTCTCTCCCCTTCCACCACTCCCCTGTTCTCTCCCCTTCCACCACTCCCCTGTTCTCTTTCTCCCCCTCTCGCCTGTTCTCTCCCCCCTCCAGTTCTCTTTCTCCCCCTCCTGTTCTCTTTCTCCCCCCTCCCGTTCTTTCTCCCCCCTCTCCAGTTCTCTTTCTCCCCCTCCCCTGTTCTTTCTCCCCCTCCCCTGTTCTCTTTCTCCCCCCTCCCCTGTTCTCTCTCCCCCCTACCCTGTTCTCTCTCCCCCCCTCCCTCCCCTGTTCTCTCCTCCCACCCCACCCCCAGACAGACCCTGGGAGGGGGCGGATCTCACCGGGTGCGAGGTCCGCCCCCTCCCCTTGAAGCAGAGCGGTGTCTGCTTCGGGGAGCCGAGCAGCTCAGTAAGTGCTGCTCGCGTTCCCTGTGTGGAGTGATGACGCAGGGCATTGGAAATCCGATGCCCTGCATTATCTCTAAACACAGGGAGCACGAGCAGTTCTTGCCGAGCTGTTCGGCTTCCCGAAACAGACACCGCTCTGCTTCAAGGGGAGGAGGCGGACCTCGCACCCGGTGAGATCTGTCCCCTCCCAGGCTGCTCCACAGCTGCCGTGAAGGGCTGGTGAGGGGAGATCATCTCCAGCCCCTCCAGGGCTGGCGCCACCCTTGCTGGGGCGCCCCAAGGCGGTTGCCTGAGCAGCCTTACGGTGGTGCCAGACCTGCCTGTGGCACCCCCCTCCTCTCTACCCTCATGTCTGTCTGTCTACTCTCCTTCCACATGCCTGTCCTCCCATGTTTGTCTCTTTCATCTGCCTTGCCATGTCTGTCTCTCTCCAACCCCCCCATTTTATGTTTCTCTCCCTTCCCATATATGTGTCTACTCTCCTTAACCCCACATATCTGTTCTCTCTCACCTCCTCCCCAAACCTGTCATCTCTTTACCCTTTCCATATGTTTTCTCCCCCTTCATATCTGTTATCACTCCTACCCCTCATATCGATTATCTCTCACTCCTTTCCCCAAATCTCTTTCCTTCTCCTTCCCCACATCTCGTGCCCTCTACCCATATCGCTTTGCCTCACCTTCCCCTCCCCATATATCTTTCCCTCTCCTACCCCTCCCTATAAATCTTTCCCTCTCTCCATATACGTTCTCTCTCCCCCATACCTGTTCTTTCTCCCCCTCCTCCCCATCTCTGTTCTCTCTCCCCCTCCTCCCCAAATCTTTTCTCTCCCCTTCCTCCCCATATCTGTTCTCTATCTCCCTCCACCCCCATATCTGTTCTCTCTCTCCCTCTTCTCCATCTCTGTTCTCTCTCCCCCTCCTCCCCCATCTCTGTTCTCTCTCCCCCTCCTCCCCCATATCTGTTCTCACTCCCCCCCGAAATCTGTTCTCTCTCTCCCTCCTCCCCCCATTTCTGTTCTCTCCTCCCTCCATCATTTCTGTTCTCTCCCCTCCTCCCCCATATCTGTTCTCTCTCCACCTCCACCCCATATGTGATCTCTCTCCACATCCTCCCCATCTCTGTTCTCACTCTCCTCCTCCTCCCCCCATTTCTGTTCTCTCCCCCCTCCTCTGTATATCTGTTCTCTCTCCCCCTCCTCCCCAATATCTGTTCTCTCTCCCCCTCCTCCCCCATATCTGTTCTCTCTCCCTCATTTCTGTTCTCTCCTCCATCCCCCATTTCTGTTCTCTCTGCTCTCCCCCTTTCTGTTCTCTCCCCCTCCTCCATTATCCTCCTTCTCCTCTGTTCTCCCTTCCCCTCCCATTCTTACTTGAAGTGCTGAAGAGCATAAGCTCCTTGTGTTAAACACACACGGAACTCAGTAAGTGCTGCTCGCGCTCCCCGCGTATATTGATGATGCAGGGCATCAGAAATATGATGCCCTGCATCATCACTACAAGCAGGGAACTGCTTCACAGGGTAAGGTTCACCTCACCCTGGATCCTGCTCTGAAGCCGATAAGAGCCAGTGGCTCTAACGGCAAACTTTTTAATGATGTCCCCTGGGGTGTTGCGCCTGGTGCGCTCGCACAGGTCGCATAACCCAAAGGCAAGCCCTGATCGGGTCTCTGCAATGGTGTCCCTGTCTACTGATCACCTTGTGATCGGTGGCCAGGGACAAAAAGTTGTGTTTTGGTGCTTGCGTCTTCTGGAATGCAAATACCATGCGTCACGAAGGGGTTAAAATATTTCCACAGTGCATAACCCATAACAGATCTTTTTCAGGGTCAGACTTTGTGACCCTGAGCATTAACCTATTCAATGAAATTGGAATAACAATCTCTGGCAAGCACCAACAAAGGCAAACAAATCAGTATACTACAGTAGACATGTGCATTCGTTTTCGGATGAATGCATTTTCGTCCGAAAATAGCATTTTCGTCCATTCGTCCGAATAACGAAAATGCTAAACTAACGAAAGACGAATGAACGAATGGTTAATAAACGAAAATCATTCGTCCATTCGTGCTATTGGCATTCTATAAACTAAAATAGAGTCGGTTTATAGAATACCAATAGCATTACATATACATTCCATAAAGCGACATAATGAACGACTTTTGGTTTATGGAATGCATGTAATTCCATTGGCTTTCTATAAACCGAACTAGAGTCCCCATTCATAAGAATTTCTTATGAATGGGGACTCTAGTTCGGTTTATAGAAAGCCAATAGTATTACATGTATTCTATAAGCCGAAAGTCTATAAACCGAAGGTCGTTCGGTTTATAGACTTTCGGTTTATAGAATACATAGAATTACATGTATTCTATAAGCCGAAAGTCTAAAAACCGAAGGTCGTTCGGTTTATAGACTTTCGGCTTATAGAATACATAGAATTACATGTATTCTATAAGCCGAAAGTCTATAAACCGAAGGTCGTTCGGTTTATATACTTTCGGTTTATAGAATACATAGAATTACATGTATTGTATAAACCGAAAGTCTATAAACCGAACGACCTTTGCTTTATAGACTTTCGGCTTATAGAATACGTGTAGTACTATTGCTTTTCTATAAACCGAAAACGAGAGCCCCATTCATAAGAAATTCTTATGAATGGTGTCCCCATTCATAAGAATTTCTTATGAATGGGGCTCTCGTTCGGTTTATAGAAAGCCAATAATATTACACGTATTCTATAAGACGAAAGTCTATAAACCGAAGGTCGTTCGGTTTATAGACTTTCGGTTTATAGAATACATAGAATTACATGTATTCTATAAACCGAAAGTCTATAAACCGAACGACCTTCGGTTTATAGACTTTCGGCTTATAGAATACATGTAATGTATTTGGGGGATTTTTTTGGCTGTGGCATATTATTGGTCAAATTATCAGTGGCATATTAATGGTCAAATTATCAGTGGTATGTTAATGGACAAATTATCAGTGGCATGTTAATGGACAAATTGTCACTGTCATATTAATGGACACATTATCAATGGCGTATTAATGGACACATTATCAGTGGCATACTAATGGGGAAACAGTGCCATATTAATGGGAAAATAGTGGCATATGGGCAAACAGTGGCATGTTAATGGGCATACTTGCTGTGGCATATTCATGGGTAAACTAACAGTGGCATATTAATGGGCAAACTGTGGCATAGTAATGGAAAAACTGGCTGTGGCATTTTAAGTCTTGGATGTGCGAAGCGGGTAATGGGGTATGTCCTGGGAGGCAGCAGCAAATTGTGGATGTGCAATACAGGTGATGTTGCATGTTCTGGTTTTTAAAAAATGACTTTGGGACGGTAGGGGGAGAGAGGGAGATATGGGAGGGGGGGGGGGGAGGAGCAGAATGCTTTACAGTAAGGGGCCCTGACATTTCTGATGGCAGCCCTGTTGGAGAATGTTGCATCATGGGTAAAATTCTCAAAATGGATTGTGGAGACAGACACCTCATTTTCTTTTTCCTTTTATATGCAATTAATTGAAACATAGAAGAGAAAAAACAGTGGTATATGTCTTAAATATGTGTTTGTTTTAAATGCACAGATAATCTAGTTACAGCTTATGATAATCTAGTTACATCTTTAACCCCTTCGCAACAATGGACGTTCCTGGCACATTGCTGCTCTATTGCCTAGATGTCGAGGCATTAGGCAGCACCGACATTTTCAATCTGGGGCACCTACAGCATGCTCCTCCAATATGGCTGTTGCCCTGTTGTGGTTAGAGAGCCGGAACTGAAAAAAAATTCACTTCCGTCACTCTGATGCTGTTGCTTGACTTCACCTAGAGGCAGTCAGCAACATTGCAATAAAAAGAAAACAACTTAATTAGCTAAAAGCTAGGGTTAGATTAGTTGTTAGGGTTGCAATTAAATTAGGGTTAGCATAAGGGATAGGGCTACAATTAAATTAAAATTAGAATATATTAAGGGTTAGCATAAGGGTTAGAGTTGGGGTTAAATTTAGGGTTAGGGTTAAATTTTCGGGTTGGGATCAAATGGTCACTGAAGGGAAAAAAACACTTTTTGTTTTTTGCCCTATAACGTGCAAAAAAACTGAAGAAACCCATGGAAACAAGCATATTTCTGAACTCGGTACAACATTTAGAAACTATTTAGATGGGGTCTTTTTTAATGATTGTATTTGTGTAAATTATTTTTTAGAAAAAGTGAGAATTTTCTATTTTTTCATAATATTTTATGATTTTTTGTAGTAAATTATAGATATGATGAACAAAAAACAATGATAAAAACAACATATAATTTGTGTGGGTACAGTATGTGAGAGAAGAAAATTACAGCACACTCTTTCATAAATTTAAAAACAGCCCTTGTCACCAAGGGAAAGACAAGGTCAAAAGGTCTTGTCACTAAGGGTTTAAACTCTACCCTCCAACCTAATGTATAATATGAGGTACAAGATTAGGCAGGGCATGGTCTCATTTCACTCTTTGAAGATTCACCTTTTAGCAAATCCACTCCATAATCCCAGCACTGGAATTAGTTATCATGGTGACAAAAATAAAGACACAAGAGGAAAAGGTACCAAAGTAGGGAACTGACTGGAGTGGAGATTCTGTTTACAACAATACTGAGGCTTTAAGGCAAATGATGACTGATAGAAATATATGACTCCCTCTAGGCATCAATTTAATGCCTGAATTAAAAGACCTTTTAATTAGATTTCTGTCAGCTTCACAGGCAGACATTATATTTTGTGTATTATGTTGGTTATTTGATCTTACTATATATTGACATGTGCTTAAATATTTTTTCCTAGAGTGTAATCAATAAAGAGGTTATATTTAATTGTATGGTTTTCACACACACTCTTTGGTGCATTGATTCTTTAGATTTAACTCATGCATTAGTTTGTTCAGCAGTCTGGCAGTCAAGGGCTGCATGCTGGATGCTGGATTCCAGTTTCGGATATCAGCAAGTTTACTAGTGACAAAAATGATCCATTGTTCTGATAGTAGATATCTATTGTTATAGGACAAGGCAGAACAAACAGTGCTAATCCCTTTGTTACAGGTGACGCTGTAAAGGTTCACCGCGGCAGTTCAAGCACTGACAGTTCAGCAAGACTGTTTTGGCACTGAGATTTCATCACCAACTACTAGTGCCCAAATAAAGTAGCCCCCTAACCTTAAAAGTAACCCCTAACCCGAATATTAACTGTAAAACTAACCCTAATACTAACCCCAAACTTTAATACTAATCATAATATCCGACCCTACGATAATAGAGTTAAAAATAATACTTTGCTTGGGATAATACTTCAGGAATTTTGTTCATAAAGCAGAATGCCAACCAACAAAGGTTGGATGCCAACCAACAAAGGAAATACTTCCATTTATGAATTCTGTGATCTTGTTGAGAATCAAATTAGATTTTTTTTAACATTTGAGTCTCTAAAGCATTAGGGTATACAAATAGCTGCTCATTGGTTATTGAGACATGTTTAAATTATTTAAACACAACACCGGTTTTATAAAAATTGAGAAATGGTCGAAGAAGAAATGAATTAACTCCAAAACCAGCTGGAAAATTATCAGAACACCTTCCATGTACCTTAGTCAGTCAGTGTTTACACGTACATAACTATTTTTTTGTTTAATGTTTTTGTACAGCGTGACAGAGAGTTAGAACACAGGCACAAAACTGGAAATTGTAAAAGTGTGTCGACACAACTCTAATAGTATACTTTATGCCATGGTACTTCTGTTCTGCTGTACACCTCTCTCAACCAATATCTTATTAATGTTTAAGGCCCTAGGTGTCCAACTAAAACGCTACAACTATTATGCCCATAATTCCTTGCTGTCGTTTTACACCTAGGTTCTAGATCAGTGAGGAGTAATCTTGGCACTACAGATTTTTTTAGCAATAAATACCCCAAAATGCTTAGTCAGTGATGCAGTGCCAATGTTAGCTATCTTTGTTCTAGACTCTTATACAACAGTGTGGTGTTAATATATATATACTAATAGAAGAAGAAAAAAAAAAATCACCAGGGCCCGACGGCAGAATTCTACAAATGTGTAAGAGATCACATAGGGAAACACCTAACAGAAACTTTTAATGAAATAAGTATAAAAAGCATAGCCCCGGAAGAACTGCTAAGGGACAATATTCTCCCTATATTGAAACCAAATAAGCATCCTGAAAATAGATGCAGAAAAAGCCTTTGACCGGGTGAATTGGGATTTCATGTTTCAGGTCTTAGAAGAATTTGGCATGAATGGTTTCTTTATGGAAGCAATAAGATCTCTATACTCAACACCTACTGCAAGAACCATCGGACAAAATATAAGAGCAGATTGGTTTCAGCTAAAAAAAGGAACACAATAGGGCTGTTACCTTTCCCCTTTAATTTATATATTGACCCTGGAAATACTAGCATTAGAAATTAGACAAAATCAAAAAATAAAGTGTTTTCCTCTTAAACAAGAAGAATTAAAAATAGGGTTACACGTGGACGACATACTAATTGTCATTTAAGATCTGGTTAGATCGGTAGAAGAATTAATTTATATCATTAAGGAGTATACCATCTCAAATTATAGACTACATATTGAAATGTCAACTATCCTACCAGCAAATATGGACAAATAAGAGATAACAATTTTGCAGGAACTCTATAAGTTTAGATGGGAAATGGAAGAATTTTCATACCTAGGTCTGAAAATAACCGCCAAGGTAAAAAAATCTGATAAAAAGGAACTTCATGATATTGTTGAAAGAAACACATCATCTATTAAAAGAGTGGCAGAATATGGAATGGACTGGCAGGACTAATGTAATTAATGCATACATTGTTTCGAAATGGACATATCTATTTAGACATCTCCCTATAACGATTCCAGACATATGGCTGTACCTAATACAAAAAAAACATTAATAAATACGTTGGTAATAGCAAAGGGCTCAGAATTGGGATTAAACAATTATCTCCTCATCATCCTAGCTATAGGACCGGGAACGGGGGACTAATAAAAGTACTCCAAAAAAAAAAAATTGGGCAGACTAGATGGACCGAATGGTTCTTATCTGCCGACACATTCTATGTTTCTATGTTTCTATCTAAAAAAACAAATAAAGGTATGCATGCTGTTCCATATATATAATACATATGCAGGCAATAAATTAAAAGAAGCATGGTATAGATTTGAAGAAAATGACATGGGAACATCAAATATAGCTGGAATCATATGGAGTTGGCATAATATTGGGGATCAGCAAAGGAAAATAAATAAGAATTTTGTGATAAGAAACACAATGGAAGCATGGAAAAGTATTAGAAAATATCTAAGACTTAAAAACAAAATCCTAGAGATATTGGGAATGAATGTCCTAGGGCAAAACATTGCATGTCTGAATTTAGAAAATTGGTATAGGAGAGGGATTGAAAGGATAGACAACATAGTAGTGGACTTCAAACTAAAACCCTTTGACGTGATAGAAGATGAATATAAAATCCCAAAACACAATATTTGTACATACTTGAGAACTAAGAACTTTTTAACCAAGACATTGGTTAAAGAAAATGGAGAAATACATCAAAAACTGGACCAGATCTTTAAACAAGAAGGAACAACAAAAGTAGTACCTTATTTGCTCGAATATAAGATGACCGCCCCAAACTATGGATATTCCTTTAGGAAAAATCTAAAGGCCTGAATATAATACTACCCTATAGGAAAAAAGTTTAACTTATATTCACATGTAAATGTTTTCATATTTAATAAAAACTTATGATATAAAAAAATGCATTTCTTATTTTTATTTACCTTTTATGTGCCATGCTGCCCCTACCCCCCAGACTTACCCAATGCTCCCCCCAACGGTGTCTGTCTCTCTCCCCCCAACGTTGTCTGTCTCTCTCCCCCACCCTCTCCCCAATGTTGTCTGTCTCTCCACCCCTCCCTCATCCCACCGTTGTCTGTCTCTCTCGCCCACCCTCCCCATCCCACCGTTGTCTGTCTCTCTCCCCCACCTTCCCCCCAAGTTGTCTGTATCTTTCCCCCACCATCCCCCCAATGTTGTCTGTCTCCCCCCTCCCTCCCCCCAATGTAGCCTCCCTGGTGGCTAGTGGGGGCAGCCGGGGGATGTCTGCACGATACGTGCAGACATCCTCCATGCTGCCCGACACTTCCGTCCATAATGACGGACAGCCGGTCCGTCATAATAGACGGAAGTGTTGGGCAGCATGGAGGATGTCTGCACTATTGTGCAGACATCCCCTAATATCCCTGGTGGCTAGTGGAGGCAGCCGGAGGATGTATCGTACTTCTATGGCGGAAGTGCCGGGCAGCAGCGGAGGATGTCTGCGCATATCGTGCAGACATCTTCCGGCTGTTAGCGAGGGGGATCCAGGTCCACTGCAGCTCTGGGGGGACCTGGATCTCAGTTTTATAATCTGACTTTGATTTCAGGTCAGACTATAAGATGACCTTGAATATAAGACGAGGGGTCTTTTTCTGAAAAAAACCTTGTCTTATATTCGAGCAAATACGGTATCTAAAAGTCTAGAATTAATTAAAGTAAAAGAAGCCCCTAATGTAGACACAGTATTATCAACATGGAAAGGAGACCTCTAAATTCATATAAACAAGGATGAATGGATTAAGGCTATAGAACTGACTAGGACCACAATTCACCATTTTTAAATATAAGGGAAAAACAAAAGTGATGAATCGCTGGTATAGAGTGCCTACCAGGACGGACAAAATATATCCTGAGACTTGTGAGGTCTGTTGGAGATGTAACCAAGCTCTGGCACTGGCAACTACCTTCATATTTGATGGAATTGCAAAATGATAAAAGAAACGTGGGAAAACATATTTAAGGCACTGGGAAAAATAGGTAACACTATTACATATACTGCCACCAAATTTCCCAAGTGATAGAAAATTACTTGTCATCCACTGTATGTCCGCTGTCAAATTATTAATACCCAGAAATTGGAAACAATCTATCCCAATCACGTGGCTACTGTTTTTGTACTTTATACATGTTTCCAATTTTTTTTACCCACCTGAGCGATAATGATGCCCTCATGCATGAATAGATAATAACACTGCTTTTTATCTAGTAAGGGTCTGTTCAGATAACCTCTGGTTTTCAAGTACCCCATGGGGATGTTACTTTTGCCAACATATAAGAGTGAAAATAACATGTTATTCAGTCAGCATGCTGGCGCTTTTCTATTTTCCTGTTTTGGAATAACTTGAGGCAAAGTTATTGGTACTTAACTAATGTATTTTTGATTACATTACAAACACAAGTATTACAGCCTAGATTCAAATAATTTGATTTCCTCTAACAATACACATGAAAGTGTTGGCATTTTTAATTTAAGGAGTAATTAAAAAAAAAAAAAAGGTTTCTAATAGTGTGTAAAATCTTCTGGCACCAAAAGAGTAAATCTGTGATGTCAATTAACAAGGCCTGACATCTTTATCAAAGCTCTACTGGTTTAATGTCATTATGGCACGTGGCGTAACAAACAATGTAAGGACTGAATTTGCTTTTCTGTCCGGCATATTTCAACATATTTCTCCTGGAAAGTTTGTTGAAGAGCAAGCAGCCTGTCACCTCCTGTTTTCACAATGCTTTCTACTGGTGGCTGGGTTGATTTTTGAACTGACATGGACCTTATCCTTCTAAGGTCAATAAAATATGTCCCAGTAAATTGGGTAATAACTAAATAATCTGCTTGTGGGAGTTGTTATTAAATGCAAGAGTGTACAATACAATGTTTTATGTCTCCTTGTGGAGACCAGCGCTAAATAAAAGCTAGTTATTACTACTAACATAGCAGACTGAAAAGAAGCTGTCATCCTGAAGCCTTGCCGTCTTGATGGCCATTCCTCTGCACAATCTAAATTTGGAGACGTGCAAAAAACCACTATATTGGTTTGTCTCTGTCAGATTAAATCTTATAATCCATTTATTCCACACCACAGGATGTGTTGATGGTGTATGGATAAATATTAATAACAACCTCAATGACCTTAAGTAATTCATGATCTAGTATAGTATTATTTATAAATGGTAACCTTCTCCATTTTGCTGTTTTGGTATATTTGACCTGGCATATGGAGCATTTGCTAAGTCATGACTATTTGTGATGCCACTGCAAAACTAGAAACTGTTTGTGCAATGTATCTGGCAGAACAAATGCTTCTGTTAAGTTGTTACTTTGAGAATTGCCAGTACTGTAATGTAAAGTGAAATAAGTATGTGCAAAAAATTTGAATTATTCTTTAAAAAGGTGATATTCTTTTAACTCTTACAAAAATATTGATTGACACAAGTACAATGTTGTTGTACTTGTGTGTGTTCCAAAAAATACCCCTACAGGTGCAACCATCTTGCTTTTGTAGCCTACTATAATCCAGGATTTACATGTAAACTGGTGGATGTTCCTTGGGAATCTTTAATAACACTTACAACCTTGCTTATTGAACAAATTGCAAACAAAGTTATTAGAAAAGAACATTATAAACTATGACAGTTTCATGGAAACAGTATTGGCCTCTTTAAGTAGGATAATGCGACCTTCCACAAAGCAAAAATGGTTCAGGAATGGTTTGAGGAACACAACAACAAGTTCAGCATGTTGATGTGGCCTCTAAATTCCCCAAATCTCAATCCAATCGAGTATCTGTGTGATGTGTTAAACACACGTCCAATCCATGGAGGCCCCACCTCACAATTTACAGGACTTAAAGGATCTGCTGCTAACGTCTTGGTGCCAGATACCACCGCTCACCTTCAGAGGTCTAGTGGAAACCATGTCTCGATGAGTTTCACAGTAACTCATCACAGTATTAAGCAGGTGGTCATAATGTTATGGCTGATCAGTATATGTAATGCAAATTACTTCACATGAGGCAAGTGGGAATTTATTAATACACCATCATACATGTGAATGGTGAATAAATTCATATTTATGTATTGTGAAAGGATAACCACATACATGCAGCATGAAGACTAATGTTAATTTAGTACTATGTAACACTTTTGGATAATTGTTTTCTCTACATTATGATATAAAGGGTGCGTCTTTTTATGTGGCAGCTTATCTGGTAGTGGATCAGTAATGAATGTTTAATTTAACTAAAGGTTACCTTCATTACCCATCCATCCAGCACTAATGAAAATGCAGGCCACTGACCCATAATCAATGTTCAGACAAAATGGGTCAGGTCACAAGCCACTGCCATTGACAGAAAGAGTTTTATTCCGACAAGTAAAGATTACTAACTCTCCCATGAATTAGTTCACAAAGTTTGATTAAATGGTTCTGTGTGAACCAGGGTGGATTGGATTTAAATCAGGTCAAATGAAATCATGATTTAAATCACTAGTAAGTAAGACTCTATGTTTTATACATGCTTTTTAAATGTAAAAGACTCATTCTTGCTGGTAGTTTGAATCTTTAATATTTGCAACCAGATAAAGATTTTATATTAAGAATAACCTTTTAGATTTGTAAAAAAAAAAAAAAAAATCACTCATATTTGGATAACTGCATAAATTGTTTTATTTAACTAAAACAATAATGTCAAAAAGCATACATATTCTTGTATGTGCTCAAATGTCAGTGTTTATTAACTGAAGTGGTAATATGTGATGGTAATGTGTTCTTTGTTTGTACATAGATTTGCAGAAAAAAATGGCACTATAGTCTTTTCCTGAACTTTGTTTATTTCATACCATTCTTACTGTGAAAAAGTGCATGTTATCTCAGCGTGGGAAACTTGGATTAATTGATGTAAATATTGCAATATGGCATGGCTTAGCCAGCAAGCTTAATGGCAACCATTTGAAGGAGTTCCTGTGACAGCGAAACATAAAAGCGATCAAATTGCCCCTAATAGTTGTTATAAATTAACAATATACTAGTTGTGAATACTGTGAACATGGAAAAACAAAAAAAGGTGGGAGAAATGAACATCTAGAGTAAAATAACTGAAAAAGTAAGTACTGTTGCTATGAAAGGCCCAGAGGCCCAATTGTCATCTCAAACCTCTGCTTCAAAACTACTACAACCACCAAAAATACTTACTGCCAGCTGGATTCTGGTGCAACATGTGATGTCATGAGTTTGAAAGACAAGATGAAACTGGCACCTAGGGAACCACTTCAGCCTAGCAGCAGCAGCACCAAGCTGAAGTTATATTCAGGGGAACTAATGGAATCATTGGGACTTTTTCAAACGGAGTGCAGCATCCGTGAAAATATACACAAACTTGAATTTGAGATTGTTAAAGCCATTCAGAAACCGCTATTGTCTGGTTCAACATGTGAGCGCCTGGGACTGATGCAATTCACAATTCCTGTG
Source organism: Pelodytes ibericus (assembly GCA_036172795.1). NCBI lineage: Eukaryota > Metazoa > Chordata > Amphibia > Anura > Pelodytidae > Pelodytes > Pelodytes ibericus. The sequence goes on from CM069862.1 coordinate 147,389,707, forward strand.
GAGCTGCACAATGTTGATAATGAGCCTGCAAAGCCCTTGACTAGGCCACTAACAAAACTGCAAATCCTCAGTGTATATAATGATGTGTTTACTGGTCCAGTATCATCTGTTCCAGGAGTGGTTCATTTTGAACTGGATCCTACCATTCCACCAGTACAATGTGCCCCACGCAATGTGCCAATAGCTATTAAGCCCAACTGGATAAGTACAAAGCCGATGGACATCTTACATCAGTATCAAAGCCAACTGATTGGATAAGCAACATGGTAGTTATTAGGAAGCCTGAAAAGATTAGAATTTGCATTGATCCGAAGTTTCTTAACATGGCCCTGAGAAGATCACACTACATAATGCCATCACTTGAGGATGTTTTGCATAAACTGCCCAACGCACGGGTTTTTACACTTGTTGATGCAAGAGATGCCTTTCTACAGTGCAAACTGGATGAAAAGAGTAGCTACATGACCACATTCTGGACTCCCTGGGGCCGAAAGAGATGGCTCAAGCAGCCATTTGGATTCTCTGTAGCCCCAGAAGTATATCCTCGAAAGCAACACGAATTGTCAAGTGGGCTCCAAGGAATTAAACCAATAGCAGATGACATTCTTATAATTGGCTGTGGTAATACAGATGAGGAAGCTGAGCATGACCATGATGAGAAACTGGTAGCATTATTGGATCACTGCAGGCAGGTAATGCTGAGACTCAGCGTAAAGAAATTACAATTCAAAGTACAAGAAGTCTGCTTCCATGGACATATCGTGTCTCAACAAGGCTTGAAAGCTGACCCAGATAATATTAAAGCCATTGTGGACATGCCACGGCCTGGTGACGCCAAAGCAGTGCAGCGTTTTTTTGGCTTTGTCACTTACCTAGCAAAATTCATGCCGCATTTATCTGAGGTGTGTGAGCCATTGAGAAGGCTTCTAGATAAAGATGCAGTTTGGCATTGGCTTCCCAAGCATGACCAGGCAATGGAGGAAATAAAACGCTTGATCACAGCTGCCCCAGTACTAAAATATTATGATGTAAAAAATCCCGTTGCAATACAAAGCGACTCAAGCAAAAATGGCCTAGGATGTTGTCTATTGCAAGAAGGTCAGCCAGTTGCATTTGCGTCAAAAGCACTTTCTTCGGCTGAGCAAAATTATGCTCAAATTGAAAAGGAATGTTTAAGCATTGTTTTTGCCTGTCAGCGTTTCCATCATTATCTCTATGGCCAAGATACAATCACAGCTGAAACTGATCACAAACCGCTAATAGCCATATTCAAGAAGCTGCTTTTATGTGCTCCAAAGCGTTTGCAGAGCATGATGCTTACATTGCAGAATTACAATCTCAGTGTTGTGTACAAGCCTGGATGTGAAATGTACATCAGTGACACCCTAAGCAGAGCTACAACGGAACATGTGGCACCTGGAGGTGAGCATGAGCATCTTGCAGTTTGTTTGTTGCAACAGGAACATAATTTCTATCTTAATGTCACAGATCAGCGGCTACATCAGCTCATACAGCACACCGAAAGGGATGAAACTTTGCAAGCACTGAAGTCTATAGTTCTGATGGGGTGGCCAGATGGAAAAGATGCAGCACCTGCAATTGTGAAGGAATATTGGTCCTTCAGAGATGAGATCAGCATACAAAATGGTATCTTGTACAAAGGTTCAAGGGTCATAGTGCCGAAGTCGCTGAGAGCAGAGATGTTATTGTGCATACACTCAAGCCACATTGGAGGTGAGACTTGTTACAGACAAGCTCGTGATACTCTTTACTGGCCCAACATGCAAGGTGAAATCAAAGACTTTGTCGGCAATTGCCCCACTTGCGATGAATATGCACACTCGCAACAAAAAGAAACCATGATGTCACATGAGATACCTACACGTCCTTGGCAATTTGTCAGCATGGACTTATTCAACTATGCTGGAAAAGAGTACCTGCTCTTAGTCGATCATTACTCAGACTTCTGGGAAATTGACCTGCTTCCTGACCTGTCGTCTGAGACTACAATTAAGCGATGCAATGCGCAATTTGCACGTCATGGCCAACCAACTAAAGTGATCTCTAATAATGGACCTCAGTTTGCAAGCTTACAGTTCAGGAAATTTGCTACTGAATGGGAGTTTGAGCATGTGACTTCTTCACCACGTCATCCACAAGCTAGTGGCAAAGCTGAATCCGCTGTTATAATAGGGAAGAATTTATGCAAAAAAGCTAAAGGTGATGGTAAAGACCCGTGGAAAGCCATCTTACATTGGAGAAACACTCCAACCGAGGGTATGGATAGTAGTCCAGCACAGAGGCTGATGTCAAGGAGATTAAAGACTAGACATGTGCATTCGTTTTCGGACGAATGCATTTTCGGACGAAAATAGCATTTTCGTCCATTCGTACGAATAACGAAAATGTTAACTAACAAAATCCGAATGAACGAATGGTTAATAAACTAAAATCATTCGTTCATTCGTCCATTCGTGCTATTGGCATTCTAAACCGAAATAGAGTCGGTTTATAGAATACCAATAGCATTACATTACATTCCATAAACCGACATGAATGACTTTCGGTTTATGGAATGCATGTAATGCTATTGGCTTTCTATAAACCGAAATTGAGTTCCCATTCATACGAATAGGTCAATTGACCTATTCGTATGAATGGGGACTCTTTCGGTTTATAGAAAGCCAATAGCATTGCATGTATTCTATAAGTCGAAAGTCTTTAAACCGAACGACGTTCAGTTTATAGAATACACATGTAATGCTATTGCTGTTCTATAAGCTTAAAGTCTATAAACCGAACGATGTTCGGTTTATAGACTTTCGGTTTATGGAATGTATAATGTAATGCTATTTGCAATGGCATTACTATAAACCGAAATAGAGTCGGTTTATAGAATGCCATTGCCAATAGCATTACATTCCATAAACCGAAATTCGTTCATTATGTCGGTTTATGTAATGTATGTGTATTGGCTATTTTGCTATTGGTATTCCATAAACCGACTCTATTTCGGTTTATAGAATGCATTGCCAATAGCATGAAATTATTTGAATTTAGTATTAAAAAATACATTGAAAAAAGTGGAGAGGTTTAACCCCTTTGTGGCGTATGGTGCTTGCGTCCCAAATGACGTAAGCACCAAAACGTCACGATTTGTTCCTGGCCACTGATCACAAGGTGATCGTTAGCCAGGAACACTATGGCAGAGACCCAATCAGGGTCTTAATAGAACCTGTGGGTCCCTGCCCAAAAGTTGCAAGCCCTTCGGACATCACGCACGATTTAGAGAAATGTAGATGGTGCTCGTTTTGAGCACCAGCTAAATTTCCCCTGTCAGACTGAGGCCACTTAAAGTGGCCTCATCTGACAGGTGGGATCCCGCTGCAAGTGCCTGCAGCATGATCCGAGCCACGATATGAGCTGTTTAACACAGGACATACTATGCCGTCCTAACGACTTTAAGGGACTTAAAATCAGGACGGCATAGAACGTCCCAACGTCACGAATGGGTTAACGTTTGCTCTGGTCATAATCACAGCACAGGCTTGTAGGAGTTAACTGTAATTACATTAATACATGAAAAGAATATAAGTAATATAGTAAAAATGTACAAAATAAAATTTATTTTGAAAAAACTAAATGAGGTCCATAAACTTGGAAGGAAACGGATCACAGTAAAAAGAAACTGTGATCAGCAAGGGAAGTGTTAATACCCCTTTTATAATCGAGGTCGTCTTATAATCTGACCTCAAATTGAGGTCAGACTATAAGACTGGGATCCAGGTCCCCAGCAGAGCTGCAGGGGACCTGGATCCCCCTCTCTAACAGCAGGGGATGTCTGCGCGATGAGCACAGATCTCCCCTGCTGCCGCCCGGCATGACCGCCGGGACTTCTATGATGAAGCTGGGTACTTCCGGCTTCCTCATAAAAGTCCTGGCGGTCGTTCCGGGCAGCAGCAGGGGAGATCTGTGCTCATCGCGCAGACATCCCCTGCTGTCCGAAAAACGAATAACGAAAATGTTAACTAACAAAATCCGAATGAACGAATGGTTAATAAACGAAAATCATTCGTCCATTCGTCCATTCGTGCTATTGGTATTCTAAACCGAAATAGAGTCGGTTTATAGAATACCAATAGCATTACATTACATTCCATAAACCGACATGAATGACTTTCGGTTTATGGAATGCATGTAATGCTATTGGCTTTCTATAAACCGAAATTGAGTTCCCATTCATACGAATAGGTCAATTGACCTATTCGTATGAATGGGGACTCTTTCGGTTTATAGAAAACCAATAGCATTGCATGTATTCTATAAGCCGAAAGTCTTTAACCCCTTAACGCATGTGGACGTATATATACGTCCTGAAAAGCATGGTCCTTAAGGACCATGAGGACGTATATATACGTCCTCCGTTTTCATGTAGTGTTGCGCTCCTTAGCGCAACACTACATGCCTGCAGCTACTCTCAGAGGCTGCTTCGGATCCGAAGCAGCCTCTGAGAGGGCTTTCAGCCCCCCCTCGACCCCCCCGCGCGCATACGATCACCGCGAATGTGATCGTATGCGCGCTAACACACATATGCAGTGAAAGCTGATCACTGCCTATGTGTGTTAAAGTGTTGCATGATGCCTCTATCGAGGCATCATGCAACACAATCTGTTCCCTCCTGGGCACCGCGATCACCCGGTGATCGTGGGTGTGTGCTGTTTCAGAGGAGCATGCTCCTCCAAAACAGCGTGCCCAGAGGAGAGCGACGGAAGACAGAAAAAAAAAATCTCTTCCGTCGCTCTGAAACCGCTACTTGACTGCCCCTACAGGCAGTTAGACGGTATTACAGTTAAAAATAGAAAATTAATTAAATAAATAAATTAAATAAATGGAAAAAGCTAACCCTTGATCTACTGAACCTAGATTTAGGGTTAGGGTCCAAATAGGGTAATAATTAGGGTTAAATGGGGGTTCGGATGATTACAAGGGTTAGATTAAGGGGTGGGGGTCAATTTAGGGTTAGATTAAATTTAGAGTTGGGGTAAATTTAGGGTTCGGGTTAAAAAAATCACTGTAGAAGAAAATGGTTAGAAAACATTGCCCTATTACGTGAAATAAAACATAGACAAACAAGGAAACATTGATATTACTAAACTCAGGACAAATAGTAGAAATATATAGACGGGGTCTTTTTTACCATTTGTAATTGTGTAAAAAAAAAATCAGGTCAAAGTTGGAAAAAGTGTTTTTTATGGCATATTTTCATCATATTTTCTATTTTTTTAATAGTAAATGATATCATATGATGAAAATAATAGTATCAAATGAAAGCCCTATCTGTCCTTTAAAAAATGATATATAATTTGTGTGGGTGGACTGAACACAAAGAAAGAAATTCACAGTTCAGTAAACGTATGACAAAAATAATGGAATTCTGGTCTTCAAGGGACGTCAAATGCAACATAGCACTCGGTCACTAAGGGGTTAAACCGAACGACGTTCAGTTTATAGAATACACATGTAATGCTATTGCTGTTCTATAAGCCGAAAGTCTATAAACCAAAGTCGTTCGGTTTATAGACTTTCGGCTTATAGAACAGCAATAGCATTACATGTATTTTATAAACCGAACGTCGTTCGTTTTAAAGACTTTCGGCTTATAGAATACTATTGGCTTTCTATAAACCTAACTAGAGTCCCTCCTCATTCATAAGAATTTCTTATGAATGGGGACTCGACTCTAGTTCGATTTATAGAAAGCCAATAGTATTCTATAAGCCGAAAGTCTTTAAAACGAACGACGTTCGGATTATAGAATACATGTAATGCTATTGCTGTTCTATAAGCTTAAAGTCTATAAACCGAACGACGTTCGGTTTATAGACTTTCGGTTTATGGAATGTATAATGTAATGCTATTTGCAATGGCATTACTATAAACCGAAATAGAGTCGGTTTATAGAATGCCATTGCCAATAGCATTACATTCCATAAGCCGAAATTCGTTCATTAAGTCGGTTTATGTAATTTATGTGTATTGGCTATTTTGCTATTGGTATTCCATAAACCGACTCTATTTCGGTTTATAGAATGCATTGCCAATAGCATGAAATGATTTGAATTTAGTATTAAAAAATACATTAAAAAAAGTGGAGAGGTTTAACCCCTTTGTGACATATGGTGCTTGCGTCCCAAATGACGTAAGCACCAAAACGTCACGATTTGTTCCTGGCCACTGATCACAAGGTGATCGTTAGCCAGGAACACTATGGCAGAGACCCAATCAGGGTCTTAATAGACCCTGTGGGTCCCTGCCCAAAAATTGCAAGCCCTTCGGACGTCACGCACGATTTAGAGAAATGTAGCTGGTGCTCGTTTTGAGCACCAGCTAAATTTCCCCTGTCAGACTGAGGCCACTTAAAGTGGCCTCATCTGACAGGTGGGATCCCGCTGCAAGTGCCTGCAGCATGATCCGAGCCACGATATGAGCTGTTTAACACAGGACGTACTATGCCGTCCTAACGACTTTAAGGGACTTAAAATCAGGACGGCATAGAACGTCCCAACGTCACGAATGGGTTAACGTTTGCTCTGGTCATAATCACAGCACAGGCTTGTAGGAGTTAACTGTAATTACATTAATACATGAAAAGAATATAAGTAATATAGTAAAAATGTACAAAATAAAATTTATTTTGAAAAAACTAAATGAGGTCCATAAACTTGGAAGGAAACGGATCACAGTAAAAATAAACTGTGTTCAGCAAGGGAAGTGTTAATACCCCTTTTATAATCAAGGTCGTCTTATAATCTGACCTCAAATTGAGGTCAGACTATAAGACTGGGATCCAGGTCCCCAGCAGAGCTGCAGGGGACCTGGATCCCCCTCTCTAACAGCAGGGGATGTCTGCGCGATGAGCACAGATCTCCCCTGCTGCCGCCCGGCATGACCGCCGGGACTTCTATGATGAAGCTGGGTACTTCCGGCTTCCTCATAAAAGTCCTGGCGGTCGTTCCGGGCAGCAGCATGGGAGGTCTGCGCTCATCGCGCAGACATCCTCCGCTGCCCCGCTAGCCACCAGGGAGAATCGGGCAGCTGGGGGATGGCTGCACGAATCGTGCAGACATCCTCCATGCTGCCCGACACTTCTGTCTATTATGTATAGTGCATACATCCCCCGGCTGCCCCCACTAGCCACCAGGGAGCAAGAAACAGGTGAGGGGGGGACAGAATAACAAGGGGGGGGGGGCAGAGTAACGACGGGGGGGGAGAGAAACAAGGGGAGGGAGGGGGGAAGAGACAGAAACAAGGGGAGGGGGGCAGAGAGAAACAAGGGGAGGGAAGGGGGGAAGAGACAGACACAAGGGGAGCGAGGGGGGAGACAAAGGGAGGGTGAGAGAGAGACAACACTAAGGGGGGAGAGGGACAAATCTGGGGGCAAGGGAAAGAGAGAGGCAGCATTGTCACATAAAAGGAAATAAAAACAAGAAATTAATTTTTTTATATCATAATTTTTTATTAAAGCAATTTACATGTGAATATATACTAGACATGTACATTAGTTTTCGGACGAATGCATTTTCGTCCGAAAATAGCATTTTCGTCCATTCGCCCGAAAAACGAAGAACGAAAATGCTAAGCTAACGAAAGCCGAATGAACGAATGGTTAATAAACGAAAATCATTCGTTCATTCGTCCATTCATAGTACTATTGCATTCTATAAGCCGAAATAGAGTCGGTTTATAGAATACAATAGCATTTAACTATACAGAGACAGAGTCTCCATTCATAAAATTATGAATGGAGACTTTGTCTCCGTATAGTTAAAAGCCGACAGCCTATAAACCGAACGTTCGGTTTATAGGCTGTCGGCTTTTAACTACACGGAGACAAAGTCTCCATTCATAATTTTATGAATGGAGACTCTGTCTCCGTATAGTTAAATGCCCACAGCCTATAAACCGAATGTTCGGTTTATAGGCTGTGGGCATTTAACTATACGGAGACAGAGTCTCCATTCATAAAATTATGAATGGAGACTTTGTCTCCGTGTAGTTAAAAGCTGGCATTTAACTATACGGAGACAGAGTCTCCATTCATAAAATTATGAATGGAGACTTTGTCTCATTATAGTTAAAAGCCGACAGCCTATAAACCGAACGTTCGGTTTATAGGCTGTCGGCTTATGGAATACATGTATTCCTATTGCTATTCTATAAACCGAACGTTCGGTTTATAGAATAGCCATAGGATTACATGTATTACATAAACCGAAAGTCTATAAACCGAACGTTCGGTTTATAGGCTTTCGGCATTTTACTACACGGAGACAAAGTCTCCATTCATAATTTAATGACTCTGTATAGTTAAATTCCGACAGCCTATAAACCGAACGTTCGGTTTATAGACTTTCGGCTTATGGAATACATGTTATCCTATGGCTATTCTATAAACCAAACGTTTGGTTTATAGAATAGCAATAGGATTACATGTATTCCATAAGCCGAAAGTCTATAAACCGAATGTTCGGTTTATAGACTTTCGGCTTATAGAACACATGTAGTACTATTGCCTTTCTATGAACCGAACGAGAGCCCCATTCATAAGAATTTCTTATGAATGGGGCTCTCGTTCGGTTTATAGAAAGCCAATAGTATTACATTGTATTCTATAAAACGAACAAATTAAAATTAACGAAACGAAAATAATGAACGAATTTCGTCTGAAACGAATGCAGTAATGAACGAAATTCGTTTTAGACGAAATAAATAACATTTTCGTCCGAATGGACGAAAACGAAACGAAAATTTTAGTTTTGCACATGTCTATTAAAGACCTCCTTACCAGTAGTCAACAAGCTACTTGAACCCGCTGTGATACAAGGTGTACCAGAAAAGATACAACTTAAGAGGCAAGTGTTCAAGGCAAGATATGACTCATCTGCTAGGGACTTACCTGAACTGAATATTGGGGAACAAATCCGTATGAAACTGCTTCCTGGAGATCGAACAGGTCGCTGGAGAATGGGAACCTGTCTGCAAAAGGTTGCACCACGCTCTTACCTTGTGGATATTGAAGGAACTCTCTACTGACGCAATAGTGTGGATCTGTGAGTGGCCGAGCAGCCCGATTCACAATATCCAGTTGACAAGCCAGACACACCTGGTATTCCAAGGACAGACTCACATGTCGGCAATAAAGCATGTACAGAAGTGATACCACAGACTAATACCAATGACAGCGTTGAGCAAGCAGGACCTGACAGCAGTCAAGTTCAAAGCATGCCAGCAAGTGGTGGGAAGAGTCCAGTAACCTCAGAGAGGGCTAAAAGACTATTTGCACAACCTGGACCAGTCTTCACTCGTAGTGGCAGACATTCACAACCACCTGAGAGACTTAACCTCTAGAATGCTATTACAAGGACAGTGATTTGGATTCCAAATTTCACAATGTTGATTTATTAATACTAAAAGAGGGAGATGTTATGGATGTTATGTTTGGTTTACATGCAAGTAACTCTATGGTTTGTTTTCTATTGGGGTGTGTTCTTCCTGTTTCTTATGAAACATGGCTGCTACACACTAATAGCTTGCAGTGTCTTTATTTACTTAACATGAAACAATATTTACCTGATAATAATGATGTTGGTAATAAAAATAATATTGGAAATAAATTCAGCAGTAAACAGATACCTTTAACCCCTTTGCGACAATGGACGTGTCAGGCACGTCCTGCCGGGAACTCTGTTCCTGACAGTGGACGTGCCTGGCATGTCCTGCGGTGAATCAAGCGGTTTTCGCGATCAACAATCACGAAAAGCACTTTAACAGTGCTGGTCTATTGCCTCAATGTCGAGGCAATAGCCAGCACTGAAATTTCTGATCTGGGGCACCCACGATCGCCCCACGGAGCGATCGTGGGAGCCATACTGACGGAGCAGCAACACTATTTTTGGTTTTTGCCCCATAACTCGCCAAAAATACCGAAAAATATGGAAACATGCATATTTCTGAACTCGGGACAACATTTAGAAACTATTTAGACGGGGTCTTTTTTAATGATTTTATTTGTGTAAATTATATTTTAGGTCAAAGTTATAAAAAGTGTTTTTTTTTTTAGTAAATTATAAGATATGATGAACATAATGGTATCTAATGAAAGCCCTTCTTATGACGATAAAAACAACATATAATTTGTGTGGGTACAGTATGTGAGAAAGAAGAAAATTGCAGCTAAACACAAACACCCCAGAAATGTCAAAACAGCCATTGTCACCAAGGGAAAGTCAAGGTGAAAATGTCTTGTCACTAAGGGATTAAATTTAAAAAATAAAGAAAACCGTGCCCCTAATCAATATCCCACCACATGTTCCTGCGTAAAACCAGAAAAAATAATGAATCCTCCTCAGCCTATTTATCAACCATCAACTTCTACTAAAACTTCCTCAGATTCATCACCAACTGAGCAAAGAATTTGGAAGCTTCTCCAGTCCCTCAGGATTGAAATGAGGGAGGACTTAACTGAAATGGCCGCTGTGAGAGAAACCATTACGTCACTTTCAATTCGTACAGATGAAATTGAACACAAAATGACAAATCACGCAAACATGCAACTCGACTTAATTGAACGAATGCAGTGTATGGAAAACTAACTGAAAAGGATGAACGAGAAATTGGCGAACACCGAGGACAGAAGTCGCACAAATACTATATGAATTTGCGGAATTCCTAATACAATACAGCCGAATGAGTTAGAAGATTACATTAAAGGAATTATAAAATCAGTAAAAAACCAAATCTGTCTGACTCAGAGTTAACTATTGACAGAATCCACAGACTCTGAAAACAAGATACAATTCCAAAAGATGTCCCTAATGACGTGATGGCTAGGGTGGGCTTCTACCAAATAAAGGAAGGATTTTTAACAGCTTTAAGAAATAAAAAATTACCTGCAAAATTCCAACAAGTATTTCAGGATTTCTCATCCCATACCATAAAAAAAGTAAAGAATACCAACAATTTACTTCAGAAATGCGCAAACGTAATATTGTTGGAGACTGGCCAAAATTACATTATCACTTCACCAGAAGAAGGATTAGAAATATTAGATGCTCTTATTACACAAAATCCAGAATCTCCACCAACTCAAGTGCCATCAACTCTGCAGCCACCAAGAAAAATAAGAAGAAAAGAATCAACTACGCAATGAAAAAATATAATCGTGATTTTAGTTTGTTAAGCATTATATGTAATTTCTGTTGTTACATTATTGTTCCACAGTAACAAGTATTGAAAAAGGAAAAATATTATTAATACAAGTAAAACTACTTATAATATATGTTTAAGAATAATATTTAATAATATAAAGGTTTGTTTTTTTCCCCAACATAATTTATTTTGTTAGACACATAAGAGGATTTCATAATTAAAATACAGGTATAGCCAAGTACAGTTAACAAAATATAGTATACATGTAATAAGGTCTTAAAAAATATTTTTATATATTTTAAGAAATTCTCAACGTAATAAATATAGATATACATATATAGTTTCTAATTTATTAACGTTATACAAATTGGTTGCATTAAAATCATACATTCACATGTTTCAAACCCACAAAAGCATTGACTTTACATTAAGGTGGATTTGTTTCTTGTGAATATTCAGTCGAATATAAACTATAGTGTGTACTCCAAATGTTAATGCATATTAAAGTACTTTAAAAGTAATTAAAAATGCATATTTTACATTTTGCATTGCTTAAAAAATTAAGAGCTTACACTTAGGTAAAATTGTACATTTGCAGAGGTTTAGGACAGCCCACTTTCACTTAGTCTGTTTCAGCCTTCCTAGGTTTTTTTTTTAAGCTGGTAGGGAAAGACATAAATTAAATGAGAATGGCAGGGAAAACAAAAAAACAAACAGTGACAGTCTAGTTCACCATTTGGTGCCTACATGGTGCACCAAAGTCACATAGGTGACTAGACTGTACCTTTAAGGGCGGAAAAAAGAGAAGAGGGAAAGGATACACTACCAAATGTGAATGAAATGACATTTATAAATACTTAAAATTATAGTTAAATAACATAATATCATCAGTTGTATAAGGGAAGGGAAAATGGAAAATAATTAGTTTAATACATGTTTAATTTATAATAAAGAATACTTTAAAATATTTATATTTAACTATTTATATTGCAATATTTATTGATAGTACTGATCATATTATCTTACAACAATTCCCCTTCCGCTCTCCCCCTCCTCTCCCCTCTTTTTTGTAGCAATAGTTTTTTTTTCATATCATTTATTATTTTATGTTCTCAATGTCACTACTCTTTCTCCCCACATAAGCCTGTACAATTTTAAAGAGGGAATAACATTTAATTTCCCTCTTAAGGCCAATCTTTTTGTACATATTTTTTTAATTCTTTTATTTTCCCCTTTTTATGGGACTTTTACCCAAGTTTTCATTCCTATTTTTGTTATTTTTAATTGTTTATTATTATTTTTTTATTAATTAGTTATTATGATTATTATCTCATCCAATGTGGATATGTAATTTCATCAGTTACTTATCAACGGTTTATTACAAAAGTCTTTTGTGAAATTATCTTCATGTCGGTCAGACGGATTATGATTATATATTTGTTTTATATAACCTAACATTCCACTTCTTACAGTTTGGTGTGTTTGGAGCTCCTTGCGTTTACTTTGTTTCATCTTGTCTTTATGCCCACTTAGACATAGAGGAAAATGGTATTAAAACGTATCTCACTGAAGCTGAGGGGCCCCAATATGTCTCACAGGAGAAGAATGCTATTTAAGGAAGCAAAAAAACTGAGATCTGATGTACTTCTCCTACAGGAAAAACATTTCAAGAACAATTGTATGCCTCATTGTATGTCAACAGTTTATCCCACCAAATACCACTCAACATTTACAAAGAAATCAAGGGGCTTTTCCATATTTTTTCACATAAATGTAATTTGCAATACCGACAAAATAATTACTGACCCTGACGGACGCTGTATAATTGGGATAGTTATGATTGGTGGTGTAAGGTATACTCTGGCAAGTGTATACTTCCCTAACTTTGGGCAATACCGGTTTTTGAAAATTTTTGCTGGATTCTGAACAAGATATAATCAGAGAAACTAAAAATACTTTTAGAAATTATGGAAGCGAAAATTTAGGGAATCTGTGTTTCAAATTTTTTTTCTCTCAAGGATTATTTGGTGCTTGGAGAATCTAACATGAAACCTTAAAAAGATTACACGTGCCAATAACATGCACTTCTGCATAGACAGGTTTTTGACAAATGAACAAAATATACCTTATATAATTTTGTCCAATATTTTGGACATTAATTGGTCAGACCATGCACCCATTACGCTGCATCTAGAAGAGTCTTCCTGATTAAACCCAAACAAACAATGGCATCTTAGTGACTACCGTATTTTCCGGCGTATAAGACGACTGGGCGTATAAGACGACCCCCCAACTAAGTCGTCTTATAAGCCGAAAAAATCGCATCTATATTTTAACCTTTTAGGTTAAAATATAGAGTTTGCCAACCTCCTCCCCCCTTCCCCAATCCCCAATCCTCAATCCCCAGTACTTACCTATGTTCTGCTCTGTCTCCCGCTGTTAAGCCGGTCCGTGGCTGTGAGGGAAGCGTTGTGAGCTCCCCTCAGGCCGCGCGGACAATAAAGTTTTGTTTAAAAAAAAAGTTTAAACAGACTTTATTGAGCCGCGCGGCCTGAGGGGAGCTCACAACGCTTCCCTCACAGCCACGGACCGGCTTAACAGCGCGAGCGGAGACAGAGCAGAAAATAGGTGAGTAAATCCCAGTACCCGGCGTATAAGGCGACCCCCCAACTTTTGAGAAGATTTTCAGGGGTTAAAAAGTCGTCTTATACGCCGGAAAATACGGTACTTAGTCACAGGTTTAGACAACAGAATGCTTGCTGAAGAAGTAATTAACAATTGTTTTAAAGAACATTCAGGCCTAAATGTACTTGATACTTCATTGTGGAATGCCCATAAAGCAGTACCAAGAGGACATTTTATAGAAAGGGCTTGCTATTGAATTGAAGACAATTAGAACAAAATATTTACAAGAATTAGAAAATAATATATAGATTGAATCAGACTAATACAATTAACCCATCTTTGTCCTTGGCTTCAAAAATCTCTAAAGTGAAAAAAATTACAAATAAACACTGATTGACACAGCATTGATTCTAAAAAGATTTAAACTAATTTTGTATTCAAAAAGTAACAAGGCATCTACATTATTAGCCTCTAAATTATCTAAAATATCTCAATCCAGAATTGAACAGCTGATAAATGATGACGGTGAAAAAATGATACTCTCTATTAAAATAAGTAATACATCTGCTAAATATTAAAAAAAATTATATAATTTGGCACTAAATCATAATATTGTTCCCATAACAGAAATAATTTAGTCATTTCTGGATAAAGTCCCTTTGAAAAAAAATGACAGCAGAAAAATGAATATTCTAAATTCACCCATATCACAAATAGAAATTTTAAACGCTATAAATACACTACCTACTGGTAAAGTTCTGGGACCTGATGGTTTTACCATGATATATTACATGTCTTTCTCTGCTATATTGACACCATATTTAACTAAATGTAATAAATATTGTACTACAGGTGTAATGCCAGAGGAGGCCTTATTTGCACAAATAATAACACTACCTAAACCTGGTAAAAATCCTACAACTTGTCAACATTTTCAGCCAAAATCTCTGATCAATAATAACACAAAAATTTACTCCAAAATATTAGCAAATAGATTAAGTTCTTCGAACACTAATTGACTATGATCAGGTGGATTTTGTTTTAAATCGTCACACCCCAGAAAGTACAAGGCGATATATAAATGTATACATCAAATTAAATTAAATAACACACCCTCTTATCTTAAGATGAGGAGAAGGCATTTGATAGGATACATTGGGTTTTTTTGAGAGAAGTTATGTCACGATTTAATATTCCAGAACCTTTCATCAGCAACAGTCTCTGTAATTGGTTTTGTCTCTGAAAGTTTTGAACTTTCTAATGGGACCAGACAGTGGTGTCCATTATCACCACTATTATTTGTGTTGGCTGAAAGGATAAGAAACTGTGTAGAGATAGAGGGAATTGCAGTTGGAGACAAAATTCATAAAATTGGTCTATTTGCAGATGACATTATGTTATCACAAAAAAACCCTATGTCCTCAATTGCACCCTTAATGTCTGTCTTTCAAGAATTTGGTGAAATCTTCTAATACAAATTAAATACCAAAAAAACGCAAGTACTCCCCATTTTTACACCATAGTTTGAATTGGATATTTAAAAAAAACAGTTTGACTTTGATTGGAGAGACTATTTTTTGCAAAGCGTATCTACACTTTTATTTGGAAGAGGAAACCAACAAGAATCACGTTATTCGTATTGCAGAAACCTAGGGTATGGGGGGGGGGGGTATGGGTTTGCCACACCTTGTTCATTATTATCACGCTACCAATGCAGCTGCTGCGATAAAATTTCATTTAGATACTGGACAGCCCCAATGGTTCGAGATGGAGAAAACAAAAATTTCCCCAAATCTTATTAAAGAAATAATATGGCTTCCTCTATCTTGACGACCACGTTACATAAATATGTTTCCATCCACCAAAAGTACTATAAAATCATGGAAAATATTATCTAAAAAAAATTAAATCCTTTGCAATTTGGTCTAGGGCAGGGGTAGGGAAACTGCGGCTCCCCAGCTGTTCCAAGACTATATCTTCCATAGGCTCTTTCAGCTAAGAGGCTGCCATACTGGTATGGGAGATGTAGTCTTGGAACAGCTGGGGAGCCGCAGTTTGCCTACCCCTGGTGTAGGGCAACTTCATTATCAGTTTTAAGTTATGACATCCCCGACTTAAAGTTAGACTGCTGGACTTCACATTCCATAACACACATTGATAATTTCTTTACATAAAACAAAATTAGCAAATTTGACAAAATGAAAAACATATTTGATTTGAACATTTCTGATCAAATAATATACAACAAAATAATGAATCTAATTATTGTTAATTGTGGCCTTTCAGGATAGGATCCAAACCAAAGTAAACTGGAATTATCAAAAATATAAAAAATATACTATTTGAATCCTGCTAAATAAAAAATTTGATTCAATGATAAAATGGGAGGGAGAACTGGGTAAAACATTTAATATCACAGCATCAATTAACTTTATAAATGCATTGAGGGGGTTTACACAGTGTGTGACACATTTAGTCCAATTATAAAATCTTATACCGTTGGTACCTTACTCCCTCCAGATTACACAAATTGAATTCATCACATGCAAATACATGCTGGAGGGGGTGTAGAGAAAGGGGATCTTTGTGTCACATGCTGTGGTCATGCCCTAAAATTAGACCTTATTGGAATTCAATACATAAATGAATTAAAAATGTTGACAATTCAGTTGATAATTTGACACCAGAGCTTTGTCTCTTCAAGCAAATTTCCATAAATTTACCAAATTATAATAAACTTATACTAGGCCATATTCTAATTTTTGCGACGACAATTATCACCCGACACTGGAAAGATATTAAATCACCACACATAAAAAAAAAATCAGAATCAATTCCTGACCGGAGGATGATTGCTATTATGTTGTATATATTTGATTGTATATGATAATATAGTGTATATAAAGTGATAAGTTGTTATTCGTATCCCACTGGATGATTGTACTTATAGAGTTTATCCCTTGTTCTATTTTTATCTTATATGTTTTCTGTTTTAATTAATATTATTACTAATATTATTATTTTTTTATTATTGTATCTTATTGTATACATGTTTACATTTTTATTTGAAAAATCTTCAATAAAAATATTTGAATAAATATTGCATGAATATACAGCCTCATGCTACACTGTGCCTTTAAAACCGGCATTTCTATCGCTCTCCGGCGCGATCGAAATGCCGACGGCATTTTTTTCAGTATTGAACGATGCTTCCATACGGAAGCATCGTTTCAATACTGTTTGAGCACTGAAAGCGGAAAAAATCCACTTTCAGTGCTCGTTTTGACACAGGACGGACTAGGTCCGTCCTGTGTCACCAAGGGGTTAAGCAAAAATTTAAAGTTGGTTCTCAAAGTTTAATTAAGGTTTTGTATATCTTATTATTACTTATTTATCACCCACGTTACAGGACAACTGTAGAAAAAATGAACTCCTGTTTAATTAATTGTGTTAAATGTTGATGATTTATATAGAAATTCTTTAATGAAAGAATACAAATAATATACCTATATATACCGTCCTTGCTCAGACATGTTATTTAGAATTTTGGGTCAGAAGAATCACATATTCCTTCATCCGACCCAAGGTGAATGAAGATTCTAAACAAAATTTCAGAGCTATACAGTACTTATTTGTATTATTTCATTAAAGTATTTCAATTTCAGCCATCTACACTTGACGCCATATTCAATTTCGAAAGTTATTGTTTTTGCTGATATTTGTTCTTTAAGAATATAATGTAACATGCTTTATTTTTGATGTCCTTCATCTGCACCTGCAGATACGCCTGGTGATTGCTGAGAAGGGATTGCCGTGTGATGAGCGAGATGTCAGCCTGCCCCTCACCGAACACAAGGAACCTTGGTTTATGCGCCTCAACCTCGGAGAAGAAGTGCCAGTTGTCATCCACTGTGACAACATCATAAGTGACTATAACAAGATTGTTGACTACATCGAAAACAATTTTGTCGGTGGTAAGTACATGTACATTTCATATATACGTATGGAGGCACATGTGGGTAAATCCTTTAGATGTAAAAATTTTTGTGTTGAGAATAAGAAATATAAATCTCTACAAACATTGTTAGGTAATCCATATTTTCATTTTCCGTGCAGGGCATTAACCATTAATTAATTCTGACAATCTTACTAAATTCATGAGTTTTGTACTATTATTATACCTGAAGTTTTGCTGGATTTTACCCAGAAGCTACTGGTTTCTTGCTGGCTTCCAGGTTAGCGTCTAGAACAGTTCAAGCATTACTACCCCTTTTCAGAAGGTAATGCCTCTTTTTCAAGGCATAAAAGCTTTCCTTTTGGGAACTGACTAAAACCATATATGGTGCTATTGCTGCCATCGCCAACAGATGAATGCCTTGTTCCTGCTGACAGGGTAACAGGAAGTGGAGGATTTCCAGACCACTGTGCCACTAATGTTCTCAGAGATGACTGTTACAAAATTAAATTATAGAGTTTGCATGTGTTCTGATTCATAAAAATGTCAAATGTATTGTCTGTGACCAAAACAGTGTTTGTTTATGGCCAAATTATATAAATGACATTAATGACTATTTGTGTAGCGTAAACAGTGTATTATGAGGTGAAGTGAGATGGAGGTGCTAGCACTAATAATAATAGAGCAGTAGTGGTACAAATGTACAATGTTAGATAGGTACCATAAAAAATAAACACGTTAATGGGGTAATTAATAAATACAGTAAGTACAATAAAATACAGAGCCTAAAATCAGTTATATATAAAATATATAAAAAAGTATGGGATGGGCTCCCATCTAACATTATAAATTTGTACCACTACCTCTCTCTTTCCCTTAAGCGCTATCACTGCCTCCTCACTTCACCTCGTTTTCTCTCCAGAGCTGTTGGGATCAGCTCTACACGCTGACTATAGCAGCTTTTTATTTTTTTTCTTCCTTCTTTTGGTTTCACCTCTTTTTTGGTGCATGTCTACTATATATTCTTAAGTGTACTTTGAAATTAAGACCGCTACAGACCACTACATAAAGTATGGAGAGCCCTTTCCACAAGCTTACAGTATAAAGGAAGTGGAGAAGAGGGGACATATAAGGATTTTTATAAGGCATGAAAGTAGTCAACGGAGGGTGCATTTGGGACTATGTCAGTTGGCTAGGTAGGTATCACAGATTCATATAGAGTTTACTAGTTTGGTAAATTGTATGCCTCTTTGAGAAAGTGTGTATTGAGGGACCTTATGAACACTGGGCAAGATGGACAGAGCTGGAGATTTTGAGCAAATGAGTTCCAGGGACAGAGTCAAGCTGGTGTGAAGTCTTGCAAGAGCTGAGGAGGGAGAACCAATAGAGGATGCAGGAACAAACTGGCTTATGGAGCACTTTGTAAAGCAGGGCTGCAGATAATGAATATGAAGAATGAGTCTAGGAGAGTAATGTTCATATTAAAGCAAGGAATAGAATGAGAAAGACAGTATTGGGCAAAGTGCTACTCTTAACTTCCTATGCCTACAGAATTTAAAACAAGTTTGCAATTAAAGGCAATATGTCCTCATGAACAATATTTAAAGTTTGCTCAAACCTGGGAATTGGTCTTTTAAATAAGCTCATGTACTTAATGGCTACCACACCATGTTAATTTGTGATCCCAGTCTACAGCCTCTTTGTATAAAAATTGAAGATCACTAGAGAAACTGCAAAACATTATAGATTAATTTTCATGTTGAGCTGCTTTTTCCTACTACAAGTGGAATCCTATCAGATATGGCCATCCAGTAGTAAGAAAATACAAAACCATATTGCAGCAGTCTTTAGTGTGTTTCCTCGGCATAAAGTCCCACTTCCTAAATTATACAGAAATCAACAGTGTCATCAGCATATAATCCAACTCCTCAACTCATCAAACTCGAGGAAGTCAGATTGTATGGCAAAGAAGTAGAGTTTATGTACACGCCATAACACTGGCATCAGTCAAGATTTTCAGTTTGTGAAAAATATATATTACAAAAGTGTCCCTTGGAGCACGCTACTGCCACAAAAGCTTTCCATATGTTTTCAAGTATGGTCAGTATCACTTGTGGTCTCTACTTTAGAGCACTTGGGAGGTAAAATCCAGCTGTGCCTTAAGGTGCACTGGACTTCAACTGTTTGCGATTCTGGATGCTTTGTTTTTGTTAGTATTACATGTTACATATAGTCCTAAATATGTGCTTGCACTTACTCCATTTAGATAGCTTGTTGGTATCTATTTCTACACATTCTGATTTCTTATACTATGTGTTTGAAGATTGAGTCTTTGATCCAAGCCAACTTCCTTTTAAAATGCCATCTGGGACATACCAGCTGTTAAGACTTGTACAAACCTAAATTCTATCTGTCTGTGGCTAACTGTATGTTTTTACTTGTAAATGAGCACACAGAATGATTAGCAGTTTTATAAACTGCCTTGTTAAATTGTCATATTTAAATAATATTATGTCTTTTCTTTGGGACTCTCCATCCTTACATGATGCAATCTGAACTAGTAATGCATGATTTAAAAACCACAAGAGGTTGCTATCCTTATAGGCAATGAATCAGTCTTTCCCTACAGGACGCCATCTTATGCAGGGTTTCGTAATCACCTGTAACAAGCGTGTCTACCAAACCAATGTTAGACTTTCGATGTAATGATTGCATCCCACAAGCAGGATTCGATAGCCTGTGTGACAAATGTGTCTGTCAATCCTACCAGGATTCCATGAAAACCTGCAAGGAGTTTGGGTCTTGGCACTTTTTATAGCGCTGGTAGATATTATCCTAAAACTAAATATAGTCTTAGTTCAACTTGAAAATGGTTTCTGCCAAGAAAAGAGAAATTGCTTCTCCCTAATTATATACTTCTCTGCAAGATAAAATCCAATCTGTTTTATAATGATTACCTTTCGTATTTTTGTTGAGCTATTTATGATCCTTGATTTGCCAGGACTATAAAAGTAAGGTCTGCCATGAAACTCTGTCAGAGTAAGGATCGGAGCTGCAATTATTGCGCATTTTAGGATACTTAGGTAATTGGATAGTCCTTGTCTTTTGCATTTCTTTGGTTTAATTTGACTTATGCCTGAAAGTATGGTGTGCAAAACAGGTAGCAGAAAGTAGTGCTTTGCTGTTGAATAATCTAATAATCCCACCATTTGACTACAAAATTGTATTATTAGTAATTCAATGTTTTGAATTACTTTTGAAATAATCTTTTTATCATGTTTTTTTGAAAGACCTCACAGATACTGTACAGTAGTTTAGAAACCAAAGTCACTTACTTTCTCCAGTGTTTGCTTGGAGATCTGTGCAGATTCTCCCCTAATATTTACAATGTCATCATGATAGACCAATAAGGGCATTTACAATCTGACTGACCAATAAGGGGGTGTGACCAGGGGCGTTATTAGGTCTCCAAAAGATCCGGGGCTGGAGCCCATGACAGTTTTTATAGAAGTGGAGTAAATAAGCTCACATGGTTAGGCAGCATACAGACTGATATATTTGGTGCCAATGAGCAATAGGTATATGTGGGTATATATCAGGGCTCAACAAATCCTGGGCACCAGGAAATTATACCTGGCGCCTGGTTGTTGTTGTCCCTGCCTGGTGCCCTCACTGCTGGGATCATTTTATTTATTTATTTATTTATCCAGCGGAGCGCGAGGGAGCATTGTGTGCACTGGCTGCACAGTCCTCCTGCTCCATCCCCACATGCACCGCACTATAGTGCCTGAGCGCTGAGTTTGCTCAGCGGGTCTATAAACAACAGCAGGGCATAGTCCAGGCTATAATGAGGTATAGCAGCCAGGAGGGGGACATATTGATAGATGCACTTTTTATATTGTAAACAAAAACAAAATTGCTGACTTGTGCGTAAGTATATGTGACTGACAGTGTGTGTGTATGTGTGTGTGTGCGTATATGACTGACTGCATGTGTGACTGACTGTGTGTTTATGTGACTGACTGTGTGTGTGTGACAGACTGTATGTCTGCCTGTGACCCACTGTATGAGTGTGTGACTGACTGCATGTCTGACTGTGACTGAATGTATGTGTGTATCTGTCTGTGACTGATTGTAAGTGTGTACCTGTCTGTGACTGATTGTATTTGTGTGTCCGTATGTGACTGACTGTATGTGTGTGTCTGTCTGTTACTGACTACATGTGTGTGTGTCTGTCTGTGACTGACTGTGTGTTTGACTGACTGTATGTCTGTCTGTGACCAACTGTATGTGTGTGCCTGTCACCAACTGTATGTGTGTGCCTGTCCGTATGTGTGTGTCTGTCTGTCTGTGACTACCTCCACAGCAATAAAACTCACAGTAATGTGCAGTGTGTGAGTTTATCACAGTCTCAACAGCAATAAAACTCACAGTAATGTGCAGTGTGTGAGTGTATCACACACTCATGCTGCACATTACTGTACCACAATACACAATAAGACTCACAGCACACAAAAAACTCGAAGTTACACTTATACACATAAATACACAGCCACAAATACACACACATACAGCCACATAAACATACACACACCCTTACACACAGACACACAATCCCACTTACACACACACACTTGTATGTGAGCAAATTCCCATGATTTCAAAGTAACTGAGCATTGCATACGTTGCATACACCATTTACCAGACTTTGAGAAAAAAGTTGACCAACAGTCTCATAATATGTCATAATATAGGGGATATCACACACACACAGACACCCACCATTACACCCCCACATGGACAACCTTACACTCACACACTCTCTTACACACACATGCATCCAGACAACCTTACACACAGACACCCTTATACACACAGATGGCCTTTCCCACACAGATATTCTGCCACGCAGACACGTGTGTAAACCTACAACTCTCACACGCACATCATAAGTATTTTATTTTTTAATAAAAAGGGGTCAAAACCTGGGAAGAATAGGCTGAGGTATGCTCCTTCTACCAACCTCATAAAAGAGAGAAGTACAGGGAATTGAGATGGGAATTCAACTGAATGGGAGAATTTTTCCAACTCTGCTACTTCAGGGGCGTCACTAGGGTTGGTGTCACCCGGTGCGGAAACTCGTGGTGTCACCCCCCTGGATTTCCTCCATACAATGCCAAACAGATTTCTTAGTAATGCCAGTTAGATGGCCTATTTACTATGCCACACACAGGAGCCCCATAACTATGCCACACACAGGAGCCCCATAACTTATGCAACACCAGAGCCCCATAACTTATAAAGCACCAGAGCCCCATAAATTATGCCACACCAGAGCCCCACTATTTATACCTCACCTCTGCCCAATTAATTATGCCACACACACAGGTGCCCCATAATTAAGCCACACAAAAGAGTCCCTTAATTATGCCACACATGGGGCCCAATAAATATGCCACACACAAGTGCCCCATAATTATGCACACATGGGACCGCCATTAATTATGCAACACACAGGAGCCCCACGAGGTGACAATCTTACAATTATAGATACCAGTATTATTGTGCCATTCAGATCCCAGTAGTATTGTCCCACTCAGAGCCCAGTAATATTGTGCCACTCAGAGCCCAGTAATAGTGTGCCACTCAGATACCAGGAATATTGTGCCATTCAGAGCCCAGTAGTATTGTCCCACTCAGAGCCCAGTAATATTGTGCCAGTCAGATACCAGGAATATTGTGCCATTCAGAGCCCAGTAATATTGTGCCAGTCAGATGCCAGTAATATTGTGCCAGTCAGAGCCCAAAAATATTGTGCCACTCAGAGCCCAGTAATTTTGTGCCAGTCAGATACCAGGAATAAAGTGCCAGTCAGAGCCCAGTAATAGTGTGCCAGTCAGAGCCCAGTAATATTGTGCCAGTAAGAGCCCAGGAATATTGTGCCAGTCAGACACCAGTAATATAGTGCCAGTCAGATACCAGGAATATTGTGCCAGTCAGATACCAGTAATATTGTGCCAGTCAGATACCAGTAATATTATGCCAGTCAGAGCCCAGTAATATAGTGCCAGTCAGAGCCCAGGAATATTGTGCCAGTCAGAGCCCAGTAATATAGTGCCAGCCAGAGCCCAGGAATATTATGCCAGTCAGAGCCCAGTAATATAGTGCCAGTCAGAGCCCAGGAATATTGTGCCAGTCAGAGCCCAGTAATATAGTGCCAGCCAGAGCCCAGTAATATAGTGCCAGCCAGAGCCCAGGAATATTATGCCAGTCAGAGCCCAGTAATATAGTGCCAGCCAGAGCCCAGTAATATAGTGCCACTCAGAGCCCAGGAATATTATGCCAGTCAGAGCCCAGTAATATAGTGCCAGCCAGATGCCCAGTAATATAGTGCCAGCCAGATGCCCAGTAATATATTGCCAGCCAGAGCCCAGTAATATAGTGCCACTCAGAGCCCAGGAATATTATGCCAGTCAGAGCCCAGTAATATAGTGCCAGCCAGATGCCCAGTAATATAGTGCCACTCAGAGCCCAGGAATATTATGCCAGTCAGAGCCCAGTAATATAGTGCCAGCCAGAGCCCAGTAATATAGTGCCACTCAGAGCCCAGGAATATTATGCCAGTCACAGCCCAGTAATATAGTGCCAGCCAGAGCCCAGTAATATAGTGCCACTCAGATCCCAGGAATATTATGCCAGTCAGAGCACAGTAATATAGTTCCAGCCAGATGCCCAAAAATATAGTGCCAGCCAGATGCCCAGTAATATAGTGCCAGCCAGATGTCCAGTAATATAGTGCCAGCCAGATGCCCAGTAATATAGTGCCAGCCAGATGCCCAGTAATATAGTGCCAGCCAGAGCCCAGTAATAGTGTGCCAGTCAGAGCCCAGTAATAAACTGCTCGTTTTAAACCACCCTCCTCCCCCCCCCCTTCCCCATCACTTACCGAATCGCTGTTTCTCTGTGCTCCCGGACGGACGCCTCCTCCGTGCAGTCTTCCCTCCTGCACGGAGGAGGGAAACACAGTCACCGGATGTGACGTAACATCACATCCGGTTGCTGTGATTTTTTTTTTACTTAGACGCTGCCACTCACACCCACTTATACTCTTCCACTCACATACATACACATGCACACTCATAAATTTGCCACTCACACCCACTTACACTCTGCCACTCACACCCACTTACACTCTGCCACTCACACCCACTTACATTCTGACACACACACACACACACACACACACACTCATAACTTTGCCACTCACACCCACTTACACTCTGCCACTCACACCCACTTACACTCTGCCACTCACATACATACACATGCACATTCATAACTCTGCCACTCACATACATACACATGCACACTCATAACTCTGCCACTCACACCCACTTTCACTCTGCCACTCACATACATACACATGCACATTCATAACTCTTCCATTCACATACATACACATGCACATTCATAACTCTTCCACTCACATACATACACATGCACACTCATAACTCTGCCCCTCACATACATACACATGCACATTCATAACTCTTCCATTCACATACATACACATGCACATTCATAACTCTTCCACTCACATACATATACATGCACATTCATAACTCTGCCACTCACATACATACACATGCACATTCATAACTCTGCCATTCTCACTTACACTCCTCGAGACACTCACGTTCAAAGCTCGAGGGGCGGAGTTAAGCGTGAGGGGCGGAGCAGAGCATGAGGGGGCGGGGTCTGGGGCTGCTCATCACCCAGAGTGCCTCATGCAGGGGGCGGGGCTGAGCGTGAGGAGGCGGGGCAGAGCGCTAGGAGGCGTGGTCAGAGTCTCCATTCGGGGCTATGGAGGGGAGATCCGGGGCTTCAGCCCCAGTAGCCCCCCCCTAGCAACGCCTCTGGGTGTGACTGTTAATAACAGGCGATGCTCCATTGCAGGAATCTAATTTCTTATTTTGTTATTTATTCCCTACATAACCAGTAATATCTTCTAAGCAAAACATGATAGAAAGTTAATGTAAGAAGCTACCAAATCAACAAAAAAGTGTTATATGACTATATGATGTTAGTGTTCTTTTTTTATGCATAAACATCCAAAGTGTGTAGTGTCACCTTATAGTCAGGATTGCCTTATGTTCAAACAAACATTAATTATGGCAGTGATACTGTACCACATAAGCGTCTGCAGACCTAAATTAAACATATTAACAGTTATCGTTAAAACCATATCCATGACCTCACTGCCACACAAGCCATTACAAAGTGTCCTTGATATGGTTCACCAAAACTATATTAGAGCCACTTGTAGTAGATACATTTTAATCAGATTTTTCTATATGCTATACTTCATAGTAGGGGACAGTTGCAAAGATAAATAGGATGTCTTACTGCTACATTATTTGCTGCCCTCTTTGTATGTACAAATATATATACATGATACATTAGGGGGCTCTATTCGATAACGTGAGTAATCAAATGTCAGTGCTATACATGTGTTTTTTAACACAACATTTTCTATTCTAGCCTGTGGTATTCAATTCAATATTCAATAAATGTACCCCTTATCTGTATTATAACCTGAAATGCTGATCTTCTTGAGATTTAAGCTCCTTTGTTTTAAATGGTTGGATAAATGCAGTCCTTTTTGCCAGAATAATTTGCTCTGTAAAAATTGACAACACTGTTATCATCTTACCCATGTTCAAAGCGTGTTGTTTTTGCCAATTCTTTTATTGAACATATGGTTTGTCACCCACAAATACTTATGGTTCATCTAATAATAATTATTACATTTACTACTAATTAATATCTGCGTTGCAAAAGAATGATTTTTTTGTCGCCATAAAAAAATGTTACCCTAAGAATCTGCATACACCCTGCTAATGAAAACTATGCCCCATTCTCTGACCAGCTGCTCATAATGTCAGGGAATTATCTGTTATAACAAATAAACGGGAGCCAGGGCCGGTGCAAGGATTTTCGTCTACACAGGCGAAGGTGCATTTTGGTGCCCCCCTGCTCTGATCCGCCACGCCTCCCACACCATTAAGCCTCCTTACATTATATATATATATATATGAATAATGTATAGTGTAGAAAATAAATACATCTAAATATTCAACTTGCATGCTCTAAATGTGTCACACACAGACACCCTTACCACTTACACACACACAGTTACACCAATTCACACATAACCTGAGACACACTATTTTGCCACTCAATATGCCAGTATTTAGCCCAGGGGTCCTCAAACTTTTTAAACAGGGGGCCAGTTCACTGTCCCTCAGACCGTTGGTGGGCCGGACTATAGTAAAAACAAAAACTATGAACAAATTCCTATGCACACTGCATATATCTTATTTTGAAGTGAAGAAACAAAATGGGAACAAATACAATATTTAAAATGAAGTAAAGTTAAATCAGCAAACTTACCAGTATTTCAATGGGAATATTATGCCAGTCAGAGCCCAGTAATATTATGCCAGTCAGATGCCCAGGAACATTATGCCAGTCAGAGCCCAGTAATATTATGCCAGTCAGAGCCCAGGAATATTATGCCATTCAGATGCCCAGGAATATTATGCCATTCAAATGCCCAGGAATATTATGCCAGTCAGATGCCCAGGAACATTATGCCAGTCAGAGCCCAGTAATATTATGCCAGTCAGAGCCCAGGAATAGTGTGCCAGTCAGATGCCCAGGAATATTATGCCAGTCAGAGCCCAGTAATATTATGCCATTCAGATGCCCAGGAATATTATGCCATTCAGAAGCCCAGGAATATTATGCCATTCAGATGCCCAGGAACATTATGCCAGTCAGAGCCCAGTAATATTATGCCAGTCAGAGCCCAGGAATAGTGTGCCAGTCAGATGCCCAGGAATATTATGCCATTCAGATGCCCAGGAATATTATGCCAGTCAGATGCCCAGGAATATTATGCCAGTCAGAGCCCAAGAATATTATGCCAGTCAGATGCCCAGGAAAATTATGCCATTCAGATGCCCAGGAATATTATGCCAGTCAGATGCCCAGTAATATTATGCCATTCAGATGCCCAGTAATATTATGCCAGTCAGATGCCCAGGAACATTATGCCAGTCAGAGCCCAGTAATATTATGCCAGTCAGAGCCCAGGAATATTATGCCATTCAGATGCCCAGGAATATTATGCCATTCAAATGCCCAGGAATATTATGCCAGTCAGATGCCCAGGAACATTATGCCAGTCAGAGCCCAGTAATATTATGCCAGTCAGAGCCCAGGAATAGTGTGCCAGTCAGATGCCCAGGAATATTATGCCAGTCAGAGCCCAGTAATATTATGCCATTCAGATGCCCAGGAATATTATGCCATTCAGAAGCCCAGGAATATTATGCCATTCAGATGCCCAGGAACATTATGCCAGTCAGAGCCCAGTAATATTATGCCAGTCAGAGCCCAGGAATAGTGTGCCAGTCAGATGCCCAGGAATATTATGCCATTCAGATGCCCAGGAATATTATGCCAGTCAGATGCCCAGGAATATTATGCCAGTCAGAGCCCAAGAATATTATGCCAGTCAGATGCCCAGGAAAATTATGCCATTCAGATGCCCAGGAATATTATGCCAGTCAGATGCCCAGTAATATTATGCCATTCAGATGCCCAGGAATATTATGCCATTCAGAGCCCAGTAATATTGTGCCATTCAGATGCCCAGGAATATTATGCCATTCAGAGCCCAGTAATATTATGCCATTCAGATGCCCAGGAATATTATGCCATTCAGATGCCCAGTAATATTATGCCAGTCAGAGCCCAGGAATAGTGTGTCATTCAGATGCCCAGGAATATTATGCCAGTCAGATGCCCAGGAATATTATGCCAGTCAGAGCCCAGGAATAGTGTGCCAGTCAAATGTCCAGGAAAATTATGCCAGTCAGAGCCCAGGAATATTATGCCATTCAGATGCCCAGGAATATTATGCCATTCAGATGCCCAGGAATATTATGCCAGTCAGATGCCCAGGAATATTATGCCATTCAGATGCCCAGGAATATTATGCCAGTCAGATGCCCAGGAATATTATGCCATTCAGATGCCCAGGAATATTATGCCATTCAGATGCCCAGGAACATTATGCCAGTCAGAGCCCAGTAATATTATGCCAGTCAGAGCCCAGGAATAGTGTGCCAGTCAGATGCCCAGGAATATTATGCCATTCAGATGCCCAGTAATATAATGCCAGTCAGATGCCCAGGAATATTAATCCAGTCAGAGCCCAAGAATATTATGCCAGTCAGAGCCCAGGAATAGTGTGCCAGTCAGATTTCCAGCAATATTATGCCATTCAGATGCCCAGGAATATTATGCCAGGAATAGTGTGCCAGTCAAATGCCCAGGAATATTATGCCATTCAGATGCCCAGGAATATTATGCCAGTCAGATGCCCAGGAATATTATGCCAGTCAGATGCCCAGGAATAATATGCCAGTCAGATGCCCAGGAATATTATGCCACTCAGAGCCCAGTAATATTATGCATCTCAGAGCCCAGTAATATTGTGCCAGTCAGAGCCCAGGAATATTATGCCAGGCAGATGCCCAGGAATATTATGCCAGGCAGAGGCCCAGGAATATTGTGCCAGTCAGATGCTCGTTATACCTCCCTCCTCCCCCCTTCCCAAGACCCCAGTACTTACCTCCATGCTGCTGTTCATGTCCGTGGCTGAGAGGGAAACGCTGTGCGCTCCCCTCAGGCCGTGCGAATTCAATAAAGTGTGTTGAAAAAAAAAGTTTCAACACACTTTATTGAATGTGCACGGCCTGAGGGGAGCGCACAGCGCTTCCCTCTCAGCCACGGACATGAATAGCAGCATGGAGGTAAGTAAACGGGCCTGGGGGAGCGGGCGATTTTCCCGCCCCCTCCATTGGGGTGCCCTAAGGCAGCCGCCTGTGCTGCCTTACGGTAGCGGCCGGCCCTGACGGGAGCCACATCTCACTGAGAAAGACCAGCCCCAAAATAGCCTGCCCTATAAGATAATCCCTACTTGGGAGGGGCATCACCATTTTATTACAAAGGAGACCTCTCTATTATCATATCAGACTGGTCCCACCTATAAGGGCAGTACAGACCCAAAATGTATGGGGAAACCTCCTCTGCGCAAGGAAATATGAGTGTTATAGTTATGGATACGTAAGCTCTGCAGACAGGCACAACTACTTTGCCCTCCATTGAATGGGACACCTTCTATAGTGACTGAGAGCAGTGAAATCATGGTCTGATTTACCATTACATTTATGAGCAGTGCTTTGGTGTGCTGTAAAAATTGCATAGTGCACAAAGGCATTCACAGAACATTTGATGGCATGTACAAAATACTTCCCACTACCCTCCTGTAACCTGGTGGTATGAAAACGAGGATCCACAATCCAGACTTGGAAAGCTATACACTCAAAGCACCTAAACAATGAGGTGAAGGTATTCGCCTTAATGAGAGGATAGACACCTACCCACCAAGGTCTTGTCACCAACACTCACTCTAAGGAACCAAGAGTGGAGGACCCAATAAAGGAAAAGAATATTGTAGACAAGGTACCAGGGATGAGATGGATGGAAGGTCACCATAGAGAAGTTGGTCAGGGCTGGCAGCAAAGGTATGGTAGTTAGGAACAGGCTGGAGTTGGTCACAGGACAGAAAATATTTGGAGGAGTCTGGAGAATAGTCGAGGGTCACAATGCAGAGGTCAGGCAAAACAAAAATACTAGAATCGTCAGGAATAGTTAGGAATCCACAGCAAATTCAAAAAAGTAATTCAGTAATGGTAGTGAGGCAAGAGAATTTGTCCCGTCCTGTCTACCTGTATTGGCTCAGTAGAAAACACATTGGTGGTAAAAGCCCATGACACAGAGCGTTCCTCCTCTGCACCACACTCCTGAACAAGTCACAGCACCAGGATGTCATGAGAAAAACAGAGGAGGCAGACCATGCACAGCATGAATAGTCTGTACTGTGGTTGTTTGGATTGTTAAATTGCATAGAGAAACAGAGTATTGACTTATAACAATATCATGATGACCAATATAGGACTTTGCCCACCTATGAACAAAAATCTAATTTAGTTCAAATACATATTAACTGGATTCATTTTTTTTATCATGATTCATTTGTACTAATTTGTTATGAAATTAGACTACTATTATGACATTTTGGAGAATGTGATCTTTAATTATCTTTAATTCAACATTCAAATTGTTTACATTTCTTTGTTTTTTCATTATAATTCAAATATATGTAATTATAACATTTATTATCAGAAAAGGGCAGCGTTTCTGAGATTTATATGTCCAAAAACTTGTGCTCTAATGTCACAGACCTTGAAATATACAGGACACATTTTAAGATAATATGAAACGATGTAGAGAGAAAGAAACAAGCAGCCTTGATGAATAAGGTCTTATGATGTGCATACCCTGTGGGATTATATTGATTGAGCTGTGATGGCTGATACACATAAACACATCATTAGAAGGTCGTTTCAGCTTCGCAGGTTCTCTTGTAGAATGAAAGATGCGGAGTTAGATCTCAGTCCTCGGGCCTTGTAATGTTTCCAGATAAATCCAGCTCTGGCATTACACTCAATACAGCCCTGACCACAGATAATGCAGGAGCCCTACACACACCCATTCACACTAAAAAATTGGTCGTATCAAGCCTTTAATGATTTTAGGCATAGGCATATGATTGCTGGCCGGGACAGCTCTGTTTATTTTTTGATGTTTTGATGTTTTGTTTATTTCTACATCAAATAAACTGAAAATAAAGTGAATGGAAGATGTCATATACTGGAGATGCCACAGAGATATTTAATGGCTTCATTTATGCATTGGCTTGTAATTCTGCTAATCCAATGTATGATATGATTTTTTTCTATACATTCACGGTAAAAACAACATTTGTTTAAAGGACAATTGTCGACAAAAAAAAAAAAATCTGCTTAACTGGAAGATAGCATCAAGTAGGCATTTTAGTTCAATATATTTTTATTACAATTATAAGAATTAAAAACACTAACATTGTAATTTACTTCAACTATAATCATTTTACATATAAAAAAAAGCATAAAAATCACTATACAATTATATCAATACACCATTCTTCATAACCTCCTCTCTTTCCTTCCTTCTTGAAATCCATCCCCTCCATTCCCTTTCCCCCTTCAAGTGGGATACTAAATCATCTGTTCTAGGCTTGGCACAAAGAAAGGGCCTCCATATATTGTGTCCATTTGGATAATTTCAAATAGGCATTTTTAGCACAAAGTCACAGGTGGTGATAAGGTATAATATATATATATTTTAAAATGTGTTTTTATTTCCTTTCTCTACTATCTTCACCCCATTTCTCCTGACATCCTTTCATTATTGTACCCACATCCCTTGCTATGGCACTTAAAGCACCTGATTGCACTCCTATAACTTTCCACAGCACCAAGCACCCACAGGTTTTGCCCCAGCATCCAGGGTGCACTCACAGGACTTGCCCTATCACCCAAATTGCACTCACAAGTATTGCCTCAGTTCACATATTGTATCCACAACTTACCCAAACACCCACAATGCACACAGAATTTCTTGGTTGATGCCCTCCTCTGCCACCCTGCACATAGAGGGCTAATAAGGGGAGATAATTTTATCTCCCCAGTCAGCGTCTCTGGCACCCTCAGAGTCACGCGCCTTGTGGATCACACAGGTCGCACGCCCATAATGTTGGCTCTGACTGCCATTTTCAATGCTCCATTTTCATACATAATTCCCCACATTTCTATTTCCCTATGCTGGCTGGTGCTCCCAATAACCTAAATTTGCTGACCCAGTCAGGTGGTAATTTGACTTTCAAAATCAGGGTCTCTGTAATCACTTCCCAAAGTGCAGCACAAGTTTCTCTTGAAATGTTTCATATTAATGACAGCAGGTGGCTTCCTCGGGCATCTGGTAATCTCTGTGACAGACACACAAATTCAATATCAATGAAGTCTAATTCTTTACATCAATTTAAAGTCTAGTGTTCAAGCACAGCCCAAAGATGCTCCAAGGACATCTCTGCTGGCCACCGCAGTTGTGGTGCTATCGTAATCTTGTTTTATATTTAATCCTTCTTGGTAATGGAGCATTTGGGACTGAGAACATTAGTCTCAGCCAATTATGCTTCAATAAAACAAATGTCTGTTCTTGGTGATGATTTCTGATAAAGGCTCCCAGGTTTTCTAGTGTATGTATTACCTTCATCAAATAACTCATGTTAGTCTGCTACAAAAATGAAGTGTTTTGAAACTCCACAGCAAGTCCAAACTGGCTGAAAAACTAGCATGAGTGTGGTCAATTGAAATCAGCCTTCTAACTGCCACTTATTTTCATCGATGCCTAAATGGGTCACTGGAACTTTTTTGAATAAGCGTGTGTTTGTGTTTAAATTCCAGAACTTATTCCTCAATTGATACCCGAAGCTGGTAGCCTTCTCCATACCAGAGTTCTACAGTACAGAGAAATCCTGGAGAATCTGCCAATGGATGCTTACACTCATGGATGTATTCTGCACCCGGAGCTTACAACAGATTCTATGATCCCAAAATACGCCACAGCCGAGATCCGCCGTAAGTGGCCATGTTATCTGGCTGCCTTTTGCTAAGTCAGCAAACGGGAAAAGACGACCTTTTAAAGTCCGTTTGCCAGGTATCAATAGCAGGTCGCTCAAAGTTCTAACTATAAACCTGTGGGCCAACTATTATTGGTTCTGTGGGTGGTAGATACGTGGGAGTATGGGCACCATACAAATAGATGTGTTATAAGTAAAGATAGATCCCTCTAACAAAATATGGCATTCTAGCCAACATGTTTGCCTTATTAATAAAAATCTGATGCAGCACAAGGACCGTGGGTGTGGCTAAATTCTTGCCCATCATAGTTCAATCAACACATACCCCTCAATGTCTATTTATTTATTTCTGATGGACCACTGATATGTCCGTTCATTAGAAAAGCTCATTGTTAGATTGGACCTTGGAAAAGAGTGCAGATGAAAGAGGCTTAGCTTACAAGCTGGCTAGCTTAGTTGTGCTGTGATGACGTCAGGTAGACCCTCTTAGCTAATGGTACCTTACATGTTGCCATGTTGCATCCAACTCAATTCTTTATATTTCTAATGCTGCTTCTTCAGAGCCGAAAAAGAAGCATTTTGTTTGGAACTTTAGACACTTTACAAATCAAAAGGATCTTACATAGAGAAAGCAAAATCTACATGCCACGCTATTGGACTGATACTCTGTTTAAAACGCTGACATTTGTTTTCAAGAACCAAAGAATTTATTAAAACTACAATATACATTAAATGAGAATAATATATACAAATCATAATAGATTCATAAATAAGAGCAAGGTTCACTAGTCTGTCAATTTCTCTTCAGGACATTTGGAAAATGCCACTACTGAACTCCTAAAGCTTGACCATGAAGAACCTCAACTAACAGAGCCTTACCTTTCAAAACAGAAGAAGCTCATGGTAAGGATGTAATTTATGGCATGCTTTTTACTAAGTAAGTAGGCGTTCTCATGTGTACAAATAATAAAGATGAATAAAGTTGCCAGTAAATTATTTGGCACTTGTCTGTCAGTAATCTTGAAGGTTTCTTATTTAATTATGTTACCCCGGGGGCTTGCGGCACCTGCCAGTTAAGGGGGGGGGGGGGGGGGTTAATTGTATTTTATCATTTATTGTTTATATCACCCTTCCTCCAGGACAGGGGGACTTAATGTTTTGCAGGGTGGGGAATTATTATTGATTAATATTCCTGGAGCCTTGGGCAAGCCCCTGGATGTTTTATTAAGAGTTGATGGGGTGTGTTAATTATAACCCCCCTATTGATGTACAGGTGTGGGGGATTATGTATTAAAGGGGCAGGGACCCTGTTCAAGTCCCTGGCCCATTCATTGTCGTGGGGATGGGATTTTTGCAGGCTCCCAGCCACATTAATAATGTTTATTATCATTGCTGGGAGCATTGACAGCTCCCAACACCGTTTTTTAGTAATAGGGGGCTGTGTTAGGGGCCCTGATGCATTTTGTGGATCCCCTGGAACTGAGTTTTAATAGGGGGATTATTATAGTTATTATTTTTTTTATGTGACTAGCATGAGGAAAGGGAAAGTCAGCCTCTTCACACTATTGTCGAATTTTAGTGAATAGACCACATAATTGTCAGCTGGGCATGTGTACCATGAGAAGTGTGTCCCCTACTTGTTTGTTAGGAAAAGCGCATGTTAATAGTAAATATATGGTTATGTATACTGGAAAAATGGTTACTAACCCACTTTTTCCTTTGTAGGCTAAGATCTTGGAACATGATAATGTGAATTACTTGAAGAAAATTCTAATCGAGTTAGCCATGGTTTTAGACCAGATCGAAGCTGAGCTCGAAAAAAGAAAAATAGAATATGAAGGTAAGATAAAAAGTGTTACATATATGTTAAACAAGCAGCTAAATGGAAATGACATATAGGAAAGTATATACTTTATTTTTCAATCATGTGTTTTTTAGAGGGGGCTGGGAGGGAGAGGAATATTGAAGGTTATAAGTATGTAAGATTTAATTTATATTTATTTAACTCTTTACTGCCCATGAGATGTTCTATGCTGTCCGAACATACAGGCCTCAATCGTCTATAGAACAGCATAGAACAATATAATCTTCTATTTAGCAGTTCATCGCTGGGTAACTGCAGCAGGATACCACCTTTTAGATGAAGACATTTTGGTAGCCTCATCTGACATGGTCAATGTAACCAGCGCTCTGTGCTTGAACATCCTGGTACGGGCAGACTGCTGCAATGTCACAAAAGACGCTGCAAAGTCTTCAGATCTTTCAACAAGTACCCAGATAGTCTATAGAGACCAACTCTGTGATTGGGGCCAGGAATACAAAATTACACATTTATAATAAATAGTTCATGATAATGCAGTTGATACTTTTGCTGGTGCATGGTGTTTCTAACTTTTGGTTGTAATACACAATGTAATAATTGATGGTACTATTCATGTGTAGTGTTGAGCGAACCCGAACTACACTGTTCGGGTTCGTACCAAACATTACGTTCCCCATTCATAGGAAATTCTTATTAGGTTAAAAGGTCAATTAACCTATTCGTATGGGCACAAACTGGGTTTTGGGGGCGTGATGACGTGACGTCACGACGCACGTTCTAGAGGCGGGGATGATGTTCTGTGGTGAGGAAGCAAAGACACCGGCAAGACGACTCTCAGCAAAGTAAATGTGGGCCACGAGACAAGCCCAACGGAGCTCACACTAACCCCCTAATCCTAAAGCCAGCAGACTAGAGCGGTGTTCAATCCTTCAAGAGGCACCTCTACCTCGTATACATTGGATGATAAACTCCATGACAAACCAGGGAAGAAACCAGCGCTCCCAGAGGAACAGTCTTTGAGGAGATATGAGATAAGTAATTTGCTTCTCGTCCTTCTCTCAGTTTGTTTTTTTTTTTTCCTTCTCTGAATATATCTGCCTGGATAAAACGCATTTTTTTTTTTTTTTGAAAGAGGCATAGATGGGCGGACTATAAACATTAAAAGGGCTGACTCGGGGAAGGCAAAGACTGAACTTAACGATATTTTGAAACTGTTTCTATCAATGCCTTTCCCCTATCCCCGCAGCAAATAAATTCACATTCAATCAAGTATACCTGCTATACAGAGAGAGATAGGAAAAAGAACAGAGTACAATATTTAAAGGGCACTTCCCTCGTTTTTTTTTTTTTTTTTTTCTTTCTCTGTTTTTCCCCTCTCTCTGTAAAAAGGGGGGAAGAGAAAAGGGAAGAGCAGAGCAATGCCGCCTAAAATTCATTCTCTGTCCAAATCGAAGGAAAAAAGAGAGCAAAAAGATGGGAAAGGTACAACTGATTTTTTTTCCCCAAAAACAATCCGACACACTCAAGAACGACCTCAGCTGGAGACATCAGCATCAACTGAAGACTCCATGGAGGCTTTGACTACACCGGATAATGCAGGTGTCAGTCAATCCTTCCTGAAAGGGGCGTTGGATGATATAGTAAAAATAATAAAGTCTGAAATACAATCCAACTCTAAGGATCTCAAAAATGACATTGCTGGTTTAACTGAAAGTATAAGATCAGTGGAAAAAAAGATAGAAACTATGGACAAACAACATGAAATTGTGAAACAGCGGATGGAGGCCACAACCACTAAAATAGAGGCCATAGAGCTCAAGCTGGCTGATATGGAGGATAGGTCTCGACGTTTAAATCTTCGATTCAAAGGTATACCAGAGTCTTACCTGACGGATAATCTAAAACAGTTCCTTCAGGATCTTTTTAAAGACATGCAACTGGACCTTAATTCCCCTTTGGCACAAATGGAGAGATGGCATCGAATTGGAAAACCAGGCAGTATACACTTAGAGAAGACGAGAGATGTCATTGTATGTTTTCTCTCATATACCTTCAGGGAACAGATTCTGAGAGCAGCAAGAGACAAGAAAACTATAGACTCTAGATTCAAGGACATTCAAATATACCCGGATCTCTCATTTGAAACGAGAACCTGGAGGAGATCCTTTCAGACTATTTTAAAAATCTTGAGGCTGAAGGAAGTGAGATATAGTTGGGGCTTTCCAAGAACCGTGAGAGTTTTATGGAATGAAAAATATGAAAACTTCTCAAGCCCAGAGTGCCTGGAAGAATGGATCCGCAGCAGGAATTGGGATCTGACGGATCATACGTCAATCTAGACAAGTGCCTTACTAAATACCGAAGTGGGCAGGCTCTGGCAATTTATCAGCATCTATTGTACTCACCTAGTCTCGCCTGCCTAACTCAGGGCCAACTGTGATTTCTCTCCCCTGATTGAGTTAAAATAAACAAAGGGGCAATCCCCTAACTGTAAATCTATGAAGCGGATACGTTGCAATTTTCCTTCCCCTTTTTTTTTAAATTTTTTTTTTTCTTTTCTTCTCCTCTTCATCTTGGCGGAATCCTCTCTGAAATCCCAAGAGCTATAAATAGATTTGGGCCGCATGCAGAGACCGAATCTCTTTTTTTTTTTTTTATTTCGGGACACCAATTTGATATTATATATATGACATATAAGGGTTGCACCATGAGAAACCCTGTTGATGATTTTTTGGACTTCTCTTCTCCTCTCCTCAGGATAATGACTATAAAGATCTTCTGACTGTAGGCAGAGGCAGGGAGTTCTACCGCTTTATAAAACGTATATAGAATTCGTAAATGTTGCAGTATATATTGTATGGAAAGAATTTAGCGATTGTTTTTTTTTTTTTTTTTATGGTTTTATGGTTTCCCCCAAGATATGTTCTCTGAAACCATAATATTTAACAATATGTTATGATTGCATGCAATGATAGAGTTTTGAGACATTGATTCAAAAATGTATATTGATTTCTCAATGATAGAACATCTAGAAGGTTGAACACCGTATTGGGCATAACAGATTGTGCTGATGATTGTTTAACGCGGATCTTTTTCTCTATATATAAACCAAGAACTGAGACATTATTGAATTAACTTAGGGGAATAGAAGGGAATATATAATGTTAGAGTTTTTTTTTTTTTTGTTTTTTTTGTTTTGTTTAGGGTTTTAAGGTTCTCTTCTTCCCTTGAGATATGTCCTAATCATAATAACTAATAATAGGTGATGAATGCATGCAATGATAGAACTTTGGGACATTGATTCAAAAATGTATATATGACTTGTTAATAATGTAATATGTAGAAAGGTTGTATTAGACCATAACCGATTGTGCCGAGGACGGTTTAACGCGGATTTTTTTTTTTTTTTCTCCTTTCTTTCTTCTCTTCTTCTCTTTGTGATAGACTGATTTATATCAAGATCATAGATACTAAGTAGATATAAGAAAAGTAATTTAAGATTGCACATTAAGGTAGATATAACGCACATACATAATTCCTCCACCCCGTAGACACAATTATGCACTGAGTGTTTTTTTTTTTTTTTTTCTTCCCCCAATACACTAAATTATAGATAGTAAAACCGACACAAGAAATTCAATCTAAGACTACACTAAGGTAGACACAGTGCACATATTATAATATTTTGGAATTACCCAACACAGTTAAGCACCAGCTTTTTTTTTTTTTTTTTTTTTAGCACGGAACTATGTTTCATTATAATGCAGTATAGATATAAAGGGCATATAAGAAAAGTAATTTTAGACTGCACGTTACTGACAATACTTTGGACCTAGTAAACACATTTAGATAGTAGGGGTTGTATATTTTATATTTTGACACTGAGGTACCTTTGATTAGAATGGAGCATAGACAACAAAGAAAAATAATTCAATGCAGATATGATTATTTGGAACCAGTAAGCACACTTAAGTAGTAGGAGATATGAGGAGTCGTTGATTTGGGGAGAGAGGAAAGGAGGGGGAAAGAAGAAGAGAGAAAGGGAAACCCCTTTTTTTTTCCTTACCTCTATGGGTCTTGTATTACAAAACTAGGCCTAACGATTGCTGAGGATTTGGGGAGGGGCGGAGAGGAGGAGGAGGGGAAGGGGAGGGGAAGGGGAGTGAAGGGGAGGGGGGAAAGGGAGGGAGGGAGGAGAGGAAGAGAGAGAGAAGGGAAGAAGGGAGCCCAGAGTTGTAATGAATACCATGACTAATACAAGTTTTGAAAATATCTATGTATAACTACTGGGAGTCTAGAATTTTATAAATAGGATCACCCAGAACTATATACATCCCCGCCTGATTTGTTCCAATGGAACTTAAGTTTGTGACATCGAGCAATATCCTTTTGCCCGAGGACACAAAAATTGCTCTCTGGGTTCCTCACCCAGAAGGGTCCTGTTTTTTGTTGTGTGAGAGTGATGGGAATTCTTTCCTGTCCCTTATATATGTGAGTGTTAGTGGGTATGAATGGATGGGGTCAATCCATGCAGAGTCGTTTGGGGACGTGTTCGGGGTACGGCTCCCCCCTTCTTTCCGGCCGCCTGGAGGTCCTGCACACGGCTTTATGTACTATGAGGAATTCTGAACTAGATGATTAGGTGTGTTTCGGGCAACGTCCAGGGCCTAAACTCTCCATTAAAACGCAGCAGGGTTTATAACTTTCTCCGAAGAGAGAGGATAGAAATAGCCTTTCTGCAGGAGACTCATTGGAGAGCCAGTGACAGGATCAGATGGGGGGGGACACTTTTCCCACAAATATTTCACTCATCTATGCCGGGGAAAAAAAAGAGAGGGGTTGCAATTGCCTTCTCAAATAATTTGACAATTGAGCCAAAATTTGTAGAACAAGATATTAATGGGAGATATCTTATATGGGTCGGGAAAATAGATGAAGTGAGGTACACATTAGTGAATATATATCTACCCAACACAGATCCACTGACGGTGTTGGCTAAGATCCTAGCGAAAGTGGAAAAAATAAGAGAAGGTAGGATTCTCATCGCAGGAGATTTTAACTGCGTGATGGACACAGACATGGACAAAGGGATCCCAAAAAATAAGAAAATCAATAAAAATCTGATCAAAAAGTCAAAAGCCTTCAGAAATCTTATCCATAAATTCGGCTTATATGACATATGGAGAGTAGGCCACCCAAAAGATAGAGACTTCACTCATTTTTCTATTATTCACCATACATATTCACGGATTGATCTGGTCTTTGGGGATGGCAATATGATAAAGAATATAAAGACTATAAATATCAAAGAAATCACTTGGTCGGACCATAGTTTAATATTAATAGAGCTAAACAGAGAAATAGAGAGCTATCCATCCGCGACTTGGCGTTTGGATGACTCACTTCTATACAAACAAGAACATAGAGAATACATCTCGAATATGACCACTCTCTTCTTTAGGGAAAACGGACCTACAGAAACATCGGCAGCCATGAGATGGTGTGCATATAAGGCAGTCGTTAGAGGATATTTTATAAAATTAAAAAAGAACATTAGAAAAACATTAGACAGACCACTAACAGATTTATATATGGCTCTATACAGGGTTTCTGCACTTAATAAAGAGAATCCCTCCTTGACATATATACAGGAAAGAGAGAGGATTCATAAACAGATCAATCAGAGAGAATTAGATCAAACTACAAAATGTATGGAGAAACTAAGGCTGAAATACTACCATAAGAGCAACAGACCGGACCGGCTGATGACAGACCAACTTAAAAAAAAGAGAGCAAAGAATAGAATCAATAAAATAACAACAGATAACGAGACCTTGATGACCCCGGAAGCGGTGGCCAGGGGTTTTAGGGAGTATTATGAGGGCCTGTATAGCATTTCAAACGATGTCTCAGATAAAGAAATACAGGCATATGTAGGGAAAATAGGCCTCCCAACGCTGACGGATAATCAGATCGGAATGTTGAACAGACCGCTGGAAAAAAGCGAACTAATTAAGGTAATAGACGGTCTAGCGAAATATAAGACGCCTGGCCCTGATGGGTTTAGTCATTATTTCTATAAGATACTGAAATGTAATATAGTTGACCCCTTATTAGAAACATATATAGAGATATCCCAAAAAGGAACATGCCCTAACGAGATGCTGCAGGCTAACATCATGCCGATTCTCAAGACAGACAAAGCCCCAGAGCAGATATCAAATTACAGACCGATATCACTGATCAACGTGGATATCAAATTATATTATTCTATCTTGGCAAATAGGCTGAAGCTGGTTATGATGGATCTGATCCACGTTGATCAGGTGGGATTTGTCCCTGGGAGAGACTCGGCAAATAATATTCGACGCCTGATCGATGTGGTAGACTTTGCTGGTAAAAACGATATTCCCCTCCTGACCCTGTCATTGGACGCGGCGTTTGACAGGGTCGGGTGGGGTTATATGAGAAGGACACTTAGGGCCTATGGAATAACAGGATGGATATACTCGGCAATAGATGCTCTCTATCAGTCCCCTAGTGCAAGGGTTGTAGGATCAGGTTTATGCTCGGACTGGTTTGAGTTATATAATGGAACGAGACAGGGTTGTCCTCTGTCGCCCTTGCTGTATGTTTTATCTCTGGAACCACTGGCCACAAGACTTAGGCAGAATAATGAAATTCAAGGTATACAAGTTAGGAAAGAAACAATTAAGCTATCTCTATATGCAGATGATGTAGTCATTTTTTTGACAAAACCACTTGCTTCTTTACCCCATTTCCTGAGAGAAGTTGAAGACTATAGGGCAGTAGCTAACTATAAGCTCAATTGGAATAAAACAACTGCACAAGCTTTAAAAATTGATGAGGCTACTAGAAAAAGGATTAATGAACTATATCAACTAGAGGTGGGTACCGAGACTTTTGACTACTTGGGCATCAAAATACCTAGCAAAATAGAAGATATTATGGAAACCAACTTTTCTCACTTGATGAGTTCTACCAATAAACTATTAAGAAAATGGAAAACGATCGATTTGACTTGGTGGGGCCGAATTAATGCCATCTCGGCCTATTTGATGCCCAAGTGGACATATATGTTTCGGATGATTCCTTTAGATATACCCAAGGAATGGTTGGAAATGGTACATGAGAACTTGCGTAATTTTGTATGGAAAGGTAAGCCTCCAAGGATTGCTGCAAGAGTCTTAGGCATGAAAGTAAAAGATGGGGGGACGGGATTTCCACTAATTAAACAACTTTATGAGGCAAGCATGCTGTTCCATCTCATTAGGACTCAGGCGTCATTCGCTAAACAGGAGATATGGAATCAGATAGAAGCAGAACTACTAGGGATCAAAGACCTCTCGTCAATTGTATGGACTATAAAACATAAAAAATATCCAATTAACATAAAAAACAAAAGCTTAATAATAGACGGGATTATTCCCACCTGGTGTCTGTTTAGAAAAAGAGCAAAAATAATTAATAAAATATTCAAAGTACAACGATTAAATCTATTGGAGACGCTGATGGAAGAGCTCCCTATTGGAGAATGGCTGAGGGCTGGAATACATAACATAGCCGATTTATATAAAGAGGGCCAGATCATGACAATTCCAGAACTAAAGGAGAAGTATGAGATACCCAACTTAAATGTTTTCCGGTACCTAAGAATTAAAAGTTGCCTCATCAAAAACATACAAGAAATAAATAGTAGCTTTCTGACTAAATTTGCAAAATTGATAACAACTGAGAATAGTAAAAAACTATATTCTAAATGTTTGGACTGTATCAGGACATTACAAAATCCGACCGAATTACCAATTATTAAAAAATGGGAAAGACATATGACATCTAAAATTACACTAGAAGAATGGAGGAATTCAATGAGAGTAGTAACAAAAGTGGTCCATGACCTTTCCCTGATAGAAATGCACTATAAAATTCTCAATAATTGGTATTTGGTTCCGGACAGATTAGCAAGGATGTTCCCCCACTCCTCTGGTTTATGTTGGAGGTGTAACCAAGAAGAAGGGACCTATGTCCACATATGGTGGGGATGTAAAAAAATTGCGCCCTATTGGAATGCAGTTTTGAATTTTCTAAAGAGAGTGGACAATGTTGCCATCCCCAGAGATCCACGGTCCATCCTTCTACATATAGGTTGGCCAGCATTGACCAAGGTACAAATAACTTTGACAATACACACCCTTTTGTCTGCAAAAAAAATAATAGCCCGAGAATGGAGGCAGAGCAGAGAGCCTGAAATAAGACACTTTCAGAACCAGCTGAGCTTCCAATTAAAGATGGAGAGAGCTCTCTGTTTTGCCACTGAGACTCCAATGGATGGGGTCCGAAGGTGGGCTGAATGCATTGGAAAATATGAGAAGGCCAAGATCTGGAGATGAAGAGTTAGCAGAGGGGGGTTTGGGTAGCCGGATATGGGGGGGGGGGAGGCTCGTCCCTGAGCACGTGAAGATACCATCTAAAGATCGGCTCTGTATGTAAGGACTCCATAAGTATGACTGTTGTTCAGGGTGGACGGAGGGGGATCATCTATGATTTTGATATGATGTTTATCTTGCGATATTTTGTACTATATGTAATATGATCAAATTGCCCATACGTTCTGCTTTTACCACCCTATATGTATTTGTCTTTTTATACGATATGAAAATGTAATAAAGATTATTTATAAAAAAAAAAAAAAAACCTATTCGTATGAATGGGGGCTCTAGTTCGGTTTATAGAATGCCAATAGCATTACATGTATTTCATAAACCGAAAGTCTATAAACCGAAAGACATTCAGTTTATAGACTGTCGGTTTATGGAATACATGTAATGCTATTGCTATTCTATTAACCGAAAGTCTATAAACCGAATGTCTTTTGGTTTATAGACTTTCGGTTTATGGAATACATGTAATGCTATTGGCTTTCTATAAACCGAAATAGAGTCCCCATTCATAAGAAATTCTTATTAGGTTAATAGGTCAATTGACCTATTCGTATGAATGGGGACTCTATTTCGGTTTATTGAATAGCAATAGCGTTACATGTATTACATCTGAGAGTCATATAGAACCGTCAAATACTGTGCTTACAGCGCACTTTGAAAAATTCTAATAGTTTTGGGTGGTAAATAGTACATTTGCGTCTTGCGGTGCACTTCATATCTGAGAGTCAAATAGAACCGTCAAATACTGTGCTTACAGCGCACTTTGAAAAATTCTTATAGTTTTGGGTGCTAAATAGTACATTTGCGTCTTGCGGTGCACTTCATATCTGAGAGTCAAATAGAACAGTTCAATACTGTGCTTACAGCACACTTTGAAAAATTCTGGCTACCTCCTCCTCCTCCTCCAGCGCCGCTTCCACCTACACCGCCACGGTCACCACCTCCTCAACCTATGGGTCACTTAGTATAAACTGAAAGAGAATACCCTGCACTCCAACCCTCTCTCAAATGGATAATTCTGTTGATCCTCCTGGCAGCCATGCTTTAGATTTAGATTTATGTTCTTCCAAAACTAAAATCAAAGATTCCATCTAGTGCTATTTTATGGCTCAGCTGTATTTTTAATTTG
This sequence comes from Pelodytes ibericus, assembly GCA_036172795.1. Lineage (NCBI taxonomy): Eukaryota > Metazoa > Chordata > Amphibia > Anura > Pelodytidae > Pelodytes > Pelodytes ibericus. The sequence continues at coordinate 147,434,566 of CM069862.1, forward strand.
TATGTATTTTATGTTATTTGAAGTTATTTCCCTATCCATATTTGTTTGCAGGGCACTTGTCCTACTCTTACCCCCATTTTACTTCCTTTTGCAGCCCTCTAGCCCTTTCCAGGACTTTTTTAGAGGCATTTTAGTGGCCAAAGGTTCGGGTAACAAAAAGCATTACTTTAACAATTCTTTATATCGTTCCAACAATTTACGTAGCACTTGGTTCAGAGCAAGGAGAGGAACTATGCTAGAAGAAATGGAGAGAGACTTTAAGCTTGCCAGCAGAGCTCTATACATCACGTATCAATCCAGAGGGAGTGGACAGGGATTAAGGTAGTGTCAGTACTAGCAATATTAGGGAACAGTTGGAGGCCCCTAGACCATTAGCCACAAAGTTGACCGGTATGTAACTCTGAAAGGAGAAAATCATTGGGTTTGTCTCTATACAATATATAGCTAAGTCACCAAGGTGAATCACTCAGGGAGAAAAGATTTTTTGTCAAGGTAGACAATATGTCTTGTTCCCTCACTTAGAATCTGGGGCTCCTCCAGAAGGTGTTGCACCATTATAGGCTGGTGGCAAAAATATTCCTGCACTGGCAATGGGTTACAATTTAATTAATGGCAATTATGTCCTTTGCATCCATTTTCACACCACTATGGTCTTTTGTAGCACTTGTGTTAATATCTTATACAGCTTCTTTCTGACATATTCAGATGTGTGTCTACCTATCGATAACATTCTTTGTAGCAACAGAAATGCTTTTTTGTCATATGTTTCATGTGGACTGTATTGCTGCCATAATGTACTGTTGCTTTTATACCAGATTTATTTTGACATCACCTCCATTTTCTTTAAAGCTTCAATATGAATAATTTATCTGACCTTTCCAGAGGCTCACTAGGATTTAATATCACCATCTCCATAAGGATTATCTAGTAATTAACAAAAGCAAAAAGGCTAATGCTATTTAACATCTTATTGCAATTTCATTCAGCCATTCACAGAAAGGATAGGTTACTTAAAGGAACAGTGACGGGCTTCTTTGTTACCTGCATGGATGGGTGGTTTAGTGCCGTCATTGTGTATAATACATTGGCAGTGCTCATGTGCATTTGCAAAATGGATCCTTGCCACTTAGCCTTTTGCATACAACATCACTTCAACATTTCACTAAAGGTTTATTTTAACTATTGCTTCACTAATAGACACAAAAGTTAAAAACCTATTGCCACAAGCGTTGAGTAAGATGTGTATCTTCACATGCAGGTTTACGCTAAGCTCTGCTTGTAAGTTGAGGCAGAACTCGTGTGGATGTTCAGCCAATCAGAAAAGGGGCTTGCCACGTGCATCTGATTCGTGTCTGTGTGGTCTGACAGTCTCTCTCTGCTAGTGCGGTTAAGGTCCCCTCTGTTGGTGACATTCAAAAACAATGGTCTACAATGCACTACCAGGGAAGCATAATGGCTGCCAGTCATAGGACAAACTGGCATGTACTTTAATAGATACATGCCACATTATCATCTTACCTTGGATATTTCACCTTTCTATAGTTGAAGCACAAGTGGAAAAAAAGGTGTAATGGCTCTTTGGAGGCTATTCACTAATAGGTGAGCTGTGCAGAGGAAACTTACCATGTTTGTGTCTGCACAATATATAGTTAAATCGTTGAGATGAAATGTTAATAGCATCATTTGAGTCACATACAGAACCCAAAGCAAGTAGTCACTGCTGGTAATTACTCCACAAACTACATGTACATAAATCACTTCACTGGTACATTATAAGTCCAGTTATGTCAAAACTGGTAAAGGAAATCACATAAGACATTGCTATTTTCTTAATAAAATGCTCCTTCTGGAAGCTGTCATGACAGAAGAAAATTCAGTCAGAACACTGCTATTGAACATGGTGGGAGGATGTAGATGCAAGCCCCCATCTCTCGCTTCGTTATATACTAGCACTATGTTTACCATGAGGTAATATACCATTTGAAGGTCTCTATTTCTCCACTGTTTGTTGTAATCTTTATGCCATTATTAAAACACTTTTTCTACTATTCCATCAAAAAAATAAAGCGTATGATTATGCGTGGAAACACGCAAAACTCATCAAGTGCGTCTCTATTTCCATACTGTTTGCTATGAATTTTATTATTATTAAACCACTTTTTTTTCTAATATTGCATCAGAACTTGGAGTGCCATTGTAGGTAAAAATTGGTTTCCGGCCAATGTTAAATCTATGGAGGCAATTTCTTGGCTGGTATTGTGTTTGGAAATTGCAGACATAGTGTAATGGTGCACATTTAAGGTTGAACAGTGCCCTCTAATGGCCTTTATTACATGTCACACTGGTATTAAGAAACAAAACGTGTTAACCAATTCTGCTATTTTGGCCTTGTCATTCATATGCATTTTGTCCGTTTAATTTTTTTTTTTATCCTTCTTGTATTACTCATTTGTATTAATCATCTGTTATTTTTTAAGCTGTTATAGGCCACGTAGCTCTAAATCATTGTTACTAAAGGGTAAGTGCATTTTAGAAAAGTAAACATTGTGCAGAGATGTTTGCAGTTGAGCTATATGGGGTATAACACCCAATTAGAAGTTTGTTTCCAAAAGAAAGCCTCCTGGGAGGGTGGTTTAGTGCGCTGGAAACACTACTGAGCTTGTCAAAAGACATCTCTCTAGGCTGTGAAGAGAGGTGAGGAAGAGATCATAACATACACTATGCTGTGTGCCATCAGAGCAGAGGTATTCTAGACACCAATATTCCCAAGTCGGACTGTGTCTGATTGTAAAATAGCACTGCAGTACAAAACTAAATAACATGCTACCAATATAAAAATTCGACTATTTGTTTAATTGTAAATTTCAACTCACAGAACTATATTAGGATTATTTAAGTAACATCTCAAACCACTTTAAAACTGGCTAAATGTATTATAAGAATTATTTTTAAAGCTCTTGGCAGAATTAGAAAATTGTTAACATCACTTGTTTCTTGTTTATTCTTATAACAATACATGACTTTGTTTGTCATCTAGGTCAAAAATGTGAACTTTGGCTTTGTGGACATGTCTTCACCTTAGCCGACATCTTACTAGGAGCCACATTGCATCGACTTAAGTTCCTCGGACTTTCAAAAAAATATTGGGAAGATGGAAGCAGACCAAACTTGCAGTCTTTCTTTGAGAGAATACAGAAAAGATATGCTTTTCGAAGAGTATTGGGCGACATCCACACTACACTTTTATCAGCTGTTTTACCCAACGCATTCCGACTTGTGAAACGAAAACCACCTTCTTTCTTCGGGGCATCGTTTCTTATGGGATCATTGGGAGGAATGGGATATTTTGCTTATTGGTACTTAAAGAAAAAATATATCTAATGATGGATAAATGGTATTAGTTTGATGTGTATGTGCTATGTGGTATAATCAAACCTATTTACAGAAATCAGAACAAAAGTTGACATGAAACAAATATCTTTAATGCTAATGTAAACATTCCATATTAGAAAAGTTAGAACATATATTGGAATAACAAAAAAAAAGAAAAAAAATCTAATTTGCAAATGTTTGTACGTAAAACAAAATAGATTTATGTAGACGGTTGCAGTAAAAAGGCAACATTACATTGGGATAAACATTCAAATATTTATTACGAAGCATTGAATGGGATACGCAACCAATACATTTATCGATGACCAAATACAAGCCATTACTTTTTAAAATGCCTTTCTTTCCCCATACCATTAAATGTATTAAGCAAAAGCACAGTGATTAAAAATCCCCTTATTTGTAATCCAGGAAATAATGAAATACTAGTGCTTATTATTGCATTGATTTAAGTGTGGATTATTGATTTTTTTTCTTTGTTCTCTTTTCATTATATCAAATATTTTTACTTGAGCTGTTTTTAGAATGTATGGAAACTTTTTTTTACCCTTTTTGATGCCTTCAAAACAGCTACCATTATTATTGAAGATTGTGACCATTGCTTCATTGCCCGTTTTCCATTAGTGTTCACCGTTTTTCACCACATGCTGTACCTGTAACAACACTGTATAAAAAAGAGAATGTCATCTAGGGGAATTTTGATGTCTGTTTGTGAACATTCGCATAAACAATCACAGGGTTCAACACTTTCTCGTGCCTTTTGTATGTTGGAAAGAGCAAATGAAATTCTATTAACCTAGACAGTATTGCGGATCTTCAATAAACCTTTTGGTGGGAAAATGTTATTATTCTATTTTTCTTTATATTATTATATAGTAGTCTTTTTTTATTTTGTTATTTCACATATTTTCTTTAATCTACGCCACAAACATTTAGTCAAAGCTACTGCATAAATTGAGAAAGCAGACCTGAATGGGGACAGGAAAAAATAAAAACCTAGTATTGTGTCAACAGTTGATACAGACCTAAGAATAGTTTGAAGGGTAAACATGTAAGCACATGTAAGACAAATTTAGATGTCTTCATTTTCTTAAAAATATATATTATAGGCTCATGACAGAGCATAAAATCTTTCTTTAGAATAACCTTTTCATGAGACTACCATTTTGCCTACTTATTGGTTCTTTCAACACAAAGCTTGTCCTCTCTACAGTGAAGTATACAAAAGAAACAGTGGGTGAAGGAAGACGAATTGTACAACACATGTACAAGAGGAAGTAAATCAAGCCTCACCTGTTTTCTATGTGTGGCCTCTCTTTGATTACTAATACATCTAAGCTGATTAATATAGTTTACCCTCCAGTAAATGAATAATAGCCATGGTTATATGTGATATTTGGGGTTCCTGAATCAGACACCACTGTGGTCTCTTATTAAGATATAATGAATACTTGGAGTACTTTTTAAAATTAATAATAATTAAAGAAGTTAAATAATAAAGAAATCACAAAGATAACATATAGGCGAGACCTTTTATAGCTGACTAAGGGTAGTAAATGCAAACTTGCATGAGGTATATTTTAACATTTTTTACCTAAAGAGGTACTAGAACCTTTTTCAAATGATCTTTTATTCAGACAGAAGCCACAGTTCAGAAGTGACCCCAAACATTTCATCTTGAAATTTGAAATACCTTCTGTGGCCCTTGCTCACCTTTAAGGCCCAAGACCTTGTATCCCATATTGACCGTTGATTCCCATTGACCTAAACTACTCTTTAACCTCTTCAAAACTCCTGTCCATAACTCTTCTTTTGGTCTTTCACAATGGACCAGTTCTCCAACCTACACAAAAGGCCACTCACTAGACCTAGTATTTATGTCATGTACCATCATTTACTTCTCTCATGTTCATTTACCCCTGTTTGACCCCCGCCTTCCAACCTTCCAACCCACCATGCCTTAGCCTACTGCTACACATGATCCCCTAACTTATTTTCTAAGACTGCTATCAAGCTCCTCCTGACTCTTTTTTTCCCTCATGCCACTCTGAATATCTTCTCACCTGTAGCTAAAAAAAGAAGTAGATATTCTACTCTCCATTTCGAGACCTACTACTTCTGCACTACACCCCATCCCGTCTAACCTTGTATACTCTTTATCCCTCCTCCTCTTTGGGACCTTAACTCACTTTATCAACCCCTATTTGTCCTGTAGTCAATCATGACAAAAAAACCTTTCTTAGATCCCACGATTAACCCCTTAGTGACCGAGTGCTATGTTGCATTTGACGTGCCTTGAAGACCAGAATTCCATTATTTTTGTCATACGTTTACTGAACTGTGAATTTCTTTCTTTGTGTTCAGTCCACGCACACAAATTATATATCATTTTTTAAAGGACAGATAGGGCTTTCATTTGATACTATTATTTTCATCATATGATATCATTTACTATTAAAAAAATAGAAAATATGATGAAAATATGCCATAAAAAACACTTTTTCCAACTTTGACCTGATTTTTTTTTTTTACACAATTACAAATGGTAAAAAAGACCCCGTCTATATATTTCTATTATTTGTCCTGAGTTTAGTAATATCAATGTTTCCTTGTTTGTCTATGTTTTATTTCACGTAATAGGGCAATAAACAATATTAGTGTTTTTGTTTTCTAACCATTTTCTTCTACAGTGATTTTTTTAACCCGAACCCTAAATTTACCCCAACTCTAAATTGAATCTAACCCTAAATTGACCCCCACCCCTTAATCTAACCCTTGTAATCATCCGAACCCCCATTTAACCCTAATTATTACCCTATTTGGACCCTAACCCTAGATCTAGGTTCAGTAGATCAAGGGTTAGCTTTTTCCATTTATTTATTTAATTAATTTTCTATTTTTAACTGTAATACCGCCTAACTGCCTGTAGGGGCAGTCAAGTAGTCATTTTTTTTTCTCTCTTCCGTCGCTCTCCTCTGGGCACGCTGTATCGGAGGAGCATGCATCACCGGGTGATCGCGGTGCCCAGGAGGGCACAGATTGTGTTGCATGATGCCTCGATAGAGGCATCATTGCAACACTCTCACACATAGGCAGTGATAAGCTTTCACTGCCTATGTGTGTTAGCGGTGATCGTATGCGCGCGGGGGGGTCGAGGGGGGGCTGAAAGCCCTCTCGGAGGCTGCTTCGGATCCGAAGCAGCCTCTGAGAGTAGCTACAGACATGTAGTGTTGCTAATGAGCGCAACACTACATGAAAACGGAGGACGTATATATACGTCCTCATGGTCCTTAAGGACCATGCTTTTCAGGACGTATATATACGTCCACATGCGTTAAGGGGTTAAATCAAACTTTTGTCCTATCTTCCTTCTCTCCTTGACATGCAAGCTGTTGGAGAGGATTATGCATTCACACCTGACTTTCTGTCCACTAATGATCTCGATGATCCTCTTCAAACTGGCTTAAGACCCTTACACTCTACTGAAATAGCCCTCGCTAAAACGTCAAATGATGTACTCTCTGCCAAATCTAAAGGCTACTTCTCTGTACTGATCATCTTAGATTTTAGAATGCCTCCTTTTAACAGATTAGACTTAATGGGCATAGATGGCATGTCTCTCTTGGATTGAGTTGTTGGTGTTCCACAAAGAACTCTTCGGCACTCCCTGTACTTCCCTTCTGTAGGAAAACAACCTGTGTGCAGATGACACTCAGATCAACCTCTCCTCTGCATGGTGGCATGTCGGGGACTGTCTGTCAACCATCTCTACCTGTATATCTGATCAATACCTACAATTTAACCTTTTAAAAAGGGGCTGATAATCAATCAATGTTATGGTTCAAGACACTACAATAATACCCACAGAGCCTGATGTCTTGAGTTTGTCTTTGACACCGCTCTGTACTTTATCCCCCATGTTCAGCACCTGGCCAATCCTGTCATATGTACGCAAAGAACATTGCATACATTCACCCATTCTAGCAAAGAGGCTGCCCAAATCCTAGTGCACTCACTTGTAAACTCTTGTCTTGACTACTGTAATACTCTCCCGACCTTGCTCTGTTTCATCTTTTCTTCCTTGTAGTCTATTAAAAATGTGTCCATCAGGCTTATCTTTCTCACTCATTGCTCTACATTAGCTGCTCCACTCTGCAAAAACGTCCACTGGCTTCCCGTATGTCTAAAATTTTTTTCTCAATTCTATCTTTAACCTACTAAGTCCTCGACTACTCGGCTCCTTCCTTCATTGCCTCCCTCATTAACCCTTCGCCACCTCTACATTCCTTAAGTGGACTAAGGCTCTCTTCCAATCTTGTCTACGTCCCTCAATTCTCACCCGTTTATGAAAGCTTACTGTTCATTCCACTAGAAAACCCATTAAATAACCTCTGGCCAAACCCACCTAGCCCCAACTGTTCCAAAATACTGTTGTTACTATTAATACCTTTGACATTTTCACTCACCTTATGGGTTTCCTGTCCCCATCTCCCACTAGACTGTAAGCTTGCGAGCAGGTCTCTCTACTTCATGTATCTGTCTGTCGGTCTTCATCTAAAGTAATACGTGGCTCCGTTCTATGATCATTACAAAGCGCTAAGTAAATTGTTAGCGCTATATAAATAAATGTTAATTTAATGATTCTTATTTGTTTGGGAACTCTCCATGAGGGTACCAAGCTGTTTATTTAATAGGGCTTTTTTTGTGAAATCATTGTTGGAGACTTAACTCTTTGTTTAAAATTAAAAGAAATTGTGTTTTATTCAGTGACTAGGATTTTTATATATTTTTGGTTCATTTATAGCAAGAAACCTTTTTGTTTCAAAGCTGAACGGTTTCAAATTGTTATATGATGCGTTTCTTAGTGTATTTGCGGTCAACACTAATACACAAAAGTATCTATTCCTAAAAAGTTGACTCCTGAAGTATTTACCTAGTGACATTTTGATAGGTTGACAAGAAATAGAAACAATCAAATAAAAGATAAGGAAAACATTAATGAAAAAAGTTGTATTACTTTAGAACACTTTTGGAATGCTCAGGTACATTGGAAATCACTGCCCATCCCTTGCACACAAAGGGTACCCTGTGGAGAAAAATATATCTTTAAAAATAAATTCCTCCTAAAAGGGCTGTTTCCCCTCCCCCTAACCAAAAAAACCCAATAACTTGCCGCACTTTACACGTCGTTCCTCAGCAGAGGACAGACAGAATAAAATTTCAAATGCCTAAGGCGGGAAGGCATGTCAGCAACCCATAGCCCCATATACTAAGCTGGGGGGGAAGAGGCCATTTTGCAAGCCCCCAGCATTCTTTTTTTGTGAGTAGCAGATTAGGCATGACAATTGCACCTCAGTCCCCTAGCATTAATTTAACGTTATTTAGGAAAAAAATGTAATGCTTTTATTCTCTTACTGCTTAACTTGAACTTTACCGCACGTCATTCTGCTAGATTTCATTGAATCGCATGCTATTTATCTTGAAATGATGCGTGTTAAAAAAAACATCCGGCACTGAAACTTTCTCTTTGACACAAGATCAAAGTGTGTCAGAGAGAGGGAGGATTTGGACAACTGATTGTCGTGATCACTATGAAAACCAAATTTAAAAAATTGGTTGAATCTGGTTTCCGACGGATAAATCCACTCCATTCCGACTTCCCCACCATGAATTTCAGAAAGCCATTGTACAGACATGTGAATGGTTACGAAGGGGATTAAATAAAAAAAAACACCACACAAGCATATATTTTGTTTTGTTTATTTGTTCCGGTATTGCTCATGCATTTTATGTAAATAAAAGATATATTAATAAATCAAATCAAAAATAAGACATCTAAAAGATGCATAAAAATACTGTTGCATACTAAAGTCAAATGCTCACTTGTGTTTCTGCAAAATACATAGATTAGCTTGTAGTGTTACCAAAAACATATCAACTATTTTCAAAACCAAATAAGGATATAGCTCATCTACTCTAAAACTACAATGTTGCAATGCCAATGTTATTTATTCACAATAAACAATATTTCAAAATGTAGCTTAAATGCAGACTAGTATAGTGTTTTCAACATCTGATAATGCATGCGATATATTGGCAGTGTAGAAGTATGGTGGACATAGTTCCCATAGTGACAACATCTATATTAATGTATATAGGAGATTGAATGCATATGCAGAATTTTACAACAAAAAGGCACAAATAAGAGCTCTGCAGATGTAATAAATGTAAACCATTCATTAAAAACATCATGGTGACAGTCCCAATACATTACAAAATGGCAGTTGGTTAACATGTTTACGGATCAGCATTTACATTAATAGCCACGCTATCTTTGCCAAATCTGGGTGATTGGCCTACACAATAGGAGTAACCAAAATACAGGTACAATTTTCTATATTGTGTTTGTACCACTTTAATCTTAAAAATCCGTACACATTGAAATATAATAATATAGATCAACAGTTTGTAAAATTAATTGTATTATAGTTTAGGGGCAACCATGAATTAACATTTGACCAGTTTCCTTTACAGAAATCATTAAAAATATATATTTGTTTGTATGTAAAGTTTGGTATCTTTAATGTAAGTTTATGTTTTAATTATTTTTTAAAGCATATTTGTCACTTGAAAAAAAAAAGACCTTTATATTAATAAGAATCACTAAATGTCAGTTGTATTTTTTGTTAACATTTTTAAACTGGTGTAGTAGTTTAAGATATATATTTGACAATGGATTTTATTCTACAATATGTTATGGGCAAACCACCTCCTTTCTTCTCTAGGATACATTAGAGTGAGCCATCAGGAAAAGGAGGTCTGGTGTATGCCGGAAATATGTTCTTGGTGCAACAGGAAAGCGTATATGTCTGTTAATCTTTTATAAATGACTAAGCATGATCCTTCCACTGGATATATGAAATTACACAGCTTTTGGCTTTGCCCACTGAATATAATGGTGGAGGCAATAAGCATGAGCAGCGGTGACATCACACAGTGATACTTGCAAACATATACCCGCTGTGTGCTGGAAACAGGGGAACATGGCACTGTATTATCCAGTAACATACTGGCATAAGCCTGTTTCAGGCTGATGGGGGCTTAAAATACACATTTAAGCCTATGATGTTTCACATTACTTTGTCAAAGGCATCAATAGCTTAAACATTTTTGGCAATGGTGCAGTGTGTTCCACAGATTTTCCATAAAGTTGTATCTGTAACATCCTACTACACATTAGCATAAAGTTGAGATCTAGAGCACTCACTTTAGGCATAAAATGCATCTATGTTGGAGTGCATCAAGGTACTTAAATAGTTCCTTGACTAATTTTCTGGAGCCAAGTTATATATTGAAAAAACTGCATTTCTTTGTGATGAACAAATAAGTGAAATTGGGAAAAAAAAATTGAATTGGCTGTTGGCAGATGAGAACCATTCAGTCCATCTAGTCCTCCAACATTTCTTTAAAGCCCTTCTCTGGCTACATCAAAAATCTGTCTGTACATTATCAACCACTGCTCTGTACCACTAAAGAATATTGGCAGTTGTATGTAAACAATCTCTAAAACTGGAGCAATTGCTATAGGAACCAATATAATGTTCTGGAACTTTGATCCAGAATTTCTATGTATACATAACCAAACTGTATCATATTTATAGACCGCAGAGGATGAAATCAGTCTTCTCTGCTTCTATTCCCATCAGAGACACACACTAAGTCATCCCCACAGTGACTGCATAGCAATGCATTAGTGTCACAGTAGCAGTTTTAAATTAGAGCATTCCCAGAAGAATTGTTAAAATTTATTTTTTTTTTCTTCTGACTTCAGGTCACCCTTTGGAAATATTATATAAAATAATACCCAGGCGTGACATTAAAATTCTCTGAGCCATTTTGCAACGTTAATGTGTTCCTGTCACTTTGTTAATTCATTAAAGTGTAACACATTACAATGGTTCCAGAGGACATGCATACGAAGGTCAACACAACGACACAATATCATGTAAGCATCAAGTACAAAAGAAGTATATCTGACGTACAGGTGATGCTAAAAAGAATTATACTGGGTTGCAAGCTTTTAATACCTGATCTATTTAAAAACAAGTAACCAGGTTTTGAAAAAGTCCTTTCTTGCTGCCTGATGCAGACTTTTCTGATGGGAAAAGAAGGAAACAAGAATAGAAACAAGAGCCCAGTCTTGCGAGAGAAGGTAATTCATCATGTCTGTGAACCAATAGAAGAAGCATCAGGGAAAACCCTGAAACCTTTAGTTCTAAAAGGACTACCTACATAAAAAGTTCTGTTTAACTGAAAGATTAGTTCACACATAAGCAGTTTAAAAAGAAATGCTTTAATGAAAGACTTCAAGTAAAGTACATTATTCAGCCCTGTTTGCTTGTTTTGCATGTTGTTTAGAATATTGGGTCAGATGAAGGAATATCTGACCCATGATGTCCGCCCCTGATAAAGCTATAAAAGCAAAGAAGGCTCATAAGCTGTATAATTCATATTATTTCATTAAAGCATTTCTGTTTAAACAATTTAAAATGAAACATTTTGAGGACAGTTGTGCTTTTAGCCAAAAAATACAAGGGAAAGTGGTAGCAGATGAAGAGTCAGCCGACAGGACCCATCAAATGCCTTAGCTCTTATGCCATAGGACTTGTTTGTTCCTTAAGCTAGTTAATAAAAGCTTGCATTTCAACATTATTTTGTTAATTGTAGCCAATAAAGCTATATTGCCCATTACTTCCTTTGAATGCTGTCTTAGGCTGCATAATAAAATGAGTGTTTTGATCTTCAAAAGAGAATTGGTTTAGCTTGTTTTTGCACTAGTGCAAAAATAGTAATGAGCACAAAGTGACATAAGTGTCTCAAGCGTAATAATGCCATAATGCAGAAACTTATTTATCATTATATGTATTATAATAATAATACAGAATAGTGTTGGCCACATTTTAAATGTTGATAAATTTGGCATGGATATAAATTTCTAAAAATTTAAATATAAATTATATGTGCATTTTATGTATCATGTGAATTACATGTACATAGATGTTAATTGTGAGAGCTCCGTGGCTTTGTCTCATAAGATGTGCGTCTAGGAGGAAGCCTGGGAGAATATGGATGCAGATACCAGCACCCATAGGTGACATGCCACCCCAGTATACCAAATATTGTTCCAATTAATTTTTGCCACACATTATGAAAATATATAGCAGTGCAAAAAAACATCCAAACCCAGATTAAGGACAATATCCCTAGAGCCACATATAAGGCATCTATAGCTCTTTTGTGCCAGTGTCTCTCAAGTCGATCATCGTGGATAACTGAGGTTTCTTCCAAAATTGTCAACACACAATACGGTAGCAAGAAAGAGTGGCCAGATATGTCAAATCCATGCCAGTAGCCTCCGCCCTGCTTACACTCGCTTCTGTCTGCGTATTGAGTTCTGAGCTCAGCAAGTGCTTCTGAGTCATAGCAGTTTCCAGTGATATGTTCTATATACAGGAAAAATCTGGTACACAAATACCAGATTAATGTTCCAACCAGCAAAGAAGTTAATCGACGTAAAACTGCTCCAATGTTTTGAGTAAGTATGTAATTCGTCAGTGCAATGAAGGGTAAGAGAAGCCAAAAAGTCCAAGCCCATGAAAACTTAACAAAATACCTAAAAGAAAAAGGTAAAGAAAACGCAACTTAATTTTGTGGCAAGAAACATAGTGAAAGAAAGGAAATAATTTAACATTACTAGAACAAAAAAGGCACTTATATTTCGTAATACACAAAACTTAAATACATGGTTGCACATTTAAAACTCAATCCAATGTAGGTTGAAGTGCAAACACTGTATGATAAATAGTTGCCACTTTTAATCTTGACCTTTGACTAACATACAATACAATCTATCACATACACCCTGAGATCATCTATTTGGGAGCATATTAATCTAATATCCTGACATGCAACACTTTTCACCTTAAAGTCAGCAGCTGTTAGGTCTCTATTGAATTAAATAAAATCTGTCAAATCACACACAGTTGTGAGCCCTAAAGATTTTCACATTTCTTTAAAGTATATTTCACTGTAAATAAATTAGACCTATATTCCTCTATATAAAGATAAAATGTGGGGGGAAAAAAAGTGGAGGCAACTTATAGACACAGTAGTTTTAATAATTTGTCTTTGATTCCCAAAACGTAAAAAACCCCAGCAGTAAACATTTAGTTAAACTTAATGTTTTTGTTTGTAGTTATTATTATAATGCTCTATCATTGTGTGTCTGACTGACAAGCACAGCTGCTGCCCGGATGAAAGGTCACCTAGCCTGGAAACTCACACATTCAAGACATTCCTCTTGTTGCTCAAGTAAGTATCCGGCAGCGGCCACAGTTCCTTCATTAGTGATCCACCCACTGCTATCCCGGTCAGCAGCAGGACTAGGTGATGGCGGCTAGTTTCATTCAGAATCCATCGCTTGCATAGAGAAACACTGGTCTCCAGCAACGCCATGCTGCGCCTAACCCCGGAACCGATAATATGACAAGTGACCGCGTCCTGGCCAATCACACGGCTGGATTTTACGGCGGATTTTTTTTTTTTTTGTTGCAACTTTATCGAAAATAAACAATTAAAACGTTGTGGTGGTTAACGTTAGACAATTCAGCGGTGGTTAACGTTAAATACCATGATGCTCAGCCAGCGTTAGCACTTTAGCAGGAGTGTAGCTGAAGGTCATAGATGAGCAATAACGGCTTTTGACACTGGCAGATGCTACTGTGACTATGAAAAGAAAGCAAGGGGCTAGCTGAATAAGGGGGTATTGTAGACCTCAAAATATGGTGATAGCATATACTAATATTCCCTAGTGGTCCAATTGTTCCTATTGTTGTGCAGTGTCACCTAAACATTGTTTATAGTGTAAAGAATGCAGATAATAAAATAATTATCAAAATAGTGTATACATTGTGGTAGCAGAATAACAAGCAAATGCATTATAATATGGGGAAAAAAACATCTCTTACATATGTCTGGAGTGTCCTATGTATTAGATTTTTTTTTTTTTTTGCCAATTATAGTTTTATTTATCAGCACCCATAGTTTGTTACAGTACAGTTATAGTGCAATGATCTCTTTGTCCTGTATTATGGAGTGACTTCAAGTATTCATGTCCCAATATTTAACTTTTACAGCAGCTTTTGGGAATCAACTTTGAACAGCCAATAGAGGTCCATTTCCTAAGAGTTACAAGATGAATGAGGTTTCAGTTTTAAAGATTAGTCAACCTCTTCAATGGTGGGGCCGGATGATGCTCCACTGGATGGGGCGCTGCCAGCTCCTGGTAAGCCACCAGGCATATCGCCAGGCATGCAACCAGCTCTCAGAAACAGCGCGGTAACTATGGGATTGCACACCTTTTCCAGCTCCCTCTGCTGATGTTCAAGCTCCTCCTTCTCGGCATTCTGATTCTTGTCCAGCTACATTTCTCCATGATTTTCTGCTTGTCATCACTGATCTTGCCTTGATGTTTCTCATCTTCCAATGTAGCTTTCATGTTAAAGGCATAGGACTCCAGGGATTGCAGCATTGTACTTCTCAGCATCCTGGACCATACGTTCGATATCTTCCTTGCTCAGACGTCCTTTGTCATTTAATTGTAATCTTGTTTTCTTTGCCGGTGCTCTTATCCACAGCAGACACGTTCAGGATACCATTGGCATCAATGTCAAATGTCACTTCAATTTGAGGGATTCTTCTTGGAGCTGGATGCATACCAGTCAATTCCAATTTACCCATCAGGTTGTTATCTTTTGTCATGGCTCTCTCGCCCTCATACACCTGAATCAGCACACCAGGTTGTTTGTCAGAGTAGGTGGTGAACGTTTGGGTCTGCTTTGTGGGAATGGTTGTATTATGCTTGATGAGGACAGTCATAACACCACCAGCAGTCTCAATACCCTGTGAGAGAGAAGTGACATCAAGCAGCAGAATGTCCTTTACATTCTCAGATTTTTCACCAGACAAGATGGCAACCTGTACAGCTGCGCCATAAGCCACAGCTTCATCAGGGTTGATGCACTTGTTTAGTTCCTTTCCATTGAAGAAGTCCTGAAGCAGCTTCTGGATTTTGGGGATACGAGTGGATCCACCAACCAAGACAATGTCGTGGATCTGGGACTTGTCATGCTTGGTATCACAGAGAGCCTTTTCTACGTGGTCAAGGGTGCCCCTGAAGAGATCTGCGTTCAGTTCTTCGAAGTAGGCTTTTGTAATGGAGCTGTAGAAGTCACTATCTTCAGAGAAAGAATCGATTTCAGTGCTCGTCTGAGTGCTTGATGACAGGCTTTTCACGCTCGCAGGCAGTGCGGAGATGGCGAACAGCTCTCTTATTGTCAGTAATGTCCTTCTTGTGCTTTCTCTTGAACTCTACAACAAAGTGATTCCCCATACGGTTGTCAAAATCTTCTCCACCCAAGTGAGTAAGATGGCTGCAGCAGTTGGCCCATTAATGAAACGCAACACACTGAGACCAGAGATTGTGCCAGCATCTTTTGTAGCTTGACGCTGGGAGTCATTGAAATAAGCTGGTACGGTGATTACTGCATTTGACCAAGACCAAAGAAGAAATTTCCTCAGGGTAGAAAGCCTTTGTTTCACCTTTGTAGTCAACCTGAACCTTTGGTCTGTCCCCATCACTCACAACTGTGAAAGGTCAGTGCTTCATATCAGACTGTACAACAGTATCTTCAAATCTGCGGCCGATAAGACGCTTGGCATCAAAAACTGTGTTTGTGGGGTTCATGGCAACCTGATTCTTGGCTGCATCTTCAATCAGCCTTTCAGTGTCTGTGAAGGCCACATAGCTGGGTGTGGTCCTGTTTCCCTGGTTGTTGGCAATGATTTCCACTTTGCCATGTTGGAAGACCCCTACACATGATAGGTGGTGCCAAGATCAATACCAACTGCTGGTCCCTTAGACATGGTTTACCGAGGTGTGGAGGTTTTGGTCGGTTCTTACTGAGCTGTTCGCCGTCTCCGAGCTGAAGCTGTTGAGAATGAGCAGTATTTGATTTTTAATTGTGTTTGATCGTTTTTTATTCTTTGAGTATAAATTAATGTTCAGGTGAGAGAGTCCTTTTAACATTGATACCTGGCAACAGGACGTTTATTGGTACCTGTGACCTCCAATGAGCACCACAAATGCATCACCGAGACCACATCCTTACACATAACATGATTCACATAGCTATGCTGACCATAGAAACATAGAAACATAGAATGTGTCGGCATATAAGAACCATTCTGTCCATCTAGTCTGCCCCCAATTTTTTTTTTTGAGAACTTTTATTAGTCCCCCTTTCCCGGTCTTATAGCTAGGATAGCCTTGTGTCTATCCCACGCATACTTAAAATCCTTGACTGTGTCTACCTCTACCACTTCTGCTGGAAGGCTATTCCATACAGCCACTACCCTCTCAGTAAAGTAATACTTCCTGATATTACTTTTAAATCGTTGCCCCTCTGGCAATGACCACATTGCCATTTTACTAAAGGTTACTGATAAAATATCATACCTGCCAAATGACCTTGTGACAATGGAGTCCCACTGGTCATGTACTGTCATGTACTTTGCTCATATTTATACCTACTACATTATTTGGGCCCTGACAGGGCTGGGCATTTGTGCAGTGTACCTTATCAAAGGGGCCCCATGGACTAACTAAACAAAACATGTTGGGGAATTAAGAGAGTAGAAAAAGGACTTTAGAAAAGGCATAAGGCATGAACTTTTAATTAATGGGCCCTTTGGACCACCACTGGCAGGTAGGGAGACCACATTTTATTTCTGCCTTTCAGGGTCATGTTTTATATTATATAACATATTAGGATGCATTGGAAACCATGTAGATTTCAGATTTAATAATATATTTATAACAAGCATAAGTCATAATAACCATACAGGATCAGTATCATGAAGTGAATCATGACAGTCTGTGTCACTGGGGTTCTTGGAGGCAAGTCTTCTAAAAGGTGTACTTAGTTAGATTTACTGATTGAATGTGTTATTCCTATTATGATGAACTAAGTTAGAGCTTTATCCTGTTTTCATACTTACATCATGTAGTAATGCAACTACCTCTTGTTGTGAAAGGATAGGATGAAAGGATAACATACTCTTTGTATTAAGGGTGTAGCCTGAGACTAAATTAGTGAAAGCCAAAGAAAAGTTGAGCATTATGGATCCACAAAGTCTACATCAGAAAAGAGGGAAATAAAGAACTGAGATAATTCCATTAGTCACTACTTATACGACCAATGCTAGATGTGGGAGATGCATGAAATGTATCAGTGTAATACTAGGAGGCATGTTTCTCCACTCACGTTCAGGACAGAAATTGCAACTATTAAAACTGTCAGACGGATTTCATGGCCTACCTTCTTAACCCCTTAGTGACATGACTTTTTTGGCTTGTCCGACGCTTGGTGACATGGGCTGTTTTAACATTTCTGAGCAGTTTGTGTTTTGCTGTAATTTATTTCTGTCTCATTTAGTGTACCCGCACAAACTATATATCGTTTTTATCGTCATAAGAAGGGCTTTCTTTTGATACCATTATTTTGATAATAGCATATAATTTGATGTAAAAAAAATAATAAAATATGGCAAAAAATTGAAAAAATTATTTTTTTATGACTTTTATTTGAAAAATCGTATACTTATGTACAAGAGACAACAAAAAAACACTGCTAAAAAGTTTCTAATATATGTCCTGAGTTCAGAAATAGCCCATGTTTTTATGTTTTTGTGCTTTTTTATTCATGTTACAGGGCCAGAACTATAAGTGGTGCAAAGCTATTTTAAAATCCCTTCTTTCAAAATTAGCGATAGTGACATTGTAACACTGATTTCTGTACTAAATCCATGAATGACCCCCAACATGTACATATTTTTGAAAACTAGACAACTCAGGGCATTTAACTTGGGGTATTTTGACACATTTCATGTAGCCATTTTACCACCAATCTATGCCAAAGTTTGCAGCAAAAAATCTTTTTTTTTAATTTTTCACATATATTGCAATTTAGGTAAACATTACCTTAAAATGTGAAGGGGTATTTCCAAATAACACCTCAATATGTGTTCAGCAACATCTCCTGAGTACAGAGATACCACCCATGCATAGGTTTGTTGGTTTGTTTTGGGGCTAAAAGGCCACATTTAGGGGGTGCGCATTTTGGTTTTCCAACTTGGAATTCTGACATGCAGAAAACTTGTGCCCATGTCCCATTTGGGACATTTTTGAAGCCAGAAAGTGTATTCTACCCCACAAAACCATATATTTTTTTAAACTAGACACCCTAGGGTATTTCAAATGGTAGTATTTTAACACTTTTCATGCACTAATTCTACCACCAGCCTATGTCAATGTTATGGATAGTAATTTGTTTTTCACATTCATTGTACATCGGGCATGAATTCACAGATCCTATTATGTGTCAGTGCCAAACAACACCTTAATATGTGTTCAGCAACATCTCCTGAGTACAGGGATACCACCCATGTGTAGGTTAGTTAGATTATTTGGGGGCTAAAAGGCCACGTTTAGGGGGGGTGCATTTCCAAC
Organism: Pelodytes ibericus; assembly: GCA_036172795.1. Taxonomy (NCBI): domain Eukaryota; kingdom Metazoa; phylum Chordata; class Amphibia; order Anura; family Pelodytidae; genus Pelodytes; species Pelodytes ibericus. The sequence continues at coordinate 147,453,584 of CM069862.1, forward strand.
TTGGAATTTTGACATGTAGTCAGCCTGCGCCCATGTTCCATTTGGGACACTTTTGAAGCCTGTCAAAGTATTTTACCCCATAAAACCATATATTTTGGAAAACTAGACATCCTAGGGTATTTAAAATTGTGGTATTTTAACACTTTCCAAGTGCTAATTCTACCACCAACCTATGTCAAAGGGATGGGATGTCATTTTTTCCCCACACACATTGTAGTTCAGGCAGGAATTTTCAGATTCTGGTATTTGCCACTGCCAACCAACACCTCAATGTGTGTTCAGCAACATCTCCTGAGTACAGGGATACCCTCCATGCATAGGTTTGTTGGTTTGTATTGGGTCTAAAATTCCACATTTAGGGGGTGCGCAATTCCAACCTGGAATTTTGACATGTAGTCAGCCTGCGCCCATGTTCCATTTGGAACATTTTTGAAGCCGTCCAATGAATTTTACCCCATCAAACCATATATTTTTGGAAAATAGACATCCTAAGGTATTTCAAATGGTGGTATTTTAATACTGTATAGGTACTAATTCTACCACCAGCCTTTGTAAAAGTTTGTGGTAGTACTTTTTTGGGAGTTTTTTTTCCACATGCATTGTACTTCAGGCATGAATTCACAGATTCTGGTATATGTCACTGCCAAACAACAACCCAATATGTGTTCAGCAACATCTCCCGAGTACAGGGATAGCACCCATGCATAGGTTTGTTGGTTTGTTTTTGGCTAGAAGGCAACATTTGTGAGATGCGCATCTCAAAATTCCAACTTGGAATTTTGACATGTAGTCAACCTGCGTCCGTGTCCTTTATGGGATATATCTTTGAAGCCAGCCAATGAAATTTACCCCCACCAAACCATATATTTTTTTATCGGTAGACCCCCATCACTACTTGTGGCAAGGGCTCAGCAGCCACCGATACATCGCTAGATGATGTATCAGAAAGCTGAATAGGGTCAAAATCGAACCCTGAGTCCGCGGCCTCAGAATCAGTGCGTAAGCAGTGATCTCGAGCAAAGAAGGGGTTAATAGCTCTTAGAAGAGCCTATCTAGTACTGTAATACATTACAGTACAAAGAAATTAATCCATAAAACAGTGCAGACAGCAAAACATACTGTTGCTGTGCAAGATTACTGCTTACACAGTGATGAATGGCAGGGAAGGGGTTAATACACAGTGAAAGACTTTCATAAAACCTGCCAATTTTATAAAATGTTATTTTATATCACTAATACTGATCTGTCTCTTTCCGTCACAAAAATGTAAGTGAGGAGAGGGAGGCAGATCAATATTTGTGAATATTGATCCGATTAATTTTGATCTGACCAGCTTAATTGAGAAATCACCAAACCGCCTTTGCCACTAATTCGCTGTTACTGATCGCTATGCGCTCAGGCAGCTTAAAAAAAAAAACTCAAATATTTTTACTTTACATGTAATCCCCTAGCGGGTATGTGTAAAAAAAAAAAAAATATGCAGACAGATAAAAATTGCTTTGGCGTCAATATCAGTGCGTAAGCAGTGATTGACGGCAAATAAGGGGTTAATAACTCTTAGAAGAGCCTTTTTAGTACTGTAATAAATTACAGTACAAAAAAATTAACCCCTAAAAAATGCACAAACAGCAAAAATAAATGCGCTGATGTGCACGATCACTGCTTATGCAAGATCAGTGGCAGGGAAGGGGTTAAACACAGGGAATTGCTTTAATAAAAATTATTTTATTGTTTTATTATTTGTGTGTTGTGTATTTATTGTTTTTTTTAACTTTTACTTACTTTTATAACTTTGATCTGTCTCTCTCCCTCACTAAAAAAAATGTGAGGAGAGGGAGGCAGATCATAACTGGTCAGATCAATATAGGGTTAATATTGATCTGACCAGTCAGTGGGGATGTTCAGGAGAGCATCCCCACTGCCTGTCAGTGTGCCTGGCAGTCACTGATTGCCTCTGTGAAGAGGCAATCGTGTGACAGCCAGAGAGCACAGGAAGCAGGTACTTCCTGCCTCCTGTGCTCTTGCCCTTAGAAGGGCAGTGCCATCTTGGTCACTCAGTGACCAGGATCGTGCATTTTTTTTTAGTGTTTCTGATTGCCTCGACTTGCGAGGCAATCAGAAACACTTTCTGAGCATAGGAAGCGAAAGATTCGCTTCCTATGCTCATTTTTTAAATGCCCGCGTTTTAAAGGCACTGTGCCTTTAAAACCGGCATTTCGATCTCCGGAGCAATCGAAACGCCGACGGGCATTTTTTTTAGCATTGTACGATGCTTCCACACGGAAGCATCGTTACAATGCCGCTTGAGCACTGAAAGCGGAAAAACTCCGCTTTCAGTGCTCGTTTTAGGTCCGTCCTGTGTCACTAACGCCTCGGCACACAGGACGGACCTAGTCCGTCCTGTGTCGCCAAGGGGTTAAATGCCCCTTTGCTTCGGCCTTTGTAAGTAAAACCACCAGATGTCTCACCATACGCATCCGAGAACATAAACCTGCTATTATAACCGGGTCAGTATCCTCCTCGCTAGCAAAACATTTCAATCAATGTGGCCATACTGGATCTCAATTTAGATTTATCGCAATTGATAGGGTGCATGTTCCACTCTGAGGAGGGAACTAAAAACATCTTCCAAAACGTGTACTTAGTTAGATTTACTGATTGAATGTGTTATTCCTATTACGATGAATTAAGGAAGAGATTTTTTGTGCTTTCATACTTCCACATGTAGTAATGCATTTACCTCTTGTTGTTTTTATCTGTTTTTAACTTCTGTTTATATCTCTCAGTCTGAAAGGGATGGCCTTTATCATTATGTTAGGCTTCACGATCAGATCATAGTAACCCAAAAATAATGGTAGGTTTATTATGTCATTCAGGATGTATACATAGTGTGCTACAGCGTGTTCTGTTACCTACAGGCCCATCTTGATACTCAGCAAGATGTGTTAGTATTTTTACCAATAAGTCTCCCATGTGTCGATGGTGAGCATAAAGCCAAGGTTTCCTAACTTTTATGGTATGGAGCATATCAGTTATCAAAACATAATAGGCCGTATGATAAAGGGGGGGCAAGTGCAAAATAATTATGCCAATTCATAACGTTACTAGCAATAAACATGCATACTTGCCAACCATTTCCCTTCTGATCCCAGTACTAAAAAGGGGCAAAGTGACGTAATGTTGAGTGAACCCTCAGCACTGAGCGCCTGGCTTGTACCTGGAAGTACAGGGTGTCTGGAGCTTATTTCTACTCGTTTTGGCTATGTATGTCTGTTAGACATACACAGTTTAAATGCAACGCTGACTGTACACAGTGCAGTGCACTGTGCATTGCCTGTTTAAAAGGGACTGTCTGGTGCCCAAACTTCATCTTCAAAATGTTATTGCATATTAATGTACTTTCAACGTACTTTAAATTACATGTTTTAAATTATGCATTGCTTAAAATTTTAAATACTTACAGCTAGATGAAATTGTGAAATTACAGCAGTTTTCAAGAAACCAGGACTGCTCACACTAGAGTAAATGTCAATTATTTTTTTTTTTTGCTGCAGGAACCAATGAGAATAAACTCTTTCAAATGAATGGAATTTCCTGTCTCTCTAGTGATGTCATCAGACAATGTGTTGCACTATTACAAGTGTATATCGAAGTCCACACAATGTATATAATTTCAGGAGCACCGGAAGTGACTAAATAGAACAAAACTTTATATCCTCAGTGTCTATATAATCAGTGCTGCCACACCTGTAGTAAACATGCAGAGTAATCAGTGGGGGAGATCTTGAGTCATATATTAAAAGTGTAAATTGTGCAGAATGTCTGCATCAAATCACACTGGAAAAAAGCATGTGCACTATACAAACAGTAGTCTTCAAGTTGCAAGAAAGTGAGTTTGGGGGACTAGACTGTCCCTTTAATTCTGGCATAGGCCAGAATTTGACGGGACAGGACACACAAAAAACACTACATCTTCCAGTAGTAGGTAGAATCGCTAGAATATACACTATATTGACATAAGTATTGGATACCTGACCATTTTTACCAACAGGGACTTTTATGACATTGCATTCTAAATACATAGACATTAATATGTAGTTGGTCCAGTAGTGCATTTGTGAGGACAGGGACTGAGAATTTCTGGCTCGCAATCTCCGTTCCAGTTTATCCCAAAGGGGTTTGATGGGGTTGAGGTCAGGGCTCTGCGGGTCAGTCAAGTTCTACACACCAAGCTCATCCATCCATGTCTTTATGGAACCTGCTTTTGTGAAATAGGGGAACAGTCATACAGGAATAGGAAAGGCCTTTTCCCAAACTGTTCCCACAAGTTGGAAGCATAGCATTGTCCAAAGTGTCTTGGTATTCTGGAGCATTAAGATTTAATTTCACTTGAAGTAAGGGTCCTGCCCCAATCCTGAAAAACAGCCCCATACCATTATCCTTCCTCCACCAAACATTAGAGTTGATACAATGCAGTCCAGCAAGTACCGGCCATCAGACTACCAAACAGTGAAGCGTGATTTGTCACTCCACAGAACACATTTCCACTGTTCCAGAGTCCAGTGGCGGTGTGCTTTGCACCACTCATTTGACACTTGGCATTGTACTTGGTGATGTGAGGCTTGCATGCAGCTGCTTGGCCATGATATTATTTGATGAAATTTCATGAACTGACTTATTGCAAAGTTGGCATCTTATCACAGTACCACGCTTGAATTTACTAAGCTTTTCAGAAAAACCCGTTTTGTTCACAAATGTTTGAAAATACAGACTGTACGTCTAGGTGCTTGATTTTATACACCTATGGCAATGGCTCTGATTGAAACAGCTGAATTCAATAATTAGTAGGTGTGTCACAATACTTTTGTCCATATAGTGTGTTAAAGTCAGGGGCGTTGCTAGGTCTTCGGATGATCTGGGGCTAGAGCCCAGATGAGCTCGGTCACACACAGGGGCGTACCTAGAGCATTTGGCACCCGGGGCGGACCCTGAGTGTTGCACCCCCCCCCCCCCAATTGTACAATTATAGATACCAGGAATATTGTGCCACTCAGAACCCAGAAATATTGTGCCAGTCAGATACCAGTAATATTGTGCCTTTCAGATACCAGTAATATTGTGCCACTCAGAGCCCAGTAATATTGTGCCAGTCAGATACCAGGAATAGTGTGCCATTCAGAGCCCAGTAATATTGTGCCAGTAAGATACCAGTAATATTGTGCCAGTCAGATGCCAGTAATATTGTGCCAGTCAGTCTTCAGGAATATTGTGTCATTCAGAGCCCAGTAATAGTGTGCCAGTCAGATGCCTGTAATATTGTGCCAGTCAGAGCCCAGTAATAGTGTGCCACTCAGAGCCCAGTAATATTATGCCAGTCAGATACCAGGAATATTGTGCCAGTCAGAGTCCAGTGATAGTGTGCCAGTCAGAGCCCAATAATATTGTGCCAGTCAGAGACCAGGAATATTGTGCCAGTCAGAGACCAGGAATAGTGTGCCACTCAGAGCCCAGGAATATTGTGCAAGTCAGAGCCCAGGAATATTGTGCCATTCAGATATTCAGTCAGAACCCAGTAATACCCAGACACACACACACACACAGCTAGACACCCTGACACACACACCTAGACACCCATACACAGTCACTCTTTTTTTAAATTTTTTACTTACCTTACACTTGGTCCGTCATCCAGGACCTTCTGCCGGATGTCCGTCCACCTGACATCCGGCAAGCAGCTGACACAGCACGACGGGGGCGGAGCTTGCACCCGTCGCGCTGTGATCTCTATGGCCAGGAGGAGAGGCTAGGGAGAGAGCTCCCTATAGCAGCCTCTCCTCCCGATCGGCCCTCACCCCCGCTTGAGGTTAATCCTCCGATTCTGGGACTATGTCCCAGACGGAGGAAAGCTCACCGGGGGATTTTTTTTTTATTTATAGCCCTGGAGTCTCGGGGCTAAAGAATACTTTAGCCCCAGAGTCTCCATTCGGGGCTATGAAGGGGGGACTCGGGGCTATTCAAATACGGTAGTGGATCAATACCCCCTACTGTATCTTAGGGGTATTTGCTTATACAACTTTCTATTAAATTATTAAGATTTCATCGTACACACTTCATACACTCAAATTTATTCAACAAGCATAAATATCCAACATTGCCAAAATGTGCCATTTAGTGAATTAACTGCTAATCCAAAATCTAATATAGCCTTTGGATTCTTTAAGTCATGCAATCTATGTAATTTATCAAAGAAAACAAAAGAATATATAACATGTTAGCTAACTTACCTATGGAACGCTGGCGTTCTACGTAGGACTGTATAGCAACAGAAAAATGAAACCAAATAAACCCACATTTTTTTCAAGAAATTCCTAACATATGATTTTTTTTTAAAAATCCGTTAAAATGTATATTCATCATAGAAAATTCTATTGTGGTTATGAATTCTAGATGAGATTGAAATCACACATTTTACTACTGTCCAAATATTTCAGGTTCCTTTTCATTCTCACTAGGTGGTGCTGCAGGGTCAAAAACAGACAACAAACAAATTGTAGATAGGGCAAAATGAATTACAACCATAAACCAAAGTTGGTGAGGTGTTAGCAGAATAAATTGTATAAACAAAAAACTAAAAAAGTACCTAACTAGTATTTAAAGGCATTAATAGACTCAGACCAAGAAGAACTGAAAATTCATTATAAAATTGGTTAGAAACCAAGTTATAAGTATTTTTTGGTGGCAGGCAGGATCCCAGATACTATTTACAAGAACTTTATTCAACCATTAGATATAGTTATAAAATGTGGAAAATCTATGCCAGAAATTCAATTCACGACACTACATTAGTGACAACATCAAAAATGTGTGTACCACTCCTGCCTGTGCATTTAAATGAAAAACAAACAAATTAGAGCACATCACAAAAGATTGTTCACATAGCTGCCAGTCCGTAATAGCCAAACATTAATTGTAGTTTTATTTATGTTGGGTTGTATATCCAACCTTCAGATTACCCAAAACCAACTTGAACTGGCATTGACTGTAAAATAGACAATACAGAAAGGTTGAGCAAATTCAGAGCATCCAGGTGGAAAAATTACTCCAAAAGTAATTTTCAAGACTGGTAAAAAATGGTATATTTATTAGAAAAATTAAAGGTACATGAGGAGGCAGCAGTCTCATGCGTTTCACTGACAAAACACCTGTGATTAAACATTTTTGTTGGTGAAGCAAAGTGTGCAAGAAGGCAAAACAAACCCTAGTTAACAAACCCTATTAACACATGATTCTGCTCCATTATATTGCCTTTGATTTCTAGTATATTTGTTCATAAAAAGACACCTAGGGTGTCTGCTAGATGCACTAAGTTGAACGTCATATATCACATTTCACAGAGACTTGCTCTCTACTTCGTCAGGGAACAAAAATGTATAGCCATGCAAAATAGATGTAAAGAAATGACAAAAATGATGTAAATGTGGTGCATTTAATCACAATATATATATATATATATATATATATATATATATATATATAAAATCAAAATTTAAAATATGACACAAACATATCATAATAAATAAGAACAATAAATGACATATGCTAAAGTGCAAAAACAAAGTACAATCACCAGATTGTAACCTGATATTATTCCATGGGAATATCCTTATGTTCGTTTAACATATATGAACAGAGAAAAAAAAAAAGACATATAAAATAATATGGTGTAGTATGTTCTGTTAAGTAGATAGTATAAAATGTGATTCCAAATTTTTCACTTTTGTGAGAGTGTTCCAGAACGGAGTGAAAAAGTTTTGGGGAGGACTTTGCATTTATATTGAAAATCTTTGAATTTTAAGTGAGATGACTACCCCCCCAGACAAAAAGCAGGTCGTCGATGTATTTGCCATACTTGACCACAGATGGCCACAGATGGCCACAGATGGCTTGTATGGGTTATCACCTCCAAAGGCGTGGGACCGCTCCCACCAACCCAAGAAAAGATTGGCATAGGAGGGAGCAAAATATGTTCCCATCACAGTCCCATGCCTTTGGAGATTAAAAAAAAAACCCCATCAAACAAGAAAAAGTTGTGGGTATTTAAAAAATTGAAATACCTAAGTAAAAATTCAATTAAATCCACAGAATAGTTACTAAAGTTCTCCAAATGCCTTTTAAAATTTGTTAATAAAGCATTGGATTTTTGAAAGAGAATTTTGTAATTATCATTTGGTGCTGCACATTCGGAGAGGTACACTTATTGCTCTGAACGTTTCCCTGCTTATACATGTAACGGCATGGAACACCGTCTTTGAGCTGTACTGTGCTGTCGGGTTGCTGGGAGATTTTGATCCGGTGTCATTGGCTGCCTTATCCCTCCAATAACATCAACCCTGTTGCAAATCTTTGTATCATCAGCAAAAAGATGAATCTTACCACCAATACCTTCTGCAATATCACTAATAAAAATGAAAGAGAATGGGTCCAAGTACAGATCCCTGGGGTACCCCACTGGTAACAAAACCTTTATTTCTTATACACCCAACATTGATGTCTGCTCTCAATCAGACATACTATAGTGTCCCATAGACCGTAACATTGCTGAGTTTTCTCTGACATTCTACTTACTATTAGAAAAAAATGTTGGCGTCCTCGCTTACTATCTGACTTCCCATACTTTGTAAGTTATGTGAAATTCATTAACAGTAAATGCTAAAACAATGTGTACAGTTTTGCAAGTACCATGGAGAGAAACATGCTGATTCTGTTATTTCAGACAAAAAGCAACAATAATCAAATATTCCCCTGATATTTTAAAAGCAGAAAAACTTCAGTAAAGAGAGACTTATGGTCTCCTGGGTCAATCTAGCAAACAACTAAACACATCCCCTAGAATTTAATGCCTGATATTAATGCCAGTCAATATGTATTGTTTCCCTGGATGATAATGGAATGCCGGACTCAGGTTGTTACTGGCTATGGTCGTAATACTTACACAGTCATCGAGTAATCTGCTCTGTAAAAATGAACAGCTGTATACATTAAGTTACAGGGTTACAATTTACTCAGCTGCAGCCACCAGTGTGTTTACCGAAAGCCTCTAAAAATATGCCTCTTTCAGCAAAACTTGCTGCTAAAAAAGAAGAAAGCTAGGAAAATAACCACTAAAATATTAAAACACTTCTCAGAAGGAATTCTCATATATTTACAAAGAGTTATGGGCAGGCCAAAGCAAAGCTAAATTTGTAGTACAAAGCTGACAGAAAAGGAATTGTGTATTTTTTTTACAGTCTTGTGTCACACAAAAAGTGGAAATATTCTGAAATGCATCAGAATAGATTGAGTGTGTCACAGCCATGCTCACCCTACACATTAGACACCAGGGATCCCAGCCACAGCGATGCTCACCCTACACATTAGACACCAGGGTTCCCAGCCACAGCCATGCTCCCCTACACACTAGACACCAGGGATCCCAGCCACGGTTATGCTCACCGTGTAGGCTGTTAGAGGCTGGAGCTGGGTGCTAGAGCAAGTCCTATGAGTGCAATCTCAGTGCTGGGGTAAGTACTGAGTGCCGGGGCAAGTCCTTTGAGTGCAGTCTCAATACTGGGGTAAGTCCTGGGGCAAGTCCTATGAGTGTGATCTAAGTACTGTGGGGGGTTCTGGGACAAGTCCTGTGAGTGCAATCTCAATGCTGGGGTTAGGCCTGCGTGCTGTGGCAAGTCATGTGAGTGCAAGCTAAGTGCTGGGATAAGTCCTACGTGTACAATCTAAGTTCTGGGGTAAGTCCTGGCTTGATTCTGGAACAAGTCCTATTAGTGCAATATCCATGCTGGGGTACATTCTGGCTGCTGAGACAAGTCTTGTGAGTGCAATCTGGATGGTGGGGTAAGTGCTGGGGCTAGTCTTGTGAGTGCAATCTGGGTGATGAGGTAAATCCTGGGTGATGTGGCAAATCATGTGAGTGCAATCTGGGTGTAAGAAAATATATTCACCCAGAATGTACACAAAGTTATGTCTCACACACTACCCTAATATATACCCCTGCCCAGGCAATTCATATAACCTTGTGTACATACTGGGGCTTATGTAATGCCCTGTGCATGCGGTATACATCAGGGCAGTGTGTCAGATATAATATTGCGTACATACTGTGGGTATAAATTGCCCTGTGCAGGGGTATATATCAGTCTTATCTATAAATAGTTCATTCTTCAAATGTGCTTTAAAATGCATGACTTTTTATGAACAAGAAAGCAATGTTATGCAATTGCGCTGGTATAAAGATGCTATTCTATGGGGCTGGTATACAACTATATCCAGGGCTGGTTTTTATTCCCAGTCTGGCCAGCAACTGGCACACTATCCTCCAGAAATCCCAGCCACAGCAATTACCCTGCACATTAGACAAACATGGAGTATAACATGATTACAATTACTTGTCACAAATGTTAAAAATATTGCACATATTCTATTATCTAGTAAATAACAAGTCATTAAAAAAAATAGATTTAAAAAAATATAAGAGATTGGCACTCCACAGCTGAAGATATAATCAATTTATTATAATAATATTGAGCACCCCCCAAAAAATAAGTCCAACACAAGCCATTACAAGCTTATCCATGATTCCCTTCATGCTAGACTGGGTTACCTTTTTTATTAGTTTTGGACACATGTGGGTCTATTAACTAAAATTCAACTTTTAGAGGTTGACTTTCATTTTGAGACTAAGCCAATTTCAGCACCCATGTTCGAATCTTCCCTAATGAAACTAATGGGAGGCAAACTTGGCTGCCGATTTTGTCTCCAAAGGAAAGTCAACCTCCTCAAGCTATTCCTGAATTTTAGTGAATAGATCTAATGTTTTAACATTACCCCCCTTTTGTAATTGGACTGCAGGTAGCAAAAGCCTGTTTTGTTATAATTTGAAAAGCCTGGGCTGGTTGCTTTTATGCACAAAAACATCTAAAGTCATTGAAGGAGTCTGAGATTATAATCTTCTACTTTCTGTGCTTTTATGCTTTTTGAAGCTTTTGTGTGTATTTTTGGAGAGTCAAGAAAAATAAATTTTTTGGAAGTACCGTATTTGCTCGAATATAAGACGAGGTCTTTTTCAAAGCAAATGCTCTGAAAAATCCTCCTCGTCTTACATTCGAGGTCTTCTTATAATCCTACCTCAAATTGAGGTCAGACTATAAGACTGGGATCCAGGTCCCCAGCAGAGCTGCAGGGGACCTGGATCCCCCTCTCTAACAGCAGGGGATGTCTGCGCGATGAGCGCAGACTCCCCTGCTTCCGCCTGGCACGACCGCCGGGGCTTCTATGAAGAAGCCGGGTACTTCCGCTTTCGTCACAGAAGTCCCGGCGATCGTGCCGAGCAGCAGCAGGGGAGGTCTGCGCTCATCTCGCAGACATCCTCTGCTACCCCTCTAGCCACCAGGGTAAATCAGGCAGCTGGGGGATGTCTGCACGATACGTGCAGACATCCTCCATGCTGCCCGACACGGCAGTCTATTATGACGGACCAGCTGTCCGTCATAATAGACTGCCGTGTCAGGCAGCATGGAGGATGTCTGCACGTATCGTGTAGACATCCCCCGTCTGCCCCCACTAGCCACCAGGGAACTAAACCAGGTAAGGGGGGGGGGACGACGACAGAGGACACAGACAGACAAGGGGAGGGGGGGTGATAAAGAGACAAGGGGAGGGGGAGGACACAGATAGACAAGACGGGGGGGACAGAGATAAAAGGGGAGGGGGAATAGAGAGAGACAAAGGGAGGGGGAGAAGGGAGGAGACAGACAGACAAGGGGGGGGACACAGACAAGGGGAGGGAGGGGGACAGAGAGAAAAGGGGAGGGGGATAGATAGAGACAAGAGAGAAGTTTTGGGGGGAGAGAGAGACAACGCTGGGGGGGAAAGAGCTGGGGGAGAGGGAGAGAGGCCGCATTGGCACATAAAAGCAAATAAAAACAAGAAATGCAATTGTATAATATAAATTTTTAATTAAATATTAAAAATCAATTTACATATATACAAGTTAAACTTTTTTCCTATAGGGTAGTCTTATAATCAGGCTTTTTGTTTTTTTCATAAAGGAATGTACAAATTTGGGGGGGTCGTCTTATAATCAGGGTCGTCTTATAATCGAGCAAATACGGTAACTATAATGTCACTGTTTGTCTTAAAGTCTGCTAATTATGGAGTGTATAACCATTTTTTGTATAAAACGAAAAAAAAAATTATGATTATTTTAAGAAATAAAACTAGAAATTGCTGATATATGTCCATAAACCGTGGAAACCTAAAAAAAAATGTTCTTAGTTCTTGTTCATGTGGTTTTATACTCTATTTATTATTGTGACGTTGTTTTAGGTAACAGACTAACAATGAAACTTTATGTGTGGGAGAATATTTTTTTTAGTTCTATTTTTTTTAAGTAGACATAGAAAAGAGAGTTATGCAAAGGCATAGCTGTTGTAACGCACGGGATCTATGTGGCATGGGACCCTGAGCACCCGAGTTGAGAAGCTACGGTGCAAGGGTGGAGACAGGGCCTTGTGCTGGGTAACTGCACTTCCTTGGTAGTTTGAGGTGCCAGGTTTTCATAGCCACATACAGAGGCTCTGTGGAGGCAACTGCCGTTTGTACTATATCACGACTAGAACTGCAGACACCCTGGAGCATCCATTGATAATACCTCAACAGGAAAGCAGGATGTTACAAGCCAGGACAGAATAAACTAAGAGACAGACTAAACAGAGCAAAAGCATAAAAAGCAACTAAGGCAGAACAGAACTGAATACAGGGTACAGGGCCAAAGACAAACTAGAGAAGGACAGAGGAGAAACCAAACTAAGGATAAACAATACAAGCCATAGATATAGAGATACAAACTTAGATATAATGCAGGGCACAGACAAATAGCACATATACAACACACATAAGCCAAGGCTAAGGAAAACACAGGGAAACATACAAAGAACAAACAGATATACATGAACTAGTCTAACACTACAGATGGATCCATGTTATTTTGTCCATAAATATGACGCAGCCAATTTGCCTATTAATATGCCGGTGTTTTTTTTACCCATTAATATACCACAGCCAATTTGCCCATTCATATTCCAGTGTTATTTTGACCATTAATATGCCACAGTCAATATGCCCATTAATATGCCAGTGTTATTTTGCCAATTAATATGTCAGTATTATTTTGCACCTTAATATGCCACAGCCAATTTGCCCATTAATATGTCAGTGTTATTTTGCACATCAATATGCCACAGCAAATTTGCCCATTAATATGCCATTGTCATTTTGCACATTAATATGCCACAGCCAATTTGCCCATTAATATGACAGTGTTATTTTGCCCATTAATATGCCCGTGTTATTTTTCCTATTACCGTATTTGCTTGATTATAAGACGACCCCCCAAACTTTGGATATTCCTTTAGGAAAAAAACTAAAACCCTGAATATAAGACTACCCTATAGGAAAAAAGTTAAACTTGTATATATTCACATGTAAATTGCTTTTTTAATAAAATGTTTTTTTTTTTTTTTCCTTTTTCTCTTTAATTGATATTACAATATTATACAATAACAATAATACACAAAATTGTAACAATCATATCAATACAATATTATGACATTACAATACTGTACAAAAAAAAAAAAAAACAACAATACACAAAATTGTAACAATTATAATGATACAATACATTATATATATGATAAATTCAATAATTATAATAAAATAATACAATATATATATAATAATAATATCCAACAATATTTTAACAATATATATATAATAATAGTATTCATAAGTATTTTGATTTAATACTAATTTCTTATAACTATTTTTCTACTAAATCTATTTAAGTTATTTTCTATTTATAAGTATCTTATTTATAATTTTTATTTATGTACATGGTGTTCTACCGCTCAATAGTTGTTTAGAATACCACATTGTTTCCTGAAATGCCATTCTTATTTTTTTTTTATAGTTATCATCTAATGTATCAATATAATTTTCCCATTTTTTGAAAAAATGTTCTGTATCTTTTTCTTTATGTAAGGTAGTTTCCAACCAATCCATTCTAAATAAAAATAACATTTTTATATGGAATAATGACATCGTTGGTATATCTTTACTTATCCATTGTTGTAGTATACATTTTCTTGCTACAGCTAATGTAATACGTAATATAAATAAATTTTCAATATTATTATCATTTTTTTTAATTATACCAAGAATGGCTTCTTCGGCTTTTATTTTATAATTGACTATTTTAATAATATTTAGATATTGTTCAATATTATTCCAAAAGATATTAATTTTTGAACACTCCCAAAAATTATGTATTAGGTTTGCATTTGTTGAACCACATTTTTGACATGTGTCTTTTGGAATAATACCCATTAAATATTGTCTATGTGTTGATAAATATGCATAATGTATAATTTTATATTGCATTTCAGTATATGATATTGCTGGTATTATTTTGCATGTTATCATGGTTTGTTTTATTATATCTTCTAGTTTTAAATTGGGAAAATATGTTATCCATTTTTTAAAGCCCTTAGGAATATCTTTAGTAAATTTTGTTTCTTGTAATTCTCTATATATTAATTTTGTAGATATATTAAGTTCTGTTGATAATCTTATTTTATTATCAAAGATGTTGTCCCAATCAGTTTGTTTTAGTTTTTTAAATTGTATTCTTGCGAGTTCTTGTATGCGTAAATATTCATACCATTTAATATTTAACTGAGGAAAGTTCTCTTTACATTCATTGAAACTCATCAAGGAAGTTGACTTATCTTTAATAAATGTTGTGAGGTTGTTTATATTATGTTTTTTCCATTCTAGAAATGATTTAATTTCAGTATTATGCAAAAATTGTGGATTATCACAAAATGGATGAAAAATAGAATATCTCCATTGCATGCCCCATCTAGTTCTCACTAATTTCCAAGCTTTTATAGTAGACATTAATAAAGGATTATTTTGGATATATATTGGGATCTTTGTATTAGGCATATGTAATAACGCTGTCAATGCTATCGTTGAGCAAAAACTTTGTTCTAAAACAATATCAGAATATATGTTAGAATTTGTTATCCAATCTAGTGCATAACGATATAATGCCGCTATATTATAATCTTTAGGTATAAAAACCACCAACCGCAGGGTATAACTCAGAGCTATGAAAAAAAACAGAAGAATCATACAAAAAAGTGAAATTACCGTATTTGCTCGATTATAAGACGACCCTGATTATAAGACGACCCCCCAAACTTTGGATATTCCTTTAGGAAAAAAACTAAAAGCCTGAATATAAGACTACCCTATAGGAAAAAAGTTAAACTTGTATATATTCACATGTAAATTGCTTTTTTAATAAAATATTATATCAAAAAATGCATTTCTTGTGTTTATTTCCTTTTATGTGCCAATGCTGCCTCTCTCTTTCCCTTGCCCCAGCTTTGTCTCACTCCCCCTCCCTTTGACTCCCCCCTCGCCTGTCTCTTCCCCCCCACATGTTTCTCTCTGCCCCCCTCCCTCCCTTTGTTGCTCTGTCCCCCCTCCCTCTGTCTCTTCCCCCCTTCCTGCTCTGTCCCCCCCTCCTCTTGTTGCTCTGTCTCTTCCCCCTCCCTCCCCTTGTCTCTGTCCCCCCCTCCCCCTGTCTCTCTGCCCCCCTCCCTCCCCCTGTCTCTCTGCCACCCTCCCTCCCCCTTACCTCGATCCCTGGTGGCTAGTGGGGGCAGCCGGGGGATGTCTGCACGATACTTTGATATCAATTTGAGGTCAGATTATAAAACGACCTCGATTATAAGATGAGGGGGATTTTTCAGAGCATTTGCATTCGAGCAAATACGCTAATATGCCACCCTCTTCCACCCATTCCCCAATACTCACCTGGCTCCATGTCCCCGGCTGCCTCCACCCCGCAGTCTTCCCTCCTGCACAGAGGAGGGAAGAAAAGCCACCTGATATAATGTACTGTCATATCCAGTGGCAATGAGTTTTTTTCAAACTTTTTTGTTTGGCAGGCTGCATCCAGCGGATTTAAAAGGATCGGCAGCGCAAAGCCTTAAGAAGAGGATGCCAACAGGCGTAGACTTTGTGAGGTCTTAGGCCAGTGATGACGAACGTTTTTGGGCCCAAGTGCCCAATTTTTGTCCGAAACCGATTTGCAGACCTCAAAGTGCCAACACAGCATACACTCACACACTTATACTCATGCACACACTCTTATACTCACACACACACTTATACTCATACACAGCCAGATCCACAGCCACATCCGTCCGAGAGGAGCACGCATCAGAGGGTAAAAGACAGGCACGGTAAGGAAACGTATTGTGCAGCAAATGTTGATGCCGATCTTAGATTATGGAGATGTTGTGTATGATTCTGCCCCGCAGACCCATCTCGGTAAACTCGACACTATGTACATTGTGTCGTTTTGCGCTACAGTGTGATTATAACACGCATCACTGTAAAATGTTAAAAGAGTTAAATTGCCTGACGCTTGCCTCCAGGCGTGCTCTCCACCTAGCTTGCTTAGTGCATAACCACTTCTCTGGAACGCTCCCCCCCTACCTGAGTGGCATGCTCGCTCTTACTTCATGCACATCCCACAATCTCAGTTCCTGCACCAACCCTTCACTAGCGATTCCCCACTTCAAAAAGGAAGCAGGTAGAGGTGCGTTCTCTTTCAGAGCGCCTCATATGTGGAATAGCCTTCCTGTTTCTGCTAAATCATCATCTACTCTAAGATCCCTGAAAATAAGTATCTCCCAAATCCTCAAAACAGATTGTACCTGTTATTAGTTTACAAACTCTTTCGTATACTGTACATGTTGTTCCTTTTTGTATCAATAATGATTTACCCTGTATGTCCCCCTTCCAACTTGTTTAATATATGTATGTATGTATTTTTGAATCTACTGTTAAATGTGTAACTCTGTGTAACTCCATTCTGGACTGGGTCCCCAGGACATACTTGAAAACGAGAGAAATCTCAATGTATTTTTCCTGGTAAAACACTTTCTAAATAAAAAATAAATAAATATCATTTGTTCCTTCTCCCGATAATGGGACAAATGCACCCTATGTGGAGAAGTGTTCAAGTCAGAATGCAAACAGTTGCTTTCTGACTTGAATGCTTGTGCACATAGTGTGCATGTGCCCGATTATCGAACAAAGGAGTAGATAACCCGCAGCGCCCATCTTTTACCCACTGATGACTCCTGGATGGAGCAGACAAGTGGTGAGATCTGAACCTGGCCGCGTGCCACATCTATGTGCCCAAAGAGCTTGTCAGGTCCACCGTTGTCCTCAAACACCCTGTCAGTGCTATATTTGTGCCCAGACAGCTTATCACTGCCATAAGTGTCTCCAAAGATGACAGTGCCCTCATGATCCTCAAATAGCTTGGCAGGGACATATCTGTCCCCATACAGCTTATTACACACACTCAGTCAGAACACACATTCATTCATAGACACATTCAGTCAGCACACACTCACTCACAGACACACTCAGCCAGCACACTCACTCACAGACACACTCAGGCAGCAGACACAAACACTCACAGACCATGTTGTGCTGCCGCTTCTGCACTGCCCATATCTTCTTCCTCACAGCGCTGGATGCACTATGACAGTGGGGGCGGAGCAGTCCTATATTGAAATTGAACAGCGTGCATCCATGCAAAGAGGGGAAAAATGTATCTCCGTGAAGGCGGCATGCCCCATGTACACCGACTTAAAAGATTATAGTCACAGCCCCTAGAGAAGAAACAATTGGTGAGTTCCTTGCTTCCATTAATAAATGTACTTTCATTATCAATTATACGTCATAATCTAAGAAACTGACCCAACCCCAACTTGGTAGGCATTTCCTATGGTCGAAAAATTTATTTCTCTCAGAGTGGTGCTCCAAACTTGCTGGCAAATCAAATAAAATGCAGGCAAAGTTGATACAGATGAGATTGCTCCAAAGCATCCGCTGACAGTGCGGGAACAGTGAAATTGTAAAAAGAAAAGCTGGAAACAATGTAATTTACAGGGAGTGCAGAAATATTAGGCAAGTTGTATTTTTGAGGATTCATTTTATTATTGAACAACAACCATGTTCTCAATGAACCCAAAAAACTCATTAATATCAAAGCTGAATATTTTTGGAAGTAGTTTTTAGTTTGTTTTTAGTTTTAGCTATTTTAGGGGGATATCTGTGTGTGCAGGTGACTATTACTGTGCATAATTATTAGGCAACTTAACAAAAAACAAATATATACCCATTTCAATTATTTATTTTTACCAGTGAAACCAATATAACATCTCAACATTCACAAATATACATTTCTGACATTCAAAAACAAAACAAAAACAAATCAGTGACCAATATAGACACCTTTCTTTGCAAGGACACTCAAAAGCCTGCCATCCATGGATTCTGTCAGTGTTTTGATCTGTTCACCATCAACATTGCGTGCAGCAGCAACCACAGCCTCCCAGACACTGTTCAGAGAGGTGTACTGTTTTCCCTCCTTGTAAATCTCACATTTGATGATGGACCACAGGTTCTCAATGGGGTTCAGATCAGGTGAACAAGGATGCCATGTCATTAGATTTTCTTCTTTTATACCCTTTCTTGCCAGCCACGCTGTGGAGTACTTGGACGCGTGTGATGGAGCATTGTCCTGCATGAAAATCATGTTTTTCTTGAAGGATGCAGACTTCTTCCTGTACCACTGCTTGAAGAAGGTGTCTTCCAGGAACTGTCAGTAGGACTGGGAATTGAGCTTGACTCCATCCTCAACCCGAAAAGGCCCCACAAGCTCATCTTTGATGATACCAGCCCAAACCAGTACTCCACCTCCACCTTGCTGGCGTCTGAGTCGGACTGGAGCTCTCTGCCCTTTACCAATCCAGCCACAGGCCCATCCATCTGGCCCATCAAGACTCACTCTCATTTCATCAGTCCATAAAACCTTAGAAAAATCAGTCTTGAGATATTTCTTGGCCCAGTCTTGACGTTTCAGCTTGTGTGTCTTGTTCAGTGGTGGTCGTCTTTCAGCCTTTCTTACCTTGGCCATGTCTCTGAGTATTGCACACCTTGTGCTTTTGGGCACTCTAGTGATGTTGCAGCTAAAAACTGGTGGCAAGTGGCATCGTGGCAGCTGCACGCTTGACTTTTCTCAGTTCATGGGCAGTTATTTTGCACCTTGGTTTTTCCACACGCTTCTTGCGACCCTGTTGACTATTTTGAATGAAACGCTTGATTGTTCGATGATCACGCTTCAGAAGCTTTGCAATTTTAAGAGTGCTGCATCCCTCTGCAAGATATCTCACTATTTTTGACTTTTCTGAGCCTGTCAAGTCCTTCTTTTGACCCATTTTGCCAAAGGAAAGGAAGTTGCCTAATAATTATGCACACCTGATATTGGGTGTTGATGTCATTAGACCACACCCCTTCTCATTACAGAGATGCACATCACCTAATATGCTTAATTAGTAGTAGGCTTTCGAGCCTATACAGCTTGGAGTAAGACAACATGCATAAAGAGGATGATGAGGTCAAAATACTCATTTGCCTAATAATTCTGCACTCCCTGTATTGTGGAAACCAAATTTTAATTCCTAGCCACACTTATGATTGAGCGTCTTTGGACGTGAAACGCGTCAAGTGCCTACTCCAAAATGTTTTTTTATGCGTCTTGATTTCCACAATAAATTACAGCATTTGAATGGATGTTTGATGTGCCGGCTTTTCTTTTTACAATCTACTATGGTCCTCGAAACTTGTGCAATATCATGCATGTCACACAGAGACACATAGTTATTTTAGGTGGTTGTGTTAGAGGCGATTAGCAAACCTAGGGTAATCTTAGTACCAATCTGTACTCATACAAATTTATTTAAGTTTTTATTTTTTAACCTGTTGTTGAAACTAAAGTTTCTTATTGAAAACCATCTTTACATGATTAGACTGAAATACTCAATACTGTATGATGTAATATCTAAAGTCAACAGTTAGCTTTGTTTTTGAAGTTGAATATATCAGCTTAGCTTTCTGAGTGTGTTTTGGGGACTTATAAAACTAAACCTTGTACAAACTTTTCTAAATACCTATATCTATTTAATTCAACCCAGCAACAGAGCTATGCTTTTTTTTTCTTTTCTCTTTAGTCATCAGCTTTGAAATGAAAGATTGTTATCTAAACTATAATAAACATTCCCTTTTTAAAGTCTCTCAGTGCCCGGATCACCAGATCTCATTCAGTAAGGGTGCATGTCAATAAAGGAGCCACTAAATGATTTGTTACATTGAGTGGGAGGCAGCATCTAATGAGGAATAATGATTGAATAGTGGATTAGATGCTACAAAGGTTTGTTGAAAGGGTAACAATAGACCTTTGGGAGATCTGTTTTCTAGGCAATGCTACATTCTAAGACCTGTTATGGGCTTTTTATAAAATACTTCTTACATAACATAAGAAAACATGACATGGCCAAATTCCTAGCTGTGGCAAGTGATATAGAAATTATTTTTACAAAAAAAGTTTGTAAAAATAATCTCTATGTTGGAAACAACAGAATATAAAGTATATAATACCATAAAGCTTTTAATTCGCCATCAACACATCTATTCTGAAATACTTCCTTAGATCCCGCGCTTATGGTAAACTATTGTTCTATCTTTATTCTTCCTTCAGCTTTCATGCTAGTGGACAGGACCGTGTACAACTGCTTGAATGGGTTTATATCTTGTTCCTTGCACATTGTTAGTTGCTTACCAAAACAGTCCTTACCAATGTTAGAGATTAGTTGCACTCTAACAAATCCAAAGGTCACTTCTAATTCTTCTAGAATTTTCTGCTGTATTAAACACTCTTGGGGGTTTATTTAGCTAGCTAATGAGAAAGATTTAGGAATAATTATAGACAAAAGACTTAGCAACAGCACCAATGACTGACAGCAGCTGCAAGGGCCAATATAAAAGAGTAAATCCTATACTTTAAATGGCAAAGTTTCCCTGAACTGTGCTGTTGATGTGTCAGCCCAAGTTTGGCTAAAATTGTCGATTTAAGCCAGATGTCAGTCATATTGAATAGCCAAAAAAAAAAGAATTTTCTGAAATTTTCTCCAATCTGCAGCTTATTGAATCAACCCCTTGATCTCCGCCGCCTCCTTGACATGTTATCCTCATAGCAATACAGTGGTTTCCTATCTTACAGTGTATCTATCCAATGGCTCCTTCTTCCATCTTCTTCGGTGGTACAATGTCTTCACATGGTATCTGTTGGCATTCCTCCTTGGTCCTCTGCTCTTTTCCCTTTATACTTTTTCACTCGAAAATTTGAAACTCTACTTCTCTTACAGTAATTTTTCTTCCTCAAGACTTGTGTCTTGCACCTGTTGGCCATCTGTTTCTGGATGTCAACCATTATCTCAATAGTAAACTTTCTGATTAAGAACATAGAATCTTCCCCTCTTCAGTCTCCACTCTAAGTTAAAACTTACCTCTTGAAAGAGGTATATAACCTTTTCACCTAAAAACGACACTTAAGATAATTTTGGCTTTGTAGCTGGTACAGACCCCAACATGCCTTCCATGATAGTCTTCTTTCTATTAAACATTTGTGTCTTTTGTGCAATTTATATTTTGTTGTTGTGATCAGTGCTTTCCCTGCCTTGTGTATCAGTTTGTTTTGAGTCAGCTACTTGAGTTTTTAAGTTCTGCACCAAGTACAGCACACTTTGTTTTTGTTATATGAATAAACAAGAATGTAAAGTAAAACCCCTCTTTCCCTAATTGCCCATTTGATACGATCTGATAAATTATCTAAGGCCCAGTTGACAAAGGGGGCAGCTGGCAGTTTTGACTGAACCGATTTATACACAGCAACATGTCCCAGGTGTGCAGATTATTCCAGCATCTTTTCATTCCTTCCTTGTCTGGAATATTTATTATTTTTTATGCACTACCAACTTCTAAAAGAATGACAACCATTTCAGTCATCATGTTTTCTAACCAGCCACATGTAGGCCTTTCTGAGATCATCACTTGCCTGGAATGTTTAAATACATCATATATAATCCAGGATCAGCTTTTATCTCAAACTTTCTGAGAACATTCCCCAATTGTATGTGTAGTTCAAGGACCTTCTGAAATCATCATACTGATTAAGTTTAAACAGAATGGGTAGATCTGTTACCATAGTTTAAACTTAAATTAAATATCAACATGCTCTTTATTATTCCTTCCGTTGGAACAAAAAGCATCATCCACCATAGTATCTCAAAATCTTTAGATTAAATCTGTGCATGATTGAAAATACAGCATTGTATCACCAATTTACAAATAAGTTATATAAATAAGATTAATATACACAGCTCTATGAGTTGGTCAGACATTAACAGGTATAACAGGTGAATTTTGATGTTAGGTTCAAATCCAGAAATTGTCATTTTGATTAGTGGGATGGCTTTTAGAAGGTTATTCCACATTTGCATGTTCTATAAGAGAGTTCACCTCAACTGACTTTTTATAACATGGAATCTTCCATAAGACTGAACCTGGATTTGTAGTGTGGTTGGGAAGTGAGCATATTGCAATATTGCACAGGTAATGAAAGAGATTTTTAGAGAAGTGACGTGAAGAGAGAGCAGGTGAGAGAAATTTGTTCTAGTTTAGATGTTATACATTGTATTTTGGTGAATTTGTATTGCTTGTAATAGTGATTAAAATATGTGGTCATGTAATCAACTTAGGGTTTTAATGTAACGTGTTCAAGTTGTACTTTGTTCACTATGAAAATGGTGCAGATACATCAAAACCAGTCTATTGCAAATGTATAGGGGAAATGTGAATATAATAAGTGGCCATTACATTCTGGTCATTTTTCCATTGAGATGAGCGGCTAGTATGTGCCGATAAAAGTTCCCAAAATGGTGCCTGCAAATTGCAGTACTAATTTGGGGTATATGGGTGCACATCACAACCCAGATGTCAAGTTCCCAGGTAGCCCGAATGTGCCCCTGAATACGTTTGCAATTTGCAAATCAAAGCTGATTCCACAGCAATATCTGCTGAAACGGAATGCAGCTGAAATATGCATGAAATACCGAAAAGAATCCGAAATCCTACCAAAAAAGAAATCTTCCATAGGAAATTTGCCCAGGTTCATGAAATCAATACAAATGGTGGGCGCAATCAATTGAAACCCAATCACTTTCGTGGAATGTTTGCATAAATAATGAGCACATGTCCAGACCACCATTAGAGAGTATGATTAGCACACTGTAGCACATAAAAAAAGCACAGTAGTAGCAGGAGAGTGGGGGTAAGTCATGGCCTAAGCGGTACCAGGTACCTGCAGAAATTCCCACATCTAACATACCTCCATCGGCACAGGTGGTTGAAGTTCAGTCTGGTGAGGAGGAAGATGATACTGACATGACCGGTTGCCCAGTATATCATCCTCCTCATGAGTTGCTGATGAGTAAACCATACTGTAGCATCTTGATAGTAGCCGTGGAACCCTTGTTTACTTACCATTCCTATCACCGAATGTACTCCTCTGCTGACAAACTCTGCACCCCCCTCTCACTGCCCCCTCCCCGCCCACGGCTTTTATTTCAATGTTAAAAATTCTGAAGAAATTTTTTTTTTTTAACTTATATATGTCTGTTATTATATTCAGGCAAATCCTAAAATTAAAATTCCACAGTTCCACATGGTACCCTTCTATATCCACAGTGCTAAATCATTCTGCATGGGTACCATTTCATTGAGGTTACATATTGGTGTTTGTGCTGGACAAGAATTTTGCTGCATGACAACTTTTTATGTGTTTTTTGACATGTCCATAGCACCATTTATGTCCAAATATAATCTTTTTAACAATTATTTGTATGGAAAATGATATTAGGGAATATATTTAGGGATGTCCGTGTGAAAAAGAACTATAAAATCTTTTTGTAGTGTACTTTAGAGGGGTTTTTTTTTTTTATATATATAATTTTTATTTATATTAAAAAATTTAACAACACATGTTCGGGGAAGGAAAGAAAAGCAAAACAGAACATTATTGGTAAACATATATAATGTGGTTAAAATAGGGGAAGGTTGAGCTAGAAATGGTCATGGTGAGGAAGAGGGAGGAGAGGGGAAGAGAGAACAACAGAGAGAGAGAAAAAAAACGAAAAAAAAAACAAAAAAAACATTAATACAAACGGCAAATTGAACCTTTGGCCCTATACAATACTCTTTAGTGTTTAAATCATTTAATCTGGAGACTTTAGGAGATACATAAACTTATCCATCTCCTATTCAATCCTTCCTTTCTTTACCGGGCACATTCACTGTCATGTACCTAGGTTCAAATTGTACTTTTTCCTCTATCTTCCCTCCCCCCTCCCCCCCACCCCCCTTCCCCACTCCATCTACCTCTCAATAATTAAAGAATCAGTTGATCAACCGACACTGCGTTAGTTTTTCTGCTCTGTTCTCGCCTATCTCCCGGGTCCATCATCACCATCATTCGATCGGCCATTCATTCAACTCTTATAACATTCACACTTCCCGTACGCGGGGGGAGGGGGGGGGAGCCCAGGGAACCGAACCCCATCCGGGGACATCCACAGTTCTGCCTGTTATTTATTCCAGTATTTTTTCCAAGGGGCCCATATTTGCTGATATTTTTCCAGCCGGCCCACTCCTACATAAAAGCCTGCTTCCATATTTAGTTGGAAATCTATCTCCTGCTGGTTTAATTCCCCTTTTTTTTTCCAAATCCTGGCAATACATAGCTTTGCTGCGATCATTATATGGATAGCCAGGGCCAACTGGGTCCCTTTCCCGGGTAACTTAATGTTAAATAGAAACTTTTCTGGTGTAAGGATGAAAGGGATCCCCAGCATGCTACTCATGATATCTTGCAACCAGATGATTATGGGTTTCAAATGTCTACATTCCCACCAGATATGCGAAAAGGATCCTTTGTCCTCTTCACATCTCCAGCAGAGTTCAGACATCCCTGGATTTATCCTATTCAGCTTTGCTGGGACCATATACCATCTCATATTTAATTTGTGTTGAATTTCCATCAGATTTATACTATGAATGTTTTTTTTCAACAATATTATTGATTTTCCCCAATCCTCTTCTGCAAGTGAGAGCCCCAGATCGTTCTCCCATTTTACCCATGGAATGGGTTTTTCAATTGGTTCTAATTTAGATAAATAATTCTTTACTCCTGATACCACTTTTTTTTTTAAGTGTTTTGTTATTAAGTCGCTAAGTGGTTTTTTTTCAAGCGTTATCCGTCTTTTTACAAAAATTTTCAATCTGAGATAATTAAAAATCTCATTTGACGGTAGGTTCCAATTAGATCGCAAAGCTTCAAATGAGTGTAATAAGGCCTGAGGGGCTATATCTGCTATAGTAATAATATTATTGAGTATCCAATTTTGTAAATTAATATCTCCTATATCATATTCCAAAACATCTATTGGGGTGTCCATAAATATTAGGTTTTTTATCTCTGAAGAATTTTTTCTTGCCTTGGCTATCACCATAGAAAGATCATTAAGTATTGGGTTTTGGAAGAGAGATTTTCGGCTTGACACCCTTTGACTCCAAAAGAGACCAATTGGGTTCATCCGTTTTATTTCAGATCTTTCGATCTCTAACCAAATTGGTGGTTTAATTGAAGTATTATCCCAGGCTAATGCATGGGCTAACATACAAGAATCATATACACGGTGTATATTTGGGAAAGATATACCTCCATGTTGAACCTCCCTTTGGAGTAGTTTTAATGCCAATCTAGGTTTTTTTCCTTGCCAAATATATTCTGTAGCAATCTTCTGTATAGTATTTAGAATTGTTAAATTTACTTTCAAAGGAATATTCCTGATTAGGTATGATATCTTTGGAAATATGTAGGCATTAATTACTTCTACTCTTCCTAGCCATGATATTTCTTTCCCCTTTTGCTCAATTAAGTTTTTCTTAATTTCTTTGATTTTAAGTTCATAATTTATTTTTATAATGTCCTCTAAATTTAATGATATCCCAACACCTAAGTAATTTATATGGTCCATAGACCAGCCGAATCCAAATTTTGATTTAATGGCTTCTAGGTCGTCCTTTTTTATATGACATGAAATTATCTGAGTTTTATCAAAATTTAATTTGTAATTAGAATATCGGCTAAATTGTTCAATTAATCCAATTACAGTAGGGATCGACTTTAATGGATCCGTCAGGGTTAATAGTACATCATCCGCGTAAAGAATCACCTTGTTGTTGACCGTATTAGTAAGTACACCTTTTACCTCTATTGACTTTCTAATCATGGTAGCAAATGGCTCCATTGTCAGTGTGTATAGCATAGGTGCCAGCGGGCAACCTTGCCTGGTCCCATTTATTATCACAAACCAATCGGAAGAAAACATATATCCAGAGACTCTAGCTGTAGGTGTTGAATAAAGGGTCATAGTACTGTTTTTAAATAGGCCTTCGATGCCGAAAGCCTCCAAAACCTGATCCAGGTAACGCCAACTAACTCTATCAAAGGCTTTTTCGGCATCGAGGGCCATCAAAGCTGCCGGCCCTCCTCCTACTTTAGAGGGTTTTAAAGTTGAATTATCCAGCTAAAATCAGGAGAATTGAAATGAGTGAATCCGCCT
Source organism: Pelodytes ibericus (assembly GCA_036172795.1). NCBI lineage: Eukaryota > Metazoa > Chordata > Amphibia > Anura > Pelodytidae > Pelodytes > Pelodytes ibericus. The sequence continues at coordinate 147,480,310 of CM069862.1, forward strand.
ATTTTACCCATATAACACTAAGTATACTGACTTGCTCAGTTGAGTGATATGATTGGATTCTAATAGGTAAAACCAGGTCCCATTAATTAATTATACAAATCATTATTTCATTATATATTCAGCCCAAACAATGCCCTTTAGATCTCTCCCTTCCTGATCAAGATCTTGGAGCCAAGACATACAAATTTATAATCCACACACAAATACACAGTGCAGAAATCACAGGCAATTGAACCTAGTTCATGCAGAAAATTGTTATTGGGTGAGTAGGGAAAATAAAACATATTTGGTAACATATGGACATTTTATAAATATTTCACTTGTTACCTTTCCTTCAATCCCAGTGCTGACTAGAGTTTTGGCCAAAGCTGTGAGTTTGAACCCTTAGCTCTTCCCTTTAATTATTTAAAGAACTGTTTTTTATGTTTAACTGAATGATTCTATCAAGTGTACACATTTTTAATAGAAATGATTTAATGAAAGTATACAAATAAAGAACAGCTCCATATTGCTCTATCAGGGGGCAGATATTTTGGGTTTCATATTTGGGTCAGATCTTCCTATATTTGTGCATCTGACCCAAGATGTGAAAGAGCAATATGGAGCAAAGAGAGCTCAAAGGTACTTTATTTGTATACTTGCATTAAAGCATTTCTATTTAAAACGTCTACACTTCAATCTTTCAATTAACCATAACTTAGTAGTTGTCCTTTGAAGTGTGTTACATAACTCTTAGCCTCTTCTATCTCTACTATAATATCATATTGTGAGTCTCAGTAGAGTGTTCAATATGAAGTCAACCTAGCGTGTAAAACATTAGCATGAATATGATGACCAAGATGTCAGGACTGGAGAAGTGTGTATTCAGGTAGTCCATTTACAAGAGATGTCCACATGGGGCCTAACATCTTTTGACCACCTTTGCAAATGGTATAGATCTTAATGAGTTGAGTAAAGGCAAAAACATATTCTGTATCATTGTTGAATTCATCAACATTCAAACGGCACTCAGCTAATTGTCTGGCAGGTCAGAATAAATGGGCAAGGGCTGAAAGCCAATTTAGAACATTGATTGCCCATTGCATAATACACTACAACATTTTGGCGCACCTGCACCTAGAAAGATTATATGGATATGTGTGAAGTCTTGATAGATTAAGATGTAACTTTTATTGGTACTAGATAAAATGACACATATATAACAAACAAGATAGGTGAAAAACCGTGAGGTAAGTGAAGTTGTGATTAAAATAAGTCTTGCACGGCCATAGATAATCAGGTGTAAATTGTTTTACTGTTATTGTTATTTTTATTGTAGTTTGGCAATACACTATTCCTTTTTTACCACGTTTGCAATGCTTATTGCCAAGGTGTATTATAATAATAATATCCTTGAAATGCTTATTTCAAATACATATATACATTTATATCTACACCTTGGCAATAAACATTGGCAATAAACATTGGCAATAAACATTGCAAGGCAAATTGTTAGTAATTGTAATATATTTATTGCTGTAATGTATTTGATACTTAACATATGTACATTATCTTTGATTAAAATCATATAATGTTTTATTATAATTATTGCACTTACTTTTGGGCACTCTCACCAGTTTACCACATTATGCACATTTTGGGAGATTGCTTCATGGTGTTTTGATAGCTGCCCTTGTCTCAGTTTTTTCTTTTGCCTTTTTCTGTCTTTTCTATACATTTCCACTGGCACAGACTTACACAGAATTTCTTATCTGGGGAAGGAATTGAGCTATAGCCCCATGATGGCAGGCCAAGGGACTACATGACAGACCAAACGTCAAAAAAGAAAAGCAGAGAAATACAGGGATGAGGAACACTGCAAGTCACATGTGATCAAATTTGGCACACTTGCCTGTAGAACGTGTGTATTTAAACAGCATATTAATTCATACTTTCAAGACATTGTGTAAAAGTATGTTATAATTGGCTATTGTTCAGCACAGAAGGGTATTAGACATTACCCTGGACATGGAAGGTTCCACAGAATACAATGGTGGCTGTTTTTCTTTACATTTGTAGATGGAGAAAATTCCAATATATGGCTGGCCAGCTGAACTAATATATTTTTGGCTTTAATCAAAGTTATGGGTTTCAAGACAGTTGCGGTCTCATAGCAGTGTTTATGATTTATGCACGACAAAGCAAAACTAGGACATTACAAAACATATTTAAAACCCAGAACTACCAGATCGATAGCACAACATCCACAAACATTATGGGGCCACTCCAGCCAATTATTATTTTTTATTAATACATTATTGTTACACACAGTAAGGGGCCCAGCTGTCCTGGCTGGTCAGCAGATGGAGGATGTGGACTTCCTGTGATGCTGCCGACTCTTCTGGTGTGTCATCTGAGAAAGTATACTGGGGCCGCATGACCTCAGGCATACTGGCTCAGAGGTTCCCCCGGAAAAGTTGGGTAACATCGGAGGATGTCTGTACACACCAAGGAGTGTACAGTCCTCCTCTGGCTGCCCCACTAGACACCAGGGTACAAAGTCGTCTGTGGGTGCAACAAGTCTACCTTATAATCACAAGTGAAAATATAAGTATAAAAACTGCTATAAACCCTACTCTGCCTTATCTTTTTCAGTAGTGCTGTACCTGTATTTTAATCTGACCTAGGAATAACCACTCACCCAACAATCCTTTCATTATATCATTTATGAAACTGCACAGCAAGTAACTGCACAGGGTTTATGTGCATGTGGCCAGAATTTGAAATTTGCTTGGTCTGCATATTTTGACCATTTTATGACATAGTAATGCTTCTGTGCATAACTTTCTTTCCATGACAAGGCTGTTTTATTCAGACTAAACGGACTGCTTGTTTGAAGATGGGAGCGAGATCACTGCACAAATGTATTCTCAAGGCATTGAAAAACAAAATAACCAAGCATGTTGACATGAAAAATGTTCCATTACACTACAAAGGAATGGCCCCTTCATTGTAAAGGGATATTGTAATAAGTTATTGCTGTGCTCACACGTTCGTGATGCAGATGTCAGATATTTTTTCTGCCAAGCTGCAAATTTTTTTTTCTGATGTTTGTCAAATGTAATGCACAATTAGCAGCGTGCAGACTTTGCTGACAGATGATCGTCTATGGCAGTTTGAAGGAAGATCATCTGCTTTCTGCAGAAAATTCATTTTTGGGAAATGTTATACTTACAGGTCTTTTTTCCCCCCTCAAAGTATAAAAGTGCTCTTCGGCAGGGGCATTGCTAGGTCTTCGGATGATCTGGGGCTAGAGCCCAGATGAGCTTAGTCACACACTGCGTCTCTTTCTCACACACACCGTCTCTCTCTATCTCTCTTTCTCTCATACTCCGTCTCTCTCTGTCTGTCTTTCTCACACACGCTGTCTTTCTTTCTCACACACGCTGTCTCTCTCTCTCTATCTCTCTTTCTCACACACGCTGTCTCTCTCTCTCTGTCTCTCTTTCTCACACACACCATCTCTATGTCTCTCTTTCTCACAAGGCCGTATCTGTCTGTCTCTCTCACACGCGCCGTCTCTCACTCTCTGTCTCTCTTTCTCACACACACCATCTCTCACGCTCTCTCTCTCTTTCTCACACACCGTCTCTCTCTCTCTCACACACACACACACACACACACCGTCTATCTCTCTCTTTCTCACACACACCATCTCTCTCTTTCTCTCACACACACCGTCTCTCTCTCTTTCTCACACACAGACACCCTGAGACACACTCACACACATACACTTACGCAAACACCCTTGCACAGACACACACACACTTACGCAAACACCCTTATACACACACAAACACTTACGCAAACACCCTGACACACACACCTAGACATCCTGACACACACATTGAGACACCCAGACATACACATTGAGACACACTTACACACATTGGGACACCCAGACACACACACATTGAGACACCCAGACACACACATTGAGACACTCAGACACACACTCACACACATTGAGACACCCACACACACTTACACACATTGAGACACCCAGACACACACTTACACACACGTCTTTTTGATCTGTGCCCTTAACTTCTCTGGCAGAGCATCATTACTTTGAATAGCTCACACACCAATCAACTTAGACCTGATAACTGTGACTTACTTCACTGTTAACTGCCCTGAGATTTTTCTACCTTTAGCTAGATACCTTAAAGCATTAGATTTGGCTCAAAATGTTGGAATTGATCTGATAGTCATAAACGAAATAACAAGAGGTCAGTACAGACAAAAAACATTATAAATTCTTATAAATGAAAAAAGAACTCTTAAGAAAAGGAATTCTATGTATTTAGAATTAGTTTACCTTTGTAACAAGTATATATTAAATACAATCTCTATACTATTTATTTCCCCCTGTTTTTTTAGGAAGAAAGGAACCTTTTCCATACAGATTTCTTCCCTACTGCATTCAATGTTTACTGAAATATGTAGTAACTCCTTAACAGAATGCAAGCAGGTCAGACCTTTTATAAAATTGCTCTTTCATCAACTTGGGACTTACTAAATTTAAATGGTAAAAAGTGACTGCTTGTAAAATACCCTGGAGTTACCCTGGAAAGGTTTAGAAAAGAAAAATTCAGTATGATTTACGTAACAATAACACAAGCACAAACAATGTTGTGAGGGCTCAGAGTAAGATTGTGTTTGTTAGCTAGGTTAATATAGTCCACATATATTTTTTTTACTGGACTGTCTTATACATCTTCATAGTTCGTTAAATAGAAATCAGTCAAGATAAACACTCTAAACAATATTTTTGGTTAAAAATACAACTGGAGTAATTAACTGACAGCAAACCCCACACCAATGTTTTATATTTTTTATAGATCTATAATGAAATGACCTGCTCAGTAATCAGAATCTGATTGAAGCTCCACCCCTTTGGCAAATCCACAAGATTCTGCAGTGTGTGCTTGATGCCCATATCATCAGAAAATGGCTCACAGTTGCCATATTAACTGGCATAATTTGGAAATGTAGTAGTTTGTCAGTATATTCGCGATAGGTCCCACAGTTGAAAACTGCCCCACCAAATTGGTACTGTTCACAAGTATATATTTCCTTTATTATGGCCAAAAAAGAAAGGGTAGTACATGCTGCTTCTCCCTCAGGGCCTATCACTGCTGATAATTTGGGGTTGCATGTGGAACTTGTCAGCACGCCACCCACATCAAACAAGCTGTAGACAGGTGTGGCCTTTCACTCATTGCAGATAAAGTGAGGGATACAATCATTAGAGGGAAGCTAGTTATAGTTTTATGTAAAACCAATATTCACACACTGCAGGAACAGTGAAAGACAGTAGTTGAATAAATTGTGGGGTTTCCCTCAGACTGAAGAATATAGGTTCCAGGTATGTTACAGTAAATGCCACTTTCCTTTTACTGTACGTGCCAGTTATGCGCATACATAATTAATAAAAATTATATTTAACAGTGGGGCATTAACTTATTGCAATTAGGATCATCAGGTGGTTTGAGATTCGTCACTTGACATCGGATTAACCCAGGGATAACTGCTGCTCAGCACAGGGGAAAGCACAGGAACCTCAGGAAGGTAGGTTTACCCCTTAATGACAGATGACGTGCCAAGCACGTCACGGAAAAACAAGGACTTCATGACAGGTGACGTGCCTTGCACGTCATGCACTAAAAAGAGCAAAGAAAGCGACCAACGGTCAGTGTTGCTACTATGCCTCTATCTAGAGGCACTGAGCAACACTAAAAAATAGTCCCTGGAGTGACCGAAGCTGCCATTTAAAAATGGTGGCGCCGGCTGCACACGTGCATCGGAAGTGATTATTTTCACTTCCGTTGCTCTAGGGGGCGCTAGTAGATGCCTGCACATCAGATCAGTGGGATCTGTCTGCAGGCATGTATGAGAAGTGCTCTAATGAGCACTTATTATACAGTCAAAGGCAATATTTGTAAATATTGCCTTTGACAAGTATTGATCTGTCTCTTAGTTTTAGTGAGGGAGAGAGACAGATCAGATAATGTAAAAAAAATATTTTTGTAATAAAATTAAATATTTAATAAAATTTTAGAAACCAAGGGCTTTTATAAAAGCCATTTTAAGTGTGAAACCCCTTCCATGCCATTGATCGCTGTGTACGCCGTTATCTTACACAGCAGCACATTCTTTGCTGTCTGTGCATTTTTAAGGTATTCACTTTTTTTACAGTAATTCATTACAGTATAACACAGGCTCTTTTAAGAGCTATTAACACCTTGCATGCTGTAGATCACTGCCTAATCAGAAATCTGGCGCAAATTCATCAATCTTGCTGCAGAAGCATTTTTTTTTTCAACTTTGTTATTACACCCACTACGGGTTAATTATACCCACTAGGGGAATACGTTTAACATAAACATTTTTTTTAGCTGTCTGAGCGCATGTATAGTGATCAGTAACAGCTGATCAGTGGCAAAGGTGGTTTGGCGATTGCTCAGATGAGCATCATGATTCCCCTGGTCAGATCAATATTTTTAAATATCAAAATGTGGCTTTTTAACCCCCAAACAAGCTGACAAACCTATGCATGGGTGGTATCGCTGTACTCAGGAGATGTTGTTGAACACATATTGGTTTGTTGTTTGGCAGTGAAACATACCAAAATCTGTAAATTAATGTCTGAATTACAATGTATGTGAAAAAAAACACACAAAAATCACTATCACAAACTTTAGCAAAGGCTGGTGGTAAAATTGGTGCATGGAAAGTTTTAAAATACCACCATTTGAAATAGCCCAGGGGGTCTACTTTTAAAAAATATGTGGGTTGATGTGGTAAAATACACTGGCTGGCTTCAAATATGTCACAAATGTGACATGAGTGCAGGTTGTCTGCATGTCAAAATTTCAAGTTGGAAAACCAAAAAGCGCATCTCTCAAATGCGGCCCTTTAACCTCCAAACAAGCTGACAAATTTATGCATGGGTGGTATCGCTGTACTCAGAAGATGTTGCTGATTTTGGGGTTATTTGGCAGTGACACATACCAAAATCTGTGAATTTATGTCTAAAGCTTTTGTCTATTTCTAGCATATCAGCAGCACAGTAAATGTTTGTGAGTTGATCTATCCCTTATGGGTCATGTGATTAATTACATAAAGGATCACATAATCAACAGAACATATATTATTATTCTTTCAGAGAAATTAGGGAAATGCTAATATATTTTTTTTAATGAGGAAAATATTAATGGAACCTTAATCTTTCCCATCTCCCCCTTTTTTCACTACTTTCTTTTCACTTATATAAGAAGAAATTTCACTGAAATGTTTATTTTCTCTCTTTCTCTGCTCGCTCCAGCACTGTACTGGCATTGTCCACCGGCTGTTAACTACAGGTTTGCACAGCAAGTGTTGTACAAACCTGGGTTGCTAAAGAAATAAACTAAGAGAAACTGACTTTTACTGAAATTGTTTACCTCAGATTCATTTTACCATTTTATGGCAATCTGGCCTGAATGACCTTATGCCATCCCCTTTGGCTCGTGCTTACAGCTATGACACAATCCACATTCCCACATATCACCCAAGTGCAGACACAGCTGGTGTAAGGTATTATAGGAGCCAAAATGGAAACATAGAGTTATTTCTTTATAGCAGTTTTTACATAACATAGAGCGACTGCTGAACAATCTGTTTTATTAACATAAATATGAGTCTACCGTAATCCCTAGTAATACTGATTGCATAACAATGTTCCTGAGATTTATAGACATAGTAAATCTCTGACCCACACATTCTTAGATTTGGGAATTTTGTTACCAACATATAAACGTTTACACGAATGATCTACTCTACATAATATGAGCTATAGGGTAGAGTTTTTATGTGTTTACACTTGGTGCCAACTTTAGCAAAGCCTTTATTGCATACCCTTCTTTGTTTGCAGATTGCTATTCTGTTGTAGGGCTGAACTGACCTACTCTGAGACAGGTACATTTCCCATTAGGCCCTCCACACTTGTAGAATAAATATATATGCAGGGGTGTATCCAGTGATAGGTGTGCGCCGAACAGACAGCACACCAACACAGAATAGAGCCGAAAATAGCTTTCTATATGTGCTGGTCAAATTGGCAACAGAGTGAGTGACTCTGATGCCAAATTCAGCTGGCCCCTTGTCTCTATTTGGTATATTTTAAAGGTTTGTGTGCTGTCTGCTCGAAGCACACAAACCCTGAAAAAACAGAGCAGGATAATGCTAGGGGTGTGACACCTAGCACACATAGAGGATACACCGCTGTAAATATGTTGACAGCACCAAAGATGATAGCACTGGAACCCATTATAGCAGAGACAACATAACTGGACCGTTCTGACACACCACAGCTCTAACTCTTTTCCTCTTCACGCAAAAACATGTTCCTGTTGATGCATTATGGGACCAGTACAAACAATAATTCCTGGGCTGCTTTTTATTCTGATCCTATTCCTCAATTTGGGAAGATGTTTTTTTAAAATATTTACAAACGTATTAAGTATTTCCAATTAGCGTATTTGCTCGAATATAAGACAACCCTGATTATAAGACGACCCTCCAAACTTTGGATATTCCTTTAGGAAAAAAACTAAAAGCCTGAATATAAGACTACCCTAAAGGAAAATGTTTTAACTTGTATATATTCACATGTAAATTGCTTTTTCATATTTACAAAAAAATTATGATGTAAAAAAATGCATTTCTTGTTTTCATTTACCTTTATGTGCCAATGTTGCCTCTCTCTCCCCCCAACGGTGTCTGTCTCTCTCCCCACACAACGTTGTCTGTTTTCCCAATGTTGTCTGTCTCTCCTTCCCCCCAACATTGTCTGTCTCTCTCTCCCCCTAATGTTGTCTGTCTCTTTCTCCCCCCTCCCTGCCTCCCCCCAATGTTGTCTGTCTCTCTCTCCCCCTCCCTCCCTCCCCCCTCCCTCCCCCTCTCCCTCCCCCCAACATTGTCTTTGTCTGTACCTGTCTCCCCCCTCCCTCCCCCCAACGTTGTCTGTATCACCCCTCCCTCCCTCTCTCCCTCCCTCCAATGTTGCCTGTATTCCCCCTCCCTCCCCCCAACGTTCCCTCGCTGGTGGCTAGTGGGGGCAGCCAGTCCTCCATGCTGCCCAACACTTCCGTCTATTATGACGGACAGTCGGACCTCCCGCTGTCCCGACATTGCGCAGACATCCACCGGCTGTTAGCGAGGGGGATCCAGGTCCCCTACAGCTCTGCGGGGGACCTGGATCCCAGTCTTATAGTCTGACCTCGATTTGAGGTCAGACTATAAGATGACCTCGAATATAAGACAAGGGGACTTTTTCCGAGCATTTGCTCTGAAAAAAACCTTGTCTTATATTTAGGCAAATACGGTATATATAGAGCATAAAAACATGTATATGACTAAACTGATTAAATACTGTTATCAAAACTACAATACATACATGTAAACCTTACAATACATAGACAAAATAATACATACAAAATAAATACACAATAAGCCCAATTTTATATCATGGGTCAGGGGAGTGAGAATCTATTTGTACATCTATTATTTATATCGATCATACCATATCAGCACTACACTCCTCTTAAAGAGACCAATTCTAGATCTAAGTCAACCATAAATCTCAGACCTCTTGGGAAGCTGTATTTCTACTCTTCTCCATATCAAATTAATATGAGATCTGCTTTTTTATCATCATCCACATTGGAATCTCTCAACGTTTCCATAATCTTCCAAAGATAATTTAGCTGCTCGAAAATACATACGCCAAAAAGGACCTTTCCATCTTTTTTTCATTTTGCCCTACCCATGAGGAGAATAGTTGTACATGGAGACTTTACCAAAGTAGGGGCAATTTCCCCCTAAATACCACATCCCAATATCTATGTAATTTGTTACACTTCCACCGTGTGTGGATAAAGGTTCCAATTTGTAGGTTACATTTCCAGCAATTGGGAGACAGTCCTGGATAGAAGGGGTCAGGTACCATCTGTAAAATATTGTATTGGAGTTCTATCAGGTTTAGCTTTGGTTGACATCTAGCCAGGGCCGCTTTAACCAATTGGCAAAGTGGGCCCGCTGGCCCAACAATCACCCCCCCCCCCCCCTACTCTCCGTGTGAGACAGTCACGTGTGCAGCAGCAGCCGGCAGCCGCATCCAGCAAGTCATATCCGGCAGCTGTTAGTCCCTCCTCCACGCACGCTATGCACGCAGCATGCGTGGAGAGAAGACTGCAGAGGAGGTGGCCGAGAGAGTAGCAGCAACAAAGTGCTGCCTGGGAAGTGGGGATTTTTTAATTGAGCATACTGGTGGTGGCATTTTACTGGACACACTGGCTGTGGCATAACTCTGGGCACACTGACTGTGGCATATAACTGGGCATATTGGCTGTGGCATATTGGCTGTGGTATGTTAATGGGCAAACAGTGGCATACTAATGGGCATACTGGCTGTGGCATACTAATAGACAAACTGGATGTAGCATCTTACTGGCAGTGGAATATTACTGGGCATACTGGCAGTGGCATATTACTGGACATACTGGCTGTGCAATGTTAATGGGCAACGAGTGGCATTCTAACTGGTACTGTATTGGGGATTACTAATAGGCATACTGGCTGTGGCATACTAATGGGCATACTGGCCATGGGATACTAATGGGCATACTGGTTTCGGCATATTAATGGGCACATGAAGAGTGGCATATGGGCATACTGGCTGTGGCATATTAATGGGCAAAAGAACAGAGGAATATGGGCATACTGGCTGTGGCATATTTATGGGCAAATGAACAGTGACATATGGGCATACTGGCTGTGGCATATTAATGGGCAAAAGAACAGTGGAATATGGGCATACTGTTTGTGGCATATTTATGGGCAAATGAGCAGTGGCATATTAATGGGCATACTGGCTGTGGCATATTAATGGGCAAATGAGCAGTGGCATATTAATGGGCATACTGGCTGTGGCATATTAATGGGCATACTGGCTTTGGCATATTAAGGGACATATTGGCTGTGGCATACCAATGGGCATACTGGCTGTGACATATTTAGGGTCAAATGAACAGTGGCATATAGGCATACTGGCTGTGGCATATACCTGGCCATACTGGCTATGGCATATTAGTGGGCAAATTGGCTGGGGAATATTAATGGGCAAATTGGCTGTTGCATATTAATTGGCATACTGGCTATGGCATATTAGTTGGCAAATTGGCTGTGGCATATTAATGGGGAAACTACCAGTGGACAAACAGTGCCACATTGTAATGGACAAACTGTGACATATTTTAATAGGCAAAGTGGCTGTTGCCATGGGCATCCGCAGAAATTTTTTCAGGGGGGGGGGCATATTTTTACTGTCATTATATGCCACGATTTAGCCATTCAGTATGTCAGGATTTAACCCCTCAATATGCCAGGATTTAGCCATTTAATATGCCAGGATTTAGCCATTCAATATGCCAGGATTTAGCCATTTAATATGCCAGGATTTAGCCATTTAATACGCCAGGATTTAACCTCTCAATATGCCAGGATTTAACCTCTCAATATGCCAGGATTTAACCTCTCAATATGCCAGGATTTAGCCATTTAATATGCCAGGATTTATCCATTTAATATGCCAGGATTTAACCCCTCAATATGCCAGGATTTAACCTCTCAATATGCCAGGATTTAGCCATTTAATGTGCCAGGATTTAGCCATTCAATATGCCAGGACTTAGCCATTTAATATGCCAGGATTTAGCCATTTAATATGCCAGGATTTAACCTCTCAATATGCCAGGATTTAACCTCTCAATATGCCAGGATTTAGCCATTTAATATGCCAGGATTTAACCCCTCAATATGCCAGGATTTAACCTCTCAATATGCCAGGATTTAGCCATTTAATGTGCCTTGATTTAGCCATTCAATATGCCAGGATTTAGCCATTTAAAATGGCTGGATTTAGCCATATAATATGCCAGGATTTAACCTCTCAATATGCCAGGATTCAACCTCTCAATATGCCAGAATTTAACCTCTCAATATGCCAGGATTTAGCCATTTAATATGCCAGGAGTTAGCCATTTAATATGCCAGGATTTAACCCCTCAATATGCCAGGTTTTGCCTCTCAATATGCCAGGATTTGTCACTCAATATGCCAGGATTTGCTCGTTTGTTGCCCCCCTCCTCCCCCCCATTCCCCAGCACTTACCTCTTTGTTGCTGCTCTCCGGTGGTTTCCTCCGTGCATCTTCCCTCCTGCACGGAGGAAGGAAGCTCCGGTCAAAAAAAAAAACAGGAGCTTCCTTCCTCCGTGCAGGAGGGAAGATGGACGGAGGAAACGACTAAGGTTAGTGTAACAGGGAGCTTAACGGCAGCGTTAAGCTCCCTGTTACATCAAAGGCACTTTTTTTTTTATCCAGAGGGGGGGGGGGGCAAGCGCCTCCCCTTACCCCCCCATGCAGACGTCCATGGCTGTTGCATATGTTAATGGAAAAAACTGATTGTGGCATGTTAATTGGTAAATGACTGTGGCACATTTGAATTGTCAAAATGATTTTGTGGTATCTTCTGTGGGGCAATATAACATGTACTATTGGGCAAAGTGACACTGTGGCATGCAGTGGTGTATCTTGGTTTTGTGCTGCCTTAGGCAGACAAAATTCGGGCACCCCCCTACCCACGCTGCACATGTACGACATCTAATCCACATCACCCCATTACATGCCCCCATCACCCCCATTATATGCCTCCATTAACCCCATCACCCCCATTATATGCCTCCATTAACCCCATGACCCCCATTACATGCCTCCATCACCCCATTACATGCCTACATCACCCCCATTACATACCTCCATTGCCCCATCACATGCCCTATCACCCCATTATATGCCTCCATTAACCCCATCACACCCATTATATGCCTCCATTAACCCCATCACACCCATTATGTGCCTCCATTAACCCCATCACCCCCCATCACCCCCACTTATATGCCTGCTTCACCCATTACATGCCTGCATCACCCCCATTACATGCCCCATCACCCCCATTACATACCTTCATTGCTCCCATCACATGCCCTATCACCCCCATTTTATGCCTCCATTACCCCCATTGTATGCCTCCATTACCCCCATTGTATGCCTCCATTACCCCATTATATGCCCCCTAACCCCAGGACTTACCCTGATCCCCAGTTGCTAGTTGCAGGCAGCATGGTGTCCTACCATGCTGCCTGTTCAGCTCCCCGCGGTGAGTGTGGATAGGTCACGTGACCCGGTGCACATCTGACGTCACGTGACCTGTTTTTTTCTTAGGGTTTTTTTTTTCAGTGTTGTTCAAATAGTTGCATATAATATTAAAAGGTTTACATTTACATGTAGTTTTTTATATTGTGACTTTAGAAAAATTGAGTCGAAGGGGGCTCACAAAAGACTTTGCCAAGGGCCCACTTGGGTCTTTAGGCGGCCCTGCATCTACCTGTTTCTATATTTTCTATTCTGCATTCCAAAAATCTAATGGGAGTCTTCCCCATATACAAAGACTCATTCCTAAACCTGCCTCCAAATTGCAATATTTGATCTGCTACAAAACTCTTATCTTTGGGTTCTTCACACCGCCACTGATCAATGATTTCATAATAACAATGTCTAAGTGTCTAATGCCTAAGGTTGACCTCTCTATTACTTTCCATGCCAAGCCATCGGGCTCTTGGCTAAACCATCAATTGATATGTTTAACCACAACGGTATAATGGTATTTTTTAAAATCCGGTACTGCAAGTGCTTTTTTACCAATACTTCTAGACCATATTCATGGCTCAGTCTAGCCCTTTTCCCTTGCCATATGTATTTAAACCAACTTCTCTGTATTTCCTTTAGTTTTGGAAGAGAGAGAGCTATGGGATACAAACCAAATAAATATAGCCATATTGGCAATATGTATGCTTTTAATACGTTAATGTGGCCCCACCATGAAATTCCAAATCAACCCACTGATTACGTTTTGTTGGAAGACTTGTGAAATGATCATCTAACCTCAACTCACCTGCAACTCACCTTTAGGTGAATGGCCCCATAGTCCTCCAACATCGAGAAGGATGCAGTTTGACACTACTGGTCTACTGTAGATTAATTTCCCTGAGTCATTACAATTCAGCTTGACATATCTTGATATGCAGGGACAAGCAATCAGTCATAGTCCATAGCAACAATGCTAGCTTTATTCCAGCTGATACCTTTATCTCTCCTGATGAGAAGTGTCCAGCGTAGTCTCATAAAAAAGGAAAATGTTGCAGTGAGGTGTTAGATTGTTGTGCCATCCAGCTCAACGGTGTTATGTGTTTTTGAAAATCCACTTCAAAGCCATACGACTGGATTGAAACTCCCTAAGAATTAACCTCTGCAAATATTTACATGCACCAGTGAAAACTGTATAACACTGACATAAAGTGGCTGGCACACAGCCTAAAGGAAACGTAACACTTTGATGTTGAGTGAGCTTTAAAGTGACAATAATACTACAGAAATAATCCTTTAAATAGATTCAGCAAAAATAAATGATATATCATATGTCCTAAGGTACAGAATCCATTTCTATAATCTATTTACAGCTATAAAAATGTCAAGTTCCTTCGCTTGTCAGAAGCTCACATTTAGAATGCTGTGGTAGTAGGATACTGCTGACCACGGATATAATGTGGTTCGCTTAGCGTAAATTCATACTGCATCTTACCACAACATTGTAAAACTGATGGCCTATATAAGGACAGGCTATAGGGCATTTTTGCACATTTTAATAGTAAACTAATGTACATTGATGTTTTTTTTTATAAAAGTAAATTCTGGAGCAATGCTCTAAAAGTGGTCTAATCAGCAGGAACATTTGATTGGTTTCCATGGAAATTCCCTCCACTTTTAGAACTTTGCCCCACAGTTGACCTTTAACACCCTTTGGATAGCAGAATGGGGGCTATGTATAAAACTAGCATAGAGCAAAGAGTAAAGGTGCAATCACTAAGGTCTAATAAGGTATCGTAAGATATCGTAGTTTGTTCAATGAAGTCCTATGGTAATCTGGATGGATACAGCATGAGATAATTTGGATGGATACATCATGAGCTAATTTTCATACCTGAAACAGTGGTTACTTCCCCATTTAAAGAAACCATTAACGCCTCCTAACTCAAGTGCACCCACTTAACAGACTTTAGACAATTTTTCAACATATCTGAATTGCTTGGATGATCTCAGATCTCTATCTAGTATGAAGTGATCTTCACAAGCTGATCTGAACATAATACTTAACTTCTCACTAAATGTCTATATTGACAACACAATCATTCTATTGTACTTGGATTCTACATCTGATGCTTTGGTCTAAGCTCATGATTGACCTTCTCTTACCTCAGAGTCAATTAGGGGTTTATGTATAAAGTGCGTCTAGACATTCCTCAAACCTTTATGTTCCCACATGATATGTAAACAACGTTTTGGTTAATTTAAGTAGATACATGAACCACACAGAACGGATACGTTACTATGAATTGAAAGTAGTTGAATACCCAGAGTGGATTATAGTGAATGTGATACATACTATTACAATGTGTAGCTGTAAACCTTGATATACCACCCACTAATTCACTTTCTATCTGCCCGAACATATTGTAAGTGGACTTGCTTATAGAAATGTTACATTGATTAACAAAGCCTAAAAAAGCCTGTTGTGTTAACATTGATTAATGCCAGTTAATAGCTTTATTTTAGAAATTTCTAATGATACATTGGAACTTTAATGCCATGACTCAGATAACATAATATTTACCAGAATGGACCTAACTGCCTTTTTTTTTTATTAGGAGATATTAGGAGAAACTATTTTCCTAATATCTGTAATTAAAAATGTGAAGGCTACATTCAAACTAACTCCCTGAGTTGGATCTGTAAATGTCTTATCTAGTTATTTTTGAATTATAGCTACCTAACTTCAAACATTTCTACAAGGAAACATAAACAGAATCATTCTAGTTTAAAATTGTTTAAAAAGTTATACTGTTGGAGGAGATGGAAAAGTAACATCAACTGAAATAATAGCAAATTTTGAAATGCTAAAAAATTGTTTATTCTTACTTCACACTTGTCACAGATAATAGATTAACATCCTATATATTACATTATTTTAACAGTTATTTAAATTGCATAGCACATAGAGGTTAACTACATACTATTAGACGAAAAGGGACAGACTGTTACATGCTCTCGAGCTTACAATCTAGAGGGAGTGGGGGAAGACTATACACCTTAGATCAGCCCTTTTCATCTCAGAATGTAGATATGTTTGTGAAGTAAAAAAGGTTTGAAAACAAGGTTATCCTGAGAAATGTATTTTAACTTCACACCAAAGCTCCCAAGCTTAACAAGGACAATCTGAAAAGGATACATGGGAGAAGTGGATAGGGCACCATCAAAGAAAGTGTGAAAGGCAAACAAACTGTGTAATATCAAGATGCTAAGCGGAAGCATCTAAAGACACAGCCATAGATAGAGACTTATAAGATATGTGGAAAAAGATCTCAGTAAATCACACATTTACATAAAAAATTGGGAATAGGTCATACACAAGGGGTGGACATAATAGCAAAAAATAGCAATATATTAGTATCTAAAATGTAATAAGTATAGAACCATGTTTTGTCTTCAGAACAACCTCATTCCCTTGTTAAATATTGCCATTCAACTCCTGAATGCGTGTTGTGGGATATTACACCATTCTTCAAAAGGAGAACTGCAGGTATTTGAGGTAAAGAGAAAACTACTTGTCACTCTGTGGTCCAGAAATTTCCATAAATGTTCAATGATATTTCTATTTGTTGATTGTGACTATGGAAATAGAGCAGTTTTTGCACCAGAAGGTACCCCCCACATTCTTTGGCCTTTATACAACCATGCCGAGCCAACAATGTTTAACAGTTGGCAGCCAACTTTGTTATTTCAACAGTTAAGAAAGGCTACTTCGGCTCCAACTCTAAAAAGGGAGTGGTCAAATTTTATAGTAAACTTGTTTCTTTTGTAATGAAGAATATCTGGAACGAAAAGGATAGAAGAGTAATTTTTCTTAAAGATAATTATTATTTTTGTTAATTATTCTACTCTTAAACTGAATATGTCTCCACAGGTTTATCAATAATTGCTTAAATTAAGATCAGAGTTATCTTTAATAACGAATGATAAAATACAAAGACAATATAATATGACAAAAAGTAAAGATTGTGAATATTGAGACAAACTAGGTAAATTATTGGCAAACTCACTAAACTATCTACAAACTATAAACCCAGAATACAAGAGAGAGATAAAACAAATGACTTAGCAGAGAATATAGTTGAGGCTTTTGGGTCCTATTATGGGAAATTATATAATATAAGGTGCAAGAGGTATTTCTCCAAACTCAGTTCACTCAATAAAGTGTGTTATTGGTGCTCCAATGGTGGCACTCCACATCCAAAACTATATAATATCTCAGATCAAAATAAAGCGTTCCATAGGTCTTGTTGGGAAAAGGTCATTAAGTCAATTAAAACAGTGGGAGATATTCAAATGACCGCTTGACATTGCTTATCCATAATACAAGACACTCCATATAGGTATATACACAATCTCTTACTATAAAAGGAATTAATGCAGCAAAGATTTGAATTACTAGATATAAGAAACAAGTAAAGATCCCATTGCATGTAGAGAAATAAGGGAAATGTAACATAACTGTAGCTGGCAGGGTTGGTCTTCATTTCTAGAAAGTGTAGAATGTAAAAATCAAATGGAGTTGGGAGATTAGATATGAGATGTGGAGGAAATCGGAGAGTGGAGGAGAAACGTGACAGGAAAAGCTACCAAATGAATGTGATATAGGCAGGAATGGGGAAAGGAGAGAATGAAGAATGGAAAAATACTTGGCGAAAATTGTTTCTTTAAGTTTGTCACGGTACCCACTGTGACTCTTACCCCTGGTGGGCACAGGGGGCCAGTCTCCTGCCTAGAGACAATGGACCTTGTCAGAAGCCAAAAGCTCCTAGAAGAGCTGTAATCACTGGCCCCTTCACAGACTTCCCTTAACAGACAGATATTCTGGCACCAAATTTTCTATTATGTTTGAGTTAAACTGTTTAAATGTCATTGTCCCATCTATTTTTAACTGATATTGTAATGTATAAATACTGTATGTGTGTTACTAAATAAAATGTGCTCATTTTGTTTAACCTAACTAGACCAGTCTCATCCGTTATTTTGGGGGAATACTGAGCACGGCTGAGACTTTGTGCTGACCGGGACCTGATGAGGAATCTTGTGGAACCTACAATGGGCAAGAGACATCATAGGTCTTGGTGTTCCGTTACATTAAGTTCTTTTTTTCTTCTTTTGCTGTTTTGGGCATATAGTAATTTGGATGAGGGAATATGTTTAATGTATACTTGTAGAATATATTTGGATTTAATTGAATGATAAGGGAAAGACATACTACACATGGCTTTTAATTTAAATTTATTTAAGAGAAAACTTACATAGTCACTATTTGATCTTAATTTACTATTTTTATATTTTTATTTATAAAAACAATTCTAAAAATATATTGAATAAAAAAAGGATAGTGACTGGGGCAGACATGGCAATGACTGCACGGTGGAATGTGATCCAGGAAAAGGCACCAACGTTTTCCTGGTGGACATTCACTGAAGTTTGTGACAAACAAATTAATGATATTAAATATACCTTGATGTACCACAGATACTTACCACAGATACTTTCCATCAGTACTCATCATCTATACATTTTGTATGGATGAAAACATTCTGAACAAAATGGTTAACTTTGGCATGATAAAGCTCCATTAATATCTACAGTTAGTGAACATATGGTAACCTTTATTATGTAAAATGACTTTCTCTAGGGAAGTCCTGATGGGAAGGGATTTCGACAGACGTTCCTTACAACATGGGCTCATTTGTACTTTTTAGGATAATATTAGATGGATACATTTTGAAGTTTATATAGTTCATACTAAAGAAAAACAGGTTTCATTATTCCTTCTGTTTCACTGAATTCCAAAGTATTGGGTTATAATGCTTTTCAAGAAACTAAATATGGGCCATTAAATTGCTGTATCTGATTATATCCTGATCATGTGTTGCTTCAGTAATTATGCCATTTCGCAGAATCATAGTATCTCTGTCCAGGTAATATTCCTCCCTTCATTGAATTTCAGATGTTTTGATTCACTGCTTTAGTTTAATTGTGTTTCTCCTATAAAGTAGATTTATTGCAGTTAAGTTTTGGCTGTTAGCGGTTTGCTCTGTACAGATGCTGTATGCTTTGGCAGACAGAACAGTCTGGGCTGCAGGATATTACCCCTGGCAAAAACACAAAATTCTACCAGTTCTTGGAATTCAGATTGAGTAAAAGAGGGCTGATTAGGTACATTTTCAACGTGTACCAAATAACAATGTACTGGAACTGTAAACCTTGATTCCTGAATCTCTTATACTGAGGTTAGATTACAGCAAAGCTAGCCTGTTTAAAAAATCCCATCAAACATTAAAAACTGTCTATGTATCTTTATTCATTTACATGCGCACAATTGCAATCATGCTATCTTGTGTCTAGGGTTGCCACCTTTTGTTCAAAAAAATTAAGACCATGCTGTTGCCTCTATTGAATTATTATAGTCCATTTTATTTATTGCTCTGCTGTTAAAATACAGGCTGGATGGCAACCCTAGATCCTTGGAAACCCTATCCTAGTATCTAGGATAGTTATGCACGCTACCACTTTAAATATTCAGTCATTCAGTTGGTGATATGCGGTTATGGTATTATGTTATTATGTTATGGTTTAATACTTGTTTAAGTATTAATAAGTATCAGCTCAGTGTAGCTAATTATTAGCTAGGACATTATTTATGCTAATACGTAAAATTATAAATAAAGTTTCAGTCTTTTAGCCATCCTGGTGTCTGTTTTATTTACTGGATCTGGGGATATCAGTTTGCTCTTCCACTGTCATGTCAAATGTAAAAGAAAGGAAAACTGCTGTAATCAAACAGTTAGAAAAAAATTAAATAATTGTATCAAAACATTTAGTGGCATAATTTCTTTGTTTGATTAGTGGACAGGCTATAAAAAGTGGAAGGTTATCATATTTTCTTGGTTAGTTCCATATAGTGTTGGGAAAGGTTAGATACTATTAAAATACAGACATCACCAAGTCCTACGTTTTAACAAGTGGTATAGGAATGCATAGGAAAAAAAATGGTTCCAATACTGAGTAGTGTGAAATATTCTGAATAGAAGAAAATGCAGAAATAAGATGGGGTTAAGTTCTGAACCCAAAAAATAATATTTTTAATACTGTAAATAGTGTATTTCCAACAGTAGAATTAATGATGTGCCACAATAAAAAAAACTTGTTGAACATTACTATATCCAGTTGCATACAGTCACTCCAAAAATCCTATGAAAACATTATAAAAAACACTATTTATTAAGCATATTTTTGTTAAAAAAATCACCAAATATGAGCATTCAAGAAAAAAAAAAACTGTAAACACCAATCAATTGATGTTCTGTCTAGCCACCCAGCAGACAAATACTGGGGATTATTCTGTCATGTAAATATATCTAAAAGGAATTTTCACTCATATGGTCATGATGCCTCATATTAGTTTGATGTAAATTACTTGCTTTTTTTGTTTGATACCCAACACTGAGTCCTTTCAGAACTCAATTATATTCTTAATTAGCCACTTGCAACTTGGTAAATGTATGCCAAGGTACAGCCTGTCGATTTCCTGTTGAGTTCACACTGGGTTTCTCATAGGATCATCTGCTTCCAGAGCTTTTTACACAGAAAGGGATAGAGCCCCACATGCCAAGGGTATAATTTAGTTGCCAAGATGATTTTAGTGGTATTTTAGGTCATAGTAAGACAAATTCATCCATCCTGCTAACAGTCTAGTTTTCAGGATATTGTCCTGCCTACCCAGGCAATTTAATTAACTTTACAATCATTATAAAATATACAACTGTGATATTTGCTGAGAATTTGTAACTCCAATAGAAGAAAATAGAATTCCGGGATGCCTTGAGAACTGGACTTAAAGAATGCTGATTTAGGTGATTATTCAGATTGGCTCTTATTATAGAAATCCTTGAGTGACCCAATATGGCTCAGAAGAGACTGAGCATTTGAGCCAAATATAATGTTGGTCCCAATTGTTATAGAAGATCAGGTTTCCCAATAGAAAATGAAATTTTGTGTTTGTCGAGGAATGTTTGACGATTCCAAGACGTATCTATTATTCATAGTATACAGTATCCTTTGAATGGTTTCCATCTACATTAATTATTCTTCCCTCACCGCCAAGTTAGAAGAAATTTGTTTTCCAAGAACAGTCAATGATTTGGGTGGAGAAGCATTTGGATTGTCCGTGTATTGATAAAAAAATAAATTGCATTTTTTTTCTCTGCCGACTGCACATGCTACTGTAATTTGTAGCTATCTGCAGATGTGATTTGTCAGCCTACACAAATTACAAGACCATTTGTCTTAAAATGTGGAAAATCGTATTTTTTTTCTCTCTTAGAGGAAATGTTTGTCTTGTCTCAACAAACAAAGAATGTCCTTTTCATATAATAATCTGTAACAATTCAGGATGACTTGCTTCTCTTCCTTGCCAATTTTTTCTTGACCAGATATTTGCATTGCTTCTGTTTCTAGTTAGTGTACGCTTGCATGCACTATATCAAAATAAGCTTAAAACGATGCTAGGGTCATTTAAGGAGAAAAAACGTTCGTCAGAAGAAAAAAAAAGTTGAACTCGGTACAACAAAGGATTTAAGCTGATTCTGGGGGAATATTACTGCATTTAATATGAAATGCTGCCTGCCCTGTCCACGCATTTTACAACCTAGCAAGAACATGCTTTGTTTCACTGTTTGCTGACAGAAAACTACACTCGCCTATCATAGCACTTTCCTAACTTCAAGACATTCCCTGAAGGAAGAGTTAAAATGTAAATTTTAGTTCAGATGTCATAAGAGACTCATAGTTTTTTTCTGCTACATGTGGACAGGCAGTTTATTCACAAAGCTCAACCCCTCAGTCTGCAGCTAACATTTGTCAGCTGTTTCTGACTCACTGCTCCAGGTATGTGCACTGCTGTAATATCTACTGTCTTGAAAGCTCTCAATATTTGCTTTTAAATTTACACATGCATTATGAAACTATTTAATCTGTCATATCCCTTAATTTGCTAATTTAAAAAAAAAATTGTCCTGATGTTTTATATGTCAGTAACATGCCATATATTATTTTTACACAGTTTAACACGTGTGCCACGACTGACTGAAGAAAGCAACTATATTTAGAATTATTTTAATATTTTAAAATGCATTGTGTTGTTTTTATTGTGTAGATTTTGTATATTTATATGTTGATGCAAAGATAGATGTGCATGTGTATTGTTTGTGCGTGTCAAAATTTACTTAATGGATTATTTTTTATGTATTATTTACAAGCTAGTGATGGCAGAAGGAAAGTGAAGTCAAAGCATTTACATTTAGATACACACATATTTAGGCACATATATATTTAATTTAATACATAGTGTGTTGACCTGCATTGATGTCTCTGCACAAATAAACCACTAATATTATTAATTTTAAACCCCTTTCTCCTTTCTTACATATATTTGTATTTGTTTGTATTTTTTTCTATACCTCATTGAGCACCAAGGCAAGCTAGCTGACAGTTCAGAATGTTCAATGCTACCTTCACTACAAACATATATATGTATATACATAGAATTCCATGATTCCTCAGCACATACACATACATACTCAGGTGCTTTCACCAGACTTACATTTTGATAACCAGAGAAAAGTTGATTATTTGCTCACTAACTAGTGCATTTAAGGAATTTATGAATGCTGAAGAAAATAATGTTTTATATAAGGAATATAAATCCAACTGTATGTGTCATCTTTTCTTTGGTTATCTAAATCTTTGTGTAATCATTATCTCCCTATCTCACAAGACTTGTGACTACAACTCCTTTGTAATGGATTGTTGATATATAGACAAACTTACATAGAGAGATGGATAGACAGACAGGCAGATGACAGAACACATCCTCTTCATGTTACTGGATTATGACATTTAATATGACAATTATGTAATGTATAAAAGTTAGCCTTCTATGATTCAGCCTTCTAACGATTCAGTTTTCTGGAAAGTAAAATAATATGTCATTCTATATTGTGAAGATATTGCATTGGAGACATTTATTAATTTCGACTTTGAACACAGGCCCAACGATTGGTAGCTCGCCAGCTAAGCAGACTGTAGAGATGACATCTTTGCACATCCATCCATACCTCACTGGTTTGCTCCTGTGGATTATACAATTATCAGGTTCTTTTGCCCTGGCCGATGCTACTGACCTGCTCCATCCTTCCAACAGCTCTGACAATGATCTCATGCTTGGCATTGGGATTCCTAGACACAGAAGAAAACGTTATATTTCAGCAAGAGACCTGAGTGCACTACTGGACTACCATAATCAAGTGAGATCAAAGGTATCTCCTCCCGCTGCTAATATGGAATATATGGTAAGTGTGAGTTTGAATATGAGGTACCCTATATAAAATAAAATATAAACAAGAACTTGTACCCAGAAAGTTTTTTTTTATCATTTCCAAATATGTAAGGGAGATGTCATTATCACCTAACCTAGTGGTACTTGATTTATTATATTGGGAGAATTTAACATTTTAGGGCCAAAAAGTAAAAACATTTTTTAAGTGGTTAATTGATAGTGGTAATTGCTAAATGAATGCCATGATAGCAAATTTGATAAAAACAAATCATGATTGGATTTTTTTTAAACTATGGTATTTTGGCATAAATTAACACATCATTCAACCTGTCATTTATATTGTCATGTAGCCAATTATTAACCTCAATAAAAGTTAGGGAATTCCTGTGTATGAACATGTATATACTGCTACATTTAATATCTATCATAACAGAAACATAGAAACATAGAATGTGTCTTCCCAATTTTCTAAATACTTTTATTAGTCCATAGTTCAGTATCTTATATCAAGGATAGCCTTGTGCCTATCCCATGCATTCTTAAACTCCTTGACTGTGTTTACCTCTACCACTTCCGCTTGAAGGCTATTCCATACATCCACTACCCTCTCAGTAAAGTAATAGTTCCTGATATTACTTTAAAATTGTTGCCCCTCTAATTTAAGACTATGTCCTCTAGTTGTGGTAGTTGTTCTTCTTTTGAATATACTCTCTTCCTTTACTGTGTTGATTCCCTTTATGTATTTAAATGTTTCCATCATATCCCCCCTGTTATGTCTATCCTCCAAGCTATACATGTTAAGATGCTTTAACCTTTCCTGTTAAGTTTTATTTGTCAACCTATGAACCAGTTAAGTAGTCCTTCTTTGAACTCTCTCCAAAGTATCAATATCCTTCTGGATATACAGTCTCCAGTACTTCGTACAATACTACAAGTGAGGTCTCACCAGTGCTCTATACAATGGCATGACTACTTCCCTCTTTTTACTGCTAATACCTCTCCCTATGCAACCAAGCATTCTGCTACAATGCCTACCTACCTTTAGGTCCTCTGAAATTATTACTCCTAAATCCCTTTCCTCAGATGTTGAGGTTAGGACTGTACCAAATATTGTATATTCTGCTTTTGGGTTTTTACAACCAAGGTGCATAATCTTGCAAGTGTCAACATTAAATGTCAGTTGCCACAGCTCTGACCATTTTTCTAGTTTAGCTAAATCATTTGCCATTTGGCACATGAACATCAACTCTGCTGCAAATCTTTGTATCATCAACAAAAAGACAAACTTTGCCAACAAGACCTTTTGCAATATCACCAATAAAAATATTAAAGAGAATGGGTCCAAGTACAGATCCTTGAGGTACCCCACTAGTAACAAGACCTTGCATCGAAAATACTCAATTGACTACAACCCTCTGTTGCATGTTACTCAGCCATTGTATAATCCATTCAACAATATTGAAATCTAAACTTAAAGATTGCAATTTATTGAAATGCCATCTATGTGCACCAGTGTCAAACGCCTTACTGAAATCTGGGTAAGCAATGTCTTCTGCACCACCCTGATCAATAAGATTAGTTTGGCATGATCTCCCTGAAGTAAATCCATGTTGTCTCTGATCTTGAAATCCATGCAATTTTACATGTCCAACAATCATATTCTTTAACAAGCTTTCCATTATTTTCCCCACTACTGAAGTAAGACTTACTGGTCTATAGTTGCCCGCCTCCTTCCTACTACCTTTCTTGTGAATGGGCACAACATTTGCTAATTTCCAATCTTCTGGGACTACTCCCGTTAACAATGATTTGTTAAATAAATTGGTTAACGGTTTTGGTAGTACACCACTAAGTTCTTTTAATGACTTTGGATGGATCCCAACTTATTTGTCTTTACTGAAGACAGCTGAAGTAAAAAATCTTCCTCTGTTAATTTACA
This sequence comes from Pelodytes ibericus, assembly GCA_036172795.1. NCBI lineage: Eukaryota > Metazoa > Chordata > Amphibia > Anura > Pelodytidae > Pelodytes > Pelodytes ibericus. Next base: position 147,505,944 of record CM069862.1, read on the forward strand.
TACATCAAAAGACTCATTTTGATTAAAATTGTCACATGGACCTCAGACCATAGTCACATTATACTACCACTGCAATACACCCCCACTGTCCACCAATATACAAGCTTTGTCCACACATTATTTTTAGTATAGTGGTCATCACTGGATCCGTCACCCTGTGATATATAATAACATAGTAACATAGTAATTTAGGTTGAAAAAAGACACAAGTCCATAAAGTTCAACCCTTCTACCTATCATTTCAGCGTTTTGATCCAAAAGAAGGCAAAAAAAACCCTAAGGAAGCTTTTTCGAATGTTGCCTCCTAGGGGGAAAAAAATTCCTTCTTGACTCCAAAAGGGCAATCAGATTTCTCCTTGGATCAAAAAGCTCTATTATTAATGCTCATTCTATTATTAATACCCCTGTATGTTCTGCTTTTCTAAAAAAAACATCCAGACCATTTTTAAATGCATCTATTGTGGTTGATAGCACTACCTCTCTTGGCAGTGAGTTCCATAATTTTATTGTCCTTACCGTAAAGAATCCCTTCCTTTGCTGCCTATGAAATCTTTGCTCTTCCAGTCTCAGGGGGTGACCTCTTGTTCTTTGTACATTTCTATTAATGAACAGGTCCCTGGAGAGCTCCTTATATTGGCCCTGCACATATTTATATAATGTTATCATATCCCCTCTAAGACGCCTTTTTTCTAAAGTAAATAAATGCAATTTTTTTAGTCTCTATTCATAACTAAGATCCTCCAATCCCCTTATTAATTTTGTAGCTCTCCTTTGCACTTTTTCTAGTTCCTTAATATCCTTTTTAAGGACTGGTGCCCAGAATTGTACTGCATATTCAAGGTGAGTTCTTACCATTGATTTGTAAAGAGGCAAGATGATGTCCTCCTCCCGTGAATCTATACCTCGTTTTATACATGCAAATATCTTATTGGCCCTTGCAGCTGCTGACTGGCATTGGGCACTGTTGCCAAGTTTGTTATCTACAATGATTCCTAAATCCTTTTCGTTAGAAGTTTTTCCCAAGGAAATACCATTTAACGTATATGTTGCTTTGTTATTATTTTTCCCATAATGCATAACTTTACATTTGTCTATATTGAACCTCATTTGCCACTTTCTTGCCCAGTTCCCTACTCTGTCCAAATCTTCCTGTAAAGAAAAAACATCAAGATTAGTCTTTATTACCTTACCTAATTTTGTGTCATCAGCAAACACTGAGATATGGCACTCAGCACAACGTGGGAGATCATTTATAAACAGATTAAAAAGAAGAGGTCCCAAAACAGACTCCTGAGGTACTCCGCTCAATACCCTTGTCCAATTTGAGGATTTTCCATTTACAACAACCCTTTGTGTTCTATCTTTTAGCCAATTTTCAATCCAAATACATACATTTGCCCCCAATCCTATTTCTCTCAATTTGTAGAGTAACCTTTTGTGTGGAACTGTATCAAATGCTTTAGCAAAATCCAAATAGATCACATCAACTGCCACACCTAGATCTATATTTTTACTGACCTCTTCATAGAATGTTATTAAGTTTGTTTGACAAGACCTGTCTTTCACAAAACCATGTTGACTTTTACTAATTATATTCTGATTCAAGATGTATTCTTGAGTGTACACCTTTAGCAATTCTTCAAATAATTTCCCCACTACAGATGTCAAGCTCACTGGCCTATAATTACCAGGCAGAGATTTTGATCTCTTTTTAAATATTGGAATGACATCCGCCTTTCGCCAGTCTGTTGGCACTATACCTGAACTGAACGAATCCCTAAAGATCATAAATATTGGTCTGGACAGAATTATGCTTAACTCTCTAAGGACCCTTGGGTGTATACCATCTGGCCCTGGGGCCTTGTCTATCTTAACAGAGTTTAATTGCATAAACACTTTTTCCTGTGTCAGCCAATCCCATGTTTGTGGTGACTGTTCCGTAACTTCCGGTAGCAGGGGCTCATCCATCTGTTCTTCCTTAGTATAAACAGAAGAAAAAAAAGTATTTAAAATGTCTGCTTTTTCTCTGTCCTCACTTACCAAATTTCCCATTTGGGATAACAAGGGCCCAACATTTTCCCTCTTTAGCTTTTTTCCATTTATATACTTATAAAAAATGTTGGGGTTAATTTTACTCTCCTTAGCAATCCTCTTCTCGCTTTCCAATTTAGCTATTTTAATTGCCTTTTTGCAGGCTTTGTTGGCATCTTTGTATTTTATAAATGATAATGTTGATCCCTTGCTTTTATAATGTTTGAATGCCATTTTCTTGTTTTGCATTTCCTGTTTCACGGTACAGGTAAGCCACATTGGTTTTGATTTGTGTCTTTTGTATTTGTTTCCCAAAGGTATATATTGGGATGTGTACTTTTGTAATGTGTGCTTAAAGGCATTCCACTTGTCTTCTGTGTTTAGTCCAAAAAACAATCGTTCCCAGTCTAAATGTTCCATTGAAGCCCTTAGTCCATCAAAGTTGGCCCTTCTAAAATTAAGTGTTTTGGTGGCGTAGTTACCAATTTGCTTTTTTGCATTAATCTCAAACGAAACCATGTTATGGTCACTATTGCTCAAGTGTTCTCTTACTTTGATGTTTGAGATAAGCTGCTCATTGTTTGTTATTACTAAATCCAGACAGGCATCCATTCTAGTTGGGGTGTCTACTAATTGTGCCATAAATGTGTTATTAAGCAGGTTCAGAAACTTGCTGCCCTTAGCGGAACTAGTTGTGCCACAATTCCAATCTATATCTGGGTAATTAAAATCTCCCATGATTAGAACTTCATTCAGATTTGCAGCCTTTTCAATTTGTAATAAAAGCTGATCTTCTCCATCAATGCTAATATTTGGTGGCTTGTAGCATACACCTACAAGTAATGTGCGATTCTTTTTAGTGTCTAAGCTAATCTCCACCCACAGTGTCTCCACATCAGTTCCAGTTACGTCATGCACACCTTCCTTAATACTGGGCTTTAGTTTAGGATTTACATATAGACATATCCCTCCCCCTTTTCTATTTACTCTGTCCTTTCTAAAAAGTGAGTAGCCTTGTAAATTAACTGACCAGTCGTGGGTCTCATCCCACCACGGTTCCGTGATTCCGATTAAATCATACTGTTCAGCACTTACCAGTATCTCCAGCTCACCCATTTTGTTTGTCAAGCTTCTTGCATTTGCTAAAAGACATTTGAGATTACTACCCATTTTCTGTTTAGTTGACAAACACGTAATGCCCGCAGGTTTAATTGTATGTACCTCCCTATGATCTATGTTAACCCCACCAGCGCTTTCCTCCTCCTTTGCCATAGCTATACCCACCTTCCAATCTACTCTAGCTGCCATTGCTTCATTTTGATCTTGACCCTCCCCCTCAGAGCTTAGTTTAAAAGCTCATCTAACCCTCTAGCCATCCTCGCCCCTAATACCGCAGCCCCCTCATCATTGAGGTGCAGCCCATCCCGTCCAAAGAGTCTGTAGCCGACTGCAAAGTCTGCCCAGTGCTCTAAGAACCCAAATCCCTCTTGCTTGCACCACCTTCGCAACCACGCATTAATCTCCCTAAGCTCCCGCTGTCTCCCTGACGTAGCGCGTGGCACTGGTAATATTTCAGAGAATATTACCTTGGAGGTCCTTTCCTTTAGCTTCTTTCCTAGTTCCCTAAAATCATTTTTAAGGACCCCCCACCTACCATTTACTTTGTCATTAGTACCAATGTGTACTATGACCGCTGGATCATGCCCAGCCCCTCCCAATAATCTGCCTACCCGGTCCGCAACATGCTGAACCCGAGCACCCGGGAGACAACATACAGTTCGGCATTCAGGGTCCTGGCGACAGATTACCCTATCTACCTTCCTAATAATAGAATCCCCTACCACCACAACCTGTCTAGCCTTCCTAGTGTCCTGGCTCCCAACTGTGCTGGAGAGGCTACTCACCTGGCTGCTAGGAGAGTCCGCCTGCCCCAGAAATGCCTCTTCTGAGCTAATCCCCCCAGCATCCTCACACAAGCTGGCAAACATGTTGGGGTGAACCAGCTCAGAACAAGCCTCCCTAGCTCTCCGACCCCTACTGCCCCTTACACAACTAACCCAGCTCTCTGCCCTAGAAACCTCTTCCCCTCCATCATCACCCTCCTCTACACTGGCCCCAGCCAATGCCTGCTCCGTGAGCAGTAAACTCCGCTCCATGTTGCTTATGTCCCTAAGTGTTGCCAGTTGCCTCTTTAGATCTAATATTATATTTTCCAAAGCAGCAACCTGCTCACATAATGTTTTATATTATGTTATAAATATTACTATAATATGTAATATGTATTCTATATATTGATTTATAGATTTTTATTATTTATTTCATTTAAATGGACAATTTTATTTTGTAACTTGAACTTTTCAAGAGGATTTCAGGGCTATTTTGAATGTTTATGGCTACCGAAAAGACTTCCCATTATTTCCTATGGGGTTTTGAGGCTACCAATTTGGTTCAGCTGAAATTGGCCAAATTCGGAGGCTGAAAATTTTGGTCGGCTATTTTTCTCTGTATTCAGATGCATTTCAGTGATAGCTGAATGGCCCAATTTAAAGTGCCATTCGGATCACCAAAATGATCTGACTTACTGTGAGATTCGGGGGTCCAGTTCTTGCAAGGAAAATCAGAGCTACCTGAATCAAGCCCTTCATTTTTGGGAAAGTTCCTAAAGTAGTGTAACATCATGGAACCAGATACTCTAGAATTGCTCTTTTTAAGGAACCCCTCATTATCTACTCCTTGTGCTGAAGGGAAGAATGCTGAAATTGTGCAACATTTAATAGTTTTAATTAAAGTTTTTTAAATTATCTTTCCATCATGTTTCTGTGATGTTTCAGTTAGAAGACATCATTAGTTATGTGTAGGTAAAAAAAAAAGTGTCCTACTTTTAATATGAGATTTTAATCTTAGGTTACTTTTCATCAATGAACAAAAATTGTATCTTTATTACACCTATGTATGACAGTACAAAATAAGTCATGCAAATGCCCTCTTTTTCTCTCTCTTTAACCCCTTAGTGACAAGACATTTTCATCTTGACTTTCCCTTGGTGACAATGGCTGTTTTGACATTAATGGGGTGTTTGTGTTTAGCTAAATTTTCTTCTTTCTCACAGACTGTACCCACACAAATGATATGTTGTTTTTATCATCATAAGAAGGGCTTTCATTAGATACCATTGTGTTAAGTATATCTTATAATTTACTACAAAAAAATCATAAAATATGATGACACATTTTAGAAAAAACACTTTTTCTAACTTTGACCTGCATGTTTCCATATTTTTCAGTATTTTTTTGCGAGTTATGGGGCAAAAACCAAAAATAGTGTATTTAGTTTTTTTCCTATATTGACCTTTTGACCCCAACCCGAACCCAAAATGTAACCCTAACACTAAATTTAATCCCAACTCTAATCCTTATTATATCCCTTAATATGTTTTAATTTTAATTTAATTTTAACCCTATCCCTTATGCTAAAAATTATTTAATTTTAACCCTATAGGCTATTCTAACTATATAACCAGTTTTTAATTAATTAAATATTTATTTTAAAAAAATTCCATTGCTATGCTACTTAACTTTCACTTCCAAAGCTCAGACCGGCAGAGGGCTTAGCCATATTGACGGAGCAGCATGCTCCGTGGGGCGATCGTTGGTGCTCCAGAATAGAAATTTCGGTGCTGGCTATTGCTTCGACATCGTCGAAACCGTTAAAGCGGTTTTCGCGATCGTTGATCGCAAAAAACGCTTGATTCACCGCAGGACATGCCAGGCACGTCCTTTGTCGTTAAGGGAGTTTCTCCCAGGACGTGCCTGACACGTCGTTTGTTGCGAAGGGGTTAATAACCATAGATCTTCTTGTAGTTTCCTGATTGGACAGCTCCAGGCTTATCATATTATTAGATTTTCACTTTAAATGGTGATCCAAGAAAAATTCTAGCACCTTACAGTGACCAATATCATATTAATTCAAATATACTGTTGCAAAGAACCAGGATTCTTAAAAATCCTTTAGTATTTTTCTTTGGAAATACCCTTAAAGGTCACAGCTGGAAATGTTTCTTTCCCTTTTGCATAGATCAGATAAGTAATTCCAGGATGGAAGGTCTTTGAGCATGGTTAAAGAGAGACATGCAGGAGCATGTTTAAAGAGAGACAAGCCACATTTCGATGAACGCACTTGACTTATGACTAGAAACACGAGGGTAGCTGTATAGTAGTGTATGCTGAACTGAAGGTATGGACTCATATAGGGGTAGAAAGGTGAGACACGAATATTATAGACAGGTACACAAGGTATTATTGGTTGGGCACATGAAGGAAAAAAGCTGTAATCTACAGTGTCAAAAAACAAACAGCCCAGTGCTTTCACAACCGGGCTCAAATAGCCTGCCACAGGGTGACCACAACCACCCAAGGGGTGCACATCCAGGTTTCAGTTTTATCACATATAGCAAAATCCAGTCCAGGTAAAGATAGACATAGGCCTTCCTCTACAACAGTGGTTTCCACCCCAGACCTCACAACCACCCTTCCCCCCCACCCCCTTAACAGTCCAGGATTTAGTGATTACCCATCTGTGTTCGAATCAAAATGTTTTTGTTTTTTTCATTTATTGTACAAAACGTATAAATAATGCATAAATATTTCCATCTAAATCGTACAGTTAAATTTGTGTAATATACAACTGATACGTCGTGTTGCTTCGTGATTATATGAGGGAAGTAAAAAACAAGAATAATATTTCTTACAGGGGTGAGAGTGTACAAAACTTATAAACAGACAAATAGATACTTCCTTCTAAATCATACAGTTAAATTTGTGTAATATATCGTATTGCTTCATGGTTAAATAAGGGAAGTAAAAAAACAAGAATAATATTTCTTACGGGGGTGACATACTATCAGACCCACCTACAACATTCATACTCTCTACCATTCATTCTTCAAATGAGTTACTGTCTGGGGAGGAGTTAACGCCATAGGAGTACACGGGAGGGGATTTTTAATACACAATTTGGTAATCCCTAAATCCTGGACTGTTCGGAACCACTCCTCTACAGGAATATTGCTTCCGGCTTGTGAGATAAAGCATAGGTGTTAACACCCTAGTGGGCCCTGGGCAAATTCTTTAGCAGTGGGCCCCCCTTGACCCAATTTTTCTAACGTTGCATTATAAAAAACTATGTAAATGTAAACGTTTTCATGTCACATTCAACTATTTGTACATGTAATAAAAATGTTATTGAATAATTGCATTTCTTCTTTTTATTCCCTTTTTCTCCACCCATATTTCACCTAAAGGACTTAAAACATCCCCATACAGTACCCACAGCACTTACCATGTACATATATTGCACCCACAGCACTTAGCTTACAATCAAATTGCACCAACACAATTTGGCATGCCACTGTATCAATTTTCCCCACAGAACATACCACAGTGTCTCACAAAACTGCCCCTGCAGAACAAGCCACAGTGTCACTTTCCCCCATAGAACATGTTATTTTGCCCCACAGTACATGCCACAGCATCACTTTGCCAATTAAAATAAGCTACTGTCAGGTACCAATTAACATGCCACAGTCACTGTGTCATTAACATATGCAACAGTCTGTTTGCCTATTAAAATATGCCACACCTTGCCCATATATATGCCAGTGTTATTTTGCCATTAATATGCCACAACCATTTTGCCATTAATTTGCCAGTGTTGTTATTCCATTAATATGCCACAGCCAATTTGCCCATTAGTATGCCAGTATTACTTTTGCCATTAATATGCCAGTATTACTTTTGCCATTAATATGCCAGTGTTATTTTGCCATTAATAAGCCACAGCCAATTTGCCCAATAATATGCCAGTATTATTTTGCCATTTAATATGCCACAGCCAATTTGCCCAATAATATGCCAGTATTATGTTGCCATTTAATAAGGCACAGACAATTTGCCCAATAATATGCCCTCCTTCTCCCCCTTCCACGGTACTCACCTCTTGGCTGCTCCATGTCCCCAGTCCTCTTCACCGTGCAGTCTTGCCTCTACTATCACACTGTAATATCCGTTGCCAATGATTTTTTTTTGCCAAGAAAAAAAAAAGTTGAGCAGTGATTCTCTGCGGGAATGTCGACATCATGGGTGTCACCCCCGCTGGGTGACACCGGTGGCCAGCGGGGGCCCCCTTAACCAGTGGGCCCTGGGCAAGTGCCCAATTTACCCATTGGTTAAAGCTGCCCTGGGTGGAGTGGCCAGGATACTGCAAGACAGGGCAATTCGAAGCCAATGGAATAGAGCACAGGGCCATAAGTAAGCATAAATACAGGAAAGGGTCTAGGACTGGGGAACACAAAAGACAAATATTCTAGAGCTAGAAGCAGAAGCTATAGTAGATGGTAAATAGGAGTGTTTGAGTTGAACATGATGACCAATAAATGGTTGTCACCATGTTATGGTACCCTGCAATTGGCAAGTCCTAACCAGTAACCCTGCATAAAACAAACTAACTAACTGTAAACTAAAGTAGTGGAACAAGAAAGACAAGGTGCTTACCTGCAGCTGGAAATCACACACTGGCACAAACAGAGGGGCATTTCATGGCAGGTTAAATAAGTCAGGGATAAAATAGAGATATTTCGAGTGCTGATCTGAAGAAATTTAAATCAAGACTATGTGTAGCAGCATGGTAATGAACAAACAGGAGGGTGCCACTAAATAAAAGTTAAAATGTGGGCAATACATTAAAAACAAAATACAAATTCTGGCCAGTATGCATCAGGAATAACCACCATTACAATAGTTATGTTTGTTACTTATAAGGTGTGTATCTCTATTACTATATTTTCTAACCTGTGAGTGCTTATTAGAGTGCCCATTTAAGATCCAGCTGTACATTGTGTCAGATGCCTCATGTGGTCATATGTGGAATTACAAAACAAATCTGGTCCTTGCGACCACAAGGGGAATTCCCTTAGCTTATTTATGCATTTTATGTTTTGTATACATGAAATGCATTTATTTTTCTGTCTAAAAAACGTACAGTTCTTGACAACGACATCTTCGGATCTCTGGGCCCTATAAAAAGGCCTTTCATTATCCCCCCAACAAAGACAGACACAGTTATAAGTGGGGATAAAAGGAAACAGCTTGTTTAATAATAAATTGTAAGACATATAAAGTCATTGCCCACCCATACCACAACCCTTCCCCTGTTTATACAATGTATTTAAGGATATGACTAATATATAAAATTAACATAAAATAACATATTCACATAACATTAAGTGCAATACCTGAATTAACATTTATAGAGGCATGCCAAGATGCCCCTATAACCCCGGCCAGCTCTATCCCACCAACCATGACACGACCACCAGCCTAGGTTCCTGATCACATCCTTCCTAGAACCTAAAGATGATCCTTCACCCCCCATTACCTCCTAACTAGTGTTGAGCGAACCCGAACCGCACTGTTCGGGTTCGTACCGAACATTACGGTTTTTGGACCCCGGACCCGAACACGGACATTTCACTGTATGTTCGGGTTGGAGTTCAGGGTTCGACGATTTAATGGCACATTTTGAAAGGTTGCAGGGCAGCCAATCAACAAGCGTTTAATTTGTTTGCCCTTAGAAGCCATCACAGCCATGCCTACTAATGGCATGGCTGTGATTGGCCAGTGCAGCATAAGACAAGGTTTTTATCAGAGCAAATGCTCTGAAAAATACCCATCGTCTTACATTCGAGGTCGTCTTATAATCTGACCTCAAATCGAGGTCAGACTATAAGACTGGGATCCAGGTCCCCTGCAGAGCTGCAGGGGACCTGGATCCCCCTCTTTAACAGCAGTGGAATGTCTGCGCGATGAGTGCAGACCTCCCCTGCTGCCACCCGGCACGACCTCCGGGACTTCTATGATGAAGCCGGGTCCTTCCGGCTTCATCATAAAAGTCCCGGCGGTCGTGCCGGGCGGCAGCAGGGGAGGCCTGCACTCATCGCGCAGACATCCTCCGCTGCCCCGCCAGCCACCAGGAGAATCGGGCAGACATCCTCCATGCTGCCCTACACTTCCCTCTCTTATGATGGACCAGCTGTCCGTCATAATAGACGGAGGTGTCGGGCAGCATAGAAACATAGAAACATAGAATGTGTCGGCAGATAAGAACCATTCGGTCCATCTAGTCTGCCCAATTTTTTTTTAGTACTTTTATTAGTCCCCCGTTCCCGGTCTTATAGCTAGGATAGCCTTGTGTCTATCCCACGCATGCTTAAAATCCTTGACTGTGTTTACCTCTACCACTTCTGCTGGCAGGCTATTCCATACATCCACTACCCTCTCAGTAAAGTAATACTTCCTGATATTACTTTTAAATTGTTGCCCCTCTAATTTAAGACTATGTCCTCTAGTTGTGGTAGTTTTTCTTCTTTTAAATATACTCTCTTCCTTTACTGTGTTGATTCCCTTTATGTATTTAAATGTTTCTATCATACCCCCCTGTTACGTCTTTCCTCCAAGCTATACATGTTATCGTGCAGACATCCCCCGGCTGGCCCCACTAGTCACCAGGGAAATAAACAAGGTGAGGGGGAGGGAGTGGGGGGAGAACAACAGAGACAGGGGGGGAGGGGGGGAGACACACACAGACAAGGGGAGGGAGGGAAGGGGAGACACACACAGACAAGGGGAGGGAGGGGGAGACACATACATACAACGGGAGGGAGGGAGGGGGGAGACACACACAGACAAGGGGAGGGAGGGAGGGGGAGACACACATAGACAAAGGGAGGGAGGGGGGAGACACACAGATAAGGGGAGGGAGGGGGGAGACACAGACAAGGGGATGGATGGGGAAAAGAGAAAAGGGGAGGGGGGATAGAGAGAGACAAGGGGGGGATAGAGAGAGACAAGGGGGGATAGAGAGAGACAAGGGGAGGGGGGAAGACAGACAAGGGGAGGGGGGAAGAGACGAGGGAGGTGGAGAGAGAGAGAAGTTTGGGGGAGGGAGAGAGAGACAACGCTGGGGGGGGGAGAGAGACAGCTGGGGGAGGGGGAAAGAGGCCGCATTGGCACATAAAAGGAAATCAAAACAAGAAATGCATTTGTATAATATCAATTTTTTATTAAATATTAAAAAGCAATTTACATATATACAAGTTAAACTTTTTTTTCCTATAGGGTAGTCTTATTTTCAGGCTTTTAGTTTTTTTCCTAAAGGAATATACAAAGTTTGAAGGGTCGTCTTATAATCAGGGTCGTCTTATAATCAGGGTCGTCTTATAATCAAGCAAATACGGTATCAGCTGGAGTCACGTACACGCACATCACATGAGCTCTTCTTAGTGTAGGGAGAGGATGCTGCAGCTGTGAGGGACAGATTAAAAAAAATTCTGGTGTTGAATCTGCAAACTACAGCGATTATTCAAATTACAATGATTATTTTAGTGGGTGCTATACTACATATTTGTACCCTGCCCTGAGCCCAGTGCCACACATGACATGAATCCTATTCTGTTAGCTCAGTGGGCAACATCTAGGCATTTTTAAATACTGCAATTTGTTGGTGTTAAAGATTACATTTGCATCCTGCACTTCATATCTGAGAGTCAAATAGAACCGTCAAATACTGTGCTTACAGCGCACTTTGAAAAATTCGAATTGTTTTGGGTGCTAAATAGTACATTTGCGTCTTGCGGTGCACTTCATATCTGAGAGTCAAATAGAACAGTCCAATACTGTGCTTACAGCGCACTTTGAAAAATTCTAATTGTTTTGGGTGCTAAATAGTACATTTGCGTCTTGCGGTGCACTTCATATCTGAGAGTCAAATAGAACAGTCCAATACTATGCTTACAGCGCAAAATTATAATTGTTGTGCTAAATAGTACATTTACGTCTTGCGGTGCATTTTTTACAGTCCAATAAACAAAAAAAAAATACAAATAAAAAACAGTGTTGGCTACCTCCTCCTCCTCCAGCGCCGCTTCCACCTACACCGCCACGGTCACCGCCTCCTCAACCTATGGGTCACTTAGTATAAACTGAAAGAGAATACCCTGCACTCGAACCCTCTCTCAAATGGATAATTCTGTTAATCCTCTTTGCAGCCATGCTTTAGATTTAGATTTATGTTCTTCCAAAGCTAAAATCAAAGATTCCATCTAGTGCTATTATATGGCTCAGCTGTATTTGTAATTTGTATGTATTTTATGTTATTTCCTATCCACATTTGCTTGCAGGGCACTTGTCCTACTCTTACCCACATTTTACTTCCTTTTGCAGCCCTCTAGCCCTTTCCATGACTTTTTTAGAGGCATTTTAGTGGCCAAAAGTTCGTGTCCCCATGACTTCAATGGGGTTCGGGGTCAAGTTCGAGCACGGACCCGGACATTTTTTCGAAGTGTGGTCGAACCTGCCGAACCCGAACATCCATGTGTCCGCTCAACTCTACTCCTAACCCCTGCAGTGACAAAACAGAAAAAACATAACATGCTAAGAACAGGGAGGGAAGGATGGACAACTGTCACCTTGGCTGTTAGATTAAAATCTGACTTCATAAAATGGTGGGCCTATTTAAATAACCCCTCCCCCTTGTGACATCACACTTAACCCTTTCCTGGCCCAGCTCCTAGCCCTGTCAAGGCCCATTGCGTTTAGCTGCAACTACATGGGCATCAGTTTTACACTGAAAATAATTTCACTGGGGTCTTGAAATTCAATTAAACTCCTTAAGGGAGGCTTAGGGAGATATGGCTATTACACTTCATTTACAGTTTTAAGGCTATAGGAAGAACTACAACAAGAATACATATATTACACTTTATTTGCAGTTTTTACCAGAGGAGTAAATGTTGAGGATAAAACTGATCTGTTTCTTTTTGTCTACTTTACATTACGCAGTACTTTTCTATGAAAACAAATGTGCACGGTATATGGGACTGCCCCTTTAAAGCGGGAAGGCAGTAATCGCTTTAGCATCCTGCCCCAATATTTGAAACACATTTCTGCACATCAAAAAATGCATGCCAGTCTTTTAAATGTAAAGTTTTGAATATAGTACAGAGAATATTCTGGTGTATTCAAGCACTAATATTTATATATATATATATATATATATATATATATATATATATATATATATATATATATATGTATATATATATATATATATATATATATATGTATATATATATATATATATATATATATATATATATATATATATATATGCATTAATATTGTTCTATTGTATTAATGCATTGTATTTATAATTCAATCAGTAGCTAATAAATATGCTCAAACTAGCATAGTTGTGAAACTTCCAATTCACTTCATGATTTACCATTTCCCTGTACTGCTGTGGTTTAGCACATACTCATATAATGAGAAAAGCAGGATTTTATGTCTGGCCCTCATTTCTGTCCATCCACACCATGTGCGGTAAAATCTAGGTACTTGGCTACCATAATTCCTGGTACAAATGAGCAGTGCAAGCTATGATCTCCAACTCCCATACGTTGCTCCACATAGTAATGAATGATGGCACAAAATATGATGACATCTCCTTTACTTTTCATTGATTACTGCTGATAATAAGTTTGATTGTTTCCCACTGCACCACTTTTATTGCCTATCACTTCCACCACTCTGGAGGTATTGCTGTAATACCCCAATGGTGAGGCATTAAGCAGCACCAAAATTTGGAACGATCGCTGGCGCCATATTAGATGGCAGCATGGCCCTATAAAATGGTGCCGTCCTCTTTAAGATCAGAGATCATGTCCGTTGCATTTTGCAGTTGCTAAACTTACTCTAGAGCCAGTAAAATACATTGCACTAAATAAAAAAGGCTTAGATCTAGGGTAAGGGTTAGAAACTAGAGTTAGGGTTAGAGTTAGATAAGGGTTATTGCTAGGGTTGGGGTGATGATTAGGATTGGGGTCAACTGTCACTGTAGGAGAAAAAGACAAAACTTAGAGTTATTAGAGTTATAACTTCAAAAAACAAGAGAAAATGTTTTAAACACTGGGTATTTCTAAAATTAGGACAAATATTATAACTTATTTAACAGTTTTTTTTATTAGCATTTGTAGATGAGTAAAATATTAATATTAAGTTAGCTTTTATATTTTTTAAAATGTTAATCATATTTGTTTTTTTATAGTAAATTATATGATATAATCAAAATAATGGTATCTAAAAAAGCCATTCTTATCCAGAAAAAATAATATACAATTTGTGTGGATACCGTAATTGAGAAAGTGAAAAATGAAAGATAAACACAAACACTGCAGAAGTGTAAAAAAAAGTGTAAGTCTGCATTCTAAACTGTTCAACATTCTAAAGTGGTTGTGTCCTCAAGGGGATAAAGAGGTAATCATCTTTATGATACAGTTATAGCAGCACAACTAAAAATAATCATCCATGGATCTCTTACATGTGTTCAATTACAATGCCCTCTTTTTTTCTCCCGTAGAATTTAAGAAAATGATACTTTTGAGGTTTTCTATTATTTAGGAACGACGTGTATTTCCATTAATTAGACAAGGTTATTTAGAGGTTGTAATAGCTTTCTTGGTAAAGTAAGAAAAGATCTTGTTCCATTTGTGTTTCTAAAATGTCATAGGCTATTTCTGAGATGCCTATGTGGATTTTAAAATGGCATTTTAAATCTTAGCTCCTGACAATATATATTTGACCCGAATCACACAACTGAAATAATCATATTGTTCCTCATTACCCATTTTCCATACTCACTTTTCATACAACATTTTTTTTTTTACATTAGGATATTGGGCTTTATCCAATGACTTAAATTAATTTATATCAGTAAGTTGAATATCATAGGCTGCAATAGAAAATGTGAGTTAAATGATAACTCAGTTCAATGAATAGAGCCCGTTATCTGTATTTATACAATGTTTGTTCATTTGCAAACAGCAAAAATTGTATAACAATACATGGAATGTTAATATTGAAAATATTGAATAATAAGAAACAATATACTTAAATAAAATTTAACTTTCTGATGTTGGTGGGAACATAAATAATTTTTGGGAGAAGTGCCAAAATGTCAAAACCTTTAAATTTAAAAAAAAATTTTTTTCACATTTTGTTTGGAAGGTAGCATTTGATAAGTAGGTAAAAAAAAGCAAGCAATAGGAGATTTGCTTCCTGGGATTTGTGCTAGTAGGCATGTCCTATTGCCAATGGACATGTATTGGTTTTTCAGACTGTCCACAAAAAGAATAAGTTCTTGTTCATGAAATTGACAGTATCACAGATCATCCCCACAGACAAACACTTGTGGGAATAAAATTGCCCTAGCGCTGAGTTCAATGCTGTTTATTAATCAGTGATAATTTTAAGCAAAACATGACAGAAAGGTCATAGGTCAGGAAAAAATTCTCTTTAGTTCTAAAATGCTTGCATTGCTTACTCTTTAACTAAAATGTAATCCTGAATGTAAACATATGCAATACCGTTTGCATAGGTAAAAAAAGCACTGAGATATTTAACGTTTTAATACTATCTATACATTTACTAGAATCTGATATTCTGTAGCAGGAAATATGATTAATTGGTGCTGAGGTTCTAGGAGAGATATAATGGCCCGCCTCCTCCCTATAGATTATGGGCCCTGGCATTGAAATGTGTTCGGTTTTTGGTGGAGGTGGGTAAAGTGAGTTATGGCTTATGTGATATAACTATGTGTTTAATGTGATCATTTAGTCAGATTCTGTTTTGTATACTGGTTTATGTCCAATGCATAATTCTGAGAGCAGAGCCCTCTGAATGATTACAATGTGTCATTTTTTTTATTTGCATGATATTTACTTGTTTTTTTCTGCCTCATTAAAAGAAATGTATGACTCATGCTATAAGATTATTGGAATAGTCAAGGACAAGTGTCAAGCAGCTGTACTGCATTATATAATAATGGGGAAATAATGTCATAACTTAACACTCTTGTTCACTCATTGCATAATAATGGGAATATGGGGAGGTATACCATTGTTAAGTATGGACATGTACATAGCATTGTTACTATCAATTTAATGATGTATGATGCACCTCTACAAACCTTTCCACGATCACTGGTAGCACGGACACAGAAAAAAGGGGAAAAGGCACAGCGCCCAATGTAATATTTCATGATTGTATCTGGACCATCCGAACCTTCTATTGTTTCTCCACTGATGTTTGAAACTGAGCTTGTATAAATTAAATGATATAATCTAGAACCTCAAATTGTATTATAATGCAGGGCTTGACAAATTTAATTTGATTTTAGGAGCCAGAAATTTTTTTTAGGAGCCAGACAATCACGCAAACATAAACACAATTCATTAACACACACGTCTACTTCACATATATACAAACACACCTACTTTACATATACACATATATCCAAACATCTCACACACACACACAACTACTTTACATATACACATATATCCAAACGCCTCACACACACACAACTACTTTACATATACCCATATATACAAACACCTCACACACACCTACTTTACATATACACATATTTCCAAACTCCTCACACAAACCTACTTATATATACACAAATATACAAACACCTCACACACACCTACTTTACATATACACAAATATACAAACACCTCACACACACCTGCTTTACATATACACATATATCCAAACACCTCACACACACACCCAGCTACTTTACATATACACATATACACAAACACCTCACACACACCTACTTTACATATACCCATATACACAAACCCCTCACACACACCTACTTTACATATGCACAAATATCTAAACACCTCACACACACCTACTTTACAATACATACACACACATATCTACCTCACACAGTCTTTTCTTGGGGGTTTCTTCTTGGTGTGTCCCCCCTACCTGCTGCTTTACCTCACTGCAGGGGAGGGGGACATTCATGCTGCAGCTGAACTTGGTCGGCGTGCTGAGTGCCAGGATGTCACGTGACGACACCCGGCACTCAGACACGCGCTGCGCGAGGGGGCGGAGCTTGCAGTCTGTGCCATCGGCCATCGGCACAGACTTTACCCCCTCGCGCTGCAGAAAAATCGGATGGCAGCGGCAAGGGGACCATGAGGCTGACAGCACCCAGGCGCCAGGTCTAATTTCCTGGTCGCCATGGCGACCTGGCGCCTGGGGTTTGTCGAGCCCTGTTATAATGTTATGTGTAGCAACAAAATAATAGTAATCCAGTTCAATAGATAACAATAGTGAAAAGTATATGACAGTGTTAGGTTCCTTTCACCTGATGAAGTGTAATTCAGCTCAACATCTATAACTGTTTCTTCCAACCAATGATTTAAAGTAGATAACAATGTTAAATACATAAAGTGGTTTGTAAAATGTTAAAAAAAAAAACCACCACTACTCTAAAGAGCCTATTTTTTGAACAGTCTACCTGAAAAATTAGTCTTCCTCCTAGCCCTTTGCTTTCATATTTTACTGTCAGTACATGGAGCCTTTGGATGAAATGTGGGAGTATAATGACACCTAGTGGTTAGTTTGTTCACATGACAAGACATAGAGTAGGTTCCAGCAACCTGTTGCATGCTACATCAAATCAGTTGTATATAGTTACCGATACTTTTGAAACATATATTATTTAATTAATCAATTAATTATCTACATTCCATGAAAATCACATTCATAGCAACCTCATGGATTTTAATTGCTTGGCAGGCTATTTGGTTTGCTTCATAGCTCTATATCTAGCTGTAGGCAGGGACAATTTAATGCACAAGTGGTCCCTGGGCATAGATATCAATAATGCCCCCTCCCCTTCCTCGTAAGTAACAGACTATTACCCCTTCTTGTATTTCCTCTTTTCACCATTTCCTGTAAATGGAAACCTTAAGAGTTTCTCTCTCCATCCCCCCTAGCAGAGAGGGAGTTAAGAAGCATTTGTGACTTTTCTATCTCCTAAATCAGAGGATTTATTTATGGGTCTACCCAATATATATTGACCATGATTTCAGGATCAAATTGTCTGTCCGGGCCATTGTGGATCAGGTCAATTTTGCTATGAAAACCATGAGTCTCGGTTACCTAGTATGATCACAATATGACACAATCACCCCTGAACACGCACCAAATTCGGTTACCTAGTATGATCACAATATGACACAATCGCCCCTGAACACGCACCAAATTCGGTTACCTAGTATGATCACAATATGACACAATCACCCCTGAACACGCACCAAATTCTGGAAACATATACGAAATTCGGACAAATCAATTCTCCAGATTTTAGTTGGAGAATTTAATAGGAGAAGAATTAAAGTAAATATATTTTATACACAAATATATTCATAAACAATTATAATATATTCATGTTATCAATAACAAGAATATGTTTACATTAAGTATGTATAGATTTTTATAAATTTTTTTAGTTTATGTTAATTTATTTTATTTCATTAATATATCATGTTATTTTTCTTCATTATTATTTTTAATGATTATTTTTAGAGCTCTTCTTTTTTAATTATTTCTCAATAAAAAACACAAATTTTGAAAAGTCAAATTTTACCATGGATATTCATCCTAAAACACATGTATATGACTAATACATAACAATTATTCCTACCATTTTCCCTTTCAGAGGTGTTTTTTTCTCCTTTTTTCTATTTTTTTACAGATACTCAAAATGTTTTCTCTGTTATACACTCCAGTTGATGAAAAAAAGGAAGAGAGAAATTAAAACAAACAAATATTACCAACTTTCACCCATACATTCACACTCTTATTTATGTTTAGAGACATATCCTTCGGGAGAGTAGGATAATTTTTTTTAGCAGAGTTTGATACTGGCAGCCCAAACTCATGTCCACAACATTTTAATCATTAATATTCATTCATTTATTTTTTATTTTATTACCCTTCGGGCCATTTCAGAGAAATTTCGTGAGCACTTAGGCCATTTCGCCTATGGCCAAAGTCCTCCCACTGGCTTCTATGGGAGGAATTTGGCTACATTTGTAATACCCGAGAACCTCCTGAAATAGCCCTGAAATAAGCCGAGGTCCTCCCCATAGTAGTCTGTAAGGAGGACAAAGCTACTACTTTTGATGCATTTTAGATGATTTTGTGGAGGGAAATATCGGTGTGGGATTGCCTATGATTTCCAACATTGCATAGGTATTTATTTGGAAGGCACATCAGAAGTACCTGAGTAGCACTTTTTTTTTTCCTCTTGCCACCGATTTGAACTTTGAAGGAGCAATTTTTGATCTGAAAATTAATGAACATTGTGTCAACCCTTTTATATATTATGAGGATGATGACCACAGTGGGCACAGATCAGTGGTTTAAAGGGCACATATTAGTCAGAAATGGAGCTCTGAGAAAATGATGTGTAGATTCCTAAAACCTCATAAATCACAGTTTACAAAGGTTCTGGGATGTATTGTTTTGATATCAGTGTATGGTTTGTAGGCGTTATTCTTAAAGAATAGTGCAATATCCTACAATACACCGTTCAGGACTTGTATGACAACATTCCAACTAGGACTGAAGCTACTCTGACAGTATGTGCTCACTTCTTATTGGGTCCTTGATGTTAACATAGTCTTAAGTGTTTCTGTTGATTGGTCCCCCATGGACGTGTAACTATGCATTACTGTACCTTTAACAAGCAACAAGTCTTATCTAATTTTCATTGTAACAAAGGAGAAGCCGCACCCATCTGCCAGGTGAGGCTTTTTGTGTTAAGTTGGTAATCACAATGTCATGCAGTGCTGTCAAAGGACAGGTATTTCGAGAGACTGACATGCTGTCCTTCAGGATTTATACAAAATTCACCATGAAAAATGCCTACAAACCAATATGGATGTGAAAATTGGGGCAAAGTGCTCCAAAGAGTGAAAGGGAGAGTTCATGGTTTAACCACCTCCATGGGCCTACAGTTTAATATTTTTCCCACTATGAGGAATAGAGGTAAATAACACCTACTTGATGAAAAATTTAAATATAAATAACAAAGCTTTCAGGAAGAATATTAATTACAAAGTTTTAGGGGGCTAGGCTACGACAGTACTTTTATACTGAAACACAATCTGAAATAGTGTGGGGTATGAATGGTGATGATGTGACCACACGTTCATGAGTCGCTGAGTGGGAGGAGATTGGGAGGACTGTTTGTCTGTGTCTCGTCTGTTGGTATTGGCGACCAGAGAATAGCACCCTCTTGAAGTGATAAATAGCTGTAAAACTTAGATGTTATTTCCTCTTGCCTGGTTGGAACTTCAATAATTCCTTCCAGACTGGGGAAGATATCACCTATGTGTCCTTACCTGACTCCAGCAAGCAGGTTTCTGTGGGTTAGTGTGCTGCATACAGCCAGAACACAAACCCCCGGAAATACACGAAATGCATCTGAGGGGCCAACGACAGCTGCAAATTCAGCAACAGAGTCAATCACTATGTTGCCAATTCGACCAGCATGAAAAGTATACAAATTTTTGAGTGACTCTGTTGACGAATTTGTAGCTGCTGTCTAACACCCGGATGATTTTCTGAGGTTTGTGTGCTCTCTGTTTAGACAGCGTGGAGCACACCTTGCACAAATGGAGCATCCGTGCCTGGATTAGAGAGGTGTATAAATATAAATATATATATTATTGAAGTATCTCCAATGTTAGTACATTATGTATTTTTCTAATCTGTATCTGTGCTAGCATGGGTTGATTTCTCATAATGGGGGATACATATATGTTCATTTTGTATTGTTAATAGATCTGAAGATTATCTTTAATTAATAACTCTATGATTGTTTGTGTGGCAAAACTTTTTATTTTTTTTATATATACAATTGTACTCTTTTGTATTGTGATGTACACGATAATGACATATATTGATACATAATTTGAAATAGTTCAACATTGTGTTCTTTGAACTGTCTAATTGTTTTCCTTGCCACAACCTCAAGTGTAGATGCTTCTGGGAAAAACTTACCAGGTATTTCTAATTGAAATTAATGGATTTATCAAGCAGTGCAATTTGTACACCAGTGGGAAATATATTTATAAAGCATTTGCCATTTCATTATGCTGATGGAAGGAACTTTTGGTGAATTGTGATATGGCATTCAGTACAATAGACAATGTCATTACTTTTAACAGTCTTCATATGGTCAGTGCAGTCATCATCCAATATTTTCTGATGTTTATGTTTGTATAATTTTGTTTTCTTTTAAGGTTTGGGATGAAAGGCTAGCAAAGTCTGCAGAATCATGGGCAAACCAGTGCAAATGGGATCATGGTCCCAACCAGCTGATGCGTTTCATAGGTCAAAATCTCTCCATTCATTCTGGCAGGTAACCCATCATTTTTTATGAATTAATGCTAATAGGTCAATATTTAATTAGCCAATTATAATACAGCATTAATTTCCACTGCCTCACTATCGACTCCTCAATATTAACATATTCCTAAGTGTGTCTGTTGTTTGGTTGTTTCAGTTCTGTTCCTACTCTCTGTACACAAAATATAGTGCACTTATTTTAAAAATAAATTGTAATTGATGATGTTTCCTTGATTATCAATGCTTTACAAGTGGTAAATTATCTCTTTTATTTCTAGGTATCGTTCAATCATAGATCTTGTGAAGGCATGGTATGATGAGAGACAGCATTACTCCTTTCCGTATCCTCGCGAGTGTAATCCTACCTGCCCAAGTAAATGTAGTGGTTCCGTTTGCAGTCACTACACCCAGGTACAGAATAATTGAACACTAGCCTGACTTTGTTCTTCCAATGTCATATTAAGAAAACTTTTGGCTATAACTGAACCTTAAAATTAACATTTATCATTTCTGGATGCATTGGAGTGGGTGGAACTGGACAACTGGACATGAAATGGGAAGTACTTTGGGCCACTTCCTTTGTTTAGACAAAAAGATGTCACATACTGAGGCCTAGAAAAAAAAAACAGAGCCTATGCGTCAAACCTGACAGGTTGTTCTAAAGCGGTATAAGTGACTATATGCTTTCAAAACCTTCAAAGGAGTTTAGTTCCCTCCTATCAGGGAACCTCTGTGGCCTGATATTTTTTATACATAGACTGTGCCAGTGTAATGCATGCCGGCACAACCAAAATGTACGTATTCAGCAGAGGCAGCACAGACTCCCAAAATCTGTCTCCCAGGAATTTGCTTTATACATTGGCACACAACTGCACCAGGGGGTCATTTGTACATGACCCCCTATATGTCTAGTAACAGAAACAAAAAGTTACCTATCCTAATTGATTAGGAATCTGTTGCGGTTTACACACCCGAAGATGGAACATGGAAGAATTAAAGGATTTGTTGCTTTTAGCGACCAGCATTTTATTTATTGTTGATACAAAACACCAACCAGTGCAAAACGCCATTTTTAAGGTAAGTATAAACTGCAATCACCCAGGTCTAAATAGGGAAATTATTTGGTCAACTGTATTGTAAATCTGTTAATTTGTAAATGTATTCTTTTGTATAATGTACTTTGTTATTGGATGTTAATTATTGCATCCATGTCCCCTGTATTTGGAGTCTGATCGGCTCATTATTGTGGGCCATATATATTTTAATTAATGAAGGTGATTGCAATTTTTACTCAGCTTGAAAATGGTGTTTTGCACGCCGAAACGGTTGATGTTTTGTGAGAGTGCTGGGAACATCCAATGGGAGGGCTGCAAAAAAAGCCCTATCTAGTACTATCCAGAATAGCCTCTTGATTCCTCCCTGTTTCTATAAGTTAATAAAAGGAAAAAAAACACACAAATTATAAATAAAAGAATTAAAAACACACTAAAGAGTTCTTTATGGCCCTGCACCCCCCCCCCCCCCCCAAACCTTACTCTTTAATTACATAAGTGTATATTATATAAAAAATATTAATATTTCATTCCCATGACCTTGATTAGAGACCTTGCAGGCTTTACATAATATAACTGTGCGTTCTGTATATGGCACTTGTAAAGTTAAAATCATTTACTGTAATTATGTATGTGGACTAAATCCATTTCTGAGGTGTTCTTCGTCTCCATTAGTTTCCTATAAACTCCTTTCTAGTAACATTCTTCATACCATTTACCCTCAATCTAACCTTTTGTCCCCCTTCTCTGGCACCTCACTGTACATCTGCAGGCAGTTAAATATTTTTCCACACACAGTTTTCCTGCGTCTTCTGCTCGAAGTTTGAGCTCACAGCCAGATATTTATTTTCTAAGGAAGAACGCTTTCCTCTCACATTTCATTTTTACCTTCAGTAGACGAGTGTTAAATGACAGCTGGCTCTTTTTTTTTTTTACCATATTATACACAAAAAATACAAAATCACAGATGTTTTTTGTATTTTTCTCATTGTGTCCTTTGTGAAAGTGTGTGAGCATAATGGTATTGGTGTTGGTTCAGCGGAGATGTATAAAACACCTGGGTGGTAGATTATAAGATTTTAATAGCGGACATGTTTATCAGAAGCCTAGGCTTGTTGGCAGAACTTCACTAAATAAATGAAATGATGCAATTTATAATAGATGATATTAAGCATTTTATAATAAATGATGCAGCAAAGTCAAAGGTTTTATGATGGTAAAACATGGAGATAACTAACAGTGATCCTGGAACGGTAGTAGACACATTTATAGCTGTCCATCAGATGATTTAATGAATAGATTATACTGTAAGCGGCCAAACAAAAACATCTCACCAAAATGAGTAAAGAGTTTCCCAGAATGAATATTTATTAGAGAAATGTCTTCCCTGAGATTCAATTGTTGGTATATCAGAAGCACCCATCTCAGGTCTACAGAATAGAACAATGTTGGTTCCTACCTCTGACCTCTAAACTGCTTTGTCAGGTCAGTATAAATGAGAATAGAAAACATTAACAACTCATTTTCTGTATTAATATGAGCTACAACCTTGGAGTTGTTCCTAATAAACTGACAACAATAATTGGAAAAGGGAAAAGGTACATTCAATACAATGCTTTTAAGTCCAGTTTCAAGGGAGTCAGTCAGTGTTTTTTTTTTAGCTATATTGAAGTGAAAACAGGTCTTTAATCATCTCTCTTGCTCCATTTGGAGACCTCTCCAAATAATATCGCAGGATAACAATAGAAGTTCTGGTCTATCTTGTTTTTTCCAGTTATAGAACTATGGAATCAAACCCATCTACAACTTAGAAGAGAAGAGTTAACAGCACAAAATGTATCTTTTAAGAAACATTGTAGCAATTACTTTCAAACAAATATTTCTTGAATAATAATGGCAGGACTAAAATGAAATACATCATGGAAAAACATACTTTATTATTATTGAATTCAAAATATTTTGCCACACTGAATGACTGTCCAAGAAAGTTGCTTGTTGTATCCCCATTTCAGGCTTTCTGGATATGTTATGTTGGGGATTAGTACCTGAATAAGTATTGTCAGGTTGGAGGCCCACCAAGTTCTAGAGATGAAAGCCAGCTGGGCAGAAGAATTTTTCAGACATCTGTGTTTTTTCATCGTACTCTGACCACCAACCTGAGCTGTCAAACTTCAAACTTATGAATTTCGTGACTTTCCAAACAGCATATAAAATAACCTCAGGTGGAACATAATCCATTAAGGCATCATCTTTGGCAAAGAGGGGGGCCTGGAAATCTTTCTATCCTGTCAATGACATAGTCATCTTCTGCCGATATTTTAATGAAAGGGCTTATTTCAGACTCTTTCATTACACAGTTTATATTGGACCACTTTATATTCCAACAGCTGCTTCTCCATATTCCAATTTTTCTATGCCTTCTTTAAACCTGGATTGACATGTTGTTCTAGTAATTCCCTGACATAAGATTCCTTCTCTGCCAAATAGTGCTCGGGTTTTGCGGTTTGGTTAATTTCAGTGAAGATTTGATTTGTTTAGGTTGCGTACGTCTTTAGAAAAGGAAGAATTTCCCCTTGACAACTGCTGCACAAAAGTGGTGATAGCTGGCTATATTTTTGGTCTTTCTTTTAAAATAAAAATTTAAATTATAAATTGTGTCACATAATTAAAAATGCATCTTCTATCAGTGATTAAACTAAATAGGTAGAGAGATAAAATAAATTTTATTAGTATTCTTTAAGTATTCTATAAATTTACTAAATACAAATGTAGAGCTCAAAAAGATACTTTGGAACAATGGGTGATATTCGTAAAAATTTTAGTGCATGGGAAACGGAAAGAGAAAAAAACTGGATAAGAATTTTGATGTTATTTTTAAAAAGATCTTAGAGAATATTTTGAATTAAAGATACTTGTTCTTTGTTTTTTTTTCTTGATCTTCTGTTATTGTGTGTGTTGTACTGCACTGATTTATTATACTTCATTAAAGCTTTAGATTACAGGTAAATCTTTTAAATCAAGTTCCAGAATGGTACCTTCATTTTACATGTTCTCATTTTCAGATGGTGTGGGCATCTTCAAATAGAATAGGATGTGCTATCAATACCTGCACCAATATCAACGTCTGGGGAAGTACATGGAGACAGGCAGTATATCTGGTGTGCAATTATTCGATAAAGTGAGTAATTTAATTTTCCTACCCAGTCATCAGCTAACATCAAGATCCTTAAGTATTTTACCTAGAAGGACTTTCCCACAGTTCTGATTCATAGACGGTCATCATTTTCATTTTCAAGGCATAATGGCATCATCCAAGTGATTGACCTTACTTTCTAGTCCAAAATCTGAGCTTTTTGCCCTAGTACTGTAGAGCAGTGTTTCTCAACTGGTCGGTCCAGACCCAAAATTGGGTCACAAGCTGGTGTGGCTTGGGTTGCGGACATGTGCTTCGGATTTGTCAAAATGTCAAACTTTTGATGGAGGGAGAAGAAGGATGATGTAGAGTTAAAAAAGTGTTCACTGGCTAAAACTGAGAAGCTCACCAAAGAATGGATTATGTTTTTTCAATAGTGCTGCTGATATATTTTCCGGTAACCCCCCTAGGATTAAGAAACAGCTACGGCGTGTGTAATGTGCCTATCGTTGTGGGAGTGGTTTCTCAGGCCTGGCCGAGCTGAAGACAAAATATAGGGATAACAGAATGGGCATTGAACATGTCCTCAGAGCTGCTTTGTCTACCATCACCTAGACTTTGAGACACTAATTACGAGCAAAAAGCATCACCAGCTGTCCCATTTGTTCTAATTAGTTTAACGTGTGTTTTATGTTATTCAGTTTTTAGCTCAATAGTACTATCATTTTTACTTGCAGTGCGATTACTGCACTATTCATTTTGCGAAGAAGCCCTGTTTTCTGTTTGGTGTATTGAACAGTGTATATAAACATTATGGAAATGTTGGGATAGGAAGAAACACAGAATACTGTTTTATTGTTTATTTACCATATATGATTTCTATATAGAAAACATCTTGCTTTTCTTACCCTTTAACTCTTACAATATAAATATAGTTAATTTGGTGGATGAGCCTTTAAATTTGGTGCACTCTAAACAACGAAATTTAGATCTAAATTAGCTAAATTGACAAAAAACTGCTTTGTGTCGAAATTTTCCCAGTTTGTCTCATTTGGCCTAAGTTTGTAATGAAAAAATGCTTCATATCTCTAACACCCTTTGAACCAATTGATACAGATTAAGTGTAGAGCAGTTAGTAGTACTTACTACAAACATTCAATTAAGATGAATCATGTTCGAGTTTTGACCACAAACCACTCCAAATTAAATGTCACAGAAATAAAATACTCTATAAAACTTGTTTGTACGGTAGAATAACCTTGTCTAGACGTCTTTAATACATTGACATGTTTAGTAGTGAATTTAAAAGAAAAGTTAAAAGTCAAAGTTAGATTATTGATGAGAAGTATAGTTAATTATAAAATGAAAACTCTTTTTGCTTAACACAAACCAGGTGAAACCATACTATTTTCATGTTATGCTAATGTGCGAGGAGAACAAAACTAAATCGAAAATATGGTCACTGTTAGGAAACCAAAAATAATGATAATAGTAGTGAGAGAATGTAATCAATCAAAAAAGGAAAAATACTAAAAAGGTAGAAAACTACCAGTTTTAATAATGAGTATTGAAAGAGAACTTAAGAAAGTTCAGTATGAGGTGGTATAACCCCACCTACTGGTAAAAAACGAGTGATACATATAACAAGACACCAAACATAAGACACGTTACAATGTGTTGAAGGTATATAAGTTTGCCTTAATATATCCCATATAGAACTATTTTTTGAAATAAATGGATAATCCTAGTATAATATAAGGGAACAGCACTAGTATAGAAAAACACAAATAAGACAAACAATACTGAGTGCCAGCGTATATTGTAAAAATAAGGTAAGATAATAGCCTAACTTGAGTGAAAGTTGGGGTAGATTTTTAGTCACAGCTGTTAGATGTAGAGCTAGCCGTATTGGCTAGGAAATAAAGTCAAATGGATAAGTTGGTGTTTTTCACTTGATCTATGGCACAAAAATAAGCAAGATGGATTAGAACTGTGGTAGGCTTTGATGTGTCTTGATATTGGAGTATCTAGTTTTCCAGATACACAGCTGACATGCTCCAATACTCGCCTACGAAATTCCCGTATGGTTTTGCCCATATATTGGATCCCACAGTAACAGTTGATAAGATAGACCACATGTGTGCTTCTGCAGTTTAGAAACATATTTATTGTGTACATATCTCCTCTCAGGTGGCTGGTAAATGTTTTAGAGGGAGTGATAGATTGACATGCCTTACAGGATCCACATCTGTAACATCCTTTGGTTTGTTGTAGCCAGGTGTTATTGGTCGAGTTGTTAGTGTAGTCTTCTAGCTGTCTGGTATAGCATTTTCGAGCACGGGTTCTGCCTTTAGGATGGGCCTATATCTTTTAAGTATTCCCTTTACTATATCCCAACCGCAATCATAGGTGGCAATACATCGGATGGTAGATGTTGGTTGTTTATGGGAGGGGGTGGTGTTGGTGAAGAGTTGGTCCCTTTCCCAGCTCAGTGCTTTTTGATATGCCTTTTTCAGCCATCTAGAGGGATAGCCTCTGGCTTTGAACATCTGGCATAGTCTGTCTGCTTCAAGTTGGAATAACGTCAGTGTGGAGCAATTGCGTCGGGCTCGTAAGTATTGTCCCACAGGTATGCTTCGTTTGAGTGGCTCAAGATGATAACTGGTCCAGGCTAAGAAGCTGTTAGTGGCGGTCGGTTTCCGATACAGCTCTGTTTGGATAAATCTGTCAGAGTCAATAAATATATTGAGGTCCAAGAAAACCAACTCCGAATCATTAGTGACATTAGTGAGCTCCAGCATATGTCATTGTTGTTAAGGATCTCTGTAAATTCCAGGAAAGCAGATAGTGGTCCTGTCCAGATGAGAAAAATGTAATCTATGTATCTCATCCATTTATGAATATATTTGGTGTAGTTCAAGAGACTGTCCACAAAAACGTGAGTGCATTCCCACCATGCCAAGAACAAATTTGCGTAACTAGGGGCACAACATGTACCCATAGCCGTGCCTCTTATTTGTTGGTAATATCTGCCATCAAAAAGAAAGTAATTGTGAGTCAGAACAAACTCTAGGAATGTAAGTATTGTGTCCCTTTGATCATCGGTAAATGTGGGTGTGAGCCAGTATTTGGTGGCGGCTAGATCTTTCTCGTGGGGTATGTTATTGTAGAGGGATACTACATCTAAGCTCGCCAAAAAAGCTCCGTTTGGGACTGATACATTCCAGAGCTTTTTAATTGCATGTGTGGTGTCTTGAACATAAGAGGTCGTGGTGGCCACCATGGGTCTCATGATTTCATCGAGAAAAATGCTCATATTCTGTGATACACAGTCATTTCCAGAGATGATAGGTCTGCATGGTGGGTTAATGGTGTCCTTTTGGACTTTAGGTAAACAATAAAATGTGGCTATGGTAGGGCTGATGGTCATCATAAATTCAAATTCAGGTTTACTTATGACTCTTTTATGCTAATGTGCACCTTACATTAAAAGTTATTTTTATCAAAGATATTAGCTAGAAATTAACTGTCTCTGTATGCAGTGGGAATATATATATTTTGTATTACCTCATTTTAGCAATAGGCTTATTGCCTTAACATGAAGTGCTGCCCCCTAGTGTTTGTGTTTATATTTGTTCATGATCAATTAGTGTTTTACTCACTTTTTTTACCTATATTTTGTGTTTTTTGTACAGGGGCAACTGGATAGGGGAGGCACCGTACAAACTTGGGAGACCGTGTTCTGCTTGTCCACCAAGTTACGGAGGAGTCTGCAGCAATAATATGTGCTTCTCTGGAGTAAAGTCCAATAAGCTATCCTGGTTCTAGTACACCTAATTCTCATCTTCAGTTTTTCCATCAAAAAAACTTCTTCATGTGTTTGGTGCAATGTATGAACTGATATATTAAGGCAGTTTGTCTTAAATAGTCTATAAACAGAATTTTTGTTAAGGGGGCAGCAGCGCCTATTGTTTGGTCAGTGAATGCATATAGGGTAGGCATGATTCATACATAAGGCCCTTGTCAAAGCTGCTCAATCAGTTATGGTCAATCGGTGTGATTGTCAATTATCACAAAATAAGTCATATCAATGAACATACATTTTTTTTAAAAATACAATGACTCATAGCCTAGAGTATATAAACAAGACTTTAATGTAGGTAAAATAAACACTCATAAATAGGAGTAGAAACACAGGAGCTTTATAAATGAACTCACACACACACATGCATATGTTGTAAAGATAAAAAAAAAGGCACAATTTCTTATGTATAGTGGTGATTGCATCTTTTTTTTTTACATCTGATGTGTTTGTGAAACGTTAAGAAGAACCTGAATATTTTGTGGAAAAGCATCCTGGAAGTGCGTGACTGAAGACAGCCCAGGATCCTAACACTGGCGCACGCAAAACTTGCTCCACCATTATCACCATTAACATACCTATATTATATCCCTCTATTTTATCAAAGGGTTCTTGACATCTGCTAAACCATTCAAAAGACACAGAAATTATGTAAATTTGTTATGCTGTGTTATGTCCACAACTTCTTTAAAACATGAAGTGCATTGAAAAAAATACTGAAAAGCATACATATGTGCATAAGTATACACTATATGGTGTATTTTATTGAATACTTCTTTTTTCTGTTCACTGGTGGCAACTTCTTTGTATGTGCTAGTGAGTACTAAGACAAATATTTGCAGGTGATCATGCAGAAAGTATTCTACTTAAATGGACTTTATCACCAAAACATTATTTTTACTGTGAATGTACAGAATAAAAAATTTATTGAAACTTACTATTTTTTAATCTAAACATTGTGTTTGCAAATTTGAAAATAATTGCCTAAATTAGGAGGAAAAATGTGTTTTAAATGTGTCTATGGAGTCTCCTGCCTATGACATCACCTGTGGTTTTGTATACACATTTACCTTTGAAAAGGCATTTATTTGCATATCAAGCCACAGGTGATCAGGGGCATAGAGTGCCCCTGAGTGACAGGCGGGGTGCCAGTACGGAGCACGCGTGTCACTCGGAGGCACGATGTATCTTATGTATTTCCGGGGGGTTGAGTGCTGCAAACAGCCAGTACACAAACCCCCGGAAATACACAAATTACATCTGAGTGGCCGACACCAGCTACAAATTCCGCAACAGAATTACCCACTCTGTTGCCAACTCGACCAGCACTAAAAGTCTACGAATTTTTATATACTTTTTCGTGCTGGTGGAATTGACAACAGAGTGAGTGACTGTTTCCGAATTCTCAGCTGCCGTCTGTCTCCCGGATGTGCGGAGCACACAAGCCCCAGAAATACAACTAGCACATATGGAGCATATGTCACCAGCATCCGTGCCTGCAGGTGATGTCATAAACAGGAGACTCCACAGACATATTTGAAACACTTTTTTCTTCTAATTTATACTTCTACGTTCTATTGTTCTAGCACAATGTAAAGGTAATTTTCAATCTTTTTTTAATTCTCTACATTAACAGTAAAAACAATGTGTAGGTGATACAGTTCTTTTAAAAATAACAAACCGAAAGTCAATCAATGAATGTAGTTACTTAATATACTGCTCCTCAACTATTACATCATATCTTTTCCCAACTCTAAACATTGCATCTGTTCACTGTAAAGTAAGCTGTGAATTCATGAGATGCATTACCATTTCCCTACCATTTAAAACATATGCAAACTCACTTATAATGTCTCTTGGAAGCACTTATATTTGTACATTGTATGTCAGTGAAAAAAAATTTCATTGCAATTTTCGTGAATTTTTAAAAATGTACTTTAATGCAAAAAAAACATTTTTTATGGAAAATAATATTAGCTGTAGATAAACTTGTTAGTAAATATTACCCATTTTTTATTCTATGTAACAAACACTGCTGATAGGTGCATCTGACTAAATAGAAGTCATTAAAATCAATGAAAACTTTGTTTTTTTAAGTAATTCCATTACTGAAGAAATCACTGCTGCTACCACATCAGGAAGATACAAGCAATATACAATCTTCCTTGGTTTTAATTGTCTCTAAATACAGTCAATGACTTTGTGAGTTTCTATTGGCTGCAAGGTTGCTATGATGTTACTGCAGCCAATAAGGTTGAGTTACTATGCTGCAAAGCTAAGCATGTTTTTGGGGGAAATTAGCATGCTTGGTCTCTTCCAAGTGCCAAGTCTCCCCGAGGCAAGCGTTTAGTTAGGAAATATAAGCATATTTAAAAAATAGTTTTTTTTTATTGTTTTAAGTGTATTTTCTTTGAAAGGGTAAGTTTGAAAAAAAAAAACATATCAAAGATTTATAAAGCAAGTTGTCACACATGAAACTTTTTTCCCCCTCATTCCCAAGTGAGGAGGATCAATCAAAAGCTAGTTGGCTATTTTCAATTCAACAATACCAGAACCAATTTTGAATTTTTTTATTGTAACAATTACATTATCCCATCATTAATACATGATTACATTTGTATATAATTGGAGAATTAAGCTCTCTTAATAAATCCTCTTCTCATTACATAAATCAAAACTTTAAAATAAAAAAAATATAAACTATAAAAAAAAAAAAATGGGAATGTACTTATTTCTTTTTGTATTATATCTTCAAAAACAACCACCTTCCAATGATGCACAATGGCTATTGTATAGTTACGGTTAATATATCGATTGTATATAAACAAATGTTTATGGACATTGTGAAATATATGATATGAATAAATCACTTATATAACATCATATTTGTGTAACTTAATTCAAAAAATTATTAAAAATGCATCTGAAATGTTTAGTAATTTGTGAGAAATCTCAGACATTACAGTTTGCAATCATTGGAGGTTTTTTTAGTCTTGTGTAGATAGATTTTTTTAAACATCTATAATATGAACATGTATTGAAAATAAACCATATATTCAAACCTAATGTTGTTGTGGCCTACATTACCTTGGAAACAATAATTTGTAAAGGTCATACCTGTGGAAAAGTTCTTGGAAAATAATTTTAATTAGACAAAAGGGTACGAGAGATGGCAGTCTGTCATCTGTAAGTGGATATTTAAATGTAATACCTATTCAAAGATGCCCTTTGAATCAGCATACATTTTTTTAAAGTGAACTTATAAGGTGGTTTACTCTTATTTACAAATGAGTCTATTTTCTTTGTCCTGTATGTCATATTTTGTTATTCAGAGCTGTCTTGTCTGTATTTACAGAAAGTTAAAGGGCCTAGTCTACTCCATGCATTTTTAATGCATATAATGGCGAAAGGTACAATTAATTAATCCCTATTATTTGAACACTGATGTATGTGTCATTTTTGATCATGCAAAAAAACAAGAATGCAATTCTTAGCGCCACTTCCATTTTGAAAATTTTGAACCCATAGCTTAAGGTATATCTAGAATTCAGAGTGAGATCATGCTTTTCAATGAGACCCTCAAGGATTTCCAAAGCATGTGTACATACATATATGTGACACTGAGAATTGTTTGCATGGATTTTTATATTTGGATAATTTGTAATAGGTGTCTGGGGCATCCATTTCAATACAAATAGAATGCGGACTGCTCGGTGGAAGGATACCTGAAAAGGTAAGCTTTTAAGGTAGGTATTGCAGAAAAAGATTTTTAAGACAATACTCAATTAATGTTTTGTTTTTCTTTATCTTTATCTTTTATGTTCATTATTTTAAAAACATTTTTTAAGGCTTTGTGTTCTTAAAAAAACAGCTAATAAATTTTTATTACGTAACAAACATTTTCAAATAGGATAACACACAGGTTTGTCTGGGTTAGAGAGTTTAAACGAGTTCTTCATTTTCCTAGAATTTATATTTATTTATTTATTTGTCTTATTAAAGTGTAAATAGAACCAGTAACCTGCTCAATAAAAAAAAAAAAGTCCTGTTTGAGTTTCTGGTCTTCCAGTTACTATAGTTACAACTACCTTGTAGGTTGGTCTGCATAAGAGACTGGTTACTATTTAACATCTCCTCCTGCATTAGCCCTGATTAACAGAATCAACATGATAACAAGAACAGCGGTATACCCTCCCTTATTTTACAACACCCTGCTGCTCTTACCTAGCTTGTTCTTTCCACTGCTTGCACTTACAGTTTTACGCTTTAATAAAACTGGACAGAAAGAAGAAATGGTTAATGTCCAAGCGCAGATTAATTCCAACATGAATATCCCATACGGTATGTGAAAATGTTTTATTTTTACAAAGTAGGCCGTGCATTATATGTAAAGAGGTTATTGTCTGTGGTAGTGAATATTAACTTCTACCAGAACAAAATGTCTGATAAGAGGAAAAGCAAACAGACTGTTAAAGAAAATGGGTGATGTTTGGAAACTTTGACTGTTAAAAAGATAGCATATTAGCATGTTAGTGATATTTGGCCATGCATGCACCTTCATATCTGTTAGAGTTAATGACACACACTATAAATGACCGGCTTCGAGAAATCTGAGGTTGGCGTATCAAGCACATTGTAAGAAAGACGGACTTTGAGCTTTTCTTAGGCGATATCGCATCAAAACAATAACAGAATGTTCTATGTGTATGTGTATTAAACCTATAACATAAATATTGTGTTATATTTGATATGAAAAAAACAAAACAAAATAATTTGTGTGGTGAAAATATTACTATAAATGATGTTTCATGTATTGCACAGGTTTCTCGTCACTGTATAGTTTGAAATCATTAACAGTGTGTTAATGTGAGTGTTACCAGGATAATTATTGCATGTTTTACTTAATCAATACCAACCAAAGGTTGAAATTTATAGACATTTTAAGCCTGTTTTTGAACATACACAGAGCTGAATGAGGAAGTGAAGAGGCCACAGCCCAAATGGAAAGTCAGAAGGGAAAATTATGAATGAATTATTATCCTGTACGTCATACAAAAAAATCTTGCTTTTTCAGTTTAGATAATGGGATTTAGAAAGAATGGCAAAGCAGAATAATATTAGAGTGGTTTTAAATCTGCTATAATAAATTACAATCCTTGTTGATTACCTGTTATATTATTAAAGTTTGGTTGAATTGGATGAAGGATAGATAGCCAACGCCATTTTTATCAAATGGTATTTATCAGAAAGAATTAAAACATTTTTCTAGAAGCTCAGAATTTTTGGTGTGAATGAGTATATTACAGAGTTCCAGAAAGCTGTATAAACTGAGGAAATGTATTGTTATATTCATTTCTGTAAAATCAAATACTTTATTGTTACCGTATTTGCTCGATTATAAGACGAGGTTTTTTTCAGAATTTTTTTTATAATCGAGGTCGTCTTATAATCTGACCTCAAATCGAGGTCAGATTATAAGACATGGATCCAGGTCCCCAGCAGAGCTGCAGGGGACCTGGATCCCCCTCTCTAACAGCAGGGGATGTCTGCGCGATGAGCGCAGACTCCCCTGCTGCTGCCCGGCACGACCGCCGGGGCTTCTATGAAGAAGCCGGGTACTTCCGGCTTCGTCACAGAAGTCCCGTTGGTCGTGCCGGGCGGCAGCAGGGGAGGTCTGCGGTCATCGCGTAGACATCCCCTGCTGTTAGAGAGGGGGATCCAGGTCCCCTGCAGCTCTGCTGGGGACCTGGATCCATGTCTTATAATCTGACCTCGATTTGAGGTCAGATTATAAGACGACCTCGATTATAAAAAAAATTCTGAAAAAACCTCGTCTTATAATCGAGCAAATACGGTAACAATAAAGTATTTGATTTTACAGAAATGAATATAACCTGCCCCACTAGCCACCAGGGTGAATCGGGCAGCTGGGGGATGTCTGCACGATACGTGCAGACATCCTTCATGCTGCCCGACACCTCCGTCTATTATGACGGACCAGATGTCCGTCATAATAGACGGAGGTGTTTGGCAGCATGGAGGATGTCTGCACGTATCCTGCAGACATCCCCTGGCTGCCCCCACTAGCCACCAGGGATTATTAAACAGGTAGGGGGAGGGAGGGGGGTGGAGGGAGGGGGGAAGCAGAGCAACAAGGGGAGGGGGGGGACCAGAGCAACAAGGGGAGGGGGGGGACCAGAGCAACAAGGGGAGGGAGGGGGAACAGAGACAAGGAGAGGGATGGGGGGGAAGAGACAAGTGGAGGGATCGGGGGGAAGAGACAGAGACAAGGGGATGGAGGGTGGGGAAGAGAGAAACAAGGGGGGGAGGCGAGGGGGGAGACAAAGGGAGGGGGAGAGAGAGAAAGCTGGGGGCAAGGGAAAGAGGGAGGCAGCATTGGCACATAAAAGGAAATAAAAACAAGAAATGTATTTTTTTATATCATAATTTTTTATTAAAAAAGCAATTTACATGTGAATATATACAAGTTGAACTTTTTTCCTATAGGTTAGTCTTATATTCAGGCTTTTAGTTTTTTTCCTAATGGAATATCAAAAGTTTGGAGGGTCGTCTTATAATCAGGGTCGTCTTATAATCGAGCAAATATGGTATTCTACATTACATAAATAGCTAACAAGTGACCAAAAAGTGTCCCTCTTTTGCTCTTTGAGATACTGGGAGGTATGGTGCAGTTTTACATTAAATTAAAATTTCCAGGAGATTGCTTTTTTTTTTCCCATGGTGTATGTATCTTTTTTTGTTTTGTATGTGAGCATGCAATAAAATGTGCATTTTTACCCCCTTGTTTTGAAGTCTAAAGCACAAAATACAAAATTGCGGAAGCAAATGCTCAAATAAACAACTAGGAAGTATATCACTGTAGTAGGAAGGATCACTGAGACAGAAACAAGATATTGGTGAAAAAAGTACAGAACATGCTGAAGATTTATAGGTAGCCTATTTGTTCCATCACATTAGACCCAGGGGCGTATCGTGCCCCTGAGTGACAGGTTCGCTGCCAGTCAGCAGAACACCTGTCATTCAGGGCCAAGATCTATCTTGTGTACTTCTGGGGGTTTGTGTGCGCTGAACAGACAGCACACAAACTCCTGGAAATACAAGAGATACATCCGAGGGGCTGATGGCAGCAGTGAATTCAGCATATTTACATACATATTTAATTTATGTATACTTTTCGTGCTAGTCGAATTGGCATCAAAGTGAGTGACTCTGTTGCTGAATTCGCAGCTGCCGTTTGTCTCCCGGATGTATTTCCAGGGTTTGTATCTCTGACACCTAGCACATATGGAGCATCCACAACTGATTAGACCAGGATAAAAGGTGATCATTAGGGGCACCCTTTGATATGGCTATTTTTGTTTTGGGGGTTCAATCCCTCTTTAACCTCATATAAATTTGCCTTTGCTGTTGCTTGATGCCTTGATACTTAACCATTATAGTAACACTGGCTAAGTATCGCTGCCTATGTGGGTTTCACAGCAGGACATACCTGGTATGTCCATTGTAGCAAACTTTGCATCACCTTAAAAGGGTGATATGTGTGCATGTGTGTGTGTATGTAACATTTCAAAATAATATAATGGATTTAATCAGTTGTTATTAATATATACAATTAATCTAATAATAAATATAATAAATGTATTTAGGAATGTTGACTATATCAATAATTCTGTATTTACTACAGTTCAACTAGATAAGTATACATAAATTGAATACCTATGCATTGAATATTGCATATAAGTGTTTAATATGTGATAATAATCCAAATTTACTCAAAAAATAATAATTTACAGATGAAATCCTGAGAAGTGTCACTGTGACTGAATAGTCATACAAAAGCCATGTGAACTAATCTGGGTCACTAGAGAGCCTAATTTGCCAGCAGATTGCATTTATTCTCATTCCCTGCTGAAGTGGCCCTCAGTCCCACCAAATTAATACAGGACCTGGGCTGGTCCAGAGCCTCTGGCCCCATTAAAAAACTGGCATTAGCAGTAAAAACACAGGCATTTCTAATTCAATTGCCGCCACTATTGCCAATCAAAAAAAAAATCACCTGAGTACTGAAATTGTTAACCTCATCATTAAAAAAAGTTCTGACAATTCAATAAAATACAGAAACCTTTAAAATAAAACACCCTTTGAGTGCCATGATGGTGAGCAGTGAAAACCCCCCATTGGAAAAGAAAGAGTACCTTGTGGGGGAAAATATCTTTTAAAATGTCCAACAATGATCAGCAACTCCTTATCTTCAGCACAGAAGAAGAGGCCCTCAAAAAATAAAAGTTAATCCACTTAAAAATAAAAGCCCGCCACACCTTTTTCTAACCATTCGTCCTCAGCGGAGGATGGATGCAGAATGAAATCTCAACCTGGTATGGCTGGGATGTCAAATTTCAAAACAGAGGCTTCTGATTGGCTGGCTCTGGGGCAAATTGAGAAAAGAAGATATATGATTGGCTGACTTTGGGGCATCTGATTGGCTGACTTCAGGAAAACAACTCATTTAATTTTATTTGAAAGACTGGGGGCATGTCGCAATTGGATTGGGGGTGGCTATTATACCCAGTTCTCTAGCATTAACTTGTAAAACATTAACATGTTTTTAACAAAATGTCATTATTTAATGACAGCAATACCTGTGCTTTAACTCACAGTATTTTTTGCAGCATTCATTTTCATTTTAGGAATAACCTACAATAATGAAACTTTAAGTTTTAGCAGCCTTAACAGCATTTTTATTCATTTTGATTCTTTACATTCCCAATGTTCAGGTGATAGAGTTCCGTTTAATATGCATGCACCAGCACAATAGATTGTATAGTAAAAAGATATAAAAAGTAGAATTATCTTATGCCATGTAGAGTTTTGTAGTGGCAGGTTCATTGATGTTCTCATCTCAAGGGAGATGGTTGACGGGAAACCTATTATGTATGCTTAAAATTCACCTGTTTGCTCAGGTGCTTGATTTGTGCGTGTCCTGCAGTGAGCAAGCAACCCAACACCTGCTCTCATATCTTTACTCCATACGTGCTATATTTTGAGCCTGTGTTCACAGTCATGTTTTTATGCAAACTCTTTCATAATCTGAATGCTGTGCAAAGGCATTCAAAGGGGTAAAACATGTATTTTGTATAGTCATTAACCCCTTAGTTACAGGACCTTTTTGAAATTGTTTTACCCTTCATGACAATGGCCGTTTCACATTTCTGCAGTGTTTGTGTTTAGCTGTAATTTTCCTCTCTCATTTAATGTACCCACACATATTATAAACAGTTTTTTCAAGCCATAAAAAGGGTTTTCTTTATTTACCATAGTTTTCATCATATCATAAAATTTACTATAATGTTGCTGACTTACCAACTACAGGGCAGCACCATATTAGAGGGGCATGAGGGGCAATATAGCACCCTCG
Organism: Pelodytes ibericus; assembly: GCA_036172795.1. Lineage (NCBI taxonomy): Eukaryota > Metazoa > Chordata > Amphibia > Anura > Pelodytidae > Pelodytes > Pelodytes ibericus. Next base: position 147,544,795 of record CM069862.1, read on the forward strand.
ACCATGGAGTCTTCCAGGGCCAAATTTTGCTGTTGTTTGATGCCTTGATATTGAACCATTATAGAAACACTGGCTAAGTATCGCTTCCTATGCAGGTTTCACAGCAGGATGTACTAGGTACATCCAGTTTTTCCATGACATACCTGGTATGTCTATTGTAGCAAACTTTGTATCCACCATAAAAGGGGGATATGTGTGTGTGCAGGTAACACTGCAAATATTATAAAATAGTGCTTATGTTCATGGATATAATCAGTTGCTATTGATATATCGAGTGACTCTAATAATATATATATAATACATTTATATAGAAATATTAACTATATCAGTAATTATATATTTACTCCATTTTAGCTAGATAACTATATAAATTGAGTACATATACATTGAACATCACATTTAAGTGTTTAATATGTAATATTAATAATACTCAACAAATAATAATTCACAGATGAAATCCCGAGAACTGACACTGTGACTGAATAGCCATACAAAAGCCATGTGAACTAATCTGGGTAACTGGAAAGCCTAATTTGCAGGCAGATTGTGTAGCTAAGCGTGGAGAAATTTACAGTAAGTCCAACTCAAATCACCTTCATAAATAAACTACTGGAATTAATGAGTTGTATACACACATATGTCTCACTCTTTTGGCGCATTGAGCTGTTCCTTAATGAAGCCGTCCACTTATGAAAAACCAAAGCATATAATATTAACTAGAAATAAAAGAAAGAAAGAAAGAAAGAAAGAAAGTAAAAAAAACCATGGTAAGTAAATCACTTTTAAGAGAGGTTCTTTGACTTATGTATTCTTTCTATGGCCATTGAGGGTTATTTTGCTTGTCAGTAAAGAGATAATTCAGAGCTGAACAGATTTAGATATAATGGAACAAATGATGAGGAGGGAGCTGTTCAAACAAGTCAATGTTATTGAAGGTCGAGATCAACTTGAAAAAAATAATAAATGTTATTAAAACCATCAAGATGCTCTATGCACATGTGTGCACTTCCTCTTTTATTATGCATGCCCATGACATCAACATCACGAATAGGGTTGCCACCTTTTCTTCAGAACATGCTTTTACCTCCATAGGCTTAACATTGGCCTCAAGCCAGATTTAATGCACACCGCTTCCCCTATTATTTTCAATGGGTATTCCAAGTGCTTAGCATACACCTACACGCTAAGTTGAACCCTATGGACATGCTGTATTTCGTCCATTATTTATTATGCCTTAAACTATGTATAATTGAGCATACAAAATAGAGCATGCTTAGTGCTGTATACTTCACCAAACCAGTTGACTAAATCTTTTGCTTGGAGAGGGTCTCTACAGGAAATAGAGCTAATGATATACAAGAGATAAAACATTTAGAAAAAAAAAAAAACCTGAAAAACTGTAAGGGAGGACACAGTACCAGATGTGCAATCAGTGAATATATTACAGTGAATGTGATATTTACCCTTTTCTGGTTACAGGAACTGTTAGCTTAGCTGACATGTCACAGTTGATCATGGATTTGCATTTAAAGTAAAATGTGTAAAGAAATATTTTCTCTGTTTACATCATGGCCTTAAATTACATCCCCATTCAGAGAACCACTTTTCTTTGCCAAACCAACCCATTTGCATGTTATTTTATTGTTCACCTAATCTAAGGCAAAGAGGAATCATTACTCACCCAACTGTCCATGGGACAAATACAGTACACATATGTTTCAGTATACACTGATTCCTCTTGCATTACAAAGCAAAATGTGTGAGCGCAGAGGTTTCACCACTTGTGGCTCTCCTGTTGTCATCGGTATACAATTCACATCATCCCCAGCCAACTAGATATTGGATTTTCAACTTTAGCAGTTCTGCAAAAAGAGGGAAATATAATAAACAACATTGAAACATTGTCTTTTCTGTGAATGTAGAGCATAAAAAAAATATTGAAAATGATCTACACGTTGTATTAGTAAAACTACAAGCAAACACCTAAATTTGTATTAAAATGGGTCTGTGGGGCCTCCTGTTTATGACATCACCTGTGGCACGGTATGCAAATGAACTGATTTTCAATGAGAAATGTGTCATTTGCATACTGTGCGGTGCAGGAGACTCAACAGACATATTTAAAACATCTTTTTCTCCTAATTTAATCCCTTGCATTTTGTATAGATAATTTTCTATATTTTTTTATGCTCTACACGCACAGTAAAAACAATGTTCAGGTGATACAGTCTCTTTAAATATACCTCCCAATTCTCTGCACTATGTACAAATTAACACGTTACAAAGATTTACAAAGATTGTACCGGTACAATCAAAAGGTACAAGTAGAAAACGCCAGCATCATAACCAAAGTATCAAATACAATACAACAGTCTCAAGCATTTCAAACTAAAATCTTTACGTATGTGGAATATTGTGGGTTCAATAAACTTGACACTTTTATTGGAAAAACGTAGAAAGGTATGAAATATTGTTGTTATAAATATTTATCATCTGTAAACCTACCAGCCAAAATATTACGTACAGATTCATAAAACCACTGCTATTTATTGTACAAATTCACAGGGTTAGATAAATAAAAGTGGCGCATGCAGAAATAGCGCCTAATAGTGCCGCAATCTCTGCATCTGTCGGTATATAAAGCTAACTCCTCATAGAAGTCCCAAGCTTCCTTATGTTCTAGCTTCTACACCAAACACAGGCAGTGGGTTTTATTGTTGTGGATCTATACCACCTAAACAAGGACACCTGGGAAACATAATAATGTAATATTTCAGTTTGTTGGCGGAAGAGGAAGTGAAGTTATTATATGGTTTGTTAAAATGAAGTGCTTTATAGTGAAAAACGTCTGTGTGTTAAACATGGTAGTAGAGGGCAAGGTTTATCCTAGTGGGTGTGGCTGCAGATATTACCTGTTCTACATGCTATTTCATATATGATGAGAACGAATGGTAATTTATTATGAACATACCTTGCTAGTTCATGTTCCCGAGGACGATGGCAGGTGAGGAGTTTGATTGCGACTATACACCTATGAAACTGTAACTCTGGGTCCCAAGGTATGCTCAGAATAAAGAACATGACCTGGCCGGGGGACAGGCACATAGCTGCTCTGAGTCCACCTACTTGTGTGACAGTTCTGTCCATTTATAAATGAAAAATTCTCGCTTTTTAAGTTTCTATCTTCTTTAGGATCTGATCCTGTCTTTCAGGGCCGATTCTGGGCGGTTTCAAGGAGTGCACCGCGCCTAGGCGCAGGAATCCAGAGGCGCTGCTCGAGGGAGCTCTCTCCCTAACAGCGCCTCACCTCGAGGTTTGGCCCGCAGGTGAGCACCTGTGGTAACCGCACCAAGTGGTGAGCACAGCGCGACAGGGCAAGCTCCGCCCCATCACGCTGTGTAACTTCCGGATACTCAGAGAGACAGATGTCAGATGATATCCGGCACTCTAAAGTAGCTAGCAGACAGTGTTCTGCCTCTGCAGAGAAGAGATGTAGAACACTGTCTGAAACGTCCTCCTCCCTGCAAGTAAAGGTAAATGTGCAGGGAGGGAAACAAGCAGCATAATTATTTAAGTGTGTGACTGCGTAGATGGCTGTCTAAGAGTGTGTGAGTGTGTGTGTAAGTCTCCCTTGTTGCTGGCTAAGCATCATAGAAATGGTAGTATCCTGCAGAAATAATTAAAAGCAATACACAGTATTATGGCCAAATATTTATCTTTATTTAAAAGAAAAGTTTGTGTTGGTTCTTCAAAATAAAGTTTGTTCTGTTATCGTCGCCTCCCCCAATTGAAATGGGACAGACATTTACAAAGAGGAGGAGTTAGTGATATAGCCATGCCCAACGGGGGGAGCCAAAAAAACCTGACTCCTGACTGTGCCACGAATGATCCTAGAAACGCTTCTCGGACTACAAATGGTCACCTTCCATACATCGGGGGGTGTCAAACTGTACAGATAATATACATGATTGTTGTTCCGGATAATGAGTCTGTCACCAAAGTGCAAAATTAAATGTTCTCTTGGTGTACAACCTTTTGAAAATGTCTGCGCAAATGACCCGCTGTTGATAATTTCTGGTAACACAGGTCTTAATACGGGAGACTTTCTCTTGAAACAGGTAACAACTGGTCAACCTAATATACATACACAACAATTAGAGAGCACTGTCTCCTGCAGGATTGAACTCTGATGTCCTCTAAGGATGACTGGTTACAATGGCAAAAGAGCAGGATAATCCTGTGCATCAAAATGCATCCATATTCCTGCTCCACCATTTCACCAGCTGAGGGACCTCTGTCATGACCCTTGTGACAGGGGTGGATCCAGAGTCTGATCTCCGGAGGGGCAAATGTCCGTCTATCTTTTCCTCTCTCCCATGTCCATCTGTCTTTTCCTCTCTCTCATGTCCTTCTGTCATGCTCCTCTCCCTTCCCATGTCTGTCACACTCCTCTCACTCCCTGTCTCCCTCTGTCGCTCTTCCTTCCATGTCCGTTTCTCTCCTCTTCCCATTTCCATCTTTGCATCCTCTTCTTTCCCATGTCCATCTGTCTCTCCTCTCATTTACCAGCTCTCTGTCTCTCCTCTCCCATCCCATGTCTGTCTGTCTTTCCTCTGCCATCCAATGTCTTTCTGTCTCTCCTCTACCATCCCATGTCTGTCTGTCTCTCCTCTACCATCCCATTTCTGTCTGTCTCTCCTCTTCCATCCCATTTATGTCTCTCTCTTCCCCCTTCCCATTTATGTCTCTCTCCCCTCCCTTCCCATGCCTGTCTGTCTCCTCTCCCTTCCCATGTCTCTCTCTATTCTCTACCTCCTATGACTGTCTCTTTGTCCCTTTAAACAAGTATGTGTCTCTCCTCTTCCCAATAGCTGTCTCTTTTCCTCCTCTCCCTGTCTGTGTTCTCTCCACTCTAACCCTCCCATGAGTGTTGTCTCTTCTCCTCCATAAGTGTTCTCTCCTATCTCTCCCCATCAGTGTTCTCTCCTCTCTTCCCTCCCATCATTGTTCTCTCCTCTCTCTCCCCCCATCGGTGTTCTCTCCTCTATCCCTTGTGTTCTCTCCTCTCTCTCCCCTCCAGTGGTGTATCTTGGTTTTGTGCTGCCCTAGGCAGACAAAATTTGGGCACCCCTCCTCTCCCCACGATACACGCCCACAACAGGCCCCATCACCTCATTTACATGCCTCCATCACCCCATTACATACAAATTGCCAATATTATTTGCCATTAATATTCCCCAGCCAATTTGTCCCATAATATGCCAGTATTATTTGCCATTAATAAGTCACAGCCAAATGGCCCAATAATATGCCAGTATTTTCCATTTAATCTTCCCCAGCCAATTTGCCCAATATTATGCCAGTATTATTTTGCCATTAATATGCCCCGGCCAATTTGCCCAATAATATGCCAGCATTTGTCATTTAATATGCCCCTGCTAATTTGCCCAATATTATGCAAGTATTATTTGCCATTAATATTCCCCAGCCAATTTGCCCAATAATATGCCAGTATTATTTGCCATTAATATGCCCCTGCTAATTTGCCCAATAATATGCCAGTGTTATTTGCCATTTAATATGCCCCTGCTAATTTTCCCAATAATATGCCAGTGTTATTTGCCATTTAATATGCCCCAGCCAATTTGCCCAATAATATGCCAGTGTTAGTTGCTATTAATAAGCCCCAGCCAATTTGCCCAATAATATACCAGTGTTATTTGGCATTTAATATGCCCCTCCTAATTTGCCCAATAGTATGCCAGTGATATTTGCCATTTAATATGCCCCAGCCAATTTGCCCAATAACAGTGTTAATTGCCATTTAATACACCCCTGCTAATTTGCCCAATAATATGCCATTATTATTTGCCATTTAATATACCCCAGCCAATTTGTCCAATAATATGCCAGTATTATTTGCCATTTAATATGCCCCTGCTAATTTGCCCAATATTAAGCCAGTGTTATTTGCCATTAATAAGCCCCTGCCAATTTGCCCAAATACCCCCATCTCCCCAGCACTTCCCTTTTTCCCTGGAGGCTAGTGGCAGGCAGCATGGTCTCCTCCATACTGGCTGTTCAGCTCCCAGGCAGGTCACGTGACCCGGCGCGCATATGACGTCAGCGCGCTGGTCACGTGACCTATCGGCACTTCCCTGTCACACTGCATGGGAAGCCAAACAGGCAGCACAGAGGTTTCTCTGTGCTGCCTTTTCGGCATCCAGTGCAGCCTGGCAGGTAGAGCAATGGTGATGGGGGATCTTCTGAATTCCTCTCACCTCCGTCTCTGCCTGCAAGTGTGTATTGTTTTTTTAAAGCGGGGGGCAATTGCCCTGTTGCTCCCCACCGAATCCGCCACTGCCTTGTGATAAGGTAACAGCTCACAATGTCTATTGATGCTCCTGTACAAGAATGAACAATCCCTCAAATATACTACACAAGCAGGACTGATACAGACATACACAAAAAGTTTATTATTTGCTTCTTCAGCCGTACCCCTCTCTCCTATTCTTTTCTTCGCTTTTTCTATGTTTCTGCATGAGCTCCAGTGCCAACCTTGCCACCACCCACATTACGGGACCACACACAATCTAAATTATATAGTTGAGTGCAGCATGAGCTGGTGCCTGTGCCTCCGCTAATGCTCAGCGGTTTTACACTGAGCACCAGAGGTCAGGTGTTTGGGGACACTGACAAACGTTTTAGAAACAGGAATGGCACACTGGAAAGCAGCTTGTGGACAGTGATGGCACTGGAAAGCTTTTCGGGGACAGGGATGGCACTATCATGCTGTTTTGGGACAAAGATGCTACTCGCAAGCCTTTTGGGGACAGAGATAACACTGACAAGATGTTTGAGGACAGCTATGACACTGCCAAATTTTTGGGATACAAAGATGGCACTGTTTTAGATTTAAAAATGTATTCCAAACATAAGGAGTTGGCAAACATAGGATCCACGCCTGGTACCAAATACCCTATTTAAGCCCCCTGACTGTGTGTATGTGCACGTATGTGGCTGTGTGTATGTGACTGCATTGATAACTGTGCATGTAACTGTGTGTATAAGACTCTGTATGTGTGAATGTGTGTTTATCTGTGTGTGTGTCAAAGTGACTCTGTGTGTATGTTGGGGTGGGGGGCAGCATTTCAATCCTGGATAAGGCGGCACGTTATCTAAGGCCAGTCCTGGGGTAAAGGATTGGTGTGTTTGTGCCTTTTGTATGTATCAGGGCTTCTGGTTTGTAAATTGACTGATGGGCATGTCTGTGTTTTTAACAGTCATATTCCAGGAAAATTTGGTTACTATCCTCCAACAATACTTTTACATTGCAGTCAAAAATGAAGGTGTGTGCTCAAGGCTATAAATATCTATTCTTATCTTTTGCTTTCCTATCCCACATCATAAATGTTTCCCTATCTATCCTGTTCTGTTTATTTTGAATACTTCCTCACCCAACCCTTTAATTTGCTATGTAAATTCATATTTTTATATTTCAAGATATTAAATGGATTTTCTCTTGTAAATGGCATGTAATTCTGACCATGATTATTCCACATACAGCAATACACATGGTAAATACAATTGAGGAGGCACAGCTGAGTCTCATGGAAAGTATGCATAACAGTAGATAAAGATGTTTGCTGTGGACTTCATTTTCCGTGATGCTCAACTTTAAAAGTCTTCCATGATGCTCAGCTACACCCATTAATATCTGTTTAACTATATAATGATTAAATACTCCACTGTACCAACAGAAATGGAATCCTCTAGGGTGTGCCCAGGTGCACAGGCATCCTCTCAGACTGCCATTTTGCTCTCCGCACGGGAGAGTCCTGGGTGCACTCTGTGTGTTGGGAAAATCCTTGGTGCAATCTGGGTGCTGGGGTACATCCTGGGTGTGATTTGGGTGCTGGTTTTGATTCGATTCAATCTGAGTGCTGGGTTAAATGCTGGGTGCAATGTGGATGCTGAGGCAAGACCTGGGTGACTCTAGTTGCTGGGGCAAGTCATGCAAGTGCAATCGAGGTACATATGTAAGTGAGTGCAATCAGGGTGCAGGGGTAATTCCTGTGAGTGCAATCTGGGTACTGTTTTCAGTCCTGGGAGCAATGCGGGTGCAGGGGTAAGTCATTGGTGCAATCTGGTTGCTTGAGTATGTCCTGGTTGCAATCTGTGTGCTGTGATAAGTCCTGGGTGTGATCTGGGTGTATGAAAACTCCTGGGTGCAATCTAGGTGGTGGAGTATGTCCTTGGTTCAATCTGTGTGCTGGGATAAGTCCTTGGTGTGATTTGGATGGTGGGGCAAGTCATTGTTTGAATCTGAGTGCTGGAGTAAAGCTTTGGTTCAATCTGAGTGCTGGTATAAATCCAGGGGGTAATCTGGGGGCAAATTCTGTGAGTGCAATCTGGGTGATACGACACTAAATGTGTCTCTGTAACGTGTTTATTTTGAAATTATTAGCTAGATAAGTGTTGGAGTTAATAGCCCTTGAACAGCAGGTGTCAGTGGAGAATTAAATTGGTCTGAGTGTCTGCAATATATATATATAAAGAGTGACAGGATAGATCAGGCAAGGTCAAGTCATGTGATTTGTAACAGTGATGCTCACCTTGATAATGGCGGGTTAACAGGTCAGGAACACAGCTGTTTTCTTTTTGTACTCAATGTACAGCCGCATAACTGAAAACGTCACTTGTTACTGATGAAGATTAGAGTTGAGCGGACATCTGGATGTCCATGTTCGGGCTCGAACTTGGCCCCGAACCCCATTGAAGTCAATGGGGACACGAACCTTTGGCCACTAAAATGCCTCTAAAAAAGTCCTGGAAAGGGCTAGAGGGCTGCAAAAGGAAGTAAAATGGGGGTAAGAGTAGGACAAGTGCCCTGCAAACAAATATGGATAGGGAAATAACTTCAAATAACATAAAATACATACAAATTAAAAATACAGCTGAGCCATAAAATAGCACTAGATGGAATCTTTGATTTTAGCTTTGGAAGAACATAAATCTAAATCTAAAGCATGGCTGCCAGGAGGATCAACAGAATTATCCATTTGAGAGAGGGTTGGAGTGCAGGGTATTCTCTTTCAGTTTATACTAAGTGACCCATAGGTTGAGGAGGCGGTGACCGTGGCGGTGTAGGTGGAAGCGGCACTGGAGGAGGAGGTAGCCAGAATTTTTCAAAGTGTGCTGTAAGCACAGTATTTGACGGTTCTATTTGACTCTCAGATATGAATTGCACCGCAAGACGCAAATGTACTATTTCCCACCCAAAACTATTAGAATTTTTCAAAGTGCGCTGTAACCACAGTACTTGATGGTTCTATTTGACTCTCAGATATGAAGTGCACCGCAAGACGCAAATGTACTATTTACCACCCAAAACTATTAGAATTTTTCAAAGAGCACTGTAAGCACAGTATTTGACGGTTCTATTTAACTCTCACATATGAAGTGCACCGCAAGACGCAAATGTACTATTTCCCACCCAAAACTATTAGAATTTTTCAAAGTGCGCTGTAACCACAGTACTTGATGGTTCTATTTGACTCTCATATATGAAGTGCACCGCAAGACGCAAATGTACTATTTACCACCCAAAACTATTAGAATTTTTCAAAGTGCGCTGTAACCACAGTATTTGATGGTTCTATTTGACTCTCAGATATGAAGTGCACCGCAAGACGCAAATGTACTATTTACCACCCAAAACTATTAGAATTTTTCAAAGTGCGCTGTAAGCACAGTATTTGACAGTTCTATTTGACTCTGAGATGTAATACATGTAATGCTATTGCTATTCTATAAACCGAAATAGAGTCCCCATTCATTCGAATAGGTCAATTAACCTATTCGGATGAATGGGGACTCTTTCGGTTTATAGAAAGCCAATAGCATTACATGTATTCCATAAACCGTAAGTCTATAAACCAGACGACATTCGGTTTATAGATTTTCGGTTTATGGAATACATGTAATGCTATTGCTATTCTATAAACCGAAAGTCTATAAACCGAAAGACATTCGGTTTATAGACTTTCGGTTTATAGAATAGCAATAGCTATATATGTCTATAAACATATATATATGTCTATAAACCGAAATAGAGTCCCCATTCATAAGAATTTCTTATGAATGGGGACTCTATTTTGGTTTATAGAAAGCCAATAGCATTACATACAATCTAATTGCCGATCCCCAAACTCCAACACGGACATACAGTGAAATGTCCGTGTTCGGGTGCGGAGTCCCAAAACCATAAAGTTCGGTATGAACTCGAACAGTACGGTTCGGGTTCGCTCAACACTAATGAAGATGTGATCGTTACTACAAGCTTCAATCTGTTGGGATGTGAATGCAGTTTGTGTTGTGTGAGTTCCTTATAATATGAATGAACTGTTTACCCTCAGATCACCAACACGTAATTCGGAGGTACACTTATTTATACCATGTATATCTGGCCAGTGATTTCCTGACCACTGCAATTAATTATTAAGTAATTACAAATTACAATAGCTGCTATGAAATTATATTGGGTGATATAATTTTCTATTATTGTGCAGAAAGTGCTGGCTATGGCTCTACAATTAGGTGGGATCATGGTGCCATGAAAAAAGGTGTTTATTTAAATCTCTATATTAAGTTCATGTGTCCGAAAGATGACAGGACTGCACCTTGCAATTTCTATCCAGGGCCTGATTAAGACATTGTAGGTTCTGGGCTACAGGTACTGTGAGGCCCCCAGTAATATCAGATTGGGCATAAGTCACTTGACAAATGTTCCAGTACTTAAATAGCACTTACAGGACTTGCCCCAGCACCTAGGACAGGGGTGTCCAAGTTGGTTTTGCAGTGGGCCACTTCACCATAAATTTATTTGTGTGTGGGCCGCATTGATGTGTGTGAGTGTGCGCGCGTGTGCATATATATATTATATATATATATATATATATATATATTGTGACAAAAGTACTCCTTTCCCTTGGTACCTTGTCCTGGGATTTGGGGGTTACACACAGTCTTTCAGGCTTCAGAGACACTTCACACGCTGGATGAGGTAAAAAGACTTGCTTTCTTTTATTGTGGTTTCAAGATGCACAGCAAGGTATAACAGGTTGTTAACAAAATATAAAATAAAATCCTTGCTCTTCTGAGCACTAACTAAACAAAAAATACTAAGCTAACTGTGTTGGATGGCTTGTCCATTTCCCAACATAATCCTAAATCACAACCTTACTTCAGTGTTTTCAGCTCCCTGCTTCCATTCACCGAAATCAAAACACAGTCTCTCCCCTCCTCTGGCAGGGGAGTATTTAACAGCACCTGTAATCAGCAAGCCTTTTCAGGTGAGGTAAATTAGGATTGGAACACTGGGCTTCTCACCTGTAGGTTCCAATCAACATATGAAATGTGAACTGGAGCACTGGCCCACCCTACTCTCCACGTGCTCCACCCCAGGGCCCACACATACACATACATAAAGTGCTATATTAAAGTGTAACATAACACATTTCCCTGGGGCTAATTACACAAAGTAGGAGCTGTGCAAAATCTGGGGAGATATATAGACTCCTTCCAGCACAATTCCTTGCTGTCGGTCACAATATATATATATATATATATATATATATATATATATATATATATATATATATATATATATATATATATATATATACATACACACACACACACACACACACGTGGATATACATACACACATACACATACACGTGGATATACATACATACATACATACACACACACGTGGATATACATACATACATACACACACACGTTGATATACATACACACACACACGTGGATATACATACATACATAAACACACACGTGGATATACATACATACATACATACACACACACGTAGATATACATACATACATACATACACGCACACATGGATATACACACACACATGGATATATATACACACACACACGTGGATATATATACACACACACGTGGATTTATATACATACACACACGTGGATATATTTACACACACACACACACGTGGATATATATACACACACACACACACAAACACACACGTGGATATATATATACACACACACGTGGACATACATACATACACACACACACAAGTGGATATACATACATACACACACACGTGGATATACATACATATAGCCCCAATAAAAACTCAAATTAAATGCACACACAGTCATTCTTACACAAAGTTACACTTACATACACACACACTGAAATACACACATAGTTGCATTTACACACACACACACTGACACATACACTAAGTCACACTTTATTCACCGTTATTTTGTTTGCAATAAAAAAAACACTCACATTAAATGCACACATTCAACGTGCATACACAGACACACATACACAAATACACAGTCACTCTAACACACCATGTTACACTTACATACACACACACTTTTACAATAAGAAGAAAAAAAAACATGTTGTTTCCCCTCCCTGCTCGCTTACCTTATATCTGCAGGGAGGGGGATTGTTCCATCTGAGCACCGGGATGTCACTGAAACCCGGTGCTCCATCGGGGTCAGAGTGCGAATGGGCAGAGCTTTCTCCCCTGCGTGAGAGGAGAAAGCACCGTCCCCTCGCGCACTGACTGTGTTGGAACACCGGGTGTCATCCCGGTGCGCACTTTGCTGGAGCAGGTGAGAGGTGCGGCTACTGCTGCCACTCTCAAGCGGGCAGCACCTCTCTGGCAGGCGGGCCGCACAGTGGCGTAGCGTGGGTTGTCAGCACCCGGGGCAAGGCAAGTAATTTGCGCCCCCTAACCCGTGGATTTTAGCACTCGAGTCTCTTCTACTAGATTAGTTAAAGAAACCCTTACCCCCCAAGCACATGTATTGTTTGTTATGAAAATACTTATGTAATTAAAGTAAAATGCATCTAAATACAAGTTTATTTTCCAACACTTTATTGAGTGCGAACATGCATTACACACATTCTCCACATTTTCAGCAGGTCTATGAATACAAATATACACATGTAGTAACCTAGCATGGGCCATGCTATTATATGTCGTCTCACAACCATCGTAAACGACAAAAAATATCAAGAACAAAAACTAAACATCAAAATAGAACCATACCCTGGAGATGATCCAAGACTGGGCTAGATGGAGCCAACTTCCTCAATCCTGTACCTCTAATTTTAATTCTTTAATAGAAGTGCAAGATATCAATCTGTATATAATATACAGATTAATTTAAATTTGCCTGCTTTTAACTTAGCTTGTTGCTCTGTCTCTTTAAGGTAAGTAACTGAAGGGAATTTAACCCCTTCAGCGCCACGGGAGTGGGACCCTGAGGGTGTGGGCACCCTCAGGGTACTAAAGTGTCAGGAAAACCGCTTTGTTTTCCTGACCCTATAGTGATCCTTTAAGAGTTTAAGGGGTTATTTTGGCCTGGGGAAGCCAAATGGTTATACACCTATGCTTTAAACCAGGAGTAGACATCCTTTGCCACTCCAGATGTTGTGGACTACACCTCCCATGATGCTTTGCAAGCCTTAATGGAGATGTAGTCAAAAAACAAAGGGAGTGTCAAAGGTTACCTACCCCTGCACTAAACCAAAAATATATAATACAGTTCCTACCCCATAAATATAATATTTAATGCTATGATATTTAATGCTCTCATCCAACCCCCTTCCCTCCACAGTTCCTAATAAATATATTTCAAATATAATTCCCTCACCCCTGTAGCCCCACCTATTTACATTTCCTTCTACATACACACATATATATAGATTATTCATTAGGCCACAAATGTAAAAAATATAATCATTGCCTCATCTCAAATTCCCAAGTCAGATCTTTCCCATCCCCCCCCCTCTTCCCCTAATACACTGCTGACCCCCCTCCCCCTAATACACTGCTGACCCCCATCCCCTAATACATTACTGCCCCCCTTCTTCCCTTCCCCAATACATTACTGCCCCCCTTCTTCCCTTCCCCAATACATTACTGCCCCCCTTCTTCCCTTCCCCAATACATTACTGCCCCCCTTCTTCCCTTCCCCAATACATTACTGCCCCCCTTCTTCCCTTCCCCAATACATTACTGCCCCCCTTCTTCCCTTCCCCAATACATTACTGCCCCCCTTCTTCCCTTCCCCAATACATTACTGCCTCCCTTCTTCCCTTCCCCAATACATTACTGCCTCCCTTCTTCCCTTCCCCAATACATTACTGCCCCCCTTCTTCCCTTCCCCAATACATTACTGCCCCCCTTCTTCCCTTCCCCAATACATTACTGCCTCCCTTCTTCCCTTCCCCAATACATTACTGCCTCCCTTCTTCCCTTCCCCAATACATTACTGCCTCCCTTCTTCCCTTCCCCAATACATTACTGCCCCCCTTCTTCCCTTCCCCAATACATTACTGCCCCCCGTCCCCAATACATTACTGCCCCCCCGTCCCCAATACATTACTGCCCCCTCCCCATACATTACTTCCCTCCCTCCCCCATACATTACTTCCCTCCCTCCCCCATACATTACTTCCCCCCCTCCCCATACATTACTGACCCTCCCTCCCCCATACATTACTTCCCCCCCTCCCCATACATTACTGACCCTCCACTCCCCCATACATTACTTCCCCCCTCCCCATACATTACTGACCCTCCCCTCCCCCATACATTAAATGACCCCCCTCCCCTCCCCCATACATTAAATGACCCCCTCCCCTCCCCCATACATTAAATGACCCCCCTCCCCCATACATTAAATGAACCCCCCTCCCCCATACATTTAATAAACCCCCCTCCCCCATACATTTAATAAACCCCCTCCCCTCCCCATACATTAATGACCCCCCTCCCCATACATTAATGAACCCCCCTCCCCTCCCCCATACATTGATGACCCCCCTCCCCTCCCCCATACATTAATGACCTCCCTCCCCCATACATTAATGACCCCCCCTCCCCTCCCCTCCCCCATACATTAATGACCCCCCTCCCCTCCCCCATACATTAATGCCCCCCCTCCCCCATACATTAATGACCCCCCCTCCCCCTCTCCAATACATTAATGACCCCCTCCTCAATACATAATACAATAGGTCCCCCAAGCCCCTTTATTCTTACCTTTACAAATTCCACTTCCAACAGCTCAGGGAAGAAAGGCCGCGATGCAGTTTCAGAAGAGCCTCCGCCGCGCAGCCGCCGGATGTGACGTCACGCCGTCATTTGCCGCTCACATCCGGCGGCTGACAGGAAGTATCGCGTGGTTGTGGCTGCGGCCGCGCGGCCGCATAGGGCTAGTGCGCCCCCCCAGATATTGCGCCCGGTGCGGCCGGCCCCCGCTGCACCCCCCACGCTACGCCACTGGGGCCGCATTCCAGTTTTTTTGTGTGTGAGTGTGTGTGTGTGGGGGGGCCCACACACACACTCACACACAAAAAAAACAATAATAAGCACACACACGATTGGACTTGCAGTGAGTATTTTTATTACATTGTATAAAATGTGTATATTACGTGTATAATTGCAGTGTATAAACTGTATATTTGGATACAAAATGTATATATATGGCTGCAGTATGTATACCATCTTACTATGCAACACTGCACTACAACTACTCATTACCTAAATGACAAAATTATACACAGATATTAGAGAGCACTTACATATGTTCATATATATTTCTAAATATCTATACACATCTCGCTCTCTCTCACTAGTTGCATTAATACTTAAATGAACTTCTTAATATTATATTCAACTGTTTTCATATGTAATAAAAATGTTATTGAAACATTTTGAATGCATTTCTTGTTTTTATTCCCTTTTTCTGCACCCACATTTCACTTAAAGGTCTTAACACAGCCTCATAGAGTAGCCACAGCACTTGTCATGCACCTATATTGCACCCACAGCACTTGTCATGCACCTAAATTGCACCCACAGCACATGTCTTGCACTCATATTGAACCCACACAATTTTGCATGCTACAGTGTAAATTTGCCCCACAGAACATACCATAGTTTCACTTTGTTCCATTGAACTGCCCATGCAGAAAAAAAGCCACATTGTCACTTTCCCCCATAGTACATGTTATTTTTCCCCACAGAACATGTCACAGTCACTTTGTCATTGCATATGCAACAGACAGTCTGCCTGTTAAAATATGACACCATTTGTCCATTAAATATGCCACAGTCAATGTGCCCATCAATATGCCAGTATTATTTTGCCATTAATATGCAGTATTATTTTGCCATTAATATGCCACAGACATTTTTCCCATTAATATGCCAGTATTATTGTGCCATTCAGATACCAGTAATATTGTACAATTAAGATGCCCCAGCCAATTTGCTCATTAAGATACCAGTATTATTGTACCATAAAGATGCCATAATTGTTGTGCCATTCAGATGCCAGTAATATTGTGCCATTCAGAGCCCAGTAATACTGTGCAAGTCAGAGCCCAGTAATATTGTGCCATTCAGAGCCCAGTAATATTGTACCATTCAGATACTAGGAATATCGTGCCAGTCAGATGCCTGTAATATTGTGCCTTTCAGATGCCAGTAATATTGTGCCATTCAGAGCGCAGTATTATTGTGCCAGTCAGATGCCTGTAATATTGTGCCAGTCAGATGCCTGTTATACCTCCCAAACCCCCCCCCCCCCCCCCTCCCCTAGTACTTACATGCTTCTGCTCCGTGTCCCCAGCCGGATGTCTCACTCACGGATGTGACGCAACGTCAGGTTTTTTTTTTTTTTTTCGGTCGTCGCATCCAGCGGATGCGGCTTGCCGGAACAAAAAGTTTACAAGCGCAATGCGCTGTGAACGTGGCAAGCAGGGGCTGGGGGCCCACGGGACAGCTGCCTTGGGCCCCCCAGGAGTAACTGGGCCCAGGGCAGCTGCCCCGTTTGCCCCGCATTAAAGACGGCCCTGCCCCCAGGCTTGCTATTCTGTCCCCAGACTTAGCAACACATTCCAGCATTACATACCCCATCACCCACTTTGCACCTCTAGGACTTACCCCACTACACCTGGATATGTCCCATCACACACATTGCACACCTAAACTTACCCCAGTACACGAGTTTATGCTTCATCACCCAACATTAAAAACCCAGGATTTACCCCAGTTCATGCACCATCAACAGTGCTGGACTAGAAAAAAATTGTATAATAGCCCCATAGCATAATGTTTTTATAAAAAATTTTTGCTCATAAAAGAGAAAACCTTGCATTTCAAAAAGCACATCTGAAGAGTTTATTTATAAATATGACTGATAAATAACCCTGCCTAGGGCAATATATACCTACAGTATGTACACAAAGTTATATGAATTTCTCTGTGCAGAAGTATATATCAAGGCAATGTGTGAGATATAACCTTCTGTACATACTGGGTGGATATACTGACGTACCTCAGCACCCAAATTGCACTCATAGGACTAACCCCAGCACCCAGAATTTAACCCAGCACTCAGTTTGCCATCACAGTCTCTTTCTTTTTTCTGTAGTGTCTCTTTCTCTTTTCTGTAGTGTCTCTTTCTCTTTTCTGTAGTCTCTCTCCCCATATCATTTCTGTAGTCTCTCTCCCCCTCTCATTTCTGTAGTGTCTCTCTCCCTCTATCATTTTTGTAGTGTATTTCTCCCCTCTCATTTCTGTAGACTCTCTCTCTCCCCCTGTAGTGTGTGTCTCTCTACCCCCTATAGTGTCTCTCTCCCTCACCCCCTGTAGAGTCTCTCTCTCTCTCTCTCCCCCTCGCTGTAGTCACTCTCTCTGTCCCCCTGTAGTGTCTCTCTCCCTTTGTAGTGTCTCTCTCTCTCCCCCTGTAGTCTCTCCCCCTGTAGTCTCTCCCCTGTAGTCTCTCTCTCTCCCTTTAGTGACTCTCTCTCCTCTTTAGTGACTCTCTCTCATCTTTAGTGTCTCTCTCCTCTTTAGTGTCTCTCTCTCTCCTCTTTAGTGTTTCTCTCTCACTTACCTTTTAGTGTCTCTCTCCCCTGCCCTCGTGTAAGTCTCTCTCTCGCCTTCCCTTGTGTGTCTCCCTCTCTCCCCTTCCCTCACGTGTGTGTGTCTCTCTCTCCCCTGCCCTTGTCTGTCTCTCTCTCCCTCTCTCACCCCTGCCCTTGTGTGTGTCTCTCTCTCCCCTGCCCTCATTGTCTATATCTCTCCCCTGCCCTCGTGTGTCTCTCCCTTGCCCTGGTGTGTCTCATCCTCTTACGTGTCTCTCCCCCGTAGTCTCTGCAACCCCACGCTGGAACGCTGCTGCTGCAACTTTCAGCAGTAGGAGCCGAAATTCTTAAAGCAGCGGCGGTGGCCACCGAAATTCTCGAAATGACGGCAGCGGCTGCCGAAATACCTAAAGCAGCCGCTGAAATTGTCAGCAACTGAATTGCTTGAAGTGGCTGCATGCCACAGTAGCCCCAGGGCCAGTGGTCTACCGGGATTTTTCCCAGTACCCCGGTGGGCCAGTCTGGCCCTGACCATCACCCACATTGCACACCCAGGACTTACCCCACTAAAGGCCCCATCTCCCACATTACACACCCAGGACTTACCACAGTATCCCAGTGTATGCCCCATCACCTAGATTCCACAGCCAGGACTTACCCCAGTACTTGCCCCATCAGCCACCCTGCACACCAGGTCTTACCTCAGCAGCCACAGCTCAATGTTGTCTAGTGGTAGGCAACATGGAGTCTGTGCACTGCCCAGGCACCCAGACATTCTCCCATTCTGCCTCTAGCTCCTGCAATAAGTATGGATTGAGTTCCCAACACACTTCCACACTCAAGATGATTGCTTTGTTTCATAGGATATCACAGCTTCCAATTGGCCTAAAGAACAACTAGATTTGGAAGCCATTTTTAAATGGCTAATGAGGTACTTTGCATATAGATAATTGATACTAAGTAATGGATAGGGATATCTGTGCAAAAAAATACAGTGAGGGAAAAAAGTATATGATCCCCCTTCTGATCAGTCTATCATTTTAATGGTAGGTGTATTTTAACACTGAGAGACAGAATAACAAAAAGAAATCTAGAAAAATGCATGTCAAAAAAGTTATAAATTGATTTGCATGTCAATGAGTGAAATAAGTATTTGACCCCTTCGACTTAGTACTTGGTGGCAAAACCCTTGTTGTCTATCACAGAGGTCAGACATTTCTTGCAGTTGGCCACCAGGTTTGCACACATCTCAGGAGGGATTTTTTCCCACTCCTCTTTGCAGATCCTCTCCAAGTCATTAAGGTTTCGAGGCTGATGAACTCGAACCTTCAGCTCCCTCCACAGATTTTCTACTCCACTCCTTTGTTGCCTTGGCTGTGTGTTTTGAGTCATTGTCATGTTGGAATCCACGACCCATTTTCAATGCCCTGGCTGAGGGAAGAAGGTTTTCACCCAAGATTTGATGGTACATGGCACCGTCCATCGTCCCTTTGATGCGGTGCAGTTGTTCTGTCCCATTAGCAGAAAAACACCCCCAAAGCATAATGTTTCGACCTTCATGCTTGACGGTGGGGAGGTAGCATTCCTCCTCGTCCAAACACAGCAAGTTGAGTTGATGCCAAAGAGTTCGATTTTGGTCTTATCTGACCACAACACTTTCACCCAGTTCTCCTCTGAATCATTCAGATGTTCATTGGCAAACTTCAGACGGTCCTGTACATGTGCTTTCTGGGGGAACCTTGTGGGCACTGCAGGATTTCAGTCATTCACGGCATAGTGTGTTACCATATTGTTTTCTTGTTGACTATGGTCCCAGCAGCCTTGAGATCATTAACAAGATCCTCCCATGTAGTTCTGGGCTGATTCCTCACCGTTCTCATGATCATTGAAACTCCACAAGGTGAGATCTTGCATGGAGCCCCAGACCTAGAAAGATTGACAGTTATTTTGTGTTTCTTCCATTTGCGAATAATTGCACCAACTGTTATCACCTTCTCACCAAGCTGCTTGGCAATGGTCTTGTAGCCCATTCCAGCCTTATGTAGGTCTACAATCTTGTCTGTAACATCCTTGGACAGCTCTTTGGTCTTGGCCATGGTGGAGAGTTTGGAATCTGATTGATTGATTGCTTCTGTGGTCAGGTTTCTTTTATACAGGTAACTAGCTGGGATTAGGAGCATTCCCTATAAAAGTCACATGTGAGCCAGAAATCTTGCTGATTGATAGGGGTCAAATACTTATTTTACTCATTGACATGCAAATCAATTTATAACTTTTTTGACATGCGTTTTTCCTGATTTTCTTTGTTATTCTGTCTCTCACTGTTAAAATACACCAACCATTGAAATTATAGAGTGATCAGATGGGTATAGATGAAATACATGACCTATATTCCCTGTAGGTATATAAGTGTCTTTTTAATTTTTTGTATATGTTATGTGTGTAATATACACATACGGGATGTTAAGCTATGGGGGCAGGACAGGGAGATTTATGAGTAATTCGCCATCCATAATGCACAGCGACTAAATTCATCACAAAAAAAGATCTATTCTGTTTCATTATCTGTGCAAGGAACACATATATGTATGTTGTAGTCAAGTAAAGTAAATGTTAAATCTCGTAAATACCCAATTGTTTTTATAGCCTCTGTTCAAATGGAGAAAAAAAACGCAATTATCGTCTGTCACCGCTACCTTTTAATATATTGAGGAAGATCTGGAGGGCCAAAATTAAACGTAATACTAACCCTAGTACTAGTAATAACGCTAAAAGTAACCCCTAATACTAAACCTAAACAAACCTACAATCCCTAAAACTAACCTGCGTCTTGATGATACAGCCATACCAGCTGCAGTAGAATTTTGCTAATTAATCCTTTCATGGAGCAGGGGCATCAATAGAGTTGGTGTCACCCGGTGCAGAAACTCATGGTATCACCCCCCTGGATTTTCTCCAATACAATGCCAAACAGATTCCCTAGTAATGCCAGTTAGATGGCCTATTAACTATGCCACACACAGGAGCCCTATAACTATGCCACACACAGGAGCCCCATAAATTATGCCACACCAGAGCCTCATAAATTATGCAACACCAGAGCCCCATAAATTATGCCACACCAGAGCCCCACTATTTATGCCTCACCTCTGCCCAATTAATTATGCCACACATGCAGGTGCCCCATAATTATGCCACACACACGCAGGTGCCCATAATTATGCCACACAAGAGTCCCTTAATTACGCCACACAAAAGAGTCCCTTAATTATGCCACACATGGGGCCCAATAAATATGCCACACACAAGCGCCCCATAATAATGCACACATGGGACCACCATTAATTATGCAACACACAGGAGCCCCACGAGGTGACAATTGTACAATTATAGATACCAGGAATATTGTGCCACTCAGAGCCCAGTAATATTGTGCCACTCAGATACCAGTAATATTGTGCCATTCAGATACCAGTAATATTGTGCCACTCAGAGTCCAGTAATATTGTGCCAGTCAGATACCAGGAATATTGTGCCATTCAGAGCTGTGTAATATTGTGCCAGTCAGATACCAGTAATATTGTGCCAGTCAGATACCAGTAATATTGTGCCAGTCAGAGCCCAGTAATATTGTGCCACTCAAAGCCCAGTAATATTGTGCCAGTCAGATACAAGGAATAATGTGTCATTCAGAGCCCAGTAATATTGTGCCACTCAGAGCCCAGTAATATTGTGCCAGTCAGATACCAGGAATATTGTGCCAGTCAGATACCAGTAATATTGTGCCAGTTAGAGCCCAGTAATATTGTGCCAGTTAGAGCCCAGTAATATTGTGCCATTGAGAGCATAGTAATAAAGTGCCAGTCAGAGCCCAGTAATATTGTGCCAGTTAGAGCCCAGTAATATTGTGCCATTCAGAGCCCAGTAATATTGTGCCAGTCAGATACCAGTAATATTGTGCCAGTCAGAGCCCAGTAATATTGTGCCAGTCAGAGCCCAGTAATAATGTGCCAGTCAGAGCCCAGTAATATTATGCAATTCAGAGCCCAGTAATATTGTGCCATTCAGATACCAGTAATATTGTGCCAGTCAGATACCAGTAATATTGTGCCAGTCAGAGCGCAGTAATATTGTGCCATTCAGAGCCCAGTAATATTGTGCCAGTCAGATACCAGTATATTGTGCCAGTCAGATGCCAGTAGTATTGTGCCAGTCAGAGCCCAGTAATATTGTGCCACTCAGAGCCCAGTAATATTGTGCCAGTCAGATACCAGGAATATTGTGCCAGTCAGCGCCCATTAATATTGTGCCAGTCAGATACCAGTAATATTGTGTCAGTTAGAGCCCAGTAATATTGTGCCATTCAGAGCCCAGTAATATTGTGCCAGTCAGATACCAGTAATATTGTGCCAGTCAGAGCCCAGTAATATTGTGCTATTCAGAGCCCAGTAATATTGTGCCAGTCAGATACCAGTAATATTGTGCCAGTCAGAGCCCAGTAATATTGTGCCATTCAGACACCAGTAATATTGTGCCAGTCAGATACCAGTAATATTGTGCCAGTCAGAGCCCAGTAATATTGTGCCAGTCAGATAGCAGGAATATTATGCCATTCAGAGCCCAGTAATAATGTGCCAGTCAGATGCCAGTAATATTGTGCCAGTCCGATGCCAGTAATATTGTGCCAGTCAGAGCCCAGTAATAGTGTGCCAGTCAGAGCCCAGTAATATTGTGCCAGTCAGATGTCAGTAATATTATGCCATTCAGATACCAGTAATATTGTGCCAGTCAGATACCAGTAATATTGTGCCATTCAGATACCAGGAATATTGTGCCAGTCAGATGCCTGTAATATTGTGCCAGTCAGAGCCCATTAATAGTGTGCCAGTCAGAGCCCAGTAATATTGTGAGAGTCAGAGCCCAGTAATATTGTACCAGTCAGATACCAGGAATATTGTGCCAGTCAGAGCCCATTAATATTGTGCAATTAAAGTGCTCGTTTTCAACCACCCTCCTCCCCTCTTCCCCAACACTTACCGAATGGCTGCTTTTCGTGTCCCCGGACGGACGCCTCTTCTGTGCAGTTTTCCCTCCTGCACGGAGGAGGGAAACACAGTCACCGGATGTGACGTAACGTCACATCCGGTCGCTGTGATTTTTTTTCTTCTCTTTTTTCTGGTGGCCGCATACAGTGGATGCGGCTGCCAGAAAAGGAAAAAAAAAAAAAAGCAGCGTGGTGCGGGGGTGCCGGCAGCACGGGTGTCACCCCCGCTGGAGTTGTCACCCAGTGCTGTCCGCACCTCCCTCGGGACGCCACTGTGGCGGAGGTATTTCACATTTCTGTGGTGTTTGTTTTTAGCTGTAATTTTCCTCTCAAATTTAATATACCCACACATATTATATATTGGTTTTATTGTCATAAAAAGGACTTTCTTCATATCATATAATAAAAATAAGCAAACATTTAAAATAGGAAAACACTACTTTAACAAGAAAAATCCTGCTAAATAGATTCTATTTGTCCTGTTGTACATGTTTTTCTGTTGTTTTTTTGCAAGTTATAGGGCAATAACTAAAAGTAGAAGATTTTCTTCTTCAGTGATGTTTTGACTCAAACCATAATCATCACCCTAACCCTAATCTAACCCTAATTGTAAACTATAACCCTACATCTTAGCCTACATTTTTTATCAGTGTAAAATTTGCTCACTGCCTTTAGAGGCACTCCAACAACTGCAAAGAGCAATGGAACTGCTCACTGATCACTTCCGAGGTTCTTGTCCAAAACATGGCAGCACACACTGAAATGGCATGAATCTTCAATATGGTGCCTATGATCATAATGGCCCTGGAGGGGATTTTTCAGTGTCACAAAGGGATTAAACAAATGAACCACTTAGCAAAACACACATATAAGAAAGTGAAGTGGACATGACATCACTGCCATGTATAGTATTGCTAATAAATGTAACAGCAGTAATACTCATACGTGGGAGCATTGGTGGGACAGTCACCTGGAAAAGGAGTAACTGCTTCTAATAAGGGGTTTGTGGATAGGAAAGGGGTAATTATCATACTCCCCATTTGTTCTGTTCTATGACTATGTCTTTTAAAATAAATAAGGCCATATAACCATATAACAAGGAGGGCAATTCACTGATGCTGGTGCCCCAAGAACAACAAAAGGTGCTCAAATGATGCATGTACCTAAAGATTCCTGTGTGACTTTAGCTCTGGGATCCAATCATAATGCTAGTTCCAGAGTCCATGCTTTTGCCTGTAAGGCAATTTTTTTTACTGGCATACAAGTAATATATCCAAATCACAGATTATATCTAAAAATGACCAGAGCCACCTAAATTTATGAGTTGCAGGTAAGGAGTTGCTGGAGCCAAGCATCGCTCTCCCGATGCCCAGCAAGTAGTTTGAGATGGGGGCCTGAAAAGTATCTGTCAAACCAACACATTGCCAAGTAATGCAATAGGTCTAATTGGGAAGTGTTTATAAAACAGACGGCTAAATAACAAAGTGTTTTATAGAAAGTACATGATTACTGCTTGCAATCTGATTGTGCAGTCTCAGTATAGCAATATATTGTTATATAATGCCATGGCACAAAATTTGGAATGTTTATAATTGGAAACATTAATTCATGTAAAGAATACTCATGAATAAATGACAAAGTATAAGGAAAATACCCAAACCAAGCCCTGTGGATATGAAGAAGGTGGAGTTTAGCAATAGCACCACCCAGTAACCTTACCCTCATTTGCTTGGACTCCATGTAATTTTGGTACAATGTGACCCATGTTCACCCAATGCACAGCCTTCAAGACAAGATATCGGGGTCAACTCATTAAAGAGACAATTACAGGGAATTTAGGCTTCATTGGCCTAAAGTTTGAAATTCTCATCTCAGTTCCCTGTAGTTCTCTCCTTATTGAGAATACCCTATAGTTTTTAGTGCATGAAAGCACTGTAGTAGCATAGGGTGCTTGGGATTCACATCTGGTGCCGGACACTATTGGTTTGCACACTGAGCAGTGCTGTATTTACCGCGAGGCATCCTAGGCGGATGCCTAGGGCGGCAAATTTTGGGGGGCGGCAGCGCGTCCAGCACTGAAAAAAAACCAAAAAAAATGATGGGAGTCAGTGTGTGTGACTGAGTGTGATGGGAGTAGGAGTGTGTGTGGGATGGGAGTATGAGCTTGATGTGAGTCTGAATGTTATGTGTGATGTGGGGTCATGAAATGGAGGTGATGGGGCATGTCTTAGGTGTGTAACGTGGGTGTGCAGCTTGGGTAGGGGGGTGCCTGGATGTTGTCTGCCTAGGGCAGCACAAAATCAAGATACACCACTGACACTGAGTGGCTTAATTTGGATGCTTTATCATGATCTACATATAAAGGTCTACTCAACTGCAAGGAGCTGAGATGGGCCAAAGTAGCCGAGTTGGAAAGATTCTTCAATGCAGCTGAACTCAAGAATTTTGCCTTCTCAATTCCCTTTAATTCTCTCTTTATTGAGTAGACCATATCATGACCCAAAATATGGATACATGTAACAAGGCCTGTATGAGAACCTGACTGCCTAAATTTGCTCTTCATTGTTCTGATTTGTACATATAAATTCCTTTGACTCTTTCCTATCCACATTTTCAAATAAGATTGTAAATTAGTTAGCCGAGCATTGTCACAACACGACACCACATGCAACTTTCATCTACAACGAATCACAGCTCTTACTTTGTAATTAAAAAAATGTGATACTTATTTTGCTTAAAAATATCTTAAAATACATTTATTTTCAAATGGGTCTAATTGTTATTTGAGAATAGTCACTCTACTGAATAGACCACATTGCATATGTACTGAAGATGATGTCAGTAAGTACCACTAGAGGGCAGGATTGCACCAAGCAAAGACTAAATAAAAGGACAAAAAAGGGAGTATCACAGCTGTTGATTTGCAGAAATGAGAACCATCAGCAGTAGGCCCTGGTGATATATAAGCAATGAAGAATTCATATCAAGGTTTTTTATGTATAAATAGTGACTTGGAAATTCATGTTAGTAGCATCACAGCCAAGCCAATTATTAAACTTATAGAGAACATTAAAGTGTGTGATTACGTTTTTAGTACATTTTGTTAAAACTCACTCCCACAGAAGTGGCAGGGATTGATTTATTTTGCTCAATGAAGCTCTTAGTTATTTTTCTAAACTGTAACTGCCACGTTCTAAATAGGTTTAATTCTAGCAGCACTAATACTTGTTACTGAGCCATTAAAGTAACAGCCTTGTCTATAGGATCCAGAATGATTTTTTTTTAAAAAATCCCTTTTTTGTTAAGCTAATTTGCTAAATTTAAGCCCTTTATGTTGAAGATTTGTCATAAATACTGAAATCAGCTATTGCATGTAGGATTGCCACCCTGTTGGTATTTTAACGGCACATTAGTAAAAAAAAAAAAATTGGCTTTAAGTCAATATTAAGTCTATGAAGGTAATTATTGTTTTTTGAAGAAATTGTAGCAACCCTAATTGCATGGGAGTGCACATAAATCACTGTCTCAAATGAGTAAGGTCAAAATCAGAATGAGTCAGTAGACTTGTCAGCAGTGGTGTACCTACAGTATTTGGTGCAATTGTCAGGTTCCTAATTTGAGAGGGTCTTGTGCAATATTACCATGTTATCTACATCATATTAGATGTGACGGGGTCTTCCGTATCAGTTTGAGGAAGCAGGAAATTTATTATCTTGCATTTCTATATTAGATCGGGGGACAGATTTATGATGCTCTATCTCAGTTCCCCGACTGATGAATGTTACATCTTTGAAGGATGCTATTAAGATTGATCTCTGCCAAGTGAGAAACAGATCTTCTGCTCCATATTTGTACCGTAGTGAAGTCCCTATTGAGCAAGACAGGATCCACAGTTCCAAATATATCCAGGAAGTTGATCTGGAGATTTGGGTCACAGTTTGGCTCAGTTGGAGAGTAGTGAACAAACAATGAGGTGATTCACTGGATTTCACTTTACATTGAAAACCAATAGGATATATCAACAGATTTATCACATTCCCCTAAAAATTATTTAAAAAAGTGTTTATCCTGACATTTTATTGCACAGAACAAAATATTTACTATTGGATATGTGGATTATATAGTTATTTGGACACAGATTTTCATCAGATCATAATTAAACAAGATCCAGGTAATGCATTAAATAAAGTCTGTCACATTTTAACTTTGTTAATCCTCAGTCGGTCGTGTCTTTGAGTTCAGCTGCTTTCTGAGATCAAGGCTCCTTGGATAAATAGTGAACTAGCTTAACAATGTATAACCCTCAGACATACAAGGTTTGTTGAGGGATAACTTTTCATACACTCATTTAACTCGGTTCTCTTCAAACCAATCATAGATTGGATGATGATGTTTATCCAAGAGCTGGGGATTGTAAAATCTGATAATAGGGATGGTTTGCCTATTGCAGGGGTGTCCAAGTTTGTTTTGCAGTGGGCCACTTCACCATAAAGCTATCTGTGCGTGGCTCACACACTGGCATTGATGTTTCATTGAAAGAAAATGTGTGTGTGTGTGTATGTATGTGTAAATATATGTGTGTATATATATATATATATATATATATATATATATATATATATATATGTATGTGGATCTATATATATATATATAAGCGCAGATTCCCCAGCAAAAAAAAATACTCAAATTAAATGCACACACATTCACAAGTGCATACACAGACACACACTCAAATACACACAGTCGCATTTACACACACACTGTGTCATACTTACACAAATACATACAATGAGACACACTTCCACACACACACACACACACACACACACACACTGAGTCACACTTCCACACACAGACTTTGATTCTTCTTTTTTACAAGAAGAAAAAAAAATCCACGTTGTTTTGTTTGTTCCCCCTCCCTGCTCGCTTACCTTTAATCTGCAGGGAGGGGGGTTGTTCCATCTGAGCACTGGGATCCAACAGGGTCAGAGTTTAAGGGGGCGGAGCTTTCTCCGCTGTGCGAGGGGAGAAAGCTCCGCACCCTTGTGCTCAGAGTGTTGGAGCACCTGGTTTCAATGACATCCCAGTGCTCAGATGGAACAACCCCCCTCCCTGCAGATAAAAGGTAAGCGAGCAGGGAGGGGGAACTTTGTTGGAGAAGCTGAGAGGTGTGGCTACCGCTGTCACTCTCAGGCGGGCCGCATGTTGGACGTCCTTGCCCTATGGGAATAAAGAATTAGTCCTACTTACCGTATTTGCTCGAATATAAGATGACCCTGATTATAAGACGACCTTCCAAACTTTGGATATTCCTTTAGGAAAAAAACTAAAAGCCTTAATATAAGACTACTCTATAGAAAAAAAAGAAATTGCTTTTTAATATTTAATAAAAATTATGATATTAAAAAAAATGAATTTCTTTTTTTTATTTCCTTTTATGTGCCAATGCTACCTCTCTCTCCCCCTTCCCCCAGCTTTGTCTCTCTTTCTCTCCCCCCCTTCCCCCCAGTGTTGTCTCTGTCTCTCCCCCTCCCTCCCACGTTGTCTCTCCCTTCCTCCCACGTTGTCTCTCCCTCCCCCAAAACTTTTCTTTCTCTCTCCACCTCCCTCCCTCCTTTTATCTCTCGCCCCCTCCCTCTCACCTTGTCTCTCTCCCCCACCTTGTCTCTGTCCCCCCCTTGTCTCTCTCTCCCCCTTCCCTTGTCTCTCTCTCCCTCTCCTCCCTCCACTTGTCTCTCTCTGCCCCCCTCCCTCCCCTTGTCTCTCTCTGCCCCCCCCTCCCTCCCCTTGTCTCTCTCTACCCCCGTCTCTCTCCACCCCTCCACTGTCTCTCGCTCCCTGGTGGCTAGTGGGGGCAGCCGGGGGATGCCTGCACAATAGTGCAGACATCCTCCATGCTGCCCGACACTTCTGTCTATTATGACAGACAGCCGGTCTGTCATAATAGACGGAAGTGTTGGGCAGCATGGAGGATGTCTGCACTATTGTGCAGACATCCCCCGGCTGCCCAAATCTCCTGGTGGGTAGTGGAGGCAGCGGAGGATGTCTGCACGATACGTGCAGCCATCCTCCGCTGCTGCCCGGCACTTCCGCTGGGACTTTTATGATGAAGCCGGAAGGACCCGTCTTCATCATAGAAGTCCCGGCAGTTATGCCAGGCAGCAGCGGAGGATGTCTGCGCGCACTGCACAGACATCCACCGGCTGTTAGCGAGAGGGAAACCATGTCCCCTGCAGCTCTGCGGGGGACCTGGATCCCAGTCTTATAGTCATTTGCTCTGAAAAAAACCTTGTCTTATATTCAAGCAAATACGGTAATATTTAAGGAGTACTCTACATTTGTTAACTGCCCAACTTTAGCAGGACAGTCCTGCTTTTGGGCCCTGTCTAATAAATGTATAGTTCCATTTGATATTTAACTCTCCTCTCTCTATATTATTTTAAGCACTCTGCATGCTTATTCAGGCTGTGCCCAACATGAATTCAAGGAGTTTTTAAAGCTGGTATGGGCTACACAAAGTTTAGTCTAGGTGTTGCTCTCTTCTATAATTTTAGATACACATAGAACTTACATAGGAACTTACATTTAATTACATTTAATTGTTTTTAATTTGGCCCTTTTTATTAACCTAAGGGTCCATGGACCCACTGCAGCACAATCTTGATACTACGTGTAATCGAGAAGTAATCATTTCATGCACGTTTAGTGATTTTGCACCTTTTTGCACATTTTGTAACACTCAGTTTAGCTTAGGTTTGCTACCTTTTCTTCAACAAAATACATGCCATTCTACTGCCACCATAGACTTAACATTGGCCTTAAGCCATTTTTGTTTTTGGACTGTCAGTAAAATACCAGCAATGTGGCAACACTAGTTATCAGTGACACTGGGAGAAACCAGTCACATGGTGCAAAATCTTTATTTGTAAGTAAGGTGACGTTAAAGGAGAAACAGGATCTGAACTGCACAGGGTGACCACATAACCTGTTCAGTTCTGTAATACTTATTTTTTACAAGTGACCCTGACTAGAAAAGCAATATAGTCTAAGCTTAACTTATGCTTTACATTTTAAAAGGTCGCTCCAAACAAAAATGGGGAACAAATGTTTTCCACTGTTTATTACTTGTACCTTAAAGGGACTGGCAGATGCCCAAAATGTATCTTACAAATATTAATGCATATTAATGTGATTTAAAAGTACTTTAAAATGCATGTTTTACGTTTAGCATTGCTTAACATTTGAAATGTTTTCAGCTAGATGAAATTATGATATTACTGCAGTTTGCAAGAATCCAGGACTGTCCATACTAACTGAGATGAGTAAAAGTCAATTTACTTTTTTTTTATTTTTTTTTTCTGCAGGAACCAATGAGAATAATGCCATTCAAATGAATGAAATTTCCTGTCTTTCTAGTGATGTCATCAGATAAAGTGTTGCATTGTTAAGAGATCCTACTGTGTAAAAGAGCAAGATCACTTAGATTCTAGACATGTGCATTAGTTTTCGGACGAATGCATTTTCGTCCGAAAATAGCATTTTCGTCCATTCGTCCGAAAAACGAATAACGAAAATGCTATGCTAACGAAAGCCGAATGAACGAATGATTAATAAATGAAAATCATTCGTTCATTCGTCCATTCGTCCATTCGTAGTACTATTGGCATTCTATAAGCCGAAATAGAGTCGGTTTATAGAATACAATAGCATAGTACACTACATTCCATAAACCGACATAATGAACGACTTTCGGTTTATGGAATGCATGTAAGTCTATTGGCATTCTATAAACCGACTCTATATCGGTTTATAGTACTATAGCACGAATGGACGAATGATTTTCATTTATATTAAACCATTCGTTCATTTGTTCAACTTCTTAGCTTTCTATAAACCGAAACAGAGTCCCCATTCATAAATTTTTATGAATGGGAACTCTAGTTCGGTTTATAGAAAGCCCATAGTATTACATGTAATCCATAAGCCGAAAGTCTATAAACCGAACGTTCGGTTTATAGACTTTCGGCTTATGGAATACATATAATCCTATTGCTATTCTATAAACCGAACGTTCGGTTTATAGAATAGCAATAGGATTACATGTATTCCATAAACCGAAAGCCTATAAACCGAACGTTCGGTTTATAGACTTTCGGCATTTGTAATGCATGTAATAGTACTATTGGCTTACACTACACAGAGACAGAGTCTCCATTCATAAAGTTATGAATGGAGACTCTGTCTCTGTGTAGTGAAAGCCAATAGTACTATTACATGCCTTTCTATGAACCGAACGAGAGCCCCATTCATAAGAATTTCTTATGAATGGGGCTCTCGTTCGGTTTATAGAAAGCCAATAGTATTACACGTATTCTATAAAATGAAACGAATAAAACGAAACAAAACGAAAATAATGAACGAATTTCGTCCGAAACGAATGTAGTAATGAACGAAATTCGTTTTAGACTAAATAAATAACATTTTCGTCCGAATGGACGAAAATGAAACGAACATTTTAGTTTTGCACATGTCTATTAGATTCTATACAGTGCACCGTATTCCAGCAGAACAGGAAATTACTAAATAAAACAAAACTGTATATCCTCAATGTCTACACAATCAGTGCTGCCACACCTGTACTATAAATGCAGAGTAATCACTGGGCAGGGCTTGAGTAAAATATTAATAATGTGGTGTATGCAGAATGCCTGCATTAAATCACACTCGGAAAAAACCTGTGCACTCTACAAGCAGTAATCTTCATCTTGCACCAAAGGGAATTTGGGGACCAGACACTCCCTTTATGGACCCATCCCTCACACTTTCTGAATTGTTAGACTTCCTGCTATTTACCTGAAAACATCTTACCTTACCTCCACATCCATTCACACATATGTATGTTCAGCCCTTTTTTTTTATTTAAAACACATACAAGGTTTACAGGCTGCCCTGCAGAATGTATAGTTCATATCTGTTCATAGGGAAACCAATCCATTAATCAAGGTTGCTCCTGTGTTACCCTCCTGGTAAAATGCTTTGTTATTATTATTTTCTTCCATACAATACAGATTTGTTTCCCATGTAAAGCATCACAATCTACTTATTAAGTAATATTATTTGTGAAATGGACTGCAGTCCTATGCAACTCTACTTCAAGTGAAAGGGTTAACCGTGTTGTTTCAGCAGTGTTCAAAACTGCAGGTTTTTAATGCCTGCCCTCCAACCTCCATTAAACCTCGGTATGAAGAGAATTAAGGGATTACTTAATCAAGGCAGCGTTCATTTTCACCAAGAAACATGGGTCATTGTTCCTATTCGTTGAGGTGACTGCTGGGTAATATCATGGTCGTGGTTGTCTAAAAGCCTCTCTTCTGAACATACGGTACCTGCAGGCCCTCTTCTGGGAAATGAATCTGAAGCAGTATGATATCCTCCACACAATCACCAGGTACGAAAGAATTTGCTTTCCTAATCCCAGCTAAACCAAAAAAAACTCTTTAAAGGCAATCCATTCTCATAACCTCTCTACTAAACAGTAACCCCCATATTGCTCAGCCAGACTGGTGTGGATTCTCTAATATTCCAAATCAAATTTGAGATTTAAAAAACCTTAATTACACTTGTAGGAGGACTAAAAGGTACAAAGTGGTTCCTCTCTACTGGAAATGGTAGTCTTCTGCAGATTGAATGATAGAATTTATGTTGCAGTTCTCCAAGGAGTTCAATGACCAGTAATATATCTCTAAACCTGCCACACCCGCAAAGAAAGATGCTGGGGCATGGTCTGTCAATATTACTATTCATGTCCCAGTATTAGTGTTCCAAATACTGCGACACTAAGGACTGCAGTCCATGGAAACCTTCTAAATAAAAAGGGCTGAGATTACATGGAGTTAACTAAAGACTTTCAAAGAGGTAAAACCACAAACACCAGAACTGTCTACAAAGTAAAGGAGTCAATGAAATAGTTTGTCAACTTAGCCACTTCACTTGTAAAACAGTACAAATATATAGAACTGATGGAAAGTGAGACAGCAATTAACATTATATTCTAGCATGGTATAATGGTCTGTAATCACAGCTTCTACTGAAAAAAGTTACAGGGGTGGACAAAATAACAGAGACATAAAAAAAATTGGCACGGTGCTACAATTAATAATCAATTTGAATAAATACAGAGAAAAAAAAGCAGATCAAAGTAAAGAAACCTCTAGACAACCTCTAACTTCCCTTAAAAGTATAGCTTTGTAACAGACTGGAGCGCTATCAAATTAAATCAATGTTACAGAAATATTGTGCCAGATACAAGATTAATAAAAGTGCATATTTATAAAGGAAATAAATGATGTATACTTAAGTAAGTATACATCATTTATTTCCTTTATATATATGCACTTTTATTAATCTTGTATTTGGCACAATATTTTTGTAAGATTTATTTAATTTGATAGCGCTCCAGTCTGTTACAAAAAAAAATAACAGACTCCACATGAAAAAAAGGTATTCAATGATGCATACATGACAAAGATCCCTTTTACTATACGCCTATAATAATCTATATATTTGCTAACCTTGTGATCCGGCACTTATATAAAATGTATTTAGTGAGTCATATGAGTGCTACCCTGTTGGCTGCATTTTGAGTAATTTCCTAAAATGGCTACATGCCACCGACGCTTGATTTGATTGAGATCTGAGGAAGCTGGAGGCCAAGTCAACACCTTGAACTCGTTGTGTTCCTCAAACTATGCCTGAACCATGTTTGCTTTGTGGCTGGATGCATTATCAAACTGAATCCTATGCCATCAGGGAATACGGTTTCCATGAAAGGGTGTACATGGTGATGTTGCCCGCAGCATCACACTGCCTCTGCTGGCTTGCTACTTATAATTGGTCATAATGTTTTGGCTGATTGGTGTATATAATGTTATACTACTCCATAATAATTTGTACAGTGAAAAAGAACAATTGTTGAACATTTTGCGTAACTATTACACAACAATAACTAGCATTACGGAATTCATTTTATAATCCCCTGAATGTGTTAAGGTTTTAGCTGGAGAAAATTAGGACATACATACAAAGAAAAGTTTTATAAAAAAAAAAAGGAGACTGAGTTTTATAGTTAATTTATACCCCTTGAGATTTGTTTCTCCAATGCAATTTCTAGTCTTTTTGTATCAGTGACTATTACTGACCATCATGGAGGGTCAGTGGCCAAGACATTCCATTCCATTTTTCCCTTTCAAGTAAGTCCATATCCCATTACTTAAATTACTTAAATTAACGCACCCAACAAAATGGATTTGGCATATCAGATATTCTCTGATTTTTTATATAGAGATATCAAATGGCTAGACCAGCACAGAAGTGTGGGATTGGCACTTATACAGCAAATTACGGACATTTGTCTGGCATTAATGTTATACATTGGTTTGGTCCTTGATACATAACTCCTAAAGTCTTTTGTAGCTTTATTTGGCAGTGTGGAATACAATCACACTAAGCCTAAATAACTGTAGCAATATTGCATTCCTAAAATTTTAATAGTAATTGTTTTGAAACTGAAAAGTGTCCAGCACGGATAATGGTTTTTAAAAAATATGATATATTATCATGATACTGGTTAAATTTAATAATGCTTCCCTTAAAACTTATCCTGACATGTCCCTGGAATGAAAGTAAAGTTTACTTTGGATGTAGTGTTTATTTGTACCTTGTATAAGTGACCTTGTGCTAGCAGACATGACCACTTATGCTAATAGACTTTTTGTATCATTGATAAGATTGCAAACAGTTCAATGGCTCTTAAGAGTGCTGAAAAATGCTTTACATTTTAGTGAGAGGGAGATAAAACAGAGAGAGAGTACATTGGGATTTCAATTGGCAACGATTGACTAGTAAAACCCTGATTTTCATTAGCACAAGCAACGTTTTTAAAGCACACAAAGTATCATCATTTACCTGATGTTCCAGTGTTGGTTTTGTGGTGATAACCTCAGTTAGACGCACATAGTATGGTTTCTTAGCCTTTAAAATATCAGTAGATAATGCAGTTAAACAAGACACTACATATGTTATCAGGTTAGTATCAGTGGTTAATAATAGTTTTGGAAATGTGGGTGAAACAATTATAATATTTTATTTCAATACTTTAAATGCTATGAGAACATATCTTTATAGCAACTCTGTAACATGCACTTGTGCTTCCCATTGTGCATAGGGTATGTCAGCCTGTAAGACTCATGGCACAGGTGCCACTTAGTATTGTCACCATCATCATACATGGAGGTAAGTGGAGCACACAGGTGACTCTGAGAAATGGGAGAGGGAAGCTTAATCTCAGGGAAAATAGCACTTTGAGAGCTATAACTTGGTATCCTGCAGAACAATGGTCACTCAGGCTTAAAAACGTTTGCCATCACTGTGCTAGTGTATCTTTGTGATGTTTTCTTAAATGAATGAATGGACAAGAATAATTTATTTTATAGTTTAAGGTTACTGAATTATTTTAAGGATTTGGAAAGTTATATACACATTGTGTTCGCCTAATAGCAAGCAAATGCATAGTTTATTCTGTTTATTACATCATCTTTTGGCAGGGCCGGTGCAAGACGCTTTGTCATCCTAGGCGAACATATATTTTGCAGCCCTACTATGCCAGTATTAGTTTGCCATTATTATGGCACGACCAATTTGCCCATTAATATGCCAATCTTATTTTGCCATTAATGTGCTAGTATTATTTTGCCATTAATATGCCACAGAAAATGTGTCCATTAGTATGGCAATATTATTTTGCCATTACTATACCATACCCAATTTGCCCATTAGTATGCCAGTATTATTTTGCCATTAATATGTCAATATTATTTTGCCATTAATTTGACACAGTAAATGTGTCCATTAATATGCCTGTATTATTTTGCCATTAATATGTCAGTATTATTTTGCCAATAATAAATATTTTACTAAACAAGTGTGACTGAGTGCAGCCATTTTGTGAAATATAGTGTTTTTGGGTGCCACCCCCAGTGACTTTAAAGCACTAGTTTCTCACTTTGGGGCTGGGGACACAGAATGCAGTCTATAAATCAGAATTCTGATCATAGACTTGCATTGAATGGGAGGGTAATGTAACTATTACATCACAAGTGGGCAGAGTTATGATCCTGTTTTATCAGGTCAATCTCCTCTCTTTGTGTTGGAAGGCAGGTGAAAAAAGTGGTACACAGCCACCTAGTTCTGCTCCCTAGTGATACACAGGAGCCAGTAAGAGAGCAAGGGTGTATCTTATGACATAATCATGCAGGCTCTGGCCACAGTTGTAAAGTGAGACTTGCTGGAAGATGTTGGAGAATGTTCCATCATGGGTAAAATTCTCAAAATGGATACTCGAGATAGACATCTAATTTTATTTGTATATGCAATTAATTCAAAACATAGAAAAAATCAGTGGCATATGGCTTATATATGTGTTTGTTTTAAATGCACAGGTAATCTAGTTACATATTATGTAAGTGGAGGTGTCCCTTAAAATACATTTTTCTCTTAATTTATGCATTTGCTTTCAATTCTGCTAACATAAAGAATACATCATTTTTGATAATTTATTATTCTCTTTATTCACAATGTAAACAATGTTTAAGTGACAGAATAAGATTCAATAAATAGAGAACAATTAGCTGAATATTAGAACTAGTGGCTATATAGTAGAAGTAGATTATCTTTTACATAAGACCAGAACATGTAGCAGTTCGCCATTTACTACTTCCACAGGGATGCGAATCTGCTAACACTATAAGGAAATTAAAGAATGCCTGGATTACCCTATATAACCATCCTGTTTGCGAAAAACAACAACCAGAGGTTTCATTATAGGCAGACCAGATATACCAATTTATTTCCTATGACAATCTGTTTCGATACTTACATTTTTATTTTTAATATCCTATTTATTTAATTAATTACCTTGTTTTAAAGTGGAGTGTAAAGTAGGTGAGCTGAGGTTAACCAGATGTCAATACATGTTGGATGTTTTGTTACACACACAAGCCACCTTCTCCCTGTTTACTGTTCATTCTTTGATAAGTGGCAGAGAACGTCCTGCACAGGCCCAAAATACATATTACTAATCCGCCAATAACGTTTATGTTAAACAGGCTACTGCAAACAGTCCTGGAATGAGAATTCAATGCTTTCCAATTCTTTAAAAGTTATACAGTTCTTTTTTTGTAGAAATATGGGCAGTCTGGTGAGAGAGGTAACTATACCTAAGGCTTATCTAATTTAAAAGATTTTGATTCATTGGCTGTGCCACTTTCTGCAGAATCATCTCTATGCTCCATTGCTCCTATCGTGGACACCATCAGAGGTATTGGGTAAATGCCAGGATATTCTGAGTATGAGTATTACTTTAAAAGACGACTTGGGGTTGCTCAACTCAGGGTGCTCAGCGAGCACGTGATTGGAGCAAGTATTCCAGAAAATAGCATTTCCCATGATGTTCAGTCAGCAAGTGGCAGGCATGGCATACCTGCATGTTGGCTTAATTACCCCTGATGCAGAGCCAAATGTATTCCTGAGCATTCAACATGTGGTGGGCTACAACACTGTCTGAGCATTCCAGGTTTTGTGAAGCTCATGCCCCATAATGCTTGTGGTTTAAAATTTGCATATTGGAAATGTGTATTTGATAACTTGTGGTGCTTTCAAGAGGAACCTGTGGGACACTAGATTAAATGTAAAGAAAATAACTATTTACTATATCAAATACCACTCCTAACAGAGCAGACTGGTATGTATCATGCTAACTAGCAATACATATTTAAATAGAAAATATATATATATTTTATGATAGAATCTAGTTAAAAGACAAATTGTCTGCATTACAGCTTTCACAAGTATTGGAACATTTAAAATCACTGTAGGAGTGAACTTTCTCTCAAAAGAGAGAAGAGTACATTTTTTCACTTGCTCATTCTACAAACTAAAAAAAAAAAAAACAAGTTATGGATAAGTAAAAAAAAGTTTGTGTGGCTTTTAGCATCACAGGTCAACAACAAACAAAGAACAAAACTAAACATGCAACACACCAAATTATATTTATCAAATCCAGTGCAAAAACATAACAAAACAAGTCTTCAAGTGTAATATGCTTATCAGCACACCAAACTAAAATTATTAGCAGCTTATTCACCAATGCTAACATATTCCTATTCACAATATGATGGGAAAACGCAAAAGAACTAAAGATATTCCCAGTTTACCCACACCAGGATGGTAGGAGATGAAGGCCTTGTTTCTAAAAAATAAGATAAAATTCTGAGATATATTTTATGCTAGCCAGGAAATGACAGGGTTAAAAACATATATTTAAAGCCAGTCAGCATTATTGAACAGTAGTCGTCACAACCAAGGAAATTGTTCTGTCCTAAACTTAACTCACCTTCACTTGCTTTAGTCTCCAAAAAAAGAATTCCTTAATGGGACCTAGAAAGAAACCCAGGTTAAAACTACTGTCCAGCATTAGGGCTGATGTATTCCTGACACGTCCAGCTACCAAACTAAGGAAAGTACAAACTTCAAAAAAGGATAAATAGATAGTTACTTCAAATGGAGTTTGGTCAGTGGTCGGAGATCCATATTCTACAGCGTGCAGGACTTTGTTCACAAGCTGGAATTTGAAATTTCATCGGGGCAATGGCAAACGCTTTAAGAAACCTGAACTGTTCATTTACATTCTTTTTTTCTTTTGATCTTTATCATGGGAGATGTCTCAATTAAAACTGTCTGTTGGACCTCAGGTTAAAGGCAAAATAGCACTTGACAACTTGTATTGTTTAATATAGTTCTAAAGCAGGAAGCCAGGTGTGTGATTACTCATCCAGCTTGTGCAATGTACTCTGGTATTAGAAAGCACAACATCCTACCATCCTGTTAAACTACTTTATTTGGGGGAAATAAATCTTCCAGTTATGTCTAATTTTATGGATAGAAAGGTAAAATATTCATCCATACACTTAGCTGTCACTGATGAGTATCCCCATAGTATAATATTGCTGTGTATTTTTTCTATAACAATCTAAATGAGGCTGTAGGACAAGATTTCCAATGAAAAGATGAGACACCTGCCTGTAGAGGGCATTTTTTTAGAGGTACTGAGAGATGGAAAGTGATGTGCTCCCCCCCCCCCCCCCCCCCCGCCGGATTTAAAAAATCCCCCCTGCCGCTGCCCATATGACTGTCTCACACAAGAATATATAACGAGCATTATGCTGGCTTATTAAATGCCTAAATTCTGGCATATTGAAAGGCAAAATCCTGGCATAGTGAAAGGCAAAATCCTGGCATACTGAGTGGCTAGATCCTGGCATATTGAGTGGCTAAATCCTGGCATACTGAGTGGCAAAATATTACTGGCATATTGAGTGGCTAAATCCTGGCATATTGAGTGGCAAAATATTACTGGCATATTGAATGGCTAAATTCTGGCATATTTAATGGCTAAATCCTGGCATATTGAGTAGCAAAATATAACTGGCATATTGAGTGGCTAAATCCTGGCATATTGAATGGCTAAATCCTGGCATATTGAGTGGCAAAATATTACTGGCGTATTGAGTGGCTAAATCCTGGAATATTGAATGGCTAAATCCTGGCATATTGAGTGGCAGAATATTACTGGCATATTAAATGGCTAAATCCTGGCATATTGAATGGCTAAATCCTGGCATATTGAGTGGCAAAATATTACTGGCATATTGAATGGCTAAATCCTGGCATATTAAATGGTTAAATCCTGGCATATTGAGTGGCAAAATATTACTGGCATATTTAATGGCTAAATCCTGGCATATTGAATGGCAAAATTATGCTGGTATATTGACTGGCAAAATATTACTAACATATTGAATGGCTAAATCCTGGCATATTGAATGGCAAAATTATACTGGCATATTGAGTGAAAAAATATTACTGGCATACTGAATGGCTAAATCCTGGCATATTGAATGGCAAAATTATACTGGCATATTGAGTGGCTTAATCATACTGGCATATTAATTAGCTAAATCATAATGGCAAATTAATTGGCTAAATCATATTGGCATATTAATTGTCTAAATCATAATGGCATATTAATTGGCTAAATAATACAGGCCTATTAATTGGCTACATCATACTGGCATATTAAATGGCAAATTGGCCAGGGCATATTAATGGCAAAATAATACTCGCATAATAAATGGCAAAATCATACTGGCAGATATAATTGCAAAATAATACTGGCATATTATTGGGCAAATTGGTTCTGGCTTACTAATGGCAAAATAATACAGGCATATTGTTGGGTAAATTGTCTGTGGCTTATTGATAGCAAAAAAATACTGGCATATTAATTTGCTAAATAATACAGGCCTATTAATTGGCTACATCATACTGGCATATTAAATGGCAAATTGGCCAGGGCATATTAATGGCAAAATAATACTGGCATAATAAATGGCAAAATCATACTGGCATGTATAATTGCAAAATAATACTGGCGTATTATTGGGCAAATTGGTTCTGGCTTATTAACCCCTTAGTGACAAGACATTTTCACCTTGACTTTCCCTTGGTGACAATGGCTGTTTTGACATTTCTAGGGTGTTTGTGTTTAGCTGTAATTTTTTTCTTTCTCACATACAGTACCCACACAAATTATATGTTGTTTTTATCGTCATAAGAAGGGCTTTCATTAGATACCATTATGTTCATCATATCTTAAATTTACTACAAAAAAAATCATAAAATATGATGAACATTTTTAAAAAAACACTTTTTCTAACTTTGACCTAAAATATAATTTACACAAATAAAATCATTAAAAAAGACCCCATCTAAATAGTTTCTAAAGGTTCTCCCGAGTTCAAAAATATGCATGTTTCCATATTTTTCGGTATTTTTTTGCGAGTTATGGGGCAAAAACCAAAAATAGTGTTTTTTTTTTTTTCCTATATTGATCTTTTGACCCCAACCCGAACCCAAAATTTAACCCTAACACTAAATTTAACCCCAACTCTAATCCTTATTATATCCCTTAATATTTTTTAACTTTAATTTAATTTTAACCCTATCCCTTATGCTAAAAAATATTTAATTTTAA
The DNA here is from genome assembly GCA_036172795.1 of Pelodytes ibericus. NCBI lineage: Eukaryota > Metazoa > Chordata > Amphibia > Anura > Pelodytidae > Pelodytes > Pelodytes ibericus. Next base: position 147,585,955 of record CM069862.1, read on the forward strand.
CCCTATAGGCTAATATAGCTAAATAACCTGTTTTTAATTAATTAAATATGTATTTTAAATATTTTCCATTGCAATTCTACTAAACTACCACTAGGGGCAGTCAAGTAGCACATTCAGAGCGACGGAAGTGAAGTTACTTTCACTTCCGAAGCTCAGACCGGCAGAGGGCTTAGCCATATTGACGGAGCAGCATGCTCCGTCAATATGGCTCCCCACGATCGCTCCGTGGGGCGATCGTGGGGGTCCCAAAATAGACATTTCGGTGCTGGCTATTGCCTCGATGTCGAGGCAATAGACCAGCACTGTTAAAGCGGTTTTCGCAATCGTTGATCGCGAAAACCACTTCATTCACTGCAGGGTGTGCCAGGCACGTCCTTTGTCGTTAAGGGAGTTTCTCCCAGGACGTGCCTGACACGTCCTCTGTCGTCAAGGGGTTAACGGCAAAATAATACAGGCATATTATTGGGTAAATTGTCTGTGGCTTATTGATAGCAAAAAAAATACTGGCATATTATTGGGCAAAATAATACTGGCATATTATTGGGCAAATTAGCTGTGGCTTAATAAAATAACACAGGCATATTAATGGCAAAATAATACTGTCATACTAATGGGAAAATTGGCTGTGGCAAATTAATGGCAAAATAATCATTTAGTACAGGCTCGACAAACCACGGGCGCCAGGTCACTATGGCGACTAGGAAATCAGACCTGGCACTCACGTATCGTGTGCCCCGCATGGTGCCCTTGTCGTTGAGATCTTTTTTTTTTATACTGTGGCATATTTTAATAGGCAAACTGACTGTTGCATATTTTAATGGCAAAGTGACTGTGGCATGTTAATTGGTACCTGACAGTGGCTTATTTTAATTGGCAAAGTGATGCTGTGGCATCACCATTTATCAACCATTTGCATGCTGCACTGATAATGACTAAGCTCCTCGACTTCATAACATTGACAAAAAGAGGTTCTGCGCAGCATGGACGATTATAAAAGTATGCCCCCCCCAAAAAAAAAAATTTCTGCGGATGCCCATGAATGGAGACCAAATCTACATTACCTTATACATTTCTGCACCTCACAAATAGAACCATTTGTGCTCTTCTGACACAGGACATTGATCATACAAGTAAAGATTTAAGCACTCCATTTACTCAGCAGACTAAACTCATGTCTAAAGATCTGTCTACCTGGTGGGATATCGCTATGTTCGAACATTACATAGACAAGAAATTTGTCCCATGAGGTTTAATAATAAATCAATTTTCAGCATCAGACATGAGTGAAAGATTAATGGCAACCTAGAAGGCCAAATTCCCAAAAGAAGAAGCTGCAAATGTTCACCGTAGGAGAATTCATTAAAAAGTAGCTTTATTTAAATCCAGTATAAAAAATAGCACAATGATAATAATGTAGCAGTGGAAAAGCAAAACGACAAGGTGGAGGGCTAGTTGTCCATGCTTGACGCCAACCTAGAAGGCCACTTTATCAGCATGCTCAATCAAGCTCAGTTCCCAATTACTGGAAGAAATGTAAAGAGAGCGAGAGAAGGTTTGCAAAGTAGAGATACAAAGTACCCTTAAACTTAAAACTCAAGAGCTAGAATATGATGAGAAGTTCTACAGATACATACTTAAGTCTGAGACAAACAAGATTATGACCTCAATATTGTATATAGTTGGCAGACAAGTAAATAAAATTCCAATAAAAACCAGTCCAGAAGAGTTCTAATCCTTTGAGGGTTAACTTTAGTGACCAACTAGATTCCAAAATTGATCCACAAGCAGCTTTAAGCAAAGTAATTACTACTTTCTATGCTTTTTCTAATCACTCTCACCTGGCCACTAAGACTCCTCCAAACGCACACAACTCGTTATCAACAATCAATGCTACTGAATCAGTCTGTAGCACATGGCTAAAAAGACTAGGAGGCATGGCAAAAAAAACACAAGCACATCACTCCAACACCCAACAGAAATCTTCTATACAGCTAATTGTATAGAGTTGATCAATGAACAAACTGCCTAATGTGGAACTAAGTCTAGTCTACTCTCTAACGGACTGATTTTTCACCAACATGTCATCTTACCATATTTTCCACAATATTGGACGTTAATAGATTCATAAGCATAAAAATAAAATAAAACTCATTCATTGGTAAAGAACTCAACTGACTATAGTGGTTATCAATATAACAAACAAATATTTTTTACAGACTGGCTTCTGAGAGCCCAGGCTGTATATAAGTCAGGAGTATTTAATTAGGCGGTAATGTTTTCACATGCCCTGTGTAGATGTGTATCATATAAAACATTTGTATTCCAACAATGTCACTCTCATATTAGGGGTAGATACATATAGGCAAAAAACTTGTTTAACATGTGTTGTGGCTTGATTGGTCCTTAAATCAGCGGTTTGAAGTGAAGTTCATAACAGGAAACAAAGTCTTTGATTTTCTAAATGTTGATAAACCAGTGATGCCTGCTTTTTATAATCTACCGAAACCTCACAAGACACTGATTGATCATCCAAGGAGATCCATCTTTTCTGGTATTGGCTCCTTGGGTGAGCATTTATTCATGTGGGTACACGACTATTTATAAGATCTAGTCTGCAGGATTCCGGGCTACGTGAGAGTTACTAAGCATTTATTACAAATGCTCAAGTCTGTTGCACCCTCATTCACAAAACATTTTATTGGTTGGTGGGAAGTGTCCCACAGCTTTGGGGATCTGTTTCAATCATAAATAGCTATATACATGCATGTACAGAAAACCAAATCCGGGTAAAACACTTATCCACTCAACTTAATGCCACCCTCAACATTTGTTGAAAAGAATCCCTAAAGGACAATACATTTGTTTACAACGGAATAGTACTTATGAATATAGTAAGAGTCAGTTTGGGTTACATTAGAATTTGGTAATCATATGGTAACTCGGGTAGGTGTGATTTATAGGCCCCCTGGACAAATAGAGGAGTTAGATAATCTACTAGTTGAGGAAATAGCTAAAATGACAATGAAGGGAGAAGTGATCATCATGGGTGACTTTAATCTTCCTGATGTGAACTGGAAATACAAAATAGCTACTTGCGCCAGGAGTACTCATATCCTAAACTCCTTACTGGGATTATCTCTAAAACAAGTAGTGGAGGAGCCAACTCGAAAGCAGGCCATACTAGACTTAGTGTTCACAAATGGAGATTTGTTATCAGATAATACTGTAGGAGAAAGTTTAGGATCTAGTGATCACCAGACAGTGTGGTTTAATATAAGAACAGTGACGCAGTCACACCACACAAAAACAAAAGTTTTAGATTTTAGAAAAACAGACTTTTCTAAAATTAGATTAGGTGTAAAGGAGTCATTATCAGACTGGAGCAATTTAAATGGAGTCCAGGAGAAATGGGATTATCTAAAAGTTGCACTACTGAAGGCAACAGAAAATTGCATAAGGCTTGTCAGTAAGAGCAAAAAATTGAAGAAACCACTGTGGTACTCTGCAGAGGTGGCTAAAATAGTAAAAAATAAAAAGCTAGCATTTAGTAATTATAAAAATACTCAGAGTGAGGAAGATAGAAAGATCTATAAGAGTAGGCAGAAAGAGGCAAAGCAAGCTATAAGAGCTTCCAAAGCACACACAGAAGAGACTATAGCCCAGTCAGTGAAAAAGGGGGATAAAACATTTTTTAGATACATAAATGAGAAAAGGAAAGTAAAACAAGGATTAGTTAGATTAAAAACAAAAGAAGGATGCTATGTAGAAGAGGATAAAGGCTTAGCAGACTGCCTTAATGAATATTTTTGTTCAGTTTTTACAAATGAAAATGAGGGTAAGGGACCTCATTTAAGGAAAAAGACTAATGAGTCTTTTGATACATGTAAGTTTACAGAGGAAGAGGTTTTACTTCAGCTGTCTAAAGTAAAGACAAATAAGTCGATGGGACCTGATGGGATACATCCAAAGTTATTAAAAGAACTTAGTGGTGTACTAGCAAAACCGTTAACAGATTTATTTAACCAATCATTGTTAACGGGAGTAGTTCCAGAAGATTGGAAATTAGCTAATGTTGTGCCCATTCACAAGAAAGGTAGTAGGGAGGAGGCGGGCAACTATAGACCAGTAAGTCTTACTTCAGTAGTGGGGAAAATAATGGAAACCTTGTTAAAGAATAGGATTGTTGAACATCTAAAGTCGCTTGGATTTCAAGATCAGAGACAGCATGGGTTTACTTCAGGGAGATCATGCCAAACTAATCTTATTGATTTTTTTGATTGGGTAACTAAAATAATAGATCAGGGTGGTGCAGTAGACATTGCTTACCTAGATTTCAGTAAGGCTTTTAACACTGTCGCACATAGAAGGCTTATCAATAAACTGAAATCTTTGAGTTTGGATTTCAATATTGTTGAATGGATTAGACAATGGCTGAGTGACAGGCAACAGAGGGTTGTAGTCAATGGGGTATATTCGATGCAAGGTCGTGTTACTAGTGGGGTACCTCAGGGATCTGTTCTTGGACCCATTCTCTTTAATATTTTTATTAGCGATATTGCTAATGTATAGCTTGGAGGAAAGACGTAACAGGGGGGATATGATAGAAACATTTAAATACATAAAGGGAATAAACACAGTAAAGGAAGAGAGTATATTTAAAAGAAGAAAAACTACCACAACTAGAGGACATAGTCTTAAATTAGAGGGGCAACGATTTAAAAGTAATAGCAGGAAGTATTACTTTACTGAGAGGGTAGTGGATGTATGGAATAGCCTGCCAGCAGAAGTGGTAGAGGTAAACACAGTCAAGGATTTTAAGCATGCGTGGGATAGACACAAGGCTATCCTAGCTATAAGACCGGGAACGGGGGACTAATAAAAGTACTCAAAAAAAAAAAAAAATTGGGCAGACTAGATGGACCGAATGGTTCTTATCTGCCGACACATTCTATGTTTCTATGTTTCTATAATATATTTACCAATTACAAGTACACAATCTGACAAAACTATTCATTGAAAGAGGCAATAGCCCACAAGTATTACAAAAGAAATCTGGGGATGGCATTAGTCGAAAGGACCTAATAAAAGACAGAAGAACTGTTACAAAAAGGAAAAAGAACATGTAATAAATTTAAAAAATTGATAACAAAGTTGTGTTTATTACAACATTTAGCCAGGATTATCACACAATTTGAGATATTATAAAATATAAATTACCTATTCTAAATACAGATAAAGTACTGCTTTTTGTATAAACCTCCATCCCCTTCACAACTGGAAGGTTCTGGAGATGAAGTTGTGCCTATGACCTCAAGGTGGGTGAAGTATGTTAGGCGAGCTATGGCTTCCTGATTTTGAGTTTTCGTTTTATGTGAGTATCCTTGCATTTTCAATATGCTTTTAAGAAGATAGAAAAAAGATATGTTTTTTTTATAAACGGTCCAGCCTTGGAGAGATTTTTGTTCCATTTGTTGCCTTCCAGACCCGGTTGTAGGTTGTTTCCTATTTCTTTCTAAAGTCAGTCTGTAAATATGTAATTTATATTTTATTTAGTTTCACGCATCTAGCACTAGTAATTATTAAGCACTAGATGGGAGAGTTGAGAAGTCTCCTTCACTCAGAGCTCTCATTCTGAGATTCTGCATTGTTCAGCAATGAGGCAATCAGGGACATGTGGTCACCATAACTTGTATGGTGGATAAAATTTAAAATTCTGTCTTTAACCTACAGTGCCCTCCACTCCTCTGCTCCTACGTACATTTCCTCCCTTGTTAACCGTTACCTCCCTGCACGACCTTTGCGCTCCTCAAAGGGGTTAACACTCTCTTCTAATCTCATCACCACTTCTCACTCGCGTCTCCAAGATTTCGCCCGAGCTGCCCCCTCTCTCTGGAACTCCCTTCCCCAGAGCATCCAGCTCTCTCCCTCCTTTTCAAACTTTAAAAAGTCCCTCAAAACTCATCTCTTTAGAGAGGCTTACTACCCAACCCACTAGTTACCAGTCACTCTGCCTTTAGCTGATCCCACCTAGCTGGAACACACCCTTATCCCACTTAGTGCCTCCCATCCACTCTACTGTTACTACAACTTCAATCCCTCTGACCTCTTCAATCCCTTAATTGTCTCATGGACCCCATTCCTTCTAGATTGTAAGCTTACGAGCAGGGTTCTCTACCTCATGTACCAGTCTGTACAAGTTTGTCTAACTTAGTATGTAGTTCCCTTCTATGCTCTGTACCAAGCGCTACGAGAATTGGTGGCGCTGTACAAATAAATGTTAATGTAATGTAATGTATGTATTGGTATAAATACATGGCAGAATATGAGCATGTGTGTTCATGTGATTCATGTAAACTTGTCTGGGGTTTATTGTGTGTTGTTGGCAGACAATAGGCCTGTGTATATGTTAGTGATATGACACAAGATCATACTTCTCAAAATATATATAGTCAGTCACTAATGCTGGTATGGAAAAACTTGTATATATTTATCCAGACACGGATGATGGTGCACTATAATTACCGCCATTAACACCTAACAGACAGGTGGTACTGCATTGTTTTCATTTATATATATCTTTAGCTAGACACATGCAGTAGTATGGAATAACTCCCTTCAGTCAACATCATGGGAGTTTTTTTTGCTGGCAGGGTATCAGGGTATTGTCGTTCGCTCCATTTGCTGTTTATTTCAGTACCCATGAGGCTTAACCAGAGAAAAAAAACTTGCTTGCTGAGCATAATGGAAAATGTAGTCAACAGCAAATGGAGTGTCAGACATTACTTGTTGACTATAATTTCCACATGCCCTGCCTTCCAAAAGTCTCCCATGATGTTGGCTAAGCATCATGGGATACACACACCATAAAACTTTGCCTTGAATTTGTCACTATAAATATGGCCCATTTTTTTCTTTTCTATTCTGTTTTGTTTGTTTGGAGTTTTTTCATGGGTTGAAGGCTGTTGAACTTGTAGTAATGGGACAGCATTGCTTTTCTTATCTCTTAGCCACTGGACAACAACACAAACCATTTGGTCAGAGTCGAAAAAAATGCAATAGAATATTCTTGAAAGCATAGTTGCTGTGACTAAAGTTAAGTTTTATTTTTATATTACAATTCTTTTACGTGCAGCATAATCTTTTATTCCAAAACAGTAATTAATTTGCTTTGTAAAATATACACTAATCACAGGTCATTTTCCATGACTTAGATAGTATTTATGCTGTTTACGCACTGATAATGTATCCATAAATTGCTTAACAGATATCTGAAAGTCACATGGACAGTTTAGTTCAGCATTATCATTGTGATTTTATAATAACCTTTATCAATTTAGAAACAGCAACATCACCAATTACACATTACATAAAAGATGTTAATATTGGTTACTAATTTAGTAGATATAACATTGATGCCAAGCATCTAATGTTGGTTTCACCTTAAATAACCCTAAGTTGGAACCCTAACTCAAAATTCACAATATTTTACTACAATGGATAGGTCTGGATATGGAGATTTTGACAAATGGAGTTATGTATACTAATATACTAACATGTACCCCTTAACTCTTGCTATTCTGGCTTAACTTGTCTTTCTACATATTAAAGTGATAGGCTACTCAAACTCACTTTGGTGCAAGATGAAGACTACTGCTAGTATATTGGGCAATCTTTTTTGTCCAGTGTGATGTAATACAGGCCTTCTGCATAAATCGCATTTTTAATATTTGGCTCAAGCTCTCCCCAGTGATTACTCTGCATGTTTACTACATGTGCTGCAGCACTGATTATATAGACACTGAGCAGGGCCGGGCCTTAAGTGTTCCGGCGCCCTGTGTGGGCTTCCCCCATGGCACCTCCTTCCCTTTCACCCCCCATGTATGTATCTCTCTCTCTTCCCATGTTTGTCTCTTTCCTCTTCCTTGCCATGTCTGGCTCGCTCTCTCTCCTGGGATGTTGCACACTGTGCGCTCACACAGGTCGCACACCCCTAAGATGTAAAAAAATGTAAAACTTTGCTCAGGTGTCTCTACTTTCCCTTAAAGGACTCCCTTAAAGTTATTCTGTCAACCTAAACATTGCTTATGATGGGATACTAGAGAATAAAATATGATAAAAAATACCCATAGATTGCATGTAAATGAATAAGAGAAAATAAAAATATATTTAAATGTGTCTAGAGTGTTTTCTGCTTTAATATGCAAATAAAGTAATTTTCAATGGGGAATGTGTAATTTGTCACAGATGTCATATCAGGGGATACCACAGTCATTTATTTTTAGTTTATGCATTCTGCTAATACAATGCATAGATCATCTTAATCATTTTTTATTCTCTACATTCACAGTATAAGTATTTATAGGCTGACAGAGTTACTTTAATGCAAGATGTTCCTGGGGAAGCATAATGGCTGCTGGTTAGATGATAAATCTTAAAAACTACATCCCAGTTTACCTTTTTACTAGGAAGAAGTGTGTTTTCACAATAGAAGAACATGTCAAAAAAAAGTTTAATGACACATTTAGATTTTTTTTTTTTTTTTTTACCAATTAGCATCAAATAGATCAATAAATGAAACAACTGTTTTTTGTTTTTTTAAATAGCTGTAATCAGAATTTTATTGAAAAGACTAAAATAATTTATTTTATAAAAGCCTTGTGTTCTTTTTACTCTACCTCCCCCTTTAAATTCCCACTTTCATCAAGAAATCAAAATCATCAAGAGCTCACCATTATTCTCAAATGACTCCAGTTCTGTTTTAAATGTTGTTTCCTACTAATTCCTTACTGTCAACTTTCTTCATTCAATTTAGCTTTATATTGTTTTGCTAATATTCATTGTGGACAAATAAAAAAAAAAATGGATTAACAGGGACTAAAAACATGAAAACAACAACAAATTTTGAAACTCTTTTTGAAATAAAGATCTAATACATCTCCTAAATTGTGAAACAAAACAAATCAAACATTTTCACTAAATGGGCTTATCTGTTGATTTAGTGTGTTGGTGGATTATAAAAGTGCATTGACCTCGCAAATATTTACCTAAGTTATATTTTTTTTTTTTTTGCCAGTGAAGTGTTCATGTACAAGGCATGATCGGATTTGGCAATGGGAAATATATTTTTCAACCTTCTCAGTTTTTATTTTTTACAAGCATCTTTTATTGGGGCAATCAAAATATAAATAGTCTTTTTATCAGCCAAAGAGTCCTTCAGAGAAATATCAGACAAAAAAAAATGTAAAGTTCCATTTCCTGCTTCTCTTTTCATTAACAAAGTCAAATGTTTTGCAAGATCAGATACATCAGATGGTTTTGTAGCATTACATGTGTGGTGAAAATTCTATTTAAATTGTTAATGTCTAGGGTCATATTTTGATACAAAAAGGCATTGAGATGACAAAGTCAGAAATAAGAAGGGGAGCACATAATTGTATGAAATATTGTGTGTATATTTGTCTATTGACAGTCTGTAACCCCTTGGTGCCACATAATGCTTGCATCCCAGAAGACACAAGCAACAAAATGCCATTTTTTGTCCCAGGCTCTGATCAGAAGGTGAAGGACGTTCTATGTCGTCCTAGCATCTTTTGGGAATAAAAATAAATGGACGGCATAAAACATGTTATTGTCATGAAGAGGTTAAAGAAAATAATGATCTATATTACAGCCATGCCTTTTGTGTACCATCAAAGAAAAATAACAAAATGCTTATTGTAATAATGTGCAGAAGACTTTAATTTGAATAAAGATTTCTGCTTTATATCAATTGTACCCAAAAAAAAGATGAGAAACAAAACACAACAGTTCTCTTTGTATACAACAATGTTCATAGGGTGAAAAAAGCTATTAAAAGGACACTCTCACTAAAAAAGGAAAAGGGTTTTTTGTTTTTATTTTGCATTGTTGATTTCAGATACGTCTTTTGTTTTTATTTGTGTTTATTTTATGAAATCTAAATCTAAAACAGGTATGACTGTGCCACTTTAAAGCACTAGTATCTCACTTTGGGGATGGGGACACAGAATGCCGTCTATAAGTCAGAATTCTGACTGTACACAGCCACGAGTTTTATTTTTACTCATATATGCAATTAAAACACTCAGGAACACCACATTAAATTAGATACTCTTGTTGCCAATTTGTCTTTTTTTTAAATGTGAATAGAGGTACAGATAATTAATTGTTAATAAATTTGTATAGCGCCTAGCACTTGATTTCTTTTTATGAATAAATATATTTGTTCTGAAAATATGAGCCCCTTAATTATGCCACACAAGGGAGCCCCTTCGTTATGCCACACACAGGAGCCCCATAAATATGCCACACATGGGACCCCTATTAATTATGCCACACACGGAAGCCCCTTAATTATGCCACACACAGGAGCCGGTTAATTATGCCACACACAGGAGCCCCATAAATATGCCACACATTGGACCCCAATTAATTATGCCACACACGGGGGCCCCGTAATTATGCCACACATGGGAGCCCATTAATTATGCCACACATGGGAGCCCCTTAATTATGCCACAAACGGGAGCCTGTTAATTATGCCACACACAGGAGCCCCATAAATATGCCCCACATGGGACGCCCATTAATCATGTCACACACAGGAGCCCAGTGAGGTGACAGCGGGCCACGTTCATCTATTGTACAATTATAAAACTATAAGTTTAGATATTTATACACACACATCACATCTTTCTCTCTGTCTCTCTCACTCTCTCTCTAAATATATATATGTATATAACTAGATGCATTTATACTTATATTACATTTTTAATATATTCAACTATTTTCATATGTAATAAAAATGCTATTGAAAAATGTCTTATTTTTATTCCCTTCCTCTGCACCCACATTGCACCTAAATGACTTAACACAGCACTTGGATTGCACTCATATTGGACCCACATGATTTAGCCCACAGAACATACCACAGCTTCACTTTGCCGCATAGATCTGCATTTGAAGAACATGCCACATTGTCACTTTCCCCATAGTACATGTTATTTTGTCCCACAGAACATGCCACAGCATCACTTTGCCAAATAAAATAAGCCACTGTCAGGTACCAATTAACCTGCCAGTTTGTCTATTAAAATATGCTCCAGTTTGTCCAATAAATATGCCACAGTTTGCCCATTAAAATATTTCCCAGCCATGTGCCCATTAATATATGCTACAGTTTACCCATTAAAATGTACCACTGTTAGTTTGCCCATTAAAATGTAACACTGTTAGTTTGCCCATTAAAATGTAACACTGTTAGATTGCCCATTAAAATGCCACACTGTTAGTTTGCTCGTTAATATGCCACTGTTAATTTGTCCATTAATATGCCACTGTTAATTTGTCCATTAATATGCCACTGTTAATTTGACCATTTATATGCCATAGCCAGTTTGCCCTTTAATATGCCACTGTTAGTTTGTCCACTAATATGCCACAGTCGGTTTGCCCATTTATATGCCACTGTTAGTGTGCCCATTAATATGCCTCTTTGTGACGCCACTGGGCAGAACCATCCTAAAAGTGGGCAGAGCTGGTAAATAGGAAAAGCTAAAATCACCCCCTACCTTATCCCAAATCAAAGGACTGGGTTTATATCTGGAGGACCTGCAGGTATGTTCCACAACCTGCAGATTCCTAAGGCTGCAGTTCCCAAAGACAGACAATATGCATTAATTTGGTTACAAGCATTTTGTTTACAAGTAGAACTACATGGATAAGATTAGTACAGTTCCATTTTCCACGGCTAAGAATAACAGGGGTTGAATCAATGATTACAAAATGATATGTTGTAGAGACCTTTTGGGGAGAGTTTAGAGTGGTTAACTGAAGGCAGTGGTAAGATACCATGCAACATAGACAAGGCAATAAAATGAATTTGCTTTTAGGTATTTTTAAAATTTTAGGCATTATTTCCATAAGAGGTTAAAGATCCAACCCAGAGGTTTACAACCTGTGTGCCATGGCACATCTGTAGGTGTGCCGCCAGAGTTCCAAGTCTGTACACCACAGCCAAAGGTAGTCTTAGGGGTGTGCAACCTGTGCGGTTGTACAGGGTGCAACACTGAGGGGCTGCCAGAGGATCAAAAAGATCTCCCCTAACCATCCCTTTTTGTGAGGAGGGCAGGCAGCCGATATCTATGTGCTGCCAGCATTTCAGAGCATTGGAAGACCTCCTAATGTTCAGTCTACTCAGATGTGCAGAGAACACAAAGCAAGCACCAAGCACTGGGGCAAGTCTTGCAAATGCAATCTGCATGATTGACTAAGTCGTGGGTGCTGGGGGCAAGCGGGTGCTCCTCAGTGCAATGTGAGTGCTGGGGGTAAGTCATTGGTGCAATGTGGGTGTTGGAGGCAAGACATTGGTGCAATGTGGGTGTTGGGGGCAAGTCTTTGGTGCAATGTGGGTGCTGAGGGAAAGTTACTGTTGCAATGTGGGTGCTGTTGGCACATCATTGGAGCAATTTGGTTGCCGGAGGCAAGTCCAAGTCATTGGTACAATCAGGATGGTGGTGTGCCTCGAACATTTTAGTGCCTGGCTAACTGTGCCTTGAGATGAAAAAGGTTGAAAATTACTGATCCAAGCAATAAAATGTTGTATATAAAGACAAAACCTGTCCAACGTACCACACATTGTAGTAAATCTAGAACTATTTGCACTAATCATGTAAGATTGCAAAGTATGCTTTGTTAAAACTACATGGGAAATTGCCTTTTAATTATATGTGTGTAAATAAGATTGGGTACATAAGATAGATAAGTCTTGAATTTAGTGACCCAATATAAATGTTAGTGCAAAAGAATAAAACTAAATACTCATATTTTAAAGGGATATTATTTGATGAATACTGGATTATAAGGATTGACACTATTTTAATGTGATTTCATAGTTGAATTACTTTTAAGTTGGGTTGAACGATTTATTTGTTTGCCCCACTGCCTCCTAAGCAAATTAAGAACATATATGCTTTTCTCTGATCTCTACATGACTATAAAGTTTTAATATTCAAGACAATAAAACCTGAGTTGGCTAGATTTGATCATAATGTTATTAGTGGGGGGACCCAGGAGCAGAACTGTTTATGGGCCCCTTCAATCATTTTAGCACTTCTGTTGTATAGCTGTAAACAATACTCGACTTATAAAACTCTCCAAGCATTGCTTCCACAAGTGTGCTTTGCAGATCATATCTGGCACATGCTGCTGCTTTGAAATATGGAGGGGAACAAGAAGGCAGGGCCGGACTGGCCCACCGGGATACCGGGAAAACTCTCCATTCCTGCTGACTTCCGCTTCAACTAATTTGGCTGACAGAAGTCAGCAGTCAGACGAATTCGTTGAAGCGGCTGCCATCACCATTTTAACCAATTTGCGGCCCTCGCCGCTTTAACAAATTCGTCTGACTTCCGCCGGCGGCCAAATTAGTTGAAGCGGAAGTCAGCAGGGATGTGGAGGAGGGGAAAGGGGAGATGCGCGAGAAGAGGCACCTAAAAGAGGGGGATGGACAGGGCCGGTGCAAGGATTTTCGTCTACACAGGCGAAGGTGCATTTTGGTGCCCCTCATCTGACCCGCCACGACTCCCATACTACAAACCCTCCATATATTTTATATATATAAAAGTATAATGTTTGTGTGGAAAATAAATACATCTAAATATTCAACTCGCATGCTCTACATTTGTCACACATTGACACCCTAACACACATTGAAACCCTTAAATACAAAGACACCCTTGCAGTCACACACAGAGACACACTTACCACTTACACACACACCCTTACACAGACACAGTGACACACTTACACACACACACACACACACACACACACCCTTACACTGACACAGTGACACACACCCTTACACAGAAAGTGACACACTTACACACACCCTTACCACTTACACAAACACAGTGACACACATAACCTGAGACACACTATTTTGCCACTCAATATGCCAGTATTTAGCCACTCAATATGCCATTTAATATGCCAATATTTTGCCCCTCAATATGTCACGATTTTTCCCCCTAAATATGCCAGGATTTTGCCACTTAATATGCCAGGGTATTGTCAATTAATATGCCAGGATATTGCCAATTAATATGCCAGGGTATTGCCACTTAATATGCCAGGGTATTGCCACTTAATGTGCCAAGGTATTGCCAATAATTATGCCAGGATATTGCCACTTAATATGCCAGGGTATTGCCAATTAATATGCCAGGATTTTGCCACTTAATATGCCAGGATATTGTCAATTAAAATGCCAGGGTATTGCCACTTAATATGCCAGGATATTGCCACTTAATATGCCAGGATATTGCCAATTAATATGCCAGGGTATTGCCACTTAATATGCCAGGATAATGACACTTAATATGCCAGGGTATTGCCACTTAAAATGCCAGGATATTCCCAATATGCCAGGATATTGTTAATTAAAATGCCAGGATATTGCCAATTAATATGCCAGGGTATTGCCACTTAATATGCCAGGGTATTGCCAATAATTATGCCAGGGTATTGCCACTTAATATGCCAGGATATAGCCACTTAATATGCCAGGGTATTGCCCCCTAATATGCCAGGGTATTGCCAATAATTATGCCAGGATAATGCCACTTAATATGCCAGGGTATTGCTAATAATTATGCCAGGGTATTGCCACTTTATGCCAGGATGATCCCAATATGCCAGGATATTGCCAATTAAAATGCCAGGGTATTGCCACGTAATATGCCAGGATATTGCCACTTAATATGCCAGGATATTGCCAATTAAAATGCCAGGGTATTGCCAATAATTATGCCAGGGTATTGAAACTTAATATGCCAGGATAATGCCAATTAACATGCCAGGGTATTGCCACACCATTGCTTTCTTATGGTCACTTAAGTAAGAGGAATATGGGGAACATATTTATTCTATGCTTTGAGCCTCTAACTGCCAGCATACTCTGGTGCATAGCATCAGTGCATCTTTGGGCGTATTCACTTACATAAACTCAAGAAGTGCTTGAATTTCCCACTAGGTGGACTAAGCACTTACTTAGTGATCCACCTTTCTTTAGGGTCACCATGGGAGCTAAACAGGCAGTGCCTAGTCTTATCATTATCCATGTTGACTAGGACCCTCATCGTTTTCTTCAAATTTGGTTTATTTATGCTCATATTTTGTCTCTTTTTATCATACATTCAACCCACTTTTGCCTAAGTCCTGCTCAAAAAGCCTTGTCGGGCAAGAGTGGATTTAAACTCTTTCTGCGTAGGGGTCACTGGGTTATAAATTTGGCCTCATGCTCAACTATATCTTCCAAGGAGGAAGAAGGCATACGCGTACCTGCTTTGATACATAATACATAAAGGGAATCAACACAGTAAAGGAAGAGATTATATTTAAAAGAAGAAAAACTACCACAACTAGAGGACATAGTCTTAAATTAGAGGGGCAACGATTTAAAAGTGATATCAGGAAGTATTACTTTACTGAAAGGGTAGTGGATGTATGGAATAGCCTTCGAGCGGAAGTGGTAGAGGTAAACACAGTCAAGGATTTTAAGCATGCATGGGATAAGCAGAAGGCTATCCTAGCTACAAGGGAACTGTGGACTAATAAAAGTATTTAGAAAATTGCGCAGACTAGATGGACCGAATGGTTCTTATCTGCCGACACATTTTAAGTTTCTATTTGTCTTTGTTTCTATAAATTAGTGACATACTGGATTTAAGATTAAGTGTATGGAAAACTGAAGGGTTCATCTAATCTAAGAGTAGAGACATGGTTCAGCATGCTTGCCACCGGATCTTTGGCACTAAACTGAAGTATTCCAACTTCCTAGTTTGGAAGCTAGAACTAACTAGGGATTATATGTATAATAGCACACATAGCAAGAAGGACACATGGCCTCTTAGACATGCTCAATTGTAGAAAAAGAAAGATATGGAAAGGGGTATAATCTATGAGGAGCGACCTAAGAGGCATGATGATGCATTCAAGAAGCTGTACCGTTTGAAAGGAGGAAGGACGCTATTGTATCGCTTACCCCTTTGCTATTACATCTTTGTTATTTCATATCCAGCTCCTTCCAGCATTGGTTTGCTGATCAACTCAAGGGAGTAGTAACCCGGAACTGTTTCTGCTCTCCCATACCATTTTGCAAGGGTTGCACACAAAACTGTACGTCTTCTCCCCAATATATGTGCTTTATGTACCGTGTGATTTTCTACACAGTATAAAGAATGCCGCTATCCTAAACTGCCTTAAAGGGGGCCCTAGTTACATTTACCCCAATGCTTCTGTTTTTTTGTGTGCAATTTCTGTCTCAAACTGCATGCTGTACACATTCCTGCCTTCCATGTCAGTGTCTTTAATGATTACCTGTTTCAAACGTTCCCAAAAGGTGAACCCTTCACCTTTAGTTTAACTATCTTGTTAAAAGATAAAATGTAACCCATTGTTGTATCACCAGTGAAATCCTTGTGCTGCTAGAGCAGTATGCCTGAAGGTATGTAAGGGTATACATTACAATCTAAGCATAACATATTCAGTTTTACTATATTTCTAACTAATATTTATCTACAGCTGGTTAAAGCTATAAGACAAGATAGCACTATCGTTGCCATTGGTTACTGTTACTGATATAATATGACATACGTGAACATGTCAGATGACCTTATTATTGCCTTTTAAATAGCCTAAGGGAATACAAATCTTGTCTCATTATCACAAAATACATATGTGGGTGTACAAACACAATTATAATATACCTTGCCATAAAATGTAATTTGTTTAAATGCTGGCCTTATCACCAAGGTGACTACTGGGGGGTAGAAGGGTACGTTAATTAAGATTTATTTATTTAGATTTTACAATCTGCGGATTGACTAACTTTATGCCTGACCTATTTAAAGATGTATAGGTAACTAACCGTAAATTTCTATTGCCAAGCCTTTTTGTCTTGTTTGTTCACAGATTACTAAAGTGTGTTAAGATGAATGATGGTAGAACCAGCACATACTGTAGCCATGTACAAACACACATGTTTTTTTGTAGATAGAGATCCAAAGTGTGAGTCCTGCCAGTTATGCATCAGAATTTGAAACAAGGTATTTTTAAAAGAAGCATAAAATCCTTTCATTTGAACTCACTTAACACTGTGACCCTACTTTATCTAGCTATGGCAATTGTAAATACAGGCTAAGTCCTCCCCAAAATATTGATCTGGACACAGTGGGCCAGAGGAGACGTGCTGCATAGTCTTTTTAGTCAATGGAAAGGCTCTAAACATTGGTACATGAAGCAGAAACAAGAAGAGATAACTTCTGCAAGAAGTAGGCCTAGTGAAAGGCTAATTTGGCCATTAGAAGAACAATGAATGAACACCAGAAAAGCACTATGGCTTGCAGGCTGTTCTGTTACTCTATAGAAGTGTGGCACAATGTTAATGTATTTTGTAAGCGCAAGTCTCTTTTCATAATAAAATCGTCAGGGGAGGAGTAAGTGGCATTACTTGACAATGGCTGGATAGGTAGAGTTGTGAAATGAGGACACTAGAAAAGTGTTAGTGTTGTGTATACTAATCAGAGCTACTGGACTGTAGCTTCACAGAAAAATAAAAGACTCATGTAGACCATTATTTGGAGGGTGGGTTACTGCCTCGCCCCCTCTAAGGTTTACTGAGTCCACACGTTTTTTATGTGGAACACAATGTTCCAAAGTTAATTTGTTTATTTTAGTCTTTTACATTTGTGTCTCTTCTTTTATGTAAGTTTAAGTCATTATTGGACTGGTGTAGTGCATTCTCTAGAGCTGTTTTTTTTTCTTCTTCAGTTAAGATGACAGTTCCACCTTTAACAGGATGATATTTTGCATCCAAACTATGTATTTTTGCCAACTCCCTATCTGTTCTTCTGTTATTATAAGTTAGAGATGAAGTGCTGACTGCACAATAACCTGTTTTTCAGATAACTCAAGTCATTTTATACCCCAAGGTAAGATTTCTGCTTTATATCAATTGTACCCAAAAAAAAGATGAGAAACAAAACACAACAGTTCTCTTTGTATACAACAATGTTCATAGGGTGAAAAAAGCTATTAAAAGGACACTCTCACTAAAAAAGGAAAAGGGTTTTTTGTTTTTATTTTGCATTGTTGATTTCAGATACGTCTTTTGTTTTTATTTGTGTTTATTTTATGAAATCTAAATCTAAAACAGGTATGACTGTGCCACTTTAAAGCACTAGTATCTCACTTTGGGGATGGGGACACAGAATGCCGTCTATAAGTCAGAATTCTGACTGTACACAGCCACGAGTTTTATTTTTACTCATATATGCAATTAAAACACTCAGGAACACCACATTAAATTAGATACTCTTGTTGCCAATTTGTCTTTTTTTTAAATGTGAATAGAGGTACAGATAATTAATTGTTAATAAATTTGTATAGCGCCTAGCACTTGATTTCTTTTTATGAATAAATATATTTGTTCTGAAAATATGAGCCCCTTAATTATGCCACACAAGGGAGCCCCTTCGTTATGCCACACACAGGAGCCCCATAAATATGCCACACATGGGACCCCTATTAATTATGCCACACACGGAAGCCCCTTAATTATGCCACACACAGGAGCCGGTTAATTATGCCACACACAGGAGCCCCATAAATATGCCACACATTGGACCCCAATTAATTATGCCACACACGGGGGCCCCGTAATTATGCCACACATGGGAGCCCATTAATTATGCCACACATGGGAGCCCCTTAATTATGCCACAAACGGGAGCCTGTTAATTATGCCACACACAGGAGCCCCATAAATATGCCCCACATGGGACGCCCATTAATCATGTCACACACAGGAGCCCAGTGAGGTGACAGCGGGCCACGTTCATCTATTGTACAATTATAAAACTATAAGTTTAGATATTTATACACACACATCACATCTTTCTCTCTGTCTCTCTCACTCTCTCTCTAAATATATATATGTATATAACTAGATGCATTTATACTTATATTACATTTTTAATATATTCAACTATTTTCATATGTAATAAAAATGCTATTGAAAAATGTCTTATTTTTATTCCCTTCCTCTGCACCCACATTGCACCTAAATGACTTAACACAGCACTTGGATTGCACTCATATTGGACCCACATGATTTAGCCCACAGAACATACCACAGCTTCACTTTGCCGCATAGATCTGCATTTGAAGAACATGCCACATTGTCACTTTCCCCATAGTACATGTTATTTTGTCCCACAGAACATGCCACAGCATCACTTTGCCAAATAAAATAAGCCACTGTCAGGTACCAATTAACCTGCCAGTTTGTCTATTAAAATATGCTCCAGTTTGTCCAATAAATATGCCACAGTTTGCCCATTAAAATATTTCCCAGCCATGTGCCCATTAATATATGCTACAGTTTACCCATTAAAATGTACCACTGTTAGTTTGCCCATTAAAATGTAACACTGTTAGTTTGCCCATTAAAATGTAACACTGTTAGATTGCCCATTAAAATGCCACACTGTTAGTTTGCTCGTTAATATGCCACTGTTAATTTGTCCATTAATATGCCACTGTTAATTTGTCCATTAATATGCCACTGTTAATTTGACCATTTATATGCCATAGCCAGTTTGCCCTTTAATATGCCACTGTTAGTTTGTCCACTAATATGCCACAGTCGGTTTGCCCATTTATATGCCACTGTTAGTGTGCCCATTAATATGCCTCTTTGTGACGCCACTGGGCAGAACCATCCTAAAAGTGGGCAGAGCTGGTAAATAGGAAAAGCTAAAATCACCCCCTACCTTATCCCAAATCAAAGGACTGGGTTTATATCTGGAGGACCTGCAGGTATGTTCCACAACCTGCAGATTCCTAAGGCTGCAGTTCCCAAAGACAGACAATATGCATTAATTTGGTTACAAGCATTTTGTTTACAAGTAGAACTACATGGATAAGATTAGTACAGTTCCATTTTCCACGGCTAAGAATAACAGGGGTTGAATCAATGATTACAAAATGATATGTTGTAGAGACCTTTTGGGGAGAGTTTAGAGTGGTTAACTGAAGGCAGTGGTAAGATACCATGCAACATAGACAAGGCAATAAAATGAATTTGCTTTTAGGTATTTTTAAAATTTTAGGCATTATTTCCATAAGAGGTTAAAGATCCAACCCAGAGGTTTACAACCTGTGTGCCATGGCACATCTGTAGGTGTGCCGCCAGAGTTCCAAGTCTGTACACCACAGCCAAAGGTAGTCTTAGGGGTGTGCAACCTGTGCGGTTGTACAGGGTGCAACACTGAGGGGCTGCCAGAGGATCAAAAAGATCTCCCCTAACCATCCCTTTTTGTGAGGAGGGCAGGCAGCCGATATCTATGTGCTGCCAGCATTTCAGAGCATTGGAAGACCTCCTAATGTTCAGTCTACTCAGATGTGCAGAGAACACAAAGCAAGCACCAAGCACTGGGGCAAGTCTTGCAAATGCAATCTGCATGATTGACTAAGTCGTGGGTGCTGGGGGCAAGCGGGTGCTCCTCAGTGCAATGTGAGTGCTGGGGGTAAGTCATTGGTGCAATGTGGGTGTTGGAGGCAAGACATTGGTGCAATGTGGGTGTTGGGGGCAAGTCTTTGGTGCAATGTGGGTGCTGAGGGAAAGTTACTGTTGCAATGTGGGTGCTGTTGGCACATCATTGGAGCAATTTGGTTGCCGGAGGCAAGTCCAAGTCATTGGTACAATCAGGATGGTGGTGTGCCTCGAACATTTTAGTGCCTGGCTAACTGTGCCTTGAGATGAAAAAGGTTGAAAATTACTGATCCAAGCAATAAAATGTTGTATATAAAGACAAAACCTGTCCAACGTACCACACATTGTAGTAAATCTAGAACTATTTGCACTAATCATGTAAGATTGCAAAGTATGCTTTGTTAAAACTACATGGGAAATTGCCTTTTAATTATATGTGTGTAAATAAGATTGGGTACATAAGATAGATAAGTCTTGAATTTAGTGACCCAATATAAATGTTAGTGCAAAAGAATAAAACTAAATACTCATATTTTAAAGGGATATTATTTGATGAATACTGGATTATAAGGATTGACACTATTTTAATGTGATTTCATAGTTGAATTACTTTTAAGTTGGGTTGAACGATTTATTTGTTTGCCCCACTGCCTCCTAAGCAAATTAAGAACATATATGCTTTTCTCTGATCTCTACATGACTATAAAGTTTTAATATTCAAGACAATAAAACCTGAGTTGGCTAGATTTGATCATAATGTTATTAGTGGGGGGACCCAGGAGCAGAACTGTTTATGGGCCCCTTCAATCATTTTAGCACTTCTGTTGTATAGCTGTAAACAATACTCGACTTATAAAACTCTCCAAGCATTGCTTCCACAAGTGTGCTTTGCAGATCATATCTGGCACATGCTGCTGCTTTGAAATATGGAGGGGAACAAGAAGGCAGGGCCGGACTGGCCCACCGGGATACCGGGAAAACTCTCCATTCCTGCTGACTTCCGCTTCAACTAATTTGGCTGACAGAAGTCAGCAGTCAGACGAATTCGTTGAAGCGGCTGCCATCACCATTTTAACCAATTTGCGGCCCTCGCCGCTTTAACAAATTCGTCTGACTTCCGCCGGCGGCCAAATTAGTTGAAGCGGAAGTCAGCAGGGATGTGGAGGAGGGGAAAGGGGAGATGCGCGAGAAGAGGCACCTAAAAGAGGGGGATGGACAGGGCCGGTGCAAGGATTTTCGTCTACACAGGCGAAGGTGCATTTTGGTGCCCCTCATCTGACCCGCCACGACTCCCATACTACAAACCCTCCATATATTTTATATATATAAAAGTATAATGTTTGTGTGGAAAATAAATACATCTAAATATTCAACTCGCATGCTCTACATTTGTCACACATTGACACCCTAACACACATTGAAACCCTTAAATACAAAGACACCCTTGCAGTCACACACAGAGACACACTTACCACTTACACACACACCCTTACACAGACACAGTGACACACTTACACACACACACACACACACACACACACCCTTACACTGACACAGTGACACACACCCTTACACAGAAAGTGACACACTTACACACACCCTTACCACTTACACAAACACAGTGACACACATAACCTGAGACACACTATTTTGCCACTCAATATGCCAGTATTTAGCCACTCAATATGCCATTTAATATGCCAATATTTTGCCCCTCAATATGTCACGATTTTTCCCCCTAAATATGCCAGGATTTTGCCACTTAATATGCCAGGGTATTGTCAATTAATATGCCAGGATATTGCCAATTAATATGCCAGGGTATTGCCACTTAATATGCCAGGGTATTGCCACTTAATGTGCCAAGGTATTGCCAATAATTATGCCAGGATATTGCCACTTAATATGCCAGGGTATTGCCAATTAATATGCCAGGATTTTGCCACTTAATATGCCAGGATATTGTCAATTAAAATGCCAGGGTATTGCCACTTAATATGCCAGGATATTGCCACTTAATATGCCAGGATATTGCCAATTAATATGCCAGGGTATTGCCACTTAATATGCCAGGATAATGACACTTAATATGCCAGGGTATTGCCACTTAAAATGCCAGGATATTCCCAATATGCCAGGATATTGTTAATTAAAATGCCAGGATATTGCCAATTAATATGCCAGGGTATTGCCACTTAATATGCCAGGGTATTGCCAATAATTATGCCAGGGTATTGCCACTTAATATGCCAGGATATAGCCACTTAATATGCCAGGGTATTGCCCCCTAATATGCCAGGGTATTGCCAATAATTATGCCAGGATAATGCCACTTAATATGCCAGGGTATTGCTAATAATTATGCCAGGGTATTGCCACTTTATGCCAGGATGATCCCAATATGCCAGGATATTGCCAATTAAAATGCCAGGGTATTGCCACGTAATATGCCAGGATATTGCCACTTAATATGCCAGGATATTGCCAATTAAAATGCCAGGGTATTGCCAATAATTATGCCAGGGTATTGAAACTTAATATGCCAGGATAATGCCAATTAACATGCCAGGGTATTGCCACACCATTGCTTTCTTATGGTCACTTAAGTAAGAGGAATATGGGGAACATATTTATTCTATGCTTTGAGCCTCTAACTGCCAGCATACTCTGGTGCATAGCATCAGTGCATCTTTGGGCGTATTCACTTACATAAACTCAAGAAGTGCTTGAATTTCCCACTAGGTGGACTAAGCACTTACTTAGTGATCCACCTTTCTTTAGGGTCACCATGGGAGCTAAACAGGCAGTGCCTAGTCTTATCATTATCCATGTTGACTAGGACCCTCATCGTTTTCTTCAAATTTGGTTTATTTATGCTCATATTTTGTCTCTTTTTATCATACATTCAACCCACTTTTGCCTAAGTCCTGCTCAAAAAGCCTTGTCGGGCAAGAGTGGATTTAAACTCTTTCTGCGTAGGGGTCACTGGGTTATAAATTTGGCCTCATGCTCAACTATATCTTCCAAGGAGGAAGAAGGCATACGCGTACCTGCTTTGATACATAATACATAAAGGGAATCAACACAGTAAAGGAAGAGATTATATTTAAAAGAAGAAAAACTACCACAACTAGAGGACATAGTCTTAAATTAGAGGGGCAACGATTTAAAAGTGATATCAGGAAGTATTACTTTACTGAAAGGGTAGTGGATGTATGGAATAGCCTTCGAGCGGAAGTGGTAGAGGTAAACACAGTCAAGGATTTTAAGCATGCATGGGATAAGCAGAAGGCTATCCTAGCTACAAGGGAACTGTGGACTAATAAAAGTATTTAGAAAATTGCGCAGACTAGATGGACCGAATGGTTCTTATCTGCCGACACATTTTAAGTTTCTATTTGTCTTTGTTTCTATAAATTAGTGACATACTGGATTTAAGATTAAGTGTATGGAAAACTGAAGGGTTCATCTAATCTAAGAGTAGAGACATGGTTCAGCATGCTTGCCACCGGATCTTTGGCACTAAACTGAAGTATTCCAACTTCCTAGTTTGGAAGCTAGAACTAACTAGGGATTATATGTATAATAGCACACATAGCAAGAAGGACACATGGCCTCTTAGACATGCTCAATTGTAGAAAAAGAAAGATATGGAAAGGGGTATAATCTATGAGGAGCGACCTAAGAGGCATGATGATGCATTCAAGAAGCTGTACCGTTTGAAAGGAGGAAGGACGCTATTGTATCGCTTACCCCTTTGCTATTACATCTTTGTTATTTCATATCCAGCTCCTTCCAGCATTGGTTTGCTGATCAACTCAAGGGAGTAGTAACCCGGAACTGTTTCTGCTCTCCCATACCATTTTGCAAGGGTTGCACACAAAACTGTACGTCTTCTCCCCAATATATGTGCTTTATGTACCGTGTGATTTTCTACACAGTATAAAGAATGCCGCTATCCTAAACTGCCTTAAAGGGGGCCCTAGTTACATTTACCCCAATGCTTCTGTTTTTTTGTGTGCAATTTCTGTCTCAAACTGCATGCTGTACACATTCCTGCCTTCCATGTCAGTGTCTTTAATGATTACCTGTTTCAAACGTTCCCAAAAGGTGAACCCTTCACCTTTAGTTTAACTATCTTGTTAAAAGATAAAATGTAACCCATTGTTGTATCACCAGTGAAATCCTTGTGCTGCTAGAGCAGTATGCCTGAAGGTATGTAAGGGTATACATTACAATCTAAGCATAACATATTCAGTTTTACTATATTTCTAACTAATATTTATCTACAGCTGGTTAAAGCTATAAGACAAGATAGCACTATCGTTGCCATTGGTTACTGTTACTGATATAATATGACATACGTGAACATGTCAGATGACCTTATTATTGCCTTTTAAATAGCCTAAGGGAATACAAATCTTGTCTCATTATCACAAAATACATATGTGGGTGTACAAACACAATTATAATATACCTTGCCATAAAATGTAATTTGTTTAAATGCTGGCCTTATCACCAAGGTGACTACTGGGGGGTAGAAGGGTACGTTAATTAAGATTTATTTATTTAGATTTTACAATCTGCGGATTGACTAACTTTATGCCTGACCTATTTAAAGATGTATAGGTAACTAACCGTAAATTTCTATTGCCAAGCCTTTTTGTCTTGTTTGTTCACAGATTACTAAAGTGTGTTAAGATGAATGATGGTAGAACCAGCACATACTGTAGCCATGTACAAACACACATGTTTTTTTGTAGATAGAGATCCAAAGTGTGAGTCCTGCCAGTTATGCATCAGAATTTGAAACAAGGTATTTTTAAAAGAAGCATAAAATCCTTTCATTTGAACTCACTTAACACTGTGACCCTACTTTATCTAGCTATGGCAATTGTAAATACAGGCTAAGTCCTCCCCAAAATATTGATCTGGACACAGTGGGCCAGAGGAGACGTGCTGCATAGTCTTTTTAGTCAATGGAAAGGCTCTAAACATTGGTACATGAAGCAGAAACAAGAAGAGATAACTTCTGCAAGAAGTAGGCCTAGTGAAAGGCTAATTTGGCCATTAGAAGAACAATGAATGAACACCAGAAAAGCACTATGGCTTGCAGGCTGTTCTGTTACTCTATAGAAGTGTGGCACAATGTTAATGTATTTTGTAAGCGCAAGTCTCTTTTCATAATAAAATCGTCAGGGGAGGAGTAAGTGGCATTACTTGACAATGGCTGGATAGGTAGAGTTGTGAAATGAGGACACTAGAAAAGTGTTAGTGTTGTGTATACTAATCAGAGCTACTGGACTGTAGCTTCACAGAAAAATAAAAGACTCATGTAGACCATTATTTGGAGGGTGGGTTACTGCCTCGCCCCCTCTAAGGTTTACTGAGTCCACACGTTTTTTATGTGGAACACAATGTTCCAAAGTTAATTTGTTTATTTTAGTCTTTTACATTTGTGTCTCTTCTTTTATGTAAGTTTAAGTCATTATTGGACTGGTGTAGTGCATTCTCTAGAGCTGTTTTTTTTTCTTCTTCAGTTAAGATGACAGTTCCACCTTTAACAGGATGATATTTTGCATCCAAACTATGTATTTTTGCCAACTCCCTATCTGTTCTTCTGTTATTATAAGTTAGAGATGAAGTGCTGACTGCACAATAACCTGTTTTTCAGATAACTCAAGTCATTTTATACCCCAAGGTAATTCCTTTATCAAGCCATAAACATTACACCTCCACTTTACTTCTTTCCGAGAACATATCATTTTCCTTAATAACCTTAGTGTTGATGCATGTTTGTGATTATTATAGCTTTGCCTACAGAGATATATACTTGGGATTTTATTTCTTTTTTTACCAATAATTACACACAGTTATCCTGTACCTAATGCAATTAGATAGAGTGTGCCTTTATAAACATAATAATAAGCATTCTGGAATGTCATCTACATGGTTTTTTTTGCCATCGTCAGTGGCATGTAAATGTTGATGGTTAACATAAACGTAACATTTTTTGCAAACCTAGGAGTTTCAATTTTGTTTTATTCCATTATCTGTAAGTGACACCTACATGTTTCAAGAATCTTATGGTTCTGTTGGCATAACTTATAGATAAAAAGCACACTGTAGAAATAAGCGTAAAACAGCCTGAATACCATTTCTATTGAATTCTGCATATGGTATTATTACATTGTACAAGGCTACAAAAGTGAGTTATCCCTTTCCCCTGCCGGTGGTTTACACCCAGCACTGAAGCAGCAGTACATCACTCTCTCTATATATCATTGGAACTTGTTTTATCAAAGCATTAACCTGAGCAAATACATCTAACTTGGAGTCAGGAAGCAAATATACAAGTATTACCATAGAGATTGATTATGTTGCTACTGCCGTTACTTATAGATAGAGTGCTAACCTTTATCCATTTTGGTTAAATGCAGTTCCTTTGCGAGTGAGATTATTTTTTCCATAAATGCTATACTGTTTGTTTTTTTTATCATATTAGCCGCAACAGGGGTTATGTATGAACATGGGAAAGTAGAGACAAATGCTCGGTGCGTTATACATTGGCGCATTCAGAAATTGTTCCCATCACACTATGAAGGTTGGGGTTGTTTTCTTTTTTATTTCTTTTTAGATGAGTTACCGTATTTTTCGCTCCATAAGAAGCACCGGACCATAAGACGCACCTAGTTTTTAGAGGCGGAAAACAAGAAAAAAAATATTCTAAATCAAATGGTGTACTAAACTATTTAATAAACTACTGGTATATCAAAGTGAACAGCAATGTGTTATTTTTCTTTTAAATGACATTAAAACAAGCCTAGAAACGATTGAGAATGTACTGTTAGATATAACTTACAGACACACATAAAGGTCTACCTACTTGTTGTTCCAGTGATGGGTGGAGAGTCAGAGCTTAATATCGGTATATGTATTATTTATGGTCTGGTTATGGTCTGAGGGACAGTGCTTGAAGGACCAGTTCCTAGGCGACGAGCGGGGGAAGCAGCGTGTCACCGGACAGACCCGACACAGAAACGCCAGCAGCCTCCTCTCTGCAGCCTTCCCTCCTCCATGCCGCACAAACAGCGTTTCGCCACTGCACTTGGGCTTGGCGATTCGGCTCCAGGGACCACACATTCTCTCCATAAGACGCACAGACATTTCCCCTTACTTTTGAGGAGGAAAAAAGTGTGTCTTATGGAGCGAAAAATACCGTAGTTACTACAACAGACCTGGAGCAAGAATATATTCTCTACAGTGTGCTTTTTATCCATATTTCTTCAGAGTGAGAAACCCTTAAGCCTCCTGTATTTACTGGTTTTTAGTGGTAAAAGTAAGCAGACTAGATGGGCCGAATGGTCAGGGGCGGGCTGGGCCGGGGGGCAGGGAGGCAATTGCCCCCCAGGCCGCCCTAATGTAAGTAAAAAACGGCCGCAGGGCCAATGTTAAAAAAAAAAAAAAAAAAAAAACGCGCTTGCAGGCAGAGACGGAGGTGAGAAGGGATCGGAAGATCCCCTCTCACCTCCGCTCTGCCTGCAAAACTGCACGGGGAGCCGAACAGGCAGCACAGAGAAACCTCCGTGCTGCCTGTTTGGCTCCCCCGTGCAGTGTGGCACGGAAGTGCCGACAGTCACGTGATCGGCGCTCAGTCAGACGCGCGCCGATCACGTGACCTGTCGGCACAACCGCCGGGAGGTCGAACAGGCAGCATGGAGGGACCATGCTGCCTGCCACTAGCCACCAGGGAAGTCCTCCTGCCACCAGGGAAGTCCTGCCACCAGGGAAGTCCTCCTGCCACTAGCCACCAGGGAAGTCCTGCCACCAGGGAAGTCCTCCTGCCACTAGCCACCAGGGAAAAAGGTAAGAGATGGGGGGGGGGGGGTCATAAAACACTGGCATATTATTGGGCAAATTGGCTGGGGAATATTACATGGCAAATAAGACTGGCATATTATTGGGCAAATTGGCTGGGGAATATTACATGGCAAATAACACTGGCATATTATTGGGCAAAATGGCTGGGGCATATTACATGGCAAATAACACTGGCATATTATTGGGCAAATTGGCTGGGGCATATTACATGGCTAATAACACTGGCATATTATTGGGCAAATTGGCTGGGGAATATTACATGGCAAATAACACTGGCATATTATTGGGCAAATTGGCTGGGGAATATTAAATGGCAGATAACCTTGGAATATTATTGGGCAAATTTACTGAGTCATATTAAATTGCAGAATAACACTGGCATATTATGGGACAAATTGGCTGGGGAATATTAATGGCAAATAATATTGGAAATGTGTATGTAATGGGGTGATGGAGGCATGTAAATGTGGTGATGGGGCATGTCCTGGTGTGCAACGTGGGTTATGGGTCATGTCGTAGGTGTGCAACGTGGGTAGGGGGGGGTGCCCAAATGTTGTCTGCCTAGGGCAGCACAAAACCAAGATACACCACTGGGTGACGGCCTCCCCACTTTTCAAGCAGTTACCTCAGTGGTGTATCTTGATTTTGTGCTGCCCTAGGCAGACAAAATCCGGGCACCCCCCTATCCAAGCTGCACACCCACGTTACACACCTAAGACATGCCCCATCATTCAGACTCACATCAAGCTCACACTCCCATCACACCCAGTCACACACTCCTACTCCCATCACACTCAGTCACACATTCCGACTCCCATCACACACACTCCGACTCCCATCACACTCAGTCACACACACTGTCTCCCATCACACACACTCTGACTCCCATCACACTCAGTCACACACACTGTCTCCCATCAAATACACTCTGACTCCCATCACACTCAGTCACACACACTGTCTCCCATCACACACACTCTGACTCTCATCACACTCAGTCACACACACTGTCTCCCATCACACACACTCTGACTCCCATCACACTCAGTCACACACACTGTCTCCCATCACACACACTCTGACTCTCATCACACTCAGTCACACACACTGTCTCCCATCACACACACTCTGACTCTCATCACACTCAGTCACACACACTGTCTCCCATCACACACACTCTGACTCCCATCACACTCAGTCACACACTCTGACTCCCATCACACTCAGTCACACACACACTGTCTCCCATCACACACACACTCTGACTCCCATCACACTCAGTCACACACACTGTCTCCCATCACACACACTCTGACTCCCATCACACTCAGTCTCACACACACACACACACACACACACACACCATCAGCACTTACCTTTCCCTGGCAGGCAGGCAGCATGGTCCCTCCATGCTGCCTGTTTGGCTTCCCGGCGATTGTGCCGACAGGTCACGTGACCGGGCGCGCGTATGACGTCAGCGCGCCCGTCACGTGACTGTCGGCACTTCCGTGTCGGCACACTGCACGGGGAGCCGAACAAGCAGCACGGAGGTTTCTCTGTGCTGCCTGTTCGGCTCCCCGTGCAGCCTGGCAGGCAGAGCAATGGTGAGGGGGGATCTTCCGATCCCCTGTCACCTCCGTCTCTGCCTGCAAGCGCGGTCTTTTTTTTTTTTTTAAAGTGCCGCGGTTTTTTTTGTTTTTTTTTCAGTGCTGGGGGCCGCCCCCCAAAATTTGCCGTCCTAGGCATCCGCGGTAAATACAGCACTGACTTACCTCCTTGCTGCTGTCCACCGGTGCTGCAGGTCCGTGGCTGTGAGGGAAGCGTTCTGCGCTCCCCTAGAGCCAATGCACATTCAATAAAGTTTGTTGAAAAAAAAAGTGTAAACAAACTTTATTGAAGACGCTTGGCTGGAAGGGAGCGCACAACGCTTCCCTTACAGCCACAGATGGGCAGATGAGAGCACCAGGAGACGGAGACAGAGGAGCAACAAGGAGGTAAGTAGTCAATATTGTGGCAAAATCTTCGCATATTGTGGGGGAAAATCCTGGCATATTGAGGGGCAAAATCCTGGTATATTGAGGGGCATAATCCTGGCATCGTGAGGGGGGAAATCCGGGCATATTGGGGGGCAAAATCCTGGCATATTGAGGGGGCATAATCCTGGCATATTGTGGGGGAAAATCCTGGCATATTGAGGGGGAATCATCTTGGCATATTGAGGGGAAAATCCTGGCATATTGGGTGTCTAAATCCTGGCATATTGAGGGGCATAATCCTGGCATATTGAGGGGCATAATCCTGGCATATTTAGGGGAAAATCCTGGCATATTGAGGGGAAAATCCTGGCATTTTGGGTGTCTAAATCCTGGCATATTGAGGGGCATAATCCTGGCATTTTGTAAGGGAAAATTCTAGCATATCAAATGGCAAATCCTGGCATATTGTGGGGGAAAATCCTGGGAATATTCGTTATAAAACAAGGAAAAGATGGCCGTGGATGGGGAGGTGATTCGATGGTGCAATGGGCCACTTGACTGGATTTGCCCCCCAGGCCTAAGGCTGCCAGCCCTCCCCTGCGAATGGTTCTTATCTGTTGACATATTCTTTTTTTCTAAAAAAAACCTGACTTTTTGTAATCCTTGTTAGACCCTATGCAGGATAATCGCTGTTACTAACAGCTTAAGAGAGCTAAGCGCAAGTAACATGCAATTCCATCCATTTTGTTTCATTTATAATTTTACAATTATTTAAGTTGTGTTTAAAGGAGCACAATATAGGAGAATAAAAATGTAACTGTACTGCAGTGTGAACAATAAAACATATGCTCAAGGTTAATTATTTTGTTGATCTTTTAAAACTATTTTACTAATTAAATGAGCAAATGAGTGTAATTTAAAAAAGCCAAGCAATTCATAATAATGGAACATATCATTTTACACACCTGTATCTCTGTGAACACTTATGTTAATGTGTGTATGAAGAGTGTTAAATAAGAGAAGATGAAATTAATAATGGCTAACTTATAAACAGTATAGTAGGCCTCAATTAAGAATCCTGCTGTTTCCACATAGATAACAGTTCTGCTCTATTGACTTAGTTAATGGGAGAAGAAAAGCAGGGGGTAGGCATTGGCTTATTTAAATGTATAGGCAGTGGGGGCTTTATTCATGAAACCGAGAATTACAGGGAACTGAGAAGGGAATTTCAAACTTAAAGGCCAAAGTAGCCGAGTTAGAAAAATTCTCCCTGAAGGGGTAATTGGCTAATTTGGGAGTAAAGGGAGTGCAACATTGTTTTTTACTGTGAACGTAGAGAACAAAAAAAATGATATATACATTGGGGTCTATTCAATAAATGTTGATACTACACAAGAAGGTCGACTTGGGAGGTCGACTTTCACCTCTCAAGTCAACCTCCTCATGCTATTCACTAAAATAAGCTTGACCTCCCGCTCCCCCAACCTTGCCAAAGTCCATCTTGTTTTCCCATTTCAACTGTAACTCACCTCCTTCACATCACTGCCCAACCACCTGGCACACAAAGGGTCCTCTGTAAATAAAATGACACCTGAAAAAATAAGATGAGGAGTGACAACATCGCAGACACGTGGTATAATGTTACTTACAGGGCACCCTATGTGTGCCCACCCCTAAATCACTCAAAGTGTAGTTTATCTTTACAGGTGAATTTAAAGGGAACCCTCAGTGGGGGGGGGGGGGTCATTTTAATTAATTATATTAATTACTTATGTAGACCGGGGCCTCGGGGCAAGCTCCCAAGATGGGAGGTATTATACTTGGGGAATGGGGACGGGTTTATTAAATATTGGCAGCAGGGTGGCTATTATTCTGATTCTGTGGGCCTTCCTTTTAAGGGACTGCCAGCCATTTGTCATGTTGCTCCATTAATAGTAGGGGGAACCAGGACTATTGCACTTGTCCCCCATATGCATTATTGTGTCGGGAGCATCTCAGCTCTTTAACTATGGGGGGGGGGGCAGACAGGGCCACTTTAATCAATGGGAAAACTGGGCACTTGCCCTGGGCCCACTGGTTAAGGGGCCCCCCACTGGCCATGGGTGTAACCCAGTGGGGGTCAATAACATTTTTAGTACATATACAAATAGTTGAATGTGACATGAAAATAATTGTATATAATATTAAAAAGTTTACATTTATATATAGTTTTTTGCAATGCGAACAATTGGGTTGAGGGGGGCCCACTGCTAACTTTGCCCAGAGCCCACTAAGGTCTTATAGTGACTACCCTGGGCTTCATATTTGTTATGGGGGCCATTTGTGGAGTCCCTGGGACACGGTTTTATCTGGGAACATTTTTATTTTATTTTTCCTTTTTATTTTGGAGGATTTTTTACGCTAAGGCCAACTTGACAGCCTGAAAAGCACTTTTCCCCTTCCTATTAAAAATGAACGGGAGCAAGTTTCATCTCACTCGTATTCATTTCACCCCATCTCAATCATTGCAAAAGGGTTAGTGGATACCATTTTGCAAAGCCAAGATGAGACATCCGAGGGGTAGTTGAGTCTGTCTGAGGTTGAGATTAGTGCTCAAATTATTTTTAGTTTGAAATTCCCTTCTCAATTACCCTGCAATGCAGGCTGACATGCTCCCTGTGAGGCCACACCTGCTGCCAATCCATCTCTCAAAAATTAATGTAGGGGATTGAGCATTAAAATGGATAGGCAAAGAAGGAGCCTGAAATGAAAGGTATGGTGGGAGATTGAAATGAAGGGTGGAATTTGAATAGCTGGAAGGCAGGTAAAAAAAAGTTGTACATAGCCACCTAGTCCTGCCCACTATGATATACAGGAGCCAGTAAGAGACCATTGGATTATCTTATGACATCATCATGCAGCCTTTGGCCACAGTTGTAAAGTGAGACTGTCTGGAAGATTTTGGATGATGTTGCATCATGGGAAATATTCACAAAATGAAGCCAGGAGATAAACACATAATTTTATTTTTCCTTTTTTTTTTTAAATCAAATTTTTTTATTATGGTTTCGTATTTGTCAGCATAAGTGATCAAAAAAATCAGCATATAAAAGTAGACATGAAAATGAAAAAAAGTGCTATATTCACATAACATATAGGATAGTAACAAAATCATGTAGAGAGACATATTAAAGATTATTTACCATTGTAACTTTTGGAAAAAAAATAAAAACAAACTGTTGGTAAGGTTTTAGCACACCCCTAATAAAAAATAAATGAAAAAAGATCCATCATTTAAACCTGATCTAAGAAGGGATTCCGTTTCGACATACATCATATCACTTAAAAAATATTAAATATGAAAATCCTACTTTGAATATTAGATATTAATACACATATAAATAAAATGATCTAAAGAGCACCACAAAATTGGGCCTCAGGGCCACCAAGAAACAGCCAGAGAAAAAAAAAAGCGTCACCCCTTTTCATCAGTGAGGTGACATGCCCTGGGGGGGTAAAAACCAGGCTCTGGGTGGACAGACCAAACATAAATCGTCCAAACATGGCTTACACATCGCATATAAAACTAGGTAAATAGAAGAAAATAAAAACATGTCCTAAATAGGATGTCCATTCTGGAGCTGAACAAAAAATATTGTCCCATGAAGGATATCTCTGCTGGAACAAGATGATCTTTAAGGCGATACAGGAGCCTCCGCTTCTTGAATCACCATATTAACAGGATCAGACTGCATCGGTGGTAGAGCCAGGTCGCGTAGAAATCCATCTGCGTCGGACAAGTTCTCCAAGGACAGAACCCTATTGTCCTTAATAACTGATAAGGAATAGGGCATTCCCCAGCGGTATTTCACAGCGTGGGAGCGCAAGTGCGCTGTTAAACAAGAGAGGGATCTCCTCCAGCGTATGGTCTCCGTGGGGAGGTCCTCTTAGAACTGCAGCTTAGTAACATCATATATAACGGTTTGCAGTTATCTAGCTGCTGACAATATAGCCACTTTCTCTGACAGTGACTGCAGCCTGATTATTACATCGTGTGAAGCATCTGTTGGAACTTTAGCAGCCTTCCTGGTTCGGTATATATCTATGATATCTAGAGTGTTCAGGTCCACAGCCAGCTGCAAGTAGTTCAGCACCTTCTTTAGATAGGTGGGAAGGGCAGTGGGCCCAACTGCCTCCACCACTCCTCTAATTTTGATGTTGAGTTGGCGAGATCTGCCATCCAGGACAACGAGCTGGCATTGAAAAGAAGCCATATGTTGAGTGAGCTGAGCCATTTTGCCCATTGCCTCCGTCTGGGCCTGCTGTATTTGTGCCATTGTTAAGTCTAGCGTGGTTGTCTTAGTATACAGTGGCTGGGACTTGTGATGGTGGTCGGTCCACAGGCTCTTGGTCATGGGTCCCAGTATGTATAGCACTAATATCTTCCTCCGAAGAATCAGAGTCGGATTGAGCCTGGGAGCAAGTGTCTGACAGTAAGCTGGACGTAGGCCGCACAGGCCTAACCAGAAGCGACTCGATCCAGGTGTTTGGGCTTCAGGGAGGGTTTTGCTTTTTTTGATCATCGACCCAAATCATTGGTGCGGTGGGGAACCAATCGTTTTGGTACTTTGGACGGTGTAGCCATCCAATTTTGCCTGGTGATTTCGTGTTGAAGCGGAGCTCACAAGAAACGAGTGCGTCTTCATCCAGAGCCGGCCACGCCCCATTTATTTTTCCTTTTATATGCAATTAATTCAATCATATAAAAAAAAAAAAAAACTGTGGCATTTGAGTTATCTAATTACAATCCAGCCAAGCTCTATATCAGTTCCGAAAAGCGGGACTAAGGTAGAGATTGATGGGACACAGGCTCCAAAGTGGGACAGTTGGGAGGCATGCTTTCGTGCCAGGGAACTATGTAACATTTATCAATTAAATAGCAGCTACTCTCTTGACACTACATAATCAATAAAATAAGCACTCCAAACTGTCTAGTATGCTTCTGTGCCATCAGTAGGTAACTGCAGTTCCATGAGGCTATGCTACCTGCTTCCTGGCAGTTGTGTGCATTAGGTGAGAGTCAGAAATATGTCTAGAGTAATAAAGGACAGATGTGTGGGATGCAAATATCTTTAATATCTTTCCATCTGCTTAAAACTCCCACACTGGTTAGCCAGTCTGTGTGTGATATATAGGAGGATAATTGTAGAGAAGGCATCAGCCAGCACTAGGTGATTCATCCAGGACAGCCTGTGACAAAGCACATGAATGTGCGAACTGCGTTAAGCATTTAGTCTTTTGTCAGTGTTCTTTTCTACTTCTGATTTTTATGATATTTGTCCATGGAGTATAATAAATGTAGAGATTTTTTTTATCTGCACTCATTTTGGTGGATTTACCTTATGTTTTCTTGTGCTTATTCTATATCGATCATTGATTGTGTGAGCTCTGGTCACGGCCCACGATCGTGTGACAGCAAGTGGGACTCCCACTTGATATTCTTTATATGAAGACTGTAAGGGATTCCAGCTGTGAATTGAATAACCACATTCAATTCACAGCTAGCATCCCTTACAGTCTTTATATATAGAGTATTATGTGGGGGTCCTGGGTGCTGCCACATGATCGTGGACCAGGTCCAGAGCTCACACAATCAATGAGCCTAGAATCAATGAGCCTAGGATCAAGAAAGGTGTGCCCTAGCCATCATTATCATTAAAGATAGTGCTGGCCCAGAACATGTACCTTTTTCATGTGGAATGTTTGTCTAACCACCTCACCCACAGCCCCTACCACCATAATAATAATCACACCCTTATCTTTATTGGTTCCTTGACAAGGACATTGTGGGAGGCAAAAAAAAAAACACATAGCTGACTCCTCACCAGCCCTGACCTAATTATAGCATCTAATGTTATAAACTACAAATAGATTGATGCACCAAGAATTTGTAGAGATTTTTCTTAGAGGGGATTTGGATATCTGGCAACAGTCCCCGATGGGAGCAGTTACAGGTTCACCCATACGTCTCACTATCCTGATCCTTCAGTATTTATCCAGATTTCATAAATTAGATTTTAACCTCATTTCTATAATTATTGCCTATGCCATCAACAACTCGTGACGTGTATGTCTCCCAACTTTGACAATATGTAGTTGAAAATGTTCTAATTTTTTGGTCTTAAGTCTTCATGTATTACTGTCTATCCACAGCATGGATTAACCCTTTATTCACATCTGTAACTGGTGGGTGCTTAAGTGATGGTTTTCAGGTATACATATGCAATCTCTATTAGGTATATTCACTGAAATTCAAGAATAGATTGAGGAGGTCGACCCAGGTTCAAATCTTGCCCTTTGAAAGTAATTGGAGGTGAAATGATAAAAAGATATTTTTTGACTAATTCAAACTAGGTGTTGAACTTGACGTTATCTCAAAATGAAAGTCAACCTTCAAAGTAGTCCTCTCCAGCTATTCTTGAATATTAGTGAATATACCCATATGAGTAGCTGTTATTTTCAACATGGAACATGCCATGTGACATGGTCTGGGTTTTTCCAGGAATGCAAATATTATAAAATATATTTATATTTAATTTTTGGCTATTTTTGGGATCTTAGTTGTGCTTATGCAATATTTTTCTATTTTTCAAACTATATAGTCATTATTGGTGTTAATGATCTTTTACTAAGGTGAATCCTGGTCCAACTGATCTCTTCATACATGGGATCCAACACACACAGAGACAGTCAGTCACATACATACACACAGAGACTGTCAGTCACATATATACACACAGAGACAGTCAGTCACACACATACACACACAGAGATACAGTCAGTCACACACACGCAGTCAGTCACATACAGTCAGTCACATACACACACACAGAGTTATTCACATATATACACACACACACACACACAGTCATTCACATACATACACACACACACACACAGAGACAGTCGGTCACATAGAATCAGGTACATACATACATAATCACAGAGAGATACAGTCAGTCACATACACACACACACAGTCAGTCACATACACACACACAGAGTTATTCACATACATACACACACACACACACACAGTCATTCACATACATACACACACACACACACACACACAGAAACAGTCAGTCACATCAGGGCCGGCCTTAAGTGTTCCGGCGCCCTGTGCGGGATTCCCCCGTGGCGCCCCCCCCCATGTATGTATCTCTCTCCCTTCCAATGTTTTTCCCTTTCCTCTTCATTGCCCTGTCTGTCTCTCTCTAACTCCCCCATACCTGTTCTCTCTCTCCCTCTGTTCTGTCTCTCTCCTCCCCTTCCTCTGTTCTGTCTCTCTCCCCCCAATTCTGTCCCCCCCCCGTTCTTTCTCTCTCCCCCCCGTTCTGTCTCTCTCTCCCCCCTCTTCTGTCTCTCCCCCCATTATGTCTATCCCCCCTTATGTCTCTCTCTCCCCCTTCCCCCTGTTCTGTCCCTCTCTCCCCCATTCTGTCTCTCTCTCTTCCATTCCCCCTGTTCTGTCTTTCTCTCCATCCCTCCCCCTGTCTGTCTCTCTCTCCCCCCACCTGTTCTGTCTCTCTCTCCCCCCTGTTCTGTCTCTCTCTCCCCCCCTGTTCTGTCTGTCTCTCTCTCTCCCCCTTCCCCCTGTTCTGTCTCTCTCTCCCTCCCTCTGTTCTTTCTCTCTCCCCCCTGTTCTGTATCTCTCTCTCCCCCTTCCAGCTGTTCTGTCTCTCCCCCCTCCAGCTGTTCTGTCTCTCCCCCTCCCCCTGTTCTGTCTCTGCCCCCTGCCTCTCTCTCCCACCCCTCCCCTTCAAAGCTGGATACAGGGAGGGGCGGAGCTAACCGGCTGAGTGGTGTAGCTCCGCCCCCACCCTCTGAATCAGAGCAGCGTCTGCTTCACTGGGAGCCCAGGTCAGCAAGAGAAGGTGCTGGCTCGGCTCCCCATGCTTAATGCAAGCATGGGGAGCCTAGCAGCACTTTCTCATGCTGCCAGTGGCTCCCCGTGAAGCAGACGCTGCTCTGCTTCACAGGGTGGGGGCGGAGCTACACCGCTCAGCCGGTTAGCTCCACCCCCTCCCCGGATCTAGCAGAGCATGCCGAGCAGAGGGCTGGTGAGGGGGGATCTTTTGATCTCCCCCATCCAGTGCCCCTACCGGCTTTTTTTAACTTTTTTTTTCTTTGGGCGAGAGGGCGCCCGATGGGGTGTTGCGCCCTGTGCGATCGCACAGGACGCACACCCCTAGGGCCGGCCCTGAGTCACATACATGCATACAGTCAGCCACACACACACAAGCTATCAGTTTTGATTTTTAAAGGGGGAAAAAAGTACTTCTATAGATGGCTCCCCACTCCCTGCTGCTTTACTTCATTGCACAGGTGGGGGATTTCTGCTCCAGCCTGGTCCATGCCTGTCACACAGACACAGACCATCTTGACACTACTGGTGAGCGGCAGGATGTCACATGACACACACCGCGCTGAGACTAGAGCGCGAGGGGGTGGAGCAGGAAGTGTGTACAGTGCACACTCTGCTCCCTTGTGCTCCGATGGTTAAATCATTTTTTCTAACATATACCAGGGAGAGGGGCACTATGTGGGGATGACTCAAATGGGAGAAGGGGTAGACAAAAATCGCCTTATCTCTGTAAATGTTCAGAATCAGCAACCTGACCCCATATATTTCTATGGGGAGGACTTAGGCTTATTTCAGGGTCATTTTGGGAGGACCTAGGCTATTACGAATATAGACAAAGTCCTCCCATAGAAATCAATGGGAGAACTTGTATCTGAAATAGCCCAGGTCCCCCAAAAATGCCCCAATTTGCAATATAATAAAAATCACTGATAATTAAAATAAAAAAAATACATTAAATACAAAAAATAAAATAAATGAACATAAAATATTATAAAATCATTTTATAACATTTTTTAAATGCTTATATTAATTTAAATAAACATCAATATATTATAAATGCATATAAATATTTTGGTGTTTAAAATATGTCTACATTAATTCTTCTACCCTTTTCTATTCAATTCTCTAGATAAAATCTAGCAAATTGAAATTGTCGACTTGCGCCGATGTTACCCTAATTCGGAGTGTGTTCGGGGGTGGTCAGCGCATTTTTGATGCTTCGGTTTCTGAGCGGCCCGAACAGATGATTCTGACCCGAATTCAGGGAC
This sequence comes from Pelodytes ibericus, assembly GCA_036172795.1. Taxonomy (NCBI): domain Eukaryota; kingdom Metazoa; phylum Chordata; class Amphibia; order Anura; family Pelodytidae; genus Pelodytes; species Pelodytes ibericus. The sequence continues at coordinate 147,625,561 of CM069862.1, forward strand.
ACTGTGGAGCCGTCTTTCGGCAATTTGTGAAATTCTGCTGAAGTGGCTGACTGAATCCATTTTGGGACCATGTATATTCAGTCGACCCTTCAGAGTTTGTAATAAAACATTGGCAAGCGTACTGCAAAGGCTCTGAAATGATGCCTATAATATTCTGTTTGCAATGCACTTTACAGCCTTTCTTACTTGGTGGCACTGTTTGCCATTTTTGTGAACAGAAAAAATTGTTAACACCTCACCATAGAAAGGAATAGAAAACTGTTTGCATTTTCGATTTGTGATATCTCAAGAATGAGCCACCTCCCAACAGGAAAAGATCTAAAGAAATATATATGTTTTACTAACTGGTAGAGTTCCTCAGTAAAAACACTCATATGTTTTATAACATATCCTGAATGCACGTTTGAAACAAATAGTATGTTTAAATGCAGTGCAATCTGAACAATAATAACAAAGTGTTTAGCCAGAAGGGTAAGTTCAGATATTCTTTAGTTTTAAAGTAAGGATATGTTACTTTTTGACACAATAGAAACATCAACAGGTGGTAGCTCTTCAGTGATCGGAATAGCCAAAGGGTGTGATTTTTTACAGGTTTCCTCTTCTTCTTTTTTTTAATAATCACACCCCCCTACCTGGGAAAGGTAGAGGTAGGTGGGCGGCAGGTAGGGTAGATGATAATATTTATTTTTATTCAATTTATTTATAAGGCCATTGGATTTTACTATGCTCCTGAGTTTATAAGCGCTACACTTGTGAGTGTGCTAATCTAAAGCATTTTATATTACATAGAACTGTTGATTTTTGATATATACTGCACCATATTGTGTTTTGTTTTCTTGTTTTTAGGGGATCTTTATATGAGAATCTGTGCAAGTATTGTATATTATATAAAAAATAATAAAAGAGTGTTGCGCAAATACCGTATTTGCTCGAATATAAGACAAGGTTTTTTTCAGAGCAAATGCTCTGAAAAAGACCACTCGTCTTATATTTGAGGTCGTTTTATAATCTGACATCAAATCGAGGTCAGATTAGAAGACTGGGATCCAGGTTCTGCGCAGAGCTGCACCCTCCCCCAGACAACTTGGGGGAGGGTGGGGGAGAGAGACAGACAACTCGGGGGGAGGGTGGGGGAGAGAGATAGACAACGATGGGGGGAGGGTGGGGGAGAGAGACAGACACCGTTGGGGGGAGTATTGGGTAAGTCTGGGGGTAAGAGCAGCATTGGCACATAAAAGGTAAATAAAAACAAGAAACACATTTTTTTATATCATAAGTTGTTATTAAATATGAAAAAGCAATTTACATGTGAATATATACAAGTTACACTTTTTTCCTATAGGGTAGTCTTATATTCAGGCTTTTAGTTTTTTCCCTAAAGGAATATCCATAGTTTGGGGGGTCGTCTTATATTCGAGCAAATATGGTATACTTATGTCTGTTGAGACTTTGTAAACAAGAAGTATCAAATGTATATGGAAAAGAAAGTGTAGAAAGTAAACACAATGTTGGTTCTATGAGCACCCCCCTTGTGGATCAACTCACATGGACCAGAGTCCAAGTACCGGCTCTGGTTGACATGCGTGTTGGGACCACAATCCTTACTATCCGGCTGTATTAGACAATTCAGTGGCAATAAATGCGGTATATATACAATGCAGATCTTTTTTAAGACACTTTGTGCGGGTTCTCATTCACATATACTAGCGTCTACTAATAAGACACTGAATGGCACAAGTTTTTAAATTTTTGATATGCTTTTAAATTGTCTTTTAAAGTAAGCCTAATATATTGGGGCCAATAAATTTGTTATTTTTTCCAATGCTATGGTCTGCTTCTCCTGTCCCACCTACATCTGCATTGTATATTCACCGCATTTATTTCACGAAATCAAGCATTTATAGTCATCGAATTGTCTAATCCAGCTGGATTATGGGGATTGTAGTCCCAACACGCATTTCAACCAGAGCCGGTACTTGTACTCTGGTCCATGTGAGTTGATCCAACATTGTGTTTACTTTCTACACATGATTTATTGTATTGTTTTTCTTTTTTTCCATATACATTTGATACTTCTTGTTTACCAAGTCTCAGAGATAGGTATATTTGCACAACACTCTTTTATTATTTTTTATTTCTAAATCTTGTTTGTGTTTTGAGGTCAACATTTGTGTTTGCAGCACTATATAATTATTGTAATAAGTTTTTCACATTCTCTATCAGCAGGCGCCTCTTATTTCACGTTTATTTTATTGTATATTATATATTCTGTACATTTCAAAATATTCATATCATGATTTTTGCATTGTGCACTTTATTGTCGAATACTTAAGGGGTGTGCAGTGTTTTCACAACAATTATACAATTATTTAATGTCATATATTGCACTGAATTAATTGCCACTGTTTTTTTTTCCCCAATTGCACTTTTTGTGTGGGGGGATATACCATACAGTAATATTGCACATTGTTTGTTTGGGAGGATACACCATATAGTAAGAGTGTGCTATGGTACACATAATTTGTAATTTTTAATATCTGGTTTGTTGCACTTTGACATTTGTCTGGAAGGTCATCAACTTCGGGAATATTTAAATCCAATATCAGTCTAAACACTTTGCGCTCCTGTCATTTTGTGTTACGTGTACCATTGTCTAAGCCCAGCCAAATGAATTTGTAATATAGCTGCACAAAAACATATTTTTCACATAGGTTATATACCAGTATACACTCAATAGTGTTTTACAACATGTTAACACAGAAAGACATAACAGAGCAAAACAAAAGATACCAGGCTTTACTACCTGGTTGGCGCAAACTAGGATCACATGGATAGTTTGGTGTTTGTGGTTTATGCCCACATTTTAATAAATGGTCCCTGTTTCGGGTTTGGAATAAAATGTGTTGCAAGTAGCAGCTTGATTTCTGCTGAACTTAATTAATTAATTACCATATTTTTAGCTGTTTATACAGAGACTGTAAGACCTTTAAAATTGCACAGGAAACTCAAATACCCACATCTTCTTCATAGGTACAGCACTTTAGCATACATCACCAACTAGTAATAGGACACTAGTAAACAATCAACAATAGGTGGTAATAAGTGCAGAGGACACATTTAACACAGGTGTATAACACCACACACAATCTTATACAGAGTGCAGCACACAACCGAAATCAATGCCTCAGACTCAAACCATGTATTGAAAATATACTTCCCAGGGGTCAGTTTCTTCTTAGATGAAAGTATCTAAAAAAATAAAAAAAAGCAGAAACACAAAAGATTCATCATAGTGTAGTATATAAATAATCAGCAGGAATCTTTCTACATAAAAGAGGAAGGACCCTCTAATACTGCTTATAAATATTCAAGTAGGTCTTTATACACCAGGGTACCTCATTCTGTACTGAGTACTGAGAGGGCAGTGGATGTATGGAAAAGCCTTCCAGCGGAAGTGGTAGAGGTAAACACAGTGAAGGAATTTAAGCATGCATGGGATAGGCACAAGGCTATCCCAGAAATAAGATAGGGAAATGGGGACTAATAAAACTATTTAGAAAATTGGGCAGACTAGATGGTCCGAATGGTTCTTATCTGCCGACACATTCTCTCTTTCTATGTTTCTATTAGATAAACAGTATACATTTAATTTGTGAATAGAATCCAATCTTACATTTAAATGTAGTATGGCACACTGCTGACACTTGCAGATATCACTGCAAAGGTCATCCAGATCTATGTACGGTTCCGGATCCAGCAAGCTGCGCCCCCTTACTGACATCAAAACGCACTATGCATTTGCATGGTGCATCGTCACAGTCCTAACTCATTTCATCCATTCTAGCTGATCTGAAAATCCTGACCCCACTAAAAATACATAAAGTAATGGTACGAACTAGGAAAACAATTGTGAAATGCTTGCATTCCTGGGATCTTTCAAAATGAGCTGACCTATTACAATATTAACTCTTCAATAGCTCACCAGAGTTGGGTACATACTTTTTAAACCCAATAATCTCAAACTAATCTTGGAATATCTTTTACTACACCAAGTCCTTAAAATTTCAATGACAAGGACCCTGTTATCATTCACAATATTAAAGAAGCACTACCAGGGGGTAGCTTTGTACCTTTTTAAAGAACCATAACTTAAAAGATGTTCTCTACCTATGAGATTGTTGCTCTAGATTTAGTCTGACTGCACACATTAATACAATGATGTTGTAGTTGGGAGTTACCAGGTATATGTGTGGTCATATCTTGGGAGTTACCAGTGTTCAAGTTTTTTTTTTTTTTTTGAGGAATAGACTTGTGACACAGGGTGCTAAAAGTGTAACAATCAAAATGGAAACCAACATAAAGTCCCTTAGAACTTGAATCATTATACAAATGATGCACCTATGTATGAAGCAGACTCCGAACAAAAGTCAGTAGTCTGCACCACGTGCACTGGTCCCAACCTACCCGGTCGCTCTGATGCTCTGACACTCTGAGCGCTGTCACAGCTTCTATAAATATTCAGACATTTTTTGAGCATCTGGTTAGTTTTAGGTTACCTAACAAAAAACACGTTTGGCTAAGGATCTATTTCCGCATACTAAAATGTCATGATGTATAAAAAATGTGCAATCGCCTGAAAAATCTAATTAGCGATGCACAACGAGCTTTTGCAAGTGTCCAACAATGAACTCTGCAGACACCATTCAAAAATGTTTGTGTTCTGTGTACACTTTAACATGTTCATGCAAAAGGACTTTGTATGCCATCCTAACACACATGGTCAAAACAACCATGAAGATGGCATAAAGATAGGACAGATAGGACAATTTTTAGTACTGCAGTAATGTATAAACTTGGTATATCATGGCTAAATCAGCAATAATGTATACACTTGGCATTTCATGGCTAAATCTGTAATGTATAAAGTTGCCAGTGCATTCCCAGACTTGTACCACCTGTGTACACTTTAACCTGTTTGCATATAAGGACATTGTATGCAGTCCTAACACACTTGGCCCAAACAACCACAAGGATGGCATAAAACATTCTCGGGATAGGAACTCATCTCACTGAGCTGTCCGTTAGGATCCTGCTGCGGGGAAAGGACGGTTTTTCACAGCTGCTTAAATCACCAGCAACCTACTGCACAATGGCCAGTTCATCCAGCAAGAGGTCATTGTAGAGAGTTCATCGTGGGACAGTTCATTGTGGGATCACATACAAGGTGAATATTATTAGTAGTAGGGGTGAATGTTAGTATTAGGGGTTAGTGTTAGTATTGAGGGGTATTAGTGTTAGTATCAGGGGTATTAGTGGTTGGGTTTGGGGAGTTAGTATTAGGGTTCGGGGGTGTTAGTATTAGGGTTTGGGGGTTAGTATGGACGTTTGGGGTAACTTATGGGGGGGTTAATTTATTAGGGGGGTTGAACTGTCAGCGCTTACATTGCTGTGGTGAAATGGCCAAGTTGCCTTACACCGATGAAGAGTTCAGCGCTGAAAATGCCGCACTGGATCTTGTAGATCTCCACAGATCCAGCATGGTCCTAGCTTGGGAGGGATCTTGCTCAGTTTAATCACTGAGCACACACTACAGCAGACTTTACTTTTATTATATAGACCTTTCTATGTTATGTTAAGTACTTCTATTTTATTCTATATGGTAATATGTTTTGCAAATGTTATAGCTAACAATATAGACCCCTATTAGTTTTCAGTACACATATGCTCAAATATTTTTCAGTATATATCCCTCCCCTGTATGTATCAAAATCTACATATAGTTATATGCTTAGAGTCCTATGTAACTGAGAATATACACCCTTATGTTTCAGTATACCTTCCTCCCATATGTATCAGTATACATACATAAGCACCTATACTAATCATTATCTTAAGTATTTTCACTAAAGTTAATCACTCCAACTTATCACTGCTTAGAAACCTGCCCTAGAGATTTTTATGATGTTTTACTGGTAAACATATACTCTAGCTCTTGTGATTGGAGGTTGAAAAGAGCATGGCATTTTGCCAAATAGTTGTTTTTATGGTGGTAGATACCAGGTACAGACTTCCAGAAGGGGAGGTAAGACAAACACTTTCAAGGAATAAAAAATATGAACCACAAACTCTGACTCATAATCAGAGGCGTAACTAGAAACCACCGGTGCAAAAATTTCCCCGGGGCCCCCCGACCCCACCATGCAACTCCACCCCAGAAATGCCACTTACATGCCTCCCAACTGTTACGCTTTGTGCCTGGCCTTGTCTTAAATCTAGGATAGCCTTATACCTATCCCATGCATGCTTAAACTGTTTCACTGTATTAACCTCTACCACTTCTGCTAGCAAACTATTCCATGCATCCACTAACTTCTCTGTAATACTTTCATTAGTCCCTGACCGTATCATATATCAAGGGTAGCTTTATGCCTATCCCATGCATGCTTAAACTCCTTCATATATTAACCCCTCATCCACCACCCTCTCAGTAAAGTAATATTACTTTTATGACCACAAAATTTTTTTAAATATTTCCAGCCTTTTCAAAAGCTTGAGGTGGACCCCAAATATATGTATATAACTAGCTGCATGTATACTTATATGAACTTTTTAATATTATATTCAACTATTTTCATATGTAATGAAAACGTTATTGAAAAATTGTTAATTTCCTATTTTTTTACGTTCCCACATTGCACCTAAAGGTCTCAACACAGCACTATACAGTACCCACAGCACTTGGCTTGTACTCATATTGCACCCACACGATTTGGCATGTCACAGTGTAAATTTGCCCACCAGAACATGCCACAGTGTCACTTTCCCCCATAGTATTTGTTATTTTGCCCCACAGAACATGCCACAGTTATCACTTTAGTGAAAAGTATGAATGGGTCTGCACACTTACAAGTATCGGGTGCCACGAGGGGAGCGTCATTCACGCCCATAAAGCAAAAAGAAAAGATAGAAGACTCAGCACACCGTTTAAGGGAGTTTAATCCACCAAAAAATAACAATGTTTCAGCCCAGCACTGAGCTTTTTTCAATTCTTGCCCATTAATATGCCACAGCCAATTTTACCATTATGCCACGATTAGCCTGCCCATTAATATGCCACAGCCAGACATTCAGATTACCAATTAATATGCCACCGCCCATTTTCCCCATCAATATGCCACTATTAGCCTGCCCATTAATATGCCACAGCCAGATTGCCAATATGCCACAGCAATTTTTCCCATTAATATGCCACTATTAACCTGCCAGTTATTTTGCCCATTTGCCAGTTATTATGCCCATTTGCCTGTGTTATTTTCCCAGTTTGCCAGTGTTATTTTGCCCATTTGCCAGTTATTTTCCAGTTTTATTTTGCACATTTGCCAGTGTTATTTGCCCATTTACCAGTGTTATTTTGCCCATTTACCAGTGTTATTTTGCCCATTTGCCAGTTTGTTTCCAGTGTTATTTGCCCATTTGCCACTGTTATTTTGCCCATTTGCCAGTGTTATTTGTCCATTTGCCAGTGTTATTTGCCCATTTGCCAGTATCAACCCCCCCCCCGTACTTACCCGTATGCTGCTCGTCGGCCATCTCCTCAGAAAATATAGCCGCCTGATGGCTGTGACGAAAAACCGGGTCCACTCACGGCTGCTGCCCAATAGTGACTGTCTCCGTGTGGGCCCTGGGTAACTGCCTTGTTTGGCCACACTTTTTTGTTATTTTTTTTGCTTGTGTGCAGGGGTCGCAGGGCGGCCTGGCCCCTGGAGTGACAGGCCCAGTCGCAGCTGCGACCCTTGCACCAATGGTAGGAACGCCACTGCTCATAATATATCCCTGACCAACTGTTGTGGACTAGAATTCCCATAATGCTTAGCAAGAGGTTTATTTATTTATTTTGTCTATGATTCAGTGTCTCTGAGCGTGAAACATGTGTGGTATCTGCAAGCCTGTACCATCCTCACCAGGATTACACTTATTATACTTTTTCATTATTTTTGTATGCAATAAAATAACTTTGTCTCTTTCATGGAATTGAGCTCCTAGCCTGTCTTTTTTTTGTATACTATCAGAGGTTGCCTGCTGAGCTTTAGGTAGAAGCTGGAAATGGCAGGCAATTGGTTGATATCCACCCACTGCAATACCAAATGGTTAAATTAGATGTCATGCTTGGACCCACACATACTAATCTGGCTCAACATGGTTACAACATATTAAAAACCTCAATTATGGGGTGATACCACAGGCTAAAGCCAGAATTTTATGTAAACTGGAATACAAAGGGTTAAATATTAAAATCATATTAAACGATAAGAGCTTTCACTTTACAATACATCAGCAGGGACTATATCCATAAACCCTTTCAATACCAGGAAGTGTGTGTATAACACAGTCCCTTATACTCTGCTGGCACTGAAAAGGTTACATATATCTTATAGTACAAATAAAGAGAAAATATAATTTGTGCACATAAATATATGCACACATCTGTTTCTGAAAATATAAAATATGTACATATAGCGTATATATAATTTGTGTGCGTAAATATTTTCTATATATATATTATAATATAGTTTGTATATTTATGTGTGTTAATGGATATATGTAGAAATATATATATTATATATATATATATATATATATATATATATATATGTGTGTGTGTGTGTGTGTGTGTGTGTGTGTGTGTTTATATATACATAATAAAGATATATTTTATAATAAATGTTTGATAAAATATCCAATAAAACAATGGAGCTGTTGCTTGAAAAGTCTATTAAACAATAAGCCAGCTAAATCCGAGCCTTTATCTAAAGAGGAGAGGGGGGGTTATACAGTGTACATCAAGAGGTGGGATGATTAAACATTAACTCTAGGGACTCCACCCAAAGAGAGCTATAGGCCTTGTGGATATGCTCATCTCTTCTCAGTCACTCTATTGCAAATTAAGGGCATGGGTGAGGTGACCAGAGTGAAGCAGAGAAGAACTAAGGGCTAATAACCTCAATTCGAGGGCCTGTTGGAAAGACACTAGTTCCTGATGATAATGAGACTTTCTAAAGCTCTCATAGACATGGATATGGCAGATTATACCGAGGCCTTGGATCCAGCATACACCACTCTGGAGTTTGAAAACATGCAAGTCTTGTCTATAGGGAATGGTAAGGGAATATTTTATTACTTATAATGTGTGAACAAGAGGGGAGATGTACTACAGCCAGATACATTGGAAAATGTTTTCTGGTGCAAAAGATATAATATTATTCTGGTGAGCCATGAACTAAAATTTGATTACCTTGATAATTTGATAAGAACCATTCGGTCCATCTAGTCTGCCCAGTTTTCTAAATACTTTCATTAGTCCCCCGTTCCCCATCTTATATCTAGGATAGCCTTGTGCCTATCCCATGCATTATCTCATTTTACTAGGGAATACAAGTTGTTGATATTTTAAAAGATGTGCATTGCTGTCATGTTTCTTTGAAGTATTTCAAACCAAATTATATCCAAAGAGTTACATTCTATAATTTTGTTTTAGGGTTGCCACCTGGTCGGTATTTTACCGGCAGGCCGGTAAAAAATTGGTATCAGGCCAATGTTAAGTCTATGGAGATAGTACCAAGGCCGGTATTTTTTTGAAGAAAAGGTGGCAACCCTACTCGCATTAGATATATTGAAACACTGTAACTGGTATGTTGCTAAAGTAGGCAGATTTTATACTGGTGTACACCTCTACACAAGGTTGCTATAATAGTTTATATTTTATTCAATTTAACTTTCATGTGCAACATTTTTCCTGGGAGCCAACAAAGTAGTTCTCCATCCAGGGCTGTTTTATTCAGTTTATCCAGGGACATGCACAGAGCAGTATGAAGAGAGTGTTCCAGTCAGTTAAAATTGAGGGCAATAGTTTTAAAATCAGTCGTTCACTGCATTTATAATTGTATAAATAGAGTGGAATTCACATCTCTGCCCATAATCTACCAGTTCCTTAAGGTAGCAGCTGTTGTTGAACTGCAACTTTGTAGGCTTTTACCCAGTCTACTGCAGCCTGCATGAGTTGCAAACTATTACATTTATTTCCAGAAGGTATTTAAACCAGTCCACAAAATGAGTTAGAATCCATGTAATTTGCAGCAGTCTCCCATAATGGCACAGAGATAACGTGACAGCTTTATGAGCATACAGCAGCAAGCTTAAAAACAAAGCATTATAGGAGGTAGAATCCAGTACTCCTAGAGTAACCAGAAGCTATTGAGCCTATTTTAATGTAATACTTACCTGGGAAATTTACATGTATAGTAATATTTACTCCAAAATTTCACTCTAGTCTCTAGCTGTAGGACTGTAACATTGTGCTTTTAAACAGTCTCAGATTTAATGAGACAGTCATGTGAATAAGTGCACTCCAGGCTTTAGATGTTGGCAGGGAGGGCATGCGCATTAAAAATGGAAAAGATGTATTTGTTTTTTGTATACATCTGTTTTAACATTATATAACTGCATGCAGTAACAAGAGATAGGCCTAACAATTTTAATATTCTCACGTATGTCCTGTCATAACATCAAGGGAAAAGACTTCAACTCAGTGTCTCAGCTGAGCCAAGCACAATTTTATGAATAATGTGAAAAAAGTGAAAAAATATAAAGTACAGTCTCTAAGTAGGACCCACGTTCAGGAGTCCTGTGTTGGCCACCCCAATAGGACACCCCCATAAGAACCCAAATGGCACTGTGGGTGATGGGGGACAGTGCTATCTTTACCCCAAACAACTTGTCTGTGCCAGTTTTACCACAGCGTGCCATTTTTGCCACCAAAACAACTTACCAGTACCAGCATTGCCCCTAAACGTATTGTCAATGCCTGCTTTGTCACACATCCTCTTGTCTGTACCATTTTTGCCCCCAAACAGCTTGTCAGTGACATATTTTCCCCAAACAACAATTAAACAACCTATCTCTCTGAGTCATTGACATCTGTTTAAAATCATCTGCATAATGGCAGCCATACAATAAGATCTTGTGATTGTTTTTAGCAATCATCAAAGAGATAAAGATATCAAATCATAAGGAATTTGTATATCCTCAAAGAATTTTGTGTTGTTGCATGAAATCTGTTAATCTTTTTGCTATCTGTATTACTCACAAAACAGCAACAATTGTTTAGGTTGTGCTTTAAGTTTAACATGGTAACAAAGAACATCCCCATTAACTGGTAACATTGAATACCTGGATGTCCCCAAATACTTCCAGATCTCATTTTGTAGGTGGCGTTATAACAGAGAGAGGTAGTAAACCTCAATATCTCTATTGCTCAGTCATATAGATTATGATTATTTTAGTAATCCTTCATTGAGTCCATTACTTACAATTTTCCATTTACTAAATTGTTTTGATGGGGAGAATACCCAGGTATTCAGTTGTTTACAAGAATTCAGTAAGATAAGGGCTCTAGTCTTCTTTGCGGACTCAGATAAGATGAGATACATGTACACCAACAGATAAAGTATGGAGCAAACAAAAAAAAAACATATTTATTTAAGAAGATTTTTTTCTAGGCATTTTTTAAACAATGAAGAAGGCTAAATCTAGATTTTATTACAGGCGGGTAGTTATTTTTCAAAAAGTTTAGTGTTGTTAAAAATTATTTATCTTTGGATGTATTATGTTTTATGCTGATAACAAATGCACTGATTCATGTCTAATGCATTTCTACTAAAAATAACAACCTTATTGAAGGGAGTAGTTTCACATAACATTTTCTCTGTGTTGTACTTTTCTTACATATGTGAAAAACACTTATTTTTTATCCTATAGTTACACTGAAACTAATTTCACAGTGGTCTCTATGTTCAGTGACATCCAATACGAATAGCTTGTAGAGATAGGTAGCACTGTGTATATTACACTGTATTTGTATTTTTTTTAGGATAAAGAGTTAAATCTAACACTAAAAAATCAACTTATCTAAAAATATGTTTTTGGACACTGTAGATAGAACTGATCCTGAAATGACTGCTCAATATTTTGGATAAGTATTATGTATTAGTGCTCAGTATTATGTGTGACTCATTCTGTACTCATTATTATGTGTGACTTTCTGTACTCTATATTCTCTGTGAGTATTTTAGTACTCATTATTATGTGTGACTTTCTGTACTCTATATTCTCTGTGAGTATTTCAGTACTCAGTATATTGGACTCAATATTTTGTGTGAATTTTTATAGAGTTCAGTGAGTGAGTCTTTTACAGTTCAGTATTCTGTGAGAGTAATTTTAATGTATACTGTTTGAGTACTATGGTATCTGGTATTTTATGTGAGTATTCCAAATATATTTCATGAATATGTTGCTGCTATTGTGAGTGTATTCCAGAATTTTGTATGGGTGAGGATAGCAATGCTCAGTATAGTCTGGGTATTCCAGTACTGCATGTTCTGTGTATTGTGGCGCTAAATTTTCTATGTAAATATTACAGTGCTCCATACCATGCAAATTGCAGGGCTCATTAGGGTGTGAAAGTTATGCATTGCTCATGATTGTGTGTATACCGGAGTTCAATATTTTGTGAGCTTTCAACTCACTTACTGTACTTAAAATGTTTATATTTTTTCTCTATACCATAAGATCATTAAACAAATACATATAAAACTATACACACATTCCTTAGTAGTCAGGTCTACAATTGCTTGAATTAACAACATATTTGATATACAGTGTTATATTCATACAAAAATACATTTGCATATTTCTGCTGGCACGATATGTTATATTATTTTATCTGGTGTACATACAGTCATGACATGTAGCACCTTATTTAAAGGTAAAGCTGCATCCTCTTCTGAAGGTAATGGTTAAAGTGACAATAATGCTTCAGAAAAAATCAAATACATGCCTAATAAAAAAGATAGACTGGAGGATGTGGAGGAGATTGGGTGTTTTTGCACATTTAAATAGTGAGTGGAGGAATGGAGGCACATGCACACAGACATAACAGTATGAAACATTACTGTCTTTTTAAATAGATTCTCATAAATTTCATTGAGTAAGTAGCTTATGTATTTATTATTGGTATTGAAGATCTTAAAATGTCCTCAGGGCAAAGTGATGAATCTATACACTTAGACACATCATGTAAATAAACACATTTAATGTTACACAAGCCCAAGCAGAGTTGGATGTGCCTCTGTCACATTACGGGGCAATTGGACCGGTTTCTGGCTAATATGTATATTTAGCCACATCTGCTTAAAAATACGCCCTATCCTCATCATCTAGTTGATGTGGATAATGGGAGTTTTAGTTACCAGTTGTTGTGTAAAGTCCTCTCACTGAGAAAATCGAATGTGTCTGATAATAACTCTTATGTTGTCATACATATGGAAGTGATTATGTCATGGATGTTATACCAAGATTAAAATGATATGAAACAAGACCTTTTAACTTTAAGTGCAGTGGCAGGCCATACTGGTGTAGGCCATTGTGCATGAAAATGGCTATAGTGTCTTTAACCCCCCACAATGGTTATTGACAGAGCACAACTTTGAGGAAGCACAAAAATAGAGATCTGTGCTTGGGAACATAGATGGAGAGGATACCTGGGGTAATGTACTAAACACAGAGATTAAGCCTGTAAAAGAAAATAATTTATGGTCTACTGATCAGTAAGAAGTGCAGTGGTGGCACTCCAATTATGACTTTATTTTTCCACTTTATCACAGAAGTGGCACACTGTAGCACTGACTGGGTAGCTGATGACTTTCATCTCCCTTAAAACCCTGGCAGCGGAGTATGGGAAAAGTAATCTACCAAAAGCTGTAGGGCTGCAGTTTGACACAGCTGGCCTTCATTCTGTTTTGATTTTAAAATGTGAGTAGTACATGAGAACATGGATTTTGGCTTTAACTAGGTGGAGCTAAGAACCAGCCCTTTCCTTTCCAATGGCACACCAAAAAGTAACTTTAAGTGGTGTTCTGAGCAACAGGGGTTTAACTCACCTGTCTAATGTGCATGATGATTGGCAAGATCTAAATAGATCCATTTGGAACTTATGTACTAAACTGTATGTAGGTTTCAGTGTGACATTGTTCAAATTAATCACTTTGTCCCTCCATGCCATGATTATAATTCTCATACTTTGTTATACTTTTGTTACTAAACTGCGTGTAGTTTATCTCACTTTCTTACACACTTTATTACAGCATCAGAACTGCACAACACTCTAGTGTAGTATCTCATAGTAGCACAACTTTGCAACACCTTGCGTGGTTTATGGTACCTAAAATATTATTCTCATTCTTTGTTATGAGTATACAGAGACTAAAGAAGGATACTGGTCTAGGTGCGGCAGTGAGTTATTTTTGGTGATTCAAACATATGTCACACAGAATGGTTACAAAGGTAACTCATTCACACAATGTCATAAAGACACACATCTATTTTTCCAATGCATTTAAAGGGACAGCAAACACCAAATGTTGTTTTGTATGCACTGAGCTCTTACAGGGCACTGATGATACTGAACCACGGAAATGAGTGATATTGGGAATGTGGAATTTCTCTTTAAAATGTCAGCATTTACAAATTTACATGAAAAAAAAGATGAAAAACTCCAAGATAGCTGATAGTCTGGGCTCCATACTTCAGATGTCTGTCTGTCTATGTTCATCTAACTTAGTCTATTACTCCCCGTTATACTCCATACAAAATCCTGTGTACATTATTGGCATTGTGTAAGTTAATGTTAATGTAATGTTAGCACAATAAATTAAAGGGACCGTTCCACCTACAGATCCCAAAAAATATGTTTACATAAGTGCTGCATCATTTGAATTAGAGAAAAAAAAAAGAGAAACATCTCTCTTTATTACCAGATTGTTCCTCAACACTCCTTGTTTTCCTAAAAACTGCAAATAAACTGAATAAGAATTATTATTGTCACTATGGCAACAGTCCTGCCTATCTCTTCAAGCTTATTGGCTGTCACTGAATTAAGAGACCCCCTATGAAATTATTTTCAACTGTAAACTTATTTTAGAATAAAAAGAATTTTAAATATTAAACACATGCAGAACATGAGCTAAGTGGGACTGCTTTTTTTAAAAAGACAATGAGGCTATTCTTTTTTTTCCTGATAAGTTAATGGTCTTGATGGTAAATCATAGTATACACATGTTGATTTGCCCTGTTTCTCTGCTTAATGAACTCCTAATTGGTATGTATCTATTGTAGACACCTCTCCATCAGACGTCGCCAATCTCAATGCATCAAACAGTATTGGAATTAATTCCCTGTGTGCGATTTGTGGAGACAGAGCTACAGGAAAACACTATGGAGCTTCCAGCTGTGATGGCTGCAAAGGATTCTTCAGAAGAAGTGTTAGAAAGAATCACATGTATTCATGCAGGTAAGACATTAATGGTATTTTATAATGCATAATATCCATTAATTCCTCTATGTTTTTATACAAATGTTGTCATAGATTAATACATGTGATTATAATACTTTATTGGTATGTCTGGTTGTATTGTAAATTGTAAAATGAATTAAATTATTAGTTGTAGTTTTTCTGTCATTTCATCAAAAAAGCTGTCAGCTTATATTTATTTTACCAGATAACAAACAAAATAGATTGAAATCCCATTACCCCAGCCCTAAGCCAACTCCCTCTTGAACATGTCCTCAAAGGTTTGACTTGTTAAATCTAATCTCAGACAGTGAACAAATATTTGGATTGTCTTGTAGCTTGGAAATAAAATTAAAGGCATTAACCATGTCTTTTACATGAAACGTTCCAATCAAGTCATAAACTCTAGCCCTCCTTGGTCTTATCAAGAATTTAGACATAACAATGTAAATAATTGGCCAATAGCAAGCAAGTATGGGCTTCCAAGCCTTTGACAGCCTGACAAGTTAACATTAACCTTTTGAGTGCCAAATAAAAGGAACAAAAATGGCAGGGAAGAACACATTGCAAGGGAAAACTGTGGTTCATGCATTTGCATTCATGCATCTCTGAGTACAATATTATTTTAAAGGGACTCTGTCATGTATAGCATAAGAAAAGCCTGTCATAATATAATCCTCAGAAACACTATCTATTACGTTACTCTATTACGCAATGCTCGTCGAATGACCACGCCTCTCTCCACCCCCCACCCCCCCATTTTTCGTCTTCCTGGTTACACTGTAGTTAGTGCCTGTGCAGGTAATTAGCCATTGAATAAGTCCGGCACTTTACCTGCTACACAATGCGCTATGTACCCGCATAACTGTATTGCTTTATGGATTTTTCTGTGTAATGGCAAAAAAAAGGAACTTGGCTTTTCCTGTCATTTCATCTAGCTGCAAGCTGTAAATTTTAAGCAATGCAAAATGTAAAGTACTTTGAAAGCACATTAATATGTTTGAACATTTGGAAGCTGCATTTTAGGGCACCAGACAGTCCCTTTAAATTTGAAATTCCCTGCAATTCCCTCTTTTGTGAATAAAGCCCCTAGTCAGAGCTGTAGTTAGCATGAGCAGACAAGGCAAGTGCCTAGGGCAGCACTTACCATGTCTGCCTGGGGTTCTGGCAAAAACGCTTCCTCTTTGAAAAACAAATTGCTCGCCGGCAGAGACAATGGCTGGGGAGATCAGAAGATCTCCCCTCAACAGCGCTGTGCCTGTGAGCAGGCAGCATGATATTTGTGCACTGCCCAGGTGCACAAACTTAATCCCATGTTTACCATGTGACCTGTCAGCACTCACCAGTCAAACTGCACAGGGAGCCCAACAGGCAGCATGGTAGGCAATGTACAGACACCATGCTTCCTGCCACTAGACACCAGGGAACAGCGCTGGTAAGTCCTGCGGTGATGGGGCATGTAATGGGGGTGATGGGGAATGCAATAGGGGTGATGAGGCATGTAATGGAGGTGATGGGGCATGTAATTGAGTAATGAGACATTTAATGTGTGTGCAATGTGGTGATGAGGCATATTGTAGGGTGATGGGGGATGCAATGGGTGTGCAATGTGGGTGATGGGGCATGTCCTGGGTGATAGGGCATGTAATGGGTGTGCAATGAAGGTGATGGGGTATCTAATGGGTGTGCAATGTGGGTGATGTGGCATGTAATGGGTGTGCAATGTGGGTGATGGGGCATGTCCAAGGGCAGGGGTAGGCAAACTCCGGCTCTCCATCTCCCATACTCGTCTGCCAGCCTTTTAGCTGAAAGAGCATTATGGGAGATGTAGTCTTGAAACAGCTGGAGAGCCGCAGTTTGCCTACCCCTGTCTTAGGGTGATGGGCCATGTAATGGTTGTGTACAATGAAGATGATAGGGCATGTAATGGGTGTGCAATGTGGGTGATGGGGCATGTTCTGGGGTGATGGGCTATGTAATGGGTGTGCAATGTGGGTGGTGGGGCATGTTCTGGTGTTATGGGCCATGTAATGGGTGTGAAATGTGGGTAATGGGGTGTGTCCTATGGTGATGGGCCACAGGGCCAGCGCTTCCAATAGGCGAACCAGGCGTTCGCCTAGGGCATTGCTTTGTGGGGGGCATGCTGCTCGGCTTCCAGTGAAGCAGACGCCGCTCTGCTTCATGGGGAGGAGGCGGACCTCGCACCCGGTGAGATCCGCCCCCTCCCAGGGTCTGTCTGGGGGGAGGAGAACAGAGATGGGGTGGAAGGGGAGAGAACAGGGGAGGGGGGAGAGAACAGAGATGGGGTGGAAGGGGGGAGAGAACAGAGATGGGGTGGAGGGGGGAGAGAACAGAGATGGGGTGGAAGGGGGGAGAGAACAGAGATGGGGTGGAGGGGGGAGAGAACAGAGATGGGGTGGAAGGGGAGAGAACAGGGGAGGGGGGAGAGAAAAGAGATGGGGTGGAAGGGGAGAGAACAGGGGAGGAGGAGAAACAGAGATGAGGTGGAAGGGGTGAGAGAACAGAGATGGGGTGGAGGGGGGGAGAGAACAGATATGGGGTGGAAGGGGAGAGAACAGGGGAGTGGGGAGAGAAAAGAGATGGGGTGGAAGGGGAGAGAACAGGGGAGGAGGAGAAACAGAAATGGGGGAGAACAGAGGAAGAGGGGGAGAGAACAGAGATGGGGGTAGGAGGGGGATAGAACAGAGATGGGGGAGGAGGGGGAGAGAACAGAAGAGGGGGAGAAAACAGATAAGGGAGGGAGAACAGAGATGGGGGAGAGGGAAAGAGATATGGGGAAGGAATGATAAGAGATATGGGATTAGGGGAAGAGATATGGGGAGAGGGAGTTTCATGGGATTGGGAGGGGGGGCACCAAAAAGCACTTTCACCTATGTATCAAAAAAATCCTTCCACCAGCCAAGCATGTAATGGGTGTGCAATGTGGGTGATAGGGCACATGCTGGGGGTGAGAGGGTTCCCAAATTTAGTCTGCCTAGGGCAGCACAAAACCAAGATACACCACTGCCCTTAGTGGACCTGTTTTTGGTTGCATTGCAGAAGAGGCAAATGCAGTGTATAGTGTGTCTGTCAGGCACCAAGCACAGAGGCTAACTATTCCCTTGCTTGAGCAAGTACTACAGTCGAACTGGAAAGAGATACAATTTTGTTTAACTGTATTAATTTACTAACCTTTTAGCAAGAAGTGAAATTAGGAGTATTAGCGACTTTATCATGTTATGCATAAGGCCCTTTAAATGGATTTCTTTTTCTACTTATATCTGTAAGTTTTCTGTGCCTAGTAAACAACCATCCTTCAAGTCAACAGAGATTGGTTATCAGACAAAGATGGTTTATCTTAAAAAGAAATTTAGAAGTGCTACATCCGTATTTTTAAAAAACTGCTTTAAATTTACTTTGAATTTACTTTTGGTGCTGCTATTGCTCCTTAAATGAATTACTTGTGCTCTGCTGCCTTAATTGTTTACTTATTAGATGTATTCACTAACAGACACTGTGAAATTAGTAATTAACTTTATTTCTAGAGGTAATTTTGCTGCCTATATAAAAAAAAACCTAGAAAATTCTGCAAAGAATATGGTTAATATATTTACTTTATATAACCTGGTCTAAAAAGTCTCTATACGCTATCAGAACAATAAGATAAAACATGACAATCATTAATGAATATTAAAGAATAAATAAAAATTTGCTTAAACTTTTTTCAATCTTCTTGGGGGTCATAGGTAAGGATGAGGGTGCTTTGGCAAGTCATGGGGGTCATAGGTAACTATGAGGGTGCATTGGCAAGTCCTTGGGGTGCAATTGCAAGTCTGTGGGTGCATTGGCATGTCCTGGGGGCGCAATATTTTTCAGTGGGGAAATAATGAAAGGTAAGCTGAAGAACTGCAATAGGAAAGGAAATAAATACAACTAATACATTTTAAATAATATTTTTATTAAATATGAGAAACAGTTTAGATGTAAAGGAATATATGATCAGTCCTGAAATGAAAAAAAAAGTACACTTCACATGTAAAAAGTGATAAATGTGTATATCACATAAATAAATACACTCAGCTTCCCAAAGGAGCACTCCTCAGGTGCAAAAAATAATGGTACAAGAGCTTTTGAGGACATATGAGATGTAGGAGAGAAAACAAACAATATATAGTGTCTCCATCTACATCTAGTTTGATTACATTGATGGGACTGTGTTACCTTTACCTATATACCTATAGTGAGTGCATATAGATTATTGGTCATAATTCGGTTATACTACGCTATCACACTATATATTGTTTGATTTCTCTCCTACATGTCATATGCATTTCCATATTCTTGTTCCCTTTAGGCTTTTTATATTTTTTCAAAATCAAGATCAAACGTTTGGGGGGTCAACTTACAATCAGAGTGTTCTTATATTCAAGCACATATTTTGGTAGTATCAGTGTATGCGCCATTTTAATACATAACCCCTAATGTTCTAAATTAGCCACATGGATGTCCTAGCAAGGAATGAGGAAGCATCATATGCTCTGGTATTTGCATTAAATGTCCGTATTCATCTCTAATAACATGCTGCACATGCAGATGGCTTAACGTGCCCACAGATTCTTAAAGGAACACTAAAGGTTATCTTTCACTTGTGCTTCTAATATAGAAGCACACGTGAAAGGTAAGTTGTCCCTAGTATGAGGATAAACTAGCATGTACTTTTGATATTACATGCCAGTTTATCCTCTGACCAGTACCAACGAGAGTAAAGCGCATTCTGCAGACAGATCCTGACGAGCCCCTGCTCTGATTGGCTGTGACAACCAGGAGCTGCTGTGTCTCAGATGTGAGACACAGCAGAGAGAAAACCTACATGTATCTATTAAGATATACATTGGGTTCACTCTAGCAGAGCAGGACATGTTTTTTAACCCTGGCTTCTTTCAAGAAAGCAAGGGTTCAAAAACAGTGTAGTGTCCTTGAAATATAATAATAATTGAGGCAGAATTCCTTCACAGAGAGATTGATGAATGCATGGAATGGCCTTACAGCAGAAGTGGTAGAGGTTAATAAAAAAATAATAAAAAATAAATGGACTGGAACGGACTTCTTATAAAATTCCATGTTTCTATGTGTTTCTTTTTGTTTCAGGTTTAACAGACAGTGTATTGTTGACAAAGACAAAAGGAATCAGTGTCGTTACTGCCGGCTGAAGAAATGTTTCCGAGCTGGAATGAAAAAAGAAGGTGAGGCTGAAATGTGTTTTTCCACATATTTCCCAGAACACCGAGATTGGTTTATTGGTCATTAACCCTGCAGTTTATTTGTTGATGCAAGAAAAAAAAAATGAATAAAGCAAGCCAGAAACGTATCATATACAAATTAAGTTTGTGAAAAGATTTGCCATTTGGCTTCCGATACAGGTCTACACATGGCCATGGCTGGGTTACATTTTTATGATTTTATCCCCACGGTCCTAACTTTTTATTGTGTATATCTGTGTATTTTACTGATTATTTTTTGGATGTACTGTACTCTTTCTGCCACGGATGAACCACCATTGATTGATTTTTGTAGCATAATCAAACAGGCGAGACAAGATGTTTATGGGGTGTGATGTATCTGTGACCCCAACCAGGGAAGATCAACACTGCCCCTACTGGTGGTCTAGTAGAAGGCACCTGTGACATGTGTTCCTTTCAATATAATGGCACACCGTTGTATTCTTCTGATTTTATAGTGGTGCATAACACCTATAGAGCAGCAATAGATCTTGGTGATATTAGTGATTGCTAGAATGCAGCAATAGCCAAAAAAGTTAGATTTCCCTGCACAGTTAAAATAGGCCTATGTGGAATTTTGTGCATACCCAATTTGCTTTTGGTTTAGGGAACAAAAGGAAAGCGGGTTTCTTTTTAAACATATTACTATCAAATGTTATATTTCAACTATTTTGAAATTAGGATTATCCTGAATTAAATATCTATCTAGCTAT
Organism: Pelodytes ibericus; assembly: GCA_036172795.1. Classification (NCBI taxonomy): domain Eukaryota; kingdom Metazoa; phylum Chordata; class Amphibia; order Anura; family Pelodytidae; genus Pelodytes; species Pelodytes ibericus. The sequence continues at coordinate 147,646,956 of CM069862.1, forward strand.
TATTCATCTACAATCTCTCTTTAAGCTCCACCCCCTACCTTTACATTTAAAGAAATACACAATCTGACTTTCCCTATAGTTTGAACATTATATTCGTATATCACCAACAATGTAAGTAGAGCTGTAAAAATAATTATGGCCACAATAAACATTTTTAGAGTAAAAGGTCTTTTGTTCAACATATACCAATGCATTTTTGTGCACATAGATTTTACCTCTTCATTATTCTTGAAGCATTGATCAAATTTCACAGCTGTTATACTGTCCGATGGATCTATCATGTATATTTAACATGATGTCCAAGGGAGATCCCGGGATATGGTTATTTCTAAAAACCTAGATTCTTTCTTTCTGTTTTACACAAATATTTTTACTTACTTAAAGATACAGTTACGCAAATGCAGAAGCGAGTCTATTCAGGAACGACACATATAGTAGTAAAATTAATGACTATGCCCAAATAAAAATAAATGTTGTTACTTTTCTGCCAAACAATAACAAAAACTACAGTAACTACTGTTACTCTTTTGCCAGACAAATGACAGGACCTTTATGCCTAGCACACAACAATATAACATGAATAAACTCATTTGCTATAAAAAATTCTCATCACACGGGTGGATGTTGCCCAAAAGACCGTTACTCAAAAATCACTCAAGTAATTATATTAGAGCCATAAAGTGCAGTATTTTGGTGAGCGCTCACAGATTTAGTGATCTAGGAGATACATCCTCTCTAACTTCCGAAATCACTAAATCTAACACTGTATTTGCAACATCTTTATACAAACTGACGGCTGCCTTGGGGTATTGAAAAAAAAAACAGGAAATGTCTCCACTCTTGTGGTTAGGTATTAGGGGCTTTCATTATAACACTATTGCCCCACTGCGCAGACATCAAATAATAAAAATACTTATTATTCTATATCCAATAGCACCAAGATACAGTGTACTTGGGAGTTACAGACAGGAGACTCTTGCCAGTGTATCTCAGATACACGACCATTGGAGATTCTAACTCCAAAATATATATTTTTTTTTTACAGGAGGATCTTTATCATCTGTTATACAGCATATCCCAGATACACAGATTCAGTTCAAGAACTGTTGTCGCCTAACTTATATATGTGTCCCAGACTGAACATTCATATATTTCAATTCAACAATGCAGTGTTATAATGTCCTTATACTTTACAATTTAAATTTCTACTACCTGTCACAAAGTGAAACATGACAGTCTGCGTGATGTGGTTCTTGGAGGGCCCTGAGGGCCAAACACCTCCCTGTGGACTATGGACCCTGTCTTTGGATGTGCTATGTTTGGGGCTACATACTTTAGGGGCATCAGTGACATCCTGCTCCAATGCTGGAGTTCAAGACAGGCTCACTCAAGATGTCAGCCAGGATGTGTACTTCAGGGCCCTCAAAGAACCCTAGTCATGCAGATTCACTTCATGACAAAACCTTTAAAACACTGTGTACTGGAAAGCAGATAAATCAAACATGCTTTATGGCCATAGACACAGCAACTAACTCCTTATCTGAAAATTTACATGCAGTGCTGTACTGTGGGGGCTCTGAGCAAACAGGGCGTTCTGGATACAGCGACTCTGTCTTAGCTTTCTGTGGGACAGGTTTCTTGGGGTATTTCTTCCTTGGGTTTGCCTTCTTTTATTATTCCCACATTATCACATCTGAATTAAATACTGCTGTCACATAAATTTGGGTGTAGTATCATGGAGTCCACTTTGTTTCATCATACAAAGAGGCAACCTTCAATTTGCCTTTCTCAAAACTTGGTTACTTAAATCACTTAATTGTTGTCCCATTTTTAACCTTGTCACCACCGAATACTTAGACACTTATAAAATACAGTTAACTTAACAATTTTGTACTGAGCCACAAAGCAGTGTATAAAAAATTAAAAGCAAATTTATATGAGGGGGTTTTCTTTACTGGCCCAGTGTCAGTCTTATAACTCTGGTTATTAAGACTATCTCAATAATATCATTAAGTAGATACTTTATCCTTTTGCTGTATACATACAAGAAACACAATTATCTTGAAATGGTGCCCCAGTGGCACTCCAGTTGTATACTAGAAACACAACTATATTGAAATGGTGCCCCAGTGGCACTCCAGTTGTATACTAGAAGCACAACTATATTGCAGTAGTGCCCCAGTGCCACTCCCTAGTTATATCTTCTGCTTAGACAGAAGAGTGGACACGTTCCCAGTGAACGGTCTCACTATTATAATAATGTGTACCAGAAACAGATTTATAACTCTTTACATTACCACAACGTTATGGTGCCCCCGTGGCACTCATGAGTCAGGGCTTCTGTAAACACAGAACCACAGATTAGTTTCCTATGACTAGTCCCGGTAATGCAGACTACATGCAGGGTTATGGGATTTGGAGAGACATGGGAGCACAAAATGACACAATAAAATTGTGTTATGTACTCACCCTGTATGTCCAAATCCCACTTCTCACACCAAATTGAAAGGACCAAGCTGATCAATTACACGATAATGTCTGCATTGCTATGACCACCCTCGATTAGGAACCAATACATCAAAATGCATTCTGGCTCAATACTCAGGCCTGGAGAGCAGAGGATCAAGAATGCCAAAACAAGTATTCTCTGTCCTCAGCTCTGAGCTGCGTTTATTAATCACTCATATTTATAATATAAGTTAAGGGGTCATCATTTTGCATACATATTAGTAGGCACCACATCAAAACAAAGAAACAAAACTTCCATAAACACAAGGAAACAAGAGTTATATTAATACATGGTCCCATGAGGGGCCCCTATTGTATGCATGTGCTAAAATTTGCTGAGATACACACAATTCTAACTTCTGGGCTTTTGGCCAGCCTCTGGCCTTACTGCTACTATCTTCAAGGCCATGAGCCATTCTTACTGTTACAACTCTTATTGTATAGCTAAAAAAACAATGATGAATGCACTCAAACAATCGTTTGAGTGCAAACAAAAAAATTTCAGTTGCCTAACAATATGTTTTTTGTTCTATTATGTTGACATAACATGTGACATAATTCTAGAGAAAATTGGTATTACAAAAACTTCAGAAACAGTCACCCAACACATCATACAGACATTTTAGTAAAGGTAATAAGTAATAAACCCCCAGATTTTGATTGCTGGGTACATTTATGCAGATCATAATTTGCCTCACCATCCATTCAGTGACCCCATGCAGAAATGTCACCCAGCTTCTTCCAGCTTCATGGACTCAGGGAATGAGTTGAAAGAAGATAGTGGAAAGCAGGACAGTGAGTATATAAGGTTCATACTCACAGGGCCGGCCTTAAGTGTTCAGGTGCCCTGTGCGGGCCACCTCTGTGGCGCACCCCTCTCTACCCTCATGTCTATCTGTCTCCTCTGCATCCTCATGCCTGTCTCTTTCCTCTCCCTCCATTTATGTCCCTCTACCTTCCCATGTTTGTCTCTTTCCTCTTCCTTGCTATGTCTGTCTCTCTCCAACCCCCCCATTTTATGTCTCTCTCACTTCCTCTACCCACCCCCCATGTCTGTCAGTCTCTCCTTCTCCCCCATATCTGTTCTCTCTCCTCCTCCCCAAATCTGTTGTTATCTCTTTCTCCCTTCCCATATCTGTTCTCCCCCCCATAGCCATTATCTCTCATATCGATTATCTATCCTTCCCGTCTTCATATCTCTTTTCCTCTCCTTCTCCTCCTAATATCTCTTTCCCCTCTCCATGCCTCTTTCCCTCTCCCCATATCTATTTACCTCTCCCTATATCTCTTTCCCTCTCTTGATATCTCTTATTTCTCCTTCCCCAGCCCCGTATCTCTTTCCCTCTCCCCATATCTCTTATCTCTCCTTACCCTCTCCATATCTCTTCTTCCCCTCCCCATATAATTTCCCTCTCCCCATATCTCTTATCTCTCCTTCGCCTCCCCATATCTCTTTCCCTTTCCCAGTATCTCTTATCTCTCTTTACCCTCCCATATCTCTTTCCCTCTCCTTCCCTCCCCATATCTCTTTCCCTCCCCCATATCTTTTCTTTCTCCCCATACTCCCCTCATACCTGTTCTCTCTCCTCCATATCTGTTCTCTCTTCACCTCCCCGCTCCTCTGTTCTCTCCCACTCCTCACCCTATCTCTGTTTTCTCTCCCCCTCCTCCCCATCTCTGTGGGTTTTGCGACCTGTGCAACCCAAAGGACATGCATCAGATGCAGACTTTGACATGCTACCGATGCATTATTTTAGCTATGGACTGACATGCACCTCTGGGAGGGGTGTGTGATGTCTTCAAGGTGGCCATAAGTGCTCCAGGCAGAATATCTTGGTATTTTTTTTATTGTTCCAGTGACAGGCTCACAAACAAACACAGGGGATAAGTATTTAGAAAGGAAATAATGAAAACAACTAGCAGAGCTGATAGGCATTAGATCAGGGCATGATGAACCCCAGGAGACAGAGAGCCATGGCTCCTAAAATCCCTACTGCTGGTTCTAACTTTTTAATAGCTTTACATAGAAGCCTATGGATTTACCAACTCCCAACACTTACATTTTAGTAGGCTGGCCCCTCAATTGGTCTGTTTGGCTCTCAAGGTCTTTAAACATTTGCCAGTCCTTGCATTAGATAGATATCCTCTAGGTCATTTAGCACGATGAGTCAATAAGAATTGAAATGGTATGAAACGTTGATTAGAACTGAAAAGGGGGCTTCACATCAAAAGGTTGCAAACCCCCACTGTAGACAATTTTTTAAAATCAAATAGCATTGACTATTTTTATACGCTTCCTAATAATATAAATGAAACTGATATCAGGTGTTCTTTCCTTAGGAAGAAGTTTGTTTTCCTTCCTTCTCCCATCGGTGATATTTTTCAATTCCAATTTCTTAAGTTTTCCAACAAAAGTCTATGAACTCCTTATTGGTGCCATAGTGTATTCAGGCGTAATAATTCCTATAGTTAATGCACCTCCAAAAGACACCTTTTGCAACAATCAGATGGTTTACTGCTGAATTCCTTGACTGATAGTTTAGGATTACACCCAGTTAAACTGATTATGTTTTTCTAGATGCCTTACTGGTGTCTGTTAATATTCAATCAATTTAACATTAGGTCCATGACCAGCTAATTCTAAACAAACAATTTGAAAAACATCGTGCTAGGCCTGAACTCAGCAAGTTTACTGATAACGGCACCATAACCTTGGGCAGAGAGCTTTTTACAACAGTGCTGACTACAGAATACTTTTTTCTTTTTTTCCTTTGCAGTCCGGGCTGTGCTTAGTCATACTCCATTATCAGAGTGAGATTCACATTTTGAAAAAAAAATAAACCTTCAAAAGCTCTGTGTTTGAGATGCAGATACTGGCTGAACGCACGTCCTTATCATTTTATGACTGCAAATGATTTGGTAATCATTATTCCCCTTAGCTTACCTCACATTAACGGCAATAACATAATCAATGTTTATTTCGTGCAATAAAATTGTTAAATAATTTCAATGGGGACCTGAAAGGCATGCAAGCATGGACCCTTCTAAATTCATTGCGCTAGTAAAAAAAAAAAAAAAAGCCCATTCGGTGGCATAAAAAGATTAACTGAGGTGTAATAAATTGGGCCTATTTCACTCTCATGTGAGAAATGCTTAAGTTATTTCATGCAGCCAAGGCACAAGTTAAAAAAAATATATGGTACACAGACGATTTATAATAAGATAATAACTTTACCGAATTTAGGATCTTATTAATTTAATGTCAGATGCTGTAATTTCACATTATTAGGGACATCAAATCGTGATGTCGGTCATCAATGATGCAAAATTCAAATGTCCACTGTCTAAACGTTGTTATAAATTTTTCATAATAAAAAGATTACATTTATAAACACATTACAATCAAGGAAAATGTTTCATCTTTTTCTTTACCAGAAACATTACATATCATCAATTATAAAACAGTAACTTGGTAAAATCTACAAATATCTCTACTAGCACTCACCCAACACATTCACACTCAAGATGCCACATGAGAGGGAAAAACAATAATGGCAGACGCTCCATTGCGGTCATCAATCTGGCAAAATATTATATTTTTTTAAATGGTGGAATATAATGATTTTTATCTTAAGCGTGGGTTTAGGTTTGTTGTGAATTAGGATTGAGGGGTTAGGATTATGCTTAAAAACCCCATGATACCTGGTTTCAATTTACTTTCAATGTGACAGAACCCTCCATCACTGGGGTTCTTGGAAAGAAATAATGTCCTGCCTCATCCCTATAGATTATGGGCCCTGGCATTGAAAATGGGGGCTGTTTTTGGGGAGGTGGGTAGGTTTGTACTTTGCACTGACTTTAATCGTGTCCCCAGATTCTGCCCTCTGTCATCCTGACTCGCCCCGGTTTAGGAGCTTTAACTGTACGTTTAATTTATTTATTTAGTCAGATTCTGTTTTGTATATTAGTTTATGTCCAATGCATAATTCTGTGAGGAGACCATTCTGCAGGATTACAATTTGTCACAGGGGAGTCAGGGACAATGATTAATAGTTTACTCACTCATCTATTGTTCTTTGTTAATTGAATTTACTCTTAAACTAATTATGATGTTTTTTGTATATCTGTAGTAGGTCTTGTTAATTTCTTTTTTTTTTTTTATTTATATTTATTTATTTGACAATTTTTTCATAAATTACAATACATCATATTGTTGCAGCAGCAACTCACCTATAATATTTTATCACAAAAAAGATTTTTATAAAACATTAGTGACATTTATACATTTTCTGTAGAAGAAGAGACCCCAAAAGCCAATTAGGAGGGTATATCCTGGGTATCTTCACTTCCCCTTTAGGTAATCTCCTCCCTATCAATTTCTTTACCACCAACTTCCTGCTCTGTTGAATCTTGCCTCATTCCTATCCCCTCTTCTCTTTCATCTATTACTTATCTTTATTGGGGTAAGTGGCATTCTGAGCTTCGTTCTTCCCATAATAGTACGGTAACTTATTTGGTTTGTTTCTTTGTAAGTTGTTGCTGGTTGCTTAATGGCACGCTAACTTTCATTCATACATAACATCCATGCCTACATACAACCATTCATCACAGCAGTGGATATACGTCCAGAGGAAAGAAGAAACTCTGCATATTCGCGGGGGGGACGGTGGGGCAGGAGGAGAACTGGTTCTCCAGTCGCATCGGGTTTCCAGATTCATCCCTGTATTTCCCTTGGAGTAAAAGTGCAATCGACCATTTGTCTCACCCCTACCTATGTTAATATATATTAATCAACTCGCTAGCGGCTTCCCAGTTCTACGTTCCACCCTCTATCCTTTCAAGCGAGTACCAGGCTGACCAGCTTTTATCATATTTATCTTTCTCTGTAGAATTTTTATCGGAAAATTGTTTTTCGGCTGTTGCCTGTAAATTAATTTGTGTTCTCAATTCTCCCCATGTTGGGATTTCTGTATTCTTCCAATATCTGGACAGACATATCTTAAAGGCTGCCAAAATATTAATACTCAGGGTTCTTTTAAATTTATCTGTATCAGGTAAGTCTAGATGGAATAGGTATGTCTGAGGAGCGATTTCTTCTTTGTGATCTAGCAATCTTCCAAAGAGGTATATCAATCTCTCTTTGTACTCTTTGAGTTTATTGCATTCCCACCAGATGTGCAAATGTGTCCCTGTTTTTGTATGGCAGCGCCAGCATATGTCGTTATTGTCTATTGAGAATTTTGCCAGCCTAACCGGTACCAGGTACCATCTATGGGTTATTTTAAAGAACTGTTCGTGGATATTTATACAGTGGACTGCCCTTCTAATTTCTATCCATGTTCTATTCCAAGCTTCCAATCCGAATTCCAATCCTAACTCATTTTCCCATCGGAGAATTGGATCCGATTTTCCTTGTATAGTATATGATTCAAAGAATGACAAAGTCTTAGTAATCATGTTCCTTGTTATATCAGATTGGATGTGTTCATCCCATTCTGACTTTTGGGTTGGGAGATTAGCCTGGAGAAAGTATTTAAGTCTTAAGTAAGTGAACATTTCACTAGATGGAATTTTGAATCTTGTTCTTATTTCATTAAAAGTTGCTAGTTGGTCCTTTATATATAAATCATTAATACTCCTTATCCCTGCCTCTTCCCATTTATCCAATCTTAGATCTGATATGCAATGATGTAATATCCGTAATGGGGCCAGTTTAGAGAGTTGGTTGTCTGTCTTTAATGATTTTTTTATTCTATACCATGTGGACATAATATCTTTCACTACTCTTGACTTGATCTTTAGATTGGCATAACATTTTTGTGGCAGCCATTGTAATAGGGTCAAATCTATGTTATTACACTGAAACTTTTCAATATTCAGCCAACCAGTATCTTTCTTGTTGGGGTTTTTCCACGCTAAGACGTATTCAAGTTGGCATGCCTCATAGATTTTTCTAAGATTGGGATATCCTAGTCCGTTTCTTTTTAAGCTTTGCTTAAGTGTTTGACTAGGAATCCGAGTTTTTTTGGCTGCCCAGATATATTTAGAAAACAGTAAATCAAATTCTCTTAATGTATTGTTGGAAATCTTGAGTGGAATTGTTCTAAATAGATAGGTTAACTTAGGGAGAATATATGATTTTAATATATTGATACGGCCAAGCCAAGAGATTTCCAGTTTAAACCATCGTGATGTAATTTGTTGTAACTCTGAGAATAAAGATGTGTAATTTACTCTTACGATATTTTCTAAACGTGGTACTATTTTTATACCTAGGTAGTCAATACTTTCCTCCCTTTTTGCTTTTCCTTTCATCTTCATTATGGCTATTTCTTGGCCTGGAGTTAAATTACTAGCTATGATCTGTGTTTTTGTGAGATTTAAACTATAATTTGATAATAAACCAAATTTAGTTAATGCCTCCAGGAGAGCCGGTATTGAGGTTTCGGGTGAGGATATGGTCAGCAGAACGTCGTCCGCGTACAGTGTTATGAGGTGTATTCGGTGACCTATTTTAATACCCTGTATCAGATCAGAATTCCGGAGCATTTCTGCCATAGGTTCCATTGAGATGGCATAGAGCAAAGGGGCAAGCGGGCAGCCCTGTCGCGTGCCGTTCCTAATGTCGAAAAACTCCGAAGCCAGGGAAGGACCCGTGATCCTTGCTCGGGGGAGTGTGTATAATGCCATTACCCAATTTAAAAAAGCCCCTGAGATACCGACAGACTTCAATGTTGCTGCAAGGTATTTCCAATCTACTCTATCAAAAGCTTTCTCTGCGTCTAAGCCCATTATAACCGTTGGTATTTTCCCTTGATAGATTATATCCAGGATCCCCAGCACTCTGCGAACGTTATCTGCTCCTGATCTTCTGGGCATAAATCCTGTTTGGTCAGGATGAATTATGTGTAGGATCACTTTATTTAATCTTGTTGCTAGGATCTTGGAATAAATCTTCACATCTATGTTGATAAGAGAGATTGGTCTGTAATTATTTACAAGGGTGGGGTCCTTCCCTGGCTTCAGAATCGGAGAGATGGAAGCCTCTAACATTTCTGATGGAAATATAGGGAGGCCTGAGTCTGTGTTATATAGCCTGGTTAAAATTGGAGCGATCTCATCAATCAAAACTTGAAAAAATAGAGAGGTATAACCATCAGGACCCGGTGCCTTACCTCTCTTTAAATCTTTTATTGCATTAATTACTTCCTTGCATTCGATTGGAACATTCAGAACAGTCTGTTGTTCCTCTGTCAATTTAGGAAGTGCAAGGGAGCTTAAAAAATTTGTTATATCTGTTTCTGTAGCCTTTGTTTTTGGTAAGTTATATAAACTTTCATAATAATTTTTAAATGCCTCAGCAATATGGGATGGGGAAATGCATGTTTTACCTTTATAAATAATTTTTTTAATTCTATTTCGTTGATTTTGTGCTTTAAGTCTTCTAGTTAAGTCTTTTCCTACCCTGTTGTTACTATTATACCATTTGGATTTAAGGCGTTTTAATGCCTGATCACTTCTCAGTATAAGTTGTTGTTCGATTTGTTCTTGTATTTTTTTTTATCTCCTTTCCCCTTTCTGTGGTTGGGTGTATTTTGTTTTCTCTCTCCATTTGGGCTAATTTTGGGTATAACTCTGCTAGATTTTTCCCCTGTTTTTTCTTTAACCAGGCCGCCTTCCTAATCAGTTGGCCTCTCAGTACGCATTTTAGGGTGCACCACAAGATCTGGTCGCTAACCTCCGCGTTGTCATTAAAGTTTAGGAAGCTGGTAACCTGCTCCCTCAATTCCTGTCTATCTACCTCTGTTTTCAAGTTATCTTCATTTAGTTTCCAGTTACTTCTTATTCTGTATGCAGGGTTATCATTCAGATCTATAAAAACTGGTGCATGATCTGACCATTCGATATGTCCTACTCTTGAGTTTAAGCATTCTTGTACACATAGGCCCGACATGAGAAAGTAGTCAATTCTCGAATATGAGGAGTGTGCGCCTGAGAGGAAAGTGAAATCCTTTTCCACCGGGTGTTGCACTCTCCACACATCGTATAGATTATGATGGAACAGGCAGGTTGAGAATTTTTCTGCCTTTTTTCTCATTCTAGTCTCGCTACTACATTCTCCTGGAGCATTCCTATCCAGATCGTAGTTTGCAATAGCATTTAGATCTCCCCCGATTACTACTAAACCTCTAGCGATCTTTTCTATATGTTCCATAGATACATTGATAAATCTAATTGTTCCTTCCGATGGTGCATAAAGGTTTACTAGCGTATAGAGTATATCATTAATTTGACAAATTTTCTGTTAATTTCTGTTTGTTTTATGTTGTGTTGAATGTTACTATGTTGATTAACTTGATAATGTCTGTATATAAGACTTTGTTCCTGTTCCAATAAAGGGTTATTATTCTTTATCCTGCACTAATTCAGGATAAACTAATGCCTAGTGATTTGGATGGCTGTAGAGATCAGGAGATCCTGGGGATAAAATCACTGTTATCAGCCCTTGTTAGGGCTGAGGGTTCCTAGAAAGCAGAAACTGACAGAGGTAGTGAATCAGGGTACCAGGGGGTTTCCGTCGCATGCATTATTTCAGACATGCTTCCTATGAGTATATGAGTAAACACAGTGACAGTGCTTTAATGCAGAACACTAGTTGCATTGCAGAACACTAGTTGCCATACTTTCCCTTGCACTATATCTGATACTTTAGCAATCTTCTACTGATTTAGCAATAATAAATCAGGAAATGTAACCATACCTCAAAACTGCTTCCTCTAGGCTGCACACTATTGAGACAATAAGTATTAATTAGAAATATATTAAATGTGGAAGGAACTTTTATTACTAGGAAATCTCTAGGGTGAATGGCTATTAAATTATAAAATGCTTATATAAACTCAAAGTTAGTCGAAGTGACCCCTAACTGTGAAGATTTACTTCTAAGTACAGTGGCTCCTTCATGCTAAAAGTGTTACCCGTCATCCTAGCATTTAGCATCTCAGAGCCAGCAAAGGAGCATGTCCTGGACTTTTAAGTAAACCTGACATGTATGTTAATAGAGACACGCTGGTTTACTGTCTGCTGTGTCTCACATGCGCAGAGAGAGCCCCTCATTTTACCATGGGATCAACAGGAGGACCTAGTTGAGGTCCCCACTGCTGATCCCATGCAGAAACGAGGGGCGCAAAGAGAGCCGGTCGCCGACCAGAAGACTGCCTGCTGCCTATGGAAGTACGGCAACTGTCAGTCAGAGGATAAACTGGCGTGAAGAAGATCAAATTCTTCTAATCCATTCATAAGGTGGATACAATGTAATAGTAAGGGCCCATTAGATCAGGCCTTGATCATTTGTACTTATTTATTCACACTTCCTTTTTCCCTGCATTTTTTAGCTGTACAGAATGAGCGAGACAGAATAAGCACAAGACGATCGAGTTATGAAGACAGCAGTTTACCTTCTATCAACATATTAATCCAAGCAGAGGTACTGTCACAACAGGTAGGAAGCATTGGGGAGTTAAAGAACTACGGCCAATGCCAATCCTGTTAGAGGCACCCTTATTAAAGGTACTCAATTGGCTAGACATTGTTTATGTTGTAAATGTACTAGGAAATAAAAAAGGTCTATATAAATTGTGTGCAGAATTACAAGCAAATGTATAGATTATGAGACAATATTTTTGGTGTCTGTGTCGTCTCCACTTTATGACATCATTATCTGGTTTGCTATGAATATGTGCTAGAAAAGTGCTGTCAACGAGAAATTTGCAAAATCAAAACAGAAGATGATGTCATGAACAGAAGATGTCACAGACCAGTTTACAAGTGTGGTAAAGTGTGGAACGTGGACTATGTTGTCTTTTTCAAATTAACTATGGGCTTTCTTCATGAAAGTGATAATTGCAGGTAAATGGGAGAATGTTTTCACCCAGCTATGTTGGGCTTAAGTTTGAATTTCTCTTCTCAATTTCCTGCAATTCTGTTTTTCATGAATAAAGCCCTGACTGCCTATACATTTAAATAAGCCAATGCATACCCCCAGCTTTTCTTCTCCCATTAACTAAGTCAATAGAGCAGAACTGTTATCTGTGTGGAAACAGCAGGATTCTTAATTGAGGCCTATATAACAGTATAAATAATGGGGGGAGATTCCCTATATTTTTCAGTGTGACTGAGGAAATTCACTTATTTCCCCCAAAACTCCCTATAAAAAAACACCCTTTTGAAGTGTAAACAATTACTAACTCCCTGTTCTTTTTGGGGAGGAGAGGGCGTAATCCATAGCTACATTAAAATAGATCATTCAATGGCAAGAAACATGTATAGATGAAAAAATATCTAAATAACTGCTCAATTGTTACAAAATGTAAATCACGTTATGCTGTATTGATGTAGTGTTTTGTTTTTAATTAGATCAGGTATCCGAATAAGCATAAAACAATCAAAAGATTTTTTTTAAATTAATAATATGAGAAGCCAGTCAAAAGGCTAGATGTGTGTTGGGAATGCTTTCTTATAGCACAAGATGCAATGGAGATGATTTATATAATGCAGTTCTGGATCTTTAATGGAGCAGTTGCCATGGAAACCAATAGAATGTTCCTGCATGTTAGACCACATTTAAAACTTTACCATAGAATGAACTTGTATAAATAGCACCCGATGTACAAGGAATGCGTAATGAAACTGTAATGGAGAAATATTTTGTGTATTAAAATGCTTTGAGGCTTAATGTGGTTAATTTTTACATGTGATACACTTTATAGCCAGCCACATTTCCTGTAGGCTTTCTCTCTGTTAAAAGCTGTAGCTTTATCCAATTCTATGCTGCAGTCATTTTTGCTTGTATTATTAAGTAAGGCAGAATGTGCACCTTAATGTGGACTTAAGGGTCTACTCAATAAACAGAGAATTGTTGGAAAAATTCTCTTAAATGAGGCCACTCATCTAAGAGATGGGAACTCGCACAGCTCATCGGTGGCCACAATGAGGTTTTTGGTCCCTGCAAATTAAGACAGCATAGAATGACCTACAGGTGTCAAAGAGTTCAGATCTGGTCAGATAAATAGTAAAAGTAGACAAGTGTTTATGAAACGCTATAGAGAATTTTAATGAGAATCCCATTTTTGGGCTATAAGAAGATTTCAGGAAATTATAATTTTAAAAAATACTTTTTTTCTTCATTATGGAAATGTTTTTATTTTTTAGGTTTTGACTTACTGCCATGTTAAAACACTGGTTTATGATATTAGTAAATCCATGGTAGAAAAAAAATCCATCTATTTGAAATTAACCTTTTATTTGCACCATTGTGCAGCACTTTAAAACTACTTTACCTGTTGCTAATTGTTTGTAAATCTGTTTAAATACTCATCTAAAGCTTCTTTGCTATGAAAATGTAGTGAACAAAAAGCCATCTTATACATGGTGTTAAAAAACTGCAAACAAATACATAGATAAAAGGTTGATTTTTTTCTGATTTAACTGTGCTATCTCCTGTTTATGACACAGTGTGACATCATATGCAACTGATCTACTTCAGTTCAGTATATGTAATTTGCATCATACCACATGGTGATGTTATAAGCACATTACTTTACACTTCACTGAATACCATTGATTCCAATAGAAAATTGTCATATTTAATGGCTTTTATCTGAAAAGGTGTTAGACAGACGAGTAATTCACTTATTGTATTATCAAAGGAAATATTGCTGATTAAATTAAACCTAAGAAAAATGCATACACTGATCACTTAGACAACTGAAGAACTGTTACAAAAACAATAAATCATTTTTACATCACTGAACTACTCTATGCCATACAGCATTTAGCAACAAATCTATTTTCCATGGCTATGTCCCTTCAAACTTGATTATAAACAGAAATGTGAACCAATTAAGGGCTTTGCAAGCTGAATTTACAATTTGATGGCAGACATGAATCCAGAGCAGTAACAAGGGTGAGGAAAGGGAGGTACTACCCTCAGACACACACAATTGTAAGGGTGCCACATAACAAGACTTCCCATACAACTGAGCTGCACTGTTCTCTAGTTTCAATCATGTCATGCACAGGATAATCAGACCAGAGAGCAGGATATTAAAAGCCAAACCACAACCAGGCATGTGCAACTTGTGGCAGCATGGAATGAAAAAGCCCACACGGACCAAAAGTGGGGAAATGAGCCTCCCAACATAGAAACAGAATATATGGCAGATAGACAAATTGGCCCATCTACTATGCCCAATATTCAAAATACTTCCATTAGTCCCTGGCCTTATCTTTTATCTAGGATAGCCTTATGTCAATCCCGTGCACGTGTAAGGTCATTTTACCCACCTGAGCAGTTCAAGATGGGATATATCGGACAATTTTCTATTTTTGCCTTAGGCACAGGAACCTCTAGTTATGGCTCTCTACGAATCTTTCAACAAATAAAAAATCCGCATTCAATGAATTACGGTGAAAAACAAAAAGTGATGTTGTGGCCAGTTCAAAGAATGTTCATTTGTCTTCCTACTATGTACGCACTTTGGATGTGACTAGGGTTGTGTGACTGGCTTTCACCTTTAACCATGTTTTTAATGTACAAAATAATGACATATTTTAGTTCAGACATGCTTGCCCTGGCAGTGCCTATGTCTGGGGTTAGACACCACATCTCTGGCCAAATAATGATGATAGATTGGACTGGTTCCAGGTAGAAAAGCTCAAAGAAATGATCTGTCATAACTATAGTTCCTCTTATATTACACCTTACTTACAGCTAGAACTGGATGATTCATAAAATATGTAGATTTATAACAAATTTAAAAACAAAAGCACATTTCAGAGTTGAAAATATAGGGAGCCACAAAAAATATTTTGCCATGGTTCTTCTCCTCTCTTATATTCCACTAATGGGTACATCCCCTTTAGGCTTTACAATGGATTCCCAAACTCAAAGGCTTCTGCTCGAGTATGGAAAGATCAAGACATGACTGCAATCATCTTACAATCTAAAAATGATTATTTATATTCAGCTGTAATTAATGATTCTGTATTCTTTTCTTGCAGATAACATCTTCAGTGTCTGTGTTAAATACAGACATTCGAGGGAAGAAGATTGCAAACATTACAGATGTCTGCGATTCCATGAAACAGCAGCTCTTGGTTTTAGTAGAATGGGCTAAATACATACCAGCTTTTTGTGAACTTCCATTAGATGATCAGGTGGGTTCATGGACATGCGGGAGCTCCAGCTACACAGAACCAGCCCAGAGAGCTACTATTTAGGAATAACATGAAGAGAGTTTGTAATATCTCTAATAGCATACACCAACAAGCTATGACCAATCGGATACCACCAAATAATGGCGATATCAGTGTGCGTGCCGATGTATGTAGCAGATTCCAGATTCTGTGTCTGCTGGTTACAAACTTTTTGGTTTTTCATCTACTCATTCACAGGCATAATCCAGTCATGACAGGCACAGAGCCCGGAATGTGCTTGTGCCCATTTTGAGTTGAAACATGCACAGTGCTTATTTCACCGCAAAAAAAGGCAGCACAGAACAACAAGACATATAAAACTTGTACAATGTTATTTTCAATTGCTTCTTAACCATTTTGGAGATCGAAAGGGTTAACTAAAATCAGCCCAAAATGCTCAAAGCATTTAAATGCATTTCTTTTTTTGAGGACTAATGATTAAGCCTTGTCTGTCAAAGAATTAACCTTCCAAATCGTTAACTTTTGTCTGTTCTATAACCTGTGACGTTTAACAGAAGATAGAAACCATCCTTAAAGGGACACTACCACTTATATAAGATGTAACTAGATTACCTGTGCTTCTAAAACAAACACATATATAAGACATATGCCACTGTTTTATTTACTTCTAAGTTTGAATTAATTGCATATAAAAATAAAAATAAAATGTGGTCTTTATCCACAGGATCCATTTTGAGAATTTTACGATGATGCAACATTCTCCCAAATCTTACAGCAAATCTCACCTTACAACTGTGACCAGAGCCTGCTACACCCCTGCTTTCTTATTGGCTCATGTTTATCACTAGTGGGCAGGACTAGGTGGCTGTGTACATTACCCCCCCCCCCCCCCCCCCCCCCCCCCCATTCAATACAAGTCTATGATCAGAATTCTCACTTATAGACTGCATTCTGTTTCCCCAGCCCTAAAGTGAGATACTAGCGCTGTAAAGTCTCTGGGGGGTGGCACCCAAAAACACTAAATTTCACAAAATGGCAGCACCCAGTCACATTTGATTAGTACAATATTTCATAAAATAAACTCACATAACAAAAACAAAAGACATATCTGAAATCAAAATGCAAAATAAATAAACCCTTTTCATTTTCGGTGGGAGTGTCCCTTTAACAGAGTTTAAACAACAGCTTGCATTTCCAATTTTTTTTTATTTTTTTTGACTCACAGTGGTCATTTGAGAATAGGCTAAATGATGTTGAAATAGTTTTTGGAGCACTATTCATGTCACAATCCATAACATTGGAACTTTATATATGAGGCTTTCATTACAAATTATTTATTATTTATTTGCCACAAAAAAGACTTGTTGTTAACAGTAATCTTATCAGTAAAATCACCTTGATGATATATTGAGTGATTCAATCAGCCAGTCTACCTATCATGGACATGTGCTTTAAACTGCTGTAGGAATCGATTAACATAACAAGAAAAACATAGATTTAATGTCCAAAATTAATGTTTTCTTTATAATTTTATTAAATCAGGTATTAAGGTTTAAAGATGAATAGCAGAATACCATTATTAATGATAGCATCCCTATAGGTTTTACATTTGGTAGCATTAGATGATGCATGATCATTTTCTGTTTAATGTATGTGGGTAGCATTGTCTACATTTGTCATGGCTTTCTGTTGCAGGTTGCATTGTTGCGGGCGCATGCTGGAGAACACCTTCTTCTTGGAGCTGCCAAACGGTCGATGATTTACAAAGACATATTGCTCTTAGGTAACATGCCATTAAAATGAAATACTATTTGTTGATCTTCCATATCTAAGCACTAATATCAATTTATAGAACACAGTTTAATTATAATATTACATTTACGAAGAATTGAAAAAAAAAAATTCTATGGTGGTGTAATATTATTAGGGTGCCCAACAGCAGACATCCTTTCTTCTCTCTGGTTAGATATGTTGTCAGAGATGGGGCTATCAGAAGTCACATTGCTGGAGGTGAAAATGCAAGGATATCTGTTTATTCACATTGCTCCACTTAAAAGTGAAATCATATAAAGCACCTTGATTCATTACTACTGTGTGATGACACAGAGTAAGCATCCCTACTATCACAGAGTAAGCATCCCTACTATCCCTGACCATAGAACAATAGGAGTCACTTTGGGATTTGGTGGTCCACCTTACTACTGACTACTGTCGAGACCTACATTTTTCATAAAGACAAGTATTTTTCTCACCACCTGTAGTCAGTTGACATTAGTAAACTTGAATTATAGGAATAGGGGTATTAATATTTGTAGGTAGATGGTTAATAGCAGTATTTTAAAAGTAACAAAATAAGCTTTAACACTTCTCCTTCAACAGGAAATGATCGCGTAGTGCCCCGAAATTGTCCAGAGCTAGAAGTGGGGCGCGTGGCAGTAAGAATCCTGGACGAGCTTGTTCTTCCATTCCAGGAACTTCAGATTGATGACAATGAATATGCATGCTTGAAGGCAATAATATTTTTTGACCCTGGTATGTATGAGTTACAACATTAAGCACATCTCTGTAATATTGTACATGTAACTGCTCTTAACATAAGTGTGATTGGGCCTTTGAAATGTACCAAAAAAATGACATTTTAGAATCAGTCTGAAAAGATATGAATAATATATACTTTACCAAACACACATAGGTCACATGCTTGGTGATTGCGTCTTTTTATACCTCTCATGGTACTTTGCAGTGGGGGAGTTTTTATACATGACCAATGTATAGTACAAATATGTATATAAAAAAATTAAAATTGGTGACTCAAAGTATATACAATCTTTTATGTAATACTGAGTAAGGAAAAATGCCTGCTCTTAAGTGAAATGTCCACTGTAAAACACATTTTAAATAATTGTGTTTAATATAACGAGAAAAACGAGATATATAATGAGAAAAATCATTAATAATTTTACTATTAAAATATTTTTGATAAGAATGTGAATATTCCATTGTGATTTAATTAAATGTGACTTACCTTTCTATTGAGAAGATGCAAAAGGATTAAGTGACCCAACGAAAATCAAGAGGATGAGATACCAGGTCCAAGTCAGCTTGGAAGACTACATCAACGACAGACAGTACGACTCCAGGGGGAGGTTTGGGGAACTGCTTCTGCTACTCCCAACTCTTCAGAGCATTACGTGGCAGATGATAGAGCAAATCCAATTTGTAAAGCTTTTTGGAATGGCCAAGATTGACAACTTGCTGCAAGAGATGCTCCTAGGAGGTCAGTAGACAGGAGACTAATTAGGAACCTATCACCATTGTTGATCACTATTTGGCATGAAATGTACAATGAAGAGACTGAAACAAGAGGTTCTGCATAGTCAGCCTATCTACATATACAGAAAGCATACATTATTTATTTTCCTCAGCTTCCCTATAAATGGTACATGTTGACTGGCAGGATCTTGCTTGTGCTGCTTATCATCATGTAGAACAGGGCTTGACACATTTCTTTAGACTTTTAGGGGTGTGCGACCTGTGTGAGCGCACAGGGCCCAAAACCCCAGGGGGCACCCACCCGACAGCCAGCCAGAAAAAACAAAAGTTTGCCGGTAAAGGCACTAGATGGGGAGATCAAAAGATCCCCCCTCACCGCCCTCTGCTTGGAAAGGACTGCTGGATCCGAGGAGGATGCTGAGCTCACCGGCTGAGAGATGTAGCTCCATCACGGGGAGCCACGGGCAGCATGAGTAAGTGCTGCTCACGCTCCCCATGCCTAGTGATAATGCAGGGTATCGGAAATCCAATACCCTGCATTATGCCCATGGCTCCCGTGAAGCAGATGCTGCTCTGCTTCACATAGTGGGGGTGGAGCTACACCTACACCAGCTACAGATATGTGGAGGAGGGAGAGAGAGAGAACAGATATTGGGAAGGAGGGGAAGAGAGAACAGATATTGGGAAGGAGGGGAAGAGAGAACAGATATTGGGAAGGAGGGGGAGAGAGAACAGATATGGGGGAGTTGGAGAGAGACAGACATGGCAAGTAAGAGGACAGGGAGAAACATGGGAAGGGAGAGACACATACAAGGAGGGAGAGGAAAGAGACAAGCATGATGGGGGGCGGGGGGCGCCACGGGGGAGGCCCGCACAGGGTGCCGTAACACTTAAGGCCATCCCTCAATGTAGGAGCAATGGCTCCTGGTATTTTTGAAGATTTGATGTAGAATATACCTAGTACAAAAATGGCCAAAGTGGAACCCTGACGCAGTATAATAAAGCCTTAAAAGGACAATTTAACTTTTTTTAACCCTGGCCTCTGTTATACAGGTGGGTTTACTCACTGAGACTTTTAGCACGTGTCTCAGCTATGAGCACTGTCGGTCAGAGTGAGGGCTAGTCCCTCTAGTCTGATCGGGATGCGCAGAGTTTGGTTTTGTAACTGATCAGCAGAGGGGACCTAGAGACTTTTTCCAGGTGAAATGACATGTATGCAGTTTTAAAATTGTATTAATTGCACAATATATGTAAACCAACTTTTTTATTCTAGGATCAACAAATGAAGCTCCCCATTCCCATCACCCACTGCACCCCCACCTGGTCCAAGACCATCTAGCAACCAATGTTATCGTAGCCAATAATGCTCTGCCATCCCAGCTCCACAACGGACAGATGTGTGAGTATTCTGATATGCAATTCTATGAAATTTATCCATTCTCTACAAAGAAACAATAATTAAATAAATGAAAACTACTCACTAAAATGGAACGGACACATGAACTTTTGTAGCTCACTTGCCAATTCAGTTTTAGTCACTAACCAAATATGCAGCACTTTTAAAAAACGTTCACAACTTGTATTTAAATATCACACTGTACAGCAGTGACAACACTGGGTGTTCAGAAGGCAACACAGATAAACAACTTTTTAATGATAGAAATTCTGTAAAGGTGAAAAACATGCTGCTGAGCAATTGGTGGCTTCAGAGTAATGTGCTTAAATGGTTAATCCCTCTTACCTACTCATTTTAGTTCAAACAACCTTATCTGGCATGTCTGATTACATTCTACACAGCCTGGAAAGACAACAGCTCTGAGTAACCAGACAACAAAGATAGTGTAATAAAAAGTGCAAAACAGTTTAATAGGGGATCCGTAGCTTAAAATGCATAACACAGGGATACATTTTGTGATCTGTACATAATACTAGCTATATATGTGTGTATAGTTTTAATAAATTCTAGTTATGTATTTATCTCTATATCTCGCTCTACATATATGTATATCCATCATTACACACTTTCAAAAAAAGTTGTGTGCCTCAAAGTGGTTCCAGAGCAAGTAGCATTCAATGCAAGAATCTACTTAGGTTGCCTGACCACAGCTCATAAGATAGAAACATAGAATGTGTTGGCAGAAAAGGACCATTCGGTCCATGGTCCCAATTGTCGAAATACTTTTATTAGTCCCCAGATCCTTTTATAATTTGTTCTTTGTTTTACAGCCACACCAGAAACCCCCCAACCATCACCACCAGCCGGTTCTGGAACAGAACAATACAAAATTGTACATGGAGCCATTGCGGCTGTATCGAAACAGCCAACTTCCAACCCACAACCAACCATCACCAAACAGGAAGTTATGTAAATACAGACTGGCCTAGAAAATAAACAAGATCACAGAAAATGTAAAGACTTGTCAAAGAAAAAAACTAAAACACTGCCTGGATGACACTGTGAAAGTATTTAAATCATGCCCACCAATGTGTTCCATTGGGCAACAAAGGGTAGCATTCATCATAACAAAAGTGATATTTTTATATATTGAAGAATTTGGGGTTTCATTTTTTTCTACTTACTTTATGAGTTTTGAACACTTTTTTTAAGTTAACTTGTAAGATATTTAAATGTAATTAAATATAGGTTAATAATCTTTCACTCATTGAGAGCCTGTATTGCTAAGTTGTGATTCTCAGTGGAGGGCCATTTCATCTATAGAGGGTAATGAATGGATCTGAAAGGCTTTACATAGTTATGCCACATGCCCTGGTGACCTACCATTACATTTATTTATGCCGAAGATGCCTGCTGTATGGTGTTAACTGTGACTAATTTTGGTCTTATGCCACAAAAAGGTTTCTCGATAACTGATCTCAAAAATAAGTGCAGAATACCTTCTTAAGAGTATTACTTTAAAAAAAGTGTAATTACTGCAGTAGCATGTATAACCTATTACATATTCAATACAAATAACTATAAACAAAACAACTCATGGTAGGTGCCTCTCAGAGCACTTAGTGAAATGTTAACAAAGCAAATATTGATGTCCATTTCCTGTATTTGCATTGAGTACTTACCCATCAATGCATAATGTATATGAGGTCTCCTCCTGTCCCTTCTCAATAGCCAAAAATAGAATCAACAACTTTTACGTAACATACAGGTTGATTTCACACTACGCACAGACTCAGCTACATTGGCCAATGTCTTCTCAACTTTAAGTCATGTTCTCTTTGCTCCCTTATCATTACTAACAAAATAAAACGTAAGGACTTATTTTTTTGCACAATCCAGCCATGTTATTCTTCATTGTTTCATCAAGATTTATACTCTTAATAGTTTTCTCAGGAAAACTTTGATGAACGGTGATTGCAAAGTTTTTCCTTGTGTGTGTCTTCTCAGGAAGTCTCCACTTGTTAGAGGAAGGCCCAAAATCCTTTGGTTTTACAATGTCTACTTAGTGCATGATAAAACATGGCCCACAGTCAATGATCTTGTCGGGTCTACCCGTCATAATTAATTTATGGGAGTTACTTTGTAATTGTGAAAATGTCTTCCATCCCTTTGAGAAAAGGTCCACCTTTACTTACAGGAGACACTAGTTTTGTAGTTTGGTCAGCATGTGCATACTATATGCTAACATACCCACATATCACTTTTTCTTTTCAGTAGAAGCCTAGCATTATTATATTTAATATTAATATTTAATCATATGTTGTTTTATGACTAACATATGTTAAAAACTAAGGGAGTAGAGCAGTACTTTTGTGTCCTCTTAAAGGGACAGATGTAAGCTATTTTAATGGATATTTTCCAGGGTATTATATGGTGTTCCTAAGAGAAATGTTATATACTTAATTGATTCTCTAATTTTAATATACTTTTTATAGGGAACTAATGGCTGATCATCAACTGCAGTGCCAATGCTTAGGAGGGTAAAACTTTAATAGTGTTTTGTATAGAATCTTGGATATAAAGCACATTATTATTAGTTTCATTGGTCTTTTTTTAACTGTTTACTGACCTTGTAAAGAAAGTAAAACGCATAAAAAAAAATTAAACATGTTACTATGTTTTCCATTCTGAGTTAACCTTACATGTTTATGAGAAGCATATCTTTATACTTCTGTAGAGCAATGCTGTCGTGGAAGCTGTGCGGTTGATTTGGCCCCACAATAGGTTATTTTGTAACTTTTGGGAATAAATGATTTCCCACATCTTATGGTGGCCATATTGTTCATTTCATGTTCAATCCTAGTATCAAAAATAAGCAATGGAAAGCTTAACAACATTGCATTGTCCATGTGTCATTGGGCCAAAACAAAAATGTTGGTAGCAGATCCTTAAATTAGTCGTACATGGGAAGTAATGGATGTCTTCTTCAAACGAATTTTGGTTATCCAAAGGCTAAGAGGTCTGTACCGACCATTACCCAATTACACTGAACTATCAAGAAGGTTTAACAAACACATTGGCATCAGCTACACTAACTGAGAATATGAGGTATCAGAGTGCTCCATACTTATGGGATATACCTGGGAGGTTTGGTCTCTAAACACTGGCTATTTGTGGAAACTGATTTTATTTCTTAGTAAATGACTTCAACAACATGGCTACCTACATCCTCCCAAATTGTTTGAACCAGGTACCAGCAACGTCCTGCACTCTTTAAATTATTTGATCACCAACGAGAGGTATATCCTAAGCTTTGACCTTTTAAAGTTTACAGAGTGCCACAATTAGGGTTACCATCTTGACATTGACCATTTTTTACCGACCACATATAACATTCACATGTTGCCTTGTAGGGTTGCCACCCAGCCAGTATTTTATCAGCATACTTATAGATTATTTTTTATATGAGACCAATAATAAGTCTATGAAGACAGTAGCATGGCAGGTATTTTTTCGTGAGGAAAAATGGCCGAGGTGGCAATCCTATGCCCAATGCATGGCATGTGTTTTATCTTTGGACATTACCAATACTGCTCTGCTATTGTTCACTCTCTTTCAGATCTCTGTTTTCACTGCCACACAAAAAATGACCACAGGTTCCATTGAATAGTGGTATTCTAACACAAAATGTGCAACATATGTCACTGCCACAATTTAAATGTCGTAACTCACATTTGTAAATAGAGATAGCATATTTTCCATAATTTATTTTTCCAATGAATAAACTGAATAAATTATTTTTGTATAATATGCTGATTATTGCAAATTAACAATTTTCTAAGAAAAGAATTAACCCTATTTTATAAGAAAATGTTATAATTAGCTGATCACTTTTACAGATCTGTAAATGTTGTTTAAAGCAATACTGTACGTTGTACATGTAGGTGTTTTCAGAATTTGTTTTTTTAGTAACTGCCTTTGAATGGGAAAGGTAAATACACATCTCCTGCCCAGTATCTTAGTAATAAATACAATGTTTTATATATACAAGAATATTGGTGTATGTGGATATTATTCAATGTATACATGTGTGTTTGTGTGAAATTGAAATAAATCTACAAATGTGAGCGAGGTATATATTACATTTTCTAGTTGCTTCTGACATTTGTCCAATTTAAAGTAACAGAAACAGTCTAATAGGAGGGTTGATGACCTGAAAACGCTCATGGGAGGAGCGTTGGGGTGGTTGTGGGTGTGAGATAGACTGATGGCGGACGATTGACGAGCTCTCGAGGAATTTCTTGGTGTGCTGGGTGGCATCTGATTGCTAGGGAGTGGACGATAAAGCTTTGTTGACAGAAGCCTGGCATAAATCTGGCTCTTTTTCTCCCGGCATGGAGGAGTAGGCGGTTTGATGAACGTTCCTACGAAAACCTACTCACACTAACGGAAGTGCAAAGAGAAACCTAAGACTACTCAATCCAGTGAAGAAAATCACAACAGACCTCCAGCACTAAGGTCGTATGCCTCTATTTTAAATACA
Source organism: Pelodytes ibericus (assembly GCA_036172795.1). Lineage (NCBI taxonomy): Eukaryota > Metazoa > Chordata > Amphibia > Anura > Pelodytidae > Pelodytes > Pelodytes ibericus. The sequence continues at coordinate 147,671,894 of CM069862.1, forward strand.
TGTGTTCCCTGATAAATAGGCAGCGCTCAGAGGTAACTGACGGCTGGAGGGAGACCTTAAATCCTGCAAATTAAGGAACCTATTTAAACTTTTTCATTTTGGCTGACAGCCCATACTGTTCTGGGATAGGAATAGGTTGGACTGATTAAGCTGGCCATAAAACTTTTTTTTTGCATTAATTGAGATACAGGTTGCTACAATTTTACTTAGCTACTCTGTATTTAAACTTAGATATGGTGTGGCACATACTTTATATTGGTGAAAGGCTGATATCTAGAAATTCTTGCCATTTTTCCCATCGGGTAAACCCTGTCTAATTGAAGGTATTTGCCTGGAACCCCAACTCTCCCTGATAAGGGGTTAATAAGCACGGCTACTCAAGCCCTTAAATTGGGTGTCTATCTATGTGTCCTCTTTTAATCTGCTGAGATAGCCTTTGCAGTCTCCTAACAGCACAAAAACAAGGTATCGAGAGCATAAATCAAGTTAGGATTTTAAGCCAAGTGAGACAGACTAAGGGATCAGGGGCCCTAAGAAATGGCATCTAAAAGAGCACAAGAGGCCAAAGAGGCGAGAGAGTTATGGGACCCAAAAGAGGGCAAAAAGAGTCAGACCACAGTAAAGACAAAGAAAGGAAGATTGCCTCAATGTTTTCAACTCAAACACTAAGAAGACGGACTCCTGACCTCAGTGATGCTCATGGACATCCGCAGAATTTTTTTTCAGGGGGTGGCATAATTTTACTGTCATCTTTTCTGCGCCGCGCCTCTTTTTGACAAGTTATCATGAAGTGGAGGAGCTTTGTCATTATCAGTGAAGGCATGCAAAGGGTTGATAAACCCTGCACCAGATACAGATCCACAGCACCAGATATAAACCAACCACACTAGATATAGCCTCACTGCACCAAATATAGATCCACTGTGCCAGATATAGACCCACAACACCAGATATTAACCCACGGTACCAGCTAAAAACCCATGACACAAGATATAAACCACAGCACCAGATAAATATCCAGAGCTCTAGCTGAAACTCCACAGCAACAGATACAACAACATCAACATAGCAAAGATATAACCCCATAGCACCAGATACAACACTATAGCACACAATATAACCCAACAGCACCAGATACAACACTATAGCAAACAATATAACCCAACAGCACCAGATACAACACTATAGCACACAATATAACCCAACAGCACCAGACACAACACTATAGCACACAATATAACCCAACAGCACCAGACACAACACTATAGCACACAATATAACCCAACCAGGGTAGGCCTTAGGGGTGTGCGACCTCTGCGAGCCGGTAGAGGCACTGGATTGGGGAGATCAAAAGATCCCCCCTCACCAGCCATCTGCTGGACTCCGCCCCCACCCTATGAAGCAGAGCAACGTCTGCTTCACGGGGAGCCGCGTGCAGCAAGAGAAAGTGCTGCTCGGCTCCCCATGCTTGCATTAAGCATGGGGAGCGAGCAGCACTTTCTCTTGCTGCCCGTGAAGCAGACGCTGCTCTGCTTCACATGGTGGGGGCGGAGCTACACTGCTCACCCGGTTAGCTCTGCCCCCTCCTTGGATCAACATTTGCAGGCAAAGGGAGGGGGGAGAAAGACACAGAACAGGGGGAGGGTAGAGAGAGAGAAAGAACAGGGTGAGAGAGAGAGAGACAGAAAAGGGGGAGGGGGGAGAAAGAGATAGAACAGGAGGAGGGGGAGAGAGAGACAGGGGGAGGGGGAGAGAGAGACAGTACAGGGGGAGGGGGGAGAGAGACAGAACAGGGGGAGGGGGGAGAGAGACAGAACAGGGGGAGGGGGGAGAGAGCGAGAGACAGAACAGGGGGAGGGGGAGAGAGAGACAGAACAGGGGGAGGGGGAGAGAGAGACAGAGAGAGGGGGGAGAGAGAGACAGAACAGGGGGGGGGGGTAGAGAGACAGAGGAGGGGGAGGAGAGTGAGAAAGAAAACAGGTATGGGGGAGTTAGAGAGAGACAGACATGGCAAAGAAGAGGAAAGGGACACATACATAGGGGGGTGAAAGATACGGAGGGTGAAAGACGGGGGGCGCCACTGGGCAAGCCCGCACAGGGCGCCAAGGCGCCCCTGAACCCAACAGCACCACACACAACACTGTAGCACACACAATATAACCCCTCAGCACCAGATACAACACTATAGCACACAATATAACCTCTCAGCACCAGATACAACACTATAGCACACAATATAACCCCTCAGCACCAGATACAACACTATAGCACACAATATAAGCATACGGCAACAGATACAACACTATAGCACACAATATAACCCCACAGCACCAGACACAACACTATAGCACACAATATAACCCCTCAGCACCAGATACAACAATATAGCACACAATATAACCTCTCAGCACCAGATACAACACTATAGCATGCAATATAACCCCTCAGCACCAGATACAACACTATAGCACACAATATAACCTCTCAGCGCCAGATACAACACTATAGCACACAATATAACCTCTCAGCACCAGATACAACACTATAGCACACAATATAAGCATACGGCAACAGATACAACACTATAGCACACAAAATAACCCCACAGCAACAGATACAACACTATAGCACACAATATAACTCCATAGCACCATATACAACACTATAGCACACAATATAAACACAAAGCAACAGATTCCCTAAACACCCAAATTCCTAAATCCATGACATTTCTTTATCTCTTTCCCTCTTTTTTATATGTTTTATTCCTCCATGTTTGCCATCTCTTTCCCCATCATTTTATGTGTTTTATTCCTCCATGTCAGTGACCTCTTTTCACCTACATTTTATCTTTTCTGCCCCATGTCACAATTTTGTCTGTATTCTGCTCCAATCAGTCACCTCTTTTCAGCCTCCATTATCTTTTCTGCCCCATGTCATCCCATTTTGTTTGCAATCTGCTTCCATCCATCACATAATTTTATCCTCCATTATCTTTTCTGCCCCATCCACTTGTCACCATGTTGATGTGAGCAGAGCCTGGTCAGAGGAGCTGCTCAGACTGGACAAATGGAGACCTCAGGGAAATGGGAGGGACCTCCTTGGATTTACCCCCACTCTACCATGTACCTTGGCTGTTTTGTTTTTTAAAGCTATTATAAGCTCTTCCTACCTGTTACAGAGGCTCAGCAATGGTCTCTGAGTATCTTCCCCTGTTTCCTCCATGATGTTGCACTGCAGGCTCTCTTCTGTCAGTCATGCTGCCACATGAAGGGCTGAGGGGCGGGGCTATAACTTCATATCCCCGGGCACCCCTGTCATTGGCTCTCCATGCAGTATGACTGACAGCTGCAGAGACCTGCACCAATGTGGATGGGAGACCAGTATTACAGCAAGCAGAGTTGCAGAGAGCAACAGCTTTGGGTGCCACCTCCTACCCCAGCAACTGGTGTGCAGTCCCCTAGGGACAACTAGAGGCTGCACACTGAGTAAAAATAATAATAATTAAAAACATTTTTTTAATTTTTTTAAAGGGGAATTGCAAAAATCCATGGGCTTGCCCCTCCTTGCCCCCCCCCCCCCCCTGCGGACGCCCATGGGATGCTGACACTGATATTAACCCCTTGCAGGGGGAACCAGGTCAGGGGTGTCCCACATATCTAACACAGGAACCAGGGCCATTCCTGGGCGGGTGCATGGGGTGCACCATGCCCAGGTGCACGGGAGGAGAGGTGCTGCAATCACAGAGCGCGACGGGAGCAGAGCTTGCACCCGTTGCGCTGTGCTTGGTGTGACAAGGACATGAAATGAGAATGAGAAATGAGAAAACAACTGTGCACTCCACTCACCGGGTAGATGTAAAATGAGATGCTTTAATAGTGAAAAAAGTGTTCCAGAACAGACAAAAAAGGATAAATCCACGGAGTACACAGGAAGGCAGCCTGACGCGTTTCGCGTGAAAAACACGCTTAATCATGGTGTGACAAGGAGGTGCGAGCCGCTGGTGAGCGCCTGCGGTTACCGCACCTCCCTATCACACCAAGCACAGCGTGACGGGTGCAAGCTCCGCCCCCATCGCGCTCTGATTGGCTGCAGGAAGGAGGATGGTGTCTGCAGAGGCAGACACCGGCATCTAGTTTCTTCTGCCGCATGTCAGCTGACATCCAACAGAAGAAACTAGATGCCGGTGTCAGCCTCTGCAGACACCATCAAGCAGGCGTCACACCAGGTTAAAAAAAAAAAATCCGTTAAGCCGGTTGGCGGCTGTGAGGGAAGCGTTGTGCGCTCCCCTACAGCTGCGCGGCTTCAATAAAGTTTGTTCAAAAAAATGCAACCGAAATGGTCGCATTTTTTTTTTTTAAACAAACTTTATTGATCCGCGCAGCTGGAGGGGAGCGCACAACGCTTCCCTCACAGCCACTGACCTGCAGAGCACCGGGAGACAGACAGAGCAGCAAGGAGGTAAGTACCTGGGAAGGGGGGAGGAGGGTGGCAAACGAGCATACTGAGGGGCAAAATCCTGACATATTAATAGGGATAATCCTGACATATTAATTGGCAAAATCCTGACTTTCAAGCCAAGGAATGTACTGGAGAGTCTACACAGGGATACTATCATTCGCTTCTCCAATTATTTTTATCAAAAAGAAGATGGTTCAGGCATCAAGAGCCTTCTCCCCCTGGAGGAAAAATTTAAAAACCTGATTTTTTTTCAGGATCTTTCAGCCGATACTAGAACCAAGAGGAGAACACTCTAGTTTCTCACTGAAAAGCTGAGGGAAAGACAGAGATGTTACAACTGGGGGTTCCCATTCAAAACCTTTATAAAATTCAAAGATAGTTCCCTTACTATCACAACTATGGACAAGGCAAAGGACTGGTTATCCAAAAATCTTGAGTAGCCTAGAGAGGGCTTGTTTTTTTTTTGTTTTTTTTCTTCCTTTCTCCTTGGGGTAAAACTTGCCTTATGGACAAAAGGGCATGAGTTACACTATACTATGCACTATGGGGGATAGGTATAAATAGGAAGTGTAGACATAAGGGAATGGCATAACTCACTTTATGGACACTGTTCATGCACAGAATAAATTAGGGCACTTTAATGTATGATGGGAGGAAAGTGGAAAATGGAGGGGGGGGGGACTTCCAAGGGCTTAATGTAATAGACAAGATGTATGGTAATTGTGTAAATAGAGTAAGAATAAAATCACGTAAATAGTGTGTTTTTAGTTAAAATGAGAAAATGAAAACTGAGGAGGTGTACTTAAATAAAATTATGGGGTAGTGTGAGTCACGGTAAGAGGGATATGGAATCCCAAAAAAACTAGAAGGGGAGGAGCTTGTATAGAAAATTATTTATGGAAAAAATTAGGAATACACTAATAGGAAAGGATATTGTCCAAATATACACTGGTAAGATAAAATAAGTATTTCATTAATATTCTTGATTATGAAATTCAGCTGCTGCCAATGGTTCGGAGTAGACAGCATTTAATAATTTTTTTTTGTTGTTTTGTTTTTCTCTCACCTTCTTCATTTTCTCCCTAAGGTAAAACTTGCCTTGTGGACAAAAGGACACGTGTTACACTATACTATGCACTATGGGGGATAGTTATAAACACAAAGTGTAAACACAAGGGAATGGCACAAACTCACTTTATGGATATTGCCCATTTACAGAAAAAATTAAGAGCACTTTAACATATGATGGGTGAGGAGGGGAGAGAAGGAAGGGGAGGGAAACTTTTAAGGGCTTATCGGGATAGACAAGAAGTCTGGTAATGGTGTAAATAGAGCAAGAATAGAATCACGAAAATAGTGGGGGGGTTTTTTTTTGGGGAATGAGGAATTGCAAACTGAGGAGGTGCACTTATATAAAATTAAGGGGCAGTGTGAGTCATGGTAAGAGGGATAGGGAATCCCCAAAATGGGGATGAGTTTGTATAGGAAAGAACTTATGGAAACAATGCGGAATACATTACTAGAAAAAGATATTGTGCAAATATGCACTGGTAAGATAAAAGAAGAACTTAATTAATATTTTTGATTATGTAATTTAGCTGTTGCCAATGGTTCGGCGTAGACGCCACTTAGTAAGCTTTTTTTTCTTTTTAAAAAAGAAAAAAAAAATCTTCTTCTCCTCTCTCCCTTCCTTTTTTAACAAGAGAGCAGGAGATACACACACACCTTATAAACCACCTGCATGAAGATGGCTAGTTAGGCAAATGATGCAAGATGGGATGGGGACCCGGATGAATCTCCAGGGGTCTGGGGGTAGCTCAAAGGAGCTGCATTTATGTAGATATGTTATGTGTTGTACTGCCAAGACGAGATGTGTATGCAGGGTCCCAGAGACGGGAGGGATGGGGGAGAGGCCTCAACTGGTTTTAATACTCAAGGTTTAAACAGTCCCCAGAAGAGAATTACCTTGATTAATATGTTATCTAAAGATAAAGTGGACATTGCAGCAATTCAAGAGACACACTGGAAAAGCGCTGACATTTCCAGATTTATTTTTAAGAAATTCCCAATAGTGGAATTTATGAAAGAGGAGAAAAAAAGGGGGATGGCTCTGCTGGTTTCCAAAAACATTAAATATGAACTCATAGATAAAATTCTGGATAGATACGGTAAATTTGTATTTATAGTTTGTAAGTTAAACGACCAGATTTACTCCATCTTAAATCTGTATGCACCAAATAGAAGGCTGTTGCATTTCCTGAATGGGACTCTGAATAAGGTGAGAGACCGCATCAAGGGAATTTTTGTGGTATTGGGGGACTTTAACTGTGTGCCAGAACCAGAAAAGGATAGGAAGGCCCAAAAGAATTACAGGTTGGACCCAGCAGTATGTGGTCTAGGAAGGGCCTTTCAATCCACACTGGGTAGTTATGGTCTCTATGATGTGTGGAGAACATTCCACCCAGATGATAGAGACTATACATTTTTTTCCAGCCGCCATGGTTCATATTCACGTATAGATCTTATATTGATAGAACAGAAGTCAGTTGGGAAATGTGTAAAAACTTATATAGGGGCAGCCGCCTGGTCCGACCATGATCCAGTTTATATGTTGCTTAAAGATACCTATGATAGATCTCCAAGGCCTTGGCGGTTTGACAATTCCTTACAAACGCAAAAAGAACATTTTGACAGCATATCACAGGTGACCCAGGATTTTTTTTAGAGAGAACCAAACGGGGGAAGTAAGTACACCAATGGTGTGGTGCGCATTCAAGGGGGTCATGAGAGGACATCTGATTATGCTGGATGTGGTTAGGAGGAAAAAAGGATACAGAGACCTGGCAAAATTGTCAATAAAAACGTATTTACCGAGGAGAGATCGAAGGAAATATCTCACAAAAGGAATGAAATAAGGGAACATTTGAAAGTTCGAGCAAATCAGATAATGTCTAAAGATAAACAGAAATGGTACTACATGGGGAACAGGGTGGACAAAATTCTCTCTAGTCAGATTAAGTCCTGTAACCTAGACACAAGGATCTTTAAGTTAATAGATGGGGATAGAACATTATTGAGCCCAGAGGAGATAGGGAGAGCCTTCCATAAATTCTATTCTAACTTATATAATATTCCTATCAAAAATAATCAAGAAGAAATGAGGAGATATGTTAGGGAATGCAATGTTAATTTTTTTTCGGTTGAACAAAAAGACCTTCTTGAACGTCCAATGAGTGAGAGGAAAATTAGTGACGCAATTAGTAACCTCAAATTGAATAAGGACCCGGGCCCGGATGGGTTCTCTAATTTGTTCTACAAGTATATGGCCCCCTTCAAAGTGCCTCAGTTGAAGAATACCTTTAATGATATTCAGTCTGAAGGCTCCTTTCCCCCGGAAATGCTTCAGGCGGTTATAGCTACCATACCAAAACCAGATAAAGAAAGAACAAGGGTTACAAATTTTCGCCCCATATCTCTTTTAAATATAGACACCAAAATCTACTCTGCAGTATTAGCTAATAGAATGAGGGGGTTATAGAATCCATTATACATCCTAACCTAGTGGGGTTTGTCAAGGGACGGCAGGCATGTGGGAATACTCGAAAAGTGATAGATCTTATTGAATATGTAACCTCTCGCAGGGTTCCTGCTATAATGATGGCCTTGGATGCTGAAAAGGCCTTTGACCGAGTCGACTGGGGATTCCTAGAGGATGTCCTAAGGCAGTTTGGGTTTGGGGATTCCCTGATCGGCTTGGTCATGGCCTTGTATACCTCTCCTACTGCTAAAATAGTTGGACAGCGATTCGCATCTGACTGGTTCCAAATTCGAAATGGGACCCGTCAGGGATGTCCCCTGGCCCCTATATTATTTTTAATATCATTGGAACCCCTGGCGGTTAGGATAAAACAAGCAGATCATATAAAGGGAATTAGGATTAGATCACTGGAGTTCAAGCTACATTTTTTGCGGACGACATACTGCTGTCCCTGGCAAATCCAGAGAGTTCAATATCAGGGGTATTAAAAGACTTATGGACGCTTTTCTAACTATAAATTGAATCTGGGTAAAACTCAGGTTATGCCACTGGGGATTGGAAGAGGGCAGCTGCTTTCATATCTGGTGGGGGTGTAAAAAATTAAATGATATATGGGAGAAAACCTTCTCCGTAATATCTGAGTTAACAGATCGCATTTGCACGCCTAACCCAGGCTTTGCACTGTTTCAATGGGGTGTGGAGGTTCTACCCAAGCATCAAAGATATCTTGTGATACAGATCCTCATGGCTATGAAAAGATTGATAGCTCGGTGATGGATAGATGGAGGTCAAATCTACTGGGATGATGTAGAGAAGTTAGTCCACCAAACGGCATTTATGGAGAGGGTTTTTTTTCAGGCTCACTCCAAACTGGAGCTCTTTTACCTGATATGGAAATCATGGATGATGAAATATGGCGAGAGAGCTGAATGCTGAGAGAGTGTGTCTAGGGGTGTAAGAGGGGTGCCTCCTCCCACAAGAAGATGGTATTTGGACATAGGGGAATACACATCCCGTCTGGCAGCTATTAGTCGTGTTTGTTTTGTAATGTATTGTATTGTAGCACTAAGTGCTCTCACTGATTCGGATACACTGTTATGCTGGGAATTTGTAATTTATAAGGCAGTGGGGGAAAAGGGTGGGAGTAGAACAGCAATACGATTAAAGACAAGAGGGGTAAGCAGTCCATTCTCACTCCCCACACCACATAACAGTACAAGGATTGAATAACCTAATATAGGTAAAGGTACGGTTGGTTTTGAGCACATTAGGTGTTTGTTTGTTAGTTAATGATTTGTTTTAAGGACAAAGCTTTTAAAATTTAAGCTGGTTAAATGCTATTGTATATATTGCTTTTGTATTTTTTATGTGATGTAATATCTTTTGATAGAAAAATAAAGCTTTATAATAAAAAATAAAAAAAAAGAAACAGTCTAATAGCAAACACTACACTAATGGTAGTGATAGTGAAAAGCTACATTCTGCCTCACAATATATAAAAATAAGCTTAACCCCAGATATCAGTCATAGTTGACCCCTTTTGTCTTGGAATTTGATTACCACTGTAGTTAGATAAAAAAAAACTAAATCTGTTAGCTTATTACTAACTCAATACGACCATTTTTGCTAAGATATCTGCAATTTCTGCCTATTTCGTGCCTCATTAAATTGGGGACAGCAATTTAGCTTACTCTAAAAGGATCAAACACCCTCCTTCCCCAGAAGTTGGCCGAAAATATTTGAAAACTGACAATTTTCATGCCTATTTGAGATCCCATTAGTGGTCTCAGAGCGGCTCTTAAATTTGCACATGCTATAAAAGCTGTGTTAGGAAAAATAATGACAGTATGTAGGTGTGGAAACCCAAAAATTGGAGATAAATATATATATGGTGTAGTATGTTAGATGCCCAACATAGTGAGAAATAAAATCAAGAGTGGCTCCATAGGAAATGGGGCGCAACGTATACAGGCACCAATAAAATAAATAAATGGAAAACAGTGCTGGTGCAGATAATCCCAGGAGAGATGCAAGGATGGACTGTGACGTTCGCTATAGATATGCTTTAATAAAAATCTGGTACAGGCAGCTAGCAGCACAATGATTAAGCGCCTCTAAGCGTGAAATATGTTAGGTAGCTGGCAACCTGTGCCATCCTTGCCAGGATTATGATCATAATATTTTTTCATTATTTTTGTATGCAATAAAAGAAGTTTGTCTATTTCATAGAATTGAGCTCCTGTCTTTTTTGTGTTTAAACATAGCCCCATATATATCAGTGAGTGCTCAGGTGTAAATAAACTGAACCAATTTTTATATATTGATATTAATATCAATATAATTTTTATAACCTACATGAAATATCTGCTTCTAGCTTTTGTTGCCGTTATAAACAGCCATCCTATGTGCAATCAGTGGTTGGTGTTACTAAGGATTAGGTTACAACGTGGCAGTGCTGATACAGCAGTTTGTGTGCCAGGGTGTGCAACACTGTCAAGGATAATTACCTGCATGCAGGAGTCCTATCTAAACAACATAGTAAGAGTTGATAAATGGCTGTATCTACAATAATCAGTAATATATTCCCTTTATTTATGGGAACCAAAGGCCAATCTTGTTTTTCTTAATTAGTTTAAGCAGTGTCATTTTTATAAAGATACTTCCGTAATGTTGGCCCACACCTTACACTACCATGTAAGTAGTGGCAACTATAGGGGTGGATAAAATAATGAATATTCCAAACAATATATTAATATTTAACAAGGAGAAGGACAAACCCTTGACAAGAAAGATTTCATTCCATCATGCAACTAAAATTATCTGGTTTGTAAAATGGTATTTTTGATGTTAGACGCTATTCAGATTATGGGTCACCAGACCAAGTCCACAAAGGACATCTGCCCATACTATTATAGATCTCACCATATGTTTAACTTTTGGCAGTAGAGATTGTTGTTTGAAACCATCCTTTTGTATTTCTCTAAATATAAATTTGTCCAATTATATAATATAGGTTAATCACTGACTCAGCAGGCAACATCACGTCTTACTATTGCTTGTGTGTCCAAGTTTTGTGCTTCAAATAACAGGTCCAGTTTTTGATTAATGCACCATCTTTGGAACTTTGTTGGTTGCATCATGTTGCTTTGAAATCAAAGTGCTAATTATCAAATCTCTTCTAGCTGATACTGCTAACTGACATCAACCCAAAATTACTCACTTTGCACCTACATGTTTAACTATGATTGTTACTTCTAAGTAGCTGTCCTATTAAGTGGCGTTTCTGTTATTTTATTCATCCGTGTGTTTCACAGTGGTTGGCACTACATTATACGTGGACTTGCAGAGTGATAGAATCTTAGAAGGCATGAATACCTGATCCAACAAGAATGTAGATCAGAGGAAATAAGATTCATCCTAGACCATAGGAAATGAGTTGGTTCAGAGTAGTTGACCTATATTGGGTCTTGGGACTTTTGGAGCTGTAGTTATTAAATAAGTAAATATTTGTGACAGCATATGTTCAGATTCCCTAGATTCTAGTATGTTATTGGTCAATAGATAACCCCTAAAATAGCCACTAGACTTCAGAATTTGGTTGTATTATGACCTTGCACAAAATGGTTTGTTGATCAAAAAATCCATATACGTCTTTTAATAACTATTAATGGTCCTGTAAAATAATTCCTTCCAGTGTCATCACACGCTGCAATAATATATCTTATTTGTTAGTAAAGAGTGCTATATTGAAGTCACTCTGTCAACCTAAATGTTGCTTATGTGAATGAAGAGTATAAGAAATGTTAAAAAAAATGATCTATATATCATGTTAGCAAAATTGCTTGCAATCCTTTGCATCATGCTAAATTTAGTTCACAATTGCTGGGATGGCAAAGATTAGCCACCACTGGTGCATGCGATGTGGTGGTGTCACTCATTCACAGTATGCATTCTCTTGTGTTCTGGCGCATTCTGGCGCAACAGCGGGGAAAGAGTTTGGTAAATAAAATAAAATTTCAGTGGGAAATGTGTAATTTGCATATCAAGCCAAAAAGGTGATGGCATAAGCATGAGTCTCTACAGTCATATATGTTGCCCTATGCTGACAAAATTCGAGCACCCCCTACCCACACTGCACACCCATGACAAGCCCCATAACTCACATCACCCCATCACATACCTCCATCACCCCTATTACATGTCCCCATCACCACATTACATGCCTCCATCACATCACCCCCATTAAATGCCTCCATGACACCCATTAGATCACCCCATTGCATGCCTCCATCACATCACCCCATTGCATTACCCGATCACCCCATTACATGCCCCCCATCACCACATTATATACCCCCATTACATAACCACATTATATGCCTCCCCATCACCATATTACATGCCCCCCCATCACAAGATTATATACCCCCATTACATGCCCCCATCCCCCCAGTAGTTACCCTTGTCCCTGGTGCCCTACCATGCTGTCTGTTTGGCTCCCCCGTGGATTGTACAGAGAGGTCACGTGACCCGGGGCATGTCTGACGTCAAAGCGCTGGGTCACGTGCTCTCTCTGCACTTCCCCCATCATATTGCACGGGGATCCAAACAGGCAGCACAGAGGTTTCTCTGTGCTGCCTGTTCAGCTCCTCGTGCAGCCTGCTTGCAGGCAGAGCGGTGGTTAGGGGGGATCTTCAGATCTTCAGGTTTTGTTTTTCTTAAAGGGGCAGCTTTTTTAAAATGTTATTTATTTACATTTTTTTTGTGTGTGTGTTTTGTGCTGTCCCTTAAAGGCATACAAGGCAAGTGCCGTCCTGGGAACTTGCATTGTTTGCCTCACGCTAAATACAACGCTGGTTTAGGTTAACAGAGCCACTGTAATTACCAAGGTAAGACACTACTAACATGATAGTGCTTACTCAAAAAGCTAGAGGCAATAACTTATTGACCACCAGAAAAATATTCCATTACCTTTCTGACCAAGGACACTGAAATAATATAAAACATTAACAGTCACAGTGTTAGATCTTTAATGAATCACAGGACTAACATGCTAGGGTCTACTCAATAAAGAGAATTGCATCAATGCAGCTGAATGGGAGAATGTATCCAACTCAGTTGCTTTGGTCATAAGTGTGAAATTCTAGTCTCAATTCTCTATATATTGGACATACCCTTCTGTGTTACCTATAATGTATCTGTATACATTTGTGAAATGGGAGAAGAATTGACACAATTAAAAAAAATGAAATCTGGTGCTAAAAAGGCCAAAAGTCATAGCTCTCTGAAAAGATCATCTTAAAGTGACCTATAGCATATTACTCTTCTGGTAAAGACTCACCAATGCTGCTACATTGTAATATTTTTTATCAAAACTGATAATAGTGATAAATGTATCCTGAAAATGATCTTATAATCTACTATTATCTTTCCCAATCTAATTGCCTGGCAATAAGAATTTTTGCAGCAATTAATGTATATGCGTTGCAATATAAGCTTTTTTTGAACAAATAAAATAAATTGTGACAGTGGCGCTCCAATAATATATAGTGTGATGCAGCAACCACTCTAGCGATGTACTCCTTTGAATACAGCACCATGAAGATTGAAAGTTTAAAGTGATAGTGAGGGTGCACAAAATTAAAAGAAAATAAACTTATCTTTTCTACTGTTGATGTTTTTGCTTACACATGATATTCACATAAAAGAGAAAACAGGGTAAAAGACATAGTGCAGACTGTTTGGGCAACCTATGTTGGTAACAAGAACCCCCTTTTGATAACGTCAGTCACTTGTGGAAGAGCCTACAGATCCAGGCTCAGGATAACATTCATAGGGAACAGTGGCAAAGTGATCCCCAAAAAACAGCAGTAAATTTCACAGGGTTTCAGGCAGGCAACAGACAGCAATATGGAGGACAAGCAAATGATTGTGTAAGAATGCAAGTGGTTTTAATTAAAAACAAAGAAGTATTTGCTTACATATAGAATTCTTGCAAACAGCATATCAAGTTGTACACAATAGTGTTGAAGCTTTTCAAAGGACTCTGTCTCTACACTTCTGGCTCCCATGTTACCAGTGGGGGTTGCCCAACCAGTCTGCACTATGTCTTGTACCCTTTTTTCTCTTTATTTGAATATCGTGTGTGAGCAAACAAATCAACAGTGAAAAAGATAAGTTTATTTTCTATTAATTTTGCGCACCCTCACTATCACTTTAGATATAAGCTTTTTTTTCCCTATATTTGTCCACACCAATATTTGTCCACTATTTCTCCCAGTACATCTTTCAAAATTAAACACTGGCATACATGCAAAATAAGCGACATTTTCCTTTTTATTTGTAATAGAACATAAGAAATCCCAAAGTATGGATTCATATTTAGGTTTACTCCCTCTTTAACTCCTTCATGATGCTAGGTGCTTGCGTCCCAAACGACGCAAGCACCAAAACGTCACAAATTGTTCTTAATAGACCCTGTGGGTCCCTGCCAAAATATTGCGAGACCTCCGGATGTCACGTGTGACGTCACGGAGGCGTGCCCGAACCCGGAAGTTCGGGCAAGGCGCGAGTTAGATAAATGTAGCCGGTGCTCGCTTTGAGCACCGGCTACATTTTTTCCCTGTCGGACTGAGGCCACTCAAAGTGGCCTCAGATGACAGGTGGGATCCCGCTGCAAGTGCCTGCAGCGGGTTCCGAAAACAGCTCATCGCGGGGAGCCGCGATGAGCTGTTTAACAAAGGACGTACTATGCCGTCCTAACGACTCTAAGGCACTTAAAGTCAGGACGGCATAGTACATCCTAATGTCACGAAGGGGTTAAAGTAAAGTAGAATATCAGGTTGAAAATATCATCCCTGCCAAGGTGTCAGCCTTTCCTTTACAACAAAATGTGTTTACTTTAACATCTTATATTGAAACATACCACAACTGTGACACCTGGTGGATGAAGATGATAAATCAACCATGGTTCTCTGTCCTGTCCTCTTAATCAGTGTGTAAAATCATTCTGTTTCTTATTGTTTAGTTATGATTTTAATTTTACTGTTTAATTTCTAAACTACTTTTGGCTTATTCCTATTTTTGACCCCCAAGTTCAGAACCCAAGCATTTGTCCCAAGTTCAGAACCCAAGCAATCTAATGATTGTAAAAGTCACAGCAGAGTAGAAAAATCCCAACAAATCTAAAAGACCAAATAAAACAAAACCCATAATTCAAGGCCAACAGTAGACTTAAAATGAATAGAAATTTGCATCTCTGTAGCAAATCAATCTAGATTAGATTAGAAGCTACATCCACCACAAAAAAGTTAAATACCTCAACTATGAACCTTCAGTGTTCGAAGTACCACCCATATCATTTTGTCAAATGGAAAACAGAGTTGGGGGTTACCATTGAAGAGGAGTATTTGCGGAAATTTGAAAAAGCAACCTCGTGTAAATCATAAAGAGCAATCATTTTAAGAGGGATAAAACCTTAAAAATAGAAATATGCCATATAAAAGGGTTCCCCTAATGCTTACCTTTTATCCTAGTCTCTTTTTTTTAATTTTTTTTGAAAAAAAATCTTTATTTCAACAAATAAACATACAAAAGGAAGAATAAATATTTCACAATATAAATAGGTACTATAGCAGCCTATTTGGCTATCGGCAAATTTGGTATGCGGGTGCACAATTGATACAGTGGTTATTCACACATTCCGTTATTACTTTTAATTGCCTCTACAAACATTTGTCTTGCAGAAGTCATAATCACACTCTTACTGCCCTCTCTCCCTTATTAATACGCTTAGATACACATATACATACAAACAAGACATACTAGAGCGCACTGAGGAGCCCTGCCCCCTCGCATCGAGTTGAAGCTAAATCTATATCATTGACTATCAGATCTCATTGTAACATATCAGGTACTTTTGAATCCATTTGTCCCATTTACCATGGAATTTTTCGGATATCAGATTTGCAGTATAATAGCCCTGTTCCATTAAGCATTGAAAGCGTATCTGATTATATATATATACACTATATTGTTGATATTAATTACATCCGTCTGATGCCATTTCTTCCACTATTTTCATTGCGAGAAAAGCGTGCAGAACAATTGTCTTAGCATTGGATGGGAGCATATCCAGATCCAGATGTAACAAAGCCCTTTCTGGAGATGGGGCTATTATAGAATTTAGTAGATTTGATATCAGGCCAAATAATTCCACCCACGTCTGCTGCACATCCCCACAATCCCACCACACATGCAGGAATGAGCCCTGATTGGCCCCACGTCTCCAACACAGGTTTGTTACCCCAGGGTTAAATTTGGCCAACTTTGTTGGCACATAATAACATTGAAACATTAAATTCTAATGTAATTCCACCATATTTAAGTAATGGATAATCCTACTGATCTCCATTAGGCTTCCCACCCACAGTTCTTGGTCAATACTTCTATTCAATTCTTTTCACCAGGAGGTTAGGGCCATTATTTTAAGAGGGGGTTCCAGGATTTCTAACAGGTCATACATTTTCCTAAGACTTTTAACTATCGTTTTGTTGCCAAACATCTCTACAATTTTATAGCATGTTTTATCTTTTTCTACATCAAAACTATGGAATCCTATTTAATATCCAACCCTTTAATATCCTTGCTCTGCAAGTTAAAATCTTTGGTCAGTTTATCGAAAGGTTTCATCCTAACCCCGTCCATTATATCTGATATTCCCCCCCCCCCCCCCCCCCTTGTAATTGTACCATCCCCGTAGGCTTAAATTTGGGACATTACTCTGGAAAACCTCCAATGGGGTATTTTTTATAATTTTATCTTTTTT
This sequence comes from Pelodytes ibericus, assembly GCA_036172795.1. Classification (NCBI taxonomy): domain Eukaryota; kingdom Metazoa; phylum Chordata; class Amphibia; order Anura; family Pelodytidae; genus Pelodytes; species Pelodytes ibericus. The sequence goes on from CM069862.1 coordinate 147,688,720, forward strand.
TCAAATAAAGCCAGAAATCAATACAGCTTTTCAATGGCATTAGCCATCCTAGCTTCTGTAAATCTTCCAATCTATCTTGTTGTGACCATAACACACATACAAGGTTATTTATTCTTATTAGGTTTTGATCAATGGTATACCAGTCCTGGGATCTGCTTTGATTATACTGTATCTTAAGAAAGTGAGTAAACATACTGGCCTGTAAATATCTTTCTAGGCTTGGCACCCCTATTGCCCCTCTCTTTGAACTAGAGGTCATCATTTTTCTAGCAATTCTTGACCTTTTTCCAGCCCGTATAAATCCCTCCATCTTATTCTGAAAAGATTGTGCCCATCCGCCTGGGAGTCTCCCTAGTATCATCCTTAGCTAATATAGCCATCTTGGAATTATATAAGCCTTGACAAAGTTCATTGGGCACCCCTGTCTAGTAACGTTATTTATTGTAAACCAGTTACAGTTGATACCCTGGCCAACAACCTTGCCATAGGAGAATTATACAAGGCCACAACAGAGCCGATGGACCCCTCCCCGAAGCCAAAGTTCTGAAGAACCTCCTCCAGGAAGGTCCTACCGATTCTGTCAAAGGCCTACTCAGCATCTAAGGACAAAAATAGTGATCGCATTTTATTTGTTGTTACATATTCTACAAGACAAATTAGCTTTCTTGAGTTATCATTTGATTGCCTGCTTTTTATAAATCCTACCTGGTCTCTATGTATCCACTCAAGACACAAATGTTATAAGCGCACTGCCAAAATGGCAGAATATATTTTTGTGTCAGTGTTAATTAATGATATTGGCTGAAAGTTTGTTAGTTTTGTGGCATCTTTATCTTGTTTTGGAATTGGTAAAATAGCTGCCTGTAACATGTCAGTGGGAAATTTCCCAGTATCTCTGATGTCATTAAATGCATCGTCATTTAAATAAATATATAAAAAATAGCTGGGAGGCCATCTGGACCTGCCGCCTTATGTGATTTTTATGCCTTGATTGTTTCATGTATTTCTCTTTCTAAAAAGGGAGAATCTAGTCCTGCTGCTTGGGCTTCTGAAATCTTCCCCAAATTAGACTCTACCAGACATTCCTGATGTGTGCCCTATTCTGTTCCTGGTCCAGGATATATTACAATTTAGAATAAAATTCCTTGAATGCCTTCCCCACTTCCTTTAGGCTATAAAAAAAATCTCCCTCCACAAATTTTAAATGTACGAACCTTGAGGTTACGCTTTTTCAGTTGGTTATTAAGCCTCCTATATGCTTTATTACCTACGTAATATACTTTTTGTTTCAACCTGACCAGTTTTTATTAGCCTTTTTGATCAGCTTTGCTTATATTTCACTTTTAGTGCGTCTGCAATTATTACCGGATCTGGAACATCGGCACAGTGTCTCTTTAAATTGTTTAGGGCTATATACAAATCTGACAAATGTTTTTACTTTAGGTAGGCTTCCCTCTTAATGAAATACCCTCTCACAAGGCATTTATAGGTGGGCCAAACATTCTCCATTCTAACTTCACCAGTGTTGTTGTCCTTAAACTACCATGAGCAGTCCCCTCTCCCAGATTTCTTTTTAATCTTAAGACAAACAGGGTCATGATCAGACCAGGCAAAGTTCCGTATATCTATCTTCTTACAGTCCCTTATTGAATCCACTTCCGCCAGAATCATATCAATCCTGGAAAAGGATTGATGTCTATGCGAGAAAAAAGTCTAATTTCGCTCAGTTGGGCGCAAAGTTTGCCAAGTGTCATACAACCTATATTTGCCCAGCATATCTTGAAATGCCTTTGCTAATACCCTCTGTCCAATAACTTGGATCTATCCATATCACTATCAGCTATACAATTGAAGTCATCCATACATAAGAAAGTGCCTTGTATATATTCTTGAACCTTTTTCATAGTGTTATTTATAAATCGCACCTGTTTTGAATTGGGTGCATACAAATCGAGAATAGAAAAAAGTCTCTCATCCAGTTTACATACCACAAAAGCATATCTTCCAGACTTATCATTCTTTTTGTATATGATTTCAGATTTAATATTGTTTGAGAACATTATAAACATCTCACGTTTCTCTTTATCTACCTCTATATATCCTCTATATCCAAATAAACCTATTTCTGGGCACTACATCCTGATTGGCCACCCTTACTAAACCTTAAATTATTGTGCTCGGATGAGGCCAATTCCTCCAGCTTTCCCTTTTCTATTCTTCCTCCCCCTCCCCCGTAGAATTCAAAACTCCCTACATAATGACAGACTTAAAATATATGACAAGAAATAGAAAAAAAAATACAATCAAATATCAAAAGTGAGAAAATCATTATCAGTAGTACAAAATTTCTTTCCTCTCTTATCAAAAGTGAAACAAAAATCATTGCCAGATGACTTATTTCAAATATTCCCCATTACCTCCATCTATTTAAACCCATACCCTTCCCTTTACCACCCCTTTCCTTAGTTGAGTAAGCTTATTTCTTGTACTTCAACAACCCATCGGATTTATCTCCCCTTTATTGGAGATTATTGTGTTCAGACATATCCACTTTTATCCATGCGATATAAACCCTGTATATTGCCGTACTTATGGGTGCAAACAAACAAACAAAAAAAACCTAAACACTGCAATATCAGAAGTGAAAGATCCACTATCAATAGTGCAGAATTTCTTTCCTGTCTCGCCAAAAGTGAAAACAGTGGAGTGATTATTTAACCAAACTTTAACTGGAAAAGCCTATATATACTTGATATTCCTTGCTCTCAGAGCCAGTGTAAATTCTTTATAAGAGAGTTTTTTTCCTGGTATCAGCTGAAAAAGCTATGTTCTTACATTTCTCTTAATCCGGTGTACCGTATTTGCTCGATTATAAGACGACCCTGATTATAAGACGACCCCCCCAAACTTTGGATATTCCATTAGGAAAAAAACAAAAAGCCTGATTATAAGACTACCCTATAGGAAAAAAGTTCAACTTGTATATATTCACATGTAAATTGCTTTTTTAATAAAAAAAATTATGATATTAAAAAATGTATTTCTTGTTTTTATTTCTTTTTATGTGCCAATGCTGCCTCTCTCTTTCCCTTGCCCCATTTTTCTCTCTCTCTCTCCTCCCCTTAGTTTTGTCTCTCTCTCTCCCCCTCGCTCCCCTTGTCTGTTTCTGCACCCCCCTTGTCTCTGTCTCTTCAAACCCCCTCCCTTCCCTTGTCTCTGTCTCTACCAACCCCCTCCCTCCCCTTGTCTCTGTCTCTGTCTCTTCCCCCCTCCCTCCCCTTGCTCTCCCCCCCCTCTGTCCCCGACCCCATGTCTTTCTACCTCCACCCCCCTCCCTCCACCATACCTTTTTATTGGTCCCTGGTGGCTAGTGGGGGCAGCCGGGGGATGTCTGCACGACACGTGCAGACATCCTCCATGCTGCCCGACACTTCGTCTATTATGACAGACAGCTGGTCCGTCATAATAGTCGGAAGTGTCGGGCAGCATGGAGGATGTCTGCACGTATCGTGCAGACATCCCCCAGCTGCCCGATTCTCCCTGGTGGCTAGTGGGGCACCAGAGGATGTCTGCGTGATGAGCGCAGACCTCCCCTGCTGCCGCCCGGCACGACCGCCGGGACTTTTATGACGAAGCCGAAAGTACCCGGCTTCTTCATAGAAGTCCCGGCGGTCGTGCCGGGCGGCAGCAGGGGGAGTCTGCGCTCATTGCGCAGACATCCCGTGTTGTTAGAGAGGGGGATCCAATTTGAGGTCAGATTATAAGATGAGCTCGATTATAAGACGAGGGCGATTTTTCTGAATTTTTTTTCTGAAAAAAACCTTGTCTTATAATCGAACAAATACGGTATATTCTCTAGGTGCATTAAAGATTTTCTGACGTACAAAAAATGAAGCAAATCTGACTATGGTATTTCTAGGCACGTTATCAGGGATACTCTTGGGCTTCAAAATTCTATGAGTCCTTTCAATCATATCTTCCCTCACCAGGTCCTGCAAGCCCATATCCCAGTTCTAGCATCTGGGGTATCTGTTCAGATATTCCCCTAATACTTAAGTTCTTTCTCCACATTCTGTACTCTGTGTCAATAGATTTAAGTTCCAATGTCTCGATTTTGGTCCTTAGAACTTTGCATTCTTCCCTGGCTTCCTTCAACTCAAAATCCAGACCTTCAATTTTTTGTTTATTTATTTTATCCCTCTCTCCAACTTTCAACATATTTTCTCACATGTCAAAAAACATTTTTCCAGTTCTTTTTAAAGCTAGACAGTTGTCTTTCCATGCTCTGTTGTAGGAATTCTTGTGTAATAAATTGTGAAGGGTGTACAACTGGACTCAGAGACTGTCTTCAAGTTTCATCCAAATCTATAGCCCAAGGGGCCAAGGAGATATCATGGCCCCTGATTTCCCCATAGCTTTAGGGGAGAAGATTGAAGCAATTGTCTTATCTCTATTTGTGTCAAGTTCAGGTGTCAGGGTTCTACACTGACCTTCTGACTCATGCATTTAAAAGTCATAATTTATGTGCTTAAATAACTCCTGCCTCCTCTAGAGGCCTCCCTATCTTACTTTGCTTGTATTTCTTCCCCTCTGTTTGGTGCCAGGTGGGCTCATTACCTTTTGCAACACACCCAGGTTAAATAGCTGCAGTTGATTGCAAACAGTGCTTTTGCATTGAGGTTGGATGCCTGACTTCTGAGAGCTGCTGCTTCTGTTTCTGATCCTCTGCATAAAGCTCATTTGAATTGTGACCAAGTTCAGGAACTGGGAATCTGAACCTGGACAGCTCGACCAGCCGAGTGGATGATTTTCAGCATCTCCTGAGATCCTCTGACTACAGCAAGATTTCTTCAGCTTAGTTTCTCCCTTAAAGTCAACCTTCTCAGTCCTCACCCTCTCTAGGGTGTTCCTCCTGCTTAGCTAGCCTTCTCAGTCCTCACCCTCTTTAGGGTGTTCCTGTTTAGCTACCCTTCTCAGACCTCACCTTCTCTTGGGTGTTCCTGTTTAGTTACCCATCTCAGGCCTCACCCTCTCTCGGTTGTTCCTGTTTAGCTACCCTTCTCAGGCCTCACCCTTACCTAAAGCCTCATCCCTTGTATATTTCTTGCTACCGCTACCTATGCTTTGTCTATGGTCCGTTCTATAGCTCTTTGTTTATACTGCAGTTCCTACTCAAACCCTTTTCCTTTTTTACAGTTCTTTGCTAAAGTTCCCTTTTGTCTCTCCTTCAGTCCTTAATGCTTTCTCTACCTCTTTGTTTCTATTTTCTGTTCTCAACCTGCACAATAAATAACATGCAATCAAACACCTCCACTATCCCTGCCCTGAAACTCCTACCTAACCTGGTAAAGGCCCTGACATGTGGCTTCTTTTTTCCCCCTTTTCCCCTTATCATCTCTTTTGACACCATTTTTAACGTAATCTCTCTTTTTTCCCCTTCTTCTCCATCTATTTCTTTTTCCTGGAGATTTTATCTCTCCTTCTTTTTGTCTCTGCTTCTCTCCTTTTTTCCTTTTATTTCTTTTCTCTATCCTCCTTATTTCCTTTATTTATAAGAAGAGAGGGGTGTGCTGCCACCATCAACCCCCTTTCACTTAAAAAGGATCTCACAGCCCACAGATAGGGAAATACAGGCTTCTACGGAATAAACTAGTTTCCCAGTCTCTCTCTCACAACCAGTGTATGATACAGGCTCCCTTAGAGGTGCAACCATGCACCCTTGTGCAGGCTTATCAAGGCTATATCCAGGCATTTCTGTATCCTTCTTGCTTTGATTTCTTGTTTATTATTTATGCTTAGTCCTGTCCTTGCCCTGTAGTCCTTTTATATTTTTTTTCTGCCTGCCTTTGTTTCATTCCAGGTTTTCTGATTCCCTCTGCTTTGTTAGTTTACTTCTATTTAAACCACGCCCATTTCTGTTCAGTCCTTAGTAGTGCAGTCTACAGGTATTTCCTCTGTGTCTAAGTGTCTATTCCATGTATGTCTTTTAGATTTAATTTGTTTTTGCTAAACTATTCTGTCTTAGTTAGGGACTTGCCTTATGTGGGGTACCTTGACGTGGTTGGCAAGCTAACAACTAAATGGCCAATTGGTCAACCAAACCCTCATTTTTACCATATTTAGTGTTAGGCTAGTTCCTGTGTTTATGTTTGTTCCTTTGTATGTGTCTCTTGTGTTCCTTAACCCTGTGCCTTGTATCGTTTACCCTCATTTTGATTTCAGCTTTATCTTATGTCTTGCCTCTGTCCTGTAGCCCTGCACTCTGTATTTCAGTTCTGCTCTCCATCAGTTACTTTTCTTTTTTAGCTCAGCTTGTGTGAGGCCTGTAGGCTACTGGATAGAGACCTTGATGCAGACACAATAATAAATAAAGAGCAATACACTGAGGGTACGAACCTAGTTAGTAATATCGAGTACACAGGAACACATAACAGTTCGAAATCCCGTAGGAAGGTAATAAGCTTGAGGCCACGGGTAATGGCTAGAATCCAGCAGGGAGAGGGTTAATGCATATAAGCATAACACAGCAATTGTAATCCAGCAGGTAGATGGTAACAACGTATAAGCAAAAAGAGTACTGTAATCCAGCAGGTAGATATAAGCGTAAATAGCAACTGTAATCCAGCAGGTAGATGGTTAAAGCATAGAAGCGTAAACAGCAACTGTAATCCAGCAGATAGATGGTTAAAGCATATAGAATGGTCGAGGTACAAACCGGGTTCAGTGGGATACAGGCAGACAGAGAGGTAATAGGACAGTCCAGGATCAAGGGCACAGGCAGGCAGAGGAGTCAGGATACAATCCAGGGTCAATAACAATCAAATAAATATGAGTGGAGTTTAAACGCTGAGCAAGGTACACGAGAATCACCAAGCAAGGATTGCAAGGTGATTCTCCCTTTTGAATCTTCCCGCATCTGACGTGCACGCGACGGGCGTGACGTCATCGGCGACGCTCCTCCGATTTCATTGGCAGCAGTGTGCCTGCTACCGGAGCGGGATTCCAGGTAAGTAGAACGGGGTACTCGGGGGATCTGTGTCTCCACCCTGCAACGTAGCTCCTGATCTCGGGCGCTTAGGGTCTATTATCCTCTGTGACCCCATGAGTTGCAACAGGTTTCTTGAGTACATGCAATCTTCCTTTTATTTATAGGTTTCACACATGTACCACTTATGCCCTCACTCAGCCTGAGGGGAGCTATCAAATGTAAATCTCAGTATCAATGTATTCATATACCAGAGTCCATGACACTGTCAACCTGGTGTAAACTAAGGGATGCTGATCTTAATATCAGTTTTATCTTATACAAAAGTCCATGTTCCACAACCTCAATATAGTTTCAGTATCTCCACAATAATGTATTGTAATTATTACGGAAGAACAAGGCAAAAATATTGTTTTCCAGTTACTCACGAGGCCTCCAAAGCATCACCTCTGCCACAGGTTACGCCATGGGGACTGCAAGCACCAGTTGTTATCTGCCGATGATTTATATGCCCTTCATGCTCTATATTTCTGAGGCTTTGTGCATTCACTGTCAAGCCTTGGCCTGAGCTAGAATAAGTTTCAACCAGAGTTTGTAAGGAAGGGCAGCTCTGCTAGCATCCGATTCTCAGACTTTCCTTAAACGTCGTAGTGAGTCTCCTTTAATTGGGGCACTTCCTCATAGCGTCAGTGGCTCTGCACCCCGCGAGGTTCTCGGACACTCCTCCCACACAGTGTCCTACGTCATCCCGCTCTCCTTTTATCCTAGTATAAGGTGTTGGAGCAAACAGCATATATATAAATAAATCTTCAGCATGTTACATGCTAATTCTATTACTACAGTGTCGATGTCTTGTGTCTGTCTCACTGTCTGTCTGCTCCTTCCTTCTACAGCATAATACTACCCAGTTGTTTATCTTAGCATTTGCAATCATCCCTGCTCAGCTGTCATTCTTCCTAACAGTACACATTAGTATTCACAAGCACATTACCATTCATCATTTCCATTTTCTCCCTCCCATCTTACATGATTGACACAAAGACACACCACAAGGAGCATCCAACGATCGTCGGACCATCTCATTGAAGCAGCAGTTTCATGAAATTATTTCTCCGAAGTTTTGTTTTTTGACGATGGGATATCTTTTGAATGGTACTTTTCGGAAGAAAATGTACAGCCATCAGAAATAAAATTAAAACGACCACCGGCCTAATGTTGTGTAGGTCTCCTTTTAACAGAAAAACCACCCTGAACCATTATGGTATGGACTCCACTAGACCTCTGACGGTGTTCTGTGGTATCTGGCACCAAGGCATTAGCAGCAGATCCTTTATGTCCTGTAAGTTGCAAGGTGGGTTCTCCATGAATCAGACTTGTTTGTCAAGCATATCCCACAGATGCTGTGGGGAATTTGGAGGCCAAGTCAACACCTTGAATTCATTGTTGTGTTCCATTCCTGAATTATTTTTGCCTCTGCTGGCTTGCAATATGTCAGTGGTCATAATGTGAGTGTGTGAGTGTGTAAATGTTTCAACATTGGTATTTATCTACTCTGAGATCATTCAGATACCATAAGCCTTGTATTGGTACATAAACTGGTACTTAACTACATGTTTGATGATATTGCCCCCCAAGACTAGATTTTTACCCTTAAGGGGAAGTAGTAGCAGTTTTCACTAAATAAAAATTCCCAAAAGTATAATGAGTACAAATTGTATTTGATATACAGAGAGATTTAGCTGATTTGTGGCTTTAAATTGGATTGCACTGTGTATGATGCCCTGATATATTTTATTGGTAAATTATTGTTGTAAACCGCTAATCTCATTTTATAACACCTGCAAACACATTGTAGTTGTATGAAATGGCACACCCCTGGTATGAGTTTATCACATCACAGTACTAAAACCACAGTTATATGTAGTCTGTATAAATTTACATTACAGCTCCACAGACATAAAAACACAGTAACATGCAGTGGTATGAGAGGCTCACAGAACCGAAAAACAATGATTTTACAGTAATGTATAGCTAAACGGTCCTTAACATGAGCTCCTACTACTGGCTCTTGATTTATTTTACTTATTTCTTTCTTCTGTTTAGTTCCTAAAATCTACAAGTATTTGAAAGGTTTATATAAAGTCTATTAAATATGGAAGGGCTGGCTTGACTCTCTACATAAAAATATACTATCTGACACTTAGCTTGGCTATCCGGAATAGGCGGGTGGGATTTGGAACCCTGTCAGATACAGGATATAATATATGCTATATAAAAGTGTTTCCATAGAGGTTGTTGCCAGGTGTCTCATCGGGGGTTAGGTGTATTTGTATTTGTAATTGTTTGTTTTGTAAGTGGCTGTCTGTCATGAAATATGCATTTATATCATAGTAAATAGAATTAGTCATTTTGTGAAAAAGAAGGCATTGATAGCCATGTCCACACTGGAGGAGTCTTGCAAAAGTTGGTGCAGAGCTAGAGATTGATAAGAGAGGTCCCATGCACACTGAGCTCTTCCAAAATAGGGTAAAAGAGTGAGAAACCTAAAATGACTCAGAATGTCGACATAGGAATGTTGCTAATCCAGCAGTCTAGGGCTCAACCAGTCATGCCAACTGTGGGAAGTAAACAATATGACAGAGATTTGAGCACCTTGGTGGAGGAGCAAGAGAAGACTCCGAAAACACATACAAGAGTCAATACCAAGGGCACTCTGGTGAAGTCCTATCAATAAGAGGGAACAATAAGAAGACCAAAGACCTCCAAGAGATTTGGAGGGCGGTCAAGGTGGTGCCTAAAACTGAAATTATGGCTCTTCAGTGCAGTGACAACCCAGTAATCGACCAGAAGTATCAAGGATCTCTTGGTGATACAGGTGCAGAACCTACAACAGTTCACACTCTTGGATTCTAAACTGTGATACAACAATTTCAAGATCAGGACGTTACGAGAATCAGTAGGGCCTGTTGATCTCTGACCCTACCTGTGTAGAATATGGGCTCAAGTAAGTTAATTTGCGCAATGTGTTGAATCTTGCATCACAGACCTGTTCCAGATGCAAAAGGCTCAAAGGAGGCCACACCCAGATTCCGATATCATAAAATAAAATGTTATTTCACACCACGTCCGGAAAAAGGGACAGATAGCGTTTGGAGGGGGGGACCACCTTATTTTTTAGTCTTTCCTCCTGGCGCCTATTAACAGGCGAAACGCGTAGCGTGACCACCATTGTTACTTTTATACGGACTTTTTATCCTGCTTTTAACTCATTGTATGCTGTTTTACTACTTGCTGTTTTTGCACATCCAGACTGTAAGAGCTGAGAGGATTTTTGCTATGGAGATTCCTTATGCTGTTCTACCTGCTTCTGAGATATATGTGAGCGTTTGACTGAAGGAAAGGAAGACTCCACAAGTTTATAGAAGAGCTTTGATCATCTGCTGGTTTTGTGAGTGGAATCATCTACCTCCAAATACCACACTAATGTATAACAGAATTATGCTATGATCTATGTGCTTTTTTCTTTCTTATATATACACTGTATACATACTGAGGATCATCTGCAAGGTGTACAGCAACACCATCATTCCTCAGGCAAATATTATACTTATTTTTATTTGCACTAAGGGTTCACTTAGCGCACCTACCACTCCTATTTTTTGGGTCATTTTGTCTGTCTATCTCACCACGTGTGTACACAGAGAAACACACAGGCTGGTGCTGCTTTGTATAGGATTAAGCGCCAGAATCTACCCCTTTTTTTGGCTGTAGGATTTATAGTTTTTAAAATACAACCGTTTGAAGATGGCAACCGCAGTCCAACCTTTCCACAGTTACTCCAGCAACTCCAACCACACAACAGTTACTCAAGCCACTCCACCCAGTTACTCCGCCCACTCCAGTTGTTGACTACTGGTGGAGGCAAGAACACTTCACACAATTTCCCCAGAAATTGTAGCTTTTTATTGTATGCTATGCTAATTTAGTACACAAGGTGTCACTGTTGAAACACATATCAGCTAAATGTGTTTCAACAGTGCCACCTTGTGTACTACATTACACAAAAAATTATGCTGATAAAGATGCCAATGGCTGCTGATAACCTAATTAAAAAATGTTCATATTACATGTGATTATTAGGGTATTGTGCGGTCATATTATAGGCAAGGTTGGATATCTACACAAATGTGTATCGTCACTACATGATTGTTCTTAATTGAGTTTTATGTGGCCTAGTTTATGGGCTACATGCATTGTAGCATTGAATTTATCAAATATGTTTACTTTTATTACCTTTGATGCAATATTTGTGTGATTCATTCATATATGTGACAATTTCATCTATGTACATTTATTTACTGAATAAAAATATATTTAATAAAATAAAGCCAAAACAATAGATATAATAACTAGCTAATATTCAAATGTTATAAAAATCCAGCTTTTCACATATTAGCTAATGTGTCCAGCAATTCTCCAGCTATTCTCAATGAACGACAGGGTTAATCAGATTACAGAATAAATACAAAAAAAATAATGAAGCTTCTGGAAGGTAGAGAGACTTTTTTTTTCCCCCCCTGTGCCGTACTTACACATCTCTGAGTGGTAGAAAGTGTGCTTGTCATTTTGAAACAACAAAGTGACAGACAGCATGTGAGAAAAGCTTGTCTCTTTACTTGCTAGCTGTGCAAAGACTGTAATTAGTATAAAATGTTTATGGTGTTTCAATCGGTAAACATACTCAGAACAACTAAAGTGTAAAAAATGAAAAGAAAAAGAAAAAACTCTAGTTTTTCTGTCCATTAATTGGTAAAGAACTCAACTGACTATAGCGGTTACCAAAATAACAAACAAATATTTTTTACAGACTGGCTTCTGAGAGCACAGGCTGTATATAAGTCAGGAGTATTTACATAGGCTATAATGTTTTCACATGCCCTGTGTAGATGTGCATCATATAAAACATTTGTATTCCAATGATGTCACTCTCATATTAGGGATAGATACATATAGGCAAAAAATGAAACAAGTAACAGAAAAAAAGAGATACATATCTGTTTAACATGTGTTGTGGCTTTATTGGTCCTTAAATCAGTTGTTTGAAGTGAAGCTCATGGCAGAATGGTACTACCCCAAAAAAAAAAAACTTTACATAAAGACTAAATAACAATACACTAGGGGTACAACTAGAAATACCTACTTATTATGGCAAGAATGAATAAATTTAGCTCATAATTTAAACCTGTACAAATTGAAAAACATATACTTATTATAGCAAAACGAATCAGTTTAGCTCATGATTTAAACCTGCATTATTCATGGCATTAAATTTAAGGATCCAGTGTCCTTCACATTCTAATAGATATGATTTATTGTCGCCCCCTCGTTTGGACGTAGTGATTGCTTCCAGTGCCACAAATTTTAGAGAAGTAGGAGAACCATGTCCTGCCTCTTTATAATCAACCGCCGTGGCATTCAATTTTTCTCAATCAGTCCCTAAGATGTTATCTATATTTCTGGTTGCTGATTTATGTTGGCTGATTCGGTCCCGTAAAGGTTGGGTAGTACATCCTATATAAAATTTTGCACATGGACAAGTTAACATGTACACCACATGATCCATGCAACATGTAATAAATTGTCTGATATAAGCTTTACGTCCATTGTATGGATGGTTTATGTATTTAACATTTCTAGTGTGTTGGCACTGAATACAATGACCACACTTCCCTCTAAGTGTGGGTGTTTGATTTGAAAACGTGATGTCACTATGGACTAAAGTATTTTTATTAGATGACCTGCGATAATTAAACGCTGTTAAGATAGACAAGGCCCCAGGGCCAGATGGTATACACCCAAGGGTCCTTAGAGAGTTAAGCATAATTCTGGCCAGACCATTATTTATGATCTTTAGGGATTCTTTCAGTTCAGGTATAGTGCCAACAGACTGGCGAAAGGCGGATGTCATTCCAATATTTAAAAAGGGATCAAAATCTCTGCCGGGTTATTATAGGCCAGTGAGCTTGACATCTGTAGTGGGGAAATTATTTGAAGGATTGCTAAAGGTATACACTCAAGAATACATCTTGAATCAGAATATAATTAGTAAAAGTCAACATGGTTTTGTGAAGGACAGGTCTTGTCAAACAAACTTAATAACATTCTATGAAGAAGTCAGTAAAAATATAGATCTAGGTGTGGCAGTTGATGTGATCTATTTGGATTTTGCTAAATCATTTGATACAGTTCCACACAAAAGGTTACTCTACAAATTGAGAGAAATAGGATTGGGGCAAATGTATGTATTTGGATTGAAAATTGGCTAAAAGATAGAACACAGAGGGTTGTTGTAAATGGAAAAGCCTCAAATTGGACCAGGGTATAGAGCACCTCAGGGGTCTGTTTTGGGACCTCTTCTTTTTAATTTGTTTATTAATGATCTCCCACGTTGTGCTGAGAGCCACGTCTCAGTGTTTGCTGATGACACTAAATTAGGTAAGGTAATACAGACTAATCTTTTTTTTTTTTTTTTACACTCAGATCGTTCAGCACCTTATTTTGTATAATACTTCATTGTTTTGTGCTATCAAATCATCCTTGTGCTTTTCATATACTTTCTTGTTATTAAATATTTTATTTAAATATAAACATCATCAACACCCACGTAAAATCTCTATTGCTATTCCTCTTCCCTTTTAATATATAATTACTATACTTCCACTTCTATCTTCATTTAACTTTCTTGGATTTACCCTGTGCTACGAACTTAACATACAGGACAAGACAAACTAAAACATACTTCAAGCGGGAGAACAGGCCCGGCGCCGCGCCGAGGGAGGGGGGGGGAGCCACTGGGGAGGCAAGGGGAGCCAGGACCTTCTGTATTTCTTGACATCAGTCCAATCTCGGATACAGACTAATCTTGATGTGGGGGGACTGGGCAAGAAAGTGGCAAATGAGGTTCAATATAGACAATTATAAAGTTATGCCTTATGGGAAAAATAATAACAAAGCAACATATACGTTAAATGGTATTTCCCTGGGAAAAACTACTAATGAAAAGGATTTAGGAATCATTGTAGATAACAAACTTGACAACAGTGCCCAATGCCAGTCAGCAGCTGCAAGGGCCAATAAGATATTGGCATGTATAAAACGAGGTATAGATTCACGGGAGGAGGATATCATCTTGCCTCTTTACAAATCAATGGTAAGACCTCACTTTGAATATGAAGTACAATTCTGGGCACCAGTCCTTAAAAAGGATATTAAGGAACTAGAAAAAGTGCAAAGGAGAGCTACAAAATTAATAAGGGGATTGGAGGATCTTAGTTATGAAGAGAGATTTAAAAAATTGCATTTATTTACTTTAGAAGAAAGTGTCTCAGAGGAGATATGATAACATTATATAAATATGTGCAGGGCCAATATAAAGAGCTCTCCAGGGACCTGTTCATTAACAGAAATGTACAAAGAACAAGAGGTCACCCCCTGAGACTGGAAGAGCAAAGATTTCAAAGACAGCAAAGGAAGGGATTCTTTACGGTGAGGACAAAAAAGTTTTGGAACTCACTGCCAAGAGAGGTAGTGCTATCAACCACAATAGATGGATTTAATTTTTTTTTTTAGAAAAGCAGAACATACAGGGCTATTAATAATAGAATAAGCATTCATAAAAGAGCTTATTGATCCAAGGAGAAATCTGATTGCCCTTTTGGAGTCAAGAAGGATTTTTTCCCCCTAGGAGGCAAAATTCTAAATAGCTTCCTTAGCGGTTTTTGCCTTCTTTTGGATCAAAAAGCTGTAATGATAAGTAGAAGGGTTGAACTTGATGGACTTGAGTCTTTTTTCAACCTAAATTACTATGTTACTATGTTACTATGTATGATAGACCATATTGGGATAATCTGAAATATGATGTTTTAATTAAGGTTCATGGGATAATAAATGCCAATGGCGTTGGAGAATATGAGCCCTTTAAATTAACATCAGGTGTTTGTAAATCCCCACACCTCAACCTTGAGAATGGTGTCTAGCATGCTGAAACCAGTCAGTTCGTTTTTTTACTCCCGGTTATACAAGCCATGAGTAGACAGGTTTACTACAATTGTTTTTAGCGATTGCACTATATTTTTTTTTGGACACCCTTGCACATTTGTTTTGAAGAATTTTCCTACCTTTCTAAATGGAGTGGGTGGAATACTTTGTTTTCTGTGAGGAACTTCACTTCAAACAACTGATTTAAGGACCAATCAAACCACAACGCATGTTTACCGGATAAGTACCTCTTTTTTTGTTAGTTGTTTCATTTTTTGCCTATATGTATCTATCCCTAATATGAGAGTGACATCATTGGAATACAAATGTTTTATATGATGCACATCTACACAGGGCATGTGAAAACCTTACAGCCTAATTAAATACTCCTGACTTATATACAGCCTGTGCTCTCAGAAGCCAGTCTGTAAAAATTATTTGTTTAAAAAATTTAAAGTGTCAGGCAGATCTCCTGCTAGTAATACTAGAATTACAGTTTCCTTGATCCTTATCAAGCTGTTAACCATTAAATCCTAGATGAGACATGATTAGAGATCTACCTTTCCTCTATTGCTGTTTTATAAAAACACAGATCAATGTAATGCTATGTTTTAGAAAAGAAAATGTTATTGCAAGCCAGGTTTCCATTTCAGCCTCTTTTGTTCAGAAACTATTAACATGGTCATCCAAATGGCCATCCATAGCAGATATAAACATTATATATATATATATATATATATATATATATATATATATATATATATATATATATATTTCCACATTCAAGATTCATCTAAATCTAAGGACACACATTTCTATGTACACACATATCAATCATCTATCCCCCTATCTATCTCTCTATCTACTTATCTAATATATATATATATATATATATGTTTTGATAAGTAGATAGAGAGATAGATGTGGGATAGATGATTGATATGTGTGTAAATCTTGAATGTGGAAAGCCACATGACATTCAAAAGGTCAGGTTGGGGGTTGATATATTATTCTTTTCATGAGGTAAACAATGGGTTTCTTCAAGTCAAGGTAAGGTCCACACAAACCCATGAGGGCCTAATCCAGTTGATGGGCCACTGGTTGGACATCAATGCTCCATGCCTTCCAATTGTCCCACTTGGGGATGGGATGGTTCATCGCGGCTGGCTATGGCCAGTTCATTGCGCGAGAGGTCATCACCGGATCTTTCTTCGAGGGACAGATCATTGCCGGATCCCTGAAGGTATTAACAGTAGAATATAAGAGTATTATTTGGGGTCAATGTTAGTATTAGGGTTCAGGGGGTTAGTATTAGGGTTTATGGGAGGGTAGTATTAGTATTATGGTATGGGGGGGTTAATTTTAGTATTAGGGTTCCGGGGCTTAATGTTAGTATTAGGGTTCGGGGGTAGTGTTGGTATTAGTGTTTGGGTTGGGGAGTTAGTATGGGGTTCGGGGTCACTTTTAGGGGGGTGGATTTATTGTGGGGTTGATTTATTAGGGGAGTGTATGTTTGTAAGCACTGACATTTTAGCTCTGAACTGTCAGTGCTTACATTGCCGCAATGAAGTGGCCACATTAATCTTCAGCGCTGACAGTTCAGCTTTCAAACTGCTGCGCTGAACTGTCAGCAGTGAAGCAGCCATACTGAACTGTCCTAGACGCGTCCCACTTTGCATGGGACAGTTCCGATTTTGGGTGGCTGTCCTGCTGAGCTCTACCTCTGTCCTAATTCTGTCCTGTTTTGGGACAGAGGTAGAGCTTGCCACAACAGCAGGAATCGAGACAGCAATGCCACAGGCCTGATTTCATTCTCCAGGACACTAGGGATGCATTCTGTGGTGCTGTGACACTGCCGGTGTGATATCTACTATTGGCCAAACAAGGATGGTAGTATTTTGATATGACTATCTCCCAGCATTCCCAGTGAATGGGAGTGGAAATAAATGATTAGAACTGCATGATGATGCAATAACCTGTGCTTCAGTTCTTCCCATTTCCCAATTTCTACCTGTATTTAATGCCGGGTCTTGTTTAATGGAGTCTAAAATGGAGTATAGAAATCACCTGGAGAATATTATTTTCATCTTAGTAAATGTATTCCATGACTTGTAATCGAATACAAACATGTTTTAAATATCTAATTATAAATATAATAATTACTGCCTCCAGCTATACGATTTAGTTACTGTGTTTCCATAATGCAACTAAGTAATTCACTTTGAGTATTAGACGGTTATTAAGAAGTTAGAATCCAGTCATGCATGGTTGTAATGCTTTGCTATAGCCTGATTATAGGCCTGTGGGTTCTAAATCAGGGCGTAACAAACTAGATTGCAAGTCTTTGTTTAAAATGAAGCAGTCCTGGATCTTGAACTTATGGTAGCCAAAAATGCTAGCAAATTAATTTATTATAACGTATTCAGCAAGGCATATAGGAGATTAAGTAGTTCCCTAAAATTCCCAGGTCCCCAGATAAAAACTCTGCTGTCCAGGGCCGATCCTAGGGTCACGGGCGCCTGGGTGCAGGTTTTCCTTTGGCGCCCAAGGGTGGGCGTGGCTATATTATGAACTCCTCCCCTTTAGACATTTCTGTTCCAGACATGCCCAATTCAATATTGGGGAGAGAGGGAGGGAGAAAAACTTTATTTTAATGTAAAGGACCAACGTTTATTTTAAATAAAGATATATATTTTGCAATAATACTGTGTAGTGGTTTTATTTATTTCTATGATGCTCAGCCAGCAACATGGGAGACTTTTTGCTGACTAGCAGAATGAGTTTTAACTACCGTTCCCATGATTCCCAACTAGCCAAAGTCTCTCATTAGTCTGGCTGAGCATCATTGCAAAAGAAGTACACAAGGAGTGATAAATAATATTCCACCAAGTCAGTCACTCACGTGTCTCTCTCTCTCCCCATACCCTCATGTCTGTCTGTCTCTCCCCGTACCCTCATGTCTGTCTGTCTCTCCCCGTACCCTCATGTCTGTCTGTCTCTCCCCGTACCCTCATGTCTGTCTGTCTCTCCCCGTACCCTCATGTCTATCTCTCTCTCCCCATTCCCTCATGTCTGTCTCTCTCTCCACTCATGCTCCATGTCTCTCTCTCCACTCATGCTCCATGTCTGTCTCTCTCTCTCCACTCATACCCCATGTCTGTCTCTCTCTCTCCACTCATACCCCATGTCTGTCTCTCTCTCTCTCCACTCATACCCCATGTCTGTCTCTCTCTCTCCACTCATACCCCATGTCTGTCTCTCTCTCTCCACTCATACCCCATGTCTGTCTCTCTCTCTCCCCATACCCTCATGTCTGTCTGTCTCTCCCCATACCCTCATGTCTCTCTCTCTCTCCATTCATGCTCCATGTCTGTCTGTCTCTCTCCACTCATACCCCATGTCTGTCTGTCTCTCTCCACTCATTCCCCATGTCTGTCTGTCTCTCTCCACTCATTCCCCATGTCTGTCTGTCTCTCGCCACTCATACCCCATGTCTGTCTCTCTCTCGCCACTCATACCCCATGTCTGTCTCTCTCTCGCCACTCATACCCCATGTCTGTCTCTCTCTCGCCACTCATACCCCATGTCTATCTCTCTCTCGCCACTCATACCCCATGTCTATCTCTCTCTCGCCACTCATACCCCATGTCTATCTCTCTCTCGCCACTCATACCCCATGTCTGTCTCTCTCTCTACTCATACCTCATGTCTGTCTCTCTCTCTACTCATACCTCATGTCTGTCTCTCCCCTCATCCCTTATATCTTTTTCCATCTCTATCTTTCTGTTCCCCATGCTGGTCTCTTGTACACACAGTCATACATAAACACACACAGTCACACAAACACAGTTACACACTTAGTCACCCTCACAGACATACATTTACACAGACACCCTTATACACACTGTCACACATACATAAATACACACACAGCCACCTTTACACACTGACACAGGATACACTTGCACAGACACTCATGTACACACACAGTAACACACACATAGTTATACACATTGACACACACATACACACTTATACACATTTACATACACTTCCACAAACACTTTCTTTTTTATTTTAACCCCCACCCCAAACTGTTATTACCTCCTCCTCCTTGTTAATCCAAGCACAGCACAACGGGGGAAAGCTCCGCCCCCGTCGCGTTCTGTGATTGGATGCAGGGAGGAGGACGTTCTCTATGGTGTCTTGGCAGATACTCTAGAGAACGTCCTCCTCCCTGAAGCAGCCAATGACAGAACGTGACGGGGGCGGAGCTTGCACCCGTCGCGCTGTGCTTGCTTTAACAAGGAGGAGGACGGCAGGGAGAGAGCTCCCTGCTACAGCGCCTCTCCTCCTGTGCGCCTGGGCGCGGTGCACCCCGTGCACCCGCCCAGGATCGGCCCTGCTGCTGTCTCTTGCAGAAGTAATGTAAGTACTGGGGAAGGGGAGGGGAACTGGCTGTGTTTTATTAATGGGCATATTGGCTGTGGCATATTATTGGGAATACTGGCAT
Organism: Pelodytes ibericus; assembly: GCA_036172795.1. Lineage (NCBI taxonomy): Eukaryota > Metazoa > Chordata > Amphibia > Anura > Pelodytidae > Pelodytes > Pelodytes ibericus. The sequence goes on from CM069862.1 coordinate 147,708,255, forward strand.
ATTATTGGGCATACTGGCTGTGATATATTGCTGGGCATATCTGGGTGCTGGGGCTGAGTCCTGTGAGTGCAATCTGGTTACTGGGGTAAGTCCAGGGTGCCTTGTAGGTGCAAAGAAAAGAATTAAAAACAAGAAATGGATTTCAATAACCTTTTTATTACATATGTAAAAAGTTGAATTATAATAATGTTTTTAATGTTGCCCACCTACTGAAAAGTTTGGAGACCCTTGTTCTGTATAATTGTCTTCTGATTTGTATATATTGCCAATGAGCAGTAAATGCATAATCTTTGTATATGATACCAATCGTCAGTGAATAATAATCTTTGCATATCCTGCCAATGAACAGTAAATGCCTACAATACTTATACCATGCCAGTGAGCAGTAAATGCATAATCTTTGTATATGATGACACAAATATGTGTCACAGGAACTTGGCTTTTAAGTTGCTACACCGTCCGGCTCAATAAGGGTGGGTGATTATTATTTATTTTTATTTTCCTGTAAATAGAATAATAATAAATAAGTCCATTTGAAAGTGCGTCCGTGACAACAGTGGGGTGCACAGACCGCACCCCTAACCCATGACACCTCCCTATCGCTCCCCTCTAAGTATGCCCCTGCTATTTACTCTTCCTGTAAAAAGTACCAAGGATGTTAAATTCCATAATTCCCATTCATTTTAGTTATGCTTAGAACTTTATTTTCTGTTGTCTTTGAAGTGAATGTTTAAAATGTAATCTACAATCCTTAAAATATAGGTCATTAATGAATCGTGTGCCACTGCAGACTTTAAAACAAAACAATTCTTTCTTTATCTACTGGTAACAGAGGTTTTCTGTCTCAGAGAGTTTCAGTACACTACTGTTTAATTATTCCCTTAAGGACTTATAGTAACAATCCACATATTTTAAAATTAAATATGACACTAAAATGTCATAATCATTATGAAGCTTAACAGATGTGGTTTTCATTCTTTTCATTGTTCAACAGTAAATGAAACATCTTCTATTGTAGTTATTTTGCTGTCAGAGAAATTAAATCAGAATTACCATTAATATTTTGCATGCAAATTTTTCTTTTCAAATAATATATTGGTTAATATAATATAATGTATTCCTTTTATGGCATGCAAATTTAATAAATTTATTGTTTTGGCTAGTGTGCTTGGAGAAACAAATTGTAGTAATGGATGATGTTTTAAGTTGTTATTTGTATTCTTTGTATAATAAATCTACTTGCGGTGTCACATTACCTTTCCAGAGATCCTTAAGTGGTTCTTATATTCCGAGTGCTTGGGATAAGTTTATGTAATAATTGACATCATGAAATAGCAGCTAAGTGTGGTGTTTTCATCATGAGGTTTTGTACACACACCACACTGTACTCTATGTCATTTCCCCCATTGTTAGCACTCAGTGTTTGTACCTCTCATTTGTTTATTCCACTGATACAGGATGTTAAGGGGTGTGTCCTCTGAGTGTTGTATTGGCAGGCAGATGGCCAAAGTGTAGTCAAGTATTTTCGTAGATGCTGATAAACTAGCATGTTTATACTGCACAGTGGTTAGTCATTCTCCACATATGCAGAATACTTTGTCGTTCAATGTTCCAAGCACTCGGAACTTATGATGGCGCCAAAACTGAGCTAGCTTTACATACAGTGCAGAGCCGGCCTTACATGTGTCCCAGTGGGTCCATGGGACCCAGGCCCAGAGGTGGCTCTAGACTTTGTGAGGCCTTAGGGGAAAGTCGAACATGAGGCCCTCACGGACACACATTATTAAATAAAATATATGCAAGTGATAATAAAAATGAACTGTAGAAATAGCATATTTAAAGATCAGACTCAAATCCCAGCTTCTAGAAATGAACAGCTCCTAGAATGTTATTTGTCTCATAATTATTCTACAAACATCTATAAACATTTGGTATAGATAAAATTGTGTGCAGCTGACTAACTCACATTGTTATTGCTGTGTCCTAAATGTGAACACTAACACATATCACACAGTCATTCATAGACACACTCAGTGAGCACACACTGACTCACAGACACACTCAGTCAGCACACAATCACACTCAGCCAGCACACACTGACAGATACACTCAGCCAGCACACACTGACTCACAGACACACTCAGAAAGCACACAATCAGACACTAACAGAAACTCAGCCAGAAGGAAAGGTGCTCAATGTTGAAAGTGGTCTCACAGACCACGTTGTGCTAGAAGATTGGCACTTTGTTCTTCCTCACAGCACCGGATGCACTGTGATTTAGCCATTCAATATGCCAGAATTTTGCCACTCAATATGCCAGGATTTAGCCATTTAATATGCCAGGATTTAGCCCCTTAATATGTCAGGATTTACCCCCTCAATATGCCAGGATTTAGCCCCTCAATATGCCAGGATTAAGCCACTCAATCTGCCAGGATTTTGCCCCTCAATATGCCAGGATTTTTCCACTCTATGCCAGGATTGTGCCCCACAATATGCCAGGATTTTGCCACTCTATGCCAGGATCTTGCCCCTCAATTTGCCAGGATTTTGCCACTCTATGCCAGGATTTTGCCCTTCAATATGCAAGAATTTTGCCCCTCAATATGCAAGAATTTTGCCACTCGATGCCAGGATTTTGCCCCTTAATATGCCAGGATTTTGCCACTCTGTGACAGGATTTTGCCCCTCATTATGCCACAATTTTGCCCCTCACAATGCCAGAATTTTGACTCTCAATATGCCAGTATTTTGCCACTGTATGCCAGGATATTGCCCCTCATAATGCCACTATTTTGCCCCTCACAATGCCAGAATTTAGCCTCTCACTAAGCCAGGATTTTGCCCCTCATTATGCCAGAATTTTGCCCCTCACAATGCCGAATTTTGCCTCTCAATATGCCAGGATTTTGCCACTGTATGCCAGGATTTTGCCACTGTATGCCAGGATTATGCCCCTCATAATGCCACTATTTTGCCCCTCACAATGCCACGATAAGGCCTCTCACTATGCCAGGATTTTGCCCCTCACCTCATTATGCCAGGATTTTGCCCCACACTGTGCCAATATTTAGCCACTCATTATGCCAGGCTTTGCTCGTTTGTGCCACTCTCCTCCCCCCTTCCCTAGTACTTACCTCCATGCTGCTGTCCGTTGTTTCCTCCGTGCATTTTCAATAAAGTTTAAAAAAAAAAACCGCGATCGGAGCTTCCTTCCTCCGTGCAGGAGAGAAGATGCACGGAGGAAACGTCCCAGGTTAGTGTAACAGGGAGCTTAACGGCAGCGTTAAGCTCCCTGTTACATCAAAGGCAATAAGGTGAGTTAGGCAGCCGCGAGGCCCCCGTGAGTGCGAGGCCTTAGGCGACTGCCTAACTCGCCTAATTAGAGAGCCACCTCTGCCCAGGCCACACTTTGACTCAGCAATTTTCTGCCCCAAGATACAGCCGAGCTCAAGTGTGCACATCCAGTGCTAGAATGACCTACTTGGCTATCAGGACATTTTCTGGTAGGCCTGCAGTGGCCAGTTTAATCGGGATTCGGTTTAACTCCTTCGCTACATATGACATGTAAGGCACGTCCAGCCATATAGGACAAGTGCTTTTAGCTGCAAGAAACATTAGCAAGTTTTTGTTGTGCTCTGATATTTCTATGTATTGTGTATAAAGGGATCTACCCAATATGCCCTGATCTGAGCTCAAAGAGTCTTGCAATTCGGACATCTAACCGATTACACATCGATAGCTTCTGAATCGAAATGCAATCCGTTAAAGCACCAAACCGAAGAGGTAGCTTCTAAATCACCATTATATCACATGGGAGGTTTTGGACAAAACAAAATAGCCCGGTGTGATGAAGGGAATCAGAAATCCAACCGAAAATAAAAAGTAAAACCTGTACTTTATGTAACACATGTATTAGCTGTGTTAAGAAACAATGGAGTGAGTGGTAACTTATGGTATTATGCTGATAGATGCTGCAATCAGGCCCCATGCTCCAGGCCTATCCCCACTGGCACATATATAGTCACAAATAGTATTTAGGCTTACCAACAAGGGCTTTGGCTGGGGAGATCAGATAATCCAGGACTTACTCCAGCCAGCACCCACAGGTCCCTTGTGTCTAGTGGTAGGCAGCATGATGTCTGTACTCCTGAAAGTATAATGTTTTTCCACATATGATAATTCTGGATATTTGGATTGGAAATGATATTGGGGCGTGTCCATGTGAAAAAAAAGTAATTTAAAATGCCTTTTGTGTGTTTTAGAGAACTTTAACGTTGAATTCTCCTGTATAGGAGAATTGTGGCTATTATCCCTGAATCTAAATTGTATTTGGGCCTGATTGTTGCATATTGGGTAGCCGCATTGTATGCTTTTTATAGCGAAAATGTTCTGATCCAAAGACCTCAGATGCTTCAGATACTGAGCTGCCCTTAACGACCAATTTTGAGGCAAATTAATGTATATTGAGTATTTCAGGGTTTTGTTCAATTTGGCTATTATGCCTGGTCCGAATCTAATTCAGAACAAATCGGTCTCTATTGAGTAGATCCTCAAGTATAGTGAGTTTCTGAAGGTACACTTATTGAGACAAAAATCTGTAAGATATTATCTATTTTCAGGTGTATTCACTAAAAAGTGAAACTGTGGTTAACTCTGCTTTATAAATTAAAATTCACTGTCTATTTCTATCAATTGTAAGCTCACGGGTCAGATTTCTTAAGCAGTAAGAAGCTAAGTAGTGAGCATGAAGGATGAAAAACATAGCTTTATTGATTTTGAATTAAAAAAAAACATCTCAGGCAGACACATGGATCAAAGGATTAGTGAAAGAATTGTGATAAGCACTTTGTGTAAAAGTGCTGTAAATACTAATATGTAAGCTCAAGTACTTGCATTTGAAAACCTCTTGTATTTTTCCATGTGAATTTAACTATGTATATATAGTTAGGCTCCCCCACAAACTGGTCAGCACAGTAGGATTAATAATGGTTATCAATTATAATAACAATAATGGCCCAGATTTAATAGCCCCCGGTATTTAAAAAACTGGAGTTTGCAGTAACTTTATGATTGTATATCAATAGACACTCTGTCAGTAAATCAGAAGCCAAGATTTTTAAAAGTAGACAATAGTAGGGACAAAGTCAGCCAATCAAATGCCTCCAAGTATCTTTTGAAAAACCAGCAATTCTGGGGCTGAATGAAAAAAGGTAACTGCACCCCAGTAACTGTTTTTTTTTTTTAATATTTATTTTGGCAGCATGGTTTTTAATAGATAGGTCGTGGGGGGGGGGGGGGGAGGGGGTTGGTAGCCCCTTTCCTTGTGCTGGAAGATAAGGCTCCAGAGAATCACTGATTGCTGCTGGAACCTCAACTAGTAATATTTTATTTACAGGATTTTCACTGCCCACCCTCCTGGCAGTGGAGAGTGTGGATTTTTCCATGGCTAATTTGTGATTGTCTTCCACCTTCCCTGCCTTGGAAAGTTATAGGTTAGGGGGTAGGTAATTTATTTATTAATCTTTGTAATATGGCAGGGGTTTTTTTTTTGGGGGGGGGGGGGGGGGCTTTAAGTAGATTAATAAAGGGTTTGGGGCATAGCGGCAGCCTTCAGCACCAAGGGGCTTTTCATTATATATATAAATTGGGCCACAGGCATAATGTTGGCTCATGGTCCCAGGGGCAGGGTCAGACTGGGGAACTGCCTTTGAAGAATTTGGAATTAAAGGGACTACTTTAAGACTGCATGCTCCACCCCTAGCTTCCTCGAGATTGACTGAACGCTGGATGTTAGGCAACATCCGATGCTAGGAAGAAACTGAATGATGGTGTTCTGCCTCTGCAGGGATCAGAGGCCGGCACCGTCGACCCTGCAAACAGCATTATTTTTTAAAGAAATCTGAGTGTGTTAGTGTGTCTATGTGACAGTGTGCATGTGTTACTGTGTGTGACCGTGCAAGTGTAACTGCGTGTCTTCAAGTGTAACTGTGTGTCTGTAAGCGTGTCTGTGTAAGTGTAACTGTGTGTCTGTGAGTGTGCCTGTGTAAGTGTACCTGTGTCTCTGTAAGTGCAACTGTGTAAGTGTAACTGTGTGTCTGTAAGTGTACCTGTGTAAGTGTAGCTGTGTGTCTGTAAGTGTGTCTGTAAGTGTAACTGTGTGTCTGTAAGTGTGCCTGTGTAAGTATATGTATTTCTGTAAGTGTGCCTGTATAAGTGTATGTATTTCTGTATGTGTGTATACCATCTGGTCTGAACCATCCACCTCCCTACATACAGTATTTAAAAAAATAAAACAAATACATCTGTGTTTATATATGTGTCTGTGTGTGTGACAGTGGGCATTTGTTACTATGTGTAAGTGTAACTGTGAGTCTGTAAGTGTAACTGTGCAATCTGCATGCTGCGGTAAGTGTTGGGACAAGTTCTGGGAGTGCAATCCAGGTGCTTTGGCAAGTCCTGTGAGTGCAATCTGCGAGGTGGGGAAAGTCTCAGGTGCTGGGGCAAGTTCTACAAGTGCAATCTGAGTTCTGGGGTAAGTCCTGAGTGCTAGGGCAAGTCCTGTAAGTGCTGAGTGCTGGGGTAAGTCCAGAGAGTTCAACCTGCATACTGGGGTAAGTCCTGGATGTCGGGACAAGCCATGTGAGTGCAGTCTGCATGCTGAGATAAGTCCTGACTGCTAGGGCAAGTCCTGTAAGTGCTGAGTGCTGGGGTAAGTCCAGAGAGTTCAACCTGCATACTGGGGTAAGTCCTGGATGTCGGGACAAGCCATGTGAGTGCAGTCTGCATGCTGAGATAAGTCCTGACTGCTAGGGCAAGTCCTGTAAGTGCTATCTGAGTGCTGGGGTAAATCTGGTGAGTTCAACCTGCATACTGGGGTAAGTCCTGTATGTTGGGACAAGTCCTGTGAGTGCAGTTTGAATGCTGGGGTAGGTCATGGGTGCTGTGCAAGTCCTGTGAATGCAATCTGAGTGCTAGGATAGGTCATCAGTGCTGGGCAAGTTATGTGAATGCATTCTGGGTGCTGGGGTAAATCAATACATCCATCCAGATGACACACAGTGCCCTGATATATACCCCTGCATAGGGCAATTCATATAACCTTGTGTACATACTGGGGCCTATGAATTGCCCTGTGCATGGGGTATATAATAAACTCTTAAAATGTGCTTTTAAATGCATGGTTCTCCCAGTGCTGTATTTACCGCGAGGCATCCTAGGCGGATGCCTAGGGCTGCAAATTTTGGGGGGCGGCAGCGCCCCCCCAGCACTGAAAAAAAAAACCCGGCCCTTAAAAAAAAAAAAAAAAGACCGCGCTTGCAGGCAGATACGGAGGTGAGAGGGGATCGGAAGATCCACCCTCACCATCGCTCTGCCTGCCAGGCTGCACGTGGGAGCCGAACAGGCAGCACAGAGAAACCTCCGTGCAGCCTGTTCGGCTCCCCGTGCAGTGTGACACTGAAGTGCCGACAGTCACGTGACGGCCGCACTGACGTCATACGCGCGCCTTGTCACGTGACCTGTCGGCACAATCGCCGGGGAGACGAACAGGCAGCATGGAGGGACCATGCTGCCTGCCACTAGCCACCAGGGAAAGGTAAGTGCTGATGGGAGTCAGAGTGTGTGTGATGGGAGACAGTGTGTGTGACTGAGTGTGATGGGAGTCAGACTGTGTGTGCTGGGAGACAGTGTGTGTGACTAAGTGTGATGGGAGTCAGAGTGTGTGTGATGGGAGACAGTGTGTGTGACTGAGTGTGATGGGAGTCAGAGTGTGTGTGATGGGAGACAGTGTGTGTGACTGAGTGTGATGGGAGTCAGAGTGTGTGTGATGGGAGACAGTGTGTGTGATGGGAGTAGGAGTGTGTGACTGAGTGTGATGGGAGTAGGAGTGTGTGTGTGTGATGGGAGTATGAGCTTGATGTGAGTCTGAATGTTATGTGTGATGTGGGGTCATGAAATGGAGGTGATGGGGCATGTCTTAGGTGTGTAACGTGGGTGTGCAGCTTGGGTAGGGGGGTGCCCGGATTTTGTCTGCCTAGGGCAGCACAAAATCAAGATACACCACTGGGTTCTCCCTTTTATAAACAAGAAACTAATGTCATGCTATGGGGCTGGTATAATGATGTTATGCTATGGGACTGGTATTCAACCATTTCCAGGGCTGGTTTTTATCCCCAGTCTGGCACTGCCCAGGGGTCATTCATTTTTTAAATTAGTGACGGGTCACAGTGCCGGCCTGCAGTTACTGGGGGCGGGCATGAGGGTAGGGGCATTAGATAACTGGAGGTGGCTATTACACCCCGAGTCCCTCTAGCATTATATTAATGGGGAAATAGGGAATAATGGCTTTAATGACCGGCCTAGAAACCATAATATATTAACATTACTATGTACCTTTACACGCAAAGCATACAGTAATTGTCTTTCCTCCCTAGTGTCTGTATACTGCACGACCTTTATGGTATTCTTGTCCAGGTTTATTTGATTGGTTATTTTTTACTACATTTTGCCCTCAAGAGAATCTGAGTTTCATTATTAATATTATTTGTTTATGATACACTTTGGTATCAGCCAAGGTTGACGTACCCCCTGCTACTAAGAATCACATTAAAACGTTGCTAGGTAACGTAGTTTAACTCTTTGAGTGCAAGAAGAGGTGAGCAGCAATTGCCTAGTCAATGCATGGTGCTCCTTTCCTGCCATCAAAGCGATAAATCTGAAGAATCAGTGTTATAGATGCTGAAGGTGAAGCTGATTTTTTTTTTTTTTTTTAAATCCACACAAAAAAGTGGTTGGTCTTACCAGAAATTCAAGATAAAATCTCCCTCTTTTGGCTCTAGCTGTGATTTCACCATTTGACTGTTGAAATTTAAACAAGGGTTACTGATGCTCAAGAGGGCTGTGTGTACATAAAAATGGGCAATGGGGGTAGAATGACAGAAAACTGATAACATTCCCAAATGTATTTAGTATTCTTTGTACAAGGAGGCTTGAGAAATAATGATATTTGGCAAAATTACTATTTTTTAAAGGTTATAAAAGGAAGAGTGTCAATGTAGAATTACACAACGTATTTCATTTTTTTTTTATTGCAGAAAAACTATTAAAGTAAGGCTTGATAAATGTTTTTAAACATTAGGAGCCATACAGACCAGTTTAGAATCTAACCTTGTTATTTTTAGGAGCCAGGGAAATAGTATCAAACAAAACTGTTAGGAGTAAGCAGTAATGAAATTAAGAGGGATGATTTGTCATGCCAAATATGATGACTTTCTGCGCCCAAGCCAAGAAAAGAATGATTCGCACCCCCTTCAATTTTGTTTCATAGCAGTTATTTTGCAAAAAAATGGAATCAGATACACCCTTTCTTGGGGTGCTCAGCTGGTTGATTTTGTCACTGCCGGTCCATGTGGCCACTTCACTAGTGATCATTGGTATTGTGTGAGCAGAAGATCTTTGCCTCTTCCTGGTTAAAGCCTGTGCAGCCACAAGTTGGTGCATGCTGGGCTGGGGTGCAGTGATATGGCTTTATGTCCTGCACTCTAGTTTGATTAGTCCTGCCTGAGGCGACTGACACTAGAGAGCAGGCAAGAATGGGCAGTGACCTACAGCTCCGTTGCATGAGAGCATCAGTTTAGTTATTTAGTGATCATTGCTGTGCTGCCTTGATTGTGTCTAAGGCTATGGTTAGTGCCTCAGTCGCCTCACCCTCATTACTGCTATGATATACTGAACATGACAACATAATTCCCATCATTATTCAGTGAGCCAGTCAATGAGAGGGGCATCACAAAGAAGAAATAGACCAGGTACGCTAGAAGTATGAACTAACAATAAATACTTAACTTACAGTCTATAATCAATCAAGTTATCCTTATTAAAAAGGAGAAGAAAAAAGACAAAAAAATCACATGGGACAATATCAAACCACCAAATAGAGGTAATCTAGGTAAAATCAGTATAAAGTGTATAATGCCCAACTGCTTTGGGGTCAAAAGCTATTATTTCTACATTCCCCGCCCCCCTAACACGAGGGCCTAATGCTTTGCCCTTCCTACGTCTCTGACTTAAAGGACCTAAGATCTAATCACTAAAATCTGAACTATAGGGAATATGAAATATAGTCTTACCTGTCCTTCCAAAATAACTTTCAATACCTGACTTTTACTATTCTATTTTCATTTCACCAACTAAAGCTCTATTCATAAAATTGCATGGAATTGACAAGGGAATTGCAAAGAAGCTATCTAAGTAGTGGAGTTGGAAACTCCAATTCAACTATGATTTGTGGCCTGAATTTTTCAATTACCTGCAGTTCCTTCTTTCATGAATGAAGCCCATAGAATAAGAGATGTCCTGATCGGTTTCTGTTATAGTAAGCTTGTTATTTATTTGCTAAGTGTAACCTACAATATGTTGGAAGAACAACCAGGAATTTTACAGTACGATTTGTGGGACACATAAATAATAGGAAACAAAATAGCTTATCATTACATTTAAAAAAAAGCAACAAAAAATCAAGAAGATGTAATTATCACAGCTATATGTTATGTGAAAAGTAACTGGAGAGGGAGAAATCATATTAAAGGGACACTACCACTTACATAAGATGTAGCTAGATAACCTGGTCCTTTAAAACAAACACACATATAAATCATATGCCACTGTTAATTGAACATAAAATAAAAAATAAAATTAGGTGTTTATCTCCTGGCTTCATTTTGTGAATATTTCCAATGAACAGCATCAAAAATCTTTCAACCAGTCACATTTTTTAACTGTGGCAAAGCCTGCATGATGATGTCATAAGATACTCCCCTGCCATCTTACTGGCTCCTGTGTCTAATAGTGGGAAGGAATATGGACTATGTGGCTGTGTACAACTTATTTTATCTGCCTTCTAACACAAAGAGAGGAGAATAACCTGATCAAACAGAATCATAACTCCGCCCTCTTGTCATGTAATAGTTACATTACCCTCCCATTCAATGCAAGTCTATGATCAGAATTCTGACTTATAGACTGCATTCTGTGTCCCCAGCCCCAAAGTGAGAAATTTCTGCTGTGAAGTCACTAGGGGTGGCACCCAAAAACACTATATTTCACAAAATGGCAGCGCCCAGTCACTCTTGTTTAGTTACATATTTTTTTAACCCCTTCGTGACATGACATTTTCACCTTGTCTTTCCCCTGGTGACTTAGGCTTTTTTTACATTTCTGGGGTGTTTGTGTTTAGCTGTAATTTTCTTCTTTCTCACATACTGTACACACACAAATGATATGTTGTTTTTATCGTCATAATAGGGGCTTTCATTAGATACCATTATGTTCATCATATCATATAAATGACTACAAATCAAATTCATAATATATATGATTAAAAAAAAAAAACTTTTTTGACCTAAAAAATAATTTACACAAATACAATCATTAAAAAAGACCTAAATAATTTCTAAATTTTGTCCTGTGTTCAGAAATATGCTTGTTTCCATGTTTTTCTGCAGTTTTTTGTGAGTTATAGGGTAAACAATAGTGTGTGTGTGTGTGTGGGGGGGGGGGGGGGTTATACAGTGACCTTTAGACCCCAACCTAAACCCTAAATTTAACCCTAACTCTAAATTTAACCTTAACACTAACCCTTATGCTAACCCTTAATTTATTCTAATTTTAATTGAATTGTAACCCTAACCCTTATGCTAACCCTAATTGAATTGTAACTCTAACAATTATTCTAACCCTAACCCTATATTTTTGATAATTAAGCCTTTTTTTATTGCAATGTTGCTGACTGCTTCTAGGCGCACCCACGATAGCTCCTTGGAGTGATTGTGGGTGCTCCAGATTAAAGTTTTTATCTGCAAAAAAAATTTTTTAGACATCAATGCAATAGAGCAGCACTGTCAGAGCGGTTTTCGCAGTTGTTGATCGTGAAAAACACTCATTCCACCGCAGGACATGCCAGGCACGTCCATTGTCGGCAACAGTGTTGCTGGCTGGACATCCCTGACATGTCCATTGTCACGAAGGGGTTAAATACAGTCACATAACAAAAACAAAAGACATATCTGAAATCAACAATGCAAAATAAAAAAAATAAAAGTAGCTAAAAGAGAGATTCAATGCATCCATGATCTCCAAACTCCCTGAGTGGCTTGATACCAACTTTTTTTACAGCCTTCAAGACGAGATATGATACATTTTTACCCAACATTTGTTTAACCTTTATTTCAGTATATCCTCCCACATAAAGGTTATGATTTTTTGAGATGTCTATGTAATATGCACAATGTATTTACATCTATTTTGTTCTCTTTATGCAATTGTCTAGATCCCAATATGTTTTTGTAAAAAACTTTTTTTTTTACATTAATGCATACAAAGCACAAAGCCATATAATTAATACACACATATATATGTATATTGAATATCATAGAATATATTAACTTTGATATATTAATTCCATTACACAATATATGACATATAGTAGCAATCTGACACAACAGTAAAATTAAAGGGTAATTGCACCAATTTTCGATTAAGATAATCATTGTACATATTACTGTATTGTCTAAAAGAGATTTTCACTGACAATTTACATTTACATTGAAATCTTTTTACAACATATGGGGCACAAAAGTAAGAGTATTACACAAAATCCATATGTACCTATAAAAATATAAGAAAAGACAAAGGGTTAATTTTGAAGCCATTGAAGAATAACCGGAACCAGACACGCAATAATGCTGAGGTATGCCTGTATATTTGTCTTTTGTAGTTATGCATTCTTTACCCCTTTATATTCACTATATGTGCAAAAATTTGGACGCACCACTTATTTATTGAATTCAGGTGTTTCAATCAAACCCATTGCCACAGAATCAAAGCATCTAGCCATGCAGTCTGTATTTACAAACATTTGTGATAAAAATGGGTCATTCTGAAAAGCTCAGTAAATTCAATTTTGGTACTGTGATAGGATGCCACCTTTGTATTATAAAAACAAACAAGTGTACACAGCGCTATAATCAAATTGGTGATCAGCACTTAGTTAGTGTGTCCCTAAACCACACTCAGATAATCAATGCAAAAAAAACAAGTAAACAAAAGTGCGCTATATACACAAAACTGTGATAACTATCTTTTTTCTCAGGCGCAGTAGATTAACAGCGCGTGCGCACAAAGTTTCAGCCCAGGATGGCCGAGTGGTTAAGGCGTTGGACTTAAGATCCAATGGACAAATGTCTGCGTGGGTTCAAACACTACTCCAGGGCTGAAACTTTGTGCGCACACGCTGTTAATCTACTGCGCCTGAGAAAAAAGATAGTTATCAGCGTGTCACGTGAAATACACTTAAATAGAGGTTCCTTCCATATAGAAGATCAACTCCTTCAAGACCTCCTTTTGATGTGCTTTCATTATCTCTGAGTCTTGTGAGTGTATTACCATAAGGGAGACACAGCTTCTCCTGGATCACATTTTTGCTCACTGGATATCACTTTTTATTCAAAGGTTGACACCATTGTATTTTCACAGTTTTGTGTATATAGCACACTTTTGTTTACTTGGTTTTTTTTGCACCTTTGTATTATGTCAGTTCGTGAAATGTCATCCCTGCTAGATATTTATGGTCAACTATAATTGGTACTATTGGAAAGTGGAAGCGTTTAGGAACAGCAGCAGCTCAGCCATGAAGTGGAAGACCATGTAAAGTCACAGAGCCCCCTTCCTCTGGAACTCACTTCTGCAGAGCATTCAGCTCTCTTCCTCAATCTCAAGCTTCAAAAAGTACCTCAAAACTCACCTCTTTAAAGTCACTGTCTTGTGCTCAAAATGCATCTTCCAAATATTACTGCCTTTTAATGTGTTTTCAACGCAGTTTAAAATGCATGTTTTGCATTTTTGCATTGATTAAATTTTAAAATACTGCAAAAAACCTGGACTGCCCACACTATCTGAGTAAAAGTACTTTTTTTTTGCTGCAGGAACCAATGAGAATAATTTCATTCAAATGAATGGAATTTGCTGTCTCTCTAGTGATGTTATCAGACAATGTGTTGCACTGTTAAAAGATCCTGCTGTGTACAAGAGCAAGGTCCACATAATGCATTCAATTCGAGGAGTACCGGAAGTGACTAAATGAAACAAAAATTTTAATCATCAGTGTCTAAATAATCAGTGCTGCCGCACCTATAGTATAGATGCAGAGTAATCACTGGGGAGGGCTTGAGTCAAATATTATAAAATGCAATTTATGCAAATCACACTGGAAAAAAGTCTGTGCACTATACAAGTAGTAATCTTCATCTTGCAGCAAAGTGAGTTTTGGGACTAGACTGTCCCTTTAAGAGATCCACTGTGTAGTAGAGCAAGTTTATCACAGTCCACACAATGTATTCTATTCCAGCAACACAGGAAGTGACTAAATTAAACAAAATATTATATCCACAGTATCTACACAATCAGTGCTCCCCCACCTGTAGTATACATGCAGAGTAATCTGCTTGAGTCAAATATTATAAATGTGATTTATGCGGAATGCCTGCATCAAATCACACTTAAAAAAGCCTGTGCACTATACAAGAAGTAGTCTTCAACTTTTGAGTTTGGGGACTAGACTGTCCCTTTAAGGAAGCTTATTTTACTGTTTATCCCACTAGAACACCAATTAAATAACCTCTGGTAAAACTAACCTCGCTTCTACTGTCCCTAAATACCATTACTACCACCATCTTACCATTTGACACTTTCACTTACCTTATGTATCTCCTGTCCCCTCTAACTTTAGATTGTAAGCTTGTATCAGTATGTCTCTGCTCATCTAACACAGGATGTAGTTCCCTTTTATGCTCTATATCAAGTGCAAGGACCATTTTTGGCGCCTCATAAATAAAGGTTAATGTAGTGTAATATACACATACACAGTGTATTAAACTGTGCTGTTTATTTTTGGGTGTAATGAGGACAAGATTACAGAAGAGGGCGACATTACTGAATATTTAAATCATTTCAGATAATACAAATATGTTCACAATGAAGACCAAACTGAAACATTGACCAAATTTAAAGGTATGATTATATGTGCATGACCCCACAGGTGGAGGTCAAACCGTAAAGCACAACATGATAAAATAACGTTTTATTTTTTCAACTGATTTGAGGGGTGCCTGGTTTTTTACTCTTTTTATTCCAATCGTGAACAAATTCAGAAGTATGGATCCTTACTTACAGTTGGAATAAATAGAATTCATGTTACTCTTCTTCATTATAATACATAAAATATATAAGGCCCAGAATGGACAACAAGCAAATGTCCAAAGGGTCAATAGGCTAATGTGTGATTTAAGTGACCTCATCGCTGTTTTTTTGGGGGGTTTTTTTTAAGTGTATACTCTAAGGCTGTATCACATAAAACCCAGACTAAGCCAGTGATGGCTATCCTTGGTACTGCAAATGTTTTGGGAACTACATATGATGCTCAGTGATCAGTAATACTGAGTATGATGGGATATTTAGTTCCCAAACATATGTAATGCAAGGATTAATTATATGAGGCCTGGTTGCCTTTCCCCCTGGGGGGATTTTCATTTTTATTGGGGGGCTGAGGCATTTTGCAGCCTCTGGAACACAAGGGGAGGTCTGTTTAATTATTGGGCATGGGGGCTGGTTCCTAGCCCCTGTCACATTAGGCAAGCTAGCGCCCTAGCAGCAATCTCCCAGACCCATTTCTTATTGGGTCTGGGCTATATGTATAACTCGAACTGGGAGCCATTTGGTCAGACCCCATCCCTGTTTTTGCTAGGGAAGTGGTCAGAGCTACTTGACTGTCCATGGTTTTTAGGTGCTCCTAACAGGGCTGTTTTTTTTTCCCATTTCGGGAGAATTTTTCTATTTTCAGAATAGAAGTCTATGGGGATGATAGAGGTACAATTTTGATTTGGTGCGTTTTGGATGGGTCTTGGCGTGTAATTGTCTAGGAACATGCCTTTGAGGTCAAATAAATGTACTTATTTGTACTTCTTTAGTACATTTGGTACTTTAAGAAATCTTGCAAGCCTGGTGTGCATTTGTAGGTAGAGAAAAAAATGCAATGTCCTTTTAAGGAGGGGTGAGGATCTGCCCATTTGAGGAGAATAAAAATGGATACAATGATACTGTATTAAAGATCCACAAAACATTTATAGAAATTAAAATATAAACTTTAGTACCACTTTAAAAATCAGTGGTATCAAAGGTACAATGATGCATGCAGAAGAGTGTTTTGGCTGTGTTCAGTCACTGTCCAAGTTACATTTTCTGTTATTTATTTTATTGATGTGGTGGACTATCCTGCATAAAGTATATAATATATATTTATTTATTTTTGCACAGGCAATTATGATACTTTTTGTATAATTGTGCATGCTATTCAACCCTAGACCAAAATCTGAAAATTCTGAGCTGTAAGCTCAGAACTGAGAATAACTCATGTTTCCCCTATTGAACATAAGTGGACAGCAAATAAATAAATCTATCTTTTCAAAATGAACTCATGTACACCACTGACTTATTTTGTAAATGTTTTGAAATGGTTAACCAGAACACCAGCCTTAAAGCAGTGGAGGTCTCCACGGATTTATATCTTTTATGTTAGAAAAAAAAGACACAAAGATGAAAAAAGAAAGAAAATAGATAATTGTTATGTTTCATGGTACAACTGTAAAATCAGGACACATGTAACATCCCTTCTTTCCTCACCCCATCTCCTCCACCTCTGCTATGGCACATATTGGGTATTTACATCCAGAAAAGCATTATAATATATAATATTAATGTACAAATATATGGATCGTTGTATGCACCATATTTAATCAATAGATGTATTTTATATAGTTAAAACACATAAAATGATGAAATAAGTACCTATTTAAATTGTGGCTTTTTAATAAGATCATTTAAAACAAGAATTTATAAAAAAGGAAGTTCAAGTAAACCACAAATGTTATAGATCTAGAAACAAAACACAATATAACAGTCTGTGTATACAGAGGGGATGTTGAGCGATTTGGAGAACACCTTTCACCCTCCCCCATAGCTCAGCCTGCTATGCATTGTACGTTTTAGTCTCAGGAGGCGTTTGCAGACGCTCCCCAGCAGCACTAGGCATCTTTCTCTGCAAAGCTTTCAGCTTGTGAGTGTGACATGTATCCTCAGAGCCAGCCCTGGTTTTACCCTCCCAGGCATCAGATCACCCTGGCTATACGCTGCTGAATGCACACAGAGGGGAGGTCTCAGCCCAAAGCATCTCTGCAAACTTTGCACAAGCAGCCCATGCTGGATCCATAGCTGATCACTGCCTCACTGAAGATTTGGAGGTTATCTCATGCACCTATAGAGGATGTTATTGGGGTTCCGTTCTTGGCTGCCGAGTAGCACAGGACTTGCAAGTGTTGCATTGAGTTACTAAGGAGAACGCCAGCGTCTCAGTGATTGTGTCAGGGTGGGAGAGGGAGTTGTTGGATTTGGGGGGCTTGTGAACCCTTTGGGGGAACCTCAAGCCATGGAAGGAGAGGGTCATGGGACTAATGTGGATAGCAGCAAGGAGTCCGATAGACAGGTCCGACTCAGACTGTGTGTACTCAACGAAATCCTCAGCACCGAGAGGGACTATGTAGGGACCCTGCACTTCCTTCAGTCGGTGAGTATCAGCTTTGTGGTGTGCATTCATGTCATATGTGCTGATAAACTGCATTCCTGCCCATGTCTTATCACGTTAAGTAAATGTAGTACTTTTAAAAGGATTCCTAACGTGGAACCAATAAAAGAGTGCAAGCTTCTCAGGCTAGACGTTGAACAGACACGCAATTTCGGTTACGTTGTAGTTAAGGGGTGATCTTATGAATTGAATTTGTTTGTATTATGAATGACAGACATATTTTAAATATATGTTTTAAGTTGTTTAACATTTTGTTAACCTCGGATATGGGCAAAAATATATATATATTTTAAAAGGTGTTGGAAGTGTAATTGCCTGGATGGTGAACCCTTTTTTACCAGGGGGTGAGAGAGACGTGTTAGTGTATACTGGCACTCAAATGGTTACATGAATTGGAATAACCCCTGTTTGTGTGTGAGATATTGATATAGAGATTTGGGCATGGGGGGAAGCCTATGGGGAGGGGTAATGATTTTCACAGGGAGGATTTTAATTACCCACACTGAGCTCTCTAGCTAAAGTTTCATATCCCAGCCAGTCCAATGTGTTTACACTTTATCAGCTGCAGATTAGTGGGTGCTACACTGCTGTAGTGATTTAATTAAAGGGAATGGTGTCAAAAACATTCAAACCACATAAATAAAATGTCAGTCCAGGAAATGGGTTAAACGTGAGGAGTAAGTTTAAAAAAAATCAGCAGTGTTGATTAGTGCAGGGCTTGACAAATGTAATTTTATTCTAGGAGCCAGCAAAAAATTTTAGGAGCCAGACAATCACGCAAACATACACGCAATTCATAAACACACACACACCAACCCACGTCACATATACACCCCACACACACCAACCCACGTCACATATATACACACACACACTTCACATATACACATATACACCTCCCCCCACACCTCACATATATACCCCCCTTCACATATACAACTCCCCCCCCACATATACATCCCTCCCCCTTCACATATACACCTCCCCCCACACTTTACACATATATACCCCCCCCTTCACATATACATCCCTCCCCCCCTTCACATATACACCTCCCCCCACACTTCACACATATATATACCTCCCCTTCACATATACACCTCCCCCCCACACATCACATATACACCTCCCCCCCCACACTTCACATATATACCCCCCCCCTTCACATATACATCTCCCCCCCACACTTCACATATACATCCCTCCCCCCCACTTCACATATACAACTCAAACATACACAAGTTTTTTTTTTCCCTTCTTAACTTCTGAGTGCTGGGTGTCGTCTCTTGACAACCCAGCACTTAGCCGAAAGAGCCATGAAGATCGGCTGCGGCACGAATGTTTCCCCTCCCTGCTGCCTTACCTCATTGCTGGGGAGGGGGAACATTCGTGCCGCAGCCGATCCTCGTGGCTCTTTCGGCTGAACACTAACACACGTGTTGCGCGAGGGGGCGGAGCTTGCCGTCTGTCCCCTCGCGCTGCAAAAGACGGATGGCAGCGGCAAGGGGAACATTAGGGCAACGGCACCCGGGCGCCAGGCTTCATTTCCAGGTCGCCATGGCGACCTGGCGCCCGGGGTTTGTCGAGCCCTGGATTAGTGCATGAAGCTATTATACCCTTACTGTCACTGTGTTGTGCATAACCTACTTTAAGAACGTAAGTGTTTTTAAAGAGACCAAGTGATATTACTGCCAAAGTGATTCAATTAATTTATTACTCAGTCTGGTGTATACTTCTGTAATGTCCAGGAAATAAACTGAAATGTTTGAAGTGTTATTATGACTGCATAGTATATGACATCTAAGCAGAGTTAGTAATATAACATACTAGATTAGTGAAGATGCATTTTGGAGTAGCATATGTACAAATGTATTATAAAAGCTGTTGAACTAAAACAGTTCTTTTTTTTTTTTTGCACGGTCAAAAATGCATAGTTTTTGCATATCTGAGCATGCAATAAAAGCATGTCCAGCCTCCATTTGACCTTTTTGAAAATTCTGAGTGTACATCTGTATGCACAGAACTGAGCATGCCCAGAGCTCTTGGATTATTGATGGGAAGAATTTCTTATAAAGATGAAAATGAGACAACTGAGTAAGCCCATACCTATATGTACTTATTGTTAAAATGAATCATATTTTGCAGTCTGTTGACATCCAATTTGACTGTTGAGCTTTAAGTCAGGCAGCTAACACAAGTACTGACCCTTTTAGTTGTCTTTCAATTTCTGTTGTGGTATCATTCTATCTTTGAGTGGTTTTCTTTCTACATGCAATCAGGATACCCTCACCCCAACATGCACATATCTTCTGTCCATCTGTATCTCTCCATTCTCAAACAAAGTTGCCTGTTTTAGGTTTGTTTATTATGACATCATCACGCTCTGTAACATTATGTTTATATTCACCAAATGCAGTTACCAGTTTACTATTGCAGTGAATGGGGAGTGGGCAGAATGAAGGGAGAAAGGGACAATTAGAGGTTGTGTATTGTCCAGGACTGATAAAAAGCCTTTTGCACAAGCTGAAGAAGTTGGGCCAAGAGGAAGAATAGGGCAGCAAAGTATGTTCCAATATTATATCACTATCAAATTGGTTTTAAAGATCTGTTAAGGATGACATTTGGATTGAATCAGTGCTAAGTAATCATTACCTTCTTTCTTACCCCCAATGATTTAATTTAGAGAGGGTACTAATTTCTGATGCCTGGTGCGTTTTGTCTGAGTGCATCTGGTCCCAATAGGGCAAAGAGCAGGCATAAAGTGGATTAATGGTTTAATCAAAACATGACATAAGTGGAAAAGCCTTTCAGATACCATCAAATCCTGCACTAGTCTAAAATCCCTAAAGTCTGCCTTTAAAAGCATGATGTGTGTATGTAAATATGCACATGTCTTTTGTATGTTTAAATGTGCTCTCCATCTGTATTCTCCCCACCACTTACTTGAATACATGTGTGTATAATGTGTTTTTAAACATTGACATGCTTGTAACATTGTACTAGGCTTCCTCCAGTCTTGAAAACAAGGGAAATCTAAATGTTTCCTAGTAGACTCTTTATTAAGAAATACAAATAAATGACAGGAGCAGGTCAAAACATACTTCTCAACTGAAAGAAGATCTCAAATTTTATTGCTAAAGTAGTAACTGAGCAGTTGCTTCTGTGTTTGTTTTCCTATTACCACAATCTGTCAGAATTTGGGCCTATATGGACTATTGTTGTGTGTTGAAAAGACCTATACCGTCTGATGACAATATGTTTAGCTCAATGTATATGTTACATACAGTATAGACAGCCTATAGAATCTTAAAGACACTGGGGGTACTGTATAAAGAGCAATTCCAGAGCAAAGTTCTAAAAGTGGAGGGAATCACCACGGAAACCACTACAATGTTCTTGCAGATATCTCCACAACATTACCCCAGAATCTCCTATGAAACCTGCAGTTTAAATAAATCATATCAGAGAATCTACAAGAGTTCATTGCCCCATCTTCCTCTGCAACTAAACACAAAATAATGACGGATGCGTGTCCGAGCAGCGTTCTGCGGAGTTCCTGGGGTCTTGTAACATCCATCCTACCTGACTAAGAGGAAGTGTGCAACCAAACCAATGCAACCACAAGCATTTTATATAGCACTTTTCTTCCAGTGGGACTGAAAGTGCTTCACAGTTGTGTATGATTGGACATTAAAAAGTTAATGTAAAGCTAGGTTCATCAGACTCTGTCTGTGAGGTCTATTGAGTGGTCAGATATTTCTTGACGTTTCTCATATTGAAATGTAATTGATCCAATTTAATTGAGGGATCTACAGTCCTATTTTTTCCATCAAAATGTTTCTATGTGTTTTATTTATTTCCAGTTGTTTGTTTTGGGCTTTTTAAAGCAGGAGTAGCTATGCTCTAACATTATAGTTGCTATGGACAAAAACTCCCATGATGCTCAGCAAACTGAAAAGAAATGTATCATTTATCCATACTGAACTCAAACTGAAATGCAAAATGGCTTTTGGTGTCCTTTTGCCACTTATAAAAGATGTAGACTTTAGGAGGCTGCACTGTTTAAAATAAAAACTATATATGTATCTACATTTTTTCTTATTAAATCTTATTGAAATATGTATTTTCTTCAGCATCCAGTGAATATAACAATAATGTTTTTCTCCCTTGAACCTTAAATAACATGGCACAACATAGGCACATGAAAAACGCTTGTCCCATTGATATGACCTGGTATTAAACATGCTGGATCAAGAGCTGAAACATAAAATCTGCCGGCAGATAAAAAAAAAAAAAAAAACTTGGACCAATTATCTGAATAGTTTCAGTAATCCCTGGCCTTATCTTGTATCTAGGATAGCCTGCTTGCTTAAGCTCCACTGTATTAACCTCCATTACTTCTGCTGGAAGGCTATTCCATTCATCCACTACCCTTGTATTGCTTTGACTGTCAATTGTCAGTACGATCTGCTGATACCCAAAGAGGTAAAACTCATATAAAAGATCGATACTCTCTCCAGTTGATTGCCCATTATTATTGGATGATACAAAATGAATGTATCTTAACAGGAAGTACAAATTGTATTATTTATTTTTAAACTGTGATAGTGCAAGACTTCTTGCATATATCTGTATAAAAGAAATTGCCGTGAGTTCCTGTATTTCAGTCAACCACAGGCAGAAAGCACAGCATCTATAGTAGAACATTTATTGCTTTGATGTGTGGGTGATAATTTGTCATGCTCACTGCTTCTCACTTGCATCTCTTAATAAATACAGGCCACGCAGCCTGACTAGTAACATGTATTTTAAATGTTAATTTAATAATTGATTAGGTAGACCTATAGTGGATCCTCACTGTAAAATGTTGCGCACTCGTAAGTAGACTGCTAGCTCTAAAGAGTTTGCAATTATTCTGGCTGTAACCACATTTTCCATAACATTATACATTATGCTCTGACCAAGGCTTGGGTGTTGGTAATTGGCATTCACTTCTTTTGCTATGTGGAAACATGGCCCCTGTGCATCAAACAAAACATTTCTGTTGAGTTTTTATTCAAGAAATCAATAAATAAGATTGGCACAATGGGGGTTATGTATAGAAACAACTGCACTGCAAATTGTTGGGTGTTTTATAAAAAGCCACAATCAACGTTTTATATGTATAATGGCGCAGTGCTGGAGCGAGATTAGGTTCTCCGGCACTAATCGGGTGCTTTTAACCATCTGATTCTTTTTTTTTTGCATTAGCTGCGATGGCGCACTGACCAGCGTCACAACTTGGAAGGGCCGCAGGTGGCACAGGCTCCCGAAATATGTCAGGAATCTGCAATTTACATAGGTGCGCACACTGAAAGCACCACTATTTGGCACTATCGACTTGTCGTTATAAATAACCCCCATTGTTATTTGTGTTAGGTTATTTTTGGAGGGAAATGCTGAAAACTGGCTTGTGCTAACAACAAAAATATAGACTTTCAAAGGTATGGTGGTAAACACGTCTATAGAGAAAGCATTGGAACCAGTGCCCTGCTTTCTGCCTTTCACAGCACTCATTCTCTACCCAGGTAGAGTCAACTTCTGTTGGCTAAATGAGAAGAGAGAATGCAAGCTTTCAAGACCATTTAGGCGTTCTCTGAATTTTTAATGGCTATATGAATTAAAATGAGATTCTGTTTACAACATTCATGCTAAAGTACTATCTTATCTGGTGGTTCTGTGCAATATGTATAACAAATGTTCCTGTCATTACCATGGTCAAGTACCCAAAATGGTTCAGAGATGAACCCCGACCTTGCATTGCTCTTGTTCCCCAGGCCATACTAACAAGAGAAATCTCAATGTATTGTTTGAAATTCTGTTTGCAGTAGGCAGGAATGTCCCTTTATCACCTTTTACTAACCAAATGGGGTCATTAACTGATCCTTGTCTGACTCCCAGAACACCTTTTACTACAACAAAAGAACATTTCCTCAGGGATTTTAATCACAGATGTGCAAATCCCATCAGCCAGCTGACAGCAATAATTAGATTAATTGTGACATTGCATAATTCATGCAGTGAGAAAAAGATCACTATCAGAGCCAAGCTGGCACATGTTTTTCGGGTCATATGACCGTTAATCTTTTGCAATAGTAGGGCCTCTGCAAGCTACAACCTCTTGAGAAATTCATGAATCTGAGGATTTTAACATTTTTACAATAGTTGACACTTTTTTGTTGTTGTACTTTTTAACCAATAATGAAGTTTATCTACAATTATGGGTCAAAGTTCTAACAGTGGAGCTATGACCATGCAGACCAATGGGATTTTCTTGCTATTTTGTAATATTTTTACCCAGATTGACACTTTAATCACATTGTTAATTGAATTACTTTCACCCCAAAAGTGCCTAATTGCATGTTTTAAGTGACATTTAAATAAGGTACTCAGATATACACATATCACCACTTTCTACTGGAAAAAGTAAATGAATTAAAAATTTACACTCTCCATCATCATAACTCTAAATGCCAGGTGCTATCTTCTGCCAGATAATTGAACAGAGCTTTTTCTTAAGCTATTCACTGGCAGGCTGTTTATTTCATCTCTTTTGGCTGCACAGTTGTTTCGTGTCACCCAAGTGGCAAACTGCCTTTTAAAAACCAGACAAATAAAGGATGTGGTTCTTTTTCTAAAGTCCTCACCTACTTTAAATGCACCTTTTTTTAGACAAACCATTTCAGCCTTGGCTGTTATATACTGGGTGTGACTGGTACATTTTGTGCAATAGTAAAACATCTAGACTTTTTTGAGTGTGATTATTTGTGCAGCTGTTAGTGTATGTAGCTAAAACACTGTGCATGGGTTTCTGTATCTGTGTCCATATCATATTGGTGAATGCAAAATGGTTATGCCAGTTGGAAGTTTAAATGGACTTTGTCACCATTAATGGGATACCTAATAAGTTGTTTTTATTGTGACTATAGAGCATAAACAATGATTGAAAATGATCTATATGTTACGTTATGCAATATTGAAAGCATTTTCCAATTGAATATGCAAATGAACTGCTTTTCAGTGGGGAAAATGTAATTTGCACATCAATCCACAGGTGATGTCACAAACTCCACAGACCCATTTAAAACACGTTTCTCTTAATATAGGCATTTGCTTGTATAGGTTATTTTCAATCATTTTTTTATTCTCTACATTCACTGTAACAACAATGTATTTGAACAAAGACTGTGTAGACTAAAAATCCTTTACATTGTGTTATCAGAATTGCAAGAAATGCAAACATTGTTTTAAAACCCTAAACATGTGCCTGTGTCTCCTGCTCAGGACATCACCTTGTTGCTTTATATGCAAATTAACTATGTGTAATTTGCATATTCATCCACGAGGTGTTAATACAGTGTACAGAGAATATTTTGTTCTCTGCATTCACATTACATAAAAGGTTATGGTGACCGAGGACATAAAATCAGCCACACCAATCGACATTTAAGCAGACATAAACCCACTTGTGAAAAGTGGTTTGCCTTACTAACTGCATTAATTGGAGAGGTGAAAGGTTGTGACACAATGTGTACCACAGATTTATCAGCTTTCCTCCTTCTCAGAGCACATCCCAGAATGCTAACCATGCACACTCTAATCTTAAGCCATAGTTTCAGCTTTTATCCAAAATCCATTTCCATACATATTGGAATTGCAGGCTCCATTTATAATAAGTTTTCTTCTGTGCATGTGCTTGTAATTTGTCAGTATAGAGCAGTAAAGATTTAAATGTATTCTCTTTAAAATGCTGCTACGTTTTTTTTGTCTGTTTTTATTTTTTTGTACATGACCGGTGCGCCTTAAGAAAAAAATATACCCTAAAAACCCATGAATTATATTGTTTAGAATGTCATAGACCAATATCCAAATGTATAAGTCCTGTTGCTGTAGAAGACAACGTGGAAAGACGAGTGTTATGGTGTTTGTAACATCCCAGTACGAGTCATATTTTCTGCACTCATGTAATGTCTGAACGTAGCATCACTTCATAAGGATGGAAGTTGTCTGAGTTTGGGATATGGTGGAATTCCTCCAACAGTATTCGTGTTTTACATAGTGCTGCTGTGTGTGTCTGTGGCATCCCTGCCATTCTTATAATGGCTATCCCATATATGCTGGTGGATTGTGCAGTCTTGAAAAGTGCTACTACTACAGGAGAAGAAAAAAAAATATATATATATATAATATAGCATGTCAATTAGTTGTAGTTCCATTACATCCAGGAAGCTATGCATTTCCGGCTTTCTTACTTTCCATGATTCGTTCCTATCAGGCTATCCATATACTTGTAGTGCATTGGGAGCCCTCTTATGCTCTCTTACTGATGCTCATCTATTCAAACTAATTGTAAAAACTCAGTAGTATTATGTTCTGTGTGTGTTTCACTTCAGCAGTAAAATAAGCAGAATTGTTTCATTATTTTATCTGCTGACCTGGAGTTCCATATTTTAGGTGATTTTGTGGGCAGTAGTGTCATCTACATTTCCCACAAACACCTCTGTGCTGATTGCTTTATGGCAATCTTCCAAGCAGACTAAACAATCAACACTGATCACTATAAGGCCACAGAACTGTTTTTAAGACATTGTCAGGGCCAATGAAGATGGTAGCACATAAGCAGCCCACATCCATCTGCTAGTACAGGGAGTCAGGGACATTAAGAAATTTGATTTGATCCTGATGTCATCCCATTGTTCTTAACGACACATCCTTCTACAGCTTTAGTTACCCCTGGATGTCAAGCCAATTAATGTGTATACTCTAATAAATTTCTTAGCATACTGTATAGTGTACTTTACGTTGTATAATCCCTATACCATATGTAAGCGTATGTATACAATTAGGATGTGAAGTGTCTGATTAAAAAAAATGATAGATTTACATAATATATTGTGTTTCTACACGTTATGCGCCCCTTTTTACCATTTACATTAGAGGACAATTGTGTACTCTGGGATGTGTCATTCAATATAAGGCTGGTGTGTATATATATATTAGCCATATACTGAATGACACATCCCAGAGTACACAATTGTCCTCTAATGTAAGTGGTGAAAAGGGGCACACCACGTGTGTGTATGGATTTATATACCATATAATTCCCTGATGGCACTAGCAAAAATGGTTATGTAATGGTTTGAGGAACACAGCAATCAGTTCAAGGTGTTGATTTGAGTCTGACCCCAGATCTCAATCCAATCGAGCATCTCTGCTCTGGGATGTACTGGACAAACAAGTCTGAATCATGGAGGCCTCACCTTGCAGTTTACTTAAAGGATCTGCTGCTAACTCTTGGAACCAGATATCACAGCACACCTTTAGAGGTCTAGTGGAGTCCATGCCTTGATGGGTCAGGGCTGTATTGGCAGCAAAAGGGGACCCACACAATATTACACAGGTGATGATAAGTTATGGCTGATCAGTGTATATATACACTGTATTCAGTATAATCTCTATACTCCTGGTGAGCACACTTTCACTATAAGGGTATGAAGTTCCTGACAATCATATTGGTTACAGGTTATCATATATTGTAATTCCAGATCATGGCTAATCCTTGCAAACCATTAACAGTGGAGATTAGTTAGGAATGGCTCCTTCAAGTCATAGCCAAATAAGGATAGTTAGCAGGTATTTTTGAGGCTTTCTAACTATTTTACCCGTATTTTCACACGTCACGTAAATTTTAAGGTGGGGGTGAATGAGAAATGTAGTCCAAAACCAGATGTAGAGCTAAATGTTTACAATCTTGATGTAACGCAGCGAGAAAACCATATAGATGTGTGCTCCACCCTCCCTGGCTCTCTGCATGTTTTTCAGGTTCCCATTAACTGATGAAAGCAAGAACAGCTTCACAACTGGCCCATCTTGTAGTTTCCTCCCGATATATAGTTAACTCTCTTCAACTGACATACACAAAGCAGTGCCAGGCAATCTGTATTCTGCAGTCAGCTGCTGAATTGAGTTTTAATTAGAACATTTTATACATTCTTTTTTTGTGTCCCTGATTAGAATGTCTGTCTGGTCATCCTAGATGGAAACTCCAGTTACTCCCAAATCCTATAAATGGGGTTAACCCCTTAAGGACAGAGCCTTTGAAACATTTTTGTCCTTTCTGGACAATGGCTATTTTAACATTTCTGTGCTGTTTGTGTTTAGCAGTAATTTTCTTCTTCGTCATTTGCTGTACCCACACATATTATATATTGTTTTTATCGGGACAAAAAGGGCTTTCTATGGATGCCATATTTTTGATCATATCTTATCATATTATTAAAAAAAAATAATAAAATATGGTAAAAAAAAAAAAAATACACAAATTTCTTTGTTTTTATTTGAAACAACTTCTCCTCATCGACAATAGCGAACGAAAAAACATGCTAAATAGATTCTACTATTTCTCCTGAGTACAGGGATACCACCCATGCATAGGTTTGTTGGGTTGTTTGGGGGCTAAAATGCCAAATTTGTGAGGTGCAGTTTTTTGTTTTCCAACTTGAAATTTTTACATGCAGACAGCCTGCACCCATGTCCCATTTGGGACATATTTGAAACCAGCCAGTGTATTTTACCCCATCAACCCATATATTTTTTAAAAGTAGACACCCTAGGCTATCTCAAATGGTGGTATTTTAACACTTTCCATGCACTATTTCTACCACCAGCCTTTGTCAAAGTTTGTGGTAGTAATTTTTTTGTGTTTTTTTTTCACAAACCTTGTACTTCAGACATAAATTTACAGATTTTGGTATGTGTCACTGCCAAATAACACCCCAATAAGTGTTCAGAAACATCTCTTGAGTACAGGGATACCCCCCATGCATAGGTTTGTTGGATTGTTTGGGGGGTAAAAGGCCAAATTTGGGAGGTGAAGTTTTTGGTTTTCCAATTTGAAATTTTGACATGCAGACAGCCTGCACCCATGTCCCATTTGGGACATATTTGAAACCAGCCAGTGTATTTTACCCCATCAACCCATATATTTTTTAAAAGTAGACACCCTAGGCTATCTCAAATGGTGGTATTTTAACACTTTCCATGCACTATTTCTACCACCAGCCTTTGTCAAAGTTTGTGGTAGTAATTTTTTTGTGTTTTTTTTTCACAAACCTTGTACTTCAGACATAAATTTACAGATTTTGGTATGTGTCACTGCCAAATAACACCCCAATAAGTGTTCAGAAACATCTCTTGAGTACAGGGATACCCCCCATGCATAGGTTTGTTGGATTGTTTGGGGGGTAAAAGGCCAAATTTGGGAGGTGAAGTTTTTGGTTTTCCAATTTGAAATTTTGACATGCAGACAGCCTGCACCCATGTCCCATTTGGGACATATTTGAAACCAGCCAGTGTATTTTACCACATCAACCCATATATTTTTTTAAAGTAGACACCCTAGGCTATCTCAAATGGTGGTATTTTTACACTTTCCATGCACTAATTCTACCACCAGCCTTTGTCAAAGTTTGTGGTAGTCATTTTTTTGTGTTTTTTTTTCACAAACCTTGTACTTCAGACATGAATTTACAGATTTTGGTATGTGTCACTGCCAAATAACACCCCAATAAGTGTTCAGCAACATCTCTTGAGTACAGGGATACCACCCATGCATAGGTTTGTTGGGTTGTTTGGGGGCTAAAAGGGCCACATTGTGAAGGTGCGCATTTTCAACTTGGAATATTGACGTGTAGCCAGCCTGAGCCCATCTTTCATTTGGGACTTTTTTTTAAAGTAGGACAGTGTATTTTACCCCAAAAAGTATATATTTTGTAAAAGTAGACACCCTAGGCTATTTTAAATGGTGTTATTTTAACACTTTCCATGCACCAATTCTACCACCAGCCTTTGTCAAAGTTTGTGGTAGTCATTTTATTGTGTATTTTTTCCCACATACATTGTACTTTAGACACAAATTCACATATTTCGGTATGTGTCACTGACAAACAATACCACAATATATGTTCAGCAACATCTCCCGAGCACAGGGATACCACCCATGCATAGCTTTGTCAGCTTTGTTGGGTGTTGAAAGGCTACATTTGAGAGGTGCGCTTTTTGATTTTCAAACTTGGAATTTGAACATGTAGAGCAAGGAAGGGGTTAATAGCTCTTATAAGAGCCTTTGTAGTACTGTACAAAAAAATTAACCCCTAAAAATGCACAGACAAGAAAAAAATTTCTGCTGTGCAGTGATCAGTGGCAGGGAAGGGGTTAATACACTACACTATACAAAGGGTATGGCTTTTATAAAAGCCCTTGGGACTCACAATTTTTTTAACATTTTATTTAATTTATTACAATTAAAAAATTATGTTATACAGATCTGTCTCTTTCCCTCACTAAAACTCAAGTGAGGAGAGGGAGGCAGATCCATATGGGTCAGAACAATATTTACCAATATTGATCGAACCAGACGAATGGTGATGCTCATCTGAGAAATCACCAAACCACCTTTGCCACTGATCGGCTGTTACTGATCGCTATACACGTGTTCAGACAGCTTCAAAAGGAATACAGGTAATCCCCTAGTGGGTATAATTAACCCCTAGCGAGTCTGACAAAAAAAATGCTGATAGCAAAAAAAAAATCCTTCTGCGACTAGATTGCTCCATATGCGCTGCTTAGGCAGTGACCATATGCACTGCTTAGGCAGTGACCATATGTGCTGCTTAGGAAGTGATATACGGCAAGGAAGGGGTTAATAGCTCTTATTTAAAAAAAAAATTACGTTAAACGTAGTCCCCTAGCGGGTATAATTAACACGTGACGGGTGTAATAAAAAAGTTTTAAAAAAATTAAAAATGCTTCTGCAGCAAGATTGCTGCATTTGCGTCAGATCTCTGCTTAGGCAGTGATCTACAGCAAGAAAGGGGTTAATCTCTCTTAAAAGAGCTTTTTTTTATACTGTAATGAATTACAGTAAAAAAAATTAACCCCTAAAAAATGCACAGACAGCAAAAAATGTGCTGCTGTGTATGATCACTGCGTACACAGCGATCAATGGCAGGGAAGGGGTTAAATGGCTTTTATAAAAGCCCTTGGTGTTTAAAATTTTATTAAATATTTGTTTTATTATTTTATTTTATTTTTTTACTTTATCTGATCTGTCTCTCTCCCTTACTATAACTAGTAAGGTGAGGGAGGCAGATCAATACTTGTCAAAGGCAATATTTGCTAATATTGCCTTTGACAGTATGATAAGTGCTCATCAGAGCACTTATCATACATGCCTGCACACAGATCACATAGATCTGTTGTGCCGGCATCGATTGGCTCCCCCTAGAGCATCGGAAGTGAAATACTTTCACTTCCGATGCTCTTGCCATTAGAAGGGAAGCGCTGCCTGTATAGGCAGCGTTCCCTTCTACTGAGCCGATGGGGTCGCTCAGGAGAGCGACCACCATCGGCTCTGGGGAGCAGAACGGTGTTGTTAAGTGCCTCGCTGGCGAGGCACTTTAACAACACCGGAGATGCTTAGAAAGCGAACGATCGTTCGCTTTCTAAGCACATGTGTTGCGCGGGCGCAGCCATTTTTAAATGGCTGCTACGATCACTCCGTGGAGTGATCGTAGCGCGCCCCTGCACTTTTGGGGGGTGTTGCACAATGCCTCTACCTAGAGGCATTGTAGCAACACCGTTAGAGTAAAGAAAGCGACCGCTGGTCGCTTTCTTTACTCAGTTTAGTGCATGACGTGCCAGGCACGTCAGCTGTCGGCAAGTCCTCGATTTGCCGTGACGTGCCTGGCACGTCATCTGTCGTTAAGGGGTTAAATTCTATTGACTATTTACTTAACTGCTTATCTTAAAGTGACCAAGGAGGTGTCAGTCCCTTTATAATATGATCTTGTGGCACATCATGCAAGCCAGCCAGATGGTGCGTATCAAGATAACCAATTGACCAGACTAGGTCAGTAAGGTTATGTTAATGGAAACTACTCATAGTGCAAGCTGTCTCAGTCTAATCCCCTTAAATGTTATCAGTGCCTTTTTGACTCCAGAGTTACATTAAAGAGATATTATCCCTAATAATGTTCTCTGTTCAGCTGAAATTCCATCATTAAATATTATTCAAATTATCAATCTATATGGACATCAGTTTCCAAAACAGAAAGATTATAGTTGCTGTTTTCTTTAAAGATTTCATTGTTTTACGTCTGTTATCTCCTTCATTGTGTTAATAAAACATATTCAAATCTTTATGCCTCGCTGTAAACAATGGAAAGCTTGTCCCTATAGATTTTGTATATCCAAAATCACCAGATTACTAACTTCTAGAACAAAGTTTCTGAGCTTTCTTATAAAGTTAGATGTGACTGCTTTCATTGTAGAAGAGATGAAACAGGTCATGGTTGGCTTAAAAGCATACAGATAAGTATGTAATATAAATAAAGGATGCTAATGCTATATATTGTTCTATAACTTTTAAAGGGACACTACCACTTACATGTAACTAGACTGCCTGTGCATTTATAACAAACACATATATAAGACATATGCCACTGTTTTTTTTCTCTGTTTGAATTAATTGCATATAAAGGTAAAAATAAAATTAGATGTCTGTCTCCAGCATCCATTTTGAGAATTTTACCCATGGTGCAACAGTCTCCAAAATCTTCCAGCAAGTCTCACTTTACAAATGTGGCCACAGCCTGCATGATGATGTCATAAGATATACCCCTGCTCTCTTACTGGATCCTGTGTATCACTAGTGGGCAGGACTAGGTGGCTGTGTACAACCTTTTTTACCTGCCTTCCAACACAAAGAGAGGAGATTGACATGATCAAACAGGATCATAACTCCTTGTGATGTCATAGTTATACTACCCTCCCATTCAATGGTCTATGGTCAGAATTCTGACTTATAGACTGCATTCTGTGTCCCCAGCCCCAAAGTGAGATACTAGCGCTGTAAAGTTATTGCGGGGTTGCACCAAAAACACTATATTTCACAAAATGGCGGTGCCCAGTCACACTTGTTTAATAAAATATTTCATAAAATAAACTCGCATAACAAAAACAAAAGACATTACCTGAAATCAACAATAAAAAATAAAAACCCTTTTTATTTCTTGGTGGAAGGGTCCCTTTAAAATACTATATATCAGGATATTCTGTATCTGTGATCTTTTGTGAAAAGGTGAAAGTAAATGATTTAAACTTGATTGTGATAACCAAGGATTAATGTTTCATGATTGAAAGCTGGAATCTTCCAACCTGTATTGATAGCAGCTCTCCAAAGAAGTGTACAAATGACCCTTTTGTCACACCACCACAGATGTTTCATTGTAAAAGTTTGAGGATGTTGTTTTTCCTATTCAGAGTGCTGGTATCTCTGCATATTGGTCTCCCTTATTGGCTTTCTGGACAAGATGCCCATGTTGAATCTCAGCCAGAACAGCGACTCACTTATTTATCTCTAGGTGACAAGATAAAAGCATAAGACAGAAGAGGTGAACGTGGGGGATCTGTGGGATCCAGTTACAAAGCTTTACAGGATAAGAAACACAAATATTTTGTTTCCTGTAAGTCCTCTGTTAGCCACCTTACTGATGGACCAGCTAGAAACTGGGAAACACTTTTCCATTATGTAGGATGGCATTTTCTTGAAAAAAAAATAATCTTTTTTTGCTCATTCAGAGTAAGACTAGACGCAATGCATAGTAGGATTGAAGGCACCATGTTTTTACCTCTGTATCACTGAAAAAAGAATTGGCTGTTCGTTAAGTATGCTTATTTGCTGCACAATGTAGCAGTTATATAAGAAGGACCGTACTTTGCAATTTTCTGAAGACTGCATACTTTGAGTTGCCAGTACAGCACTGGAATCCTCCATCTTTGACACTTGTCTCTTTTATCTCCTTGGCAACTGATGTTCCCAGTTTAAACTCTCTCTAAATAGTCCTTTATGAGAATAGACTGTATCTATTATTGTCTCTTTAAACAAAATAGTTCATAAAATTAATGTCTCTTCTACCTATTTTGTGAGATTAATTACTGCATGTTAAATTGCTTAGATGATTATGTTGTTGCAGATGATTATTTCTTATTTCAAATGTAGAGCTTTTAGGTGAACCTGTCCCTACAACTAAGTTTGTTATTT
The DNA here is from genome assembly GCA_036172795.1 of Pelodytes ibericus. NCBI lineage: Eukaryota > Metazoa > Chordata > Amphibia > Anura > Pelodytidae > Pelodytes > Pelodytes ibericus. The sequence goes on from CM069862.1 coordinate 147,742,089, forward strand.
TACAGATCATGACTCAATGAGTGAGAGTGGTTGGTTGACCATCTTATTCGTTCAATGTATTATCAAAGTGATGCCGATGTTTAAATGATCATTTACATCAAGTAGTAAAGGTTTGAATGGCTGTTGTAGCAGAATAAAAGAGTTGAATCCTGGGGTTGTAAGTGGCAAATGAAGTTCAATATAGACAAAGGTAAAGTTATGTATTATGGGAAAATTAATAACAATACAACATATACTTTAACTCCTTCATGACGCATGGTATTTGCGTCCCAAATGATGCAAGTACCAAAATGCAGTTTTTGTCTTCTTGGCCCGATCACATGGTGGTAGGCGTGGTAGCCAGGGACACAGTGGAAGAGACCGAAAAAGGGTCTGAATAGTCGCAATATCTGCATGCAAGCCTCACTTCACCAAGTACAGTTGCAGGTCGCTGATCGAGTGGTGTAAAGCACACCACCACTAGCTGTGGTAACGTGCTGTGATAACATGTTTTGTGGAATCTTCCCTGTTTGGCAGTCTGATAGGCAAGTCTGGGTTTGGCTTATGCCAGGAGATTGTTGCCTGCATGACTGCATTGTGTAAAGTTTGGTAGAGGATGGATAATGGTCTAGGCCCCTTACTTCCAGTGAAGGGAAATCTTAAAGGGACACTACGTGTTTTTTTTCTTCACTTGTGCTTCTAATATAGAAGCAAAAATGAAATGTCCATTGTCCCTAGTATGAGGATAAACTGGCGTGTACTTTTGATAGTACATGCCAGTTTATCCTCTGACAGACAGCGGCCATGCTTCCATATGAAGCAGGCAGCCATCTAGTCGGCGATTGGCTCTCTCTGCTAGCACAGAAACCCGATATAAAAAAGATGAAACCCGATAAAAAGATTTTCGAGTAAAATTTTTAGCTTCACTTTTTTTCTCCAGCTTTCATGTGCTGGCAGATTTCTGCAAATCTATAAGAATAATCTTCACAGCATAAACTTTTGGACAGCACTACCTGCCAAAACACATCGCCTAAGATGTGCCTGCCAATACTTAATGTATTTTGTTTTTACACCAATTAATGAGTGTTAATGTTTATTTGGGTTAACATTACATAAAAGGTCTAATAGAACTTGGTGTAAATTTCCTTGAATGTGTTACACTTTCATAATCATATCCATATGTATCGGAATGTATACTGTATCGGAATATAACTGACAGTGAATAAAACAGAACATGCATTATGTAATCATAATGAAAACTTAAATATCTTTCCACAGAACAGTATCAGACACTCCCCTCAGCACACACATTGCAGGGGACCCAGCAATATTAGCTACATAACTAGACTGATGTCCTCTCATGCAAAAGGAGCTGCAGGTTTATGCTCTTATGGCCTGCTCTCGACTGGCAATCCCATTGTAGGCAGGGGTAATGAGACCAGAATGTGTCCTTATGACTGCACTCCAGCCCAGCATGGGGTAATTTCTGGAGAGACAAAGATCTACAGATCCTTCAACACAACTGATCATCATAGCTTCACTATGGAACTTTTTCAAAGCGGGCACGATTTTCTGTTCTTGCCTTGGGAACAGAAAGAGCTGGCAATGGCTCTGCGTTTCCTTACACAAAATATTGGGCTAGGTTAGCACTTTAAAAATATTTATAGATTTTAGAAGCCAAACAGACCAATTCATGAACCAGCCTAGTTATCTTTAGGAGTCAAGGAGATCTTACATCTATGGAGTTGCATGGAAATTGACCATATGATGTAGGAGTAGGATTTGTTAAGTGCAGTGCTAGCCAAGTAAGATGCTGCTGCAAACAAATGGTTTTATATTTGTAAAAGGATTCCCCTCACTCTTGTGTTGACATCACAATAACAAATATCACCTTTTGTGAACTCTCTGTGGTTATCAGCTCCATTAACCAACTCTTTCTGCAAGTACTAATTGTATTTTAATTGGGATTGATCTTCTGACACTAAAATGACTTGTCTCACAGGAATGTATTGTATTTATCATGCAAACTTCCTACCAGTTAAGGTTTGTTTCATTGGTGATCATGGTAAATTGGCTTTCTTTTAAAGTTATTTAGGTATGCATCTTAAGAAAGATGTGAATTCAGGCATTCTGTACAAACAATGCCTATAAACCAATCTTTCTATAGAAAGTAAGAAATTACTATACTAATCAGATAAGACAAGGTAAGCTAAATGTAACATCACTTAATCCCAGCTTATTTACACTAATAAATATATCTCAGCATATATTATCCTTACCCTTTTTGTTTTTAGAAATACTCTGTTGTAGTTCTATGTCTCCGTGGTGCTACAGATAAACCATGCAACTAGAGTTTTCACCTTTTTCTACAAAAAAATACCAGCCTTGCTGGTGCCTCCATAGACTTAACATTAGCACTAAGCCATTTTTTTACCGGCCTGTCTGTAAGATACCGGCTGTATAACTTTTTCATGTAAACATTTTTTAGCAATCTGAATAGCACATGGAATTGTATGCTTTTAAATGTGATGTCATGCTATTTGTTTGAATGACAGGTGCACTTTAAGGTAAAGCATTACCATCTATTTACTGTTTAAAGCCTGGCTTCAAGATGGCAAAATATGATCAGACTGCTGGGAACTTGGTTGAGGCAGCTTCATGATTCTTTTCTAACCAGACCTTATCTGTGAGGAAACTTTATCCTATGTTACTGCTTTTCAAAGGATCCACTGACAATTGAGAACTGTACATTTGGAAAGAAATACTGCAGTGTTAGCTAGGGAATTAAGTGTCCTGTGCTACTCGGTTAAGACATTTAAATATGGGTAAATGACAGCTAATGTCTAGCTCCCAAACTGGTGTGTTAAAAAAGGCAGAAATAAAGGATTTATTGAAAATCCCTACATTTAGGAATACTATTCCAATTTGAAATACTAATTATAAAGGTGCATTCACAATGGAACCTTTGACACGTTTCTTAAAAACTAGAAGGTGACTTTTATTTGCAATGTGGGTGTCAATGTATACTGGCACAGTATACAGAAACAGCTTGATATAATGAGACTTGTCTGTAATTGGAAAAGGATATTAAGCCTCATTTCACAAACAACGCAAAATAAAAGATTTGCAGCTGTCTGCGAATATATGTAAGAGGGAAGATTTTTATTTAATTAATACTAGGTAGTCAAGTTCAGAACAGATTGATTCCTGTGCCTTATTTTGGGTCACTCGCTTAAAGGGACACTAAAAGTTTTTTTTTTTTTCACTTGTGCTTCTAATATAGAAGCACAAGTGAAATGTCCATTGTCCCTAGAATAAGGATGAACTGGCGTGTACTTTTGATAGTACACAACAGTTTATCCTCTGACTGACAGCTGCCATGCTTCCATAGGAATCAGGCAGCCATCTGGTCGGCGACTGGCTCACTCTGCTAGCGCCATAGGTTCCCCTGTCGATCCCATGCAAAAACGAGGGTCTCTCTCTGCACTAGCTGTGAGAGAGACCCTCGCATTTGGCTGTCAGTGCGACAACCGGGAACTGCTGTGTCTCGCATGTGAGACACAGCAGATAGTAAACCAGCGCGTATCTATACACGTCAGGTTTACTTTCACAGACCAGGGCATGTATTGGGAAGCAAGGGTCAAGGAAGTTGGAATGTCCCTTTAAACTGATTTACTGCATGTTAACAATGCAGTTAACATACGTTTCTATCGTGGGGATCTGTTCTAGACACATTACACATTCTACAGTCCAAAGAACGAGGGAGAACAGGCTAGCCTGATGTGATTTCTTGTTAAACGTTTTGGACTTTCCTAGAGTGTTACTTTTCTAAGGGGCTGGAACTAACTGGTTTTTGACCATGGACTTTATACTAATGCCATGGGAAAAAACTTTAGCATTGGGGCAACGGAGATGCAAAAATGACTGTAAGGACCGGGGATTTGGATTCCAAAGAAGGTGTTATCCCATCTAAAGTGATATGAACAGTGATGGAGTAGTCCTTACAGCAACTCGCAGGATGTTGGTAGACTACAAGTGCCAGGCACAAAAACATTAAAATGAAAGTGATATCCATATATTATAGGACTTGATATCCATAATTATATATTTATTATTATCCAAGTTTGGCACCTTTTGTCTATCTATTAACAGTGTGATTGAGATGTAGTGGTGTAATATTGATTTACTTCTATATATAACTATTAAAGATAAAGGGGTAACGTTTGAAATTCCTCTCTCAATTCCCTGCAAGTCTGTCTTTATTGAGTAGACCCTTAAACCTTTTCATGTCTCAGTGCCACTCTGTTCTGTTTTTTTTTTTTTACCAGAATCAACTTCTTTGGAGTTGGCATCTAACATTCTGAGAGCCACAGTTGCCCAATATGATTAAAACATTGCAAATTGCAAAAATCAGTAAAACAGCAAATTCTGTGTAATTACAGTGAGGGAAAAAAAGTATTTGATCCCCTGCTGATTTTGAACATTTGATCAAAACGTTATTTAACTCATTGCCATGCATTTTTCTGGATTTTATTTTGTTATTCTGTCTCTCACTGTTAAAATACACCTACCATTAAAATTATAGATTGATCATTTCTTTGTCAGTGGAAAAGGTTCGAAATCAGCAGGGGATCAAATACATTTTTTCCCTCACTTTATCAGTTATTCTAGCAGCAGTAGTAAAATGTGCACAAATGGTGAGTTCTGCAGTCCCTCCCCAGTTTTAAACAAAAGCAAAAAATATACCGGAGAATGAAGAGACTGGGTGCAACACCAAAAGGAAACCACACCCTACAAGGTATTAAACAACAGTATTTACAAAGATAACCAGAAAATCAGATTTTACTAAACTGAAACCATTAGCCACCTAATGTTAACCATACAAATTCTGGATGGAAAGAAAATATAATAAATAGAACCACGTTGCAGTCGTGCTCAATAGCCTTTTAAACTTGTGGCTGCATAAGAGTGGTTATTTGGGGGCAGGACACCCCAGATCATGCCCCAGCACCCACATTGCACACCAGGGACATGCCCCAGCATCCACATTGCAATCCAGGGACAGCATCCACATTGCACGCCAGGGACATGCCCCAGCATCCACATTGCAATCAAGGGACATCCTCCAGCATCCACATTGCACGCCAGGGACATGCCCCAGCATCCACATTGCACGCCAGGGACATGCCCCAGCATCCACATTGCACACCAGGGACATGCCCCAGCATCCACATTGCACGCCAGGGACATGCCCCAGCATCCACAATGCACGCCAGGGACATGCCCCAGCATCCACAATGCACGCCAGGGACATGCCCCAGCATCCACATTGCACGCCAGGGACATGCCCCAGCATCCACAATGCACGCCAGGGACATGCCCCAGCATCCACAATGCACGCCAGGGACATGCCCCAGCATCCACAATGCACGCCAGGGACATGCCCCAGCATCCACATTGCACGCCAGGGACATGCCCCAGCATCCACATTGCACACCAGGGACATGCCCCAGCATCCACAATGCACGCCAGGGACATGCCCCAGCATCCACAATGCACGCCATGGACATGCCCCAGCATCCACAATGCACGCCAGGGACATGCCCCAGCATCCACATTGCACGCCAGGGACATGCACCAGCATCCACATTGCACACCAGGGACATGCACCAGCATCCACATTGGACACCAGGGACATGCTCCAGCACACAAGGAAATCCCCCTGCACCCAGGTTGCAGACACAGGACATGCCCCAGCACCCAGTGCTTACACCAGCACTTAGATTGCACTCATAGGACTTGCCCTAGCATTGAGATTGCACTAACAGTACTTGCCCCATCACCCAGGACTTACCCCAGTACTGATATTGCGCTCATAGGACTTGCCCTAGCACCCAACCCAGCACTTGGATTGCGCTCACAGGACTTGCCCCAGCACCTAGATTGCGCTCACAGGACTTGCCCCAGCACCCATCCCAGCATTTAAATTGTACTCACAGGATTTGTCCCAACATCCAGGATGCCCCACAGAAGCACTGCAACAGAAGCTGCACCACCCTTTGACATACTCCTGCAAGCACCGTGCAGGAAGGAAAAGGTGCCGGATATGACATATCGGGCAGTGGCAAGGACATCATATTGGCCGCGAGAGTGCTGACACACTCTTGTGGCAGAAATGTCAAAGCGGTGGGATACAGTGTTTCTGTTAATCCATATGGCTCCTATATAACTAGTGGACAATTAATCAAATGTTTCATTGGTTTAAACTTCTGCTGGCACTATCCAAAAAAAGGCTATTGACAGTTTCAAAGTATTTATTTAAATCCTTTTTTTTAGAGTAAAATCTATCATTTGAAAACCTAACCAGAGGCAGCTGGAGGTAATAAAATTTATACGAATGCAGTATTGGCAAAGTAAGGATAAAATTCATAACTCTTTCAGTGAATTGGATCCCGTGAAACTGGATGCAATAAAATTTCCTCTCGGTGTCTAGATAACTCTGTATAACAACAGCCATTCTGCCTGGCTTCCACTCTGCATATTTCGATACTATGGCAATGTTATTATGTTAAAAAAAAAAAAAATGTACGAAAACAGATTGAGGCTCTTTCTCAAGAGCAATTCTGGGACAAATTTCCAACAGTGGGCAATCACTATGAAAATCGATGAAATGTCCCTACTTCACTTTTATAATTGCTTCAATACTGCTCTCTCTAAAAGAGTGACTTTGAAAGGGGTAATTGCCCTACCTCTACCCCAGGCTGCTCTGTAACCTGACTGCATGGGCTGGAGTGGCACAATTCTTCACTTCTAAATGCCCCAGTGTGCTAAACTTTCTATCCAATGATCTTGTTTGTCTATAAATCGCTATACTTTATCTGTCAGTATATCTATCTTGTCTGTCTCTGAGGCGGTGGGAAAGAGAGGTCAATGTCTGTCCACTGCTCAGGCACACAGAAATCCTTTCAACCGGCCTATTGCACTCCCTGCTTGTCTGCAGAAGTCAGAGCGTCAGGGTCATGTGACCTCAGTCACTCAGAATCCAGAGACGCACAGGGAATGCAAGAGGCAGTCTGAGAGGATGTCTGTGTGTCTGGACAGTGCACTACCAACCACTAGACAACAGGGAAGTCCTGGGTAAGTCCTTTCAGTCTGGCTGCTGGGGCACGTCCTGTGGGCCCAGTCTGGTTGCCAAGGCACATCTTACCACCACTTTTGGGAAGCACCGCAGGGGTGGCCCTCAAAGGGCAACTGAACACTTATGGCCTGGATAAAACTGCACTGTGAGCCACTAAATCGTTTTTGCCCCTGTGACAAAAATTACCAACCCTCCCCTGGTTTCTTATAAATTACCCATCCATTTTACCCTACTCCTGAGTAAAAATTGCTTCCTCAGTCATGAAGTTGTTTTGTAGTGTTGTTAGACGGTAGAAGTTTCTGTTTTATCCATTTTTTTTTTTTTTGTGGAAAAAAAAAATCTGTGTTTAAAAATAACTTGTGTAGACTCTTGGATAGAATGTATACACTTTTTATGTTGTCTGCAAGAGAGGAAGAGACTGGGAGGATGTTGTATAGGAAGGATTTGGTAAGACGGGTAGCCTTTTAATTCTTTAGTATGCATTTCCTTTTGGCTGACTGTTTAAATGTTATGTCACATGGGTGTGGTAGTCTGGCAAAATGAAAGATCCACTCAAACTTTATTTTTTATTTTTGTATTTGCAGGAATGTCCTGCATTTGTATGTACCATGATGCATAGTTTATACATAACAGAGCATGTACAATAGTTATACTCCACTCCCAGGCTTATTGATAAAATCCTCAGCGTACTTCTGTGAGCTCAGAATAGTGGTTGTCCAGAGCTTTGCACTTGAAAATAACACTGGGCATTCCCATTCATCCCTATAGGAGCACTCTGATTTGCTTACAAGAGATGATGAGGGCATTCATTTGTAAAGAAGATAATGAGGGAGTATCAGTCCCTTAGACTGGAGTGTGAAGTGTATAAATAGAGAAACGGTGCAACATTGGGCCATAGTATGTCAGGAAGTGAGCTTGCTTAACATTTACCCACCAGCAGATAACCTAAATAGAGGACTCTATATGTAAGTGCTCATCTGCTTATGAAGGAGAGGTCTGCACTCTGCACTGCTGGCATCAAAAATAATTGATAATCATGTGGCATAAGAACTTCCCGGAACTAAAGTGAGAGGAGCTTTAATGTATAGAGCTCTTTATCTGCAGAATTCAGCCACGATCCTGTACAGAAAAACATGGAGATTTGTTCAAAACACTTACTACATTGGTGCATTGTGTAGCACTGCATCCCACGGCCCTATGTTTAATTATTAAAGAGGGAGTCACAAGGCCACTTAAAGTGTAATTGTGAACCATTCAAAAAATATTCATAAAGCAAAGACTAGGGGGCTTCCATCTCCGTCGTCACAGATGGCACACACCAGTCAGCCATCTCTGTGACATGGCAGCCTGCAAGTCAGTGTTCAGACAGACATTGATTTCAAGATCACTAGGAGGCCTTAGTCCCTCTTTAATTTAATATATATATATATATATATATATAAAATTACTTTTTGAGAGCTTCCTTTTTTCTTATATTCTTTTTTTCTTCAATGTGCTAAACTTTCTTTTTTTACATTTCAACTTCTGGTCGTACATTTTGTCATGATTGACAAAATGAGTTGGTATGCTCCAATTTATACTGTTTAATCTATTTAATCTGCAAATCACATAATTAATTTAGTTACATTTTGAAGCCCTGATTTGTGATGAGGAAAAGAACCTTACGAAAGAGTGTTGTTCTTTTTTTCTTTGCTGAAACACCAAGTTGTATTTCCTCTTTCTTTTAAAAAAGGGGCAAGATGTGCTTACTCACAGAGAACTTCTGGTTTTTGTCTGTGGCTAATAATAGGTTTAATTCTCCTTTTGCATTGACTGTGACAGCTGTTAAATTCATTTTTTTTATTATTATTATTAGCAAAATCTCCTTACTTTGGATTTAATGAATCTCTCAGCATTTAAATAACCTTGCAATTTCAAATACTCTTGCGCTACCTATTTTCCATCTATCCATGACCTCTTAATATTTGAATAATAATAACCAAGTATTTGTATTTCCTGTGGTGGGAACAAGTGCATACCTCCCAAATGTCCAGTTCTGCGCAGGTAAGTCCTGATTTGGGAGCCATGTGCCGCTGTCCCGCCACGCTCTACATCTGTCCCACTTTTTCAGGACAGAGGTAGAGCTCAGTGGGACAGCGGGACTCAGAAGTACAATATGTAACTTTAGTCTCCAAATTATCCAGATTTTGATCCAACCGAGCATCTGTGGGATGTGCTGGACAAACAAGTTCGATCCATGGAGGCCCCACCTCGTACTGTTATGGCATCAAAAGGGAACCTACACAATATTCGACAGGTGGTCATAATGTTATGGCTGATTGGTGTTTTTATATATAAATAAATATAGAGATACATTTATATATGTGTGTGTGTGTGTGTGTGTGTGTGTGTGTGTGTGTGTGTATATATATATATATATATATATATATATATATATATATATTTAATATATGTTTGTGTTTATCTACATACTATATTATAGATAAAAATGCATGGTCTTAAATGTCTTAGAGACTCCTGATACAACCTATAGACTCCATATGCTCTAGCAATTAACATTTGTTAATAGAATGCTTTAAAGCACACCTGCCATACAAAAATGCTATTTGTTTTGATCAAAAGCCATTAACATGTAAAGATGTAGGGCCGCACCTATTTGCCCTTGACATAAAGGTGTAAATTACCTCTGTGCTGGGGGATAAATATGCTTATGAATTGGATTCTGGAAGTCAGCACATTATATCTTTCCTTTTTATTACCTGTAAATGTATGAATCTCAAAAAGATTTTTTTATTTTTTATTTTATTTATTTTAATGAATACCAACTGTATCTGTCACAAGGTGCCCATTTTGTCTTATCTGTCTCAGGACATCTATGGAAAACAGAGAATTTCAATGTGTGTTTTGTGGTAAAACACTGTAGAAAAAATAAACCAGAGTAACTTTAATGCTCTTGCTAAATGTCCTGTATGACATTTTCCTCCCAAATGCCAATTTATCAGTGTATTTTACTCTGTCTATGGTTTATGCATGTGTGAGAAAAATCCTAGACATTACTTTATATTATTGTATGTGATATCTAATCCTAATTTTCTTATTCACATAAAGTCTAGTAAACCCTGTTGACTGGATAGTGTGTGAAGAAATCTTTTGGCGTGCTGCTTTAAATAGACACTGTAAATAGACTATTCTTAGGTTAGATCATGAATCTCTTTGAAAGGTTATGATGATGGATTTGGGTGAGTCTTGCTCTGTTTCATTAGGTGACAATTTACACATTATCAATGCTTTGCAAGTTTTCAGTTTAACAATGTTTGCCCTCCTCATTGTTTCACTATATTGTATGCATCGATCTGCACCAAAGATGTGAAGTCAGCATGCTGATCATTGTGGGATGCAAATCTCAAATGTTTTTTGGGGTCATTTTTGAGTCGGCTCTCTCCTCCCCATGTCATCACTTAAGGAAAACTTGACCATTACTTGGCAAAGAGGCCGCCAAAATCCTAGTGCATTTGCTTCTGATCTCTCGTCTTGACTACTGTAATACACTCCTGATTGGCCTAGCTCTGGTTCATCTTTATCCGCTGTGACCTATTCAAAATGCAGCTGCCAGACGGTTCTTTCTTGCTCTGCACCACTGGCTTCCTCTGTGCTCTAGGGAAAATTTTCAAAATAGGATAAATCCACCTAGCTCACACTGTCCCCAAATACTGTTAAGTAAGGAAGCTTACTATTCATTCAACTTCAAACTGCATTAATTAACCTCTGCTCAAACCTACCTAGCTACAACTGTCCCAATACTTCATCAAAAACTAATATAGTAACAATATCCTGTAAATGTATAAACAAGTAGTATTATGAAATTAATTTAATTACAAGGGCATCATTGACGGCAGATAGAGGAGGATTTTATCATCAAAAAGAAAAAAAAGATAGAGATTTCACTTTCACGTTTGACCTCTTCACTGACTTATGTCTTGCATCCCGCACTCCCTCTAGATTGTAAGCTTGCGGGCAAGGTACTCTATCTCATGTTTCAGTCTGTCTCTATCCCTCTAACGTAGTATGTAACACTACATACATCTGTTGGCGCTATATAAATAAATGTTAATGTAATGCAATTTTGGGGATGGCTAATGTGCCCGCTTTCATTTCACTGCCATTTTGAAGTATACTCGCAGCCGTACTGCAGGAGTAAGAGACTTTCAGGTAGTTGGATGCTTAAAGGGACTGTATCACCTGACTGGTGCAGGAACACGTCCTCAGCTGAGTAAGAATCGAAACACGTTCCTGCACCAAGCGTTCACTCCTATTTGACAAATACCTGGCCAGGTTTTACTGGATTGTATACTTTATTGATGTTTTTTTGACCAGTGCAATTATCAGTGCAGGGCATGTATAGATTATATCCAATTTCTAATGAATGCATGGTTGCACACTAGTGGATGGTTATAACTACCTGTACATCCGTTTTTTGTATGTTATATGCATAACATCCATATGTGAGAAGATTTGTATGTATGTTTCTTATACATTAAAACAACTTTTTTTTTTTATATACATACAGCATTTCTTTGTGTGGAGTTGTAATATTTTCTTTTGATTCGTAATTAATGTGTTAGAGCTGTCTAATATTTACATATACATTTTTCTCAGTGGTGATATGTCATTTTCTTCACAATATTGGTGGTGTTTTATTTTGAATTTATTTATATTTTCTTGGCGCGGTGTAATATATATATATATATATATATATATGATAACTTCTTTGTTGAGATGCATTTTAGCCTGTAATGCAAGGTGCCAATTATATTCTTTCACCCCCTGCGTTAGTACATTGTGTTTAAATACCTTTTTTTCTTTGAAAGAATGAATTGCTACAAGTCTTATGATCTATTTCAGTGGTGAATGAGTTAATGGCCTCCGCTGGCCCTTTTTCTGGTTTGGCTGTTGTGTTTTTAATTATGCAGTAGGGCAATAAATTTTATTACCTTGTGTATGTATTCTTCTGAATCACTAAACTAACACTATTTACTACTAGCTGACAATGAGCCTTAAAAGGAGTTTAAATGCATTATTTACCGCATGTGTTGTAACGCTTGAATCATGTGTATATCTGCTTTGTGTACCCGTAAATGGATGTTGGTGTCATGCACTTCAAAGCTGATTTATAATTGCTGTATTCCTGGTTTTGTAATGTCTATTGATCTGGAATCACATGCATGTAGGATGTTATTTTGTCTATAAGATTTTATACTACATTGGTGATTCAGGAAATACCAACAAAGATACTGGACTTTATCCCTGGCTCAATTAACGAGGCACTAAAACTTGAATAGTCATGATTTTTTTTTTCAAAAGAAGGCAACATGGTAGAGTTTCTTTTTAGCAGTCTGTGGAACTTTAAGTAAACTCAGTCAAACTTTTAAAGAGTAACTGAAACTCTATAAAGGCATACAAATCCCAAATGTTCTGTCTGAATAAAGGGGGGATTTAGTTCCTCTTAAAATAAGTGTTTTATCTCGCTCACTACAGACATCACTGTTTCTACAGTAGGAGACCCTTTTTTTTTTTTTTTAGAAACCATCAAATACTTATGTTGGAGGTTTAAAACTGCATGAGACAAAAAATATAAAATACGTTTTAACACTTTCCATTAAAATAATAATTAAAAAAAATGTTCATACACAAATAAGGCATCTATAAAGATGTGATCATTTCTAGCAGCAACTATTGGGAATTGTTTATTGAAACTTCTAACAATTTATTTATTATAGAAAAAGGAAAATTAACCACTTACCCCTCTTGACTTTTGCAACTAGCCTGCAGCCACGGTTGGCCTAGTGCAGTTACAGTCCATGGTCCTAATTGCTTCCTGGTTTCTTTTTATTTAATTGGTTAAGTACCATTACCTCAGCATGGAAACCAATCCTTTCAGCAATTGATGGTCCAATGTCTGTTGCACTGTGGGCAGCAGAGCAGTGTCCATAAACGAAAGGGAAGTTGGTTATAATAGGCAGTGCAAGTGCAACTAGGCCCTACATTTAGTTCCTTCCATTAAGTATTATAGACATAGTGTGGTTACATCAGAATTTAAAAAGACATCCCAACGACAAGCTAATTCCAAGAACACAAAAACTATGCTCTTCTCAGAAAAATAAATTTAACTATAAAAAAGGGGCGGTGCTAGAAGTTTTCCAATGCCATATGTTGCCATTTTATTAATGAGTAAAAATGTTTGAATTCACTGTGTTTTTATTTTATGAAATGATGCCAATTCCAGACATGATTAGGTAGATTGATAAAATGTTTTCCCCAGGAGCTTGACATTTAATATATGAACATAAGGCCTCTCTATCCTCAAGTGCATTTATTCTCTTGCTAAGTGTTGGAGGAAAAACCCTTTCTTCCTCGGTTAAGGGGTTCCATTTAATTTATAGTTGTTTGGTTTTTCAAAATTAATTGCAAAAGGACAACAAGAAACCAACTGAATGGAACATAAAAGGTAAAGCATTGTGATAAAGGATCTGAAACACATGGAAGATTGTTTTTTGTTCAATGAGAATCGGCCTGGTTCCTTGATATTTGCGTGCGTGACAGAATGCTGTGAGTGTATACACAGACTCTACCAAACCTTGCAAAAACAAAAAGAGGTTGAGGTGGGCATTTAGAAGAGTATTTGGTGGAATATCAGATATACCATACTGATTACATATCTATGCTTTTTTACCCCCAGCTTTTTATATAAATATTTTTTAGTACTTTAATTCACCTAGGTAAAATTTGAAATGCAATGGCAGGTAAGAAATACTTAACTCCTGTAGTAAGTTTCGTCAATCAATGTTTTTACCATAAGTATAGCTCATTTGTGGAAATTCTGTTTATTACAATATCATATGTAAGTACTTTCATTTATTTTTGGGTGATGATTTCCCCCTTTATCTGGTTTTAGTGATTATAGGGAAGATTATAAATAATTCATTTTGATCCCCCGTGGCAAAAGTAATTACATTAATTTGATAATAGTACATGTTTATACATTTAACATGACATTGTTGCTATCTTAGTGTTTGTTTGTTTGACATAGATCTGTTTCCACCAAAATTGTATCAAACAATTGATTAGTCAAAGAAATTTACCAGAAGGTATACATTGTAGGGTCTTGCAGGTCACTTAGTGCAGGGCTCGAAAAACCCCGGGCGCCAGGTCGCCATGGTGACCAGGAAATTAGACCTGGCGCCCGGGTATTGGCACACTCTGCTTTGCGTCCCCTCACCTCTGGGATCCATGGAGTTTTTTCTGTAACTTTGGACAGCACAGCGCGAGGCGGCAGCATGTGCCGTTTTGCACACACTGCCAGCTCCGCCCCCTCGCGCATCGCGCTTCAAAGTCTGAGTTCCGGGGAATACGTAACATCCCAGTTCTCAGCAGGATGGGTCAGACTAAGATGAAATGGAAGTGCTCCCCTCCCCTGCAATCAAGCAAAGCAGCAGGGATGGGGACAAAAAAAAAAAACGGCTGACTTGTCAGGTCTGTATGTCAATGTGTCTGTCTCTATCTGTCTGTGTGTGTCTTTTTGACCATCTGTTTCTGTCTGTGTCTGTTTATGTGACTGTCTGTGATTTTCTGTGTATGTAAGTGGAACTCTCTCTGTGACTGACTGATTTTCTGTGTATGTAAGTGGAACTGTCTCTGTCTATGTGACTGTGTGTGTGTGATTTTCTGTGTGTGTAATTGGAACTGTGTGTGCGAGTCTGCAAGCGTATGTGTTTACATGACTCGGTGTGTAGGTGTGGTTGTCAGGCTCCTAGATTTTTTTGCTGGCTCCTAAAACAAACTTTAATTTGTCAAGCCCTGACTTAGTGTGTGAATTAAACCCTTTGGGGTCTATTCACTAAAAGGTGAGTTGACATTTCATCTCACCAATTTAGCAATACTGGGACAAAACTGGTAAGTTTTCTCCACTAAGCAAAATCACCAGGTTTGTCTGCATAATGTTTAGCTAAACTGGTGAGATGAAATGTTCATATCACCTACAAGGTACCTTTTAGTGAATAAGCCCCTGTGCCATTAATTAAACTGCCTTGTCTATTTTTTTGAGTAGCTCTGTGAATCGGCTTGAAATTTCCATTCATTCCTTCTGAAGCAATACCAAATAGGCACCTCTCCTTTCTATAACACTGACACTCATGAGGTAATTCATCAAAAACCTTTGGGTGCCACATCTGGCTGTTTAGCTGCCAGTTGTATGGCAATGCCATAGAGCTTAGGTGTCCAAATAGGGCCCTTCAACTGATGCTGAACTACGAATCCAATAATTCCACACTAGCTTTTATAGATTGGCAGAGAATTGTGGTAGTTGAAGTCCATAACCAGCTGGAGGGCCGCATTTGGATCCTAGGCCATAAAGCATACATTGGTAGTATGAACATTCACATTCATGATCTATATTAGCACACTCAGCTCTACAGAGTGTATTAACAGTCTATTTATTTCTACCAATGGGTACATTTAGTTAACCTGTGACACATCAATAATACGATAAAAAAGGTTTCTAAATGGCTAGGCAACATTATTTACCACACTGCATCCAAAACATTATTTTTTAACACTCCCTTTAATTTACACACAGCTACTTATATTGTGAGTCTAGATTGACTCATTTGCAAATTACTTTCCTATATATTGTCTGGGTTTTTTTTTTTACTTTGACCCATCAGTAATTATTGGTACTCGGGCCTAACGCGGTGCTTTGTAGATTACATAATCGGATACAGATGGTGCCCTTTTTTTTTTTTTTTTTTTTTTACTTTTGTGTAATGTCTGCTTCCAAAGACTCTGTGCTCTCAGAAGTCAGCACACTTCCGACTGCTCTTGGAAGATCTGATTTCACCTTGCCTCCAATTCTCAATTTCAGGCATGGAATCAGATTTACTTTCAGATAACCATTACTTTAAAAAAGCTTTAATCAACAGATCTCCACTTCAATCCATATTTGTGTGGGCTATTTGTTCCTGGACTGATCCAGACGGACTACTAAACAAATGAATTTCACCTTATGGGTGTGCTACTCCAAGCTGTAGCTTATAGCAAATTACTGACCGTATGTTCATTGTATCAAGTCCATTGTCAGTCTCATGATCTTACAGACACATCATGCCACCTTAGAAGTTTTTTGTGCCTAAACCAACCTGGCATTGGTCTTCGAGGATCCCCAGTGGTACTGGGTATCTGTAGGACTGTATAGCAATAGGGAATAGCAGAGTAGCGAAGCCTTGAACTGATCATTCTTAAATGGAATAGAATCTGGAACAATCAGCAGAATATCCCTATATAGGTAATGGTACCAAGAATAGCCTGAATAATAGGCCACAGTAATAATATAATATAATATACAGTAGACTGCAGCAGATTCTATAGCACCGAGTATAGCAGAGCTTGCACTGAGAGGATGATATCAGATTGATACTGAAACACAGTAGGGAACTGGACCAAACTTTTGCCAGAGAGCAGCAGATAAGACTGTAGCAGAGCTTGCAATCCTCAAGGTAGCAATACTCCAACAGCTGCACAAAATAACAGTATTTTGCACAAACTAGAGCAGAGCTGGCAATCTACAGTAGATGCCAACCGGTGTACGAGGAACAATATGCAGCAGGAAACACATTCTAGCAGCATTGGTTAGGCAGGAATAGACGGAACAGGAATGAACTTAACTGCAAGTTTGGTAACACTGCTGTGGTATGCCAAAGAGATAATTCAGGAGCGTGGTCAGGCAAGTCAAAGGTTATCAGAGCAGGTAGGCAGACAGGCAGGTACTGGCAGACAGTAATCAATAAATCTAATGGCACACTGGAAATGAGTAGCAACAAGGAACCAATGCATGTGGAGGTCAGCCAGATGCTCAACCCTCCCGCTACACACATCACCACCCGCTGTGCAGATGGGAGATATACCATTCTGGTTATCCATTAACTGGCTACCGGCAACAATCTCCTACTTGTGACACAAATAATAGATGTTGGCCACGTGGTGACAAATATTTGTGAAATTTAGGAGCCACCCTAGTTTATTCTACTTATGGGAAATAGTATTTTTATAGGATTTTGTGTGAAATCATTGGTGTTTTAGGAGCCATGACTCTCTGACCTAGGCAAGCAGGTTATAATATAAGCCTTAATTTCAATAAAACTTGCTTTTATTATGACTGCTGTATCATTGACATTCTACTAAATTATTTATGGGTAAAGTTTCACAGTATCAATGAATCTTTGCATTCTTTCCCCTAGCTTACGCATATACATTTCTATAGTTTCAAATTTTTAGTAATTTTTAGTCATTTTAGTCATGCTTAATATATTACTTGTATTTGTGACTGCATGTGAATATGTACTGAAAAACTATTTTGAGTCTGTCTATGAAAATTATTTTAATTAGATCTAGTAATGATGTGTAAACATAGTAAGACAATGTTTATTAACCAATTGTTAAATGATTGAAACATTGTGAAGCGCCAAGTAACATTTATTTGAGTAAAATTATGACCAGACTCCTTTAGTTCTTTTATTGTAGTTTTCGAATCCTGTTTAATTCAGGTTCAGGACTTCAATATTTTAAACATTTCTCTGAAGCTGTAAAATGGTGGGTGTGAGTTTTAGGAGTGCTACATTACAGAACTAGTAGTAGATACATGGAGCAGCTTCTCATCTGATGTCTCCTGTGTGTTGCAAATGTGCCACTAACCAACAAAAGTGTCAGAATCACAGTTTCAGGTGTAAATAGTATTTGAATGTATCTAAAAAAAGATGCATTTGTATGTTCCAATCCTGTTGTATGTGCCTGCATTAAAATTCCCCCATGTTTTTCCAGTTTAAAATGTGATTATATCACTAAAGTAGGAAAATGTATAGATTTAACCTAATGGGCTGCATTTAGTAAGGTAAAAATTAGTAAGTTTTAAATGTGAAACAGTTGCTATGGGAACCATAGTGTTTTTGCAGATTGCTCTATTTTAGAACTTTTTCTGTTGAATTGCTCAAGATTTTTCTTATTCAGGTCTGCTACAAAATATATTATTTTTTGAATTTGTTTATTTTTCTTCTTTATTGTGGAAATGCGAAATGGAAAAGTACATTACAGGCTCCTAGCAGTTGCTTCAAAGCAAACATGTACCTTTTTATTACTGCAAGTAGGTCAAAGCTTTGACCACAATGGGCCAATTGGATTGGCCACACTAAAACATCTTGCTTCCCAGGGAACGGTCATTTGTTTTCTTCATGCTGAACACCAATAGCTTTTATGCAGTGAGCTATTGAAAAGATCTGGTACCATCTATTCTTTGGCTCCAGTGCTTGGGAAACCTTTATTCTTCCCTAAGTAGTTCATAAGAAGCAGGAGGTGTAAGCAGTAGTATGAGTCACGAACAAGAAAGAATCTTATTTATTTAGTTAAAAATGAGTCTGTCAAAGACGGGCTAGGAAGCCCTCAGTTCTCTAGGAGATGAATGTGGTGGAAATCTACTTTGCAGTCCGCACTCCAAAAATTCACATACATTTTCAGTGCTGTTTAGATTTGGTCATTGAGGGGCCATGGAAGGTGTTTGACTTGGTCAACCCACGTCTGTAGAAATTCTGGGGCAAAGTTCGGAAAGTGAGAGATTCAGCATGAACTTGTTAATCGCCATGGGGATTGCTTCACTTTTAAAACTTTGCTCTATATTGTCACTATTTTTGAAGGTTCTTGCAGCTCTGTTGAGATGAATCACTGATTGAGAAGGTACTCTGGAGGATACAGCAGGTGGCCTAGACAGACTTGTATTTAACACCTAGGGGGTTATGTACTAAACAAGTGCAGTGTGAAAAAAAAGTAGGTAAAACATGAGTGAGGAGCAATATGCGACATTTTTGTTTGCAATTTGTACTATTGGAGTGCTAAATGTTTAGTACATTGCAAAAGGAGCCATGCACAAAAATATTTTTGCGTATTCTTGCACATGCCCCTCATAGTATCATATTCATTTAAAAAGGAAGTATTTTGTTTTTGCAATTCTTATAATGGATTTACCCTCCATTCTTCTTTCTCCAGTTTGTATCCGCCATGCAATAATGATTTAATAATGGGTTTCAGCACATTAATTATCTCATGTTGAGGAAATAAGGCCATTGTTTAACCATTCTAGTGCTGGCTGTGGTTAAACAGGCAGTAAAACCCCATTCACTGCTTGTACAATAGTTTGTTTACCTATGCTGTGGCGCTGAGGACATATAGAGGATTCAAGACTTCGGTCTGTAAGCCTTAAACCACAGAGAATGAAGCACTCTGATAATGACTATACTTTCATGCAATACCATATGCACATCTTTGGTGCCACCCTGTCTGCCAATTTTCACAGGATTTGGTGGGATGGGGCTTCCAAGAGTAAGCTCCAGTTTCCCCTGTACTGTATCGTGTGTCTAGAGATCACATCTTGCATGTTTAACATATGAAAGCTGATTGTGCACGGTGTACAAATGTTACCAATGCTGAATTTGATGAGACCAGACCCCAAAAACATAACGTTCCCTTCAAAAATGGGACAGTGGGTAACTATGTACCTGTGGAGTGCATATACAAGGAAGAAGCAGCCCGGTACAATATAAGTAATTCTTTTCTTTACGAAATGCAGATTATACAAAGTTTGGAATATTACTACGCCTATGTGGTTACACTTTGACAACATTGCCGTGATTACCCTATTGTCAGTTGAATAAAAAAAAGTGGACGTGTTCAAACCAAAACATGCAACCTTTAAATTTTTTTATGAAAGTTACACTCTCCCCCAAAAAGGAAAAGATTTTTATTTTTATTTTGCATTGTTGATTTCATTTATGTGTTTTGTTTTTGTTATGTGAGTATACTTGCATGAAGTGTTTCGCTAACACAGTAGCTCCATCATTCTTCTCATTAACTGTATTAAGTGTACTCCAGAACATGCATACAATCCTTGCCAACAATATAAAACCATATAAATAATTAAATGCCAATATATAAAAATTTCAAGTTAATATACCTTTCATACATAAATATGTTATGCATAATTCCAAACTATGATTTAAACAAAAATGTATTTACTCTTTTGGGTGCTGTTATTTTATTTTCCAACTGCCCTATTGTCAGGAAAAATAATGTATTTGAGAGACCATCCCTCCCCCAGTGCTTCCTGTCCCAGATGGTACTGACATATGTAAATGACGGTGTAAGATTGAGATGCCCAAGATTATTCAGAAATGTGTTACAAATAGATGTTTAATGAAGTCACTGAAACAACCTCCTAATCCTTATTGAACACATTCCCAGCTTTTATTTACTGTGTAATGCTACAAACATTCCAATTCATTTAGACACTGGCTTCTAAAACAGTCATTTAATAGTGCTTTGAGGGGACATTTGTCATTCTATGAGGAGAGGTTTCTTTAGTAAATAATGAACTGTGCTAAACTGATGAGAGAATAGCAACAATCGGCCATTAACCCCTTGGCGACACAGGACGGACTAGGTCCGTCCTGTGTGCCGAGGCGTTAGTGACACAGGACGGACCTAGTCCGTCCTGTGTCAAAACGAGCACTGAAAGCGGAGTTTTTCCGCTTTCAGTGCTCAAGCGGCATTGTAACGATGCTTCCGTGTGGAAGCATCGTACAATACTAAAAAAAATGCCCGTCGGCATTTCGATCGCTCCGGAGAGCGATCGAAATGCCGGTTTTAAAGGCACAGTGCCTTTAAAACGCGGGCATTTAAAAAATGAGCATAGGAAGCGAATTTTTCGCTTCCTATGCTCAGAAAGTGTTCCTGATTGCCTCGCAAGTCGAGGCAATCAGAAACACAAAAAAAAAATGCACGATCTTGGTCACTAAGTGACCAAGATGGCGCTGCCCTTCTAAGGGCAAGAGCACAGGAGGCAGGAAGTACCTGCTTCCTGTGCTCTCTGGCTGTCACACGATTGCCTCTTCACAGAGGCAATCAGTGACTGCCAGGCACACTGACAGGCAGTGGGGATGCTCTCCTGAACATCCCCACTGACTGGTCAGATCAATATTAACTCTATATTGATCTGACCAGTTATGATCTGTCTCCCTCTCCTCACATTTTTTTTAGTGAGGGAGAGAGACAGATCAAAGTTCTAAAAGTAAGTAAAAGTTAAAAAAAACAATAAATACACAACACACAAATAATAAAACAATAAAAAAAAATTTATTAAAGCAATTCCCTGCGTTTAACCCCTTCCCTGCCACTGATCTTGCATAAGCAGTGATCGTGCACATCAGCGCATTTATTTTTGCTGTTTGTGCATTTTTTAGGGGTTAATTTTTTTGTACTGTAATTTATTACAGTACTAAAAAGGCTATTCTAAGAGTTATTAACCCCTTATTTGCCGTCGATCACTGCTTACGCAATGATATTGACGCCAAAGCAATTTTTATCTGTCTGCATATTTTTTTTTTTTTTTTTACACATACCCGCTAGGGGATTACATGTAAAGTAAAAATATTTGAGTTTTTTTTTTTTAAGCTGCCTGAGCGCATAGCGATCAGTAACAGCGAATTAGTGGCAAAGGCGGTTTGGTGATTTCTCAATTAAGCTCACCATTCGCCCTGGTCAGATCAAAATTAATCGGATCAATATTCACAAATATTGATCTGCCTCCCTCTCCTCACTTACATTTTTGTGACGGAAAGAGACAGATCAGTATTAGTGATATAAAATAACATTTTATAAAATTAGCAGGTTTTATGAAAGTCTTTCACTGTGTATTAACCCCTTCCCTGCCATTCATCACTGTGTAAGCAGTAATCCTGCACAGCAACAGTATGTTTTGCTGTCTGCACTGTTTTATGGATTAATTTATTTGTACTGTAATGTATTACAGTACTAGATAGGCTCTTCTAAGAGCTATTAACCCCTTCTTTGCTCGAGATCACTGCTTACGCACTGATTCTGAGGCCGCGGACTCAGGGTTCGATTTTGACCCTATTCAGCTTTCTGATACATCATCTAGCGATGTATCGGTGGCTGCTGAGCCCTTGCCACAAGTAGTGATGGGGGTCTACCGATAAAAAAATATATGGTTTGGTGGGGGTAAATTACATTGGCTGGCTTCAAAGATATATCCCATAAAGGACACGGACGCAGGTTGACTACATGTCAAAATTCCAAGTTGGAATTTTGAGATGCGCATCTCACAAATGTTGCCTTCTAGCCAAAAACAAACCAACAAACCTATGCATGGGTGCTATCCCTGTACTCGGGAGATGTTGCTGAACACATATTGGGTTGTTGTTTGGCAGTGACATATACCAGAATCTGTGAATTCATGCCTGAAGTACAATGCATGTGGGAAAAAAAACTCCCAAAAAAGTACTACCACAAACTTTTACAAAGGCTGGTGGTAGAATTAGTACCTATACAGTATTAAAATACCACCATTTGAAATACCTTAGGATGTCTATTTTCCAAAAATATATGGTTTGATGGGGTAAAATTCATTGGACGGCTTCAAAAATGTTCCAAATGGAACATGGGCGCAGGCTGACTACATGTCAAAATTCCAGGTTGGAATTGCGCACCCCCTAAATGTGGAATTTTAGACCCAATACAAACCAACAAACCTATGCATGGGGGGTATCCCTGTACTCAGGAGATGTTGCTGAACACATATTGAGGTGTTGGTTGGCAGTGGCAAATACCAGAATCTGAAAATTCCTGCCTGAACTACAATGTGTGTGGGGAAAAAATGCCATCCCATCCCTTTGACATAGGTTGGTGGTAGAATTAGCACTTGGAAAGTGTTAAAATACCACAATTTTAAATACCCTAGGATGTCTAGTTTTCCAAAATATATGGTTTTATGGGGTAAAATACTTTGACAGGCTTCAAAAGTGTCCCAAATGGAACATGGGCGCAGGCTGACTACATGTCAAAATTCCAAGTTGGAAATGCACCCCCCCCTAAACGTGGCCTTTTAGCCCCCAAATAATCTAACTAACCTACACATGGGTGGTATCCCTGTACTCAGGAGATGTTGCTAAACACATATTAAGGTGTTGTTTGGCACTGACACATAATAGGATCTGTGAATTCATGCCCGATGTACAATGAATGTGAAAAACAAATTACTATCCATACCATTGACATAGGCTGGTGGTAGAATTAGTGCATGAAAAGTGTTAAAATACTACCATTTGAAATACCCTAGGGTGTCTAGTTTTCAAAAATATATGGTTTTGTGGGGTAGAATACACTTTTTGGCTTCAAAAATGTCCCAAATGGGACATGGGCGCAGGTTTTCTGCACGTCAGAATTCCAAGTTGGAAAACCAAAAAGCGCACCTCTCAAATGTGGCCTTTTAACCCCCAAATAACCTAACCAACCTATACATGGGTGGTATCCCTGTACTCAGGAGATGTTGCTGAACACATATTGAGGTGTTGTTTGGCACTGACATATAACAGGATCTGTGAATTCATGCCCAAAGTACTATGTATGTGAAAAAAAATTACTATCCATAACATTGACATAGGCTGGTAGTATAATTAGTGCATGGAAAGTGTTAAAATACTACCATTTGAAATACCCTAGGGTGTCTAGTTTTCAAAAATATATGGTTTTGTGGGATAGAATACACTTTTTGGCTTCAAAAATGTCCCAAATGGGACATGGGCGCAGGTTTTCTGCACGTCAGAATTCCAAGTTGGAAAACCAAAAAGCGCACCTCTCAAATGTGGCCTTTTAACCCCCAAATAACCTAACCAACCTATACATGGGTGGTATCCCTGTACTCAGGAGATGTTGCTGAACACATATTGAGGTGTTGTTTGGCACTGACATATAACAGGATCTGTGAATTCATGCCCAAAGTTCAATGTATGTGAAAAAAAATTACTACCCAAAACATTGACATAGGCTGGTAGTATAATTAGTGCATGGAAAGTGTTAAAATACTACCATTTGAAATACCCTAGGGTGTCTAGTTTAAAAAAATATATGGTTTTGTGGGGTAGAATACACTTTCTGGCTTCAAAAATGTCCCAAATGGGACATGGGCACAAGTTTTCTGCATGTCAGAATTCCAAGTTGGAAAACCAAAAGGCGCACCCCCTAAATGTGGCCTTTTAGCCCCAAAACAAACCAACAAACCTATGCATGGGTGGTATCCCTGTACTCAGGAGATGTTGCTGAACACATATTGAGGTGTTATTTGGAAATACCCCTTCACATTTTAAGGTAATGTTTACCTAAATTGCAATATATGTGAAAAATTAAAAAAAAAGATTTTTTGCTGCAAACTTTGGCATAGATTGGTGGTAAAATGGCTACATGAAATGTGTCAAAATACCCCAAGTTAAATGCCCTGAGTTGTCTAGTTTTCAAAAATATGTACATGTTGGGGGTCATTCATGGATTTAGTACAGAAATCAGTGTTACAATGTCACTATCGCTAATTTTGAAAGAAGGGATTTTAAAATAGCTTTGCACCACTTATAGTTCTGGCCCTGTAACATGAATAAAAAAGCACAAAAACATAAAAACATGGGCTATTTCTGAACTCAGGACATATATTAGAAACTTTTTAGCAGTGTTTTTTTGTTGTCTCTTGTACATGAGTATACGATTTTTCAAATAAAAGTCATAAAAAAATAATTTTTTCAATTTTTTTGCCATATTTTATTATTTTTTTTACATCAAATTATATGCTATTATCAAAATAATGGTATCAAAAGAAAGCCCTTCTTATGACGATAAAAACGATATATAGTTTGTGCGGGTACCCTAAATGAGACAGAAATAAATTACAGCAAAACACAAACTGCTCAGAAATGTTAAAACAGCCCATGTCACCAAGCGTCGGACAAGCCAAAAAAGTCATGTCACTAAGGGGTTAATAGCGTTAGAAGAAACGGCAAACTGTACAATTTCTCCATTTCCTCTATTACTGACTGATGTTTGCTGTTGTTAATTCAACACAGTTTAGAAAATAAGACCTAGGCATATCCTCGAACAGAGATGTTAGTAGCTTATCAAATGAGCTAATTGATAAACAATTTTGGTGAATATGATTTTTTTCAATTAAAAGCCATACCTGCTAACATCATTGGATGGAGCCAAAAAGAGGTGAGGTTATGTAATGTCACACAGCATTGTGTTACCTTGTGACATATAATAGCAGACAATCCGGTACATTTAGATATACTTAGTTTTAATGCTATGCTGTGTGTGCAGAACAGGTGATGAGTGGCTATCATGCAAGTGAAGTATGCTGGTTTGTAAGAGGCAATTTTATGACAGGAATATGAGACTTGTTTTTAGCTCTATTAGACTTCTTATTGGTAGGTGGTAACACAAACTATTCTTTCCCTTCCCTAAGGGAATGTTGATTTAGGAGATCGCTAGTAGTTTGCACTAGCACAGTGGTAGCTAATCTTTGTCAGTATAATGAAGTGATGGCTGACATTTCCAATTTTAAGATGTATTAATGTTACTATTGCCCACAGTCCAGTTTTTTTGGTTGTTCTGCCCCATCGGATTTGAGATATCTTAGTATTATTGCGGTCTGCGCTCTAGCAGCATTGCGATTAATCCCTGTTATGTCCATAATCTAAATGTAAGAAATAAGCTTCAAACATCTAGTTTCTGTACTGATTTAGGCAATGTAAACCTTTTGGCTCCTGCCATGTCCAAGACCTGTTCCTGGTATGTTGGCAGGTAACTGAATAGCAGCGTTGGCCTCAGTAACTTTGTAGATTAAACAATCTCATGATGTTAATGCTCCATCAGAAGATGGATCCCGTTAATACAGACTACTGCCAAATATTCTGTACCTAAGTCATAAATAGGCAGTTGGCTTCCTGGATTTGCTGCTGGTGAATCTCTTTTTGTGGCAGGGGGAGAGCGGGTTATACGTCTTTGTCATTCATTAGTCAGAGAGGCTTTTGTCCCTCTCTGCTGGACCCTGGAACAAAAGCTTTTTTATTTAGCAGAGGACTCAGACTTGAACAGCAGAGCCAAACTCTCTCGGTCTCACATAATGAGCCCTTTTGGAGAAAGTTCCTGTGAGCATCGATTGTTTTGGTTGAAAATCTGTTGTTTTGAACAAGGTTTTTTTTGATCCCTGGCCTAAATAGTTCCAATTGGTTCCAGTTTATGTTTTAACATTATCTGTGTACAGTCAGGGATCGCTTTCTATAAAGTGCTCCACAAACCATAGATGATCTGTTTGTTGCACTGTGGTGGATCACTGTGTAAAAGGTGGCAGTGTGACACAGTTACGAAGTCTACAGCCAATGCAGTGTGACATGCCAGTCCTGGGTTATGTGATTCTTTTGCATTGTGTCTATATGGTGTTGTACCATGTGGCCCAATCTAATAGCAGTAGGATGTTCACAGTGCAGGTTTCTGGTGAATTATACTGTGTGCTTCTTATTAGTGTGGAAGTGAATCCGTTTCCAATCTAAAAGCATTAGAAGTGGTAATGTCTAAGCACAAGAAGCCCCTAGAGACACATATTCCAAACGCTCCCATCTGTGGCATTCTGCACATTCCAAGAACAAGCCCTTCGATACAGTGTGAACACAGCCAAAACCTAGTGTATCGCTGTGTTGTACAGAAGCTACAGGAACGACTATGAGTAAAAAATAAAAAAAAAAGACCCTTGGAATTATTTGTTTCTGTCCTGTGTATGAGCACACTTTTTTAATATATGCCGGTTTATGCACCTGCAAAATCTGAATATGATTTTCCCTTTTTTTAATATTATTATTTAATCTTCTAGCGATTGTTTGGTCAGTAAATTATTTTGCTTCTGCAATGTCTGAATGGACTGGCACAGTCAGGGGTCTGTTGCTAAAAGTGAACTGCACACATTAATAGATTTGTAAAAATACTCCTATTTGCTTATCTTTACAACTCCGCACTTACACGCCAAATTTTTCCTTTTAATTAGGCAGATGACTATTTTTGATTTGTGTACCCTTCTAAAGTTATTCACCCTTAGTCTTTGCTTTTATTCTGTGGCAACAGGGAGAGAGACGATCTAATGACCATCTCTCTCTGTCATTGGTGTGTGCTTGTATCAATCACAGCAAATAGCAAAGGACTATTCCCCACTAGAGATGCATCCCAGATGCCACACACCAATCAGAAGTCTACAGAAGTCTCACAGAAATCTCAGAAAGAAGTGTAAATCAGTTTGGCGAGTCCGCTACTGAAGTACGAGGTTACCACCTTTTCTTCAAGCAAATTTCCATCATGCTGTTGCTTTCATAGACAAGATTAATGCATGCATTTTACAGTTCACTTGTCTGTTCCCCACAGTTCACTGTTTAGTGAGTAGATCCCTAAGGTTGTAAATGGTTATTGTTAAGTTGTTACTGTTGAAAATGTTTCTAACTATTTAGACACAACCGCAGTAATATCTTTCTGCATTTTGTAAATGTTTTGGCATGCCTGTATCTGCTACTGATCTAGACCATGCAGTCCATTGTCAGCAAGGTCCCAGTCACTGCAAATAAAGTGCTAAATCATTAATGAGTAAGAAGTGTGTGTATGTGTGTGTGTTTGTGTTTATTTATGTGCGACAGAGAGGTGTGCCAGAACCCCATAGTCACTCAAATAAGGAGCATGTTGCATGTTGCCAAGCAACAACACAGAGGTTACTATAAGAGGTACCAGTTAAACAAGATTTAATGTTTCTAAACTCAGGTATCCCTTTTAACTCTACATATTTTGTAAGCATGGGATCTTAATTAATAGGTTACTTAAAATTCACTAGTAGAGGACCATTCTGGCTTTATCATTACATTATAATAAACAGAGATCTTTCATTGAGCATCAGGATATACATTGTAAGTCTTTTGCTGTTACAGCACATCCCGTACACATATGGGCGTTAAAGTGACAGACAATTCAATTCAAACCAGATGTTTCCTTTGGTAAAACTTTTTTTTTTTTTTTTTCATCTTTTCTTTTAAGCTTTTAGTACTTTTCTGATTTGTGTATTCCCTTTTTATCCATAATAATAATGTGGGGCAGCTGTGTGTTTCACATCTGTCAGACAGCATAACACTGTTTGTTATTCAAATAATCAATTGACCTGATAGAAGAACAGCAAATTTGTTTCCGGTTCAATGGTCAGTGACCTGTAGTGCAGTGGTTGAAGGATTAAGCAGAGCTATAATATACTTAAATATATTGGTTTTTTTTTAATGTGCTTAGAGATTGCTTTTCTAGATTTCAGTAAGCTTTTGACACATAGAAATCTTATCAATAAACTGCAATCTTTGCGTTTGGATTTCAATATTGTTGAATGGATTAGGCAATGGCTGAGTGACAGATAACAAGGTTGTAGTCAGTGGAGTACATTCGAAAGCAAGGTCTTGTTACTAGTGGGGTACCTCAGGGATCTGTATTTGGACCCATCATCTTTAATATGTTTATTGCAGTGAAATTGCAGAAGGTCTTGATGGTAAGTTATGTATGTTTGCTGATGATACAAAAATTTGCAGCAGGGTTGATGTTCCTGGAGGGATAAGCTAAATGGCAAATGATTTTGCTAAACTAGAAATATTGTCAGAGCTGTGGCAACAGACGTTTAATGTGGATAACTTTTAGATAATGCACCTTGGGCGTAAAAATAACCAATGGCAGAATGTACAATATTTGATACAGTCCTAACCTCAAACACTGAGGTAAGTTATTTATGGGTAATTTATTGCAGAGGAATTAAAGGTAGGTAGACAATGTAATAGGGCAACAGGAAATGCTAGAAAAATAGAGAGGTATTACCAGTAAAAAGTGCTCACGTCATTGGACAGAGCACTGGTGAGCCCTAACGAGTATTGCACGCAGTACTGGAAACGTATTTCCAGAAGGATATAGATAATTTGGAGAAACTTCAGAGAAGGGCCACAAAACGTACCAAGCAAGGTAAAAGGATCTTAACATTTATAGTTTGTAAGAAAGATGAGACAGGTGATATGATAGAAACATATGAATACATAAATGGAATTAACACAGTAAAGGTGGAAATTATATTTAGAAGAAGATAAACTACCACCACAAGAGGACATAGTCTCAAATCAGAGGGGCAAAGGTTTAAAAGTTAATATTGAGAAGTAAATATTTGTGCAGACTAGATGGGCCGAATGGTTCTTATCTGCCAACACATTTTATGTTTCTATGTTTAGCAGCTGGCACAATATCTTGTTTATTTTTTACTATATTTAAGTTAATAGGTTAAATAAACAGATTGTGGTTTTTTTTTTTTTGTTTTTTTTTTTTAAGAGCCCTTTGGGATACATATTGCACAGAAAATATGTTTAGACTGTTAAAACACTAGGTGTTTCATATGTTTTGTTGAAAAAAAAAATCACACTTGTAAATGCAGATGTCTAGAGTTAGGAGTTGCAGTGTTTATATTTTGATTATTCTTTTGTTAACTCAATTTACATTATGTTGATTGATAAAAATAAACTATTGACATAGCTTTTTGAAAGCATTCTTATGTTACAGCCTTTTTTTCACAACTGCCTAAAAAATTTGCACAGTACTGTATAAGAAAGGCCGAATAGCTTGCAAACGTATGATTACTGTGAATATACTTTGTTTATCTCTTTCCTGACTCTTTGCTTAGCACCTCTCTGCTCTCCTGATTGGCTGTAGACAGTAGAATAATATAGATGCACATTATTTGTTTATTGCTCTATAACCCTTTACTCAGTATTAAATACTTTATATGTAGCTTGCTACAAAATAAGTTAAACAAAGATAAACAACTCAAAGGCTTTATATCAGTTCTCTGAATCCTTTCTCTTCTGCTTCTTCCTCTGTCACTGGACAGCAACATCTCAGCAAATTACCAGAATAAAGCTTTTGCAGAGAAACAATTTCAGGAAAATAAACATCAGTGCAAGGCCTCTGGACCCACATCCACACACTAACCACTTGTGAATTCTCACCGGTGCCTTTCCAGCTGTTTCTTCATTCACTTTACACATATATCTATGCACAACCATTCCCATATTCTAAGGTGTGTCCATAACAGGGTGGTGTAGTCTAATAGAGAATAGAGTGCACAGTAGCAAGTTTCAGTAAATGCTCTTGTGGACCAGTTACTAGCAAATCCAGTGCACTAGAGTAAAAACACTTTCTAAGCTTCTATTCCTGGAGTCTGTTAATTGAAAGAAAATCACTGCGGAACAAATGTTAAAAGTTTACAGCATTTTAGTTCAATCCTTTCTACCTCATTAGCGAGGGGGTGGGGTGTGGGGGAACAGAGCAAGTGATTACTTATAACACAACATGGTGTTTCATCATACAGAGAGATAGCAGGGAATATGTAATCCTAGTACTCCAGGAATGTGACAATAGACATGTGATAAACTCATACATTATTCAAAGTGATTATCTTCAGGTTTTAAGCATAATTGGATTGAACTATTTTTGTCTCTTTAATTACACTATTTAGGCTGATATTCACTATTCTTAGAATTGTTCCTCTTACTACTAGTAACGGCTACACTGAAAGGTGAAAACATAACATTTAAAGGGATAGTTTCAATACCTCACAGAGACACACTTATAAAGCACTTGGCTTTCATCCTCTTTATGACATCAGTGCTTGTACTTCAAAAACATCCCTTTACCCTGGATGGATAAGTAATATCATATATACACTGATGGCAAGGAGGCCTGTCAGATTCACTAGGATTCTGTTGGATCACTGAAGTCATGGACTATGCAGTGTTTTTTTTCTTCTTCTAAGACACCATGTGGTATTGTGAAATCGATTGAAATTGAAACACTTGCCATTATTTACTTTTCATGAAGCAACAAAAATGTAAATGGATTATGCCTGTGATACTGGACATGGGTGCCTGTGATGGGAATCCTTACAGAGACATGGGTGTATTGCACCTCCCCCCATTCTGCCTCTTCAGCTTGGATCCCAACATCTTATGTTAGGGTGTGTCTAGGGTACCACATTGCCTTGGCATTTGCCAAGCTGAATATTTAAAAAAGCAGTTGCACACAAACGCATCTTTGCCCTTCATATGGTACCTGGTCAACTGAGAAAAGCAGTGTGGCCTTTGTGTGGTCTCCCAGTGTGAAGCAGTAGTCCGCTCTAAACTCGGTTTGTCCTGCTCAACTCAATTCCATTACTGCACATTGCTATATTTTTATTAATAAATCCAAACTCCATCTCCATCCCAAGACATTCATCTTCCACTCCAGAGAGACCTGCGCCAAGTCAATAGTTTGTATGCACTACGAATAAAGTTGAAATATAGGTTTACATTATGTAGGTCATTTTAGAGATTTAAGGTAATGTGCTTTAATTCAAAGATTTGGCATATGTTTTATGTATTACAATAATAATTTCAAAAGTTTAGTTCAGTCTATGAAAACGAATGTTGATGACATCAAATATGCAAATTAGTGCACACTATGAAATATTTTTGGCAGGTT
Organism: Pelodytes ibericus; assembly: GCA_036172795.1. Lineage (NCBI taxonomy): Eukaryota > Metazoa > Chordata > Amphibia > Anura > Pelodytidae > Pelodytes > Pelodytes ibericus. The sequence continues at coordinate 147,773,701 of CM069862.1, forward strand.
TGTATTCCCTAAAATTACCTTAGGCCCAACAGCAGGATTCCCCAGACTCTGGAACCCTGCCAGTGTCAATTAAAAATACATCTATAGGAGAGCTAAGGAATTTTAAGGGGACAAAATAACAGAGCCTTCTGCACCCGTTGCATGGATAGATCCGATAAAAAAACCTAAATACTACTTTCCTAAAGTATCTATAGTCTACAGTGGCAATAACTGCAATGGGGGATGGCTGAGGCCATATCCTGGCCAAGACACTGTAACCACTGGGTGATGCTCCATGGATCCCCAGAGTATTGGTCCCAAATTGAGAACATGTCTATTGGAATGGTTCAGTTGGCAAAACAAACTATGTGTGGTTTTTTTTTTGGTCCACTTGTATCAAACTCCTTTGTTATATATGCCTTACTTTTGCAGACTGATGTATTTTTGCACTAGGTCTGTGCAATGTAATGTGACTGCAGAATTACCTTGCAGTTTCATACTTGGTGACAGAATGTGGCTTCACATCTGAGCAATCTTTTTTAGAATAAGGAAGCTAAAATGGACGCCAGCAGCTATACTGCAGACATAACATTTCTTTCAACACACCAAGTCTAGTGAAAACATGCAACATGGCAGCCTGCATGTCCAAGAGACTTTTGGGTCTGGAAAGTGAATGTTTGCTAATGCTATCTATATTTTTAATGAAATTTGCTTTCACACTATATCACTTTCTTGCTTAGATGTACATTTTCATGATCCAGGTTTTTAAGATGCTTTTCCCCTTTAGCAAGTTAAATAAATTATACAGTTTCTTGGAAACGGACTGTGCTGAGCTGGTGAGGCATGGAAACACAAATAGACCTTGATTTCATTAATTCTGATAAGGCTACTGCATTTACTGCCTTCATTGCCAGATGTGCTTACTACCGAGCCGGTATTTTACTGGCAGGCCGGTAAACATTCACTTAAAGCCAATGTTAATCTACAGTATGGCTGGTATTTTACCCAATATTTTAACCCAATTGCCAGTTTGCTCATCTCATTGCTCTAATGGTTAATAGAATAAATTGTCGAGTGCTATGTAAAAAAATGAATATGTTCTATCTAAAATGTTTACAAAGCTGTTAAAGTTAACTTTTAAAAACGAACAATGTATATGTAGGTCCCATCTGTCCTCTTCCTGATTGGCATCTAATTAAATGTTGAATTTAAAAAAAATTGCAAATGGTGGGCATACTCTGAGAGCATGCGCGTTTCCTGGAAATAAGGAGTCTTAATGTTCCTTTCTGTAGAATCATGCAAGACCCTCAGCTGATATGCACTCCTCAACATTGGTAGAAATACTCAAAAAAAAATTAAAAAGTTTAAGCATGCATTTTATCTTAAAATTATGCATATTAGAGCATGCAACATCAAATGTGTATGCTTAATGCAGCAGGCTCCACCATAAGCATAAAAAAAATGTGTCCATAGTGGACCTTTAAATGCTATCAGGCACTTCACATGATGTCATGTCAAGAATAAATGTTAACATGCTCCTTAAACGCAAGCATCAGATTTCTAAATGAGATCCTGCCGCCTGGCTGCTTACCATGCCACGTTTTACGCTTTGGATGGAAATGTTTTCTTCTTTTTTTCCCCTTAGGAAAGGGAGCCTTTTAAATATTTAAACGTGTATTAACTGTTCCATGTTTGCGTGCCAAAATGCTTAAACACTCTTTTTTGTTGTTTTTTGTTCTTTACTGCGAGACTACCTTTCTCTGCTATATTTTCTTTATTGTATAAACATGAATCAATTTGGCAATGCAACACGGAGGGCCTTTTTTAACGGGACATATTGGATATTTGCAAATTTGGCTCGTTTTAAAGGCCTATTTATGATGTATTTGTTTGTGATCTTGCCAGGCCTTGCAAAGTTATATGAAAAGATGCTTCAAGGAAAGATTGTTGTCTGAAGGAATGTAAAAATGTGTTCAAAGTGCAAAGGGAAGGAATTGTGGCTATAAATAAACAGGCATTGGTTATAAATGAACTAGTTCTTTGGTGCAGTTTGTTTTATTAAAGGAAATGTCAGGGACTTTTTGCCATGAGGCACATTATACAGTGACACAAAATGTCTTTTATAGCTAACTAGAGGAAATAAAGCAAGTAGAAAAATCTGTGTTTGTAATTTAGAATGACACATTGTTAAAGTCTTTTTTTTAGTTCTCTATAGCATTTCATATTGGAATCATATTCATATTCATATACAGACTCCGTATTGTCCAAGCTGTTTTAAAGTTCCAAATTCCTGAGTTGAAATCCTAAAGTTTAAAATTACAATCAACAAGGAATTTGCAAAGTTGAGATCTCCATGTTGGTGTCCGCCTATTTCCATTTTTTTTTTCTTCAGTTTATTAGAGATCTGACCGGGCAGACCTGCTTAGTTACACCATACCTTAATGCCAACAGCGACCCTTCAATTCAATTCCTATATTCCTCAGGTAATCTCTTGTAATGACCAAGAATTAATGTACACAGTGGTCTGAATTATGTTTAGCTACCTCCAGATTTTGGCACACACTTCTGCAAATCTACAGTGAGTGTCCGCTGCAATTGAGCTAGACAGGTTGTGTATCCCTTATCTGAAAATCCCATATCCCAAATGATCTGAGATCCGATTTTTATTCCGTACTTCACCCCAAGGTACTTTCAAGAGCATCAATAGCATCAGTTGTACAGCCAGTATCAATACCAGTGAGTGTATCTTGGTAATAAGAATCCAGAGGGATCGGTTGCTGTTAGATGGTGGATCCAGTCATCCAAACCAGCATGGAACATGTTGAATCTCAGTGGGCAATGCTCTGTTCACAGTACTCCTTTAGCTGCAATATTTGCTCACATACATTAAAGTTAAACCTGAAATACCATAGACTGTTATATAAGTGAAATATATATTTAAAATTTTATATATATATATATATATATAGTACCTTATTACTTCCAACCAAGATGCCATCTCTCATCAAAGCAAATCCTATTCTGAAGGAGAAACAGAGCTTCAACATATCTGCAGGAGTAGGTTCAAATGGATTTTCCTTTGTAAATTATGCAAGGAAAAGAAACCACTCCTTTAGTTAATAACCACCTTTTCTGGGATTATCCTACGCTGTAATGTTGGAGGATGCAGTCTAGGAGACCTGTAAATACCTATAAGGCTGCACATCTGACCACTATAAATATACCACAAATATACCTTATTATTGTCTCTTGGTACTGTTGTTGTCATTCTTCTCAAAACCAAACAATTAAAGTGTGCCTGTCTTTAAAATTAATTTTAATTGCAGAAATTCTTAAATCACTTGGCAGGTTAATGAGGTACTCTGGGAACCAGAAAAAACTAATGTTAGCTGAAAGAAAATGGCGCTGGTCCTCAAAATAGATGGCGTCGGCACTGAACAAAAAGTAGCCCGGAAAAAATAAACTGTCAAACCTAGCCAGACAGTCCTGAAAGTCTGTGTTTGGAAAATGAATCCTTAAATACATTACAGTGGTCTAATCCAAAGTCTGTGCAAACAAATAACTGGACAGTCTAGAATGCATATACAACATTCCTTATGCTCGATGTATCCAGTTTAGTCCATCCAGGAAGCCTATACATTTTTTAAATATAAACTTCTACTTTGTTATGACAAGATTAACAATACATGTGTTTTAATTATGCACCTATGGAGTCATATAAACATTCTCCAAATTTATGAATTATCTTAAACAAAACTCCTAAAGTTATCTCATGTGAGGTGTGTGTTGAAGGCAAAATGGCTGCTGGCTTGTTTTGTTAGCTATACAATTCAGTATGTCATGCATAATGGGGGTAGAAAGAGCTAAGCATAGTGTGTTATTTTCTTACAGCACTGCAGAGATTCAGTTTGGCTGTATTTCAGTACTCATTAATGCGTGGCGTGCGTGTTTGTTGTCAGATGTGGTCCCCCTATGTTTTGGGTGGTGAAAAGGGCTTCCATAAACACAGAATCTCTTTTTTTATGAAAAACCTTACAGTTCATTCGCCTGGATGCATCCCAGAAACTTTTTAAACCCCAGTGGTATTGCTGTAGCAATTCAGAGTAGCATTTCTGAATTTTATATGTTAAAGGAAGAAAAAGTTTTTTTCCCCCACAGTTAAATATAAGGAACTTAGATATATACAGGCATCATGTGTTATTATCTGACTGTCTCCAGGTTATGGAACAAAAGTATGAAAGAATAGAGAAACAATGATACCCACTGGAAGAAGGACATATATATTTTCTCAAAAAAAAAAAAAAAAAAAATAAAAAAAAAATATATATATATATATATATATATATATATATATATATATACACCTTATGGATACCAATAGTAGATTACATGCTTCTTAACAGGGGACAAGACCTGAAATGCCAAGCAGGTCTCCTTTTCACAGTCACTCAGAAACTCCAGACATGTAATTGGGCCTTCATTGGACTAGATACTTCAAGAAATGGCCCAAGTCTGGGCATATTATGGTGAGATGCAAAACTATGTAAGACCAGCTGAATCGACATTCATACCCTAAATCTGATAATGAAAGGTAGTCTATTTGTAGAGCAAGCTTTTGCAAGTCCTGGGATGAACATAGGTGAGCAGTATGGATGCACTTTCCCATTGAGTGGTAAGCCTGTGTTCAGGTAAGGACATTATTTTTAGAACTAGCACTCTGATCCCTAGCACTAGCACTCTGATCCCAAAACTATAATAGAAAAACAACCTTGTAGAAAAATGAGAAGAGTACTAACTCCATGGTAGATATGCAACTTTTCTTTTTTTATTTTTTTCTTCAAATCCTTCCTCTTCTGGGCACTTCTGGTTTTGTTTGTCATCTTTCTGTGAGCATCTTCATCCCTAATATAGATTTCTATTGTATCTTGCCAATGAATATTTCAATCATGCGTCACAATAACCATTCTGTGCTTCTATGCAACCAAATCTGTCATGTCTTCTTAATAATTGTACAAACCACCATGATTTCTACAGCAAGAATCTACAGTCAAATAATAAAGAGGACATTAAAGGGACACTACCACATACGATGTAACTAGATAAACTTGTCATTTAAAACCAACACATATATCACGAGCGTCCAACGTGTGGCCCGCGGGCCAAATGCGGCCCGCCCGCCAGAGAGGTGCGGCCCGTCTGAGAGTGGCAGCGGTAGCCGCACCTCTCACCCGCTCCAGCAAAGTGCGCACCAGGATGTCACTGACACCCTGTGCTCCAACACAGTCAGAGCGCGAGGGGACAGGGTTTTCTCCTCTCACGCAGGGGAGAAAGCTCTGCCCCTTCGCACTCTGACCCCGTTGGAGCACCGGGTGTCAGTGACATACCGGTGCTCAGATGGAACAATCCCCCTCCCTGCAGATATATGGTAAGCGAGCAGGGAGGGGAAACAACATGGTTTTTTTTTTTCCTTATTGTAAAAGTGTGTGTGTGTGTATGTAAGTGTAATATGGTGTGTTAGAATGACTGTGTATTTGTGTATGTGTGTCTGTGTATGCACGTTGAATGTGTGCATTTAATGTGAGTGTTTTTTTTTATTGCAAACAAAATAACAAGGTTTTTCTTTCTTATAAAAAAAAAAGAAGCAAAACTCTATGTGTGTGTGTGTAAGTATGAAACAGTGTATGTGGAAGTGTGACTTAGTGTATGTGGAAGTGTGACTTAGTGTATGTGTCAGTGTGACTCAGTGTGTGTGTAAATGCAACTATGTGTGTATTTGAGTGTGTGTGTATGTAAGTGTAACTTTGTGTAAGAATGACTGTGTGCATTTAATTTGAGTATTTATTTTTTTGCTGGGGAATCTGTGACATACTCACACACTGATCATTACTGTGATATATAATTATATGTGTGTGTGTGTGTGTATGTATGTATATCCGCGTGTGTGTGTGTGTATATATGTGTGTGTATATATATATATATATCAGGGCTCGACAAACCCCAGGCGCCAGGTCGCCATGGCGACCAGGAAATTAGACCTGGCGCCTGGGTGCTGCCAGCCTCATGGTCCCCTTGCCGCTGCCATCCGATTTTTCCGCAGCGCGAGGGGGTAAAGTCTGTGCCGATAGCACAGACTGCAAGCTCAGCCCCCTCGCGCAACGCGTGTCTGAGTGCCGGATGTCGTCACGTGACATCCTGGCACTCAGCACGCCGACCAACGGAGTGCAGCTGCAGCATGAAAGGGACACATCAAGAAGAAACCCCCAAGAAAATACTGTGTGAGGTGGGTGTGTGTTTGTAGGTATTGTAAAGTAGGTGTGTGAGAGGTGTTTGGATATATGGGTATATGTAAAGTAGGTGTGTGTGAGGTGTTTGTATATATGGGTATATGTAAAGTAGGTGTGTGTGAGGTGTTTGTATATATGGGTATATGTAAAGTAGGTGTGTGTGAGGTGTTTGTATATATGGGTATATGTAAAGTAGGTGTGTGTGAGGTGTTTGTATATATGGGTATATGTAAAGTAGGTGTGTGTGAGGTGTTTGGATATATGGGTATATGTAAAGTAGGTGTGTGTGAGGTGTTTGTATATATGGGTATATGTAAAGTAGGTGTGTGTGTGTGTGTGTGAGTTGTTTGTATATGTAAAGTAGGTGTGTGTGGTGTTTGTATATTTGTAAGTATGTAAAGTAGGTGTGTGTGAGGTGTTTGGATATATGTGTATATGTAAAGTAGGTGTGTTTTGTATATAGGTGAAGTAGTCGTGTGTGTTTATGAATTGCGTTTATGTTTGCGTGATTGTCTGGCTCCTAAAAAAAATTTCTGGCTCCTAAAATCAAATTAAATTTGTCAAGCCCTGATATATATATATGTGTGCGTGTGTGTGTGTGTGTATATATATATGTGTATGTGTGTATATATATATATATATATGTGTATATATATATATATATATATATATGTATGTATGTATGTATATGTATATATATATATATATATATATATATATATATATATATATATATATATATATATATACACACACATTTTTTTCCAAAATGCGGCCCACACACAAATAGATTTACGGTGAAGTGGCCCACTGCAAAACAAACTTGGACACCCCTGACATATATGAATCATATACCACTGTTATTTTTTTTTTTTTTTTATATGATTGAATTAATTGCATATATAAGGAAAAATAAAATTAGGTGTTTATTTCCAGCATCCATGTTGAGAATATTTCCCATGAGGCAACATCATCCAAAAATCTTCCATCCAGTCTCACTTTACAACTCTTGCCAAAGCCTGCATGCTGATGTCAGAAGACTCCCCTGCTCTCTTACTGGCTCCTGTGTATGATAGTGGACAGGACTAGGTGGATGTGTACAACTTTTTTTTACCTGCCTTCCAACACAAAGCGAGGAGATTGACCTGATCAAACAGGATCATATCTCTGCCCCTTGTGATGTAATAGTTACAGTACTCTCCCATTCAATGAAAGTCTATGATCAGAATTCTGAGTTATAGACTGCATTGTCCCCAGCCCCAAAGTGAGAAATTTGTGCTGTAAAGTCACTAGGGGGTGGCACCCACAACCACTATATTTCACAAAATGGCGGCGCCCAGTCACACTTCTTTTAGTTACATATTTTATTAAATAGTCACATAAGAAAAACAAGACATATCTGAAATCAACAATACAAAATAAAAAAAGTAAAACCTTTTCATTTTTTGGCGGGAGTGTCCCTTTAAAGGGATTTGCCTACACATGGTCTATACTATGACTGTAGAATACAAAAAACTTCCAAAAATTAACTATACATTGCATTAGCAGTATTGCATTCAAATGCATCATTTGAGAGAAGCCGGTTTTAAATGTGCCTTTGGTGTCTCCTGTTTATGATGATCATCATGAGCTAGTTTTAGTGGGACATGTGTAACTTAGCAGATCAAGCTATAGGGTGATGTCATAAACAAGAGACACCACAGACACATATTAAACCAGTTGTTCTTATAATATATGCATTTCTTTTCAATTCTGCTAACACACTGTTATAGACCAGAATTGATCCCTTTTGGAATGTATTTCTTCTCATCAGGTATCCATTATTGGGAATTTGGCAACTGTGTCCTAGTATCCCACATTTACATTCCAGTCTATTCCTATATACTACGCTGGTTATACAGTGCTTGTCATTGTTATTTTGGTCCCAAATTTAGCAGGTGTAATGCATCAGGTGCATTGAGAGGCTTAGTTTTTAAAACTGCTTATCATATTCTGGGATTTGCCAGTAAGCTTATTGAGAGTGATGAGAGTAGCCGTGCCTCTGCATGGCAGCAGAAATTCAATTTTGATACGTAGTAATATTAGCACTGGATTGCAATGCATTATAAGCCCTTGTGGCATTGAAAGGATTAATTCCTGGATGACCTGTTATTTACACTGAAATATTAATACTGTGTGATCAGATCGCTGGCTCCCCCGTTCCGTATGTCCGTTTTTCTATACTGTGTTTAATAATCATTTATGTAAGCGTGCAGAGATTGGCTCAGAATCCTGACAGCCTGTGCTCCTGGCAGCATGGCAAAATATAATGGGATAATGTTACTTAATTACATCCTCTATTTAATAGATGCAGCATGCATGGTCACACCCCCAACCAATGGAATTTCCCCCCAACAATTTCATGAGCCTCTAGCACAACTTTGTCCGAGCAGTCAATGATTTTATATCCTTTGAGAGCCTGACTGCATTGTATGGGATTTGTGGGACCACAAATGTATGAGTGTATGATGTTCATGGTTCTGGGGATATTTGTTTACTGATTATATTAGGGGAGACCAAGGACATTTATAATAGAAGCACAGGTTCAAAAAAAAGTTTAGTGGATTTTTTTTTTAAAGGGACACTACCACTTACATAAGATGTAACTAGATTACCTGAGCATTTATAACAAACACATATCTAAGACATATGCCACTGTTTTTATTTTATATGTTTGAATTAATTGTATAGAAAAGTAAAAATAAAATTTGTGATTTTTTTTTTACCTGCCTTTCAACACAAAGAGTGGAGATTGACCTGATCAAACAGGATAAAAGCTCAGCACCCTTGTGATGTAATAGTTACATTACTCTCCCATTCAATGCAAGTCTATGATCAGAATTCAGACTTATAGACTGCATTCTGTTTGCACCCAGTCACACTTGTTTAGTTACATATTTTATCAAATAAAGTCACATAACAAAAACAAAAAACATATCTGAAATAAAAAAATACAACATTTTTTTTTTCAATCTTTATTTATAAATTTTCTTATAATACAAAAAGAAAAAAATAGAAGTACAATAGACAAACTATGGACTATAACATGACAATACAATATGTAAGGACAAACTGTGGACAATAACATGACGATACAATATTTCACAACTAAGCTTGTTTTAACTTATTCATTTACAGAGAGAGTCTTAGACCAGTAGCTGTTATCATTAATCTCAGAATATGGGCTGAGGAGGAGGGGGAGGAGGCCCAGAATAACTGTTATTATATATAATCCGACATCACCCAGGGGATTGATCTAACTAATGATGGCTATGGGTAGAGAGCTTAATCAGGGATACTAGATGGAATGATATACCGGTTACTCTCCGCAAACATCTTTCTTCTATTTATTATATGCCTCGTTAGGGAGGTTGCTTCTTTTCCCTACTATTAAGTTATTCTCCATCTGGAGTTGGTACTCTATCTAGTTTCTGATATTTCCCCAGGTTGGTATATTTGGGAATCTCCAGTTGCAGGCTATTAACATCTTAGCTGCAATCAGGATATGCTCGGATAGACATTTGTGTATAGGAGTCAGTGTAGGCCAATGGAGGTGAATAATATATGTTTTATATTCGTTGTTTATTTTTATTCCTAGGGTGTCCAGTAGATTAGTTACCATATGCCAGAATTTCCCCAGATCAGGACATGTCTACCAGATATGGTTGAACGTTCCTACATCTTTAGAGCATCTCCAGCATAAGTTTGAAGTGTCTGGGTACATCTTTCCTATTCTATCCGGGGTCAAATACCATCTGTACATGATCTTATAAAATAGTTCCAGCAGATTTAGGCAATGTATAGACTTTCTCAAATATGACATGGGTTTTAGCCAGTCTGTGAGACTAATTTCATAACCTTTATCTACCTCCCACCTTATCAAAGCTTTAGGTTTGTCTATATCCTCTAGGGAAAAGATTTGGCTTTTGGCTATTTTTTAACTGGAACATCCCCTTTCAGAGTGGCCAGTAGGGCAATTTTTCCCGCATTATGATCTCTCGTTTCAGTCAGAATATATCCTCTCACTCTAAGGTAAGTAAAGACCTCTCCTGAGGGTAGCGAGTATTCTTCAGCCAAGGTAGAGAAAGGTTTTACTTATTTAGTCTTCCTTCCCCACCAGGAGACCTCTATTTTGCTCCACGTCTTCAAAGATACACTAGTTTGAGATAGCAGGCCTCTGTAGTTTATTTTTATACCCAAGTAGGTTGTCTCTCTCTGGATCCATTTGAATTCATAGGAATTCTTGATATATGGCATGTCTGGGAGGGACATATTCATTATGATAGCTTCGCTCTTACTTACATTCAATTTATAGTTTGAAATTTTAGAAAATCTGTTTATCTCCCACATCAAAGCTGCAATGGAAAAATACAAAATAAAAAAATAAAACAGTTTCATTTTTTGGTGGGAGTGTCCTTTAAGATTGGCAGAAACAGCAGCAGCAGCAAACTTCTATAAGGCATTTACCAGGTTGTGTTCCTATTTTAACCAATTAGTGAGCACCTGGCTATCCATATCACAATCTTCCATATCTTTAAAAGGGATATCTCTAATAACCGACAGGGGATCCAACTGAATTCTAGTCAGTAGCTATTGTATTATCTCCTAACCAAATAGTGCATTGTCCTAGACCAAGTTGTCTAGTAATCCACTGAAAGAATAAAATGTAATACGTAGCTATTGCCTATATATAATGATCAGTCTGATCACTGCCTCCACTATCTTTATAGAGAATTCATCTCTAGCAAAACGTGGAATAGATAAACTAGTATTATATCCAATCAGTGGATTCCCATGATTCAGAATATTCATTCATATTCTGCTGTGTTTGAAGGGATGTGTTGAGACTAATGCAGGGATCAAGATACAAATATATTGTGCAGCTTTTGTATCCGATCAGAAAACAGGCCAGTGATTTTGATCTAGGGTCATTTTCTGTAGATTGGTTACTGTGCTAACGGCTGTTCAGTTTTGCATGCTGATAACCAAGAATCAGGATGTATTTACCACAATGTTGTCTTAACTGGTGAGCTGTAATAATTGTGGTCTGCTTGTACAAACAGTATATTCTGGATTGGTTTACAGATGAAAACTCCTTCCAGCTTTCTCTTATAAACAGAGGCACAAATTCTGGGATCTCCACTGAGATCCTGTGTGCTTGTTGCCAGATGAGACCAACAATCTGCTTCTTATTGACTACTAAAAGGTTAATTTTTCTGCACCACAAAAAGTGCCTACAGCTTAATGAAACCCAGCCGTATACTACTGAGCATCGTGCCAGCCAAGGATTTGTAGAATACCAAAAACAGTGCTCTATCAAGATTTGTTTTGGCAATTTGAGCATTTTCAGGTCAATATGAAGGAGTGTTAATATTTAATTGTATAACCCTACTAGAGAAGAAGTCTTGCTTGGCTTGAAAGCTTGCAGTCCAATACCAAGTAACACGCTGTAAAACCTCAATCCTTCCTCAATGAATGCCTCCACTGTCCATGTGTATAATAGGTAGACATGTGCAAAACTAAAATTTTCGTTTCGTTTTCGTCCATTCGGACGAAAATGTTATTTATTTCGTCTAAAACGAATTTCGTTCATTAGTGCATTCGTTTCAGACGAAATTCGTTCATTATTTTCGTTTCGTTAATTTTTTTCGTTCGTTTTATAGAATACAATGTAATACTATTGGCTTTCTATAAACCGAACGAGAGCCCCATTCATAAGAAATTCTTATGAATGGGGCTCTCGTTCGGTTCATAGAAAGGCAATAGTATTACTTGTATTCTATAAGCCGAAAGTCTATAAACCGAACGACTTTCGGTTTATAGACTTTCGGCTTATGGAATACATGTAATCCTATTGCTATTCTATAAACCGAACGACTTTCGGTTTATAGAATAGCCATAGGTTTACATGTATTACATAAGCCGAAAGTCTATAAACCGAAAGTCGTTCGGTTTATAGGCTGTCGGCATTTAACTATACAGAGACAGAGTCTCCATTCATAAAATTATGAATGGAGACTTTGTCTCCGTGTAGTAAAATGCCGACAGCCTATAAACCGAACGTTCGGTTTATAGGCTGTGGGCATTTTACTACACGGAGACAAAGTCTCCATTCATAATTTTATGAATGGAGACTCTGTCTCCGTGTAGTAAAATGCCGACAGCCTATAAACCGAACGTTCGGTTTATAGGCTGTCGGCTTATGGAATACATGTATTCCTATTGCTATTCTATAAACCGAAAGTCGTTCGGTTTATAGAATAGCAATAGGAATACATGTATTCCATAAGCCGACAGCCTATAAACCGAACGTTCGGTTTATAGGCTGTCGGCATTTTACTACACGGAGACAGAGTCTCCATTCATAAAATTATGAATGGAGACTTTGTCTCCGTGTAGTAAAATGCCGACAGCCTATAAACCGAACGTTCGGTTTATAGGCTGTCGGCTTATGGAATACATGTATTCCTATTGCTATTCTATAAACCGAAAGTCGTTCGGTTTATAGAATAGCAATAGGAATACATGTATTCCATAAGCCGACAGCCTATAAACCGAACGTTCGGTTTATAGGCTGTCGGCATTTTACTACACGGAGACAGAGTCTCCATTCATAAAATTATGAATGGAGACTTTGTCTCCGTGTAGTAAAATGCCGACAGCCTATAAACCGAACGTTCGGTTTATAGGCTGTCGGCTTATGGAATACATGTATTCCTATTGCTATTCTATAAACCGAACGACTTTCGGTTTATAGAATAGCCATAGGATTACATGTATTATATAAGCCGAAAGTCTATAAACCGAAAGTCGTTCGGTTTATAGGCTGTCGGCATTTAACTATACAGAGACAGAGTCTCCATTCATAAAATTATGAATGGAGACTTTGTCTCCGTGTAGTAAAATGCCGAAAGCCTATAAACCGAACGATCCGTTTATAGACTTTCGGCTTATATAATACATGTAATCCTATGGCTATTCTATAAACCGAACGTTCGGTTTATAGAATAGCAATAGGAATACATGTATTCCATAAGCCGACAGCCTATAAACCGAACGTTCGGTTTATAGGCTGTGGGCATTTTACTACACGGAGACAAAGTCTCCATTCATAATTTTATGAATGGAGACTCTGTCTCCGTATAGTTAAATGCCGGCTTTTAACTATACGGAGACAAAGTCTCCATTTATAATTTTATGAATGGAGACTCTGTCTCCGTATAGTTAAATGCCGGTGTTCTGACAAATTTCTGGAGCAAATTCTCCTGCGCAATCGCAGGAGAATTTGCTCACTGCGCATGCGCATAAAGTTACAGCTGATAACTCAGCTGTAACTTTGTGACCACCGCGCATGCGCCAGCTGCGCAACCCACCTCCCGCCCCCTCACACCCCCTGCACACCCCTTCTTACCAGATCATCGACCACAGCGATACACAGTGCATGCGCACGCCTATCCAGCCGTTTGGGAATGTGCGCGTCCGTTGTTGTGTTCTTAAGGTGGTAAGTAACATGGGGCGTCGGGACATAAGGGGGCAAGCATCCTGGTGAGGGCTGCCTCATCTTGATGGGATTTGTGATCCTCCTGCTGCATCAATAATACAGCGGGAGGATCACAAATCCCATCAAGATGAGGCAGCCCTCACCAGGATGCTTGCCCCCTTATGTCCCGACGCCCCGTGTTACTTACCACCTTAAGAACACAACAACGGACGCGCGCATTCCCAAACGGCTGGATAGGCGTGCGCATGCGCTGTGTATCGCTGTGGTCGATGATCTGGTAAGAAGGGGTGTGCGGCGGGTGTGAGGGGGCGGGAGGTGGGTTGCGCAGCTGTCTCATGCACGGTGGTCACAAAGTTACAGCTGAGTTATCAGCTGTAACTTTATGCGCATGCGCAGTGAGCAAATTCTCCTGCGATTGCGCAGGAGAATTTGCTCCAGAAATTTGTCAGAACACCGGCTTTTAACTATACGGAGACAAAGTCTCCATTTATAATTTTATGAATGGAGACTCTGTCTCCGTATAGTTAAATGCCCACAGCCTATAAACCGAACGTTCGGTTTATAGGCTGTCGGCTTTTAACTATACGTTTGTCTCCATTCATAAATTTATGAATGGAGACTCTGTCTCCGTATAGTTAAATGCTATTGTATTCTATAAACCGACTCTATTTCGGCTTATAGAATGCAATAGTACTACGAATGGACGAATGAACGAATGATTTTCCTTTATTAACTATTCGTTCATTCGATTTAGTTAGCTTAGCATTTTCGTTCTTCGTTTTTCGGGCGAATGGACGAAAATGCAATTTTCGGACGAAAATGCATTCGTCCGAAAACGAATGCACATGTCTAGTATATATTCACATGTAAATTGCTTTTTAAATAAAAAATTATGATATAAAAAAATCTTGTTTTTATTTCCTTTTATGTGACAATGCTGCCTCTCTCTTTCCCTTGCCCCCAGATTTGTCGCTCTCCCCCCCTTAGTGTTGTCTCTCTCTCACCCTCCCTTTGGCTCCCCCCTCGCTCCCCTTGTGTCTGTCTCTTCCCCCCTTCCCTCCCCTTGTTTCTCTCTGCCCCCCCCCTTGTTATTCTGTCCCCCCCTCACCTGTTTCTTGCTCCCTGGTGGCTAGTGGGGGCAGCCGGGGGATGTATGCACTATACATAATAGACGGAAGTGTCGGGCAGCATGGAGGTTGTCTGCACGATTCGTGCAGACATCCCCCAGCTGCCCGATTCTCCCTGGTGGCTAGCGAGGCAGCGGTGGATGTCTGCGCGATGAGCGAGACCTCCCCTGCTGCCGCCCGGAACGACAGCCAGGACTTTTATGAGGAAGCCGGAAGTACCCAGCTTCATCATAGAAGTCCCGGCGGTCATGCCGGGCGGCAGCAGGAGAGGTCTCGCTCATCGCGCAGACATCCTCCGCTCCCTCGCTAGCCACCAGGGAGAATCGGGCAGCTGGGGGATGTCTGCACGAATCGTGCAGACAACCTCCATGCTGCCCGACACTTCCGTCTATTATGTATAGTGCATACATCCCCCGGCTGCCCCCACTAGCCACCAGGGAGCAAGAAACAGGTGAGGGGGGGACAGAATAACAAGGGGGGGGGGGGGCAGAGAGAAACAAGGGGAGGGAAGGGGGGAAGAGACAGACACAAGGGGAGCGAGGGGGGAGCCAAAGGGAGGGTGAGAGAGAGACAACACTAAGGGGGGGAGAGCGACAAATCTGGGGGCAAGGGAAAGAGAGAGGCAGCATTGTCACATAAAAGGAAATAAAAACAAGATTTTTTTATATCATAATTTTTTATTTAAAAAGCAATTTACATGTGAATATATACTAGACATGTGCATTCGTTTTCGGACGAATGCATTTTCGTCCGAAAATTGCATTTTCGCCCATTCGCCCGAAAAACGAAGAACGAAAATGCTAAGCTAACTAAAGCCGGATGAACGAATGGTTAATAAAGGAAAATCATTCGTTCATTCGTCCATTCGTAGTACTATTGCATTCTATAAGCCGAAATAGAGTCGGTTTATAGAATACAATAGCATTTAACTATACGGAGACAGAGTCTCCATTCATAAAATTATAAATGGAGACTTTGTCTCCGTATAGTTAAATGCCCACAGCCTATAAACCGAACGTTCGGTTTATAGGCTGTGGGCATTTAACTATACGGAGACAGAGTCTCCATTCATAAAATTATAAATGGAGACTTTGTCTCCGTATAGTTAAAAGCCGGCATTTAACTATACGGAGACAGAGTCTCCATTCATAAAATTATGAATGGAGACTTTGTCTCCGTATAGTTAAATGCCCACAGCCTATAAACCGAACGTTCGGTTTATAGGCTGTGGGCATTTAACTATACGGAGACAGAGTCTCCATTCATAAAATTATAAATGGAGACTTTGTCTCCGTATAGTTAAAAGCCGGCATTTAACTATACGGAGACAGAGTCTCCATTCATAAAATTATGAATGGAGACTTTGTCTCCGTGTAGTAAAATGCCCACAGCCTATAAACCGAACGTTCGGTTTATAGGCTGTCGGCTTATGGAATACATGTATTCCTATTGCTATTCTATAAACCGAACTTTCGGTTTATAGAATAGCCATAGGATTACATGTATTACATAAGCCGAAAGTCTATAAACCGATCGTTCGGTTTATAGACTTTCGGCATTTTACTACACGGAGACAAAGTCTCCATTCATAATTTTATGAATGGAGACTCTGTCTCTGTATAGTTAAATGCCGACAGCCTATAAACCGAACGACTTTCGGTTTATAGACTTTCGGCTTATGTACTACATGTAATCCTATGGCTATTCTATAAACCGAAAGTCGTTCGGTTTATAGTTTAGCAATAGCATTACATGTATTCTATAAACCGAACGTCGTTCGTTTTAAAGACTTTCGGCTTATAGAATACTATTGGCTTTCTATAAACCGAACTAGAGTCGAGTCCCCATTCATAAGAAATTCTTATGAATGAGGAGGGACTCTAGTTAGGTTTATAGAATGCCAATAGTATTCTATAAGCCGAAAGTCTTTAAAACGAACGACGTTCGGTTTATAGAATGCATGTAATGCTATTGCTGTTCTATAAGCCGAATGTCTTTCGGCTTATAGAACAGCAATAGCATTACATGTATTCTATAAACCGAACGTCGTTTGTTTTAAAGACTTTCGGCTTATAGAATACATGCTGCTATTGGCTTTCTATAAACCGAAAGAGTCCCCATTCATACGAATAGGTCAATTGACCTATTCGTATGAATGGGAACTCAATTTCGGTTTATAGGAAGCTAATAGCATTACATGCATTCCATAAACCGAAAGTCATTCATGTCGGTTTATGGAATGTAGTACAATGCTATTGGTATTGTAAACCGACTCTATTTCGGTTTAGAATGCCAATAGCACGAATGGACGAATGAACGAATGATTTTCGTTTATTAACCATTCGTTCATTCGGATTTTGTTAGTTAAAATTTTCGTTATTCGTTTTTCGGACGAATGGACGAAAATGCTATTTTCGTCCGAAAATGCATTCGTCCGAAAACGAATGCACATGTCTAATAATAGGTCTCTATGGGGGTCTAGTTTTCCCCTATCTCATCAGTATGAATGTTGTTAAGATTTTGGCATCGAACAGTCTGTCCCCTGTGCATTTATAGTTAAGAAGGAGGCAAATGCTTTGAAAAATGCCCCTCATCTTATAGGGGCCTTGTCTGCACATGCATAGACATCGACCAGTTGCCCCCATTAGACACCAGGGTGTCTGGAGGAGTGATGGCTAAGTCTGGGGCAGTCAGAGGCCTAAGTCTGGGGATGCACTGGGAAGTCTGGGAAGTTATGGGGCAAGTGAGTGGATGCACTGGGAAATCTGGGGGGTCAGAGGGGCAAGTGTTTGGATGCATTGGCAAGTCTGGTGAGTAGAGTATAGTTTTCCTATAGGGTAGTCATATTCAGGGTTTTTCTTTTTTTCTCTCTCTAATTCTCAAAGGGGAAATAAGTGATACAAAGTGCAAAACTCACAGCTGGAGATTCGGAGCTACCTGAGTCGACCCTTATATGAAGCAGACATTTTTCTTTCTATGAGTGGCTATACTACTGATAACTTTATGGCTCTTAGTTAATTAGTTCTGCTTTCCTCTCACTTATTGTCCCCCTCTCTTCCAGTGGAATGCAGGGCCTGTTGCCAAGTTCTTGTCATTGTATTCTCTTTACAGGCAGACACTTTTCTGCATTTCTATTGGACTCATGGTCGCCAACTGCCTCACACTGAATAGACCTAGTCACAAAGTAGTCTATCTGGAAAACACCTCCCTATCCGTAACACATTCCAAACTCAGAGAGGACCACCCAGAGGCCAATACATCACAGCTTTAATCAGGGAAGTGCATTACAATAGAGGAATGAGAGTAGGTAGATTAATCAACAATACTATTAATGTGTCACAGAAATTATGGGGTGGAACACACTCAAATTGATAGCGGTGATACAGAGGTAGCTGTTGAAGTAATCTGATAAAAGCCAATTAAATATGTATGGACTATGGTAATGGTTATATTTATCATGTGTCTTTCCTAAATCCCACCACGAGAGACTAAGATATCTATCTATCTATCTATCTATCTATCTATCTATCTATCTATCTATCTATCTATCTATATATATATATATATATACCTTTGACATGAATGTTTGTAAGGAACCCAATTTAACTAGAGTTTATAATTTAAATTGGATCTTCATGACCTCAAAGCCAGAGGATACAAGCAATCTAATTTTGCTTGTCTTGTGTTTATTTTTATCTCTCTATGTTAAATTAGGGTTGAGAGAGGCATTGGTCTAAGTGTTCTGCAGATGTGATAAATACTTCACTACTTGCTAAATACCTGCCACACCAGACACCTCTACAGGTTTAATGCCAGGCTTTTGAGGCCTATGTTTTGTACTCAGAATGACATAAGTTGCCATAATAAGCATCTAAGGACCAATGGCAGATTTCACTACTCATTTCACCTCTGTAGAGCTCCTATATAGCTAATGATGTAACATTTCATGCCTTTTATTGTAAAGAGGAAACAAATTGCCTATTCTCTACATCAGTACATTGTAACCATCCCCTTCTGATGTGTAGTTACATAATACAAATCAGAAATCACATAGGCAGGAATGTTCTGCCAATGATATATCTGCCTAGAGCTCCATTAATAACATTAGCCCATGGCCAATCCGCTGCTGTCGATCAGTGGTCTGATATGACACCAAGGAAGGAAGTCAAGACATTTATAAGATGAAAGGTATTCCTCTGTACTGAGTGCAGTTGGTGCCAGAGGGGTGATGACTGTATTATCAACAGCATAACCAATATGTAAGAAAGTATAATCTGGACTAAAACAACAAAGTAGAACTTGCTGTAATCAAAGACTGGCAATCCATAGCATTATGCACTGCCCTGAGCACAAAGGGTTAACCAGATATGCACATCTGCCAGCTTAATGTGGCCTTAGAAGGGTGTCAATGAAAGGCATTATTCAGATGCAGGGCTTGTTTCGGCCCCCCCTACCCTCTGTAGCAATTCTGAAAATGTTGTCCGCTTTTGCACAAGTCAGCTTTAATACACTCATTGTTTAGTGGCAGAGAAACTGCCCAGCTGTTCTACAAGCAATGTGTGACAAGGAATTGTGTGAATTATTCCCACAACTGTATGGCTCAGGCATGTGGCAGATCGCATTTCATTATTACATTATACAGGTACATGCGCAGTTTTAACTACAAACTGGAAACTATTCTTGGTAGATTAATAAATCGTGTTAGATAGACATTTATACTTTGCATAATGTTTATTTCTCACTTCAATGATGGACAGTGTGTCTGTCTCTCCCCTCGATTGATGGCCAGTCTTTCTGTAAGTTCCCTTGATTGAGGGGCAGTCTGTCTGTCTTTCCCCTCAATTGACTGGCAGTTTGTCTATCTCTCCCCTTGAACGATAGGCAGTGTGTCTATTTCTGTTAGATGAACAGTTTGTCTGCCTAGGTTTGTATAATATTTACCATTCTGTGGTAAGTGTTATTTATAACATTTGTTTTACTTCTGGCAACATTGTTAATAGATTTTGGTAATTTCGGAAGTAAAAGAAGAAGTACGGTATTACTAATTTGAAAAATAGATATTGATTCATTAATTTCCTTGCTGAGTAAAACACTGGTTCTCATATGGTTATTATTTATTTATAAAGTATTTTACCATGATGAATTCATTGAGATTTCCCTCATTTTCAAGTATGTCCTGCCAAGGCCTCCATCAAAAGTCAAGTCAGACTTGTACATTAGGGAAAACAGTAGGTTCCCTTTTTTCTTTTATACTGTTAGTTTCTAAATTTCCCAGGAAAATACTTATTCTATGATGCCTGTCTTATTGCTCTGTGACTATAGCACTTCGGGATTTAAGATGGATTATATTATACCTTATGTACACAATGGTCCAAAGGACCAAGTGGTGTTAAATGGAGTACAACAATGGAATACAGTCCTCATTTAATAACTCTATAAACCACTACCTTTGGGGTGGCATCACTTATCCCTGGTGGCCCAAAGCTGCACACGTAAGGTGGTCAAGGAGCTGCATAGGTAATATTGACACCTCTTCTTAAAAAAATAATAACACTGACCATGCTGTTGCCTCCATAGACTTAACATTGGCCTCAAACCAATTTATTATCGGCCTGACAGTAACCTGGTGCATATGCACACCAGAGAGGTCTGTGCAAGCGAGGAAAGCAACACCCAGTCTGCTATAACAGAAGGTTATTTCAGAATTTAAAGATATTTTCTTTTTTATTCTGTACTAACATCCTTGCATTTGTGTAGATGCATTTTGTCTGTAAAAAGGCTAGTTTCTTGTAAAACCAGCACTGAATTTCTGATTTTATAATGTTTCTAACTGAGTAGAGTTTGTATAAAGGATTATGTTACGCAAAGATTTAAATATTTTGGCATTCTGTGGGATAATAACCACCAGATGTCAGATATCACACCTGTAAGACAAATTAAGCTTTTTCACAGAACATGCCCGTAAAGGTTATAGATAGATTTACTCAAAAGACTAGGCAGAGCAAAAAAAAAAAAAAACTGAACAAAGAGATACTGGAATTCTGCTAAAACAGAAATTACAGGTTAAAATGATGTTCTATATATACCCAGCATTTCCTTCTTTCTTCATCTTTCTTCATGTCAAAGAAGCTCAGGAGTATGTGCTACTTACGGCCTACATGTCTGGCCTGGCAGGGGAGTATGGGAAATACAGTGACATCCTTGAGGTAGCCGTTAAACACTGAATACTAACTAAATCAAAATGCATACGCACTCAGAAGATCAGAATTTTTCTTTTGTTAAATAAAACTTGTATTGATTACACCAGTGCAAAAGCTTTATATATGTAATGGAATCATAATCTATATTATTTTCTACTGCTCTCACAAGTATCATTTGTTCTGTTCAGAGTGTGAATACATTTTGCACAGTATTGTTAATAAGATTATCATGTGATTGTGTTGTTTTTTGTTTCCTCTATGCCATTATGGATTCACTAGGGCTTCACTCTTAGGAAGAGCCCAAATGGCAAAATAAATGGCTGGCCTTGAGATGGTTGTAACCAATTATATTTGGTTTCTTTATTATTCTTTTTTACTTGATACTGCAATGGCTATATCAACATGACTTTAGTAAAGCCGTCCAACATTTGTTAGTTCTTTAACTGCATTCATTAGTGAAAGATAATAAGCTATTAACGGGTCTTGTAAGAGCATGAACTATCATCTCCCCGTGTCGGTCTGCACAAGGACGCCCTTAAGTTCAATCAAATCCATGGTCTTACAGTTATAGTATTGATTTGGGAAATTGAGAGCCTTACAGAATTTTATAAGTGGGGCTTACTAGATACAGTGACCAAGCTAATCAGATTAATTACCTCCATGCAAACCTTATAAATCACTGCATTTAACCTGGATATTTATGGCTTGGCCTCTAAGGGTTGTTCGGCCTATTTTTAGGAATAATGGCTGGTCTCTTTGAAGGCTAGGTGGAAATGTCTGACTTACATGCCTGGAAAGCCAGATGACTAATGGCTTTAAGCTTCCAAAAGCTGTAAATCCTCCCCCATCATGGTTTTGAAGTACTCCATGAAAAGATAGGAGGTGACTGACACAAAGTATCTTTGTTGTGGTAGGCAATCCGGATGATGATGACCGTATGATCATAAAGGTCTCCAACCATAGAATATTTTCATTAGGGAAAACAATTGGTTAATTGTTTACTTTCATATAACGTTTACATTTCAACCAGACGTACGAGCCGTCTTGATTCTAGAATTCCAAGTAAAATCCTGATTCTGTGAACCTATCTTACTGCTCTGTGACTTCAACACATGCTTCAGGATTTCAACTGGATTACAGTATTCCTTATGTACACAGCCGTAGTGCCTGCATCCATGGCCTGAATTACAATAGTGGGAGGTTGAAGAGAGCTGCTATTTAGACCAGTTATCAGTCTAGTCACTTTCCATGCAGCTCTCGAAAAATCAATCAGGTCAGGTTACTAAGACCAAAAATGCTTCTGTCTGGGGCCCTCCACCACATAATTCCTTTATGGTTCCATGAAGACTATCTTTACAATTTAGAGACATTTATTTTCCAGTTCCTCAATCAATAAACGAGGTGGATTGTGAAATGTATGATGATGGCTTTTTTTTATTTCCAACCATAATCTCAATAATCCTAGTTACACATAGCCAAATGTGTTAATATTCCTTTCAATTGAGCGTATTGCCAAATAATATCTTTATATATTACATTGTTATAATGCAAACTTTGATTACCCCATGTACTTTAAAGGATAAACACTGAGTGCCATCTTTGAAATTGAGGCCAAATTGATGATGATATCATATCCACTAGGTGAATCTGTAATATATAATGACATCTTTAATATAACCTTCATTTTATTTGGAAAGTGGTAAATAACATAATTCAAACTCTTTTTAGTCCATGACAATTCCTAACCCTGTTGTCAGACAACATAACATCTCCCTTAGGGAGACTGGGGAAGAGTTCAGAAGGGTAGACAATGCACTCTTTTTAAGGTCTTAGAGGAGGGTGAGAAATGTAGTTTACGAGGCAATGGGATGTCCTCATTAGACATATCAAGATCTTCATAAACAATCTGTGCAGTAGGTGACATTTCAAAGAGCTGGTGTCCTCTCTGGTGCCAAATAGTCTGCTGTACTATTGACCATCAGAGACTTCGCATCCTAAATCCAGATGGCTTCTAGTTTAGAAGAGCAACATGTAGTAAACATGTATTTTTTTTTTTTATTATTTTCTGTTAAGTTCTTACACAAATCTCCAATATGTGAGAGCAGTTTATATTTTAACAATATCTGTTCTTTTTACCTTGTATTTTATCTAGGCAAAGAACCTAGATATCATAAAACAAAATCATAGATGGTTATGTATAAAAATGGCACATCTATTGCTGAGTGCACCAGTGTATAACGCTAAATCCCAAAATACATCGTCCGTTAACACTATTTGCGTAAGCACAGCCCTCGTATAAAAAGATTGGGTGCTGGCGGGCATGAAAATTTTCAGGATGTAAATAAAAATAATAAATAATGTGCAATCACTATTAAACAGAAGACACAATAATTATGCTCCCCACCGCTTCTTCTTAACACTTTCATGCATGCGACCC
The DNA here is from genome assembly GCA_036172795.1 of Pelodytes ibericus. Taxonomy (NCBI): domain Eukaryota; kingdom Metazoa; phylum Chordata; class Amphibia; order Anura; family Pelodytidae; genus Pelodytes; species Pelodytes ibericus. Next base: position 147,797,268 of record CM069862.1, read on the forward strand.
AGAGGAGCTGTATGAATAAATACTTAGAGGCAGAATTGCTTTACCAAATTGTGTCAAGCTTCTGGATACAACTCCTGGTCCAGAATTCTCCTCCCAACACAAGCCTGCAGCACACCAAAAACGTGACTGAGGCGCAGGCAGGAAGTCCAGAGAAATAACATATTTTATATTTTGTGATATTAACCCACATATTCACAGTACATTTCCAGCTAAAACAGGAAGTTGCTGCATAGTATTTGCAAAAACCCTCAATACTAAGAAATTTCAACATTTTTTCTAAATTTACACTCTAAGCCAATGACTGGTTGTGTTAAAGGGACACTACCACTTACATAAGATGTAACTAGATTACCTGTGCATTTAAACAAACACAAACAAGACACATGCACCTGTTTTGAATTAATTGCATATAAAAGTAAAAATAAAATTAGGTGTTTATCTCCAGCATCCATTTTGAGCATTTTAGCCATTATGCAACATTCTCCAAAATCTTCTAGCAAGTCTTACTTTATCAACAAGATCATAACTCTGCCCCTTTTGATGTAATAGTTACATTATCCTCCCATTCAATGCATGTCTATGATCAGAATTCTGACTTATAGACTGCATTCTGTGTCCCCAGCCCCAAAGTGAGATGCTGTAATGTCTCTGGGGGTGGCACCCAAAAACACTATATTACACAAAATGGCAATTCCCAGTCACACTTGTTTAGAAAATATTTCATAAAAGACACTCGTATAACAAAAACAAAAGACATTTCTGAAACCAACAATGCAAAATAAAAAATATAAACCCTTTTCAATTTTTGGTGGGAGTGTCCCTTTAACAAAAATATGAGTGGTGGACATTACAGAGAAGGACAAAGTCGTGTTTAGCCTCTTCTCTGAGGAGAGGTCTGTTTTTTTAAAGGAGTATATATTGTGGCTTTGCAGATTGAACTTGAACCCAATGATGATGGTGTTTTTACAGAATTCACTTTAATTTCCTACTGAGTATGTTTCTGGTTATGTTTAAACAATTGCCAAAAATAAAATGTTGTTTGGGCTGGTAAAAGAGATTGCAGCTCAATAAATTGCAAGCTTGTTTTTGCCTAGTTGCCTGCAAATTTTAGACCAGGACTTTATCTGTTAAGGTTGCTGGCCCGTTTCAAGTTGCTTATAGTTCCTTTTGGAGGCACAATTCCAAGGGTGGCTGCTAGGGTTGCCCCCCAGCCAGTATTTAACCGGTAGGCCAGTAAAAAAATTGTCTTGATGCCAATGTTAAGTCCATGGAAGCAATAGCAAGACCAGTGTTTTTTTTGTAGGAAAGGTGGCAACCTTAGTGGTCCGCAAACAACACAATCAACCTTCTACATGCATTCAGTGTGTACTATAAGACTCAAGGACTGGATGCAGAGAACATGCCTTTACAATGCAGTACAGGAAGTACAGAGACTGTATCATTGTAAGCTGACTAATCACGAAAGAGCAGCAGGTGGGTTCAATTCATGTGGGTTTCAACAGGCGGCTTTCATTTTTCTTCACATTCTAAGCTCCACTAAATGCTTCTGAATGTTCTGCGTGAATAGATTACCTCTTAAGGTGGGAGATGTAATTTGCCTAAAAATGTCAAACGTTATTTAAAAACTTTAATTCAATGACTATAAAACCAGCATGTCCATTTTTTGCCCATGCACAATTTTAAAGTCGTGTATTTATGGTTTCAATAAATGTTTGTCGTTTGTTCTGAATTTATTTGATGGTTTATTTTAGTAGCAAGTATAGGTATTCTGTAGATCTATTTTTCATGCTTTGTTGGTCTAGGGATTTTTTTGCACCTCAGGCCTTATATTTCTAATACATTCCTGTCCAAAAGTCTGGGAACCAGCAAATTTAAAGGGAAACCATCACTTAAGGATTTGAATGTAGAAAAAAAAACCTATACATTAGAAAACTTGAAAAGCAAAAATGTGTCTTCTGTTTATGACATCACCTGTGGTTGACATGCAAATGCACTTCTTTCAATGGGAATTGTGTAAATTGCATGTCAAGCCGCAGTGGGAAGTCAAAAACAGGAGACCCCACAGACACACACACACATACTGGCACCACATTTCTAAAATTATAGTTGTATGGTGAAGTGTTGTGTGGCCATTCACAGAAAGAGCAGTAGATGCCTGGAATAACCAGCAAGTAAAGGCTAACACTATAAATATATATATATATATATATATAAATATATATATATATATATATATATATATATATATATATATATATATATAAATAGCAGTTCAATATGGAATGTGTACAAGGATGCCATAAAAAACAAATTAATGTGAACTTTAGTTATGAACAGAGCAGAAGGGATAAACCGTTCTTATTTGCCAACAAGTGTTTGGTGTTTTGTGTTATTTTAAAGTTCTTATTTGCTGCCTTTGCCGACCTTAGGGCAGTCTGGAGACCTGCCCCTGCATATTAAGTATACGTGTTACACTGTAATCTCCTACACTAAAAACGATCTAACAATCTATACATACAGCCTGTATCGCTGAGTCTCTGTTTGCATATTTGTGTAAAATTCATGCTTGAATTCCGGTGGTTCCGTTAACCATATATTTTACTTCTGACCATTGCGAGTTTCTCAAAGACCTGTTTAGAACCATTCAGTTACTTCTGTTAACAAGTTCCTGTGTAGCATCTTAGTGACCAGACAGTAAAGGGTTAATATGCTACTGGTTCGGCCATGCATGGTCACTCAAAATCAGAGTAATTATTTTATTTTAAAAAAATACTACCTAATAAAACTGTAGGTAGCATCTCCTGTTTTCTGGGACTGTCCCTGTTTCCTGCTAATGTCAACTGCAGAAGTGTGTGTGTTTGATTCAGCCTTAGCCGCAAGCTAAGGCTTGCACTTGTTCTCTTCCGTTGCATCTGTGGACATTTTTTTGTGTAGATATATTGATACTGCCAGTATAGAGGCTTAACACAAATAATAATAAATGGGGCACTGTATGGATACCCAAAAAGCTACAGAATAGTAGCCAGACCATGGAAGGCTGAATGCCGGGAGAATATTTGGGTCCCCAGTCCCATTGTTTAGAGGTCTCAAGTGGCTCTGCCGTAGCCTAGATATGATGTCATGCACTTCGAGTGTGCGCAGACAGAAACTGTTAAGGAAGCAGAGTGAGACAGAGCTGTCATCAGTGACACTGATCTCCCTGTTCCTTCCCATGGTACCACCAGGCATTCAAGATGTACAAAGCCTCTGCATGCCCAAAGGAGCAGATAAATGCTCTGATCACAGCCTTTGTAATATATTTAAAAAAACAACAACATTTTTTTTACAATTTGTAAAACTGGCAAATAGATGTCCAAGTCTCCATAATTGAATGTAATGTAGTGCAAATGTTATTGTAGATTTTTCAACAGGATGTATTCAAATAAAATAATAAAAGTGAGAACAATTAATTTGCATGTGGTGGACTTAGATGATTCAAGCTATTTCAATTTCTTTAATTTTAAAATGTAAATTTTTCTGATATATATATTGCTATGCCTTCTCACTATAAATACTTCTTCAGTGGCAGCATCTGTTTCAGGTTAACTTTCAAGGAAATGCTTGGGGAAAAGCTGTACAAACAGTCTGAATAGATGGCTATTTTTTTCAAGTGATACAATGGATGATGGCTTGATACAATGGATGTTGGTTTCAGAAGCCATAACTCTGGACTCCAAGCCTGTCATCAGCTGATGTGATAAGATCCAACACATCTAGTCTGTTGCATTGAATGATATTTTGAAAGGGCAGCCTTCTCTTCCCTCCTCTCTGCCTTACAATGAATGGTGTCCCATGATTTACAGTGACTGTAGTAATTCACTCAGGTTATTTGTTAACAACAACGTTATTGTGGGGGTAAAGATGATGGGAAACCCTTCCACTTAAACATCTATACACACCAGACAAGCCAGAAAACTTGCTTTTCCCAGATGTTCTAAACTTTAGGACAATAATTCTCTTTGTACCTCTATATAATTATTTTATAAATGTACCCACTGGAGCAAATGCACACTGTACTAGACAGCCTTTAAACATAGCCTACGATAGAGGTCCAGAAGCCAGATAACCACTAATAGGCCGCTGTTGGGTCACTAGTGAATGTATGTTTGCATTTTCATATATTCATAATCCCTTGGTTTTTTTTTTTAAGCTTCAAATGCAAAAGTATATTCATAGGTATATGAAATTTTGCATAGCAAATGGGTCCTGTCTCTCCTGTCACCCCACTGACATCTATCTCTTGCATGGTTCCAGAAGAAAACATGTGTTACCTACAAACATTGGCAACAAGAAAACTTGCTTTTGGGTTAGATGTAGAAAGGAAAGGACCAGGCCACAGATTCCGAGGCAAGGGTTGAATGAACCCTTAAAGGGCTACATCCTGCATATAAGAGAACCTAAAAAAGGTTTGTGGGACCTGAGAACTGATGAGGAAACCATTAATTCAACAGAAACATGCAACTTCACACTATTGATCATAGTCCCCAGTCATGTAAACAAATAGGTTTTTGCTGTGTTAGAGTTCTTTGTTTGGCTACCTTCATAAAAGTCTACACTGATAGTTTTCTCTATTTTTTCATTCATTCTTTTTTTCAGATTGACTTAACGACGTAACATGTTATTGGAGAACCAGATTCTTGCACTCATAGTAATACACATTTCCAAGAATTACAGCTGTGCAATGACAATTAAACATGAAAGCATTCATTTACACATTAAAGTCAACTCAAATGACTGTTCTTTAGCCACCCAAAAAGATTGAAGGCGAAGTCTATTTTTGTATCCAGAATTGAGCAATGCCTTGTTTAACTGATCACTAATTACACATACAGTTTAGACTAGGACTTCATAGCTGAAGTAAACTGTTTCTGGCAAATAGTTTTATACCATAACAAGTTGGGTGAGGTTTTTGTGTGTTAAATGCTGGAAGATAAAAATGCAGAAGGTAATTTATTATCCTGATTGCTCTGCGATACCACAATGCTCTTCAATAGATCGCACGTTGACACACATTGGTAACTGTAGTCATGGCCAGGGGATCACATGCTGGGTCAAAATCTTGCAAGGAAACTTATTTTGGTAACTGTTGTGAAGGCAGAACTCTGTAATGTGGTGGACTTGTGTGGTGATATTGTGTCATCAAACTAAAGGTGACCACTGGTCATGTGACCAAGCTCATGTAAACCTTTCTTACAGGGGGCTAAGCTTTACCCTTTGACATGGTAATTAGGTAATTCAATACCTTTACAAGTTAGAAAGAGACCACCACTCCCCCATCTCTCTCACTACTCTCTCGTCTTTCCTGGCTGTGCATGTGAGCAGACACGGGTTAGGTTTTATCATGGTGAAGTGTGGGTGAGATCTGATGATTTTGACTTATACGGTTTAGTTGTTATTGTTGTTTAGGTTATTGTTGTTGTTCTAGTTATTGAGATTGTCTGTCCTTATTTGTATGTTGCTGGTGTTTTGTCTCTGAATAAATGTTTGTTAAAGTAGATGGACCAGAGTTTTTATGTGTACATAATTCATAAAGTTTGGTGATACACCACACCTTGTGCTGGGGATTCTTTTGTATGTCCTTCCTCAGCTTTAGGTGCAAACATTGCCTGAGTGTGAACAAGCAAGTAGACATCTGTTCCTGAATATATGATCTCTTATCCAAAGTCTGATTATTTTGTGAGTTGCTGCTATATCCACTGCACTTGGCATTCACTAGATAGAATGTGATATGATTTCTACCAAGATCAATGTAAATCAGCGATGAGGTCCTGAGCTTGGAAGGGCCTATGGTTGAATTCACTACATGGTGGCTGCCCAGGTGAAGCAGAACGAGGTAAAAGCGCGGTCATTTGTTAGCTGTGAAACATTTGAAAAAGTAGAGTTAAAATAATTTCCTATGGGTCTATTCACTAAAATTCGACTTTAGAGGTCCACTTTCATTTTGAGATTAAGTCAAATTTGGCACACAAGTTTGACCTACAAAGAAAACCCAGGTTTCCAATCTTCCCCAGTAATGGGAGGCAAAATGATTGACGCTATTTTTGAGGCTAAGTCAAACTCAGGTGCTGAATTTTACTTGGTCTCAAAAATAGCTTGATCATTTCACTTCCTATTACTTTCAATGGGGAAAATTTGAACCTATGTTCGAATTTGGGTGTCAAATTTGGGTGTCGAAAATGCATTCAAAATGAAAGTCAACCTCCAAAGGTGAATTTTAGTGCATAGACCCATTTGTCTTTCCGTGACCAAAGCACTTTTGACTCAAATGATCTAGGATCTTATATGCTAAGGGGTTTACAAGTTTACTGATATCTTACCTGTTTTTCCTATGTTTGCAATGTATTGTGCATGTTTAAAAGGAGGCCTTTTAGTATCTTACCAGTCCTGTAGAAGATCTTGAAAGCTTGCACTCAAATTCTCTGCTATCATTTTAAAGGCACACAACCACTTACATAAGATGTAACTAGATTACCTGTACATGTAAAACAAACACATATAGGACATATGCCACTGTTTGTTTTCTTTTTTTTTAATTAACTTCATAGGAAAGTAAAAATAAAATTAGGTGTCTATAACCAGCATCCATTTTGCCCAAATTTTACCCATGATTAGGGTTGCCACCTTTTTCTCAGTAAAATACTGGCTATGGTTAAGGGCGGAGCCTAAAAAGGGGTGGAGACTATAAAATGGGGAAACAAAACAAAAAAAGGGTGAAAATAAATGTTTCCCCACATTAAAAAGCACCCCATACACATATGCACACAGACACACAAACATAACAGTATGTGAGGACTATGCTGCTTAAGTTATGACACCCTGAGCCATGGGTTTTCTTCATTTTTCACCTACTATCCCATTTCATCTTGGCCCCCCATCACCTAAACCTTGCTGCCCTGTTACACAGACTACTCTCCTACATCGTTCATCCAATGCTTCCCTATCATTGCCCTGCTTTAATCGGACACTTCTGCCCTCTACCAGCTCCTCTTTATAAGTATGTGCTGCTTACCACAGGGAAGGTGTCCTGCGCTTGCCTGCTGCTTATTCAGCAGCAAGTCCGATCCCAGGGTCTCGCGGACCTACTGCTTGATCCGGGGTTTGATCTGCCGGGTGTGAGTGGTCTCTCCTTTACTTTGCACTTGGACGCTGGTGTCACGTGAGACGCCATCACAAACTACAAGCGCTATGCGCACTGCTCGGATTATGAAGACTATGCAGTAGCATACACACACTGTCTCTCTCTCACACACACTCTGTCTCTCACACACACTCTGTCTCTCTCTCACACACTGTCTCTCTCTCTTACACACACACACACACACACACACTGTCTCTTTCTGTCACACTGTCTCTCTCACACACATAGACTGTCTCTGTCACTAACACACAAACAATGTTGGGGGAAAGATTCTTACAGGCAACAAATTGAACCTAGTAAAGTAACAGATCTGTATTGTGGTATAATAATTTTGGTAAATAATGGTGTTTGGTGGGTTGGACGGTATAGACACATATGGTTCTATTGGCTGGAACTTACGTGCACTGACGACTTTACCCGCATTTTGAGTGTGACTTGATGGCCCACCTGCAGATTTTTTATGGCATTAGTGACTTGATAAAACCGAATACCCCCCTGTATCCATTTCCACTCTACTGTAATCCATTTTCTACCTGAGAAATTTATTTTCCAAATCTACCTGCATGTATGACTTCACCCCACAAGATTCTTAGTACAAAACACAAAACAGTACCATTTGCTAGATTTTCATCAGTTTCAGTGCTGTATTAATCCGCTCCCACCTCCCTTTTATTTTTTCTGTAGCCCCCACTGCCTTTACTGTTTTATTCCTATGTGAAAAAATTAATAAACGCTTATTTTCAAAAAAATATTAATTTTTAATTCATGTGAGAAATAATAATTAAGTCCGCTGCCAAAATAATGGTTTACTTTCACTGACATTTCAATCCTAGCTCTGCAGTTTGAGTGAATGTGCTTTTCAATACAAAAAATAATAATCCCAAACACAATCCCACACCCAGACACACACAGACACTCACACACTCACACCCACAGTCAGACACAGACAGACACCCTCACACACAATGTCAGACACCCTCACACACAATGTCAGACACCCTCACACACAATGTCAGACACCCTCACACACAATGTCAGACACACACAGACACCCACACTGTCAGACACACACAGACACCCACACTGTCAGACACCCACACTGTCAGACACCCACACTGTCAGACACCCACACTGTCAGACACCCACACTGTCAGACACCCACACTGTCAGACACCCACACTGTCAGACACCCACACTGTCAGACACCCACAGACACCCACACTGTCAGACACCCACAGACACCCACACTGTCAGACACCCACAGACACCCACACTGTCAGACACCCACAGACACCCACACTGTCAGACACACACAAACACCCACACTGTCAGACACACACAAACACTCATACACACACTGTCAGACACACACTTTACCTTCCAGGGCACCCACCAACAGCCATCATGGGCTCTTCTGAGCTCTGGGATGTTACGTGAATCCCGGAGCTCTAACCGGACGTCAAGCAGAGGAGGCGGAGCCGGAAGTTCAGTAACATGTGTGCAGTCCAGGAGCAACACAGGACCGCACGCAAGAAGCAGAAAACCAAAAATTGCAGCGGCAGTGAGGGCGGCATGCCGCTTCTTAAAGTGCCGGCTCTGCTCTCAACCCCGCGAGAGCTTGAGCCTCCAATTCCGGGACCATGTCCCGGAAGGAGGAAGTCTCAGTGTGCACGGGGCAAAAACATTTACATTGATAGCCCTGGAGTCTCGGGGCTAAAGTATACTTTAGCCCCAGAGTCTCCATTCGGGGTTATGGAGGGGGGATTCGGGGCTATAGCCCCAGTAGCCCACCCCTAACGACGCCACTGATCTTAACTCTGCCCCTTGTGATGTAATAGTTACATTACCCTCTCATTCAATGCAAGTCTATGATCAGAATTCTGATTTATAGACTGCATTCTGGGTCCCCAGCCCCAAAGTGAGATATTAGTTCTGTAAAGTCTGTGGGGAGTGGCACCCAAAAACACTATATTTCACAAAATAGTGGCGCCCAGTGACACTTGTTTAGTAAAATATTTGAAAATATAAACTCACATGACAAAAACAAAAGACATATATTTTTCATTTTTTTGGTGGGAGTGTCCCTTTAACTCATTTTAACTCTGAAGCTAAGACTCCATGCTTTGTCATATAAATGATTCTGAACGTAGGCTTGTACATGATGACTATTTGAAAATGTCCCTATGTGTATATGTTTCTATGTATAAAAGCATGCTATTTTTAATACCAACAACTCCCATTTCTCTGCTACTTAAAATAAGCCGGCTGGTTTATGAATTCGTTTGGCTGGCTCCTGCAGCTTTAAAGATTCCATCTATCCATTAACATGTGAAATCTACATATTTTACGTTTGTGTTTGAGATGCAGACTGACTGTTTGAAGTTTCATAAAACTTTTGAACTGTGAAAAAGCATAGACTAGTTCCACCATTCTAACACACATCTTGTCCATTTCTCCTAGGCGTTTTTGCACAGAATTAAACAAAATGCCATTGACAACACCGAAAAAATCTCAGAAGAACATGTTAAGGTATGTTTAAGAATCCTATGCATTCTCTATATAAAATGAATTAACTGTAACTCTTTTAATTAACCAAAATAAGTGTTCTCACCGCATTGTGTCCATACCATATGGAGCAGTATGTTAAACAATTCTTTGAGATGTCATAATTCTTGTTCTGCCCAATTCAGGACAATTTCTTGGACATTTAGATATTATGTAATTATTGTGAGGTCCCTCTTAAATCCTAGAGTTCCATATTAACCCTCACTATACTAGTGAAGGGATTAGACCTACGGTTAAGTCATCTGAGATGGGTGAAACGCGTCAGGTGTTCACTATATTTTTGTGGTTCCTGTGATGTCAATTTCTAAACTCTATATGGAATAAAAGATTTTTTAAAATTTTTTACACAATATTCCAGTTTGTAGCTGCCTGATCAGTGATATCTGGATTTGTTCTATTGTAGTTATTACTGAAGGGATTAAGCAAATTGATATTATTATAGTCAGAGAGCACTTACAGGTAGAGTAAAATCTTTTGTAATAGGAAAAAAATGACCAGACATTAGCTTCTATTTGTTTAAAAAAGCTTTTTAATGATCTATGCTGTTTTTGGACTACACTATGGCTAAATGTCTTAGACCAGCATGCCCATCACAATTAAATTAAAACTATATCACTAAATAGCATTTTGGATGTGTTCTCCACAAGCATTATGGCTGATGGGGCTCTGTACCAACTATGTTTCTGACAAACACTCTGGAAGATGCATTCATATTGGGACCTCAAGAATACCAGACACATGAACGCTCACTGATAAATCATTACAAAACAAGGGCCTAAGCGCTACCAGGAGTAAATATTTTGCTAAAAAACCCACAGCAGTGTGATCCCGAAACACTGTATATTGGTCAAAATGAAATTCAAGAGGCAGGGTAAGAAAATGTTTCACACCACCCAGTGAAACCAAATGAAGAATGGAAAAATTGTAATTAAATGCAAATATCGATAGCTGCAATACTGCTCTTCAGTTTCTTGCAGTCAGAGTGTGTACGTAGCATGATCTGCTAATCAATAAGGCGAAACATATATTTCCCACTTACACTTGTAAGGGCATAGTATGCGCATATATTAAACTCCAAAAGGAGGGTGCTCTACACACAAAAATAGATCCACACGGGAGGCAAGAAATATACTGGTTGCTGCACGATCCAGGGGTATTAACAGATTGCGCTATGTGTTATTTGTCTATTTTTTTGTCTTTTATCCCTACGTACATACTGACTCCAAAAAACTGAAGCGCTGTATTGCGCCAATCAATATTTGCACATAAGTGCAATGAACCCTCACTACAGAATTTTTATGGAAGATTAAAATATGTTAAATAATCTTCTTTGTGTTGAGTGTTTCTTTAAAATGGAATGTCGGACATTTCTTTGAATTCTGCTTAAACGAGTACGATTAAATCTTCATTCTAGTAGAGGAAATACACATCAATAGTACGGTTTATATAATTTCCTGGTTTAGGAAACACCTAAGATAAATGTTACACAGCACAGGCCTGACTGCCAAATAACAGGCCACATTGCAATGTGGTCCCTCAGCTGCTGAGAATTCATCCAAGAATGCAAGGGTAAGAGATACAGTGTTACAATACAGTAGCAGGAAACACCAGTGGAGACGGCTTGGCAGGCCCTCCTTAAGATCACAGGAGCCAGCTCTCGACACCAGGGAAATGCACAAGAAAGAAAAACAAATCAAGCACCCTCAGATTTGACAACAAGGTCCTGAAATAACAAAACTTGCAAACTAGCACAAAGTGGAAAAAAAGTGCTCTACAATAGCATGGGAATTTTCTATTCTTTTGTGTGTTTTTTCCTCTTTTACTTGATAAGTTGCATATTTTCTTTGGCAATGTCACGAACCACTGATTGGACAAGACCATTGTTAACATTACTAATTAAGTAATTAATAACAATAATGTTAATTAAGCCGGGTTTGATTACACACTTTTCTGTGTCACATCTCATTTTTTGGTGAGCAGTCATTCCATTTAATGAGTAACAGGCCAATCTTGTGAAGGCTAAGCAGACTGCAGTCTATTTGTGCATCAGCATTAAAGACCTATTGAGTTCTTCAGATGATTGGTCACATCTATGGAGGAATCCATACATTCACTTCAAAGTATCTGTATAATAAGACTATATTTATCTAGGTGTATATTTACATGGCAAAGGGACACCATCACCTAAATATAATTTATACTGTGATTGTAGATACCTTATGTTAAGCAAATAAGCAAATGCATATACTAACCCCTTCCCACCTGTAGGACATTCTATGCCATCCTTCTTTTTCGTGCCTTACATCCTGTAGGACGGCATAGAACGTCCTGAGATTAACAGCTCATCGTGGCTCCCCAAGATGAGCTATGTGCAGGGACTTTCAGTGGGATCCCCAGTGTCAGATGAGACCACTTTGAGTGGCCTCAGCCTGTCATGTAAAATGTAATGCATGGGCTAATGTAAAAGTCTCAAATGCATATCCCGTAGATAGTGAATTCATAGCACATGGTAGGTGCTTCCGATGTTCTGCATGCAGCTCTGCATGTAGCCCTCAGACAGACTAAGAAAGGGGTGGACTTGACAGGGTGCTGAGGGGACATGTCAGCCTATTGATTGACAGGGGGTGGAGTTAGAAATGTTGTATAGGTAAGAGATGACCGCAAATGAGTAACCATTTTAACAAACCGGTTTCCCTGCCTTTATGTTATGTACTTGATGTTTGTCACAGCCAAGGCAGATACTCACTGGGTATCCAGGAGGATTTAACATTTTTAACCCCTTAACGCATTTGAACGGATATATACGTCCTGAAAAGCATGGTCCTTAAGGACCATGAGGACGTATATATACGTCCTCCATTTACATGTAGTGTTGTGCTTCTTAGCGCAACACTACATGCCTGTAGCTATTCCCAGAGGCTGCTTCGGATCCGAGATCTGAGAGTGCCTTCAGCCCCCCCTCACCCCCCCCCGCGCGCATACGATCACCGCGAATGTGATTGTATGCGCGTTAACACACATAGGCAATGAAAGCTGATCACTGCCTATGTGTGTAAAGTGTTGCAATGATGAGGCATCGATTGAGGCATCATGCAACACCTTCTGTGCCCCCCTGGGGTGTGTGCTGTATCGGAGGAGCATGCTCCTCCGATACAGCGTGCCCAGCACAGAGCGACGGAAGAGAGAAAAAAAAAATCTCTTCAGTCGCTCTGAAACCGCTACTTGACTGCCCCTAGAGGCAGTTAGACAGTAATACAGTTAAAATTGGAAAATTAAATAAATAAATAAATAAATAAAATAAATAAATAAATGGAAAAAGCTAATCCTAGATCTACTGAACCTAGATCTAGGGTTAGGGTCATAAATAGGGTTATAATTAAGGGTACAGGGGGGTTCGGGTGAGTACAAGGGTTAGATTAAGGGGTTCGGGTAGATTTAAGGTTAGGGTGAATTTAGAGTTGGGGTAAATTTAGGGTTGGGGTTAAAAGGTCACTGTAGAAGAAAATGGTTAGAAAACAAAAAGCAAAACACTAATATTGTTTATTGCCCTATTAGTTGAAATAAAACATAGACAAACATGGAAACATTGGTATTTCTAAACTCAGGACAAATAGTAGAAATATATAGACGGGGTCTTTTTTACCATTTGTAATTGTTTTAAAAAAAAAAAATCAGGTCAAAGTTAGAAGAAGTGTTTTTTATGGCATATTTTCATCATATTTTATATTTTTTTTAATAGTAAATTATATCATATGATGAAAATAATAGTATCAAATTAAAGCCCTGTCCGTCCTTTAAAAAATGATATATAATTTGTGTGGGTGGACTGAACACAAAGAAAGAAATTCACAGTTCAGTAAACATACGACAAAAATAATGGAATTCTGGTCTTAAAGGTACATCAAAGGCAGCATGGCACTCGGTCACTAAGGGGTTAAAGGAGGAGAGTCAATCCAAAACTCTGGTGAGAGGTTTGAGGGGGGAGTGGTACTCAGGTTATGGGGGCATTAGGAATATTCCCAGAATGTGGATTTTACATGGCAGCCACTTGGCTTGGTTTGAGGCTTCCTGTTGAGCAAGTTATAACTGATTCTGTGTTTAGACATTGTATAAAGTAAAGTAATGCTGCAATATGTATTGGAAATGTTTGGAATTTATGTAATGATTATTGATTTTCAATAAAAATTAGGCTGTGGCCATTTTACCCCAGAAGGTTTCGGTTTAGTTATTCATAGGCATATACATGTCCCCAATGAACAAATCTATGCCTGCACGTGTATACATTGTGAGCTTCATAGAGATAGAGAGCAGGACATACTCTGATCCCGTGAAGACGGAAAATATAGGGAGAGAAGTGATTTGTGTAGCATTTTTTATGTGTATTCACAAATAAACCACTAGAATTTTCTACCAATCTAGTCCTCTTTTAATAGAATTGTCTTAATACGCATAATTAGTTGCTGATGGAAACATTCCTTACCATGGTCTGGTTGTGTCTAATTTACTGAGATTTCATTCACATCAAAGTGTTTGTAGCTGCTGGTATTGATTAAAACAAACAAGCCTGCGTGGGGATCTGCCTTGTGTCTCGTAGGGAATGCACTTCAGTGGATTAATTGAAATTAGAATGAGCGGGTGCATTTGTTTCCCATGGAGCATTTACATATCCTTCTGGAAATCTGAAGCATTACATGGGTGGTAGACCTTACAGACATAGCACAGCCTAGATAAAGTGTGTTATCACTAGTCTTAATGAACAAGCATGATGGAATTAATAATTAGTTAAAGCAGGGCTTGACAAATTTATCTGAGTTTTAGGAGCCAGCTAAAAAAATCTAGGAGCCAGACAACGGCACATAAACACAAACACACGCAGTCACACACAGACACATAGTCTGTCACATATACATACAGAATAAAGGATCCTTTATTCTGATTTGGAGGACTAGGGTGAAAGTCCTCTCCGTGCACCCTCCACTTCTGAGTGAGAAACCTGTTACACCTTGTTTTTCTACATATACATACAAAACACCCCCCCACACACACATCCAGTCACACATATATACACACAAACACATCCAGTCAGTCACATACATACACACACATCCAGTCAGTCACATACATACACACACATCCAGTCAGTCACATACATACACACACATCCAGTCAGTCACATACATACACACACATCCAGTCAGTCACATACATACACACACATCCAGTCAGTCACATACATACACACACATCCAGTCAGTCACATACATACACACACACACACCCTATTAGACACATACATACACACAAACACATCCAGTCAGACACATACATACACACAAACACATCCAGTCAGACACATACATACACACACACACACACACACAAACACATCCAGGCACACACATATGTACACACAAACACATCCAGGCACACACATATGTACACACAAACACATCCAGGCACACACACATATACACACAAACACATCCAGGCACACACACATATACACACAAACACATCCAGGCACACACATATATACACACAAACACATCCAGGCACACACATATATACACACAAACACATCCAGGCACACACATATATACACACACAAACACATCCAGGCACACACACATATACACACACAAACACATCCAGGCACACACAAATATACACACAAACACATCCAGGCACACACATATATACACACAAACACATCCAGGCACACACATATATACACACAAACACATCCAGGCACACACATATATACACACAAACACATCCAGGCACACACACATATACACACAAACACATCCAGGCACACACATATATACACACAAACACATCCAGGCACACACATATATACACACAAACACATCCAGGCACATACATATATACACACAAACACATCCAGGCACACACATATATACACACACACAAACACATCCAGGCACACACATATACACACACAAACACATCCAGGCACACACATATACACACACAAACAAATCCAGGTACACACATATACACACACAAACACATCCAGGCACACACATATATATACACACAAACACATCCAGGCACACACATATATACACACAAACAAATCCAGGCACACACATATATACACACACACATCCAGGTACACACATATATACACACAAACACATCCAGGCACACACATATATATACACACAAACACATCCAGGCACACACATATATACACACAAGCACATATATACACACAAACACATCCAGGCACGCACATATATACACACAAACACATCCATGCAGACATACACAAGACAGCAGGGTTTTTGTTTAAAGAAAAAAAAAAAAGTTCACCTATCAGTGTCCCCCCTCCCTGCTATTACACCTCAATGCAGAGAGGGGGAGGGTTTCCGTTGCAGCCTGGTGGCACAGAGCAGCTTCCATGCTATGCTCCCAGGTGATCAGCTATAACGACGTGAACGAGGGGGCGGAGCAGGAAGTCTGTGCAGCCGGTGCACTCTGCTCCCTCGCGCACCGCTGCTGAAATAAAGAAAAAAAAACCTGATCCCATTGCCGAGGGCACATCGCGGGGCTCACGATACCCGGGCGCCAGGTCTGATTTCCTGGTCGCCATGGCGCCCTGGCGCCCGGGGTTTGTCGAGCCCTGAGTTAAAGTACAGGTTTTTTAGGTCGCTTATTGAACCTTGAAGTACGTGATACTTCGTTATGAAATAAAGCAAGCAATTCAAATGAGTCTAAAACATGGTATGGGGATGGTCATAGCTCATTGATATTCAGATATCAGGCCGACAGTTTGAAAACGTTGGTGGTTTTCAAACTCTTGTACAGTACAGTAACAATAACCAGGAGCAATCCACTGTTATAGAAAAGTAAGAGTAGTAAAGAGTAGTATAGATCAATACATATAGTATATAAATTAAATAGGCAATGTTCTGGATCACCTGACGCATTTTGCTTAAGGGTTTTAAAGGTGCTTACATGTTGCAATCCCTTTTTTCAAGGTTAGTTCCCTAAACAAGACCTATGTATCCTGTTAGTTAGCTGATTTTATTAATCTATATTTGACAGTTAAATGTCAGTAAGTCGGTGGCAGTAGATTTTTATAAATGATATTTTGTTTTAGTTTTTACACTGGCCACAACTGTCCTTCAAGCTCCTCATACTACTCATCCCTGTATGGGAAAGAGATGTAGACAGCACCTGCTTACCAAACTCAGCATCTGACAAATGTCTCAGTCTTCTCCCTGTGTGTGGATGGGGAAACCTCTATTTGATAATTCAGCCACGCACCAAGAAGTCTTTGTATGTAACAGCTGAGCTAAGATGCGAATTGTGTCCAATTGAGAATGAAAGCATTTTTTCCACTAAGTGACAAAATATTAACCCACTCAGCTGTCTCCATTTACTGAAGACCTATTGAGCAGAAAGAGATGAGACAGAATGCCTTCCTCTTTAAACTGTTGTATTGTGAGCAAGGCCGACTGCCATACACGAGACATCAAAGAGTTCTAGGTGCGTAAAAGCATCCATTATCCTGCCATACTAATGATTATAATGGCATTACATTTAAAATGTGTGTGTGTGTGTTATTAATCCACATTACTAATCCAGTGTCTTGTGACCTTTGCATACTGTTTGATTTTCCTCATGGCTTAAAGGGCTAGTTCCACTTGGTTTATTTTCTGTATGTTGTTCAAATGTTTGGAATATTATACGTTTTTTTTTACCGTAATATATTTTACAGTTCTACTGTAGTTTTACATAGAAGTGTAAACCGGTGCAGTAATCTTTAATAAAACTAATAACCCCTGTGCCCTACGGGTTACTTAAAGGAGGCAAGTAAAATCACAGTGTGTAATAGATAAAATTAAGAGACCTTTGAGGTCTAGAGAGATAGAAAAACAGCTCGCTGATGGACATAGTGGTGTCCTCAAAGCCATTGCAAGCAGGGCCGGTGCAATGATTTTTGTCTACACAGGCGAAGGTGCATTTTGGTGCCCCCCTCCTATGACCCTCCACAATCCCCTGCAACGCCTCCCACACCACCAACCCTCCATACATTTTATATAAAAAGTCTAATGTATAGCATGAAAAAAAAAATATTCAACTCCCATTCTTCAAATTTGTTCTCTATTTTATGAGTTAAACATACTAGATATTGTTATAGGTAGAAAGTGGCTTGCAAGGGACTATGGGAGATTACAGACACACACTATGCCACCTTAACACACTTATACTAAGCCACCCTCATACACACACACTTTCACTATGCCATCCTCATATACACACAATTACACTATGCCATCCTCATACACAGACTTACACTATGCCGTCCTTATATACACACACTTAGAATTTGCTGTTCTCATATACACACACTTACACTATTCCATCCTCATAAACACACAATTACACAATGCCATCCTCATATACACACAATTACACTATGCCACCCTCATACACACACACTTACACTATGCCACCCTCATACAGACACACTTACACTATGCCACCCTCATACAGACACACTAACACTATGCCACCCTCATACAGACACACTTACACTATGCCACCCTCATACACACACACTTACACTATGCCACCCTCATACACACACACTTACACTATGCCACCCTCATATACGCACAATAACACTATGCCACCCTCATACACACACACGCTCTCTGCCACAAACACAGTTACACTAGGCTATCCTCAAATATACACACACACCAGGCTGAATTAAAAGCAGTTTTTAATTTCAATAGTATTACAGTGCCATTTAGTCTCTTACCTCCAGGACCTCCTATTCGCAATGTGTGCGCCGATAGGTCACAGGACCTCCCGTGATGTTTACTATGTCACGTGACTTCTGCGACACTAAGAAACACCATTATTCGGCTGGCTCTTCACAGGTGCAAGCCCCAAAGGTTTTTTTTTTCGGACCTGGGTGGCGCCCCCTCATGGTGGCGCCCCCTCATGGTGGTTCCCTAAGGCGGCCGCTTGTACTGCCTCATGGTAGCGCCAGCCCTGATTGCAAGCACCCGCGGCAGCATACTGGAGTCGGATGAGGAGCTACTACGGAAACCTCATGAGGACAATTCAACCTATATTTCTGTTCACAGCCTGCACCATATTGCATAATATAAATTTAACAGAGTTGCGCCTCAGTCCCATTTCTTCTGTAGCAATAAATCTATTACATTTGATTTGCAATCTTTAAGAAATAGGAAGTGTTGAATGAAAAAATTTACCAGATAGATCTTTTTCTGTACGTTACATTAAGCGCTGCTTATCGGGGAGTGGGGGGAGGGGGGGCTAAAAAATATTTTCCTTCCCTCCCATTTATCATATAATAATAATACTAATAAAAATACACACACACACAAACAGACTACAGGAAAATGAATATATGACCTTATCACTCATTGACTACACACACATTTATATTTTGAATGTAGAGGTATACACCTGTATACATGTTGATTAAAAATGTCTGCATGGCAGTGTTCTGAATTACGGCATGGTGCCACCACCAGTAGGGCTGTAAGTCCTTTATATGCAGACTGCTATGCACAGGGCAAAACTCCTTTAAACTATCCAGTGCCACATGAAGAGAAATCTGTGTTTGGCTAGCTAGTAAATATGTCCATTCCCGACACAGTATTTACACTTCTTGTGTATAATGTGTTTAATATGTAACGCATTACATTATTACATTATTGACTACAGTGATTTATATATCTCTTTTTTTATTTTTTTATTTTCCTTTTAGATTTTGTTCTCGAACATTGAAGACATCTTGGATGTCCATAAAGCATTCTTGGACTCGCTGGAATCTAGTTTGCAGCCTGAACCCCAATCACATCATGAACTTGGAAATGTTTTCTTGAAATTTGTAAGTAACAGGATTTTCACACGTTATCAGAGGTCGGCAGTTTCCTTTCCCCTCTTGTTCTTTTAGTTAGTGTTTGAAACCTGATCAACTGCTGGCTTCAATTATCAAACTCGTAACCTGCTATGCACAGGATTTCATTAGATTACACAGAGGAACCATACTTGCTGGGAAAGTTGGAAAAACAATGAAGGCAAACATCACTCATTAGTCTATACAATGCCTTGCAAAACAAGTTAGCTGGTATTTTTAGAAACTGTGTGTTTTGCACTTACTAGAAGTCGCATGGCTTTGCCCTGGTTTTCTTTTCATGATCTGCACATTAGCCAAGCCTAAACCTAAAATGTACCTTCAGCCAGGGCTTGACAAATATCTGTAGACTTTAGGAGCCAGACAAACTAATTCAGGAGCTAGCTTGTTATTATGGTACTTCTATAATAAGACAACCCAAAAAATTAGGGACCAGCAGTGGGGATTTTAGGAGCCATGGCTCCCAGGATTTGTCAAGCCCTACCTTAAGCTATTTATCAGATTTCTAACCTGTAGACAGATGGGCCTGATATGTAGTGATATGATGTTTGTGAAACTTTTGAGGAAAATGGTGCTTTTCTGTTCAGGAGAAGATTAGGAGAGGTCCCTATTAGTGTTGAGCGAACCCGAACCGCACTGTTCGGGTTCGTACCGGACATTATGGTGTCTGTGCCACGAACCCGGACATTTCACTGTATGTCCGTGTTGGAGTTCGAGGTTCGGCTATAAACCGAAAGTCTTTAAACCGAAAGTCATTCGGTTTATAGACTTTCGGTTTATAGAATAGCCAACAGCATTACATATATTCTATAAACCGAAAGTCTATAAACCGAACGTCGTTCGGTTTATAGACTTTCGGCTTATAGAATACATGTAATACTATTGGCTTTCTATAAACTGAACTAGAGTCCCCATTCATAAGAAATTCTAATGAATGGGGACACTATTTTGGTTTATAGAAAGCCAATAGTATTACATGTATTCCATAAGCCGAACGTCGGGTCCCCATTGACTTCTGACTTTTTTCCGAAGTTCGGCCGAAGCCGCCGAACTCGAACATCTAGGTCTCCGCTCCACTAGTCCCTATGTATGTTCAATATATTTATATATGTATAGCTGTGTAAACTTTCTCATACTTGCCAATATTTTTAGACATGCAACTGGGACACAGAGGTGTATGAAATCTGTCAAAATTGACAGGACAGGGCCCAAAAAATTGCACTGTCCCAGAAATACTACCCTCTGTCCATGGACATTCCAGAAAGGGGGAGACTTGCCCCCCATCCCACCCTGGAAATTCAATCAGCCAGCAAAGCATTTATTTTATGTTTATTTTTTAGAGAGCAGCTCTAGGCTGGTTAGAGAGATCAATGGATCTTCCTTCAGCAGTCTAGCTACTTCTTGCACTAGGCGAGTGTTTTCCCAAACACTCACCTCGACAGTACAGTGCACTTCCTTGGGATGCCTCTGGAGTTATATCTCTGGGGGATCACATCTTCCTCCAAAGTGCTAAACACCAGAGACCATGCACTTGCAGCAAACAGAGCCAGCACTGTCAGTGCTGTGGTCAGCCTGGGTTGGCACCATAGATGTCAGAGAAAACCTCGACTTCCCACACCTTCCCATCATGGCATGGGAAGGCTTTCATGATGCTGTTTTAGTTCAGATGACTAGATCCTAATGAAGTCTTAATCCTCTCCATCCATCTAAACTCCACATTGGAGCTAGTTAAATTAAATAGTTATCCAGAAACCTTTTTTATTTTTTTATTTCTTCATAAGTTGACAATTTGGAGGAGAAAGGTTGAATCAAATGCTAGAATAATTCATTTTCAAGGCAGAATGGGAAAAAAGGTTAGATCTGACCTGTATAAATGACATGTCTGCTTTATGTAAAGGATTCGCTACATGTAAGCCAAATAGTTCAATAGATGATGTCCAGCTTGTAGATCCAGGAGGCACAAGTTGCTTTCAATGGTTTTAAAATTATAGTTCAGACAATGAGGAAGTTGGATTTGTGCCCAAGTTAAGCAAGTCACCTGTCACAAGAGGACCATCAAGATAGAATCATTGGCTTCAGCAGGATTGGAGGCTGAACTTGTATTATTATTAAGCCATGGAGAAGGAAAAAGGTCAGGGCAGGGCCTGGCAGATGTGGGAGTAATCAGACATCTGTCCTCCTCAACTGTGCTAACTTCACCTTGCTTGAATGAAATTATCTATTCCTGCCAGATGTTTTCTTATTTCCTGACTTCAGAAAAATGGAAGCTGCTGCCAAACCTGAGGAGCAGTAATAGTGTGAGGTCACTTTATCTGTTGAAAGCAAAAGGATTCATGTATTTGAACTCATAATCTGAGTCATAAATATATTTTTGCAAAACATCGGTATAAACATTTCCGTTTCAGAGAAAAGGATGCTTAACATAAAATAAAAATGGTTCAAGTCCTACATCTGAGGAAAGGAATTTAGGAGTAATAATTTCAGATGACTTAAAGGTAGGTAGGCAATGCAATAGAGCAGCAGGAAATGTTAGCAGAATGCTTGGTTGCATAGGGAGAGGTATTAGCAGTAGAAAGAGGGAAGTGCTCATGCCATTGTACAGAGCACTGGTGACACCTCACTTGGAGTATTGTACGCAGTACTGGAGACCGGATCTCCAGAAAGATATTGATACTTTGGAGAGAGTTCAGAGAAGGGCTACTAAACTGGTTCATAGTTTGAAGCATAAAACTTACCAGGGAAGGTTAAAGCATCTCAACATGTATAGCTTGTAGGGAAGTTGTAACAGGGGGGATTTGATAGAAACATTTAAATACATAAAAGGAATCAACACAGTAAAGGAAGAGAATATATTTAAAAGTAGAAAAACTACCACAACTAGAGGACATAGTCTTAAAATTAGAGGGGAAAAGATTTAAAAGTAATATCAGGAAGTATTACTTTACTGAGAGGGTAGTGGATGTATGGAATAGCCTTCTAGCAGAAGTGGTAGAGGTAAACACAGTCAAGGATTTTAAGCATGCATGGGATTGGCACAAGGCTATCCTAGCTATAAGACCGGGAACTGGGGACTAATAAAAGTATTTAGAAAATTGAGCAGACTAGATGGACCGAATGGTTCTTATCTGCTGACACATTCTATGTTTCTATGCTTAAGTGGTTTCATTTCTGGACTAAATTAATTTTGTACTATACGTGGGAGAACCAGCCCATTGGCTATCCGATTGCTATGACCACAGCACCTCAACCAGTAAGAACTAAAGCCTATTGTTGAAAAAGTGCTTATCTTAAAAACAAGCAGGAGACCAGAGTCCTGAATGCTCTTCTTATCACTGCTTCTCCCAGGCATTAAGAAAATAGCAATTTTTCTCTGACATTAAAAATGTATTCCCCATGTCTTTAACTTTAGGCACATCCTATATTGTGGTAAAATATAGATCAATATTTTTGAATGTTGTTGCATTTAGTTGCTATCGCTGAGATATTCTTAAATTTCTCTATTCTAGAAAAAGCTGTTGAAGCTCAATTCAGTGGTATAACTACAAGAAATCCTGGATCTAATCAGTAGCATTACAGACGAAACGTGTTGATGCGTTATAAACGTGAATAACCAATTGCTTCTTCAACATTACTCATGCAGCCTTTATTTAATGGTGGCACAAAACACCATTATTAAACTTCCTTTATTTTCCTTGATTTGCTATTCTCCAATGAGGTCATGCTCCTCCTCTGGAATGAAAGTGTACACCGCCTAACATTTAGAACTCATTGGGGATTTGGTGGACGTTTGTGATCACACCATCAAGAATGGCATGATTTTTTTTGATTGCGTAGGGTTCATGCCGGCGCCTCCTATAGGAGAAGTAAGTGCCGGCCTAGGGCGCATTTTTTCAAGGAGAGTGACGGGCATGATGAGGAAGAGGAGACAGACAGGGGGACACATTAAGAAATTAACTTTTTCTTTAACAAGAAAAAAAACTGCTAGCTTGTGCATGTCTGACTGTCTCTGTGCATATGTGAGATTGTGTTTATGATTGCATGATTGATATGCTGTTGTCTGGCTGTTATAAGTAGGAGGGGTAAGGGGAGGGGCAGTGGGCGGCAAAATGAGGGTTTGCCTAAGGTGGAAAAAATCCTTGCGCAGGCCCTGGTAGGTTTATACAGTGATATTGGTATTGTGAAGGCTTCTTATCTTCTTTCTGGTTTAAAGTGGAAGGAGAGTTTGAATCACAGAACTATGATGCTTGGGCTCCTGGTAGTCACATCATGATCCCAGTTATATCGTAATACTGTGACCCTGAGTACAGCATTTAGGATAAACTGTCACTGATTTCCGTGTTAAAACTCTACATAAGTAAAGCCATGAAATTAAATCAAGCTGTAGTGTTAAGCAAAGACAATACATCTACAAACATAAAAAAAATATAATATAAATATATATTTTCAGCATTAAATTACCATATTTTCTTCCATGGCAGTGTTCATTTAAATATGCTTTTAACATTTTGTATCAGTCTTGAAAACAATAACACTGGTGATAATAAAGCAGTTGTTCAAATAGGATGTACATAGCATGTTCCTATAACACTGTGATTCCTGCCTCCTTTTGTTAGGTTTTTGATTCTAGAAATTCAAGGATGAACATATTAATTCAAAAATCTTTGGCTGTTCCCTGGAGTCCAAGATATATAGCTTGCCTCCTGGGCCATTTTTTTTTATCCCTCACAAAAGCCTGCAACCCAAGCACAGTTCATGAAGTTGTCATGGTTTCTCATATAGATACTGTTTTACACAAACAACATGTTGCTGCAAACAAGAAGCTTTTTAAAAAATGTTTTTATAAACTTTATTGGTAACTTATTAAAAATAATAATAATAAATTGCTTGGATCAAAGTAGGTATAAACGTATATTTGACTGACGACGATGAATGATTAGTCACTATTGCTTTGCCATTCATTGTTGTCAGTCAAATATATGTTTATACCTACTTGGATACAAGCAATTTATTAAATAATTTAGTTACCAATAACGTTTATAAAAGTACAGAGTACTTCTTTCTCTTTGGCTTTAGATGCTTTTTATTTTTTTATTCTTTAACCCTTTTGTGTACTGGGCTAGTGTGTAATGCTTTGGACTTTCTCATCTGGCATTGACATGGCTAAATCAACATTTACATAGCTTTGTGCACTTCCCATGGAAAAAATGATCCATAAGTCGGACATAAACACAACTATCTGGCCAGATTGGAACATCATCTCTTGGACACCGAGCAGGAAATCTGTTTTGCAAATCCCTTGGCTGGAATGTATACATGCATTGACAATAACAGTGATGTAACACCAGAGACTTAAAAATATTTGTCCACATGTTTGTCCTAAGTCTTTACTCAGCAGAACTAGCAGGGCAGTCTTGAGCTTCGCATGCAGGAGCTTTGAGATATTTCATCATCAATGTCTGTTAGTTTTACCTGGACATAAAATATAAAAAGGTAATGTAATGAGCTCATCTATCACTGTCCAGAATTGTTATTTGAATAATTATTTTCTAGAAAATACGTTAGATGCCTTTAAAAGGTGCCTGGATACTTTTTTAATGAGCCAGAGTATAGAGGGCATGAGCCAGAGCATATTATAGCCAGAGTATGTTCGTATAGGCATTCATATTTATTTAGTACTTGTTGATCCAAGAAGAAATGTATTTGCCTTCTTTTGGATCAACAGTGGTAAAAATGGAATAGGAAAAGTTTAACTTGATGGACACAAGTCTTTATTTCAACCTAATCTACTATGTAATACAATATTTTATTTATTTTTGAAAAATGATATAAATTTAATGGGGGGTGTTGAGCATCACTATTTTACAGTGTTGGAGGATCACTTTATTACAAAAAGTGTTTTTTGAAGAAGAAAAGGTGACAACCTTAATCCTGATGCCATAGTCACATATATAAAAAGAAACCATACACACAACTTGGGAAGAAGCACATGTCTTCTTATACCAGCAATTACTGCCAATCTAGTTCTGATGCAGTATTCAGACTGTGATGGTATTCCCTCAACTTGGAGCTCTCTGGTGTACAGGTACATTTACATTAATAAACCTCAAAAACTGGTTTTGTACCAGATATGCTATTGTGATGGATAGCTACCACCAGACCGTGCTCCCTTAGTCCAGGATGAAACTCAGGAACTCCACTAGCCAGGAACAATGATCATTCATACACCAGCCAAGACTCGGTGTAAGGTGAAAACAAGAACACTGATTGAGCACAACACATGTTTATATACTGTCAAACATCCGATAAGAAAGATAACATGATCCTTCTCCCCTCCCATGACAATACCACCTGCCTTGTGCCATCCTGCCCCCCCTACCCTGGCACTCTGTTGTGGAATGTCCCAATGTTTCGAAACAGGGTGATCCTGGTCTCTCCAAGGTGCCCGGCCCCAATCCCAGCATACCCTTGATGCCTCTCACAGTTCCCTTTCTCCTTCCCAAACAGTGATGTGAGTTGTGGCTTTATGGAGTATTAACAGCTGGTTACAGTTTTAGCGGATAGCAACAGATTGGGGATCTACCCAAGAGCTCCAGGGAATTACTACTGTTCTCTGGTAAGGCAGAAATAGCACTGGCAGCCTTACAGAACAGCATGCTGGGTAAGGGCACCAGGCAATGGGGCACTTATCCTCACCGGCTGGAATCTGTATCCGAACTGGGGAGTGCAGATAGTCTTTCGGGCATAATGGCCACACTTCCCATGAAAACAGGGAATTCAGCCCGGCCAACATCATCAGACAGAGGTAGGGCGAGATGTTAGTGAGGAGTGAGAACCGTCAAAGGTAAATTAATTGCTTCTGTTGCTGCCTTAACATGCAGTCACTCCTTCATACACAGAATAATGTATACACCAGCTGATTTTTACTTTTTTTTTTTTTTTTTTGACGTCTTACAATTATTCAAGGGAGCAATGTGGCAAATTGTTTTTCATTAGTTGTCAGAAAACAAACATGCATAGATATGCCTGAACGTGTAGTGTGAACTGCTCGAGGAATTTAATCATTCATTATCAATTGAATGCAAACAGCCTTACTTGACCAAGGTGTTTAGGATGTAAGCAGGGCTTAGGCTGAATGCTTTTTCATGATGGCAATCCTTTTTCATGAAACAGCACCTGAAAGTAAGTAATATAATTAATAATACCTCATTATGTCCATCTTGCTGGAAATAATCACGTGTGAAAAGAAGTAATACTGTCATTACAGTTAAGGAATCATTGAAAGATTATTTTGAAAGGAATCTGTCATGGAATATTTGCATTGTTAAGTTTATAATATGGTCTGTTGTTAGACCAAAATATATATTTGGCGGGAAAATTCAGCGACCAAATTCCTTTGACCATTTTCCCTCTGTCGTCGTACCTCTTTCTTCAGTAGCCCAGAACGCATGGTGTGCTTGAGTGTATCATAAAGCTTTGCAGCAGTAAAACTCAAAGTAAAGTGCATTTCAATCGTTCATACATATGTTACTCTTACATAAACTGCTGTGCATAAGTTGTAAAATTACCAACCCCCAGTAAAGCATTATTACCATAAATGTCTGCCTATCTTTGGCCATTTGAAGTGTTGGTGTAATTACACTATCCAAGGCATGCCCTGAAAATAAGGCAAACAAAACATGAAACTCGATGAAGTAAAAAAAATATTTTTTTTATTTTTTTGTTCATTTTTTTTCTTCCTAACATCATCATGTGACTTTTAGTTATTAAAAGAACAAGCTCAACAAGATATTAAAATTGTTGTCTCCCACGAGATGTTTTGAAGCATTCTATTAGGCTTTCATTTTATTCCAATTAAGTAAATTAAGTTTGCAACAAGGCCGGTTGTTTGTGAAATTGTTATGGTAGCAATTTTGGATGAACTTTCCAATCCTTTATTGCTTCTCATTAAACAGAATTTTCAAATCCCATGTAGCACTGTCAATACAGGCCATAAAAATCGCACTGACTAAACAACATTTGTTTGTTTTACCTGCTTGGCTGTCATGGAATTAACAATAACAACAAAGTATTTAACCAGGAAAGATACAGCGTCAAGGGGAGCAAAATGAAATGGTACTCTATTTTACTTGGCGCATAAGGATGTGGCTGATTCAACCACTAACAGGAATGGAACCCGCAAACTTGAGCCTCGAGGAGATTTCACAGTCCACTAATAACAATTTGCCAGGGAAAAAGTGCGGAAAACCTTAATTGAAATTATATTTCTATTCATTCATCATTGTTTTAGAGATATTATTTCATTTTGTGATGTCAACAATTATTCAGCGATCTTATTCTGTGGTATGATAGGGCTGATTTGTAATGTCTCATTTTATGTCACATGATATGGCATATACCAGGAGAGTCCAACATGCAGCCCAACTAAACTAACCACACATATTCTCATTAGATGTGTACTTTTTTTTTAAATAGCACTGATTTTTAACAGTTTTTAGTCTGTTTTTGGATCACTCTCTTTCTCTATTTCCCACTGGTGCAAGTCTGTACACAGTTTCAGATTATCTTATTAGCCATAACAAAATGTTTTTTATGGCTAATAAGATCTGAAACTGGGTACAGACTTGCACCAGTGGAAGATAGAGAAAGAGAGACAAGAAGGGAAAGAGAGATAGATAAGTTAACTGAAGCTGCTAACAAACAGTGCAGTCCCCAGTGCATTAACCAGGAAATACAACGGGAAAGGAGATAGGTGTTAGCGCTGAATAAAGAGAAGAACTTTAACACCAGAATAGTACAAACATATCATTTAATTTATATAGATCATTAAAGACATATAAAATAATCGGCATAGTATTGTTTAAAATAGCTTCAATGCAGGATGGGTTAACATTACAGTGTAAGACATAAATACAAACATTTAATGCGGCCCAATACACACTGATTATGCAATACACACTGATTATGTGACCCATTTCAGAAATAACTTGGATGTCCCTGTTATATACAGAGTTTTTTTTATTGTTGTTTTATGTAAATGTGAGATTTTTACATTCTTAAATTCAAGTTCTTTTTTTTTCTCTTCTACAGAAAGATCGCTTCTGTGTTTATGAAGAATATTGCAGTAATCACGAGAAAGCCTTGAGACTTCTAATGGAGTTAAATAAGATCCCAGATGTCCGAGCGTTTCTCCTTGTAAGTATTTAGTCTTTGGCTAATGATATGAAAATACGGAACAGAACAGTCAACTCAACAGTTCTGTTTGATCCATGAAGCAATCAATTCTAGGTTATTATTTGTATTGTTATCCATGATGAATGCCTTTTATCTCTAACAACCTGTACAAAAAGCTACCATGCAGGGTCGACAAGGCTTCAGTGCAGACTCAGCATGAAAGATGAGAAAGGCAGGGGAGGTGAAAGGTTTCCTTGTGGAACAGCACAAATCACTGAAAGGTGATTTTCATAGCTTTACTGTTTCTTTAATCAGTTCTGTTTGGCCTTACATATATTTTATATATATACTTCACAGACGATAATTGTCAGATATTTTCTAGGTAATCTGAGAATCACATTTTAACACTGTAACGGACCGTCTACCGGACGTAGTAGACCCTCTGCCCGTGGTGTGAAATCACCTACTTAGCCCCCGATTACAGCTCAGCATTCACCCAGCAAGTCTTTCCTGGACCCTTACTCTTTGTACCCAAATAGACAGGACCACTAGCAGTTAGGTACAGCAAGAATGAACAACCACTTTATTTGTGTAACAACACAGACTTATAAAAAGACATAAACATGACATCACAGACATCAGTATACTCCAACTCCGACATCTCCAACTAACTGGGACTGGGAAAACATTATATTTCCAGGCCGCAAACCAAATAGGAATTACCATACAGTGAGTAGACCTAATTACAATACAAACCGTAAGACACGTAATGTACACAATATAATCCGTTTATCAGTTAATACAGAACAATGGATGTTGGAGTAAACTATCAATTATTGTCACTGACCCATTATAATCCTTCATAGTGGTCTACTCACAGAATTAAACATTACACATAAACCAATATACACACAGAATATGACTAACTAACAATATTAACGTTTAGAATTATGGCACATAAGCGAGGGCTTATAATCTACAGGGAGGTGTTTGGCCCTCAGGCCCCTCCAAGAACCCCAGTCAGGCAGGATGTCAGAATTCCCTTTGTGACAAACACTTTGCACAAATTATCGATTCCATTCACAAGGTAGTTTTCTAGGATGCTGTTGTCCTTTTAAAATGTAATGAAAGCCATGCGCCTAGTCATGGATATTGAGTGGGTGTTATTATGACCATAATTAACTTTCAAACAGAGCACTTTTTGTTTATAAGAATTCTTCTTCCTAAAGAATTATCATATTTGTTTATCAAATGATTCTGAGAAAGAAAGAACATTTTTTTTTCATGCATAGCATCATTCACTGTCCCTAGATAGCCTTGTACAAACGTTCATATTCAGAATTAGACAATTAAAAAAAATTCTCTTAATTCTAAGAGATTCTGAGAGCTCTAAGAGGCTGTACCCCAGGGGGGGAAAACTGCCCCTGGAAGGAAAGGGGGAGGGGGTATTCCTATGGAGTAATAAAGTGGACAGGTAACTTGCAAATCCTTCAACATGGCCTTATAAAACAACAAATGTTGAGAAAAGGCATACTATCAACATTAATAATTGTTTTTTGGGAGGAGGATGATCGACCAGGTATCGTATCTAATATAAATGAGGTAGTCCTGCTTAGAGGCCATATGGGGCATGATGAAAGTCAGATTAACAATGTGACTAGATCTTCGGTGGGTATAGCGGGAACTCTCACATCACATAATATGGCTCAAGGGTCCACGGATGCTTCCTCCTGAGCTAAAGCATTTTCTTGGTCAGAGATCAGAGGGATGTCCAATTCCTAAAGGAATTTAGAGATATCAAATAGATCTTCTTTGGTAAGTTCTTTATTCCCCTTCGAGACCGTGAGGGATTGAGGTAGACCCCAACGGTACCTTATGTCTTGCGACCATAAATGAGACATGAACTGGGCCATCGATTTGCGCCAGGCCAGGGTAGAGGGTGGCAGGTCATCTAGGACCCAAACAGACGCTCCATAATGGGCCAGCTGACCCCTCTTGCGACTTGCCGTCAACTATGTAGCTTTGTCGGAGAGAGACAACAATTTACAAACCACGTGTCTGGAGGCTGTAGAGCCTTTCTGACCCTGAACATGTCCAGCACAATGATAGCATCGGTCGGGAGTTTCAGGTGAGCTATCAGTTTCACCACATCTCTGGTTTACCTCGGAATCGAACTTTGTTGTGTCTCATTTTGGCTTCAAGGAGAGCCACCTGTTCACTCAGACTACCAACCTGTTGAGTCAGAGTCCAGGTGAGCTTGTCCGTTTCTGTTTGTTTGTGCAGCATTGCCTCAGAGTCTATTTCCAAATCTGCAATTTTTGACTGGATAGTCCCCATCTCAGTATGCGGGGTGCGGATGTCTACCTGCCATGCTGCTCGGAACTTTTGAAAAAAATTTTTTATATCATTCCTAGTGGCATATTGTTCTCCTCCAGGAGCTTCTGTAGGTTTCTTTTGGTAGTTACTCTCGGATTTGTCCAATGAGGAATCTGTGTCCTGCATTCAGCTGTGGCTTAGTCGGCCATGTCAGGAAGTCAGCAATATCTGACTTGCGGTTAATTTGGGGCCTGTCAGGTTTTTTTTGTTTTGTTTGCCAATACTCCCTGTTCCAGTAATGTGCTATAGTTTAGTTGATTTGGTCGAGTTAGCCATATAACAAAGACATCACATTTCCCTGTAGTTGTGAAGCACTTCCGTATGGATAAAGCAAGAATTAGATAACACTGTATACTAATAATAATGATGATGAATTTTAAGTGATCATACCTGGTATTTTAATGAATCTTCCTATTGTAAATAACATGTTTTGTCTGGTTTTAGAGCTGCATGCTGCTGGGAGGTAGAAAGACGACGGACATTCCCCTGGAAGGGTATCTGCTCACTCCAATTCAGAGAATCTGCAAGTATCCGCTTCTCCTAAAGGTATCAGTACCCTTTAGTTTGTTGCTTCCGTCAAATGTATTCAGTTACTTACTATATTCCCTAAAATCCTGGTAGAGTACATCCACAGAGCAATGCTTGTTTATACTCTGGTACGCTGAAAATTTTCCAGGGCCCTCTTAAAATAAAGAAAAAATAATGATGCTCAGATGCATACCTGGCAACATACCCAGTTTGGTCAGAACAATCCTGATAAGATAGACTACATTCCAATATTCCATTTTGCATTCCCAGTGTCTAATTATTTGTGCAAGCGTGTCTAAATATTTACCACGCTTGCACAATTGCTGTGGATCACAAAAGCCAGTTTAATGTGATCTCTCACATGGATTTTTTTTTTTTAATAAACAATAATACATTATTTTGAGGTAGAGCCATTTAAAAAAAAACACTCCAAAAGCAAGTTTGGACGATGTGTTCTTCAAACTATCCCTCACTTCCACTATCTGGCTAGGAGTACTGAAATAACAATTGTTGGTGTTATTTAATTTCAGTAATCCTCCAACAGCACATGTAACTTTACCCTTGAACATATTTACAACTTTTAGAGAGTATTTGTGTGAATTATCTTCTGGCATGTTGCTTGCCAACCAGACACATTCATTCTAAAATCCTTCACTATCCCGTGTTTATTCCTGCTGAGAATATTTGGCTATGTACAGAGATCAGGGAAGGAGTCACATAAATATACCTCCGGAAATGTTCTCTCTTTTCATCCAAAAAGAAGAAATTCCTTTCCCCCACCTATACCTAGCTTTGCAGCTGTGTTTATTAGAGGAAGTATTTGAAAACTGCAGCAATACCTAAATATTATTAATTAATTAACTAATGCTGTTTGGTGTTCTGACTTAATTTACATATACAGTTATATCTAAAAACTATGTGGATTATTTATTAAAAGCATACTGACAAGACAGCTGCAAAATTTAGTCATGAACAGAAGAATTACACAATCTGACAGATGTCTGTCAGATGCAGATGCTTGCTCTGATTGGATGAGCACATTCTGACACTGTCAATGCATTTCTGCTGCCAGTTCACTTCTCTCTTAGCTCTGTGGCAGCACTGATCATAAAGCAGTGGAACGTCATGTCTACACCAGAGAAGTGGCACAGATCTTTATTAAAGCAGCAAAAAGCTAAAAAAAACAAAAACAAAAAAAACATAGTTCCACTTCAAGCATGAAATTTAATGTGTCATTTATTTTAAAATATATACATTAGACCTGCAAAGTTGGCAATGGGAATGTTATAAAAGGTTGCAATTATATTCAAACAACATTTTTTTATTATTATTATTTTATCTTTCTTCCTGAATACCAGACTTACTTATTGTTCCTAAATATTATTATTTATGCAATTATTTGGTTTTGGTTTTACTTTATTTTGGAATACCAGATTTATTATGAACAGATCATAATCTATAATGAACACTATTATTATAATTAATAATTATAAGGTTTTTAATTATGGCATATGGTGTTTAAGCATTGTGATACAAATACTCAAAGCCTTGTTTATTGTGTAAAGCTGGATGATTTCCATCCTGTTACAGATACATTTTTTTAATGAAAAATATTTTAGTTATTAGAAGCACATAGCAGTTTTTTGTCATTTTCTGGCTTTTCAGAGCAGCCAGAATGTGTCATTTACCTTCTTGGGAGACCCAATTCACAAACCCAGAGGTGCAGTCATGGGACACTGTTGAAATGTGATGACATTTTAAATTATAGCTGGGATCTCTCCGCAGGGAGGCTTAAACATCAACTTCACTTATTAGTTTAAAATAAACTTACGGTATATACAGGTTTTTTAAATTTAACAGAATATATTTTTAAAATGGTATTATTACATGAATAAATGTGGCATGGTTTGAAGGTCACATGAATAGAACATGTATTGCATTGTAATCATCTGTTTGGGTGTATGTTGTGTCTGTGTACAAGATACCCGTTATGAGTGCATGATCATCTGTCCTTTTAACTGCATAAACTTATTAGATACATGCTGCATTTCATTATATCAAATGTGCACTTACATAAGCTGATAATCATAAACAAATTAAATACAATTTTTGAATGAAGATTAAATTGTCGTCCTACATATTAGTCAGTTGAAAACTCTGTTATTGCATGAAACTTTACCAGGGAGCTAATATCTATGAAGAGGGTATTAAAAAATAAATAATAATAAAAATATATATAAATATGTATATATTTGTATGGGTGCTCTAAATGAGTAAGAGGGAAGTTACAGTTAAACACTTTAACCTCAAAGAAACCCACAAAAAGAACCCTGGTGTCCAGCAACAAACTGGACTGGCCATTAACGGGTTAAACGAAAAAAAAAGTTTTAGTCCCATTTTAAGGCAAATGGGGGCTATTTGGAGAATCTACGATTTTGAGACAGTTTCCAATGATCATGAAAATGCTTTGTTTTTGTTTTAATTTACAAATATTTCAAGGAAGTTATATGACCAAAAAAAAAGTTAACTCTTATAAGTTATTAGAAGTTTGCTACACTTACTACAAAAAGACAATGCGACTTTACTACAGCTAAAAGCACACACCGCTGTACTAGTCTTTGGCTTCTTGTCTGCTAAGAATGTCTTAGACCTTGTAGTCTGTCCAGAGCACACAAATACTTCACTTATGGCAGGCAATGGTAAAGGGAAATTACTCCACTGTAAAAACAGTAATATCAAAATACACTATATGGACAAAACTCAGGTGTTTCAATCAGACCCATTGCCACAGGTGTATAAAATCAAGCACCAAAGCATGCAGTCTGCATTTCCAAACATTTATGAAAAAAAATTCTGTGCTCCGTGAATTCACGCTGGTACTGTGATAGGATGCCATAAGTCAGATTGTGACATGTCATCCCTGCTAGAAATTCCACGGTCAGCTATAAGTGATATTATTGGGAAGTGGAAGTGTTTAGGAATAGCAGCAACTTGGCCACGAAGCAGAAGACCACATAAAGTCACAGAGAGAAGTTACAGAGTCTGCTGATTCCATAGCTGAAGAGTTCCAAACTTCCACTGGCATTGATATCGGCACAAAAGATGTACATTGGAAGCATTATGGAATTGGTTTCCATGGCCAAGCAGCTGCATGAAAGCCTCACATCACCAAGTACAACGCCACCAAGCATCTGATCGAGTAGTATAAAGCACGTCGCCATTGGAATCTGAAGCAGTGGAAACGTTCTGTGGAAGTCTGATAGGCGAGTCTGGGTTTGGTGGATCCCAGGAGATCGTTACCTGCATTGTGCTAACTGTAAAGTTTGGTGGAAGAGGGATAATTTGTATGGGCCTATTTTTCAGGGTTTGGACTAGGCCTTTTATTTTCATTGAAGGTAAATCTTAATGCTACAGCATATCAAGACATTTTGGACAATGCTATGCTTACAACTATGCAAGAACAGTTTGGGGAAGGCCCTTTTCTATTCCAGCATGACTGTGCCCCAGTTCCAAAACAAGTTTCATACAAACATGATTGGATTAGTTTGGTATGGATGAACTTGACTGGCCTGCACAGAGCCCTGATCTCAACCCATTGAATGGGATGGATTTGGGATGAACTGGAACAGAGATAGTGAGCCAGGCCTTCTCATCCAATATCAGTGTCTGACCTCACAAATGCTCTACTGGATGAATGGGCAAAAATTCCCACAGAAACACTTTAAAATCTTGTGGAAAGTCTTTCCAGAAGAGTGGGAGTTGTTAAAATGGGGGGACCAACTACATATTAATGTCTATGTGTTTAGAATGCTATGTCATAAAAGTCCCTGTTGGTGTAATGGCCAGGTATCCCAATACTTTCATTCATCTAGTATAGCATTGCTCACACTGCTGGGGATTCTGAATAGGGACATGTTATCAAAATATAGCCTAGGCTAAAAGTGCAGTGTGAGAAAAAAGCAAATGAATGGGGAATTAAGTATTTACTTAAGTATTCACTTCAGCAGAACTCTATGACCAGAGATAAACTGAAGCATTTGTATAAATGGTCCTAAAAATATCAAATATTTTGAGATAAGAAAAATTCCTAAAAATTCCTAAAAAAGCTGAGCTAAAACAAATTCCAGTAAATTCTGTTGGATAAAAACACAGTCCATGCGCAGTCTCATTCATCAACAATGCTGTTCCTGCATGGTTGGTTATTCGGCACGAGCCACAGATGCATGTGAGATTCACCATTTTCTATTTGGAGACATAAAGTGTATGGACACCACATGAAGTGGTATGGCTAAACATCTCTCTCCCTGCCCAGAGAAGAGGCATATCATCCAAGGACATTTCAAACACATGCCAAACTATTGGTATTGTGCTGAAATCAGGCAAGTTTGCCAGCTATTAAGAATATCTTTTGACTTATATGTGCAATGTCACATGCAGCCAAACATTCATACACATTCAATGTCTGTCTCACTCTCCCTCCATGTCTGTCTCGCTCTCCCTCTACACCATCCCTGTCTGTCCCTCTCTCCCAATGCCATCCCGGTCTGTCTCGTTCTGCCGCTATGCCTTCCCTGTCTGTCTCACTCTACCGCCTTGTGATCGGTGTCTGTCTCGCTCTCCTCCATGCCATCAGTGTCTGTCTCACCCTTCCCCATGCCATTAACATGAATGTTCCTTTTGTCTTTCTCTTCTCCTTAATTATCTTCCCTTCTTTTGTTTCTCTCCCTAATGTTTGTCTTTTCCATGTATCTCTCTCTCTCTCCTCTCCCCCCAAGTCTGTCTTTCTCACTGCCAAATGCCTGTTGTCTCTCTCTTTCTCCCTCCTATTCCATGTCTGGTCTCTTTCTCCGTCTCTCCTCTCCACCCCATGTCTGGTGTCTCTCTCTTTCTCCCTCATTCCCTCCCACCACATGTCTGGTGTCTCTCTCTGTCTCCCTCCCCCACCCCATGTCTGGTGTCTCTCTCTTTCTTGCTCCTCCCTCCCACCCCATGGCTGGTGTCTGTCTTTCTCCCTCCTTCCCTCCCGGCCCATAGCCTGCTGTCTTTCGCCCTCCCGCCCCATAGCCTGCTGTCTTTCGCCCTCCCACCCCATAGCCTGCTGTCTTTCGCCCTCCCTCCCGCCCCATAGCCTGCTCTTTCTCCCTCCCGCCCCATAGCCTGCTGTCTTTCTCCCTCCCTCCTGCCCCATAACCTGCTGTCTTTCGCCCTCCCTCCCGCCCCATAGCCTGCTGCCTTTCTCTCTCGCCCTTGTGGCCCATAGCCTGCTCTTTCTCCCTCCCGCCCCATAGCCTGCTGTCTTTTGCCCTCCCTCCCACCCCATAGCCTGATGTCTTTTGCCCTCCCTCCCACCCCATAGCCTGCTGTCTTTTGCCCTCCCTCCCACCCCATAGCCTGCTATCTTTTGCCCTCCCTCCCACCCCATAGCCTGCTGTCTTTCGCCCTCCCTCCCGCCCCATAGCCTGCTGTCTTTCTCCCTCCCTCCCGGCCCATAACCGGCTGTCTTTCGCCCGCCCGCCCCATAGCCTGCTGTCTTTTTCCCTCCCACCCCATGTCTGGTGTCTCTCTCTTTCTCCCTCATTCCCTCCCACCACATGTCTGGTGTCTCTCTCTCTGTCTCCCTCCCCCACCCCATGTCTGGTGTCTCTCTCTTTCTCACTCCTCCCTCCCACCCCATGGCTGGTGTCTGTCTTTCTCCCTCCTTCCCTCCCGCCCCATAGCCTGCTGTCTTTCGCCCTCCCGCCCCATAGCCTTCTGTCTTTCGCCCTCCCTCCCACCCCATAGCCTGCTGTCTTTCGCCCTCCCTCCCACCCCATAGCCTGCTGTCTTTCGCCCTCCCTCCCGCCCCATAGCCGCTCTTTCTCCCTCCCGCCCCATAGACTGCTGTCTTTCTCCCTTCCTCCCGCCCCATAACCTGCTGTCTTTCGCCCTCCCTCCCGCCCCATAGCCTGCTGCCTTTCTCTCTCGCCCTTGTGGCCCATAGCCTGCTCTTTCTCCCTCCCGCCCCATAGCCTGCTGTCTTTTGCCCTCCCTCCCACCCCATAGCCTGCTGTCTTTTGCCCTCCCTCCCACCCCATAGCCTGCTGTCTTTTGCCCTCCCTCCCACCCCATAGCCTGCTGTCTTTTGACCTCCCTCCCACCCCATAGCCTGCTGTCTTTTGCCCTCCCTCCCACCCCATAGCCTGCTGTCTTTTGCCCTCCCTCCCACCCCATAGCCTGCTGTCTTTTGCCCTCCCTCCCACCCCATAGCCTGCTGTCTTTTGCCCTCCCTCCCACCCCATAGCCTTCTGTCTTTTGCCCTCCCTCCCACCCCATAGCCTTCTGTCTTTTGCCCTCCCTCCCACCCCATAGCCTGCTGTCTTTTGCCCTCCCTCCCACCCCATAGCCTGCTGTCTTTTGCCCTCCCTCCCACCCCATAGCCTGCTGTCTTTTGCCCTCCCTCCCACCCCATAGCCTGCTGTCTTTTGCCCTCCCTCCCACCCCATAGCCTGCTGTCTTTTGCCCTCCCTCCCACCCCATAGCCTGCTGTCTTTTGCCCTCCCTCCCACCCCATAGCCTGCTGTCTTTCGCCCTCCCTCCCGCCCCATAGCCTGCTGTCTTTCTCCCTCCCTCCCGCCCCATAGCCTGCTGTCTTTCTCCCTCCCTCCCGCCCCATAGCCTGCTGTCTTTCTCCCTCCCTCCCACCCCATAGCCTGCTCTTTCTCCCTCCCGCCCCATAGCCTGCTGTCTTTCTCCCTCCCTCCCGCCACATAGCCTGCTGTCTTTCTCCCTCCCTCCCGCCCCATAGCCTGCTTGTTACTTGTTTAGGTTTTCTGTTCCCCAACTCTAAGAACTAAAGTAGGTTTGTTACTGTTCTTCCGAGTATGACCACCCTTTCTAAAAAGGTTATTCCGCACATCATAAATCTGTTCCCAGCAAATTCAATGAAAGGAGTGTCTTGGACGACTTTCAGACACATCACACTTCAGCTGTATAGGTGTCCTGTAATATGCGTACATAAAAAAGGGGATTGTTCCCCTCTTTATCAGTTTTATTTAAATAGTTTCAAGCCGTCTGGTTTCGGTTCTGTCACAGAACACAACGTTATAATGATCTACACTTGGCTATTTTCAGAGTCTTAACAAAGCGCTTCAACTCGTGCCAAGCCCTAATGCTTTCAGTACTGGAGCACGTGTATTTCTGTAAGTATTGTTTTTTGCTGTGGGTGTTCTAGAAGTCATTTCGATTGGTATCTGTTCATGAAAGAGAGAATTGCAGTGTGTTGAGAAGGGAATTTTTCCAACTCGGCTACTTTGGCCTTAAGTTTGAAACTTCCTTCTCTATTCCCTGCAGTTCTCTCTTTCATAATCATAGCCCATAGTTCTTTTTATGGTATCGACCAAGCCGATTTAGATGAAGGTTCTTATCAGGTGCTGAAAAAAGTTAATCCTCTATAAATTATCATGACGGTTTGGATTTTGCAAACCGCAAAGTAAGCCAGTGAAATACAAAAAAAATAAAAAAATAAGGCAGCAAAAAATAAATAAAATGAAAGTCAAGACAAAAAGGTCATCACGCAATGTACAATGTGCTGAAAAATAAACTTAACCATGCACTCAGGTAATACACAAGCAATGAACAATATTGTATAACAGTGTGAACTGATTATTCATTTTTTTTAATATGAGTACAGAATACTCTTGCATATTACAATAAGACTAGGATTATGGTTAAAGTCACTTAGTCCAGAAGCGCCTCAAACACATGTAAAAAAGAGAGATGTTACATAGATATACAGTGAAACCCTAAGGCAGGGCTTGACAAACTTAACTGAGTTTAAGGAGCCAGATAACGGCACATACACACACAAACATACAGTGAGTCATTAACACACACACACATACAGTCAGTCACACGAACATACAGTCAGCCACACATACATACTTACAGTCAGTCAGTCACACACATACAGTCAGTCAATCACACATACACACATATACAATCAGTCAGACATACGTAAGACATGCACTCTTACAAAGGCACAGACCATCGTTTCTTCTAGCCCGCAGCGATGGCGGCACCATGTAAGGCTTACAATACCCAGACGTCGGACCTTATTTCCTGCTCGCCATGGCGACCTGGCGCCTAGGGTTTTTCAAGCCCTGCCCTAAGTACTAGAATTAGCAGTCATATGTCTTGGAATAACACATATTGTCAACCTCACTTATTTACAGAAAATGTATGAGTTCATATTCCTCGTTCAAACCTTATAGTGCAAGGGTTTAAAAGATGTTTACCCAATGGGTCTCTTTTTTTCTTTAAGTGACACTCCCACCAAAAAATGTAAAGATTTTTTATTTTTTTTATTTTGCATTGTTGATTTCAGATATGTCTTTCGTTTTTGTTATGTGAGTTTATTTTATGAAATATTTGACTAAACAAGTATGACTGGGTGCTGCCATTTTGTGAAATATAGTGTTTTTGAGTGCCACCTCCTAGTGATTTTCTTTTTTCTTCGACACTCAGACACCTACCCACATTTGTACTTAAGTCGTATAACAGTTTAATGGGTCATCCTTGTGTCTATTATATCCATTGAATATAATTTATAAATATTACTCATGCTTTATTTAACATTTAAGACATTTAAAACAGATAATCTTGAAACACACAAAACACACAACAAAGAAAGAAAGAGGAAGAAAGAAAAAAAAAAAGACATTTCCGCCAGAATCCACCACGTCAGCCCCGTCTCCCCCGCCACAGTCACATCCAGCTAATCCGAAAGAGTCGGCCTCGTGGCCTCCCACAGAGCCCAGATCTCTTGAAATTTAATCTCAAGTCCCCTCGAGAGATAGAAAGCCCTCTCCGCCGTAAGCTGGAAATCAACCTGTTTACTGATGTCAGCCCATTTGGGGAGGTCTTGACTCCTCCAGAGTCGGGCTAATGAAAGTTTTACTGCCATGAGTAAATTTATTGCAAAAATCTGTTTTGATGATCTACCTGATCCCAAATTCATGTGAAATAAAAAGGTTTCAGGCATTAATAAGACATCTCTTTGGAACACTGCATTTAATATCTGTGAGACTTGAAATTTAATAGGGGTCAAAAGATGACACGACCACCAAATATGGGGGTGAGTACCCTCCCCTCTGCCCCATCTTGCATTGTTGATTTCAGATATGTCTTTTGTTTTTGTTATGTGAGTTTATTTTATGAAATATTTTACTAAACAAGTATGACTGGGTGCTGCCATTTTGTGAAATATAGTGTTTTTGAGTGCCACCTCCTAGTGATTTTATCTCACTTTGGGGCTAGGGACACAGAATGCAGTCTATAAGTCAGAATTCTGACCATAGACTTGCATTGAATGGGAGGGTAATGTAACTATTATATCACAAGGTGTGGAGTTATGATCCTGTTTGATCAGGTTAATCTCCTCACTTTGTGTTGGAAGGCAGGTAATAAAAACACAGCCACCTAGTCATACCCACTATGATACACAGGAGCCAGTAGGAGAGCAGGGGTTCATTTTGGGCAGGGGGAGAGACAGAACTGGGGGAGAGAGACAGAACAGGGGGAGGGTGGGACAGAACAGGGGACGGGGGGGGGGGGGAGAGAGACAGACATGGCAAGGAAGAGGAAAGGAACAAACATGGGAAGGGAGAGAGACACATACATATGGGGGTGAAAGAGACGGGGGGGGGGGGGGGCACCACGGGGGAAGCCCGCACAGGGCGCCGGAACACTTAAGGCCAGCCCTGATCACGCAGGCTTTGGCCACAGTTGTAAAGTGAAACTGGTTGGAAGATTTTGGATGATGTTGCATCATGGGAAATATTCACAAAATTGAGCCAGGAGATAAATACCTAATTTTTTCCCCCCTTTTTCATGCAATTAATCTTATATAAAACAAAAAACAAAACAGTGGCATATAATTTACATATGTTTGATTTAAATGACCAGGTTATCTAGTTACATCTTATGTAAGTGGTATTGTCCCTGTAAGCCAGGGGGAGTAAAACCATCATCCTCCAGTTGAATGGGCAGAGTTAAGGAGATACCATCTGAAGGAGGACTACTCCATAATCTACACTGATTTGATTATACTTCTACTTTCAATTGGTGTCTAATTATATTTAAAATCCCTTCTTAAATCCAGGTGACATGGTTAAAGATGTCTTTAAGGCGGCATTGAAGTGATGCTTCTTCCTGAAACTAATGGGCTCATTTCTGCTTGTCCTTGAGACTGCCAGCATTTCAGACCTACTGCTCACTGAATTTGTTTAGTCTCTTTCTAGGATTATTTTACCAAATGCTGAACAAGTGTGAACCCTACAGTAATCCTCAATACAGTCTGAAGATATAGGGGTAGATTAACCAAACAGTATTAGGCTTATGATTACACAGTATACATTAGTGCAGATAACTGCAGAAATATTGCTTTCAGTGTACTAGTACTTACCTGTAATGAATTTCCTTGTGCAATGCTAATAGAACCAATTGGTTATGTAACTGTTCAGTCACACAGTAGATTTGTGGTAGGCTGTTAATATTCTATATATATCTTGTTATATGTCTGAGCACCCAGGGTCATGTGACCTCCTTGTGATCTGAATCCTGCAGATGTGGGAGACCATAACAAGGCCTTTTCTTTTTTTCTTTTTTCATTCATTAAGTTACAACATTTTTTTGGT
Organism: Pelodytes ibericus; assembly: GCA_036172795.1. Classification (NCBI taxonomy): domain Eukaryota; kingdom Metazoa; phylum Chordata; class Amphibia; order Anura; family Pelodytidae; genus Pelodytes; species Pelodytes ibericus. The sequence goes on from CM069862.1 coordinate 147,839,689, forward strand.
GGGAGAGCAGGGGGGTGGGGGGTTAACTTATAATCAGACTTGTGTAATATTCAAGCAAATACAGTACTTATGGGAGCCCCTATATCATGCCTGAGTCTGGCTAACTGTGTACTTTAATGCAGACTAAAATTTACTAGATTAAATATATTAGCACCTATTGGCAACACCACATCCATGGCCACACCACCAGATACACCCTCTTAAAAAGTGTTCAAGAAATGCCTTACCAAAAGATGACAACCCTAATCTGAGTTGATCGAGTCTGCCTGTTCAGTGCTGGTATGGTCAGCACCTAACCATAAATAGTTTGGACAGCTGTAGTGTCGGAAATATTCGTCCTGTCTCTCATTGTAAATTACCTCTAACATAAACTACTACTATCCACCACTTATAATATAACTTTTCAATAGTTTCATATAGTCTGCTTTTGTTACAAATGTAAGCACTGATTTAATCTGTTACTTGTTTTTAATGTTTCTTGACATAAAACTAGATAAAGATGTATTTCTAGGAGAAGCACATAACAGGGAAAGTGTACTCCGAGTATAAGTAACTGACAACAACAGAAAAGCTATTGATATTTATGTAAATCGCTACCTACACAAAGTGGAAAATTACAATGCATTAGGCTGTGCATCAATATAATTACATAGGATTTTGATTATAGATTACATTTTACAAATCTGCATCAGCACATTCTGACAAATTGCAAGCAACTTGCCCACAAAACCGTCACATCTCTGGGATGCACTATCAGACATATTATGGGTTAACATCACATTTTGTGGTTTTTTAAAAAAAATTTTTTTATGAGATCCAAACAAAGGTTCTGCCGTCTCATCCATGTGTGAAGATGTGACCAGTCACTAAGTGGGGCCTTTTTATAAGCTAAATGGAAACTAATTCAGTGTTGATCCCCATGATCATTGTTTAATGGTTGTGTAATCCCTTGACAACATTTGGAAGCTCGGATTCCTTTCCTTTCTATTTTGCGAATGGCTCGTTACATTGAAATATCAGCTGCAACGTGACTTTGGAGTGAAAGGAAAACAGAAATTCACCCTCATGCTGTGTGATTTGAAAGCTTTAAACCCAAACAGATCACGTAATAATTGTTCTTCTCTTTTTGCCGGCTGCACGAACACAGATTACACCCAGATTTACGAAGCAGGGCTTGTCTGTGTTGAGGTTCTTCATGTGGACAATGCTTCTTCCAGCGCTTTAACCCATTCACTACTGATTTTCAACAGCTAAACTACCAATTGGCAAATTATTAAACTGACACTGAATTTTAAAACACATATTTATTGCTTTTACTGAAGGAAATTTTAGAAACCCTAGAAATGAAGTCAAAGCTTATTGATTTTAAGACAACCCCCCACCCCTTGCTTTATCACCTGATTAAAGCTGTCTGTAAAAAAAAAAAGGAAACTACATTGGATCTAATTGGCGACAGTCTCTTAACTGCCTGTTATGAGAGTTACTTCTTTCTATTAAACCAATCAAGGAGATCTTAATAAGATTTCCTAAGTTGATTAAAAACAAACTGAGCAACTGCAAAAGCAGTGACCGCTTATTGGAATCTCTCAGGTTACCACTTAGATCACCAGGCCATTAAAACATTGTCTTCGGGTCAATGTTAAGTTTATTGGTGCATTTTGATGCAGAGGGAAATCACATAGCTTCAAAAGTTTTTTAAAAGTTTATCTATCCCTCTGGCCACGGAGAAAATGCTTTAGGTATATGACACCTTTAGACACTATAGTACTAAAAGGGATACAAATCCATACAGCATGTTACACAGCATATGATGTAGGGGATGCTACAAGGGCTTAAGGTCAAGTTCAAATTACTTATGCCTATATACTTTTTGAGAATAATTTCCATTTAATTATTCATTGTAGAAACATTACACGGATTTGTGAATGGTTCCACAAATGATAATGATTTAAAATCTCATTGCAATCTGCCATGGTATTGTAATCCAATATTTCATATCCTTCTTCCAGGAGCTGGCTAAGAGAACACCAAGCAAGCACCCAGACCACCATGCTGTACATAGTGCTCTGCAAGCCATGAAGATGGTCTGCAGCAACATTAACGAGACTAAAAGACAGATGGAGAAACTAGAAGCTCTGGAGCAGTTACAGTCTCACATAGAAGGATGGGAGGTTTGAAGCAAATCTTTATTATATGTTGATATTCTCATTTATAAAGTACCTGTTCTAATGGTCTGTATAGTAAAAATCAGTGAAGATTATTTCTGCTAAACAAATGATAACAAAGAATCTCATCTAATAGCTGACTGTATAAAGGAGGTGGGGAATAAGTGAGAAAAGCCTTGGAGATAGAAGTATAAAGAAGTTTAAAGAAAATATCAGAATTTTTGAGGGTCATAGTTGCACACAGTTCTAGGAAAGTGACGCTTTTTGGCATTTTCTCCTGTACAATTTTTCGCTATCCAGGCATTATTATCACCCATGCACAGAAATTTGGGGACGGCCATCCCATGATCCAGATTTTCATGCTCTGAAGTTCTGGATAGTAGCGTTGATACTATCCTTCCCAAACCACAACTCCTTGATCTCTCGCAATTCTTCACTGTAAGAGGGAGTGCGGCACCCAAAAGAGCAGTCATATAGAAGTGCCAACCTATGGTAAAAATATACCTCTAAACAAAATACTGATATTTTATATATAACGCTAATATTAAAAGATGAGATTACTGGTGTTTTTTTTATATGTAAATACAATACAACCTCAAAAGATAAAAGCATGAAGCAGATGATAATTAATTCCCATCTACTGATGGTAAAATGCATTTATTTTCCACTCTGCATTAGATGTATGGAATTGAAATGAGAGCACTCTAAGAGAAAAGAATTAGTGCACAGCGATTTTTTTTTTCTGTAAACAGCAGTCAGCATTAAGAGAAATGCAACAGAAAACACATGTTATTGCCTCTATCACGACCATACTTATTGGACATGACATATAGATTAGAGTAATTTGATTCCCAATAACAGTTGTATATATTATATGTATATGTGGGGTTTGTGTATGAAATGAGACATGTTCTATGATAACAGAACTCGTGAAAAGTATTAAAAGAAAAATCAACACAAATAGAAATTTGGCTATATTAAGTATTTTAAATACAATTGGGATTTTTTTCTGGATTTTTAGCATGCCTGGTGGTCATATTGCTAGCGAATGAAAGTCTGCCCTGTACTAAATACCCATTCCTAACCACTCTGCAGGACACTTTGTATGCTTTGAGTGTAGCCAAGTTAGCCCTGTGCACCTTGCAGGGCCACCATCACAGCCATTATATTTGCAAGGGATCAGACTGTCCTGGGGTGCCCACTCGGGGACACAGTCACCCTCTGTTTTTTCAAAAAGAAACAAACGTGAAGGCAGCTCCACTGAACTTATGCTGTACTACACTGCCAATGAGAGAGGGCGGGAGGAGGGGCCCTCACTGCCAGAAGCATTGCCTGTATTGCGCACTCCTGAAGTTCTTTACAGCACATTGATTACATCATCATGGGGGCGTCACCGTGCTGGTGATTACACCACAAGACACTATCTGCCCTTCTTCAGGTCTGATTATATCAGTACTGACTCTCATTAGATTCACAGGCAACATGTGAATTCCCCTGCCACTTACCATCAAATTGCCTAGAAATCTTTTAAAAGAATGCTGCTAATACTCTTCCTACTATAACACACACAACTACTTTCAGTACTAACAAGATTTGTTAAGGGAAGATTACTTTAAAAGCCATACAAATCCATCATAAAATGCTGAGACTGATTGTAAGCTCTTTGGATTAAGGACATATTTCCATATATGTGTATATTTCTTTGTGACTGCCTTGTTAACTTCAGTGACCGGAATTTTATGTATTAAAGTTTATTCGTGATGGCAGGGTTGTTCTGTGGGAACAAAGTTTAATGTTTCTCTGAAATATTCCTTACCTTTTTATAGCAGGAATACCAGTATTTTTATTTATTTGTGTGGTTTGTTTATTACAAAGAGGGAAGGGGATGCATAGTATAGCTTTCCAGTGGAAGGGGTAGATGTTGACACAGTGAAGGAGTTTAACCCCTTCATGACGCATGGACCCAAAACGTCACGATTGTTTCCTGGCCACTGATCACAAGCTTTTTTTTTCTTCTCCCTGTGAAGTATGTCCGTAACGGGATCTAATGGTTCTGATGACACATTCTATGCTTCCTCATTCCCCTGTAAATGAACACCACAGTGTGGACTAGCACAGAAACTATTCCGACAAGTGATTAGAGCAAATTATGTGGAATGGTTTTCGGACCATAAAAGGGAACTACATACTAAATTAGACAAACTAGAACAGACTGGTACATGAGTTAGAGAGTCCTGCTCTCAAGCTTATGTATAGCTAAATCAGGGCCGTCTTTAATAGTGATTGGACCCTGGGCAAGCATTTGCTTGGGCCCCCTGGACCCTGCCCCCTCCCCTGCATGCAATCCTGCCATCCATCGCAATGTTACCCCCCCACACACACACATATGCCATAATTGTTGTGCCTTTCAGATGCCAGTAATATTGTGCCATTCAGAGCCCAGTAATATTGTGCCATTCAGAGCCCAGTAATATAGTACCATTCAGAGCCCAGTAATATTGTACCATTCAGAGCCCAGTAATATTGTGCCAGTCAGATGCCTGTAAATTTGTGCCAGTCAGAGCCCAGTAATATTGTGCCAGTCAGATGCCTTTAATATTGTGCCAGTCAGAGCCCAGGAATATTGTGCCAGTCAGATGCCTGTAATACTGTGCCAGTCAGATGCCTGTAATATTGTTCCAGTCAGATGCCTGTAATATTGTACCAGTCAGAGCCCAGGAATATTGTGCCAGTCAGATGCCTGTAATACTGTGCCAGTCAGATGCCTGTAATATTGTGCCAGTCAGATGCCTGTAATATTGTGCCAGTCAGATGCCTGTAATATTGTGCCAGTCAGAGCCCAGGAATATTGTGCCAGTCTGATGCCTGTAATACTGTGCCAGTCAGATGCCTGTAATATTGTACCAGTCAGAGCCCAGGAATATTGTGCCAGTCAGAGCTCAGGAATATTGTGCCAGTCAGATGCCTGTAATATTGTGCCAGTCAGATGCCTGTAATACTGTGCCAGTCAGATGCCTGTAATACTGTGGCAGTCAGATGCCTGTAATATTGTTCCAGTCAGATGCCTGTAATATTGTACCAGTCAGAGCCCAGGAATATTGTGCCAGTCAGATGCCTGTAATACTGTGCCAGTCAGATGCCTGTAATATTGTGCCAGTCAGATGCCTGTAATATTGTGCCAGTCAGATGCCTGTAATATTGTGCCAGTCAGAGCCCAGGAATATTGTGCCAGTCTGATGCCTGTAATACTGTGCCAGTCAGATGCCTGTAATATTGTACCAGTCAGAGCCCAGGAATATTGTGCCAGTCAGATGCCTGTAATACTGTGCCAGTCAGATGCCTGTAATATTGTGCCAGTCAGATGCCTGTAATATTGTGCCAGTCAGATGCCTGTAATATTGTGCCAGTCAGAGCCCAGGAATATTGTGCCAGTCTGATGCCTGTAATACTGTGCCAGTCAGATGCCTGTAATATTGTACCAGTCAGAGCCCAGGAATATTGTGCCAGTCAGAGCTCAGGAATATTGTGCCAGTCAGATGCCTGTAATATTGTGCCAGTCAGATGCCTGTAATACTGTGCCAGTCAGATGCCTGTAATACTGTGCCAGTCAGATGCCTGTAATATTGTGCCAGTCAGATGCCTGTAATATTGTGCCAGTCAGATGCCTGTAATATTGTGCCAGTCAGAGCCCAGGAATATTGTGCCAGTCTGATGCCTGTAATACTGTGCCAGTCAGATGCCTGTAATATTGTACCAGTCAGAGCCCAGGAATATTGTGCCAGTCAGATGCCTGTAATACTGTGCCAGTCAGATGCCTGTAATATTGTGCCAGTCAGATGCCTGTAATATTGTGCCAGTCAGATGCCTGTAATATTGTGCCAGTCAGAGCCCAGGAATATTGTGCCAGTCTGATGCCTGTAATACTGTGCCAGTCAGATGCCTGTAATATTGTACCAGTCAGATGCCTGTAATACTGTGCCAGTCAGATGCCTGTAATACTGTGCCAGTCAGATGCCTGTAATACTGTGCCAGTCAGATGCCTGTAATATTGTGCCAGTCAGATGCCTGTAATATTGTGCCAGTCAGATGCCTGTAATATTGTGCCAGTCAGAGCCCAGGAATATTGTGCCAGTCTGATGCCTGTAATACTGTGCCAGTCAGATGCCTGTAATATTGTACCAGTCAGAGCCCAGGAATATTGTGCCAGTCAGATGCCTGTAATACTGTGCCAGTCAGATGCCTGTAATATTGTGCCAGTCAGATGCCTGTAATATTGTGCCAGTCAGATGCCTGTAATATTGTGCCAGTCAGAGCCCAGGAATATTGTGCCAGTCTGATGCCTGTAATATTGTTCCAGTCAGATGCCTGTAATACTGTGGCAGTCAGATGCCTGTAATATTGTGCCAGTCAGAGCCCAGGAATATTGTGCCAGTCAGATGCCTGTAATACTGTGCCAGTCAGATGCCTGTAATATTGTGCCAGTCAGAGCCCAGGAATATTGTGCCAGTCAGATGCCTGTAATACTGTGCCAGTCAGATGCCTGTAATACTGTGCCAGTCAGATGCCTGTAATATTGTGCCAGTCAGAGCCCAGGAATATTGTGCCAGTCAGAGCCCAGGAATATTGTGCCAGTCAGATGCCTGTAATACTGTGCCAGTCAGATGCCTGTAATATTGTGCCAATCAGATGCCTGTAATATTGTGCCAGTCAGATGCCTGTAATATTGTGCCAGTCAGATGCCTGTAATATTGTGCCAGTCAGAGCCCAGGAATATTGTGCCAGTCAGAGCCCAGGAATATTGTGCCAGTCAGATGCCTGTAATACTGTGCCAGTCAGATGCCTGTAATACTGTGCCAGTCAGATGCCTGTAATATTGTGCCAGTCAGATGCCTGTAATATTGTGCCAGTCAGAGCCCAGGAATATTGTGCCAGTCAGATACCTGTAATATTGGGCCAGTCAGATGCCTGTAATATTGTGCCAGTCAGAGCACAGGAATATTGTGCCAGTCAGATGCCTGTAATACTGTGCCAGTCAGATACCTGTAATATTGTGCCAGTCAGATGCCTGTAATATTGTGCCAGTCAGATGCCTGTAATATTGTGCCAGACAGAGCCCAGGAATATTGTGCCAGTCAGATGCCTGAAATACTGTGCCAGTCAGATGCCTGTAATACTGTGCCAATCAGATGCCTGTAATACTGTGCCAATCAGATGCCTGTAATATTGTGCCAGTCAGATGCCTGAAATACTGTGCCAGTCAGATGCCTGTAATACTGTGCCAATCAGATGCCTGTAATACTGTGCCAATCAGATGCCTGTAATACTGTGCCAATCAGATGCCTGTAATATTGTGCCAGTCAGATGCCTGTAATATTGTGCCAGTCAGATGCCTGTAATACTGTGCCAGTCAGATGCCTGTAATACTGTGCCAGTCAGGAGTAACTGGGCCCAGGGCAGCTGCCCCGTTTGCCTCGCGTTAAAGACGGCCCTGAGCTAAATACAGATAGTGCTTTAGAAAGCTGCACTTCCATTTTGTTTTGAGGTTGTCCTTACCATCCTAACCCAACTTTTAGTAAATAGCTCCCAGTGTTTTTTTTAATTTTTTCGGAAAGGTTTTGAAAAACCAACTGCCAATGTTAAGTCTATGGAGACAGTAGCATGGCTGGTATTTTGTGTGTGAAAAGGTGGCAACCCTAGCTCCGTCTGTTGTTGAAATGTAATTCCCACGAAAGCCATAATAGTGCATGCTTGCAGGTTTCCTTGAACTAGTTTCTGTATGATCTCTTTAGAATTCATTATCCATCAGAAGTCACCATTTATAAGCACTTACCCAATTTCACACACCTCCTTCTTATTTCTTGGTTCTTAGGGATCCAATCTGACGGACATCTGTACACAGCTTCTTCTGCAGGGAACACTTTTAAAAATCTCAGCCGGAAATATTCAGGAACGGATGTTTTTTCTGTTTGATAACCTTCTAGTCTACTGCAAGAGGAAATCCAGGTGAGAACATTATACACCACTATATTTGGTCTCCATTATTTTTCTAAGATAAATAAAGAGAATGGCTTAACCCCTTAGTGACATGACTTTTTTGGCTTGTCCGACGCTTGGTGACATGGGCTGTTTTAACATTTCTGAGCAGTTTGTGTTTTGCTGTAATTTATTTCTGTCTCATTTAGTGTACCCGCACAAACTATATATCGTTTTTATCGTCATAAGAAGGGCTTTCTTTTGATACCATTATTTTGATAATAGCATATAATTTGATGTAAAAAAAATAATAAAATATGGCAAAAAAATTGAAAAAATTATTTTTTTATGACTTTTATTTGAGACAACAAAAAAACACTGCTAAAAAGTTTCTAATATATGTCCTGAGTTCAGAAATAGCCCATGTTTTTATGTTTTTGTGCTTTTTTATTCATGTTACAGGGCCAGAACTATAAGTGGTGCAAAGCTATTTTAAAATCCCTTCTTTCAAAATTAGTGATAGTGACATTGTAACACTGATTTCTGTACTAAATCCATGAATGACCCCCAACATGTACATATTTTTGAAAACTAGACAACTCAGGGCATTTAACTTGGGGTACATTTCATGTAGCCATTTTACCACCAATCTATGCCAAAGTTTGCAGCAAAAAATCTTTTTTTTAAATTTTTCACATATATTGCAATTTAGGTAAACATTACCTTAAAATGTGAAGGGGTATTTCCAAATAACACCTCAATATGTGTTCAGCAACATCTCCTGAGTACAGGGATACCACCCATGCATAGGTTTGTTGGTTTGTTTTGGGGCTAAAAGGCCACATTTAGGGGGTGCGCATTTTGGTTTTCCAACTTGGAATTCTGACGTGCAGAAAACCTGCGCCCATGTCCCATTTGGGACATTTTTGAAGCCAAAAAGTGTATTCTATCCCACAAAACCATATATTTTTGAAAACTAGACACCCTAGGGTATTTCAAATGGTAGTATTTTAACACTTTCCATGCACTAATTATACTACCAGCCTATGTCAATGTTATGGATAGTAATTTTTTTTCACATACATAGTACTTTGGGCATGAATTCACAGATCCTGTTATATGTCAGTGCCAAACAACACCTCAATATGTGTTCAGCAACATCTCCTGAGTACAGGGATACCACCCATGTATAGGTTGGTTAGGTTATTTGGGGGTTAAAAGGCCACATTTGAGAGGTGCGCTTTTTGGTTTTCCAACTTGGAATTCTGACGTGCAGAAAACCTGCGCCCATGTCCCATTTGGGACATTTTTGAAGCCAAAAAGTGTATTCTACCCCACAAAACCATATATTTTTGAAAACTAGACACCCTAGGGTATTTCAAATGGTAGTATTTTAACACTTTTCATGCACTAATTCTACCACCAGCCTATGTCAATGTTATTGATAGTAATTTGTTTTTCACATTCATTGTACATCGGGCATGAATTCACAGATCCTATTATGTGTCAGTGCCAAACAACACCTTAATATGTGTTCAGCAACATCTCCTGAGTACAGGGATACCACCCATGTGTAGGTTAATTAGATTATTTGGGGGCTAAAAGGCCACGTTTAGGGGGGGGGTGCATTTCCAACTTGGAATTTTGACATGTAGTCAGCCTGCGCCCATGTTCCATTTGGGACACTTTTGAAGCCTGTCAAAGTATTTTACCCCATAAAACCATATATTTTGGAAAACTAGACATCCTAGGGTATTTAAAATTGTGGTATTTTAACACTTTCCAAGTGCTAATTCTACCACCAACCTATGTCAAAGGGATGGGATGTCATTTTTTCCCCACACACATTGTAGTTCAGGCAGGAATTTTCAGATTCTGGTATTTGCCACTGCCAACCAACACCTCAATATGTGTTCAGCAACATCTCCTGAGTACAGGGATACCCCCCATGCATAGGTTTGTTGGTTTGTATTGGGTCTAAAATTCCACATTTAGGGGGTGCGCAATTCCAACCTGGAATTTTGACATGTAGTCAGCCTGCGCCCATTTTCCATTTGGAACATTTTTGAAGCCGTCCAATGAATTTTACCCCATCAAACCAAATATTTTAGGAAAATAGACATCCTAAGGTATTTCAAATGGTGGTATTTTAATACTGTATAGGTACTAATTCTACCACCAGCCTTTGTAAAAGTTTGTGGTAGTACTTTTTTGGGAGTTTTTTTTCCACATGCATTGTACTTCAGGCATGAATTCACAGATTCTGGTATATGTCACTGCCAAACAACAACCCAATATGTGTTCAGCAACATCTCCCGAGTACAGGGATAGCACCCATGCATAGGTTTGTTGGTTTGTTTTTGGCTAGAAGGCAACATTTGTGAGATGCGCATCTCAAAATTCCAACTTGGAATTTTGACATGTAGTCAACCTGCGTCCGTGTCCTTTATGGGATATATCTTTGAAGCCAGCCAATGAAATTTACCCCCACCAAACCATATATTTTTTTATCGGTAGACCCCCATCACTACTTGTGGCAAGGGCTCAGCAGCCACCGATACATCGCTAGATGATGTATCAGAAAGCTGAATAGGGTCAAAATCGAACCCTGAGTCCGCGGCCTCAGAATCAGTGCGTAAGCAGTGATCTCGAGCAAAGAAGGGGTTAATAGCTTACTACATTACAGTACAAAGAAATTAATCCATAAAACAGTGCAGACAGCAAAACATACTGTTGCTGTGCAAGATTACTGCTTACACAGTGATGAATGGCAGGGAAGGGGTTAATACACAGTGAAAGACTTTCATAAAACCTGCCAATTTTATAAAATGTTATTTTATATCACTAATACTGATCTGTCTCTTTCCGTCACAAAAATGTAAGTGAGGAGAGGGAGGCAGATCAATATTTGTGAATATTGATCCGATTAATTTTGATCTGACCAGGGCGAATGGTGAGCTTAATTGAGAAATCACCAAACCGCCTTTGCCACTAATTCGCTGTTACTGATCGCTATGCGCTCAGGCAGCTTAAAAAAAAAAATCTCAAATATTTTTACTTTACATGTAATCCCCTAGCGGGTATGTGTAAAAAAAAAAAAATAAATAAATATGCAGACAGATTAAAATTGCTTTGGCGTCAATATCATTGCGTAAGCAGTGATCGACGGCAAATAAGGGGTTAATAACTCTTAGAAGAGCCTTTTTAGTACTGTAATAAATTACAGTACAAAAAAAATGAACCCCTAAAAAATGCACAAACAGCAAAAATAAATGCGCTGATGTGCACGATCACTGCTTATGCAAGATCAGTGGCAGGGAAGGGGTTAAACACAGGGAATTGCTTTAATACATTTTTTTTTATTGTTTTATTATTTGTGTGTTGTGTATTTATTGTTTTTTTTAACTTTTACTTACTTTTATAACTTTGATCTGTCTCTCTCCCTCACTAAAAAAAAATGTGAGGAGAGGGAGGCAGATCATAACTGGTCAGATCAATATAGGGTTAATATTGATCTGACCAGTCAGTGGGGATGTTCAGGAGAGCATCCCCACTGCCTGTCAGTGTGCCTGGCAGTCACTGATTGCCTCTGTGAAGAGGCAATCGTGTGACAGCCAGAGAGCACAGGAAGCAGGTACTTCCTGCCTCCTGTGCTCTTGCCCTTAGAAGGGCAGCGCCATCTTGGTCACTCAGTGACCAAGATCGTGCATTTTTTTTTTAGTGTTTCTGATTGCCTCGACTTGCGAGGCAATCAGAAACACTTTCTGAGCATAGGAAGCGAAAGATTCGCTTCCTATGCTCATTTTTTAAATGCCCGCGTTTTAAAGGCACTGTGCCTTTAAAACCGGCATTTCGATCGCTCTCCGGAGCGATCGAAATGCCGACGGGCATTTTTTTTAGCATTGTACGATGCTTCCACACGGAAGCATCGTTACAATGCCCTTAGAGCACTGAAAGCGGAAAAACTCCGCTTTCAGTGCTCGTTTTGACACAGGACGGACTAGGTCCGTCCTGTGTCACTAACGCCTCGGCACACAGGGCGGACCTAGTCCGTCCTGTGTCGCCAAGGGGTTAAACATGGACATAAGATAAGGGAAAAAGAGGGCGTAAATACTTTTTTTTTTCTGTCCCAGCTATCATATAGTCAGCCATTTTCACATTTTGATGGTCAATGCCAGGGGTGTCCAAGTTATATCTGTGGTGGGCCACTTCACCAACAATGTATGTGAGCATGGGCCACTTTCATTTTTTAATCTAAGACAATTATGTATATATTTATATACTGTGTACGTGTGTAATTTATATATATATATATATATATATATATATATACATACATACACTTGCATACACACAGTACCTGCCCAACCACACATTTTTTTGTTTTTGAACAGGGTTGAGATCTTCAGACCCCTCCTCCACTTATACCTCTTCCACACACTTACATATAGATGCATAATTACATACAGTTACACTGATACACACACTTACATACAGTTACACTGATACACACACACTTACATACAGTTACACTGACACACACACTTACATATAGATGCATACTTACATACAGTTACACTGACACACACACTTACATACAGATCCACACTTACATACACATTTGCATACACACAGTACCTGCCCAACCACACCGTTTTTCTTTTTATGATTGGGGCTGAGATCTTCAGACCCCTCCTCTGCTTTGCTGTACACGTTGCTGGCCCGCCTTTCCCCTCCCTCTGACCATTGCGTTGACCTCACGTGCAGGGTAGAGGAGGGGTTGTGTGGCCAGGACTGAGGAGCTATGTGCAGAAAACTTTGTTCGCTCCTTTCCGCACAGGCCAACAGTTGGACGTGCGGCTACCACTGCTGAGCATTTGGCACGCGGGCCGCACGTTGGACGCCCCTGGTCTATGCAGATCCTAGGAATTTCAGAGTATCCTCTACCAATATCCACCTGACAAATTTCTACTGCAAGAATATGTAACAACCACTGTAAGATTGTAAATAAATAATAATCAGATACAAAGAAACATACATTTGCAACAGTGAATAATGACCTTTCTGTATATCAGAAGTCATTTATATCGTTACCATAGATTCCTCACTATAGCCATTACCTTAATTTAACTATTTCGGTTTTGGTTTAGACTAAAGCAATGATTTGCTATGTGACATGTGTAGCTTGGTGTCTGCAGCTATGCAATAAAGGATATAGAACATGGTGCTAGTAACCTAAGCACCACATTATTCATTGTGTCCCTTGCTTAACTGCAGATATACCTTCAATTCTTTCATAGAACAGATCGTCCTTTCAATCACATCTTTAAATAAGCGCCTTGAGTTCGTACTTTGACTTGGCTTGATTAGCCAGTTAGTAAATGATAATCAATCAACTATGTACAGTGAGGGGCAAAAGTATTTGATCCCCTGCCGATTTTGAACGTTTCCCTACTGACAAAGAAATGATCAGTCTATAATTTTAATGGTAGGTGTATTTTATCAGTGAGAGACAGAATAACAAAAAAAATCCAGAACAATGCAAGTCAAAAAAGTTATAAATTGATTTGTATATCAATGAGTGAAATAAGTATTTGATCCCCTATCAATCAGCAAGATCTCTGGCTCCTAGGTGTCTAGTTAGACAGGTAACTAGCTAAGATTAGGAGCACTCTCTTAAAGGGAGTGCTCTTAATATCAGCTCGTTACCTGTTAAAAAGACACCTGTCCACAGAAGCAATCAATCAATCAGATTCCAAACTCAGATTCCAAACTCTTCACCATAGCTAAGACCAAAGATCTGTAAAAAGAATGTCAGGGGCAAGATTGTAGACCTACACAAGGCTGGAATGGTTGGTACGATTATTCGCAAATGGAAGAAACACAAAATAACTGTCAGTCTCCCTTGGTCTAGTGCTCCATGCAAGATCTCACCTTGTGGAGTTTCAGTAATCATGAGAAAGGTGAGGAATCAGCCCAGAACTACACAAGAGGATCTTGTTAATGATCTCATGGCAGCTGGGACCATAGTCACCAAGAAAAAAAAACACACTACGACCGTGAAGAACTGAAATCCAGCAGCGTCCACAAGATCCCCCTGCTCAAGAAAGCACATGTACACGACCATCTGAAGTTTGCCAATGAACATCTGAATGATTCAGAGGAGAACTGGGTGAAAGTGTTGTGGTCAGACAAGACCAGAATCGAGCTCTTTGGCATCAACTGAATTCGCTGTGTTTGGAGGAGGTGCGGTCTATGACACCAAGAACACTATCCCCACCATCAAACATGGAGGGACGATGGACTGGGCCATGTACCGTCAAATCTTGGGTGAGAACCTCCTTCCCTCAGCCAGGGCATTGCAAATGGGTAGTGGGTGGGTATTGCAGCATGACAATGACCCAAAACACACAGCTAGGGCAACAAAGGAGTGGCTCAGAAGAAGCACATTAAGGTTCTGGAGCCATAGAAAATCTGTGGAGGGAGCTGAAGGTTCAAGTTGCAAAACGTTAGCCTCGAAACCTTAATGACTTGGAGAGGATCTGCAAATGGAGTGGGACAAAATCCCTCCTGAGATGTATGCAAACCTGGTGGCCAACTACAAGAAACATCTGACCTCTGTGATTGCCAACAAGGGTTTTGCCACCAAGTACTAAGTCGAAGGGGTCAAATACTTATTTCACTCATTGACATGCAAATCAATTTAAAACTTTTATTGACATATGTTTTTCTGGATATTTTTTTTTTTGTTATTTTGTACCTCACTGTTAAAATACACCTACCATTAAAATTATAGACTGATCATTTCTTTGTCATTGGGCAAATGTTCAAAATCAGCAGGGGATCAACTACTTTTTTCCCCTCGCTGTATATACAGGTCTTTGAGACTTCAGATATAGAATTGTACTATAGGCTGTTTCATCACCCCACCTGTCTGATAACATGGGATAAACCCTAAAACGTGCTTCAGTTACAAATGTTTGGCTTATTTTAAAATATTGGTATTAGATTCTGGACCTCAGTGGACACTGCTTAAATTAACAATTTAAGACAGAAGTCTGTCTGCCCAAACCATTTTCCCAAATTGTTACAGCGTCATCACTTTTCTGTATGAGGTCAATGGTATTGGGGAACAAATCTACATCCTAAAAACATGTGTGGGTAGACTCTCAGGCACCTATTTTGGCTCATATCTTTAGTTGACCTGGTCTCATTTTCCTTGCAGAGTTGCTGGAAAAAAATCCACTAAAAGGACCAAATCTATCAATGGCTCATTATACATATTCCGCGGCAGGATTAACACTGAGGTCATGGAAGTGGAAAATGTGGAAGATGGAACAGGTAATATATATATAAAATGAATACAAAATAGGGAAAATGAGTCCTAGATCTCTCCATACTTAGCTGCATGGCCATCTAATATTAAACGTCGCTCTGCCCCACCAAGCATTAATTTATTTTGTTATAAAGCCCCCATGCATCCAAATCTGGCCAGTGAACTTCAAATGCCAGTCCCTGACAGTTTTCAAGAATGAGTATTATGGAAGTTGTAGATTTACAGCTGGGAGAGTGCTGCTGGACACCTAGGTGGCAGTGACCTCAACCTAAAGCAATAAAAGACTAAATTGGTCATCCTTCTTCAAAAGACCAGTATGTCATTCCGTTTGCCCGTGTACATTATGGGATAACTCCTCATGGCCATAAAGGACAGGGTTACCCACTCCTCTGAAAGCATGTTTATATTAATCCAATTACTTCAAACTAATCCATCTTCCCTGCTCGCATGTGGCCCAAGGATTATTATAACAGTCCCATCAGATATTGGCAGGGGAAGTCAGCGGAAAAAGAACATACGTTATCCATTCAGATCATTTAATTATATTAAATTGTACTGCTCTCTGACCATCTGTTCTTGTTTTTTTGTCTTATACCACCTGCCCAAGCTTTCCCTTTTCTATAGATGTATTTGATACCTGTTCTGTCACTCAGGGATTTTTTGTTCTGTTCTTTTGAAATCTTGGTACCTGAGGTGTGATATAATTGACTATAGAAAGTCTTTCCTAAGTATATTCAAACTTTATATTATTAGACCTTTTAATACATCGCTGGGTGGAGAGTTTTGAGCAACATACTTTTATCTCTCTGGCGCTAAGAGGGTTAAATTGGTCAGACATCATCAAATTTCCATTGTTTATGGAGACCCTGTGATTTTTTATTTATTTAAATTTACTGTCTGTGGCAAACCTAGCCACTTATTGCAGAACATTTAAAGGTTGTCTGAAATAGCTGTGTTAACCTGGTCTAAAAATGTATTCATGTTAATGTCAAAGTTATATATTGTTATGTTAAAACCAGGTTCTGCTGTATTGAGGGATAATCCACTTAACAGGATTATCTAGTGTGAGTGCCCCTCCCGTACAGCAGTTCATGGTGGGAGAAATGTCCTGTATTTGCACTTCCCAGGTAATCTACTATTGTATAGCCCCTGTAAGGGGATTAAGTAAACCCCTTGCATGGGTATTGCATAAATGCTGGAGCTGTGAATAAAGTAATCAGTTGACTCCCAGAACTGTGTTTCGTCCGGTTACTGGGGGATTTGGGATATTGCCTTACTTTCCAGCGCTTTATTTGGATTACCTTCTTTTACCAGCGGAGATATGGGGATTTAATATTGCAGCTCCGCTACATTTGGTGGCAGCGGCGGGATCCAACCTTACAGCCGAAAAGCGGTGTTCGGGTAATTGAAACTACCGAACAGGAAAGTGAATGGCAATTTGAATGCAACAAAGAACCGAACACAGAGGTGAATGGAGACAGACTACACTGCATTGAAACGGCAGACGTTAAAGGAACTACTGGAAGCCAGGGGTAAGATAGCCAGCAATAAGCCAAAAGCTGTGCTGATTGCTGAATTGATGGAGGGAGACAGAGCTTGCAGCGTTACACCCCCACCAGCCATGGAGGAAACCCCCTTCCAAAAGGAAATGAGGACCAGGATGGAATTTTTACCCCAGCCAGTACCCCTGGAAATACTGACAGTACTGATGGCGGATGTGCAGGAGTATGTGATGGCACACGGACCGCAGGACGCTCCTCCCAGAGCAGAGTCTATTACTGCTTCAGTCGTCAGCCAGGTAAAGCCTAAGATCCCATACCATGCGTTTAAAATGTTCTGTGAAGAGAAAGACGAGATTGATGGGTATCTACAAGACTTTGAGAGGCTATGTGACTTGCATGATTTGGAGCAGGCAGTGTGGGTACCTTTACTGGCGGGCAAACTGTCAGGTCGGGCAGCAGAAGCCTATCGGGCTGTACCCAGGGAGGACAGCAAAGATTATGCCCGGGTGAAACAGGCTTTACTGGAAAGATACGCCATTACCCCAGAGGCATACCGGCGCAAGTTTCGAGGGTTGCGCAAACCAGATAAAGATTCCCACGCAGAGTATGCCCACAAACTGGACCAAGCTTCCCAGGGGTGGATACAAGCCAGTCAAGCAACCACCATGGAGGAGTTACGGCAATTGCTGCTGTTAGAACAGTTTTTCAATGGCCTGTCCCCAGAGGCACAGGAATGGGTGAGAGATAGAAAACCCCTCACCCTAACAGAAGCTGCACGACTTGCCGACCAGCACTATGACGCCAGGAGGCATCACGGTAACCTCAACCGAGGGTACCCTCGACCCACCGCTCAACCTCACACAGCTACCCCTACTGCACCTACAGCGACCTCATTCCGGCCAACCCCGGGGGGGCACACTCCACCATCCAGATATAATGGCAGAGCGAATATCCAGTGCCATACGTGCAAACAATGGGGCCACATGGCGAGAGAGTGTACCCAGAACCGGAGCCGCCAAGCATGGCAGAACCCAGCACCACGAGCAGCCGCCCACCACTACCAAGCGGAGCCAGCAACACAGGAGATACTGTTTAATCAGACCGAAGAGCCCCTGGGGATACTACACGATGTGATGTCGGTACAAGCCACAGACAACAGGCAACACCATCGCCAGCTAGTAACCCTGGAAGGGAAAGAGGTCCAAGGGCTCCGGGATTCGGGAGCCACTCTGACTCTGGTAGCCCCTCATTTGGTTCCAGGCTCCGCACACACCGGCGGATCTGTAGCAGTGCGAGTAGCAGGGGGAGCGGTATACAGATTACCCACCGCCAAAGTACATTTGAATTGGGGTGTTGGGGAGGGCATGGTAGAGGTGGGCCTGATGCAGAAACTGCCAGCGGATGTCGTATTGGGGAACGACCTGGGTCGAATGACCTCCACCTTTATTCCTCAAGCTTCACTTCAAGAGGCCCACCCAGTAACCACAAGGCTACAGGCTCGCACCACGGCTCCAGCAACGCACTCTGAGGCTCAGGTAAGAGACAGTGACCCTCCTACGACCCGTGTTACCTGGGATACCCCAACTGAATTTGAGGCTGAGGTTAAGATAGACCCCACGTTAAAAGTATACAGGGATAGGGTGATCTCCGACCAGGCCGGATTAGAGGGAGAACGGTATACCTGGGAAAAGGGGTTACTGTACTGCATTTCTGAAAGGGTAGTGGGGGGATCTGTGAATGTGACTACTAGACAGCTAGTGGTCCCCCAGAAATATAGACAGGAACTTCTTCGGATCGCTCACGACATCCCCTTGTCTGGGCATCTGGGGATGACTCGCACCAGATACCGCTTGACCCACACTTTTTTCTGGCCGGGTATATCCAAGGATGTGCGGCAGTACTGCCAGACATGTGACATCTGTCAGCGAGTAGGCAAGAGGGGTGACCGCCACAAGGCCAAATTATGCCCACTGCCAATCATAGAAGAACCATTTAGTAGAGTGGCCGTAGATATAGTAGGGCCCTTACCAAAACCCAGTCCCTCCGGCAAGAGATATATCTTGACCATAGTCGATTACGCCACCCGGTACCCCGAAGCAGTAGCCCTCTCTAATATCCACGCCGAGACAGTGGCCGAGGCCTTAATGAAAGTATTCTCCCGAGTGGGGTTCCCCCAGGAGATCATATCGGATAGGGGTACACAGTTCGCGGCCGAGGTGACCCACCAACTATGGAGAATATGTGGCATTAAGCCTATTGTGAACTCTGCGTACCACCCGCAGTCTAATGGGTTATGTGAAAGGTTTAATGGGACGTTAAAGCAGATGCTCCGTACCTTTGGAGAGGCCCATAAGGACTGGGAGCAATTCCTACCACATCTGCTATTCGCCTACAGAGAGGTACCCCAAGAATCCACGGGCTTTTCTCCCTTTGAACTACTGTTTGGGAGAAGGGTGCGAGGACCTTTAGATTTAATTAGGGAGCACTGGGAGGGGGAAAGTAGTACAGATGGGACACCCATTGTACCATATGTGCTGGAGTTCAGGGACCGCTTGGAGGCACTAACCCAGACCGTACGGACCAACCTCCAGGCGGCCCAACAACGCCAGCGCCGATGGTATGATAGGGGAGCCAGAGACCGCAGCTTTCACGTGGGACAGAAAGTTTTGATTTTAAAACCTGTTCGCAATGACAAGCTGCAGGCCATCTGGCAAGGCCCATACCAGGTGGTGGAACAAAGATGTGACACCACCTATGTGATTGGCCCCTGCTCAGGGACAGGGAAGAGACGCATGCTCCACGTGAATATGCTCAAACCCTACCACGAGAGGATAGAGGACGTGGCGGCGATATGCGCTTCAGCCTCTGAGGATCAGGAGAATCTTCCGCTCCCTGACTTATTAGAGCAGGAAGATCAGGCAGAGGCCTCCACAGGTGTTCAGCTGGGGGAGCGGCTAAGTCCTCAGGAGCGTGCCCAGGTACAGGAGTTAATCGCGGCTAAGGGAGCCACTTTCTCCAATTTACCAGGGTACACCCCGCTAGCTACTCACCGAGTTGAGACCCCCGGACAGCTACCTATGCGGCAGACCCCATACCGTATCCCGGAAGCGGTCAGGGAACATATGAGGAAGGAAATTGAGGAAATGTTGCAGCTAGGGGTTATTGAACATTCCGATAGCCCCTGGGCATCGCCGGTAGTGCTGGTACCCAAGAAGGACGGCACAACACGCTTTTGTGTAGACTACCGGAGGCTAAATGACAAAACAGTGTCTGATGCCTACCCGATGCCCCGGATAGACGAGCTGCTAGACAAAATGGCACGAGGCCAGTACCTTACTACAATAGATTTATGCAAAGGGTACTGGCAAATTCCACTAGCCCAGGATGCCATCCCTAAGTCGGCGTTTGTCACCCCGTTTGGCTTGTATCAGTTTCGAGTCATGCCATTCGGGATGAAAAACGCTCCGGCTACCTTTCAACGGATGGTGGATCGGCTACTGGATGGGTTCCAGGAATATGCATGTGCATACCTGGATGATATCGCCATCTATAGCCAGACTTGGTCAGACCACCTGCGACATTTTGGAGCAGTCATTGACCGTATCGGAGAGGCAGGGTTGACGCTAAAGCCCAGCAAGTGTCACATAGGGATGGCAGAGGTGCAGTACCTGGGGCACCGGGTAGGGAGTGGACAGCAAAAGCCCGAACCAGCAAAAATTGAGGCAGTAGCTAAGTGGCCTACCCCCCGGACAAAAACCCAAGTGTTAGCCTTCCTGGGTACTGCAGGGTACTACCGAAAATTCGTACCCAATTATAGTGCCCTAGCCAAACCACTGACTGACTTGACCCGCAAAAACCTTCCGCGACAGGTCATCTGGGCCCCAGAGTGTGATCAGGCGTTCCAACAACTCAAGACTGCGTTAACCAATGCACCGGTACTTGCTGCTCCTAATCCAACTAAACGATTTCTTGTCCACACAGACGCTTCAATGTTTGGATTGGGAGCAGTGCTGAGCCAAGTTGGAGCAGATGGCGGAGAACATCCCGTAGCTTACTTAAGCCGAAAGTTATTACCCCGTGAAGTGAGCTACGCCGCCATTGAGAAAGAATGCCTGGCCGTGGTGTGGGCCCTCAAAAAGTTGCAGCCTTATTTATATGGACAACCTTTTTCCCTACTCACAGATCACAACCCGTTGGTGTGGCTGAACCGTGTGGCAGGGGACAATGCCAGGCTGCTGCGCTGGAGTTTGGCGCTGCAGCCTTTTGACTTTACTATTCATTACCGCCCAGGAAAGCAAAACGGTAACGCCGACGGGTTATCTAGACAGACTGACCTTGAGAAGTGATCTGTGAGTACTCCTCCGGACATCCCCAAGCCGATCCGTTTGGATCAGACTGTGTATGCCGGCTTGGTTCTGGGGGAGCATTGTGGCAAACCTAGCCACTTATTGCAGAACATTTAAAGGTTGTCTGAAATAGCTGTGTTAACCTGGTCTAAAAATGTATTCATGTTAATGTCAAAGTTATATATTGTTATGTTAAAACCAGGTTCTGCTGTATTGAGGGAAAATCCACTTAACAGGATTATCTAGTGTGAGTGCCCCTCCCGTACAGCAGTTCATGGTGGGAGAAATGTCCTGTATTTGCACTTCCCAGGTAATCTACTATTGTATAGCCCCTGTAAAGGGATTAAGTAAACCCCTTGCATGGGTATTGCATAAATGCTGGAGCTGTGAATAAAGTAATCAGTTGACTCCCAGAACTGTGTTTCGTCCGGTTACTGGGGGATTTGGGATATTGCCTTACTTTCCAGCGCTTTATTTGGATTACCTTCTTTTACCAGCGGAGATATGGGGATTTAATATTGCAGCTCCGCTACACTGTCTACTGGACATAACTGCCAAAGATCGCAGATGTATAGTTTCCCTGTAATAGAGAAGCACAAAAGTCCATAAAGGACCATAGCCAGTCCAGATTATATTTGTTTACCTTTTTATCCATCACCTATTTTTCACTTGCTATCCAATGAAAGAATGTAAATAACATTCCCAACTAATAGAAATACTTACATTTGTGACATAAGGGTTTATGTACTAAATAGAGATTTGTTGCAAGCTGACAACCAAGTTGTAAAACATGGCCAGAATAGCCAGGTTGTAAAATTGACATACTGTGAATACTATGCTACTTGGTTCGAAAAATGTTGCCATTTGTTTGTAAACTCCCAACTAAAATTGCCACTGATCCAAAATTTTACTGGCAGGCCATTAAAAAAAAATTGGCTTGATGCCAATATTAATTCTATAGAATCAATAGCATATTTGGGACTGTTGGCAGCTATGCAACCATAATCCCCACAACTCTCTGTTTGCAAAAAATAAAATAACAAATATTACCACTTTAATATGGTGAACAATTGTGTTTGTATGTTTGTTTTGTATTCTAAAAGCTATACAATTCTTTTAGCGGATTACCATAGCAATGGTTATACAGTGACCAATGGCTGGAAAATTCACAATACTGCCAAAAACAAATGGTTTGTTTGCATGGCTAAGACTGCAGAAGACAAACAGAAGTGGATGGATGCGGTCTTGAAGGAAAGAGAACAGCGAGAGAGTAAGTTCATTAAAAAATGTTTAATAAATATTGGTATGTTTTATTGACTTTAAATTGGTCAGTCATGATCTTAATGAAGACTGTATCAGTCACTGTGAATTTCATCTTTTTCACTTTATTGTTGACAACTTCCTGCCAACACTTCCTTAAAACAGAGGTGTTGTTCAAAATGGCTTCTTGTAAAAAGAAAAAATAATATCAATAGACTGTACAGAAGTGTCTGCATGTCCATTCTTAAAACTAATTTGCAAGTCCTGAGGAATTTTTGAAAACCAGATTTTCACTTATTACCCGTCTTTTCTGCTAAAACATATTTCCCAGCATACCCCTAGTTTCCTCTTACCATAAGCGGTGGTTGCACTCTCTGTATGTTGTCCTGCTTTGAGCATTCTGTCTGTCAATCTTAGAATAAAGTATCCAAAAAAACAAAAACAGGATGCTATGTAAAATCAGGGCTAAGTTTAACACCTCCCCCCACTTTTTGCTGGATCTCCTTAAAGGAGAAATGTTATTACTATATTTTAAAAACACCAAAACCATAAATAACTTGGCATTTATACCACTCAAGTGGACGATCAACCTACACCTTTGAAACCTCCTCTCTGCATGCTCTGCTGGACGAATCAGAGTAATAATTGCTTGCATTAGCTGTAATGCCTAATGGATATTGATCGGTATGCAGATGCATAATTAATATTGTAATGCACAATGAAGAAGGAGAAAACCACACAAAATAGCAATGTGTTGGTATAATGTTTGGACACCGGCAGATTCTTCACGATTACTCAGTGGAAAATGTAATCTTGTAAGTGATTAGTTGTAATCTTTTGCTCCTTATCTAACCATTGTTGAATGAAAAATGCTGCTAATAGATTTTCTTAAAAATAAATACTCAATTGCTATGGGAAATTGAAAAGGGGCATTTATCCTGTTCTCTTGTGTTTTTACATATCAACATGGAGTATCTTGTCATAATTTTTTGTGATATTGATTAATAATAGATTGTAAGCTTGCTTGCAGGCATCTCTGCCTCAAGAATCAGTCTGGTCTTGTTCATCTACTGTAAGTTAGTATGTAGTCCCCCTCTATTCACTATGCAGTTGTATTACCCTCTATGCACTATGCTGTACCCTGCACTACACAAATTGTAATGCAATAGTAAAGGTTGACATCACCCACATTTCACACCTAGCCCCGGACATGCCCCATCCACCCACATTGCACATCCAGGACCTACCCCTGCCAGCACACACAGTTATCCAGCTGCCTGGTCTAGTGGTACGCATGCTGCCTCTTGCAATCCCCGTGTGGTCTAACATCTGGCAGGCCACGTGACCCCCCAACACTCTGACCTCAAATACACGTGGGGAGTATGAAAGGCCGCATGGGAGGGTGTCTGTGCACTATCTGCTCGCCATAGAGAGGCTGGTGAGGGGAGAACTTTTTTTTTTTAGGGTCAGAGTTTTTTACCCACCCGCCTGGACATTGCTGTCCAAGGCAATTGCCCATTGTTCCTACACAAACCACAGGTTGTGGTGTTTATAATTCATCTATCTTTATGTGGGCCTTTTATGCATAGAGCCCAGTATAAAAAGATCTGTGCATTGTGCAAGCAAAGTCTATACATTTAAAGTTAACTACATTAAAGAATGTTGGTGAACAGTCTTTCTGATCCTCCATAATGCAGTATCAGTTAAGGTTTCCAAACCTGGACAAAACCTACAAAATATTTAAAATTGCTCCACTTCCGGTTAACCGTAGCAGGAAGTGAAGAATGCAAATAAAAATCTTGCCACCACATGAAGCTTCCGTTCTTTTATGAAAAAGTTATATAGATATATTTATATGCGTTTTAAAAACCTAGATTTTTATTAAACATACGTAGGTTTTCGGTCAGAACAGGCTGCCTTTTGCAGTGTCTGGAACGTAAAGATAGGAGCCAAATTAGGTATTGTATAGACTTGGCAAATATGTGAGGAAATCATTACCAAGTAGCAAAGTACCAAATAAAAGCAGCATGTTGGTCCTTTATGCTAAAACAATGCAGATTAACCTGGGGAAATTGACTCTATTAAGTCAAACAGGAAATCCTTTTTTAATTGGCTCAGCTTGAATGTTGCTAAGTGGTAAAACATTTTTATCCTGCTCTTGGTGTTAATTATAAAATCAGAGAACTCAAGAAACCATTAATTCCTTTCCATTAACTACCGTACTCACTAATAGTTGTGTCCTCTGGTCGTAAAGGGTTTGATTCATTAAGACAATAGGCCTTTTTTCTTCCAATTACACCTTCACCTTTTTGCCTTTTGAAAGTTCATTAAAATAAAGCTGGATTTAGGAATTACAAGCGTCTAGACTAACTCCAGGTGAGCATACCATGCCGAATCTAATTTGTTTTATTTGTGGGGATTAATGTTTTCAACACCAGGAAGAAAACTTTGCAGACAAGCAAACATTTAAAATATTTTTTTTTTTAATGAGGCAGGTGGCTGATTTGAGCACAATTCAAGTGATGTTTAGTCACATTCTAACAGACTGTGGCTGTCTCTCTCTGATTTTGGTGTGTAGCACGGCACACAACCAATAGCAGAGGAGGACCTAAGTTTGTCTACCCCAGCTCGGGATGTGTTTGGCCTTACAGATCTTGTACACCAGTAAGTACTGCCAGGTAACAGACCAGCAGCTATTTGACATGGTAACCTAAAAAGGCTGATAATTGTTAAAAACATTTTTTTTTTTATCAAACAGAAGTCGATTATTAAGTCCTTTAAAGTTGAAGAAGAAGAAATGCATTAACATGCATCAACAAATAAGAGCTGTCTCTGTACAGTCATTGGCAGGTGTGACATAGTAAAGCAAGGACCACCATGAATGCCTGAAACTTTCAAGGAGTTGATTTATAAAGATCTAAGAGTCGCCTGTATTCCTCCTTCCCAGCTGGCCTTTACCTCTCAGAAGTTGTGAGTGACATTCTGACCTTCAGCGCAGTAATGCTCTGGTGAAGACTTAGATGGATAACAGTGGTCTAAATCAGATTCTTGTCTTGCAATGTCAGAATGCTAGATTTAACCAGGCACCACCGGCCACTCTGTGACATTTGCAATTTTATATACATGTACATTTTACATGCTTTAAGAAGGACATTTTTGTTAAAGGACATGGGTCAAGGATGCTGTTGTCAATTATTCATCATATTGTGCAGACTTGTTATGTAATTAAGTAATTTATTGAGCATCGTCCTAGATTTACACAGAACTCCATTTTGATCCATACATTTTTTAAATCAATTATAAATGCATAGATTCTAAATTGTTATCATAACTGAAAGTAAGCAATGCTGTAACACGCATAGTATTTATAGGAGAAGGGAATAGGGGGCACTTTGTTGCAGTCATGCGTGGCATTGTGCTGCCACAATGCCACTGAAGCAGAAGACACTTTAGAGGGTCCTTGAGGAAAAAGCCTTGCCAAAGCAACATAAGCATTAAAGATGGTGCTACATATAAATCCTTTCTTGAAAGTCTGGTCCCTTTTTTTTAATAGCTTAGTCATCCAAGTTATATGGACCGAATAATACTCTCCAGTTAAGTCACAGTGTATTGAAAGTGATTACGTTTTGAAGTTTGACAAGTCATCTAAAATAATAAATTGTACTCTTTTTTTTGCATCAGCATCTAAGTGCTTCAAACTTTGCTGGTCTTTTAGGAGAATGAATCACAGTTGATATTTCAGAGTGTCAACAGGTTGTCAGCAGATATGTAACATTCAAGGTGAGCCAAAATTGATGAAGACTGGGGTGTAAAATCTGTCCACCTGCTCCAAGAACGCGTGTTTGTAGAGCTGTGAATTGAAAAGCATGGTAATTCTCAGCCATAGCCACAAACAAAATATTTTTGATTAAAGATCACGATTTAATAAAAACTGCCGCCTACATGAGGATTCACAGCAGCTTTTGTTATGTCTTGTTTTTTAGCTTTTGACATAAATTAGTCTAGGGTGACCAGATGTTTTTTAATGACTGACAGTGATTTAAGCTTGCTAATCCCCCTTTAACTCTTGTTAATATATTTGAGCTCGTTATGGTAGCTGCTACTTGTATGGTCTGATGGCCTAATTCACAAGTCGGTGGAATATAATGGTGCTTTATAGGTAAATACAAATGTATTTTAACTACAGTGGTGGAGCAAGGAGACCCCAGAGAGAAAATATTAATGTCCTCTACCTCAATTCACGCCTTTTTTCGAACATTTACTTATCCACTTTTTTGGAACATTTAGTTCTCTGTTCTGTTGAGTGGATAACTGCACCTGGATGTGGGCCACCCTTTGATGGTGGGTTCTGGGCGAATAATGACATTTAATAGCGCTGTCCAGGCGTGCAGCCAGTCTCATCAATGGCATTATTTATAACACACCAGGAGTCCTTCCATTAATTGGATATTATTATTGTGGCAGTTAGCTAAATCACTCCCCAGAATCACTTCACACAATCCTTCATACTTTGCAAAATACTTGCGAATTTGTTCCGTTGTTGAGACTATCGATGTCCTGTATACACAAAAAAGAAATGTTTCTAAAGACGTGCCTTGTTATTGTTTCAGAATGAAACGGTCACATTTTGTAGAGTGTCTGATTGAAGACAGAGAGCTAGAAATCAGCCAGCCGTTCTGCTAACCTAGTGATTTGGACAAATTCTTTAAATTCCAGCTATGTCTACAGTTCTATTTAAACTTTTTTGCTAATTCTAGTAGCATTGATCATAGCTGACGAGTGTTCTTGTAAAGCCATGGAAAGTAGAAGGTATTATTGTAAAACATATGATACATAATATAATCAGTAGATTTCACTGGAAAGAAATTACATAACTCAAAACTTGTTCCCGATTAACTTGGCAGAGATGCAGCAAAGAGGTAATCATTGTCTGCTTGGATTACACATATAAAGCATCTAACATTACATTTAACGTTGAGAAACGGAGAGAGGGCTATTACTACCATGTGTGTTCCATACAGGAGAACAGGGTTGTCTGGCTGTTTCAGACATGCAAGGCAAGTGTATATGAGAAAATGCATGGAAGAAGCATTTAAAGCATTTAGACATTAAAATTGGTGGATTACCGGTATATCAGATGCACCCAGTGGCTAAGTGCGGTGTTCCAAATTTGAAATATTAACTGGTATTCCCAGCAATGTCACTACTAACAAAATAATTAGCAAAATTCTGGATGGCCCCAGCAGGTTGCCAGGGGGCATAGTATCCATACGGAGCAAGTCAGACAGCTGTTGATTAATCTGATTTATCAGTCAGCCTGTACATATGCAGAATATCATTGCATATGCACAAAATCTTCTGTACCTTAGTATCCTGTCGAGTTTGACATCAGTGGGTCATATGAACAAGTAGGACAGTTGTCAGGAGTTCAAATTCATTCACTCAAGTGTCTTATGTAAAACAGTATTAGAAGCATTCCTCTTTTTATCTCCATTCAGACGTGGTTTATGTAAAGGATGCACATTGTGATAATGGAGACTAAAGCCGTGTGCAGTAACATGACTTGATAATTTCACAACTTTTATCCACATCAGGAAGGTTACAACAGCTTTTGACCCAATTAAATGCAATTATCTAACTCCATCATTCCGTGCATATTGTTTTGTGTCTCTGGGATTATGTGTGACATCTCAAAGCACCGGAGAAGATCAGACTTGTCAGCGGGTCTCAAGTATGTGTTTTGTGAGTGAAAATGTTAATGAAAGTGTAAATATAGTTCTTGTGGTAGGTCAATACTGTGCCAAGATATTCTGGACATCCCTCTAAAATCTGTGAAATAGCAACTAACCAAATATTAAAGCATACAATTTCATTGCACAGAAAACAAAACGCACAAGTTATAGGTGTATTTGATGACGCTAATACTACATCAAGGATTGTGCCATAAATTTATATGACTAGAGCTAGTTATCCTTATTCCAGAATGAGCACACCACAGTAATTACGACACAGTCTACTCTGCTGTCCTTTGGGAAAGAGTTGAAAACAATGTTTCTGGAAAGGAAAAAATTGTTAACACACATTTGCTTTAAAAGATTGTTTGAAGAACAAAGGACTGACGCTCATGTTGGTACCAGCTGACATATTAAATTCTAACCATAGCCACATGTTCTCCTGTATCCTAAAAGAAAACACGCTATTTTAGCTTTTACATCACTAAAAAGAATTAAAAACGTATAGCAATGTTTTTCATGATTATATTATAGTTTCAATGTACCAGATACTTAATGATATGAACAATGCTTAAATCAAATCTGTGATGTTACTGATCTTTCTAAGTAAATCTTTATAGCTTTTCTAAGTAAAGCTATAAAAGTAAATAGTGACGGTGATACTGGTCATGCTGATTTGCATGTTATCGGTGGGGCACGTAATGGTTTGTGTGTCTGTGATGTACGCCAAGAGAGCTAAAAAGAATTTGGGAATGTGAACTATATTGCTAATGAGAATACCAATGAGTGTGAACATTAAGAAAGAATTACAGTCGCGAGTTGAAAGGGCAGTCAATGGTATTGCACAAGATGACATAGAATAACATATTGAAGATTCAAATGTCCCAGCACATTGCACAGAAATAAAAAGTGACTGTTAATGGACCCTTTAAAAATGGCAACTGTTTAATGGTTATTGAAGGGTTGATCCATCTTTAAGAGGATTCGAATACTATATATAGATATATACATTTTTCTTATGAAACAACACTTGATAGAAATTGTGGTCAATATATCACCTCATTTGTCACTATTAAAAGCAGTGTGATGTCATTAAAACTGTAATTAATGCTGCATAGTATATATACCAGTAATAGTACACCTTGAGAAACGTATTAGAAGTGTTAAAATGAATAATAGTCAACTGAATTATCTTCCCTTGAAATGTCTTACCAGATTCTAGATTCATAGATTGCAAAAGTATAGTTTCTGCTGGAACAGCAGAACCAGCTCTACAATGGTTAGGTCCGGCACTTTAAAGGAGGCAGCAAATTGACGCCGCTGTCCTGGACCAGCTGAGAGCGCTGTCTCTCTTTAGACTAATTGAGTATCTAGAGTTTCAGCATGTATGGGTTATATTACAGCCTCAGAATGGCCAGAAACATGGAACAATCTTATGGAACGTGTCTGTCTATTCTATTCTAAACTGAAGATCTCATGCAACACTGTGTAGTACTCCCTTCACAGAACAGTACAAACTGGCTCTTACCAGAATAGGAGGAGGAGTGGGAGGTGCCGGTGTTCAACTGAACAAGAGGACAAGTACATGAGTATCTAGTTTGAGAAAGAGAAACCTTACAGGTCCTCAACAGGCAGCTTCATTAAATAGTACCCGCAAAACACTGGAAAGATATCAAAGAAAAATGTTTAAAATATTGCCATTTAAAAAGCAGTTTCAAACTATTAAAATGTTTTAAAGCAAAGACAACTTATTCAACAGTCACTTTACAGAGAGCACATCAATCTCAGAGGCACAGTTACTATATAGGATATGATAAACAAAAAGAATACTGGATAAAACACATACAGCACTCAGTTTGCACTGCACTCAGCTTACCAAGGGATCTGAAGCCCCCAGAAGGCAAGTCAAGAAAAGTCCAAGAGAAAGGCAGTTTGATTGTTCATTCACTTTGAAAGGTCCCCTCCCTCAACAAGAAATAAAACTGACACATTGTATCTCTTGTTCCAGTCTGAATAGAGCTAGACCACTGGGGGAGGGCCAGAGCTAAAAATTAAAAACGTTACAATAAAATAATGTCTGCATATTTTTTCGCTGCAAAAAAGCCTGTGAGCTACACAATTTTTAAACTTTATATTGCACCAAAGTTGTTTGGATACCTAGACTGTCCCTTTAATCAAATCGTAGCACTGTGGGTGGCAGCTCGCTCTACTGTATCCGGGAGGTTGGTTTAAAGAGAGAATATTAATATGAGTCTTGCTGACATTATAAGGTGTTATGTTACTGGAGGAGTTGGAATATCATTGTTTCTAGTTAATGAAACATTAATACATATATATATATTGGTGTGAAACACTTTAATAGAACTACTGTTGTTTTCCTGTACAGTTTTAATGCATTTCTCCTAAACTACAACATATATTGTCTATAAACTGAATAAGCTACTAACAAATCTAAAAACTCCCATCTATTAAAACCTATTTACTTGTGTTCCTTTTAGTTGAATTTTTTAAATTATTTATAAAATGTAACTATAGTTTCCTTTCCGGTCACCTACTTACAATCTGGTTTGTTCCCTCAGGCCTCAAACTGGGGATGGAGAGAGATGCCTATGTTATGATTGCTGAGAAAGGGGAAAAACTGTATCACATGGTGAGCAAGAAGTCCAACCTTATCAAAGACAGGAGGAGAAAGTTCAGCACGATCCCAAAGTGCTTTCATGGCAAGTAAGTTCTGACCAGCACTGAAAAGAGGCATTCATGCCAGTGACCTAAAAAGCACTGCAGGGTTTTGGAGCATAGTAGTCAGCATGTGTAATAAGGCTTCCTCTGAATGCAGAGCCTATTCACACTTTGAAGACTAGTTACAGAGAACAAATCAATGCATTTTGAGACTCTTGAGGCATTTCACAAAAGAAGGGGATTTTTTTTTTAAATACTTGTCTTCTTAGGCTGAGTATCCTCCAGATTTTTACTGTTGATGTTTTTCCAGAAAGACAAATGAAATGACCTTGAAGTTATCTTTTACATAACAGCCAATGTGTCTCACACAGAGCCCAGATGCATTCTGGAACTAGACCACTTTATTATTTAAAGTGACGGCAATGCTTAAGAAAAAAAATTGTGTTAAAAAAAAATATGGTTTTATCTATACCGAGATTCACAATGCATGTTTTGTCACTACTTGAATCTGTAAAAAAATAGCCTCATTTTTTACTGATCATCATTGCTGGAATACTGTCACATTTTAGTGGTAGTCAATGAAAGGGGAGGTGTTGGTATAATGGGAATAAGATTTAGTTGAATTTTAAATGTTTTGAAGTTTTACTGTCACTTTAATGAAACAGCCATTGCGCTATATTTTTCTGAAATATTATTTAATAAGGGATGTTCAAACTCAAGAAATATTGAACCAGCCCACAGTCCATCAGCCACATAAGATAGCCAACAAGTAGTAATCCACCAACAAAAACTAGCAGCCGGTTGAATGGAAATAGTTTATTTCTTTTATAGTTGATGGCAACATACAAAAGACACACTGTGTGTCCCACAAAGTTGAAACGCCCGACACGTTTCACGCTAAAGCTTAGCGTTTCATCAAAGGCAATACAAATAGGAATTTACATGTCTTTGGAGATGTTGATGCTTTATGATCGTATATCTACTGCTATGGTGTATACATAGATGATTTATTGTTTATTTGGCATGGCACAACAGAAGATTTCGTGACCTATGAAAATCAAAATATTCTGATTATGCAGTTCACAGATAAGTTAGAGGAAATGTCATTTCTGAATTTGACTTTATCTGGTGACGTGGAAACTGGTTAGATTGTGAAAAAGAATTTTCGAAAAGCCACTGCAAGTAACACTCTCCTATATGGAGATAGTTGCCATCCTAAATATATTTTTCATGGCATATTAGGCCTACTCAGAAACTGTTCAACGCTGTCATTATTTGAAAAGAGGCAAATAAATCAAAAATGTGTCTATGGGAGAGAAATTACTCTCCGGGACGAATAGAATCCAATTCTGGTGCATCGAGAAATGCCCTGAGAATATTAAGCTTTGTACATATTTCAGTCTTCTATATGATAAAAATTACCAGATTCATTAAGAGGCCTATGTTGGTGCTCTGTTTAATTCCTATTTATAAAAATCTTTTTTTTTTTTTATTGGAAAAATACAAAATACATTATTCATAAATACATATCAATTACCTCATACTTAAATACAAAATACATTTTCCATAAATACATAACATTTTATAAAAATCTTGTGTCTCCAGGTTGGCTTAGCATAGCCAGAAGGGCAAACAACTTTGAGTTAATATATATCCCCTACCTTTTTCAAAAACAAACAACTGGTTAAAATGTAAAGGAATGTACATCTGTGTGGCAAGGAGATGGATTTGTTTCCCTCAAGGAGCACAGGTTAAACTATTTGTTCCGTCACTAACCAATAAATGAAGTTTATACCTAAATGGCAATACATAATTTGTCATTTAGCTGGTCACATGCTTTAAGTGCAAAATACAGTATGTGTGGTGTACAATTTGGCCATTAAAAGTACATGAACATCTATTGGACTTTGCCAATAAAGAGGTTTCTACACCAGCTGGGAGCCACTTTCAGGCATGAGCTGGTGCCAGTGTACGTAAATTTTCATTTCAAGGGATTGAGAAAGTAATAATAACCCTGTGACAAACAGAATATCTTAAATAAAATCAAAATATTTGGGATCTTCACTCTGCAAACACGTTTGACCTTTGATGTATAACATTTTGCTATCAAAGCAGGGACATAGATCAGATGCAGTGTTTTAAATAAAATAGTAAGTGCAGTGAAGTCCGAGCTGCAAGAGGAATGATCCATTGTGCATTGTAGTTGTAGGGACCAAATAAGTGCATGTCCATGAGCATGTCTATAACTGAATACTTAGAACATCCCTTTTGCTGACCTTCAGGAAATGAATCGTTCAGGTATCATTGTGTTTTTCTGTCCTTTCTTTAGCTCCGGATATCACTTCCTTTGACTTTAGTGACCTTAATTGTACCTTCCATAAGCTTTGTTTATGAGAGTCAGGATGTTAGAAAGTTCTTACTATATTTTAACCAATTAATCGATCAATAATCATTTAACCTGATATGAAGGAATTGCAGCTATAAATGGCAATATGATTATATAATATAGATCTATAAACGATTCCCAGAGACAACAGTGTAATTTTTGGTTGAATGTTGATGCCAGTTTGCATAAAATTCCTTTTTATACTACTGTAATTCATTGTATCAAGTTGCTCTTTTTATACTCGATTGTGCCAGGGGTTATTATGCATGATGTGGTTTCACGGAAATCTGGTAGAAATAATCACTCTAATAACATCATGTAATTCAACAGTCAAATATGTTTAATGTACAAAATAATCAAAATTAGTATTTGATTTCACTTTATATATTTCTAATTTATGGCCGCTTCAAATAGGGTTATTTGGCAACTGCCTTCAGACCTTTTAGATCAGACCCTTTTCTCTTGGGTTGGATGGTAGTGCACTACTCATTGATAGGAAAACTGTCCATACAAGGACACAAGTCCATAGAACATCATTAAATTGTCCTTCACAAAGTTGGGATTAATGTTGGTGTCACCACTACTTCAGGGGCCCAATCCATTATTCAATGTATCCACCTTTTTCAAGGCTCCATCCCCACTTCAATGCTTCACCCGTTTTTAGCAATTGGCCCATTCCTGCCCTGAGAGGAAGAGTAAATAGGAGATATGTGTCACCATTTTTTCTCCGGTATAAAAGCATAATCTTTGTTCTTGCTCCATTGCATGGATTTAGCACCGTAACTTAACTGATAGGCTTCCACACCATAGGCTAGTACAAGGTACCATTTAAGTTTAGGGTTGGACTCTCCTTTGCCATAAGCAATGCAAGGGGAGCGTGCTTGTATGTGCACTAGATCCTGGCACAAAGACATTTATACTCAGTCCTTTTGACTGTCTGGTTTCACTGAGCAAACATCTACTGCGAGATGTGTCCAAAAAGTAAGGAGAGGTTTAATATAAAATGCCATTCAACACATAAATGCATTGAACAACTGGCTTTTTTGAGGCTTTAACTGAAAAAGGGGCTGCTAATTTTCTTTGATAAATAAAATATAAATTTAAATTGGAAAATATATCAGCTCTTCCTAAAAGAGACATTATTTTTTTCTTTCACAAACGATTCCTGTTATATCCATGCAAGAAATTAATTGGAATTCTGTCTGCTCTATTCCCCTATTATCTGTCTTTGCTGTTTTAACCTTTCTCCCCAGGGTCTCATGGATTCAGTTTCGGATCCATAGTCCACTTTTTGTCATGAATACATTAAAAAGTACAGGTCAATAATTGGTTTGTTCTGCTGATTTTGCTTTCTATGGGTGGGATTTTAATAATTTGATTTAACAGGCAAATACATTCAGAACTTTAAGTGAAATTCTATGCTAAATGGGACAATCAAATTATCTTGCATGCCAATTTAAGCGAGCCTAACGATTTTTTGAATTTTAGAAAGCTATAT
This sequence comes from Pelodytes ibericus, assembly GCA_036172795.1. Classification (NCBI taxonomy): domain Eukaryota; kingdom Metazoa; phylum Chordata; class Amphibia; order Anura; family Pelodytidae; genus Pelodytes; species Pelodytes ibericus. Next base: position 147,874,566 of record CM069862.1, read on the forward strand.
TGTCAGTTATTAGCATTGATTATTGACTGCAACTAATAAGTCTTGTATAGTAAATAGAAGGAAAATGTATTCATGTGTATGTCTTTATGCATGTGTTTGGTGAAAATGTACAATAAACTTAAGTAAACAAGATTCTAAACACCCCTCACCCCTGATTAAACTAGGTGGCTCAATAACATACTTTATTTATATTAATTTATTTAAAGCATTTATATTTAAAATACAATATATGGACAAAAAGAATTTTGTAGTATATTGGATAGGGCATGCAAACTGCCTGTAGGGTAAGAAACGCATCAAAGTGGTTGGCGTGCCCTATCTAGGGTGTAGTTTTTGTTTGCACTGTGAAGTTATGTGTTTTCTCTCGTGATGATGCACAAAAAATTTTCATGAATACAACCTGAGCTGCTCTTTTTGTCTTCTATTCAGTTACTGCTGTTCATAAACACTTCCATTTTCCAATAATACCACTTACAGTTGACTGTGAAATATCTAGCAGGAATTAAATTTCACAAACTGACTTATTGCAAAGGTGGCAGCATCCTGTCACAGTACCATGCTTGAATTCACTGAGCTCTTCAGAACAACCCATATTTTCACAAATGTTTGTAAATACAGACTGCATGGCTAGGTGCTTGATTTTATACAGCCGTGGCAATGGGTCTGATTGAAACACATGAATCCAATAAATCGTGGTGTGTCCCAATATTTTTGTCCATATAGTGTACCTACACTTGATGCCAATTTTCAATTAATCATAAAGTAGTATATTTCTCCCTCTTTATATTTGTCCCTTTTTAATTCAGTCTTGGAGAATATGTGTAAGGATCATGACATTATCGTTTTATAAGCCCCCTTTTGCCTGCTTTCTGCTTTGGATTATTCACGGAATGAAGTGTGTTTGTAGTGATGGTCTTACATAAAGTCATTTTTAATATGTTCAAAGATGTTAAAGAGGAAGTGGTTTTTTATTATGTGTTTCATTTTTTAAATATTTTTTCTTTAAAAAAAGCCTTAGACATTTGGTCAAAGCAAATTAAAAAAGCATCCTTCTTAGTGCTAAATAGGGACAGGAAAGATAAAAACTCTTTTTAGAATCCATTCTTTGTCTGCTCTTGTCACATTTTAGTGTTTGTGACATACCCTATAAATGTCTTTGCCTTTAACTTAATTGTAAAAGATGATTCTCTTAGTGCAGGACCCTACAGTTAAACTGGGAGTATTAGCCGAAACGATTCAGATCTGTGTGGGCAGTTTCTATAATAAATGGCTAACCAGTACATACAGGACTGTGATGAGATGTGCGCTGAAATAAAAAAATAAACCTTTATTAGCCAAAGAAGGGAAAACCTGTGGAAAGACGGGACACTCAAAGTATAGAACTAACATTACTATGAGTAAGGACTTTGAAATGTCTTGATTTACTGCAATTGAGTATACTAAGCTTTGTATAGGTTTGTGCCAGTGAAAAAAATAAGAAAGTAGAGAAAATATAATAGCTATGATCACCAAAGAGCAGTTGCTCATAAAGAAGAGAACAAATGTGATGAAATAGATATAAAGTACATCAGGACAGAAAACAAATGTAGTACAATGGCTTTAATTAACACAATACAATATTAAAAAAATTCAAACATAAACAAGTACACAAATGCATACTAAAATATCAATCACATAAATATCTAATTTGTTCCAGGCATTTGTGTATTTGTTTATATGACAATGTGCCAGCCAGCACCCAGATTGCACACCCAGGACATGCCCCAGCACCCACATTGCACACCCAGGATGTGCCCCAGCCAACACCAACATTGCACACCCAGGCAAGGACGCCATCAAAAATGTCAGGTCCCCTAACTTAAAAAAAATTCTGGGCTCCCCCCTGGATAGTTTACCCATTAATAGCCAACTGATAATTTGCTCATTAATAGCCCACTGATAATTTGTCCATTAATAGCCACTGATAATTTGTCCATTAATAGCCACTGATAATTTGTCCATTAATAGTCACTGATAATTTGTCCATTAATAGTCACTGATAATTTGTCCATTAATAGCCCACTCATTATTTGTCCATTAAAAGCCCACAATCCCCCCTCCTCCCCCTTCCCCAGTACTTATCGGCTCATCGGCCTCTCCACAGGGTTTCTTGCTTCACGCATGCTGCGTGCAGGAAATACAGCCACGGAATATGACATGACGTAATTTCTGGTGGCTGTGACTAAAAGCTAGGTCCATATGCCAGCTGCTGCCCGATCGTGACTGTCTCCATGTGAGGGCCACCCACATGGCGCCCCCCTCGCTCCTCATGCCTGTCTCTATCCTCTCCCTACATGTATGTGTCTCTCCCTTCCCATGTTTGTCCCTTTCCTCTTTTCCTCTTCATTGCCATGTCGGTCTCTCTCCAACTCCCCCATATCTGTTCTCTCTCTCCCCATCCTCCCCAGTATCTGTTCTCTCTCCCTTTCCTCCCCCATATATGTTCTCTCTCTCTCTCCTCCTCCTTCCCCTATCTGTTCTCTCTCCCCCTCCATCCCATATCTGTTCTCTCTCCCCCTCCACCGCCATATCTGTTCTCTCTCCCCCTCCACCCCCATATCTGTGCGCCCTGGGCAGCTTCCCCGTTTGCCCACGTTTTTTTTTACCCCCAGGGCCTTCCGGGCCACGGACAGGTGTATCGCCTGTCTCCCCCCCCCCCCCCTGATGGCGGCCCTGCACCCAGGACATACCCCAGCCAGCAATCACATTGCACACCCAGGACATACCCCAGCCAGCAATCACATTGCACACCCAGGACATACCCCAGCCAGCAATCACATAGAACACCCAGGACATACCCCAGCCAACACCCCCATAGCACACCCAGGACATACCCAAGCCAACACCCCCATAGCACACCCAGGACATACCCCAGCCAATACCCCCATAGCACACCCAGGACATATCCCAGCCAACACCCACATTGCACACCCAGGACATATCCCAGCCAACACCCACATTGCACACCCAGGACATATCCCAGCCAACACCGACATTGCACCCCCATATGGACATTGGTCCATATGCACGTGACTGATTCATGTACAAATCCTAGCCAACACCAACATTGCATACCCAGGATATATCAAGCCAGCACCCACATTGCTCACCCAGGACATACCCCAACCAGCACCCACATTGCACACCCAGGACATACCCCAGCCAGCACCCACATTGCATCCACATGATATGCCCCAGCATGCACAATGCACACCCAGGATGTACCCCAGCCAGCACTGACATTACATCCACAGGACATGCCGCAGAACCCACATATCACACCCAGCACTTACCACAGCCAGCACCCACACTGTATCCACAGGACATACCCCAGCCAGCACCCATATTGCACACCCAGGATATACCCCAGCCAGCACCCACATTGCATCCACAGGATATGCCCCAGCAAAATGCACACCCAGGACATACCCCAGCCAGAACTCACATTGCACAGGACATGCCGCAGAACCCTGAGCAGGACCCCTAGTATAGAATGGTATTTTATCTTTCAATACAGAGAACAATTCAGAGATCTAGTAATGCTTTCCTGCAGTTTATATGATGAAGCCTATGTATAGAAGTCATATATGTATATACTGTAATAGTTAATGTAATTTACATTGCACATCGGGACTGCCAATCATTTTCTGCATTCTTTTAGAAGGATCAGGTATTTTTTTGTGGTTTTTTTTTAGCAATAGAAAAAAAATACAGTGTTGCCCCATACATTTTACCATATGAACTTACAATTATTGAACCATTAAAACGAGTTTTAAAGCTCATCAACAATTAGGATGTTGCTCCTCCTTTATATAGTTATGTATTCTCATTTATTGAGTTCATGTGAAAATCTAAATCGGCTCTATCTAATTCAGGATAAGGCACTGTCTCCAACAGTAACATAGAAACATAGAATGTGTCGGCAGATAAGAACCATTCGGTCCATCTAGTCTGCCCAATTTTTTAATTTTTTTTTTGAGTACTTTTATTAGTCCCCCGTTCCCGGTCTTATAGCTAGGATAGCCTTGTGTCTATCCCACGCATGCTTAAAATCCTTGACTGTGTTTACCTCTACCACTTCTGCTGGCAGGCTATTCCATACATCCACTACCCTCTCAGTAAAGTAATACTTCCTGATATTACTTTTAAATCGTTGCCCCTCTAATTTAAGACTATGTCCTCTAGTTGTGGTAGTTTTTCTTCTTTTAAATATACTCTCTTCCTTTACTGTGTTGATTCCCTTTATGTATTTAAATGTTTCTATCATATCCCCCCTGTTACGTCTTTCCTCCAAGCTATACATGTTAAGATGCTTTAACCTTTCCTGGTAAGTTTTATCCTTCAACCCATGAACCAGTTTAGTAGCCCTTCTCTGAACTCTCTCCAAAGTATCAATATCCTTCTGGAGATAAGGTCTCCAGTACTGCGTACAATACTCCAAGTGAGGTCTCACCAGTGCTCTGTACAATGGCATGAGCACTTCCCTCTTCCTACTGCTAATACCTCTCCCTATGCAACCAAGCATTCTGCTAGCATTTCCTGCTGCTCTATTGCATTGCCTACCTACCTTCAAGTCCTCTGAAATTATTACTCCTAAATCCCTTTCCTCAGATGTTGAGGTTAGGACTGTACCAAATAGTCTATATTCTGCTTTTGGGTTTTTACGCCCAAGGTGCATAATCTTGCACTTGTCCACATTAAATGCCAGTTGCCACTGCTCTGACCATTTTTCTAGTTTAGCTAAATCATTTGCCATTTGGCTTATCCCTCCATGAATATCAACCCTGCTGCAAATCTTTGTATCATCAGCAAAAAGACATACTTTACCAACAAGACCTTCTGCAATATCGCTAATAAAAATATTAAAGAGAATGGGTCCAAGAACAGATCCCTGAGGTACCCCACTAGTAACAAGACCTTGCATCGAATATACCCCATTGACTACAACCCTCTGTTGCCTGTCACTCAGCCATTGTCTAATCCATTCAACAATATTGAAATCCAAACTCAAAGATTTCAGTTTATTGATAAGCCTTCTATGTGCGACAGTGTCAAAAGCCTTACTGAAATCTAGGTAAGCAATGTCTACTGCACCACCCTGATCTATTATTTTAGTTACCCAATCAAAAAAATCAATAAGATTAGTTTGGCATGATCTCCCTGAAGTAAACCCATGCTGTCTCTGATCTTGAAATCCAAGCGACTTTAGATGTTCAACAATCCTATTCTTTAACAAGGTTTCCATTATTTTCCCCACTACTGAAGTAAGACTTACTGGTCTATAGTTGCCCGCCTCCTCCTTACTACCTTTCTTGTGAATGGGCACAACATTAGCTAATTTCCAATCTTCTGGAACTACTCCCGTTAACAATGATTGGTTAAATAAATCTGTTAACGGTTTTGCTAGTACACCACTAAGTTCTTTTAATAACTTTGGATGTATCCCATCAGGTCCCATCGACTTATTTGTCCTATGGTTGACAATTAACACTAAGTTGTTCCCAAGGAGACAGTCAATTTTTAGTAATTAGGTAATGATAGTTGTACAAATACCTAATTGCACAGTAGAGAAAGTGATCACAAGTGTGTTTTGTTTTGGTTGTCATAGAGAATATAATGTCTTTTATAGCGTTTATAACACTGATGTGCGTCAGGTTTGTTCCTTCTAGTTTCCAATAGCAACTTGTTGCTGCTCTTTCACAGCTAAATATATCACTGTGCCTCATGCTATGTCAATGAGATTTGCTATGACTAGCTATAACAGGCGATAAATATGGGGAAATATTTGAATATATACCAGGCAATTCTGGTGGGATAGTGGCCTGGTAATCTCCCACTCCTCTTCGCCTGGGAGAAAGAACAGTGTACTCCTGAGAAGTAGGAGGTGAGGTGGCTACAATTAAGGGATGGGGCTAACTGAAAAAGTAATCTTCCAACTCAAAGCAAATGGTAACAATATTAAATGCTGCCCCCGCAGGCATCTTTAGATCCCAGAAACACTGCGTGAAATCTGGCAAGTAGTTATTATATATGAAATATTTATCCCAGATACTGATATATACAACTACAATTTCCTTCCATGAGCATGTGGATGTGATCTTGGTGACATCACATTTGGCCTACAGAAGGAGCAGTGTGAAGTCCTCATGGGTGGAACAATGATCAGTTAGCTGGTGTGTAGATTTTTTTTTTTTTTTTAGCTGGTGTGTAGATTAAGGTTATGTAGAGGAGATCTGGAACTCTTTTGAGACAGATGTTCATAGTAGGGATTTCTCATTTGCTTGCAGATACTGATCTCTGCATGTACAAGCATATTATGCTACATCCAGATTAAAGTAGTCATAAAGCTGCTAGAAATCTGTGCCAAGGAGGCACTGGTTTCCACTTCCTCTGTTAGACCACCAGTGATGAAGGCTCTCAATATCTTTCCGTCTTTGTTACATAGATTCCAATAGGTTTCCATGTGTGATTTTAGTAATTATTTTACCCAAACATACAAAGGTTTTTTCTTGCTGCTTTGCGGTAAATAATAATAATAATAATAATATATTCCCTGTTTCTGTTGGATCAGACAGTGTGGGCTATGGTGGCTCTGTTAAACAGGTGCTGGCTTACATCCACACTGTTGTATATGTCGCTTAAATCAAATATAAATCTATAATTGCAACATAAAACAGAACACACTTTATTCAGTTAGGCTGAGACTCATTCTACATTCTCTTGGGGATTTATTTAACCATTGTTATGTTTTGGTTTAACCTGAAGGATGTTTAAAGAACAAACTGAGGGGGGGAAAATGTATTCTGCTAATAAACAAAATGCATCTCTTTTGCATTGTGTTTAATCCTTAAGATATGTGAATTAGTCCTTACTCTTTCACCACTGTTGCCATCAATGGCTGGAGCAGGTTTAGCAGTTTAATAATTTATCATCTCTCTTATTTTGTGTGACGCAGTGAATTTGTGTCCTGGTTGATGGAGAATGGGGAGATAAGCAAAGCTGAAGAAGGTGTCAATTTGGGCCAAGCCTTGTTGGAGAATGGGATCATCCATCATGGTAAGAGCATCTTGGCAAGTCATTATTATTTAATTGCATCCATAATGTTTACTCTAATGTATTTTGAAGGATTGAGCAACGCAGAACCTACAAAGACCCAGTTGGCATTACTCTTATTCTTTTCAACATTCTAACAAAATCATATTTTCTGCAATGTGATGCATTGTTTTTGATCCAATAGGTTCAAAATTAAATTGTTAGTTTGTGAGAGAAAAATGTAATAAAGTGCAGCACTCAGGATCACTGAGATGGAGCAATGGAAGGTAAAGCAAAATGAGGAGAAGGGAAATCAGAGACTGTAAAAGTGCACTTTGAGTTTATTAACTTGGTTTCCTGTGGAATAATGAAAACAGAGAGTTGCAAGGTCATTAAAATGGAGACAGAATTGTGGTGTTAAATGTTTGGGCTACCAAATTACATCTATTTCCAGGTCTGCTTTGGGCCTATAATGTGAAATATCATGCAGTTTAAATCTGTTTGGACACCTAAAAAATGAATCCTTTAGTTGCTTCCTGCATTTGGACCTCAAGATGGTGAGCACTGGTACTGTTGATGCCTCAACTTGGTTAGGATGTGAAACTCAATATGCTGGATATATCAGCTTCCTGATGTTAAAACTCTAGGATTTTGTTATCAGGAAATCCTCAATCTTTTGTTTCACGCCTGAGATTGAAACTTCCCTTCCTCCATTTTACATGAGTGGCTGGTTCTGTTACTGGCGATTACAGCAGCTGGGGTTTTTCTTCATGTCTATTTGCAGTCTAGGCTTTAAATGAATTACCAGAGGTGTAACCAATAATTGTTCTTCTGGCTGTTATTCAACTATAACTCCCATAGCTTTCAGACAGACTGCATTATGTTGACTACATTTAATGGCCATTCTGGACCAACCAGCTGTTAGCTGCTTCTGGTAAAGAAAAGTTAGTCACTAAAAGTAAAAATACCTGGAATAAGTTTTTGGAATGTAAAACTCTGAGATGTCAGTCTTTGGAGACCTTCCAAAGCAGTCTTCATATTCTATGCACAAGCTGTATGTTTTTTCCTAACAGGCATCCTTTCATTACTGTAAGTATAGTATTAGTGGGCTAAGTGGGAAATATAGCATATATCAGATAATGCTTTTAACAGTCGGGTGGTGGTAATCCCCACATAGGAGTCATGGTGATTTTCATCTGCCTAGCCATTCAATGATCTGTGCTTGGTTTTGTTTTTTTTCTGCTGGATCCTTTACTGGCTCGAGAAAGGCTCTCTGGTAAATGCAAATGTGCATGCATTCAGAGTGGACATAAATATTAAATGGTCCTAGTGCATACTGTTTGGTGGCAGAGCACAGTATTGAACCCTAGCAGACACTTGTCCATATTGGCAGCATGGAAGCCAATAAGATGGCTTAAGGAAGGCGTTGGTATAGAGATAGTAAGAGCTAAAAAATGCCAGATAGAACCTGGTCGGAATGTGCATACCTGGAAAATTTCTGGGCTTTACCCAGAGTCTCTGGCTTATGCTAGGCATCATCCATTCATCCGCTCCATGCCCAGCCTATTACCTTTAAATCGTCCAGCTCGCCTAGAAGTTATTGTTTAATAGACCAGTTACAGAGTAAAAACAAAGGTGGGCCACTGTGCCACCAATGTCCATATGCAATTGACTGATTCATGTACAAATCCCTCTAATTTTGATTCTCCACACCATACAAAAGTCATATATTCATTGCCTCTTATGAGTTAAAAGAACCAAGAATGTTGACAAGTTTCTTTACACACTATTCTTTGGCAAGTGCTGATAGGTATTGTGATTATGTAATTCACTTTGGATAAAAGACAATCTCTTAACTCTAATTCCTCAGATTTCAAGTTTTCTATTGGAAACTTTTGTTTTAGAAATATGGTAATGCTTTAACCAAACTTAAGCTGTCGTTAATCAAGAACATCATTAAGGAGTAAAAAAAAATGTTTTTAGAAATAAGGGTATAGGGCAATGTCTGAATTCTGCTTTTAGACTTAAATGTACAGCAAAGCATTGATTGCAGTGCCACCTAAAGGATTTTTTAAGTTAATTGTAGGAACAAATCTGTTTCACCAACAATATATGTAAACCATACATTATTATTATTGTTACAGCTGGTAGATAAACAGAAGTAAACATTTCCTGATCTCTTGTTTATATTAGTAATATAATAAAAGTTATAGCAGATATATATAAAAAAGCATAAAAAGGAAATGGTGTGTTCATTTTCTGAAAATCTTAAACAATGCAACAACAGTGGTTCAATGTCATTGTATAATATTTTATTTACCAACAGGCGACTGGGAACCAGGATATGTATATCAGCTGGGAACTCAGTTAGTCCCAACTAACCTGCTAATTGAAATTCTGAGGATAATGAATATATTTGTTTTTATAAATGATTCTAAACAAAATAGAAAAGGGTTTTTTTTTTAATGTTTTCGAGTCCTTGTTACTTGTTTTAGAGCTGGCTTATGTCAAACATATTGCATGCTTCTCTGAAAGTGAAATAGGTCATACTTTTCTCATACGAAAACAAACCACCAAAAATGTGACCCGTGCCTGTTTTTACTGACGTTTAAGAATTTTCTTTCTCCTGAGTTGGATATAAGAATTTTTCCTCTGACTAAGCTTCAAGGTGTGATTGGGAAATACAGTATAACTTTCAATTTAGAGATGTAGAACTCATTTAAAGGACCAGCCAGGCCTCAAAGATATTAATTAATAGATATATTAAATCTGACATGTAAGACAAAAAAAAGTACACTATACCTTGATTTTGTTTTAAAACGTATTGTTCAAATCTTACATTTTGAGACTTTTTCCACGTTTTAGAAAAATGTGGGGATGGGAAAAATGCACAAACACAGAACACATAAGGCCTGGAAAATTATACACCAAAATACAACTCCTCGGGTTTAGCCAGTTAAGGTTTTCTCTGGGATAATAAACTTTCACTGCCCACCATTTTAAGAGTTATAATGGATCCTCCTGTTTGCTAATGATTATAGCTTTTACCTCACACATGTAGAACACATTGTTTCATCTAGAGCGTTTGCTACACAGCCCAGTACACTCTTTGTCATTGTAAGAATAAGGCATCCTTTACAATTTCTGTCTCACAGCAAGTGAGATAGGCTTGAAAATAAACCTTTACAGGGCACACTAAAGAACTTAATCATATCATCCATAGGAGGTATTAGTCATTACCTCACAAAACATTATTAAAGAAACCTTTTTTTCTCAATAAAAAAAGATTTGTTTGTATCCTTGAGAATATTTGCTACAATGCATATAGCCAACTAAAGATAAAAGCTAAAAAAAAAAAAGTGTAAAAAGACAGTGAGAAAATGTTCAGTGGCCACATAGTAAGCTGTACTACACCACAGGCTTGCTCAACATATAATGTTAGTAACAGTGTGTCACAGTCACTACCACACTCTGTAGATCCGCATTCTGATCTTTTAATAGCGAACGCTTCCTTTTTATTGAAAACTGCTAATGTGTCTAAAAACCAAACAGCTGGGGGTACACTGTATTTAACATAGAGAAGACTTAACTGCCCATATTTCCATTATCTCTTTAAATGTATACTTTTGTTTGAATATGTCACTGTCACTAACCATTTTTGCTGTAAAGGAAAAGTTTTATATAGACCTATTTAAACATCTTTCAGCAACCTACTTTATAAGATCCATGTGTATTAAAGCATTACTGACCCAGTAATAACACCGTTATGTTTTAATCCACTTTTCTTTAGTGTATTTTATTATAACCCCAGCAAACCTTGTCATTAGTTTCAGACAAACACCAGTTTAAGAACGAACAAGTCATGTATCGCTTCCGATATGATGACGGGACATACAAAGCAAGAAGTGAACTTGAAGATATCATGTCTAAGGTATGTTTTATATAGACATTTACTGCTGTTACACAACAACACGGAGTTCCTCTTTTATTCCCTATTCAAAAGTAGGCAATTGATGAGTCTACACGCAAGGGACCGAGAGTGCTGCTTCTGCCTTATCTTTGCGTCCGCAAAGGGTAAGGGGCAATAACTTTTAAATGGTACATTTAAAAGGCACTCTTAACCTGATAGAAAATGATGATGATAGAAATTGACTTCTTTAAGTGCTGAGCACTTATCTACAAATAAATAAAAGGATGAAGTGATGAAGCCATTTTTCTGCTCTGTTACTACCCCAACATTGTTGTCCTGTATTATTCTATTAATTAGGGATAGCTGACTTAGCATTTTATGGCCCCCTTTGAAGGTGGACCCTAGGTGGGAATGCAGATAATTATAACTTTCCAAAAGGCTACATATTTTCTCTATTTCTGGATACAATGACAATATCAGTTATTCATTGGCATGCACTGCATTGCTTTTAGTCATTGTCCATTACACAAAGGGATGATATTTATATTCATGCCCCCACTGGCAGTCACACAGTTAAACTGTGTTGCTCATCGATGCATATAACATATTAAAGTGTTTTCTCTCTCATATTAAAGACATGGTCTGTTACACCATTTGGTTTCCATGTCGCCGCTGTATAAGAATGAAGTATTTTACCTCTAATGGGGTGTACAGATGTGACCCATTTAATGGGTCATGACTGTAACATGACACAAAACAATTTTACCCTCTCTTCCTGAAGATTTACTGGCAATGCCACCATGATAGATCACCATATACAGCATGTCATGGCACCGTGACCAATGGCCTGTGTCACTGCTGTTGTCGCTATAAATCAGTCTGAATGACTAGGACAATCACGGTGTCAGGGACTGAGGCCTAGCTGTGATAACATTCCACTACTTAAAAGCCCCACTGAAAAACTGTTTGATAAAATGCATAGCTTGCCAATGGAGAGTAACAATCAAATTTATAGGATTAAAAAAAATGGAGTTTAATTTCCCTTTAAATATTTTCCCAATATCCTAATCATCTTACTCTTCCATCACATAGTACATAGCAGATTTTAATGACAGTTGCCAAGTGGATGTTAAATGTATAGGTTCTGTGTTTTACAAGGATAAGTCAATTAAGCAAGGAAGACCTGAAGTATGCATAGATAGAGGCTTACATCTGTTACATTGGTAAGGGTTTCTGTGTAATATGAGGTAAATAAAACACAAAAAAACATAAATCTTTGAACTGAAAAAAGGCTGAACCCTGCAGTACAAGCATTTAAGGCAAAATGGGATTTATTCTTCATAATTAATATTGTCACCATTTTGTCTCCTGTTACCATCATCTGATATATATTTATAATACATTTATAATATAGTAGGTGACTGTCACCTTTCCAATACTGGAATACTACGGAAATGGCAACTGCATAGATGACAGAGGTATATATTTATAGCTAAACATTTGTTTTATAGTGACTGTCATGATTGCAGAAGAAAAATGTGAAATACATTTGAATTATGATCATTTTAGTCAGTCGTTGGTCAGTAACGAGTATGTGACCAATGAGAAATGCTGAACAGCAACAGCTCACTGACACTGTGCTTCGTGTATTGTCCTGTGATGGCATGTACTCAGTGCTGGACTGGGAACAAAAACCTGCCCTGGAAAACATGTGTATACCAGCCCCTTAGCATAACATCATTTTTTGGTTCATAAATGAGAAATCCATGCATTTTAAAAGCACATCTGAAGAGTGTATTCTTTATAGATAAGACTGAAATGTAAGTCTGCCTACTGTACTTCCAGTATGTACACAAGGTTATATTGAACACAATGCCCTAATATATACCCCATGCACAGGGCAGTACATAGGCCCCAGTTCGTACACAAGTTATACGAATTGCCCTATGCAGAAGTTTATGTCAGAGAAGTGTGTGAGATATAACCTTGTGTACATACTGGGTGGATATATTGACATACCTCAGCACCCAAATTGCACATAGCAGACTTAGCCCAGCACCCAGAACTTGCCCCAGCACTCAGATTGCCCTCACAGGAGTTGACCCAGCACCCATATTGCCGTCACAAGACTTGATCCAGCACTCATATTGCACTCACAAGACTTGACCCAGCAGCAAGGACTTACCCTAGCACCCCAGAATTACCCCAGCATTGAGATTGAACTCACAGGACTCGCCTCAGCACCCCGCCCAGCGCTGAGATTGCACCACAGGAGCGGATCCATATTCTTTTTTCCCGGAGGGGAACTGCCCACGTTTGTCTGTATTTTCCTCTTCTCCATGTGTTGTCTCTCTCTCTCTCTCTCTCTCTCTCTCTCTCTCTCTCTCCTCTTCCCGCTTGTGTGTGTAGTATCTCTCCCTGCTCATTTTTGTAGTCTCTCTCTCCCTCTCATTTATGTAGTGCTCTCTTATCTAATTTCTGTGGTCTCTCTCTCCCCCTCTCATTCTTATAGCGTCTCTCTCTCTCATTCATGTAGTGTCTCTCTCTCTCATTCCTGTAGCGTCTCTCTCTCTCTCATTCCTGTAGCGTCTCTCTCTCTCTCATTCCTGTAGCGTCTCTCTCTTTCATTTCTGTAGCGTCTTTCTCATTTCTGTAGTGTCTCTCTCGCTTTCATTTCTGTAGCGTGTCACTCTTTCATTTCTGTAGCGTCTCTTTCATTTCTGTAGCGTCACTCTTTCATTTCTGTAGCATCTTTCTCTCTCTCTCTCTCTCTCTCGCTCTCTCATTTCTGTAGCGTATTTCTCTCTCTCATTTCTTTAGTCTCTCTCTCCATCTCATTTATGTAGTCTCTCTCTCTATCTAATTTTTGTAGTCTCTCTCGCTCCCTTTCATTTATATAGCGTCTCTCCCCCTCTTCTCTCTCATTTCTATAGCGTCTCTCTCTCCCTCTCTCTCTCTCTCTCTCTCTCTCTCTCCCTCTCTCCCCCCCTCCCTCCCGTGGTCTTTCTCCTTCCTATAGTGTCTCTCTTTCTCTCTCCTGTAGTGTGTGTGTGTGTGTCTCTCTCGCTCTTTCTCCCTTCTGTAGTGTCTCTCTTTCTCCCTTCTGTAGTGTCCCCCCCCCCCCCCCCACCGTAGTGTCTTTCTTTCTCCCCTGCTTAAAGTGACAACAGCGGCCCAAGGGAAGGTATCCCACTAGGATTATTCACGGTATCCCAGTGAGCCAGTCTGGCCCTGCATGTACTATATCACTGCCTGAGTGTGTGCTATGAATGGTACACAGCTAAAAAAATATGTATATGAAGTGTTTTATTCCTTTTGAAGTCATTTGTAACTTTTTAAAGATTCTAAAGTTAATATATTTGTAAATTCACGTTACCTTAGGCATTACACATTGCATGAAAAGTAACAAGTTACTGAATTCAGTATTATTTGCATCACCAGTAACTGAATGTTACTTGCTTTTATTTTACAGGGTGTGAGGCTCTACTGTCGGCTGCACAGCCTTTTAACACCAGTGGTCAAGTAAGTTCATGAAATGATCCTTTAAGTCACTTAATGGTATGTGTCAAAAATAGCTCAATCCCATCATTGTCATACTTGTTTTAGAATGAAAATTACATCCAAAATAGCTTTAGCTCTGTCAGTTCCTGGCAGCACAACACAAGCAAAGAACCACAAATGGAGCCAGGGTATAATCAAATGGTTCTCATGAAAGAAAACACATAGAATTATAGAACAAGTTGTTGTTAAATGGGAGGTACTGGCTAACATTGCATATTTTAAGTTACACACAAGCAAATATTCACCTGTGAGGCACAATGAGTGCCGTGATAAAAATACCTTAAAAATGTTACATTTAAGTCATATGCATTAAAAAAATGTTGTTCTTTTTTTTTTTTTTTTTTAAAGGCAGCAGTTTTTTGATATTTTTACTACTTTCTGCTTGAAATCTTTATGCATTTGTATCCTGCTCCTCTCATACTAGTGGTGTATTTCAGTTTTGTGCTGCCCTAGACAAGACTAAACTTCACCTCGCTGGTGACTAGTGGGAGGCAGCATGGAGTTTGTGTACTGCAGACATGTTCCCATTCTACCTTTCACACTCCCCGTGCCCTAAGAAGTCAGATCAGCAGGTCATATGATCCCGGTGCTCTCACATCAGAGCAGTATGCAGGGAGCATGAGCGACAGCATGGGATTATGTCCGTGCGCCTGGCAGAGTTATGGTGAGGATGATCTTCTGATCTCCCCAGCCAGCATCTCTGCCGACAGTTGCAGTTGACATCTGTGGATGTCATCTGGGACCATGTACCAGCAAGTTAGTAGCTTGTAGGAGGTTTCTTGCATTGTACTTGAAATGGAGCTTTTTTGAGTTAGTAATATTTTTGCCATTGGACAGTGGTAAACAAGGTAATTAGATATCTCTTCCATAGTTTGATAAAATAAGGGTTCAGGGACAATACGTTTTTTTTAGATAATAGACAAAAGGTGGGCAGACGTGGTCTCAATGTCACATTGAATATCTATGAAAAGTGTCTGAGTAAGGGCATGAGTTTTTGAGTATTTGAAAATAGTGGTATAGTTGGTGGTTGCCATATGTATGTGAGGGGGTCTAAGTGAGATTTCAGTTTTTGGGGGTGTCGCCTTGGCTGACTCACATTAATCTGTGTTGAATCTGATGTGAGAGGAAAAAGGGCACCTTTGTTTGTGGGGGAGAGGGAGACTCGGATATGAGCAAGTGGAAGCAAGAGGCTTGGAAATGTTGTCACTGGGAAGAGTTGAATCATGTGCAGAGATGTCACGGGAGCCAGGCCACAGTGGAGATAGGCATGAGAGAAAAACTTGCTCTATGGAAGACCATAGCTTTGTCAGAGAAACTGACTAGTCTGGGGAGGTGAGAAGCCCTTTAGTAATTGGTAAAATTATGGCGACCCAAATAAGTTCCCTAATAAGAGAAGTGCTTTGGTCTGATTAGTTATTTATACTCTAGTCTGGTCCCCCCCCCCTCACAATATAGAAAGTAAATAGCTTACAGCACTGTTCTTAACTATTCTTAACTATTAATTGTTTGCCATGGCCAAACGGTATACCTGGGTGCCTAGGGCACTTTTTTGCAGCTGAAGGAAAATAGTTTATTTGGAAACTACTTCATGCCCACCCCCAGCGTTCTTTTTATATTGGCTCCACCCCTCAATCTACAGTTTATATACTTTTTTTTTCTATAGCCATCCAGACAGGCGTCATACTGCTTATGTCCCTGAAATGTAATCTCAGCATTTTACTTTTACTTTTGATTTTGTGCCACCTAAATGATCTTGAGAGCGCCAAATGCAAAAGATCTCGAAGGTTTATAATATCAAATATAAATCTGCTAAATTACAGCCATGGATCCCGTTGGTGAGCTTTGCTTTAATAACGTCTACTGATATAGCTGCCAACCATAGAAGCAGGAAGATTCTTATTTTTGTAATTCAGAACAAATGCTAATTTCCTGACAGCTACATTTCTTTGTAGTAGAGAATATTATGGTTGGAAATGTGCGAAGCAGAGACATTTCCCCACTTTGATCTTTGATATCGCATTTGCTATAACCCACAAGCAAGACATATCTGTGACATTACATTGGAGAGGGGGACAGATAAGTCTTGGCTGGGTTCATTAGGGGTTTGATTCCTTGGGAGGCCGTGTTTGTTGCTCTAGATGAAGGCAGATGTGACAAGTCTTTGTAATGCTAAGGGGTCTGGACTGTTGACATGTGATCAATCAAAATTTTCATAATTAAAAACACAATTAACTTCACAAACTGGACAAATCAAAATGCATACCATATTAAACCTTGCTGTACTGTGGCAGTGGGCCCTACAATGCAACCAAGAGGTTACACGAGGAAATGTTACACCCCCTTGTGTTTTTGGATTTATACATTTGCTATGCACTATACTACATGTTTATATTTATTGTTTTAATTCTGCTTAATGTACTAGGATCTGATCAGTGAGTGCAGTGTATTTTTTGTAATTATATATACTGTTTTAAAATATTATACATTATTGCAGCACTAATTTGAAGTGTGATTTGTGCTGTTATTTACATGCCAGTAAAAAACAGTAAAAAAAAAGTCTTCTGCCCGAATGGTTTGATAAAGTTCACATATCAAAGTAGCAGTATATTGGCAAACTGCTGCAGCCAGCTGGAGCCACAATCTCTACCCACTTATTTTGCATTGGCTACAGGGTTTCTAATTTAGGACTCTAACAAGCATATACAGCTTGTTCCCATTAGAATCATGCACCTTTATTTTTTATTTTCTTTCAACAAACTAAAATGTAGCAGTTTGCGATGTACAATTGGACCACTACCCAGAGCAATGGCAGGAAAACAGTAGGCCTTGTGGCAGATGTTATGGTGTATTACATACCCTGTTGTATCAGCTGCATGGCCAACAAATCTGTAAGCAGCAATATGAGCGGATGTCCGGTCACACTCCTATATGCAATAAAGCTTTTATTGTGTCTGTCAAATACTGGTCCCATGACCTTCAGGATGGATGACATTCTTTACGGAACCACTATAATCTGTGCTGCTCATGTACACAAAAGATCCCATGTGTACTATTCTTAACCTTCTCATCACATTGCTCTCACGTCTTCCATAACTGGAAATGTTACAGGGACCCTGTCACAGAAATAGGATTTAAATCTAGAGTGATGCAAAGGTTAGTAATACTTTGCATTAGCAGAATTGAAAGAAAAGCATAAATCAAAAAGAAAAATGCACATTTACAACTATTTTTTCTTATGACATCATATTGTGGCACCAAATGCACATTAACTTCAGTGGTGGTTAATTTCTATTTGGGACTAAATTGTCAGCACACAGTAGTTTAATACACATTTTTCTCTTAATCTATTAACCCAGCACATACCAAAAGATTAATAAGGGACTAGCCTTTATGTTTATTTAGGGATTATTTAACTAGCATAGCATTTGTCCTAAAAATGTAAATGTAGATTGTTGTTAGCAATGTATTTACCAGCTTCTTAAAACAGATTTCCTGTACCACAGGAAGTTGTTGTATGTTTGGTTTGTTTGTGTAAATCATGTTGTCATCTGTACATATGTGCAAATTAAAGTATTGCACATTGTGGGAGGGTCTAATGACAGGGGCCACAGCATGGTGTCTTTGGGAGCTCAAAGTGTGATCTAGAGTGAAATGGAGTAGTTTTGTGGAATTGATACATATTGACTTCTATAAAGGATAAAAAGGAACAAAACCTGTTTAGTGTTTAGTGAGTATACCCATGAGTATATTGAACACAATATTGTGGTCAACTGTATTTAAAGTCTTTAACAAATTTACAAAAAAAAAACAACTCAGCGAGTCCATATTGTTTCCTGTCACTCTAGATATTAGCACGAATCAAAATTTTTTTGAGGGGTTAGGTTGGGGAATCTTATAGATAATTAAATCCTTGCTCACCTTTCTGTCTTTCAAATCCTGATGATTTCACTAGGCATTAATTGATGGCTATCTTAGATCAGCCTATTAACCTCAGAGATGTGTAACTGTGACCTCTGTCTAATCCCATCATGAGATCACTACTTTCAGACCCCAATTACCATATGAATGCTTGGATCATCCCTTCACAGACACCAAACCACACTTCATAAATAAATATCAAGCTCTTTGCAGCTTGAGTTTGTGACAGTGACAGAGGACCACTTTAATTCCCAGCTTACCCTGGACCTCACCTTTTTTTCAACCCTGCAAATATTAGAAATTCATATCAAATAGAAAGTGTAAGGTGAAAGTGTTGAAGATGTGTCTTCCTGCTTTTGGTACCCAAGTGAATGCCGTGGAGAGATGGACTCATGAGTGTAATAACAACCGTGTGTCTGGAAGATGGTATGTCCCACTGAGCAATTTTACTACACAAGGTATGTTCCTTGAAAATTAGCTACTCAGTCCAACCACCCATATTACTCCAATGCATCTATATTGTCACCAGTTAAGCCACCTTCCTACCACTGACAGGATTGAATTACCTGCGGTGATCTTCAGTTGTAATAATAATAATGATAATAACAACAACCTATTTTTCTCTCACTAAAAGCACTTTTGGACCAAATAAGCAGCTGATAATGTATGTTACCATTACCCATCTTTGTGGTACTCATTTTATTGATTGATGAATGAAAGACTAAGTTGATCCCGGCAGGTTTTTACCTGCTGTCAGAGCGTTTAGAAACTGAGCCATGTCACTACCATGACTCCTACCTCCCAACTCTGGAACTTGTGAATAAACAGCACTATAACTGCATATCAATATATTTTACATACATTTTCAGATTAATAGGATATTAATATGTTTGGTGTTACACTTGGTAACAGTGAAACATTCAAGCCTTAATCTATCTTTCTTATTATACATCTTGCTTTCATTTGTAAGCAGCTTTAAAAGAATGCATGAACTAAATACTGTTAAACAAATCCTGTTTAATTGTGGATTTGATTCCAACAGTGAAATGATGGAATTTAGTATACAGTAAGCACAGCTAGATGTGGGTGTTAAATGTTTGATAGAATTGGAATATAAATTTAGTTCTGGAATGCAAGTGTGTTAGAGTTTATTTGTTGCAGAAAACAGCAAAATCTAAAATATTGTGATCAGTAGCCAATGGCAGGAGTACCAAATCATTCCTGGATCTGCTTCATGTCCGAAACAGCATTGGAACTAAATTGAGCTGCAGTAAGTATTTGTTTCTTTGGAAAGAAAAATGAAGTAATTAGAACATTTATAAATGTAAATACATCTTTTAATAAAGTCTCATCTTGCAAATGGGGGCGACATTGGGCCTGATGTCTAGAAAAGGTGAACAGGATGGGATGCAACCATGCTTAAGGGGAGAGAGAAAATCGAGTAAGAGGAGAGATCAGTGAATTTGCATGCCAAACTTTTTTTTGCAGATGTCAGAACTAAAAGGGCGGTTGCATATTGTTTTCACTCCTTGTTCTAATTTTTAAGAGCTTGAAATCTGTCATATTTTTCAGTTTTTCTCATTGGGTACTTAATATGACAGATTAAATCACACAAATTGGGCAGTAACATTGGGATGGAGAGTGCCTGGGGGCTTCTGAAGCCTGAATTCCTGTCCAGGCAGCACTGTTTCGCTGACATAACTGTACATCAGAGCCGGCGCATTTCACTGTCAATCCTAGCCATTGTGTACTCCAGGCCCCTCTCTAGTCTATATGTCATGTGCATAAAGTGCACCCTGGGACTGCACAGCTTAATTACTTTGTCTATGTGCAGCATACATAAAAAGCAGTTCCCACATTTCAGTGTGCTATAAATATAGAAATGTTTTTTTCAAAATTTTACTTAATTAAAATCTATATTTAAAATTCCTGCTTAAATGAAGTTTGATAAGATGGTGAGAGGTTCAGAAGAGGAGTTGATGACTGTGTTTAAACAGCTGTTTCTTTGGCAAATTTTACTGTATTTCTGGGCAGGAAATGTGGTCATAACTTCAAACAAACTCAACTTCCTCTCTCTAGTATTGAGTTCCCTAAATAAACATCATAAATAGGTATTCATCTCTGCTGGCCAATCAAATACAAATGGTATCTTTAATTAATGAAACCAGCTTTTTAATATTTTTTAAAATGCAGTTATGCATTTTGATAAACAGTGTTCATGTTTTTCATAGAAACGAAAAGATATTTTAACAGTTAGCCAAGTAAAATAGCAAATACATTAGCGCAGGGGTCCTCAAACTTTTTAAACAGGGGGCCAGTTCACTGTATGTCAGACCGTTGGAGGGCCGGACTATAGTAAAAACAAAAACTATGAACAAATTCCTATGCACACTGCATACATCTTATTTTGAAACAAATCGGGAACTAATACAATATTTAAAATGAAGTAAAGTTAAATCAACAAACTTACTTATTTCAATGGGATTAGTGTGCCAGTCAGATGCCCAGGAATATTATGCCAGTCAGAGCCCAAGAATATTATGCCAGTCAGAGTCCAGTAATATTATGCCAGTCAGAGCCCAGTAATATTGTACCAGTCAGATGCCCAGTAATATTGTGCCAGTCAGATGCCCAGGAATATTGTGCCAGTCAGATGCCCAGTAATATTATGCCAGTCAGATGCCCAGGAATATTGTGCCAGTCAGAGCCCAGGAATAGTGTGCCATTCAGATGCCCAGTAATATTATGCCAGTCAGAGCCAAGTAATATTGTACCAGTCAGATGCCCAATAATATTATGCCAGTCAGATGCCCAGTAATATGCCAGTCAGATTCCCAGTAACATTGTGCCAGTCAGATGCCCAGTAATATTTTGCCATTCAGATTCCCAGTAACATTGTGCCAGTCAGATGCCCAGTAATATTTTGCCATTCAGATGCCCTGTAATATTATGCCATTCAGTGCCCAGTAATATTATGCCAGTCAGATGCCCAGGAATAAAGTGCCATTGCAATGCTCGTTATACCTCCCTCCTCCCCCGCATCCCCATCACTTACCTCCAGCCGCTGTGTCCCCGGCCGGACGCCTTTCGCAGAGTTTCCCTCCTGCACAGGGGAGGGAAACAGTCACTGGTGTTTTTTTTTTTTCTTTCTGCAGCCGCATCCGCTGCGGCTGCCCAAAAAAAAAGAAAAAAAAAGGTAAACAGTGGGGAGCGGGGGGTGACGTCACCCCCCGCGGGCCGTATTAATGTCGGCGGCGAGCCGCATGTGGCCCGCGGGCCGTACTTTGAGGACCCCTGCATTAGCAGATACATGCCATTTGTCTTTCTTCAAATGTGGAACATGCATGTCTGAAACATACAGGGTGATATAGTTGCCACTGTCACTTGCTTTTCCCACAAGAAGACAAACCCTATCTTGGGTTGGGTTGAATGAGGAGATGCCACATGCCACCCTCTATCAATTTGCCAACTGCAGTACCTGATTGGCTGTAGCTGGTGCACTGCCATCAGTACACATCTGCAGTTGATCAACTCTAATGTGCCAGGGTGTAGTGGCTTTTGGCTTCATAGGTCCATAAGCTTTTCCCTCGAAGTGTGGACATTGTAAAATAACTTTTTCAAACATATATTTTAAAAAAAGTTATTGCATTTTTAGCAAAGAAGAAGAAAATATGAGGAAGATATTTTCTTTCCCATTGTCTTTAAATTGAACCCTTGGCAGTTGCTTTCTTAATCATACCTAGTTCCATATTTGTGGTGGAACAAGGAAACCCCAGTTAAGAGAAATATTTGTGTCTCCTAAATCACCAGAATCTCTCTTTTTCCACTCTCTGACGTCCCCAACCTTTTTGTCCTTTTGGTTCTCCACTCAATAAAACAGAACATAACTTTGAGTCTTCCTTTGATGGTGGGCCCAGGACAAACATTGTCCATTAGATCCGGTGGCCGTTACTGTACTACGACAGTCCCTCTAGATAAACAGACTTTCACCAACCTTCATCTGCTTTGTTCATCACCAAGAAGAAAAACTATTAAAATGAAAGTAAAATCAAGCTTTAAATCTCAAACACAATAGTATTTTTTGTCAAATATAAGGGTTGGGGGGTGGTCTGCAGGGGGAGTGGGGGGGAGGGGATGAGAAGCAAAACCCAAAACAAAAACAAAAAAAAATACTTGATTTCCCAAAGTGTCCCTGTGTGCCTTTAAAAAAAAATGCAGTCAGTTTGAGGTTTGGCAGCGAAAATATTTTTGCTTTTGTTTCCAATGTGTGGAACAATGTGCCAATGTTTTTGATGACCTGGCATCTGCTTTCATATAACAGAATAACATTATCTAGCAAGTTTTATTTTAAAAGTTCTTCTTTAGTTTATTTGATCATAGACAGGGGAGTGAAATGGTAAAATCATTCCCACTCCATCCTGATTAGATAGGAGTCCGTATTTCGGTAATGTAGGGACTTTGTCTGGGCATTCAAGTGTTAGTTCTGGGATAAACATTTTTTGCAGCCTATTGCCTAAAAGGTGAATGGCAAGTGAGTTGAGGTGAGATGTACATTTGAACTAGATAACCTGGTCATTTAAAAGAAACACATATATAAATCATATGCCACTGTATTTATATATATGATTTAATTAATTGTATATAAATGAAAAATAAAATTAAGTGTTTATCTCCTCGCTCCATTTTGTGAATATTTCCCATGATGCAACAATGTCCAAAATCTTAAAGCCACTCTCACTTTACAACTGTGGCCAAAGCTTGCATGATGATGTCATAAGATACACCCCTGCTCTCTTACTGGGTCCTGTGTATCATAGTGGACAGGACTAGGTGGCTGTGAATAACTTTTTATTACCTGCCTTCCATCACAGAGAGGAGATTGACCTGATTAAACAGGATCATGACTCCGCCCCTCATAATATCATAGTTACATTACCCTCCCATTCAATGCATGATCAGAATTCTGACTTATAGACTGCATTCTGTGTCCCCAGCACCAAAGTGAGAAATTTGTGCTGTAAAGACACTAGGGGTGGCACCCAAAAACACTATATTTCATAAAATGGCAGCGCCCAGTCACACTTATTTAGTTACATATTTTATTAAATACAGTCACAAAACTAAAACAAAAGACATATCTGAAATAAACAATACAAAAAAAATAAAACCTTTTCATTTTTTGGTGGTAGTGTCCCTTTAACTATATATTGTACTTCTTGAATATCTTCTAGAAGAACAAAGTTGGAGTAATGCATCTCTTCTTTCAGCACATAGACCCATTCATCACTTCAGCTGCTAGAAGTGGCCATATAATAATGGCTGAGCATCATGGGAATCATATTCCATAGCTCTGTACCAGAATTAGGCTCCATTTTGTTTATGGCCAACCTTCCTCTCACCACCACAAACTTTATGAGCAATTGCTTTATCTCTGAAAAAGATCTAATTATGTTTTAAGGATTGTAGTATTGAGGTACTCTGATTAAACAATCTAAAAAGCAAGTTGATGTGCTAAATATATAGTAGAAAGTACACATGCACATCATGGGGACTGTGGAGTTGAAGTGCCAAGGGTTAGTCTTCACCGTTGTAAAGCAGTTTAATTCTCTCATAAGTTCATAAGATTGCACATATCTATAGAAAAGTGTGAAACCACTGTTTAGTCCAGATGTCTCCTTTAATGATGATAGTAAATGGAAATATTAATACACATGTACATATAGTATCTTTTAATTTGTAATGTATTTGTAATAGAAGTGTCACCTCTTAAAGGGGCAATCTAGTTATCTAATGTAAAGTACTCCAAAAATTGAAGCATTTTATATTTTCCCTATTCAGCGGTGACATTTCTGTAGCTTACTACATTTTAGTTAATTTTCTGCCTTATTCAGAAATTCAGTACACTGTGAGGTTCCTTATGTTCAGCTCTCTGGTACTTCATGGGTTAAAACAATCATTATTTTGCTATTAATTTATGGTTATATGTGACTGAGTTATCTCTGCTGAGCAGGAATATGTTCGGCTTTTGTACATTGATGTGTGTGATATTTCACATATATAAATAATTTTTTTTGCAATTGCACTGTTGATATCCTATTTCTGCAGAGCACCACAGAAAATGTTCACAAGTACACGAAAGAAAAACAGCCGGTTTTGTGTGATGAGGTTGATTTGTGCTTCTCTGACACTTTTTTAATCTGTTAATGGTGTGTAATTTGAGTGTGTAAGCAATGGGTTTTTGGACTATTGCAATATAAATAAATATTTTTTTTCAAATGTTTGTGGCTGTAACCCAACTTTATTCAGAAATATTGCTGATTTTGTGTAAGTATAACTTTTTTTTCTCAAGATCGGTTTGATGAATTAAAAGCTTTAGAAGTGTTTTCATAGAACATATTTCTAACGTTTTGTTTCCCTGTGACTCGGTTTTTGTTGGGTCAAGCTGGTGATTCGGATTTATTCGATAGTTTAAAGTATCAGCAGTAGACACTTATTATTCAGTGTGACCCATGACCTTTCACCTTTGACTTCTGACTAAATAGATTGAACCATTAGCTCCAGGCTTTTGACCTGTAACTAAATGGATACTTTCTGCTTCCTTAAGGTCATGGTTAAGTCTTATACTCTCCAAAGAAGCACTGAAAGCATGCATTGTTTTAATAAGGTAGTGAATTTAAAAAAAAATAGTTAAATTCAATAGTGTGGCAATACAACATTCTACATTTCCAGCTGTAACCAAATAAGAAACCCTCGGCTCTTTAGACACTCTAATGAATAGATAATTATAGCTTATCATGTTCTGACGTGTAATGTCTTTGGAAACAATAGATACTATCTTTTTTTTCTGGTGGTATTCTGGCATGTAGCCTTGGTACCAAAGGGGTGAATGCAGTAATACTACATATAATTATATAACATATGCCTGTAATGGGAAATGCCCTACTCCAAATAAAACATTTTGTTTTTGTTACTTGTACCATAAGCAGCCATCCATCTCGTTCACACTTCCTGACACCAGGGGTGGATCCAGAGTCTGATCTCGGGAGGGGGACATGTCCGTCTGTCTTTTCCTCTATCCCATGTCCGTCTGTCTTTTCCTCTCTTTCATGTCCTTCTGTCATGCTCCTCTCCCTTCCCATGTCTGTCGCTCGCCGTGTCCATCTGTCTCTCTTCCTTCCCATGTCCATTTCTCTCCTCTTTCTTCCCATGTCCGTCTTTGTATCCTCTTCTTTCCCATGTCTGTCTGTCTCTCCTCTCATTTCCCAGGTCTCTGTCTCTTCCATCCCATGTCTGTCTGCCTCTCCTCTCCTATCCCATGTCTGTCTGCCTCTCCCATCCCATGTCTGTCTGCCTCTCCTCTCCCATACCATGTCTGTCTGCCTCTCCTCTCCCATCCCATGTCTGTCTGCCTCTCCTCTGCCATCCCATGTCAGTCTGTCTCTCCTCTGCCATCCCATGTTTGTCTGTCTCTGCTCTTCCATCCCATGTCTGTCTATCTCCTCTCCATTCCCATGTCTGTCTGTCTCCTCTGCTTTCCCATGTCTGTCTCTATTCTCTACCTCCAATGACTGTCTCTTTGTCCCTCTACCCATGTATGTGTTCCTCCTCTTCCCCATAGCTGTCTCTTTTCCTCCTCTCCCCCATCTGTGCTCTCTCCTCATCCCCGTCTGTGCTCTCTCCTCTCTCCCCCACCCGTCAGTGTTCTCTATTCTCCTCCCTTCAGTGTTCTCTCTTCTCCCCATAAGTGTTCTCTCCTCTCTCCACCGTGTTCTTTCCTCTCTCCCCCCCCCCCCCCCCAGTGGTGTATCTTGGTTTTGTGCTGCCCTAGACAGACAAAATTTGGGCACTTACCCACGATGCACACCCACACAGTGGCGTACTAAGGGGGGGCGGGGGGGGGGGGCGGCCCGCCCCGGGTGCCACTGAGTAGGGGGGTGCCACCGGTGCTGCCGGCACTCCCCGCGCTGCTTACCTTTTTTTTTTTTTGTGTTCAGGCGGCCGAATCCTCTGGATGCGGCCGCCGGGTTTAAAAAAAATCACATCGACCGGCGACTGTGTTTCCCTCCTCCGTGCAGGAGGGAAGAGAAGACTGCACGGAGGAGGCGTCGGGGTCCACAGACAGACCTGCTTCGGTAAGTGATGGGGAAGGGGGGGAGGAGGGTGGGTTTAAACGAGCACAATATTACTGGGCATCTGACTGGCATAATATTACTGGGCAATGACTGGCATAATATTACTGGGCACTGACTGGCATAATATTACTGGGCACTGACTGGCATAATATTACTGGGCATCTGACTGGCATAATATTACTGGACTGTGACTGGCATAATATTACTGGGCTCTGGCTGGCACTATATTACTGGGCTCTGGCTGGCACTATATTACTGGGTATCTGACTGGCACTATATTACTGGGCTCTGACTGGCACTATTTTACTGGGCTCTGGCTGGCACAATATTACTGGGCACTGACTGGCACAATATTACTGGGCACTGACAGACACACTATTACTGGGCACAGACTGGCACTATATTACTGGGCTCTGGCTGGCACAATATTACTGGGCTCTGGCTGGCACACTATTACTGGGCTCTGAGTGGCACACTATTACCGGGCTCTGACTGGCACAATATTACTGGTATCTGACTGGCACAATATTACTGGTATCTGACTGGCACAATATTACTGGGCTCTGAATGGCACACTATTCCTGGTATCTATAATTGTAAAATTTTCAAACATTGAAAAAATTGTGGGTGTTTTCTTACATTTTTATTATGGGGGGGGGGGGGGGGGGGGTGCCACACGCAGGGTCCGCCCCGGGTGCCAAATGCTCTAGGTACGCCCCTGCACCCACAACATGACCCATCACCCCATTTACATGCCTCCATCACCCCATTACATACACATTGCAATATTATTTGCCATTAATAAGCCCCTGCCAATTTGCCCAATAATATGCCAGTATTATTTGCCATTTAATCTGCCCCTGACAATTTGCCCAATAAAATGCCAGTATTATTTGCCATTAATGCCAGTGCCGCTCAACTCTCACTGACTGCAGGAAGTTTGCATAATCAAAACCATCTGTTTTGTTTGTTTGTAATAATTTGGTTACTTTGTAATGATTAAAGGGACAAGATGTAACTCGGTAACCTGGTCATTTAAAATAAACACATATAAAAATCATATGCCACTGTTTTTTTTTCTATGTGATTGAATTAATTGCATATAAAAGAAAAAATAAAATTAAGTGTTTATCTCCTGGCTCCATTTTGTAAATATTTCCTATGATGCAACATCATCCAAAATATTCCAGCCATTCTCAATTTACAACTGTTGCCAAAGCCTGCATGATGATGTCATAAGATACTCCCCTGCTCTCTTACTGGCTCCTGTGTATCATAGTGGGCAGGACAAGGTGGTTGTGTACAACTTTTTTTTTACCTGCCTTCCAACACAAAGAAAGGAGATTAACCTGAACAAACAGGATTATAACTCTGCCCCCTTGTGATGTAATAGTTACATTACCCTCCTAGTCAATGCAAGTCTACGGTCAGAATTCAGACTTATAGACTGCATTCTGTGTCCCAAGCCCCAAATTGAGAAATTTGTGCTCTGAAGTCTCTGGGGGGTGGCACCAAAAAACACTATATTTCACAAAATGGCAGCACCCAGTAAGTTGTTTAGTTACATATTTTATTGAATACAGTCACATAACAAAAATGAGACATATCTGAAATCAACAATTCAAAAAAAAAAAAATAAACCCTTTTCATTTTTAGGTGGGATTGTCCCTTTAACATGATTGTGTTTTTGTTATCTTTTCAGAGATCGTGATTACCACTTGAAGACATACAAATCTGTAATTCCAGGTAGTAAACTCGTGGATTGGCTTATATCGCAGGTATTACATTGTAATTTTTATTTACCATGAGCTTACCTGATGGTATCCCTAAACTATGTTATCTATTTTCAGGTAAAAATCATCATGGCCATCTCTGTCATAAATTATATATATAGGATTTTAAGTAAGGCCAGGTTACTCATAAACTGGGGACTAATAAAAGTATTTAGAAAATTGGGCAGACTAGATGGACTGATTGGTTCTTATCTGCCGACACATTCTTTTTTTGCATCCTCAATAAGCATCATCCACCAAATACAAAATCTCCTACAGGGCAAAGCAATTAGCTACAGCGCAAGAGACAACAAGCTTTAAGGGTCTACCAACTATAGACCTCTCTGGCCCGATACGATTTCAGATGAGGCAGGTTAACCAAATTTGAGAAATCCACAACATTAGGCTACTCAGTATCCTCGAAACTGGATCCTCATCCTCATCGAATGTTAGTGCCATTTAAAAACCAAAGCATTGGAAGCATTTGGATCGGGACAAGTTCACTATTAAAACCATATTACCATATTATTGATTTTCGGCTACCCAGTATGCGCTGATCACCCCTGAAAACACTCCAACATACATGAAATTTGCACATATCAATTCTCCAGATTTTAGTTGAGGAATTGAATAAAAAAGTATAGAACAATTAACGTAAACCAATTTAAAATACACAAATATTTATATACAATTATAATGTATTAACATGTATATAATTTGCTTGAATATAAGACGACCCTGATTATAAGACGACCCCCCAAACTTTGGATTTTCGTTTAGGAAAAGAAAAAAAGTCTTAATAAAAGACTTGTAAATATTCAAATGTAAACAGTTTTTTCATATTTAATAATTATTGTGATTTAGCTAATGGATCCCTCCACACATTCATCTGTCCCCAGACTTTGCCAATATAACCCCCAGAGAGCCATGTGCCCCCAGACCGTGCCAATACAGTCCCCAGACCGTGCCAATACAGTCCCCAGACTTTGCCAATTGTGCCCCCCACACAGCCATCTGCCACCAGACTTTGCCAATATAACCCCCAGAGAGCCATGTGCCCCCAGACCGTGCCAATACAGTCCCCAGACCGTGCCAATACAGTCCCCAGACCGTGCCAATACAGTCCCCAGACCGTGCCAATACAGTCCCCAGACCGTGCCAATACAGTCCCCAGACCGTGCCAATACAGTCCCCAGACTTTGCCAATACAATCCCCAGACTTTGCCAATACAATCCCTAGACTTTGCCAATACAGTCCCGTCTTTGCCAATACAGTTCCCAGACTTTACAGCCCCCCAGACTTTACAGCCCCCAGACTTTGCCAATGCTGCCCCCAGACTTTGCCAATGCTGCCCCCAGACTTTGCCAATGCTGCCCCCAGACTTTGCCAATGCTGCCCCCAGACTTTGTCAAAGTCTGGGGGCAGCATTGGCAAACTCTGGGGCAGCATTGGCAATGACCTTCCCAGACTTGCTCCTCCCAATCCTTGCCTTGCCTTGCGACATTGCCGTATGATATCTATAACGGTTGTATGCAGTGCGGCAGCCAGACCGAGGTTCTTCAACAATAATCAGGAGTTTTTAATTGCTTAATAATTATTTATTTTTTTAACCTTGGCTGCAACGACTCACTGAGCATTGTCACAATCCAAAAGTTCCTTTGTGGCGGAGGTGGCATAGACTCCTGAAATGCATCAGGAGTCTGCTTTTTACATAGGCCACTATTTGGCGCTATTGGTGTGTGCACCGCCTTTATACATAACCCCAAATGTTACAAATTAAAGTTTTGGCACCAAAGCCTACAATTTAGGGTTTCACATTTTTGTAAACTTTTAATAAGTTTGGTGAAATTGTTCAGTTAGAAAAACTGATTTTTTTTCCTTACAAACATTGACCTTCAGTTATACAATCACTCCTTTTATTTTAAAATTCCACTTAGAGCAGTAAACAATTTAGGGAAATTAGTAAATTAAATTACTTCCTCTCTTTAGTTTTGAAGTACTTTAGGAGAAATCAGAATGGATATGGAGACTAGTAATGGTTATTATTCTCGTCAAACGCAAATCACGTACTTTGAGGAACGCATTTGGCTTCCTGTAGCTGTGCTACTTAAATACAACAATATCCTTAATTGCTTATAAAACAAAAATGCCTATATTAAGCCGTAATAATGTGTCGGCAATGGTAAAGCAGCTGTTTAATAATTTTGTTTTCTTCTTTGTCTTGCCAATTCCTGTGGGGAAATATAACAAGCTATTTATATATTAGAAAAAAAAAACGTATGAATGGGTTGCTGTGATTCTAGTAGTTGTTTGGAGTTGAGTGATGTTAATGTCTTGCTGAGGTTGTATTATGGTATCATTGGACAGAGGAAGTTTGATGAATAACAACTTTGATCTCCTTTTCTATTTACCAGGGGGATTGTCAAACGCGAGAGGAAGCTGTCACACTTGGTATTGGACTCTGCAACAATGGTTTCATGCATCACGGTAATGACCATAACAGGATAAAAGTGCAGGATTTCTTCCTTAACAGGTTTTAAAACATCTTCCACACCATAGAGAGCAGGCCTGATCACATACGTTGGTTCTGCTTCAAGCATCGCCCTGCTCACAGTTGCTCAGGGCCGGACTTTGGGCTCTTAGGGCAAACTAGGACTCTATAAATATCAATAAATAGCAATTTGATGTAAAATGACCAGGCATCCTCTCTGCGGAAATAACGGTGATACCTGTTTCCAAGAATAGCTGGCAGAAAGAAACAGTTGGCAATGTCTGCGGGTGGTAAATGGAGCCAGTTTGCTTAAAGTTGATAATGATGAATTTGCTCAGGGCACCAAAACAAATATGTGCTATTGTGAGACAGCTGCATGGGTACGTGGGCACTGAAACATTCGTCATCTGAAAATAGTACTTTCATCTAAACAGCATCATTTTATTAAACACAGGACATAGACAAAATGATTCTATAGTGTTTTTTTATGTAACCCATGCAGGTTGATTGATGCATGTCAAAATGTGTATTGATCAGTTAGTTGTAGTTTCTATATTTGTAATATTTATCTTTAAAATCTACCTTTTGCAGATTTTGTCCCCAAGGATGGATCATCCTGAGTTGGGGTCCACTGGTACCTCTTCTGAGCCTTTCATATAATCCCCATAAGCATGCATTCCTAGTGCACATGCATGTGATGGTCCAGTACACTGTATGGGAAGGCATGTGTGCATCCTGTGTATGCTCACATTCCCTCTTCTTCCACCATTATTTTAAAAACTGCGTTATCCTTAAAATAATGGCAGTGGTATAGTGTGCCGATTTTTTGCATCCTCAATAAGCATCATCCACCAAATACAAAATATGTTCTGAAGCATCTTATACAACTGAGATTAACTCTTTACCTCCACTATCCCTTCACATGCCGAAAAACCAGTGAACAGTATACACAGAAAAAACACATCACTATGATTTTGTTGGTTTGGGGATTTCCTAGTGGCTTGCACCCTGTAACCAAGAGGTTTTTTTTTCTACATGTTCTACTGTATCCATGGTCCTACCTCATTGTGTGTTTTAAATATCTTGATGACCTGTTCTTTAATATAAATGTTTTAAGCAGGAAAAATCTTAAACCATATTAACTGTTGAAGTCAGATTTTAGCTAGTACTTTGGAAGTTACTTTTCTTCCCTCTCATTTACTCACCCTATATTAAGCTTGTATTTGCTATGTGGTTCTGAAACACTGTACATTGTCTGTACATCTCCAACACACAGCCAACTTGAGACCTGTAATTTAATAACTTATAAGCCTAAACTGTTGTTTACATAGGACCATGTTATGGAATCAGTTTTTACTGACCCATCAAACCAGTTACAAATCATAGCCCTCCGTGGCCTATCATTTAGGAGGACACAACATGTTTTCTTATAAATGAAATTCATAAATACTCTACTCTATTAATAAAATATCTGTTTAACACAGTATTGGAGAAGAGCGAGTTCAAAGACGAGTCTCAGTTCTTCCGATTTCACGCTGATGAAGAGATGGAAGGGACAAGTTCCAAGAACAAGCAGCTGCGGAATGACTTCAAGCTCATTGAGAACATCTTGGCAAAGACTCTTCTGGTAAAGACAACTTTCTTGTTTATTCACAGTTTCTGATGTACTTCGTAGAGTGAGCTGACTCATCTACTGCAGATTACTTTTCAAAACAATGACTTGAAGTCCCTGACATATATTTATTGAGGTCACATGCTAGAAATGTTTGTCATTTACAAATGTCTAAATTGGGCTTCTCAGCTAGGAGTTGGAGGGCCTACTGCTTCCCTCAAACATTTTTTTCAAACTGAACCCCAGGTTGGCAGAAAAGTATTTATGATGTTAAGTTTTTTTGTGTTTGTTTGTTTTTGCGAAACACATTGGTTAATTGGCAGATTTGTTTATACATTTCCATTGGATTCAAACAATGAAATTAGAACATTTGTCTTATTTTGGCCTACATACAAGGTAATCTGCCATACTTCAATCAACACACCAATAATGTAGTTCTATGAATAAGACAGCTGTACATTATGATACTCTTTTAGAGTACCATAAACATATATAAATTAAGAAACAACCAAAGGTATATATATATATATATATATGTATACAATACAAGTGTGTAAATAGTTGGGAGCACTTCGTTTAGTATATACAAATATCTATATATATATAGTTCACTGCTGTGACTTTTGGGGGTAGCATAAAAAGGAGCTTTACTGAGCATTATAGTTACCAATTACAACTACAGCAAATATCATCATTTTATATGTAGTTTAAGAAGTCTTTTTCTGACATTTTGCTAGTCCTTAAAGGCACATGGTTTCTTTTCAGGGCCTGTTTAAAGTAATCTTGCCCCCACACAAGTTTCTCTCTTGACATGCTGCTAGGATTGCTGCCAGATGTTTCACCTGATTTCAATTCCAGACATCAATAATCAGTTAAACAGTTTCTTTGTGATTGATGATTGATTGGATCTTAGGGGCCCTAATCACAGCAAGTTGTTGAATATACTTTGCACAGGCAATTGCTTTACATGCCAGAGTATATGAGTGAAAGAAAAGTAAAAGAAAAAAGGGACAATTTTATAAAACAAAAGTTATGAAGTATTAAGTTTATTAAATGTGACATTCAAATTGCTCCAAAAACTATTTCATAACAAATTATATTGCCTTTAATAATTTTTTTAAAAATCACTTTAGTATACCTTTAATGGGGAATGCGAATAGGAAGTTTTCTTTGAACATTGGATACTGAATATAAATGAGCTTTGCTTTCATGGCACAACTTATCCTTTCGTTATAGAGTAGAGAGGGCATAGGAATATATTTGTACAAGTACTAATAGTTTTATATTGTGCCCAATGATGGAAAGGTGACTTCTACACTGTATGCAGGCTTCTTCTACACTGTAACATTGTAAGAGCTCCTGTCTTGCATGCTGTCTACTGATTGTGTGTTCCAGGGATATCATATGCCTGAACATGCTGTCACTAGGCATACTGTCGCTAGGCATGGTATAGAACAGGAGAACCAGGGAACCATCACTTCTATTTCCAAGAATGTTCAGATGAGGAAGGGAAGTCAGCATTCCACTGGCTGGGCATGCGTTCAGTCCACAACATTAGCAAGGCCAAAGGTTAAATATGAATCTTAGACAATGTGATGCTCAACCAGCATCATGGGAAATAACATCACTTCCAGAGAGTGCCATAGGTTAGCCATAACTCTGTAGTTGTCATACATTTTCCATGTTGCTCAGGTGACATCTGAAAGTAACCATAGGATTACCAAAGGTAGCCATCATTGAATTTGATAAACCATTTTTTTGTGGACTACATTGTTATTACCATAAAAATCTTTATATAGCAACAACATGTCTGCAGCAATGGATATAAATCTTTGGGTATGATACAAAAAGACCAACAATCTGATAGATAATAGAGAGAGGACACTAACCGCAAGCTTTTATTTCAAAGGAAATGGGTGAACAGATTAAATATATGGTACAGTGGAAAATGTAGAGTTTGTAGAGTAAATGTAGTAGATGAAGATGAGAAATGAGTTATGATAGAGATGGTGCTAACCAAATGAGAAATGAGAAAATGGTGGCAGAGGGTTGTTAAAATAGTCCAGGGACCCTCAGTTGTGTTCTTCTGCCATGGGCACTGTGGTAAAGGGAATCAGTTGGCATCCACACAATATGAGCTGGTGATATTACAATTACTATACAAAAGGACCTGTTTCAGAAACAAATGTAATATGTTGTGAAATTAATGAAACCAAATCCAGAATCATTTGAGTGGTGAATTCAGAGATGCCTGGCACATGCCAACAGTCCTGGATTTGTCAGGGAAGTGCCATTTACACTGGAGAATGTTTGCTGTGCATCTCAGATCTAGATTACACAACACTACTGCACTAACTTTTTGACTTCAACTCCCATGACGTAGCGCAAGCAACATTGATAACTGTATATGGGGCAATAGGGAGTCCTACACCAAGCCTACAGCATTTTTGTTGACCAGCTGTCCATCATAATAGACTGCCGTGTCGGGCAGCATGGAGAATGTCTGCACGTATCGTGCAGACATCCCCTGGCTTCCTCCACTAGCCACCAGGGAAAGAAACCAGGTGGTGGAGAGGGGGTGGGGGGGAGGAGACACAGACAATGGGGGGAGGGGGGGGAAAGACACAGACAAGGCGGGGGGAGACACAGACAAGGGGGGAGGGGGGGAGAAACAGACAAGGGGAGGGAGAGGGAGACACAGACAAATGGAGGGAGGGAGGGGGAAGAGAGAAAATGGGAGGGGGATAGAGAGAGAAAAGGGGAGGGGGATAGAGAGAGACAAGGGGAGGGGGGATAGAGAGAGACAAGGGGAGGGGGGAAGAGACGAGGGAGGTGGAGAGAGAGAAGTTTGGGGGGGGAGAGAGAGACAACGCTGGTGGGGGGAGAGAGACAGCTGGGTGAGGGGGAGAGGCCGCATTGGCACATAAAAGGAAACAAAAACAAGAAATGCATTTGTATAATATAAATTTTTTATTAAATATTAAAAAGCAATTTACATATATACAAGTTAAACTTTTTTTCCTAAAGGATAGTCTTAAATTCAGGCTTTTAGTTTTTTTCCTAAAGGAATATACAAAGTTTGGGGGGTCGTCTTATAATCAGGGTCGTCTTATAATCGAGGCATTCTGTATATATAACATTTTTAATATTAGACTCAAGCCCTCGCCGATGATTACTCTGCATATTTACTGCAGGTGTGGCAGCACTGATTATATAGACACTGAGGATATAAAGTTTTGTTTCATTTAGTCACACATATAAGGCATGCATTTTAAAGTACTTTGAAAGCACCTTAATATGCATCAGCATTTAGAAAATGCATATGGGGCACCAGCCAGTTTCTTTAACTATAGTGTGGAGTTGTTAAGGCCATTACTGGTTAAACACCATAGGACTTCTAGTTAAATGTAGTAGGGGTAGTAGTGGGTAATCTTTACCACCCCAGCTAATGTAAACTAAAGTTTTCATGATGCTCAGATACATGCTAAACTGTTAGCAGGAAAAAGAAAAATGTTGGTGCGCTAAGCTAGTCTCAGGCTCAAATAATATAAATGTATAAAATGAAGCCTACCAAACTGGTGTGAGCATGCTGCAAATACAGTGTGATTGGCTGTACAATGTATAGAAAAAACAAAAACGGTCTGTGCTTCTCATCCTAATAAAGTTGGCAACAGAAATATTAACATAAATGAGAGGTTGGGGTTGTATGAATTGGTGCTAGGTGCTAGACTGTTGGCCACTACCACAGTGATATTTATTTCCTTTTAATGGGTAATGAACAGTTGCCTCCAGCCAAGATTTCTTTGACAACTTGAAATGCTGGCTGAAGATTTATTACTAATAAAACACACTCTGAATAGTAGTGCAGTTTATAAAAAAATAAAATAAAAGTAGCATTCAGCTGCTGTGTAGTTAAAATTTGTTGATGCTCTGTTAACATAGTGAGACTGTGGCCAAAGTTGGCCATGCATCTTGGGAGTTGTTGTATACGAAACTTTAAGCCACAGGGGACTTATTGTATTCTAATCTCTGAAATCTAAGTCTCCCATGATGCACCTGGAATTCTAGACTATGCCTACTCTACGCAGTGACCCCATCCCCCCCAAAAAAACAAAAAAACAATGATACAATTATGTGTCTTTATTTCCAAAAAGCTCTCCAAGTATGTAAAAATGGTGTAATTGTTACATAAAATTATAGCACTATGAGAAAACCAGAAGGTTACCAGCTGTTTGGAACATCAGGAATGCCATAACCTTTCATTTGTGGACAGAAATACTTCTCCTTCTTCAGAGAAACATTCCATAATCCTGACTGGCTACAAATAGCTCTGTCCCTCTCGCCTCTATAATTATTATTCATTTTCACTTGTTTCTTAAGACGAAATGGATAAGCAACTCTCTTAAAACCTTTGCATACGTCACGTGGGTCTGAAATGTTTGTGAAGGCCTTGGAAATTGAACAAACAAGATTCTAAAATGCTTTGAAGCCAACAGGTTGTGAAGAGAGATGTTTTTGACAACGTTTAAAATTTCGACACATGTTAAAGTAAAACCTAATCCCTTTCAGCATTCAAAGCATTTGTGCCGATTTAATAAAAACATGGCGGTTAATAAAAAGTAGCAGTTTCCAAAGACTATTATGACTCTGTGTTTGTATTTTTAGAAAGTCGTTGCCAGGTAAAATACATTGAGATGTATTGTTCTGAAGCATTTTTTAGCGACAGTGTTACACATCTAAAATTCATATACCTGATCCCAGGTAAACAAGAAGTGTATTTGCTTTTTGATTTAGGAGATTTTAAGCTTTTTTTTTTCTCCAGGCATTAATTAGGGTTTATTGGTGTCCTGCTCATAACCTGTGAGCGACATGTCAAACTGAAAATAATGCTGGGTGTGGCTTGGCTCCACATGTACTTGTTTAGATTGCCCATGTGGAATAGATGACCAGACTAGTGTTGATTTAAAACAAATAAATCTGCCAATTCATGGATTAACGAAGTATCAAGACCATTAACTGATATATAATACACAGAACAAATGTAATGGTGTAAGTGTCAATGTAAGTGACAGATGCGCAGTATTCATGTTATTAGTCCGGTCCTTACTAATAGGCTGTGTCAAACTGCAGCCTTCCAACTGTAACTACATTTCCCATACTTCCTTACTAATATTTTAGCTGACAGAATATTATGGGAGATGTAGCTGAAGCGCTGCAGTTTGACATCCCTGCCCTGTGTGATTAGATAATAAAGACCACCAACCTTCTAGTTTACACATGTAAGAAAATGTATGGCATTAAAGTAATGCAATCTGACCAAAATGTCGATGGATCATCAGTTGGTAAATATGAAAAAAAAGCTGTGTACTGTCATGTACTACCAAGATTTCATGTCAAATTATATACGTGTTTATTCTTGCACTTGTAGATCCTACCTCAAGAAGAAGATTATGGTTTTGACTTGGAAGAGAAAAACAAGACAATAGTTGTTAAATCTGTCCGAAAAGGGTCCCACGCTGAGGTAAAAAGCTCCGGAATTTGTTTCCGATAGGATCATTTGCATGTCCATCCTCAGATCTTGATAAAGAGGTCAATATTCCTGAAGGAGGGAATCCATTCCTTCTTCTCACATTTGTTTTATTACTGGAACCTTTTAGAATCAGCCACATTTCTACACCCATCCTGCAGATAAAAATAATGTGGAATTTGAAATATATTAAGTAATTTTGTGCATATTTAAGAATCTTACAAGTGGTCTTCTAACAGATGAAATACGTTATTATTTTGAAGCAGCTCTGAATAAAAGAAGAAATATGAACTGTTGTGGCAAGATAGTTCTGATGAACTTTGTAGCCAAGTCATGTAGACAGGGCCGGTGCTTCTTATAGGCGAAGTAGGCACCGGCCAAGGGTGCATTTCTGCAAGGGGCGCCCGCATGCTCCTATTTTTCTGCCACAATGTGACACTGTGGGAGGGAGGCAGACCTCACCGGGCTAGTACTGCCTACTGCTCCTCAGAAAAAAAAAGTGCTCTGATGGAAGGAGGGGGCGGACCTAAGGGACAGAGGAGAGAGAGACAGGCATGGGAAGGGAGAGAGGAGAGAGCCAGACATGGGAAGGGAGAGAGGAGAGAGCCAGACATGGGAAGTGAGAGAGGAGGGAGACAGACATGGGAAGTGAGAGAGGAGAGAGACAGACATGGGAAGGGAGAGAGGAGAGAGACAGACATGGGAAGGGAGAGAGGAGAGAGACAGACATGGGAAGGGAGAGAGGAGAGAGAGACAGGCATGGGAAGGGAGAGAGAGACAGGCGTGAGAAGGGAGAGCAGAGAGTGAGACAGGCGTGGGAAGGGAGAGCAGAGAGTGAGACAGGCGTGGGAAGGGAGAGAGGAGAGTGAGACAGGCATGGGAACGGAGAGAGGAGAGAGAGAAAGGCATGGTAAGGGAGAGAGGAGAGAGACAGGCATGGTAAGGGATAGAGGAGAGAGACAGGTATGGGAAAGGAGAGAAAGATAGGCATGGGAAGGGAGAGAGAGGCATTGTAAGGGATGGAGAGACAGGCATTTGAAGGGAGAGAGGAGAGAAAGACAGGCATGGGAAGGGAGAGAGGAGAGAGAGACAGGCATGGGAAGGGAGAGGAGAAGAAGGCATGGGAAGGGAGAGGAGAGGGACAGGCATGGGAAGGGAGAGGAGAGGGACAGGCATGGGAAGGGAGAGGAGAGGGACTGGCAGGAGGGAAAGGAGAGGGACAGGCATGAGGATGAAGAGGAGACGGACACATTAAGAAATTTACTTTTTCTACTTTTTTTAATAAGAAAAAAACTGCTTGCTTGTGTATATGTGACTGTCTCTGTGTGTATGTGTGAGATTGTGTTTATGATTGCATGATTGATGTGCTGTTGTCTGGCTGTTATAAGTAGGAGGGGTAAGGGGAGGGGCAAGGGGTCGGAGCCAGGGGGCGGCAAAATGAGGGTTCACCTAGGGTGGCAAAAATCCTTGCACCGGTCAGTAATTACAGTGATGGGTAATGATCAAGGAGGATGTGATGTCAGAGGAAAATAGCATTTTAGACTTTCAGACCGAAGTAGGTTGCAATATCTACCAACCCATCCTCAGGTTAATATTATACATTCTGATCAAGTCACTATTCACTGTTCTTGCTGTGAGAAACCCTTGGTATTAGACTTTATCAATATGTGGAATGATAACAAGTTTCCCCCTAACCATCTGCCCTAAAAAAGTCTGTTACTATTGTTTCCTGCAGTCAGTGCTTGTGCCAGCAGTTTATAGTAACATTTGTAAGCATTTGCAAGTGTTCAGCTATAACAGGTGCTGGGAAGAAGTTGTATGGCATCGTACAAAAGGTTTTTTTCTCGCTGGAAGTGGAGGTAGTATAATAATGGCGTATATTTTTGTTATTTTAATATCTGTTGAACTTATAAGCATGCCATTATCCCCTTCCTTTCAAGTTTTATTGGCCACAGTTTGGATGTTTCTTTGCTAGTTGAGTGTGAGTTGTAGTTCAGCATAAGCTGGAGTGTTGCCTGACGGTTATCCCTGGAAGGTTTGTAATGTTATTTAAAGTGTACTTCTATATCAGCTATAATTTGCTTTGATGGGGCAGAAGATGAGCTACTTAGCAGATGACTTTTACATTACATTTTAGAATGACTCGGTCACATTCTGTCTTTCAAGATAGTCAATGTTGCTGGGAAACGAGATCCTTATTCTAGAGCTAAGCTTTAAATAACAGCCTGTCTCCTCTCAACCTTCAAAGCTGGTAATAACTAGTTAGCACTCAAATCATTGCCTTCCACTCTAAACACATAGGATTGTGTGTAAATTGAAATGAAAATGGCATTGGGAATGCAGTCAGGGGTAACGAATGACTTGTGCTCAGGACACATGCAAATGCTGCGTGGAAGGTGCATTTTAAAATGTTGGTAGCATCTGTTAACTTCAACATTCACCTTGGATGTGACACAGGAGCCATTTCTATTTCTTTGCAGTCTACCAGAGATTCCTATACCAATTAGTGGATATTCTCTGATGGTTTACTTATGTTGAGGTCTACCAGTGTATTATGTTATGGTGGTTGTGAGGAAAAATGTCACATGAGTTGAGTGTGGCAGTCATGACAACCAGCTGGGATTTCCTGCAATATGTGAGTCATACGAGAGTACCCTAAACGTAGATGGTCTACTGAGGGGCTGATGGGAATTGTAGTTCTGATAATGCCTTGACAAAACCACAAAACTCCTGTAATCTTGAACTAGGTAAGGGCTTGAACCAATGGACGATCATTATGATCTTTTTATCTACCTCATATTTTATGCAAAAATTATCTTTTTTTTTTTTTACTTTTTAGCACTCCACCGAAATGGCAGAACTCAGAATTTCTGAAAACCATAAAAAAATGCATGGACTAGAGATTTATTAGTGGCTTTTAAATGTATCATACCCTGTGTGTGTGTGTGTGTGTGTGTGTGTGTGTGTGTGTGTGTGTGTGTGTGTGTGTAAATGTGTATATAAATATATATGGAGAGAGGGGGAAGGAGATACACGCAAAATGAAATATATGCAAATTGCAACATTTTGCCTTCTTAATTACTTCACAAATATGGTACTTGGAACACGCCAGTTACGTTTGTTGGCCAAATAATTCTTCTAGGTTTTCAAAAGCTCTGTGAGCCTTTTCAGTGACAGTTGATGTTGAAAAAAAATATACTTGGAATACCTCATGATTCTTTCCAACTAATGCATCTCCAATCCGGTAATTATCGCTTTCTCAAAATAACAATAGGTGCTGTTGATTTTCCCATATTTATTTAAATACATGGTTACAAAGCTTCAACTTCACCAAGATCTGTGTTTGAGTGATTTTGTGGCTGGATACACATGGAACAAGATTGAAAGTTATGTCTTGAAAACAGCTTTTCTAAAGATAACCCAGTAATTTAAACAACTGGGGATTTTTATTGTGACAATTATTGTCTTTTTTAAATTTTATGGTACATTTATTTTTTGGCATAAAATACACTTTGTTATTCTCAACATCTTTAAAAGTGCCATTTACAAAAGCCAAATTGTATTTCGAACAAGACCACATTCCTATTCTGATTCAGTGGATTTAAGTTGCCATTTGCATTTAACTAGTGTTATTCTCTGTCTTTTTTTCTATAGATGGCAGGATTGCAAGTGGGCAGGAAGATCTATTCCATAAATGAAGACTTGGTTTTTCTACGTCCATTTTCTGAAGTTGAAACAATGTTAAACCAATCTTTCTGCTCCAGGCGACCAATACGGATCCATGTTGCAACCAAGTCAAAGGAGTAAGGATGAATGGTTACATTATTAGTCTTCAGTGCTTGTTCCCATTTTATCTTGTAATACCAGTGTAATGGTGCATAATCAGAGATTAAAAGCCCTCTGGAGTTATCCGTGATGGGCCATCAGTTATTTCAAGTATATTAAGAAATTTGCATTACACTTATTTTAATAATTATTTTGATCTTAATGAGTTTTCTACACCGTAGTATGTTTTTTGTACCCTACTGAGGTTATGCTATTTAACAGGATTTTAGATTAGGGTTGCCATTTTTCCCCAGACAGATATAACTTTTACATGATGCCCTGCAGCAAAGAGAGGTTATTTGTTACCAGAAGGAAATAATTTAAAGTGGTTCTGTGAGATGCCACCCATGCTATAAATGAATATTAATAAGAGTGTTTTTTAATGAAAAGTTTGCAGCCCTACGCTTACGTTAAATAAAGCAATAATATAAACAAAATGATCATGTTAAAGAATAATGACATTTAACAATAAAAAATACAGACTATTAAGCAGGTTGTTGTAACTATTTTTACACAATCATGTCATTTATTTATTTTGAGTTAATGTTGTTTTTTTAAAAAAAAAGAAATAATTTTATCAGGATATCTGACATACAAAGTCATGACAGGCGCAAACATGCTTATTATCATATGTCACTATCATTTTATTTGGTTTGGATTTGCTATTTGGCTTGTGAACGGTTTCAAGAAAATGTTAATAGGAATAGACACTGTATCAAATTGACAATTTCACATCACCATTTGCGTACCCCTATGATATGCTGATTCTATCCAGGCCTTTGATTAGTTGTATGTTATCAAGAGTAGCCACAATTTAAAGAAAACTTTTTTTTTTTTTAATGGTTGATCATCTGTTGCTCTTGAGTGACATAAGTAACAAGTTAGTTATTTTTCTCTTTCTTCCAGGATTATAAAAATTCCAGACTCTTCTCAAGCTCTTTGTTTTCAGATTAGAGGGGCATTCCCACCTTATGTCCATGCTGTCGGAAGAGGTACGTATCCAGTGAGACTCTGAATTATTAATCGATACTGGAATTCAACTCTTTAATACAAAACTTATGAAACCCAAGGTAAAGCTGTATAGGTTAGCGCTAAGGTGTCAGATATCAATATCCACCCTAATATAATCAGATATAAAAGATGAAACACAGTACCACTATAAAATATGAAATAAATAAATGGAAAAATAAATAATAACTTCAAACAATTAATAGAATTAATAAAAAAGACATATAAATAATGCAAATGAGAAGTATTAATAACAATTAAAAAATTAAAAGTCACATTGAAGAAAAACAAAATAAATCCATACACCAAGAATAAAAATAAATAAAAAATGGGTACAGTGTCCCAAATAAATATCCGGTAAATAATCCAATGATGATGATAGTTTTGCTGCCTTCTCCAAGATGAGGAGAAGTACAAATACATTGTATATATTTGATATAGCCTTGTGGTTTCGGTTATTTATGTGTTATAAAGGAAATAGGATTGTTACTCTTAAGATAGTAGTTTGGTGAGGTTTAAGAAGGTTTACCAACGGGCCAGCTCACCTTCTGAACATTGCACAATTTATTGCGAGCACTTCTTACACGTGTTCAGTGTAATGTCAGTAACAAGTTCTCGGGCGGAACAGAGATTAATGTCCTGTGAGCGTGTGCCTTTTTATTAAGCACCTACAGATGTCCAGACACAGGGTTTTTGCTGGTCTAGTTCGAATCCTTAACATCTGTTTTTGTTTTTGCATAAATTATGTTTTCTGGTGCAGGGAAACGGCAGCAGACCATTTTATTGTCCTCAATTTGATTGGTTTGATTGATTGATTTTTATATGTTGCCAAGTATATTTAGATTATCATTTGAAAATAAGCACAATGGGACATTTACCGGTTGGAGTACCATATATTGCACTACAGCAAAAGAGAATAAAAATGAATGGCATGTTTCCAAACTACTTTGAGGGC
Organism: Pelodytes ibericus; assembly: GCA_036172795.1. Lineage (NCBI taxonomy): Eukaryota > Metazoa > Chordata > Amphibia > Anura > Pelodytidae > Pelodytes > Pelodytes ibericus. Next base: position 147,918,349 of record CM069862.1, read on the forward strand.
CCTAGCCTAGTATTATAATTGAAATGTGCACAGTTTTTCCACCTATATATTTATCTGTTTGTATATATGCATTTATGTAATCATGGAATACATCACAAAATTATTTGATTTTTTTACTCATAGAAAAAATTATTTGTAAAATATTATAACACAGTTTTTACCGAGCATAATTATGTAAACGTCATGCCAAAGACTTTGATTTGATCACCCCCAGCTTTTTGTCTATAGCCACCCAATATTTTACCGGCAGAGCGGTAATAGGATGGCTGGTATTTCAAAGAACTGTGGCAATCCTATTTGATCATATGCATTAGGAAACAGGATTGATTCTAAGTGGCAGTAAGCAATCAAAACGCTTTTGTCAGTTGACTGCTGATCTATGCATGACTTGTCACAAGAAATAATATTTTGATTGGGTTTTCAGGTTCCCAGGCCGCAGCTGTTGGTCTTCACCCCGGACAGTGCGTCCTGAAAGTAAATGGAAACAATGTCATGCACAGCAGCCATATTGAGGTGCTAGAGCACTTTGCAGCATTCCGAAAAAATCCTGAGAATTCACTGGTGAGTACTGAAAAGTACCCAGAACGCCTAACACAATTCATGTACACAAAGTCTGTCCAACAGCCTTTGTTTAATAGTCCCGAAGCTACAACTTCCAGATTTCACCCTTTCCCTGAGTATGCGTCTATGATTAATAAGGAACTGCAGTTCATGGTACAGAGGACCATAGTGCAGTCATACACCATACAGTAACCATCTGTTGTGTTTCATTATTGTCTCAAATACCAAATCTAATGCTATACTGTAATCCTCTCTAGGGATTGTTTCAGTGGATCTACAGAACACACGAGGATGCAGAAGAGGATAGAGCTCAAAAAGCGACGTCTGATGAGTGTTTAAATGGAAGCCTGTGCGAAGATAGCATACCGAGTTTCTCCATAGGCCGGGATGGATTGAATGAAAGCCAATCAGGTAACATTTTACTAAAGACAACCATAACAAACAAAAATAAAATGAGTACCATATAAAACAGCTGCCTACATTTTAAAGACATTAAGGCAGCTACTCAGTCCACTCCTTGGAGTCCCTCACCTGTCATAAAACAAGTTGTTTGTATTTTGAAAGATACAAGCATGCATGGTGGGAAATCTACAGTAAGCAAAAGAAAAACAATTGTCCATGTGTTGTTTCAAATATATATAAAAATAGCTAAATTGTTTGAAAAAAAATACAATTTTATGTACAGTAGTTATTTGTTTTGATTGATTTTTTTTCTCCAGAGAAAGAAAAATCAAGCTTTCATTTTGTTAGATATCAATAATTTTTTCCATGTTTGTTGCCCAGTCTTGTTCTAAATTAATATATCATCTGTGTACTGTGGGGTGATACAATTAAAGGGATGTAATTTCTAAATGATATCAATTCTGTGTGGACTGAAATGTTATCCAGTGCTGTCTTACTATAGTATGCAAGTGTGAAAATTCATGGAAAAGTCAATTTTGTGCTGCATGGCAGCGTGGTAAATATTAATGTCTTGTTTGCATTTAATATTGTGCATAGAGAAGGACCAGTAAGAAACTGTAGGACCTGTTATACCATGGTGAATGGCAGATCTTCATGAAGGCAGTGGGGAAGTGTAATCTCAGCTTACTTCTCATTGGCTGCATATGGTTCCTTTTTAAAATCCTGACCTAAAGAGACAAGTTCTTTCACATTTACGTAGATGTTGGAGCTATAATAATCCAGTGACTTAGCAAAGCAGTCTTGTAGACTGATGGACTGCTAAATCTCCAGGAAAGGAAAACCATGAAATAGCCAACCTGTATTGTTTCCACTGCCCAATTGAAAAGACCTTTTTATTCCAACGCTTTGCTCCAGAAATCTTTGAAATTACTGTACTGCAAAGCCTTTAACAGGAACTCATTTATTATTGAAAGATCACAGCCTACTTCCCTGAAATGCTTATCGCTTGTGGTTCACTTGACTTACATCTGTGATGTGCGCACAGTATTTTAACTCACACTGGACTTTATGTGCACTGCAGGTTCCCAAAAGCCTTCCCTGCTAGGTATTACATCTCAATTTTTAGACGAACACAGATCTTTCTAAATTGCTGCAATGTTTTTATTGCTGGAATCATTCTTTTTGATTTGTAGTATTGAATTTTTTATATTCAGTCTTGATCATGTGCACTCATTTGATTAGTTTAGTATCTGTATAATGCCCTAGAGAAATGAGCTGTTCCTTTACAAGCTGTAGAGGGTCAAACCATTATATATTGGTGACATCATATAGGCTTCTCCTTTTGTATGTTGTTTATTGAGTAACACCTTGGAATTTCATGTTGCAGGTGTGATACAAAACGTGTGTTCTCCTCTCAGCGAGGATGGTCCGCTCATCAATCTGAGTATGGAAAATGTCCAGTTGGAGCACGGTGTGGTTTATGAATATGTGAGCACTGCTGGCATCAAGTGTTACGTCCTTGAGAAAATCGTAGAACCTAGGGGGTCATTTGGAATCACTGCAAAGGTACACATGTCCAGATTTTTCCTACAGCTGGCAAAGTTCGAGATCTGTGGTCCTCAGTCAGTCACATAGAAGCTTAATAAGCTAAAGCTGTGGAAATGCCATATATATTGGTAGATGGTACAATTGACAGAGATTACTTCTTTAGTACTTCATTAACTGGTCTATAAAGAGAAGCATAGAGCAAATTAATTTTGCTAATGGGCAATTACCTGTTGTTTCCCATTTTGTAGGTCACTAAACAGGCAATAGTGATGACCATTCCCACTTTGAGTAGAGGTTAGAAGTAAGGAAACGAAAGACAGACTAGTAAGCCATATACTCATAATAGAAAGAGAGAAATTAAAATATTGCCAGCATTATGTCTGTAAGAGCATTATGGGAGATGTAGTCCACAACATATGGAGTGCTGAAGGTTTCCTACCCCTGGTTTAGACTATGATTGTTCTTATAGGAAGTAAATGGAAGATAAGTGGAAGATAGTGGAATGTTATAGATGAAAATAGAATATAGGGTAACCACTGATATGAATCTTGAGGCCGAGAGTCAGCTCCATAAAAAGTATAGTAGAATCCATAGAAGTCCTATTCAATGTTGAATTTGCTCCCCTAGATTCTCCAAGCCTTCATTGCTGATGACAACCAGTTTGTGAAGAACTGCCTGAGGCTCATCGCCATGAGCAAATCAGTAATGACCATGCCGCAGTACGAATTTAGGACCATCTGTGACACAAAGCTAGAGAACATCTGCAAAAGAATCAAAGATTATGAACAGGTATTCCTAAATCACATACAATTCATCAAACTCTATTCTCCTCTTTTTTTTTTTACTGACATTTCACTTGCATCTTCCAAGTGACCAAATGCACCTTTATGAACTTCAATAAGATACTTTGGTCTCACCATATGCAGTTAGGTTTGGACAAATGCATAATAACATCTACATGTACTCTAGTTTAATAACATATATTTTGGTAATGGTAAAACATATAAGTTTGGTAAGGGTAACATTAGCAGTAAATACCTGAAAATGAGAAAATCGCAGCCCATCCTTCCTGCTAACATACATTTGTCATTTCAGTTTGCAGATGAACTCAAGATGAAGGTCAGTCCTTCTTTCAAGCAAGCTACAACTGAGCCACACCTTCTTCAAAGCATGGACTTCTGCCCCACTAATTGTCACATTAACCTCATGGAAGTGTCATATCCCAAGAGCACAACCTCAGTGGGAAGGTCTTTCAGCATTCGATTTGGAAGGAAGAACTCATTTTTTGGTCTTGATCCAGACCAAGGTATATACTCAAGGCGCCTTCTCATGCTGACCTTCAGTATTAGAATGCAGAGAGGTCATCCACCAGGTGGTGTAATGTGGAATGGTTATAGCGACTTCATATCAAAAAACAGTATTCTAGAACTAAATGTCAATAAGAGTTGGGAAACATGGCTTTCTAGTAGATTTAAATTGGAAAGAAAGTAGATATATTGGTATAATTTCTTTAAAAATGTTTGTTTGAAGCTCTGCTGCCATTTTAAAGATACAATGTATTCACCTACATAATGCAGGTGACTTCAGAATAGGACAAGTACACTGCTACAACTCCAATCATGGTCCACCTGATATTAACAAAACTTGACGTCCCTTAGGAGATGAAATTACCTATCTATTCTTGTACAGACTTACAGGATTTCTGTCTGTGACCAAAGCAAACCACAATGCAAAGCTGTTGATGACATTAAGAGCATTGGTGATAGCACCCATAAAATGGTGTATTGTGTACTTCTGAGATAAGACAGGCAATAAGATTTGAGCTACTGGTGAGTCACATCCTGCCGTGTGGCTTCTATTTTGCATTCAGTGCTGCACATTCACTTTCCATCTGATATATATATATACACACACAAGCAGTTTCATTGTTCACAATGTCCTGCAGCAAAATCAAACATCTGTGCTAAAAAAGTAAAATTATTCTCTCCTTCTTAGCACTTAATCTAATATAAATATTGTTTGTAGTTGGACATTTCTAGTAACCAGAATTTCCTTCTTGTCTGTAGTTGGAAATTTGAATCCGATGTCCTACTCCCAACACTGCATCGCCAGCATGGCTGCGCCAGCGTGGAATTGTCTGGACACGGAAGAAGGAGACACTTTGAAAAACAGTTTCTCGGGCAGCAGCTTTTCTCAGATGAATGGCGGGGTCAGCCACAAGGACCGGGGTCTCAGTTATTTGCTCAAACATGAAGACACAGAGATACAGGATGCATACCTGCAGCTTTTCAACAAGCTGGACGTGGCAGTGAAGGAAATGAAGCAGTATGTCACCCAGATAAACAAGTAAGAGTCTCCACTAAATATATTACTACCGCTTAATAATATAATAAAAAAGAACTGATCACACTTAATATCCATCCCCCAATAAGTGCCATAATGATGGTAAGCAGGGCCAGATTTGCTGGTGCCCAGAAGGAGACCAACTGGTGATCATCCCTACTACCATCCCAGCTCTTAGCAGTAATGTATTTTATTGGCTTGGAATTTAGGACCCCTAAAGCTGCCATATTTTGATTTGCAGGCTGCTGTCTACAATCACAGAACCTTTAGCTACAGAAACTCTGTGTGAGTCAATGCCACCAGAGGGGACACCACCATCATCACTGGTCACAGAGGAAGGAGATATGGACAAGGTGGAGCATGGAATGAAGAAGGTCTGCTTTAAAGACGATCAGGAAGATTCGGGACATGACACAGTTAGTTGCAGGGATTCCTACAGGTTAGTTATGTATGTGCTCTATGTAAATAGTACTTTGTTACTCCTCTCACAAGCGGAGATGCTTACACAAACCAATTAGTTTAGCAACCCATGTCTAAGTTGAATCTTGTCACTGGAATGTCACAAGATGTCCAAACATCAGCTTGGCTTGTGAAAAGCTCGTCTAAGTCTTCTGTTGCCCAACTAGACTAATAATTTTGTTGCAGACGGCACAAACTATCCAGACCTTCTGGAATGCATCTTCCCTTTGCACAATAACTAGAAGTCCACTGAAAATTAATGCTAAATAACTTGGTATTACACCATTTGTATTTTCGGCAACCCACATTATTAAAGTGCCTATTTCTTAGCTTTGTCATAGAAACGGCATCTCAAAATTTTATTTAGCTCATATCTCTTTTAGTAGCTTGTAGAATTTATTGCACCAAATCAGGAAGTGTTTACAAGACGAGGAGGAAGTTCCCTTCTCAGAAACCAGTACCTAACTTCCCCGCTCCTGCTGGCCGCAGGCCTCCACTGGAGGTTTTGCAGCTTAAATGCTTCAAAAACCATATTTCTTTTTTCATTCTTTCCACAGAAACTGCATGCTAGATGCGATCAGTGCCATCACTGCGTATGTCGCAAGCTGTCATTTTATTTTTTTAACCACAAGCAGGGCAGTTTTATTTTAGGACATGTACTGTCAGTTGTGGTAATCATTACTGACAGTAAATCATGATAATTAACAAGCAGGGAAGATAACTGAAGGAAAAACCTCTAAACTAAAGGAACTGCATCAGAAGATCTGCCTAGTAAATACTTAATTTAGTAGATCCACTACTTTATATTCTTTAACTTTTATTTTGCAACTCAAAGAAGGTCAAAAGTCAACTTAACCTTTACCCTTCCAGAAGGATATACCGCCCAAATGACTTTGGCATTTTGTTTGTCCTTCCAAAAAGATGTGTTAGTGAGCCAAGTGTGAGATATTAAATTGTTGACCTTTCTGTGTACATGTTGAGTGCAGATAATCGCGGAGGACGAACTATTTATAAAACAGGGTAAGAACAGCAGTTTGGGGGAAAAAACCCAAATACTATGTTACCAAAGGTTTGATGAAGCATAAAATGAAGTGTTACTGCCTGCTTGTTATTTGTTAATTTGCTGTGAGAGTTTCAATTCCACACTCCATCAGCAGATAACAAATGGCTTCCGTGTGTGACTGATACAGTGGCCCTTTTGCTCTCCTTATTAACCTTTTGAAGTCCTTGATCTGCAGTGGGCCTCATCCCTCTCAAAGGCAAGCTAGGAAATAATAAACACACTACAAAAGTAATCCTGTTTGCCAACCAGGTAGGACATTGTTTGCCCCCACAACTGGCACAGAGTGCATTCTATTGAGGAAATGGGCACAATCTGCACTTTGTGGGATACCCAAACATCTGACAGCAATAAACATAATGGAATAGGAGTATTTATTAATAATTAAGGTGGAACAACGCATTTGTGTGAGATTGCCCCGTACAAGTATGATGTCAATACATGAGCAGAAAATCAAACAACCTTCACAAATGTGATCTATAAAGATCCAAGTATTAGGTGGGGGGGGGGAATCACACATGTTCAATTATAAGACATCTTATTTGTTTATCGTCAAAGGTTCCAGGTCTCTAAAATCTGCATATGGAAAAATGGCATTTCTATATGTTTTTACAGCTTTTTGATATTATTTATCAACATTGTCAGAACAATAATGAAGGCATATACCATAATGATGTTTGTAACATAGCTTGCATGATTTTAAGATGTGTTGTTCTACTTGCAGAATCCATTTTCAAGGCAATTATATTGCTGTGTTTTGAATCAAGGAGTTCAGCCCATGAGGAGGGGTAGCACAAAACAGTTTAGTAATGAGTAACGCAAAGGTCCATTCTTCTATGCTGGAATCTTGTAAAAATGATATTAAAAGGAAAATGTACGTGTACACATTATTAGTCATGGTTAAATGTAAACAAATCATGTTTTCTAGTGAATGTAACAGCAATCGAGATTCTGTCCTATCCTACACGAGTGTACGAAGTAACAGTTCTTACCTGGGCAGTGATGAGATGGGGTCAGGTACGTTTTTATGCCAATATTGCCAGAATGCTGGGTTGCTTGTGTATCACACAAAGTATAGGTACTCCAGGAGACTGGTTGTGTGCATTTGATTTTACTAATCTATGTCAAGGCTTGCCAAATACTAAAATTCCAACTGCTGGCACCAAACTTTTTAAATTTACATAGAACGCTACAGCAGTCCCATTCCCCAGGCTCCTAAAATTAATCTTGAATTGAATTATTTGGCTCCCAGAGTCTACAAATATTTGTGAAGCCCTGATCTATGTTTTATTCCATAAGGTAGCACATTATGAATGAATATTGTCATCTTGTCAAACAAACTCTTGTCTTATAATGAGGTCATTTTAGCCTTTGTTGTATGGCACGTCATCTGTTAAATAATATAGACTGACATGCCAATATACTGGGGGTTATGCACAAAAATCAAACTGCCAAGTGAAATGTAAAGATCAGGTATTTGTGTCTGAAAAACATAGGTAAGTTGGAGAAGTTTTACAGTTCAGCTGTTAATGTCTGATTTTTTCAGTATATTTGTCAGTTCAGTAAAGAGCCCAGCGAGTGTTAAACAAGTGCTCAAAAATATCTTTAGTAAATAGGACTTAAATATATCCTTAATAAAGACTGATGCATTCAAATATGGGTCTAGATCCATATTTGTCAAAAAAGGTTTAGTTTTAGATTTAGAGATCAAATATCATTAGACCCGCTAGAATATCAAAGAACCATAAATCTGCCCTTTTAACCTGAGATTCCTGGTCAAACCCTGAGGTTTTCCAACAAGAGAATTAGGAGATGCACATGAGAATTATTATGCAAATAGTATAACATTTATTCATGAGTGTACAAAAAATGTCTCAATCGATATTTACAAAAAGGCACTAGGGTCAAAAGTTTGCTTCTAATGCTACTAACTCCTGTCCAATGTCATGTTATCTACTGGCACACCTAGGCATAGCGCCCCTACTACTACTATTCCATGCTACGCCCGTTTTTATACATGACACCCAATATATAAACATTCATTTTTCTCTATACTAAAAATAATGTTTAGGTTGTAGAGCACTTTTGAATGAAAGAACATTCTAAATATATGTGTAAAGGTTTTGCATATATGATAACTGAATGTGCTGCAGCTAACAGTGGAGAATATATTTCTTTCATAGGAGATGAGCTTCCATGTGACATGAGAATCCCCTCCGACAAACAAGACAAACTGCATGGATGCCTTGAACATTTATTTAACCAGGTAAACCTGACATGCTTCCATATGAATTGGCGGCCACTGTCTTTGTATAACCTCTTGACCCTGCAGCTATGTTTTGCATTCTTCTTGTGTGTGTGACATGATAGGAAACCTTCAGCCATCCAGCTGCTGTTAGATGGCAACTCCCATCACTCTAGACTACAACTTATGGACAGTCCATGATCATGAATTTCAAAGCAAGGAAGCAACTTGATTATATGGTGATCACATGTCCAAGAATGTCCCGGACAGTTCCCCAGCCTCAAACCTAGGCAATACATATTCCCAATTTGAGAGCTCTGAGAGAAGGAAGTCTCAGTGTGGCTGAGAGTTCAGAAATCTCTTCTGATTGGCTCTGTCCTTTCTTGGAGCTCAGTGTAACTTGCAGCAGTCTGCCTGCACCAGTTAAGAAAATAAAACCACTCTATCCCTCTGATCGTGTGTGTTTGTGTGAGTGACAGACTCTGTTTCTGTGTGTGTGTGTGTGTGAGTGACCGGCTGTGTGTGTGTTTGTGTATAATGGATAGTAATGAAAAGGTTACATTCTCTGAAACCACCTATCATCTGAGGGGTTAAATTATCTGAAACTGTCTCTCTAGTAATAGAGGGGTTAATTCTCTGAAATTGAAATGTCTGATAATGACTGTATTATATTATAAATATATCATTACATCTGAAATCTACATGGTTCCCAAGGCTTCCTAATAATTTATATAATATAAAATGTGTCTCTGAATAGCAGAAATAAAAAAAAACTGGTCACCTTAATACAAGGTTACTGCAGACATCATGCCTCTGTCTTCTCCCACTTGCTAATGTCAGTGGGTCCTGACTTGTGTTGGAAGTTATATATAAAGAGCAATTCTTAAACAAAGTTCTAAAAATGGAGCAATCCCCAGGGAGAATCCATTTGTTTCCATTGTGCTTCCATCCAAACAAATGAATTTTATACATCAACCCAGTTATGTTGTAGTCACACCAAAAAATACTACATTTCCTTTTAGATGATGACTTTTACACCTTCCTAGAGCACTTCACTCCTTATAGTATAATTATTGTACTTCATAGACACAAAAACAAAGGTTCCATTTAATTATGCTGTTTATTTCTGCAGGTGGATGCAATCATAGCGCTTCTTAAAGGGAAAGTTATGTCTAAGGCCTTTGAAGAAACCAAACATTTCCCGATGGAGCACAGCTTGCAAGGTAACATAGCTCAAAATAATGGACATCTCCCGCTACACTTTTATAATACATTGCAATCCCTGTTGGCATGCTATTGGTTAACCACACTAAACATAATCTTGGGATTGGGCTTCATGGTCTTAAATATGTTTTATATTGTTATTAAACTTCCAACCGGACTTGATGCCTGATTTGAAATTAGTGGTATATCACTAATCTGATAGGTGGCCAGATTCCCTTTGAACCAACATCAGACAGGCCACTGGCACCATGGACCCTCTTCACTGCTGATTAGTGGCCAGTCATTCTAAGCCTGAAATTCAGCAATGTATTTAGGGTTTGTGCTGCCCTAGGCAAGACTAAAATCAGGCACCCCTCTCTTCCCACCCCCTGATAAATGGTTCTGTTTATTTATCTACCAGAACTTACCACAGCCAGCACCCACTTTGCATCTACAGGATATGTCCCAGCACCCACACTGCATGCCGAGCACCCACACTGCACTACCAGGACATCCCCAGCACCCACATTGCACACCCAGGACTTACTCTAGCACATGCACCAGCACCCACATTGCACATCCAGGACTTACCGCAGCACATGCCCCATCTCCAACATGGCACACCCAGGACTTACCCCCACCTCACCCATCACCCGCATTGCACACCCTTCATGCACATTGCCTACACTGGACTTGCTTGCGCTACCTCCTTGATGTCTAGTGGGAGGTGGCTAACGGGGCTCTCTGAAGTCAAAGTGCTGGCAGGTCACCCGGGGAGCATGACAGGCAGCATGGGATTATGTCTGTGATCTTCTGTTCTCCCCAACCTGTGTCTCTGGCAGCAAGTTTTTTTTAAGCGGCGACATTTTTAGTCGCCTCCCGAGTCAGACAAGGCAAGTGCCGACCTAGGCACATGCCTAACTCTGCCTCGAACTAAATACAGCGCTGCTTCTAGGCCTCTGTCTACTAGGAAATCTAGTGCTATTTATCTACTAGCTATTTTGCTGTCAAAATTGTGAAAAACACATAAAACAGGAATATGATAGAGTGAACATGTTGTATTAATCATTTAAATGTCAGAATGCTGCAAACTACACTGTTATCCAGGGGTAGGCACAAACATTGTTCATGGTGGACATTTAATAAACTTTGTGACAGACAATTTAATGATATTCTATTATGTGTGACATGTACCCTGGAGTCCTTGCACAGAAACTTTATTGGTTAAGTGCCATGTGAGGTCACATCATGAGAATACATTGATAATCAAACTAAATTGACTGTATTCAAAGAGGATGTTCACTTTAAAAAAAATTAAAAAAAATCAGATTCAGTCATTTCTGCCATTCTTCAGTTTGTTACGGCATGCATATAATAGAATAGATTATTTGGAAACCATATTTATTCTCTTATGTATTTTATTAGGCTTCTAATAAATATTCCTTCCCAGCCTCCATAACCCTCCTAGCTTGTCTCATTACACCTTGCACATTTTATCATTTATCTAGAGTTTCAGAAGAAAGAGGAATGGACCATAAAGTGTCGAAGTATGATCCAGATCAGCATCCGAGAAGATCCTTGGAACCTGCCAAACTCCATCAAAACACTTGTAGAAAGCATCCAGAAATATGTTGAAGGTCTGTATTAACTCCTGGCTGAAGGATTTTAAAAAATCAGTCTGAAATGTTTAGGACTTAGAAAGTATTTGTTTAAAAAAATGTTTATTTATATATATTTTAATAGCTGCCCTGTAAACAATGATAAGTTAGCCTATGTTTTTGTGTTCCATTTATTTGCTAATTTCTAGGTGCATAACAAATAGTTGTATGTCCGGTTATATCATAGATTCCAAGTTGGCACCAAAAATGTAATGTCACTGCAATAGTTGGCAACAGTCCCATGACTGGTCCTCCAAAATGTGAGGATGCCCCAGTGTAACTGCCAACTGTGCACAGTGCTCTGCATTTTTCACAAGCAGCATTGCATTTTAACAATATATGTTTAAAGGACGAACATAGTCTTCACACTAAAGAAGTGATCTTCAGACTCCTGATACACAACATCATGTAATCCCATCATTTTTCTGCCTCCTCACATGCCACATCTCTGGTTGGTAGCTGTGCTTTAGAATGTTTTGGTTTTGGCCATATAGAAGCTTTTGTGGACCACTGGAGCTTGCAGAGCCTCTTGGGAAGTAAAGTCCAAAACAATAACAGTGGCAGAGGCTGCCCACCCATGTCTATGCTATCTGATAGTATCCCTCACTCCATACTTTGAGTACTACATACATTGTTTTACTACAATTATTTTTTGCAGTTTAGTTACACACCTTTCACCCTAGTAATTAATGTAACTTTGTATATATGTGAAAGGGTCTCTTTGATAAACAGAAAATGCTAATTAAACTAGTACACACTTAAAATTGTATTCAAATTAAAACAAATCCCCAATGCCTTAACTAAATGGTGTATTTCCACATATCAATTATTTTCTGCATTTGTAATTACTTTTCTAATAGACATAATTTCCTCTTTGTTATGTTCTCCAGATGGCAAAAATCAGCTTCTACTGGCCCTGCTGAAATGTACAGGTAATGTTACTGGGATTTTCATTTTTAGGGTACAGGAAAACCCACTGGTTTCCATCCAGAAAGCCAATTCTGCCCAAACTCTCACATTAAAATGATAGTGATAATAATGTAATGGGGGCTTATCAAATATTAATATATCACACATGTTTTGACCACAGAACATATTGGTGACATTAATGAAAATAGGGCTTGCTTACTATTTCCTTATACCATTTATATTGGTTTTAATGATCTGTTACTGCCACCCTCCCAGTATGACTTTTACAGGTTGTCATTACAAACTAATGGCACTGGTGCAGAAAAATTAAGGTCCAGGGCAGGCTGGCAAGGGAACAATTACCCATGAGCTATTCTAAATTCAAGGAGCAACATTTTCTCGCTCTTGTAAAGATGGCCACAAGGGGCATCTAGATAAACATGCAGACAGACATTTGGGATTGTATTTGTAACATATCTGGATTCTTTGTCTCCTCCCTCCATATACATTTCTACCAGGCCCAGTTTTATGAGTTATGTTCAGAGATTTAAATTCCTAATCAGACTGTACACATAACATTGAGCCCTGGTGGCTCTTCATATACAATTATAGTTGCCACCTGGCCAGTATTTTAAGGGCATGCCAGTAAAAAAATATAGCTTAAAGTCAAGTGGCAACCCTATATAGAATGCCATCATCGAGAGGTACTGGGATGTTGATTTTAATCTAATATAAAGCTGATTACCAGCTCAAATGTTGTGTTGGGTTGCACAGCGTTAACCCTTTGATGGTGAGTGCTTGAAGCTATGTGCTCTGAATATGCAGAATGTACTCCATACTATACATACTTAGCATGGAGCTCTGGTATAAGTGTTTCTGTTTAATTTTACTGTCTGTGCCAAGATCCTACAGAGTGTTTATTGGTCTTTTCCATGCTAATAGACCATGCGTTTAAAACCTAAGTTAGTGCTTACTTCATCCCTAAGGATTAATATATTGTCTCAAGATGAGTTGAGTACCTTCCTTGCATTGCTAACACTCCCATGTTTTCATACTGCCTCCAACCTCACACATTGTCCCTGTGAATATTCCTAGTCTGTGCATGGTGCAGACTTCTTCCAGATGGTACATTTGTTTTACAGCTTGTTCTTTGCTATATGAATTGCACATTATAATGAATTGCTTTGTACATGGTGAAATCTTTGTGTCAATACATCCAGGTGTATTTAGAGTAATTCACCCTGTACAGAGCACTCACACAAATACCACATATGGTTGTTTTCATATGGAATGGCGTTAAACATTCTAAAAGCGGAGCCATCGCCATGGAAACAAATACAATGTTTTTTTTTACGATTGCACCACTTTTAGAAGTGTGCTGCATAATATCTCTTTATACTTAAATTCCTCAATGATCATAGAGACCATTGTTTTAGTTGTTTATTTCTGGAACAAAAAACTTTTTTTAACAAAGTAATTTTCCAATCCCTAAAACTGCATGAGCATAATTACCTTTAAAAAAAGGTTTCTAATGCATCTTGTTCACATGCTGTGCAATATAGGGCCTGGTATTAAGTTAATTGTCAATAAGAGCATGATCTCCAGGCCATGACCTTTGACTGGTTGCATGCAAAGTCACAAACACTATCAGTCTTAAAATAGCCGGCTGGTTGTACAGTGGGAGATCTGGTGTCACCTCATTTACGTCATGGCTGCAGGGGGTAGCAGTCTGTTGATGTCATTTGTATATTTAGGTTAGGGGAATAAATGTGTGTGTAAAGACCGTTCTTGGTGCTCTCAACAAATTATTACTTTATAACCAGTAATATGTCCATGTCCCACAACTACAGATTTATAGACGATGCTTGAAACAGTACTGGATGGCTCAGATGGCAGTTGATATTAGACACTTAATCTGAAGGTGCACAGTTAATGTGCCTGTTTAGTTGTTTTCTCTGCTCTTTCTATTTAAAAATGAAAGGATCAGAGGTTTAACATTGATATAATAAAATAGTACTTTTCTGAGACGGCGATGGATGCATGGAACAACCTTCCAGCATAAGTGGTAGAGGTGTATACACAGTAAAGGATTGTATGCATACATGGTATAAGCATAACTCTATCCTGAACCTCAGATGAGGTCAGGGACCTAATAAGGTATAAGCATTTTAGAGTAGGTAGGCATATGGGCAGGCTAGATGGGTTGAATGCTGACAGAATCCATGGTTCTGTGTTTAGAGAGACCTAACATGCAAAAAGATAGGGAAAATTTGTATCCATTGAACTATGTGAGATTTCTGAGCCAGCATCAGTTAGACCCTGTAAGATGCATAACATGAGCCCTTGCTCTGATTGGCTGTTGCACAGTGACATTTTTAGCTCGCCTGCATCCATTTCCATTTGCCTCTGTAATGATACATGTGGGGTTTACAAAGGAGAAGTGGCATCACGTTTTTAACCTTTACTTCTGTTAAAGGACAATTAAACTTTGTTTTAACTCTTGCACAAGTGAAAAAAAAAAGTTTAGTTAGTGTCCTTTAAAGAAGCAAATGTTTATACAAATATTTCCATGCCACTTTCATATAGTAACACATGTAAACTAGATGTGTAATCTGCTGTCTCTCTTCCATTTTTACAGACACTGAGCTTCAAATCAGACGAGATGTCATATTTTGCCAGACCCTCGTGGCTGCTATCTGTACTTTTACTGAGCAGCTCATGGCCGCCCTCAACTACAGATACAACAATAACGGAGAGTATGAGGAGAGCAGCCGAGATGCCAGCAGGAAGTGGCTGGAACAGATATCTGTCACTGGTGTCTTACTCAACTACCAGTCTCTCTTGTCACCCAGTGTAGTAAGTTATCAGTCACTCTGCGCTCATACTAGAATGATTACAAAAAGAAAATACATTTAATGAGACAGAAATCTCACATTTTAAACTTGAGGAGTAATATTGTGAACAATTAAGACAAAACTTTTCAGGCTGTTTGTTGTAATTCTACTATCAGCATCTATATGCAAGAAAATATTCTGAAAAATCCACCTTGTGTTTACTGTGCATGTGCTGCCCTCCTGTGGTCTTAATTTATATTACAGTACTAAAAATCATTTGCAAATTAGAGTGTTTCAATTGTAATTTCATATTGGTTTATTTGGAGGAATAAAGGTTTCAGTGATCTCCTATGCAGCCTGTGTCTGAAAATAGGTGTTGGTAATTTTTATATGTGGAGTAACACATGCAAGTAATAAGTACCTCACTAATAATTTGAAAGCCTTTTGAGGTGCAGCTTTATGGTGACCTCACCTCACAAAGCAGTGTAAGCATATTTATCTTCATCAACATTAATTTGGGGCAATATGAGCAGCAGGAACATTCCACTGGTTCCATGCTAATTGCTCTACTTTTAGAACTTTCCCAAGTATTGTTTTTTTTAAAATATAAATAACACCCCTTGTGTAAAATTGGCTTAAATAGGAAACCTTGAATATCCAAGTATTAGAACAAGGACAGCACTGTTTAAAATATCTTATGTATAGGGCTATGTAAATGTAGTAATATGGCTTTTGATGTAAGGTTTATTATCTCTCCAGTTTACTCTTTTAATATTTTTCTTAAAGGGACACTCCCATCAAAAAATGAAACGTTTTTATTTTTTTATTTTGTATTGTTGATTTCAGATGTCTTTTTTTTGTTATGTGACTGTAGTTAATACAATATGTAACTAAACAAGTTGCTGGGTGCAGCCATTTTGGGAAATATAGTGTTTTTGGGTGCCACTCCCCCCAGTGACTTTACAGCACTAATATCTCACTTTGGGGCTGGGGACACAAAATGCAGTCTATAAGTCAAAATTCTGGTCATGGACTTGCATTGATTGGGAGGGTAATGTAACTATAACATCACAAGGGGGCGGAGTTATAATCCTGTTTGATCTCTTTGTGTTGGAAGACAGGTAAAAAAAAGTTCAACACAGCCACCTAGTCCTGCCCACTATGATACACAGGAGCCAGTAAGAGAGCAGGGGAGTATTTTATGACATCATCATGCAGGATTTTTCCACATTTGTAAAGAGAGCAGGGGAGTATCTTATGACGTCATCATGCAGGCTTTTTTCACATTTGTAAAGTGAGACTGAGTGAGGGACTTATGATTAAGCGTGCTAGTCACGTGAAACGCGTCAAGTCTTTTTCCCAAAACCTTGCTGTATTTACTTTATATTATTTTTTCTGCCATTAAATTAGTTTTTCACATTTATTCAGAGTACTATTCCCATTTCCTTTTCATTCATCTTCCTATTTGTGCTGTGCTGGGTCGGCATATTTGGGAGGCACCTGTTTGGAAGCACTAGCTGGACAACACCCCTTCAGAGCTGGATTATTTTGCTCTGGTCTCAGTTAAAGCCCAGTGGATTCTCCTGTGAATACAGATTTTTCCTCTTTCCATTTAAAGTGAGACTGGCTGGAAGATTTTGGACGATGTTGTATCATGGGAAATATTTACAAAATGGAGCCATGAGATAAAAAACAAATTTTATTTTTCCTTTTATATGCAATTAATTCAATAATATAAAAACAAAAAACAGTGGCATATGATTTATGTATGCGTTTCTTTTAAATGACCAGGTTATCTAGTTACCTCTTTTTTAATTGGCAGTGTCCCTTTAAAGGAAATTTAGCCTTTTGTTGCTATTTACATGATCTCCGACCCTGTGTATCATACAGTCTTTCGGGCCCAGTGTAGGATTGTGACCTTTCTTGTCATTAACTCTACAGAAGGAAGAGCGGGTGATGCTTGAAGATATAAAGGTCACCCTCGCAGACCTGGATAAAGTGGTGTTTTACTTCAAACAGATGGATGAAACTCTGGTAGCAAGTAAGGCATCCTGCTCGTATGTTTGAAATATGGTTAAGTCTTTGGAAAAAGTTGGTACAGCTCTTCACGCATTTTCGGGGGTTAATATTTCATCTGCAAATTGTTTTATTTATAGGTTAGCAAGGTTTTTTTTTAATAGGCATTGGTCACATTCATTATTGAGGTGCAAAAGCTGTTAGAAGAGTAATGTA
This sequence comes from Pelodytes ibericus, assembly GCA_036172795.1. Taxonomy (NCBI): domain Eukaryota; kingdom Metazoa; phylum Chordata; class Amphibia; order Anura; family Pelodytidae; genus Pelodytes; species Pelodytes ibericus. The sequence goes on from CM069862.1 coordinate 147,935,803, forward strand.
TTTACTATTAAATACATTATAGTATATAAAGTACTTTTTTTCTTTTGGACAATATATTTAAAGAAGGCACTTGTTTTGTAAAAAAAAAAAATGCAATAAAATGGTTCTGTACATAACTTACAAAATATAGCGGTATATAATACCTTACCTTTATTATACATAATTATAAGCATTGAAAAATAAAAATAAAAAAAACAGTGTGGAAGGAGTGCTATTTGTGATAAAGTGAACAAATGTTAAAAACATGTGACACTTGTATAGTTATTTATATATAGTGTTCTTTATATTATTAAACTTGCAAATATTATGTAGAGTGCAGGCTAAAACATATATAATACACTATGATAGGCGTTAAAGCCACACTTTGCAAATATTTCTTCGGTGTAGCTTAATATAGCTCTAAATATCAATGAATGCCTCGTTATTTAGGCGTTCATTGCACCCGGCACCCCCCACACCGTGCTACTTACCTTTTTTTTTTTTCCTGGCAGCCGCATCCCCTGGATGCGGCCGGCGGGAAAAAAAAAAATCACAGCGACCGGATGTGACGATACGTCACATCCGGCGACTATGTTTCCCTCCTCCGTGCAGGAGGGAAGACTGCACGGAGGAGGCGTCCGTTCGGGGACACAGAGCAGCAGCTACTCGGTAAGTGATGGGGAAGGGGGGGAGGAGGGTGGTTTTAAACGATCACTGACTGGCACACTATTACTGGGCTCTGACTGGCACAATATTCCTGGGCTCTGACTGGCACAATATTCCTGGGCTCTGACTGGCACAATATTCCTGGGCTCTGACTGGCACAATATTCCTGGGCTCTGACTGGCACAATATTACTGGTACCTGACTGGCACAATATTCCTGGGCTCTGACTGGCACCATATTCCTGGGCTCTGACTGGCACCATATTACTGGTATCTGACTGGCACCATATTCCTGGGCTCTGACTGGCACACTATTCCTGGGCTCTGACTGGCACACTATTACTGGGTTCTGACTGGTACACTATTACTGGGCTCTGACTGGCACAATATTCCTGGGCTTTGACTGGCACAATATTACTGGGCTCTGGCTGGCACAATATTCCTGGGCTCTGAATGTCACAATATTACTGGTATCTGACTGGCACAATATTACTGGGCTCTGAGTGGTATTCACTGGTATCTATAATTGTACAATTGTCACCTCGTGGGGCTCCTGTGTGTTGTATAATTAATGGCGGTCCCATGTGTGCATAATTATGGGGCGCTTGTGTGTGGCATATTTATCGAGCCCCATGTGTGGCATAATTAAGGGACTCTTTTGTGTGGCATAATTAAGGGACTCTTTTGTGTGGCATAATTATGGGGCACCTGTGTGTGTGTGTGTGGCATAATTATGGGGCACCTGTGTGTGTGGCATAATTAATTGGGCAGAGGTGAAGCATAAATATTGGGGCTCTGGTGTGGCATAATTTATGGGGCTCTGGTGTGGCATAATTTATGGGGCTCCTGTGTGTGGAATAATTTATGGGGCTCCTGTGTGTGGCATAGTTAATAGGCCATCTAGCTGGCATTAATAAGGAATCTGTTTGGCATTGTATTGGAGGAAATCCAGGGGGCTGACACCATGAGTTTCCGCACTGGGTGACACCAACCCTAGTGACGCCCCTGCTGGCACCACAGGTACTCTGGGAATATAGGAACAGAAGGAAGTAACTGTGCTGATCGACCACTGCTTCCTCATATGCTGTACACATAAGGGGCTGGTTTGGGGAGTTTTTTGTGTAGCAAAGTCTCTGTGCAATGATACACCATGTTAGCCCTCTGTACCTGTTGTTTATTCCTGTATAATTTTTAATGCATTTTCTATGTTCTGTATTGTTTTATATTTTACTTTATTTTAGATACCGCCGTTTTCCACCATGTAGAAGGCAGTCGGCAGTCACTGAAAGTAATCTTTTACCTTGATAGTTACCATTTCTCCAAGTTACCAACCCGATTTGAACTTGGCGGCAGTTTAAAACTTCAGTCTGTTTTATTTACAAAAGGTACACTTGATTTCCTTTTATTTTGTTTCTTTGGTGACTGGCTAGTATTGTAGCATCAGTTGATTCAATGGAAAGACTTATTTATATTTAGAAAGCAATACATGCAAGCATTGTCACTAAATGTGATGTAAGACTGACTGGGCATCATGGAATATATAGTGCCCAACGTTATGTAAACCAATGTTCACTCATATACAAACAAGTGATCTGTTAGCAGCAGCAATTTGCATAATGGACATATATTGCCTCAAAAAATGTGAGTATCTTTATTGTATTTATATTGCTGGAGACTGTGGCAATTATTATATATTATAATAAATTATAAAGGTCACTAATGTTCCCAATCTATAAATAATGAGGTATAGCAGGGCTCGACAAACCCCAGGCGCCAGGTCGCCATGGCGACCAGGAAATGAGACCTGGCGCCTGGGTGAAGTTACCCTCCCTGTCCCCTTGCCGCTGCCATCCGATGTTTTTTTTCTTTTTTCGTAGCGCGAGGGGGTAAAGTCTGTGCTGATGGCACAGACTGCAAGCTCCGCCCCCTCGCGCAACGCGTGTCTGAGTGCCGGGTGTCGACACGTGACATCCGGGCACTCAGCAGGCCGATGAGTGAGGACATGCTGCAGCACGGATGTCCCCCTCCCCTGTAATGAGGTAAAGCAGCAGGGAGGGGGGACACATCAAGAAAAGACTGTGTGAGGTGGGTGTGTGTTTGTATATATGTGTATATGTAAAGTAGGTGTGTGTGAGGTGTTTGTATATATGTGTATATGTAAAGTAGGTGTGTGTGTGTGAGGTGTTTGTATATATGTGTATATGTAAAGCAGGTGTGTGTGAGGTGTTTGGATATATGTGTATATGTAAAGCAGGTGTGTGTGAGGTGTTTGGATATATGTGTATATGTAAAGTAGGTGTGTGTGAGGTGTTTGGATATATGTGTATATGTAAAGTAGGTGTGTGTGAGGTGTTTGTAGATATGTGTATATGTAAAGTAGGTGTGTGTGAGGTGTTTGGATATATGTGTATATGTAAAGTAGGTGTGTGTGAGGTGTTTGGATATATGTGTATATGTAAAGTAAGTGTGTGATGTGTTTGTGTATATGTGTATATGTAAAGTAGGTGTGTGAGGTGTTTGGATATATGTGTATATGTAAAGTAGGTTTGTGTGAGGTGTTTGGATATATGGGTATATGTAAAGTAGGTGTGTGTGTGTGAGGTGTTTGTATATATGTGTATATGTAAAGTAGGTGTGTGTGAGGTGTTTGTAGATATGTGTATATGTAAAGTAGGTGTGTGTGAGGTGTTTGGATATATGTGTATATGTAAAGTAGGTGTGTGTGAGGTGTTTGGATATATGTGTATATGTAAAGTAAGTGTGTGATGTGTTTGTGTATATGTGTATATGTAAAGTAGGTGTGTGAGGTGTTTGGATATATGTGTATATGTAAAGTAGGTTTGTGTGAGGTGTTTGGATATATGGGTATATGTAAAGTAGGTGTGTGTGTGTGAGGTGTTTGTATATATGTGTATATGTAAAGTAGGTGTGTGTGAGGTGTTTGTATATATGTGTATATGTAAAGTAGGTGTGTGTGAGGTGTTTGTAGATATGTGTATATGTAAAGTAGGTGTGTGTGAGGTGTTTGGATATATGTGTATATGTAAAGTAGGTGTGTGTGAGGTGTTTGGATATATGTGTATATGTAAAGTAAGTGTGTGATGTGTTTGTGTATATGTGTATATGTAAAGTAGGTGTGTGTGAGGTGTTTGGATATATGTGTATATGTAAAGTAGGTGTGTGTGAGGTGTTTGTAGATATGTGTATATGTAAAGTAGGTGTGTGTGAGGTGTTTGGATATATGTGTATATGTAAAGTAGGTGTGTGTGTGTGAGGTGTTTGGATATATGTGTATATGTAAAGTAGGTGTGTGTGTGAGGTGTTTGGATATATGTGTATATGTAAAGTAGGTGTGTGTGAGGTGTTTGGATATATGTGTATATGTAAAGTAAGTGTGTGATGTGTTTGTGTTTATGTGTATATGTAAAGTAGGTGTGTGAGGTGTTTGGATATATGTGTATATGTAAAGTAGGTGTGTGTGTGTGTATATATGTGAAGAAGCCGTGTGTGTTTATGAATTGCGTGTATGCTTGCGTGATTGTCTGGCTCCTAAATTTTTTGGCTGGCTCCTAAAATCTAATTAGATTTGTCAAGCCCTGAGGTATAGATAATCCACCCCAAGCTCCTGAAAGTGCTAGCAATGCTGTTAGTCTCTTGCAGGCTACTGCAATATAATATGCCTTAGCCACTGTGCAAAGCGTCCTCAGAGGCTAGAAAGTGATAGTCTCTGTATGTATCACTGAAAGAGAAGGAATGATATTTAACTGTAAATCCATGCTGACTGTTCGCACCACAAGATAATAGTTGGCAAGTCCTTCAATGGCCAGCTAATATCTGGAAGTGTGAGCAGTCCATACAGAAGTTTATGTAAGTATCATTTATCATCATCGATACACTGTGGCCAGAGCCCACCATTAGGTCAGTTCACCACAATATAATGTAAAATAAGACTTAAGGGAGGAGTGAGGATCGCCTAGGGTACCAGTTGGTACAGCTGATGCCAGTTATCAGGTAGTGATGGACAATAAATTGGACATTTTCAGTTATTAATGATTTTGTGTAATACTGTGAATATCATATACACAGACTTTATATTCATTTGCACATCGGCCACAGAAACTTTTAAAACACATTTTTCGCTTTATGCATTAGTTGCTAATTGTGTTAACATATTGTGTAGATTTTGTGTTTGATCTTTTTTTTTTATTCTCTATATCCACAGTATAAAAATGACATTGTTTAGAAACATTGTATGAAGCAAATAGTTATAAAAGTAGAGGTCATCATTCATCAATATAGGATTAATAAATATTTGAACAGTTGAAATTGATTTTGAAGAATGGCCAGAAATGGGCTGCTTGCTTTCATTTTAAGTCTCATTATCCTGAGCTACACAATTTCTAGCAGCTGCAGTGCCAGAAGTTTTCAGTCAGTGGTGATATTTATTTAGTTATATGTTCTCTGTTCATCTCCCAGCGCTGGAAAGCTTGGAAGGTCAGGTCCAGCCTGGTACCAGTGTACCCGTAGAGGAGGTACAGCAGCAAATAAACCGCATATCCATGGAAAAAGTGCAGAACTACTACCGCAAACTCAGGTACTGACAAGATAATAAAGCTGTTAAACTGCTAATAGGACAATAGTTCTGAAGTTGTTACCATGCTGTAATCCTTAAAACAACTTCAAACAATAATACTGTTGTACCACAGTGTACCATCCTATATCTAGATGCAGTCTGGTAGAAGGTCATGGGATTTGTTCTAGTTCAACAAATTGTTATACATCGCCTACACCGTTTGCACTCAGTGGGTTAAAAGACTATTGACTTTGAATTTTAATTTGTGTAATATGTGTACAATTGGGATTAATTTTCTGTTAAATCGTTTGTTACAAGTATATGTATATGGAAATATTAATGATAATGTTATTTATTTTAGGGCATTTTACCTTGAAAAGTCAACTGATTCCAATACCACAGCCATCAAAATAGATCAGGTAAGCAGCTATTTGTGGAATGCTTGTAATATATTCTTTAATAAGGAGTACAGAGGGAGGTTTGTCATACTTCTTCTTGTGTTCACAGCTGATCCGTCCAATAAATGCACTGGATGAGCTGTGCAGGCTCATGAAATCATTTATTAGCACAAAACCACCCCAGTCGGGGTATTCTAGCGGCAATATATCAGGCGCCGGGCTTTTACCCATCTCTACTGAGCTCTGTTACCGTCTTGGAGCCTGCCAGATTGTAATGTGCGGCACTGGGATGCAGAGGTGAGAGGTTTTTATTCTAGAATTCATGATAAATTAAATGGGATGTCTAGCTTTATGTGGAATGTGACTGAATTATGTGGCAAATACATTGTGATTCCCACCATCTTCTGCCAGCTACAGTTATGTAGAGCAGGTTAGTGGAAGATGATGGGAATTGGAAGATGGATAGATGGAGGACTGCTGGATCTTCAAAAAGATTCTACTACAAACAAAATGCCTTAACTCTCTTGCAGACATCATTTGAAATATAGGATATTTGCTTTGTACACTTTTTATTACAAATGTAAGAATAATATGATATAGTTTAAAAGAATGAGCTAAAATATTTGTGAGCAGCTGTGCAGGTTCAGTTGTCTAATGTTACTCTGTCGTCTTAATTTGACCAGGAGTACATTGAGCATATCCCTGGAACAGGCAGCCATATTGGCTCGAAGTCACGGACTGCTTCCTAAGTGTATAATGCAAGCCACGGACATCATGAGAAAACAGGTGAGTGTGAAGATCACAGAAAGTTAGGGGTCCATTTATGTAGCCCCAAACTGAGTAAAATAGCCAAATGCTAAAAAAAACAACTGTTACACTAGGACAATTCTGTGCACATGAAATGCAAGGATCTTGGCCCGAGAAAGCATAGAATTCTCCCTAATTCATGTAGCCTAAAATTGAACTGCACCACAAATCAGTGATTTTACTCAATTACTTTTTATTAGTTAGTTAGAAGTTAGAAGGGTGTAAATGACGGGAAATTACGTTTATACAACCACATATCAAATGGATAAATCACTCTGGTCATTGGCCCAAGAAAATCCCTGGTCCTTAAGGGGTTAAAGCACGGAGTAAAGGGGAGAGGGAAATTATATTTTAGGAACTTCCTATTCATAATATAAAAATTACAGACATTGGGATCTAAGAAAACATGACCACAACTCGACACAACTAGACAAAGTCGACCTCCCATTTGGCCATAGAGTTCCAATACATCAGTATTCACTAAAAATCAAGAGGGGGTGAGTCTGTTTGAGTTTGAAGGTTGATATTAGTGCACATCTCGACCTTGTCGGATATTAATAACCACAAAAATATGAATATGGGTTATTAATTATGAATCATTAAAAATATGAAAAATTGATGATTCATATATATACGGGTCCGACCAAAAATACCAATATCAAGAATTCTTTATGTATAGAGAGAGTTTGGATGACATTTTTACAAAAGTAAATCTAATGCAACAATTATCAATTAAATAATAATTCATTTATTGAAAATAAAATAAAGATCAAGCGATAAGCAAAATAGCAGAATACAATATCAATAGATGTTAATCATAATTCACATGAATGACTTATAACAAATGTTAATAGGACAAAACATGAATTATGCAGCTCTGTACCTGTATAAACATGCATGTAGGATAATGTACTATGCAGTTACGTTTCTGACCATAAGATGGCCATGCATTTTATTTAGATACAACCCCACCTACATTGATAATGATAAAGTAGTTTCAATTGTTAATGATAGGACACCATAAATACCTAAATTACCAGCATATACTCTGCTTAGGTAAGGTAATATTACTAAGTCATATAACTACAAAAGGTGGCTATTTCTTAATATGCCCGGTAAATGACAATGTGTGTATTCTATTTTAGACTTTAAGAATAAAAATATTAGATAATCTCTGCAGATTAGATATTACATATTTGGGTAAATTGCTAGACTATAAGAACTTATGGTTCTTGGTTTCAAGCTACAATTAGCGAGACACTGGAGAAGCTCAGAAATTCCTACTTGGGAGTGTATAAAAACCCAAATTAACTTCCAAATGGAAGCAGAAGCCATGGTCGATTCACTGGGCAAGACATCCCCTAAGATTTTGAAAATATGGTCCCCTTGGACCAACTACCTAAAGGAGAACCCTGAGAGCTAAACTGATTGAGAAACACTGTAAAGTATTGGTGTGCTACAATATCGCTGAGCGGCCCGTACCTCCCCCCCCCCCCCCCCCCCCATCAGGCCTGGAGCAATTACTTATCTCCCCCCCCCCTTTTTTTTTTTTTTTTTTCTCCTTCTCTTCTTCTTCTTTTTCTTTCTTCCTTTTTTTTTTTTTTTCTTGTTTGTCAGACTACACCTTTAAATTCATGACTAATAACAGCCACTGCTTATGTTGTTGCTTACTATGTATAGTTTTTTACTCTTTGTACCATTAATAAAATAGAAAGCTGAGGAAAATAGACATAAGGATGATCAAAGGGAAAAGATAAAAACGCTACTGCAGGACATATAATACCACTGCGGTAACTGATCTGAATGTCATAAAAAAAATTAAAAAAAAGAACTTATGGTTCATGGTAATATCTATAGGATATTCCTCTGGCTTCCTACTGCAGAAAGGATGACAGATAAACACCATGCTAAAACATATAGATCCCAGAAATTGTGGGATTTAAGTTACTTTACCCAAATATATATGTTAATTACATCCATAAAAATTGAGATTATGCTAGAAACAAATGACCACATTTATACATTACCGGCAAAGGTTGGTTTGCAGTTGAGACTCCTTCCATTGAAAAATTGAGTGACTTAGCTCAATACTATGTGAATGGAGATATATATTGTTATAGTGAACATGTGCTATTAAAAGCCTCATATTCCTGAGTTCTCCCCAGAAGGAGAGAGACTCAGCCCTTTTCTAAAACATTCCCATCTCTCACCCCACTAGTGGCAGCTCTCCCAAAATCAGTCCCCCCAGGTCTCTTTAGGTAAATCCCTAGGTCTCTCTCTACACCTCCAGTATCAACTTATCAACCAAACCTTATCTCAGCTTCACACCCCCTTCTCTGTAACTTCTAGCCAATTAAAAAAATGAATGGGTGTGTTTAATTTAAATGAGATGATGTCATGATTTATAGCTATACCTGGATTGTGAGTATAATGTAAGAAAATATAAATGTTGAAATGTATAGAAGTGTTAATACAATTTCAAATTAGAGTAAACATTCTTATCAATATCATTCCACACTAGATTAAAACTTATAATGTATACAACACTAATAAAACAATAAAAGCAATATTCTAATTAATATTTAGGATTAATTATACTTTTATTAGTGAAGGTGTGATTTAATAATATATTTTAATGAGCGATTAGAATCAACTAGGTGTGTTTATAATAACCCTTATTAGATTCTTCAAATCCAAAATCCAAATAATTTCAGTGTGTCTGTATCTGTTCTCGTGTTCTCCTTGGCTTCTGCTTTATTCATATGTACCAGTCTCGAGATTACTGTTCAATACCTCTGACAATCTCCAATTTCGAATTTTAGTGCATAGACCCCAGTGTCCTAATAAATACATTGTAGCTTTTACATATATGTACCAAGGGTATAGATTTCCATTTTTTCATGTGTATTGACGTTTCAGTAGTGAATATTGATTGTGTGTATTTGTCTTAGATACTGAGTTGAGGATGTCACTTTAGGTTTTGCACACTTTCGGACCATTTATATTCACTATTATTTATAGGGTTGTGCATATGTATTATTGTTTGCTGAACAGTGTTTCTAAATTAGGGAAATAAATAGATATTTTATTAATATATTGCATTGTAGTCTCTCCATCGCATTCTGGTGTAACATATATTGTGTCATGAGAAATGCTATTTTTTTATTCTTTCTCTAAGGGTCCCCGTGTAGAAATATCTGCAAAAAACTTAAAAGTAATGGATCAAATGCCACAGTCTGCACCACGGTAAGAGGAAAATGTAATTTAAAGTATATCATATATATGTGGATAGCTTAACTTTGGCACTACACCTGTTGTGAAGCATGAGACATGTACTTCAAAACAGTTATAGTGGCAAAGATAAGTTATCCCTGGCTGGAAGGATAGTTATGTGTCAGTGAAGAGTTTAAAATTGCCATCCAAGGATGTGTTGGAAGGGAAGTGAGATCCCTCACTGCTCTCTAGTAATGCCCTCACTTCTGGTTTATGGCATAAAAACCTGGTGCACTTAAAGAGCACAAGAAAACAGGGAGGGAGTTCTCCAGTCCGGCGCATACCTGTCACTCAGGGGCATGATGTGTATTTCCAGGTTTATGTGCTCCGAACAGATGGCACACAAACCCCAGCCGACAGCAGCAGTGAATTCGGCATCAGAGTCACTCACTCTGTTGCCAATTCAACCAGCACGAAAAAAAAGTATATGAAAATCAGGAGTGACTCTGATGCCGAATTTGCAGCTGCCGTCTGTCTCCCCGATGTATTTCTGGGAAATACGGAGCACACAAACCCTGAAAATATACAGCGTGGCTCTTTGTTAGGTGTGCGGCGCACACATGGAGCATAAATGCCTGGGAGTTCTGTGTCAGAGCAACAGTGGGGTTACTCAGACCAGTCAATTAAATAAACTGGTCCTGTTTCTCTAACTTATTTGTTTAATGATCTTGATATCCTGTTTAAGAGATATCACTGAAATAATAGGGGAGAAAGCAAGCACTAGAACACTTAGTTTCTCAAGTGTCTGCCTGTGGGCCTTATTATTCCAGAAAGAAAATCTCCTACTGCTTACATAACCAGTAATATCTTCTAAACAACACATGATAGACACATCATTTAGCAATTTAATCTTTAGAAGAGTGCCAATTTATTAGTTGTTTTACATTACCCACTTGTATCTGGAGTATCTTTTGGTCTATTTGTATGCTGGCAATATGGCCAGATCTCATCATATATAACTATACATGGAGTGCTACCTGGGTATGTTTGCACTTGAAACATATAACAGTTCTTTATTTATGAATAACACACAAGATGTAAGTGATACTCAGATACTTGTTTGTTAGATCTCAGGTCATCTTCTCCATTAATCCTGGTTATTAAGGTACCGCCTGTAGCTGCTGGTTTCAACTGCCTGGTAGCAAAAATGATGTCTCAATAACAGCAATGACTATATATGTGCCGATTTTGGACACTGAAATGTGCCTACAATTTGCAGATGTATATTGATCACAGAGGTGGCATTGGTACCCAAATTTTGTGCTGCTTTGGTAGTTATGTTTCATTATGGGGCCAGCAGCCCATGGGGGAAATTTAAAAAAAAATAAGTTATGTTTTTTTTATTGAAATTCTCCAGTTTCTAACTGGGGAATTGAAATGCCTGAAATTCGGCAGTTTTATATTTAGTGCCAAAATCATCTATATTGAGAAATTCGGTTACTTTGCCAAATCCAAGCCCATTTCATGCCAGATCGGTCTATATTGCGTAGCCTTATAATAAAATGAGTTGTATCTAAACATTCTGAGAGCCCTGGTTCTCTAGTTAAGGTTAATCTAAGAGATATAATGGTTTATTTTCTTAGTAATGCTCCAGGAAATAAAGTATATTACTTTACTAAAACTTTTGTTTATAGTTATGAGTTTATAGCTTAAAAAATTGTCTTTTAAGGTGCCTACAAAAATCATCTTAATAGAAGTAAACTTGCTTTTCCAGGATCTACCGATTATGCCAGCCTCCAGTAGATGGCGACTTGTGAACATAAATGAAGCTAGTTGGAGATTGGTTTTGCCGTCTGACTCCGGTGGAGGTGAAGGAGATATTTGGAATCAGCAACACAGATATGAGTGCTTGGCTATCCAGTCTAGAGAAGCTAACAAGAAGCACAACCACCACCAATCATTTTTTAACGTGATCATACGTGCAACCATGGTCTTTTGGACTCCATGGAAGACCAAGGTACCTGGTCAATGGACAGTTATACTGCCAAGATTTTTTAGTATTGTCAAGTGGCCATATGGAAACATCTGTGATCAAATCACGTAAATACGTACAGGAGTACAGGATTAAATAACAGGTGTTTAATCTAACGGATGGACTTCAGATAACTTGTTAATCTACTTCCACTGTCTTGAGCACCACTTTTATCATTACAGCTACCTGCACTTTCAACAATCCAACAGCACAAAACTATTAGTCTGTTCATTTTTTGTTTTTATAACAATAGTATTTATTTTCAAGATCAACTTATTTTTATTTTTTTTAAATTTTCTCTCTGTTTTAATTCTTTCACAGACTTCAATTTTTAACCTTGTTTTAAATAAATGGGGCTCTACATTTTATAATTAAAGATACATATAAATTTGAGAAGGTTCAGAGGTTTGACCATCTTGTTGACTCTTGCACAGATTTTTAAAAACAAACAAACATAATTTTAGGGTTAAATTCTTAATAACCACATATATTTATGTTACTGGAATGCCTGTTTTGGACCATGTACTTACTATATATACAAGGTTAAAAAAAATATTGTCTGATAGGGACCAACCTACTATAAATTATACGGATGTCACCAGTTTACAATTATTTAACATTGGAATAATGTCAGTATTTAAATTCTTTTAATGCAGGTATTAGTGAGGTTTTTAGAAAAACTGCAAGCTAAAGTTGAAAATGATGTAAATATGAAGAGGATGATGACATTTTAAAAAAAATGTCTTCTTTTGCCAGTATTATCTATGTAATAAAGTTTAAATTGATGTACTGTTGTGGTTGACGGTATTACTTTAAACAGAAGCTGAAGGAGGATGTTAATTCTTTTTTTAAATATACCTAGTGACATGAGCTGGTAGAGCGAAAAACAAAAACTATGTACATGTGTTTGTAGATATGAAAACTAGCAATTGCAATCCTGGTATGAGGCATATCCCTGCCAGCTACTTGGACCGTTGATGGTTCATTAACTTAATGGTGTGTAGGTTCTTCTTTGCCCTAATAAATTAATCTTTTTTTGTAAAGGGATAAAGGGGTTGAGAAAGTAGTAGGAAGATATGCTCTCTAAGCTAGAGCTACCAATGTGATACTGGAAGAAGGTAAACATGCCTAGGCCCATTGGCACTGGGTGGCCTGGAGATGATCTTCTGGATGAGGTAGAGACTAGTCCCAGCTAACTGGAGATGGGCCTAAGTTTGAAAATCTGACAGTCCTACGTAGAAAGTGAATGGAGGTACACTGCATTAAGTCAGATATTGGTGCAGAGTTGGAAAAACTTAATTTTCACTTCTCTCGCCAAGCCCCATTAAGTTACCAGTTATGATTGTAGTAAATTCCTTAATAGAATGGGTTCAAGTTATAAATTATTGTATACTGTTGTTTGTTTTGTTTTTTGTTTTTATTTTACAGTTAGACTTATATCAGGTTTCTGGGAAATGCCCCTTACGAAGTTATGCTGGGAAACTTTGCTGTGGCCTTAGCGGGAATGTTTCCAGTTTGGTTTTATCACATAATAAAAATGGAAATTAATCCTAAAAAGTGACCTTATGACATTTACCTGCCATAATGTTTCATCTCATGTTGACATATCCCACCCTACTACCCTTAATGATTTGAACGTAAAGGGAAACAACTGCAAAATTACAAGCTACATATGGATGTATAATATTATATGTATGCAAAGCTTTTACATACAAATACTAAAATTCTTAAACTTCCTTTACATTGACTGAACCATGATACTGTATTTTGAATGACACTGCTAGTTTGTCACAATATAAGTCATTGTCCAATTGTTTTGGATATAAATATGTATATATACATTACACAAATATGAGTGGAAGGCAACCCACCTCAGCATAAGATGATGGACAAAGTGCCTAGAAGTAGTGCCAAAAAAAGAATAAACATATAACACACATAAAGAACAAGCTGAACTCACAGGATAGGCAAACTGGAAAAATATCTTTCCCGTTTTCTATTTGGCTAAACAGTTTTATTTGAAAGCACTGCTTCGGCCTAAACAAAGTCGTAAAAATAAATAAAAGATATAGGGTTTGACCAATGTAGATATTTTCATACATAATCCTTATCTTAGCTTTAGTACTTTCATTACAGATGACTTTTTGTTTCCAAGTAATATTAGTGTAGCTAAAAAAAACAACATATAAAAGACTCATATGTGAAGCACCCACTAAATTGTATTTTAGCTATGGCTTTTCTTAAAAGCAAAGGCTGGATTAAAACGTACTAATGGCAAAAAGATCCAAAACAACCCTCTTTCACTGAATTAGAGCAATTCAAGCTTATTAAATCCTCAGGTTTGATTTAAAATAGATCACTGGCACAAATCCGTTTGTGGGCAAGTTCTGTCAGAGTGATCGACATGTCCTTGGTAATGGAGCTTAGTGAACAAGTTCTTGTCTGTGTCTCAGACTTCGATCTAGTCTATTACAGATCTAGTAATATCTTGTAAACCATAGTGGGGGGCCGCATATAATGCAGAAGCTTCTATCGGGATTTGAAACACATTTCATGAGGTAGAGCTAAGCGCATTTCTTCAACGATAGGAGCTATACAAAAACATGTGGGGGAAATGAATGACCTGCCAGTTTGTAACCATTGATGTCCAACTGGTGGTCTGTAGTGTTGGATGTGTCCTTCAGCGGATTTTGTGTGGGCCACTATCCTGACTGAAAAGTGTCTATTGTATTACACCTTATGGAAAAAATAAGTTGAAAAACACTGTTTGAAATGATAAAAAGATACCAGGCCAATTCATTATTAGTTTTAGCTTTACTAACTGCCAAATTGTCATAATCTTTAATATGCACTACCCACCATTCAAGCACAATACATACCAGATATTAATTTAAACTTAATGTTGGCTATTCACTAAATGTGAGTTGAACATTTCATCTCACCATTAACTATCTATTGTGCAGTGATAAGCCTGTTGAGTTTCCCTGTTAATCAAACTTACCAGGTTTGTCCCTGCACAATTTATATTGAAATTATGATAATGTCACATCACATTTTAACAATTAGAGGTTGCTAGTTTAATTACCTGAAACCAAGCTCCTTTTAAAGTGTTAAGACACTGTAAATAACACACATCATCCTCATTGCTCCAACCAGAATCACAATTACAGGAAAAATTGTTAAGCTGTTTTTATAAATGCTTCTATTTTACACATTCCAGCTGTGCAGCCAATCAAATTAACTGTATTTTATTCAAAATGTTAACTATTTCTTGTGCTTGAAAAAAAAAAAAAAAGATTATGTACATTATGTAATGCATTGTTCACTGCTCTTTCAGGCCTTGTATCGTATTGTGTTACCCTAGGATTGTGGGTATTTTTTGTTGATAACAAATGTCTTACTTATGAAACTATGTTTTACAAGAACTTGTTTGTTCCACAGTCGTCATTGAAGCAATCATATAAGATACCGAGTGTAATTAAACATAGAAAGTGTGGTTTCAGGCTGTAAAAGATGTTTGCTCCTGCAAACTAATGTACCATTAATGTAATAGTCTTTTGCAAATTTTCTAAACAATTTTATATTACATAGAAACTTATTCTAAAACAGCCAATATTTCACTTCTACCCTGTCCACTGATGGAACACAATTATTGGTTCTGTTCATTATGAGATTGAAGAACCTTCATTTGCTTTGTTTTTTTTTATTGTTTTGATCTTAAAAATCCAATCAACTGCCTTAACACCCATGGGCTATGTTTTAACTAGATACTTGATGTAGTAGCACAGAATAGGGGTATTTACAAAATGCACTGGTGTAAAGTAAAATGCAATGGTTACTCTATGTATGAACATTTTTATTTTCTCTCTTTAATTAACACCAGTCAATATGGCCTGAAATGAAAACAGGTTATGTAAATATTGCTTTGTCATTTTGATTTGAAATGTGTATGGAATAAATAACTTGAAAAATCAAGTCGTTTTTTTCCCTCTCACTTTATTTGTATAATGATAAGGGCTGTAAGTACAAATAAATAAACCAAATACTCTACCATTGAAACTATTACAAAAGAACATCAAATTCTCATTTAATATCCGGTCGGGCTAAGATCAAGCTGGTGTGGTCAGTAACATGAGGCAACTAACACGGTTCTAATGATGGTACCTGAATTGCAGGTGCATTCTTCACAAAAACAACAGCATTATTTTATGTCATGGGGAAGAGTCTCAAATTATGCTAAACATAGACAAACTTAATTGGAAAACCTGACACAAATGGAAGTTCACCGAGTTGCTAAATGCTCTAAAAGTACAGCCTCAAACCTAAACACTGTGCTCATGATTTTATTTTGTGACCCAGTCAGTATGGGGACCATTAATGCCAGATAAATATGTTATAAAAACAAAAGAAACAGCCTGAAAAGCTTGTTCCACTCACATGTAAATAGATATATAATCATTTGCTATTTTTGTATATATGCAGAATGTAAACATTGCATATTAACCCTTTAAGGACCAGGGATTTTCCTGGGCCAAGGACCAGAGCGTTTTTCAATTTTTAATACGCGGTTTTTGAAACATAAATTTCCTCTCTCTCATTAAACATACCCATACAAGTTATATGTTGTTTTTTAGAGGACAGTTAGAGCTTTCTTTTGATACCCTATACATAAAAATGATTTACATTTTAGTATTAAAAAATACATATAAAAGAGGAAATTTTTTAGGAAAAAAAAGTTTTTTCACATTATTTTCCCAATAATAAGCTACATAACTAGTGCAACACTAACCCACTTATCCCCCCTAATTAACTAACTAATAAAAAAGAAAAATATTGGTTCCCAAACCCCCCATAACAAAAAAGACAGAAAAAAACTCTGAAGAGTGCGATGTCAGATCAGTAAAAATCATGCAACAGGCATGCAGGGGTTACATTTTATTAAATAAATATATTAAAATTACCTTTATTTATTAAAAAAAACTTTATAAATTGTAAAAATAAAAAAATCTGTTTAAAAAAAACTAAATGAGGGCCATAAAGTGGAAGGAAACTGATCACAGTTAAAAACTTAGATAAAAACTGTGATCAGCAATGAAAAGGTTAATTTTTTTTTATTTTTTAACCTATGTGTATGTAATTAATTTATTTTTACTTACAGGTCACTCTCTGTGATTCACTATAAGAATGTGAAGCACAGGGAGTGAATTAGAGGCAAAGTCAGTGTGTGAACACACTGACTTTGCCATCTAATTTGCATGTTATCGCGGTGATCACTCAATCACCGCGATCACATGCCCGGAAATTGACCGATCAGGTCCAGGAGCTTTGCCTCGGGTGCGAAGCTTAGTCCTGGACCCGTTGCAGACTAGCTGGCGGTGCCCACGGAGCGCACCGCCGGCTAGACTGCATGACGAGTTAACTCGTCATAAGGTCGGGAAGGGGTTAAAGTACTTTGAGAACTATAAAAACGTATCCATGTTTGTATATCCACTGTATTTCCCTGATTATAAGATTATAAGGTTTTTTGCATTAAAAAAAAATTATTCAAGGTTGTCTTATATTCAGAATTCAAAAGTTGCATATGATTTTCTGGAGATTTTGGCCCTTATTGAGTACTTACAGTGACCTGAATGCAGCTAAAAAAGGCCACATTTCTATACATACCGTTTTCTCCTGTATCCGGAAGCTGTATATTTCAATTTGAAGCATACAGGCTGATCTAGTTACTGATTGTGCCTAAAATGGAGTGTTACTCACTGCAGGAATAACTTGAGTGAACCTGATAGAGGATACATTGTCAATTTATAGTAATGAGAAAAAGCACTCTCTGTCGGCATGCCACAGCTGATTGGCTGTGGGCAGTCTGCTGTCAATTTCCCCATGTGCCTGCAGCTGCTGGGGATGAAACATTTATCCCTTTCAGTAGAGCAATGAAAAAAATGCAAACAAATTCTCATTGTATTAGCCTCAACCGCCACCCATCCGAGCCAGCACCTCCTTTACCTGTGGTCTTGGACAGGTGCCCACTTTGCCCTCTGGTTAATGCAACCCTGGATGCATGGTAAATAAGTATGTTGGGAATCTGTGTCCCTTACATAATCCCAACCTAACATCTCCATAAGAGTGTCATGACTTTAGGAGTCATGGTCATCATGACTCCTAGCGCTTGTAGCTTCTGAGATACCAGGAGCGTATCATGCCCCTGAGTGAAAGGCGTGCTGCCAGTCCAAAGCACACCTGTCACTCTGGCATGATAGGGTTTGGAGCAATCTGTGCCTGTGAAATGCCAGTAGGGCCTGTGAGATGCCAGTAGGGCTCACACAACATGACCAAGTTGCCTCCCACCGCTTGGAGCAAAAGGTCTCTACCTCCTGTGACAGAGACATGCTGCCTTAGGAAAGGTTAAAACTGTAAAACTTCTGCTGTGTGGACTACATGACAGCTGGGGTACCAAAATCTGTGGGACCCAGAAAACAATTCGTACCCCACAAAATTACTCCTATTTTGAATATATTTGTTTAAAGAACAATACAGATCATCCATACTTGTGTAACAAACTAACAAAGCCCTAAAAAAAAGAATGACACAGGCTGCTGCATGGCAATATAATAGGAATTCAAAAGTAATCACTTTGACATTTTCCTACCCTGATATTCAGTTCATTGATGCTTCCAGCAAGTGGTACCTACTCCTTAACTAAATGAAATATTTTGTCACTCAATGCCAATTTCAGAAATAGAAATGTTCAAATAATGTAAACAAACTGAACTAGCTACAAGGGAATCTAGAAGCTAATTTTAGTCATGTTTACATGATTGTGCCTCCTGAATTAGTGATGAAGTGGGTAGTAATGCTAAATGGCCTAGGTGTCCAACTCATAATTCCCTAACATCTTTTTACAATGGCTGCAGCTAGACACCTGGGCTCCATTGTGTGAGTGTCCAAATTCAGTACTCTCCTCTTCTACTGTAACTCCCATAAATCTATGGTCATCTTAGGCAGCAAGAGAATTATGGGAGTTATAGTGCAATAACAGCTAACTGCCACCGTTTTGAAATATTCAGCAAACCATTTATCTGTTATTAATTAACACAGGTAGTAGCTCAAATTATGAGAGCTTTTGAATGAAGCCATATTGTATGACCGAGAGGTCCATCTCTTCGCCTTCAGTAAACAACTATAAATGTTCCTGTGACACTCTGACACAGGTTTTCTAGTCCCTGACACATTAGCCCAATGATGGCTAAGCTTGGCACTGGAGATGTTTGGGAATTACATTTCCCATGATGCTCATGTTTATGTGTAAAATTCCACACAGTTCCTGTTAGTTCTAAATATAATGATACAGGTGCCACAAAGTATTTCCGTGACAGGTTTTATCTGGGCTAGAAATGTTTTCCCAAATAATGAGAATGAGTATCCTGGGAAATGTAATGCCCAAATATCAGCAGTGCCAAGGTTAGCCATCACTGCTATAACAGGTCTGCCACCACAGAAGAGTTGAGACTTTCTGCAGAACATACAGAGTCAATAATAATAAGAGTAATCGTAAAAAATGTAACTAATTAAAAGGTGTTATCTGTGCTAGAAATGTGTGACCAGTCTCATATATGAATTTCTGGAGAAGGTAAATGGACATGTTTTGGATGGATTCTGTCTAAAAGTTCCAGTCTCCTGATTATTTTCTCAAGCTATTACAATAGAGTCATTTCCCTGTCTCCTCCTAATAGCCTTGATAGTAGCAGGTGAAGACTAATTGAGTTTGACAGTAAAATGAAAGAAAATGCATGTGCCAAATTCTGGATAGCTAAACACACAAAAAGTCACAGACTGTTCAGTTACAGAAGGTCTCTGGAGAACACTTAAGGGACACATTTTGCCATACTGTTGTCTTTTTTGTGTTTTTACAGCTTCAATTAAGACTGAATTACTGATGCGACTGAAAGACAAATTGCATGTACTTAATGCCAAGAGCAGGAATTCTATATTTTCACAGTGGCCAGAACATCTACAGACAGTGGGACTGATATATATATATATATATATATATATATATATATATATATATGTATAGAGGTTGAATGTGGGTGGAAGATCTATCCGGTTGATTCAACAATCTGCGATCTGATCCGAATTAGGCCTGACTGGAGAGAATAGCTCAAATTCAGAAAATTCAGTCTTTCGGCTATTCAGTATGGCTTTGATCAGGCCAAAATCTTCTATTTTAACCAATCTCAGGAAAACACTTTGGCTCCATTCGGATAGGGGAAACTTTGCTGTTTAAAGTATAGGATCTTGGCTATAAGCACTGATTATACCCAAACAACGGCTAAAATAAAAAATAAAAACTTCCAAAATTCAGCCATTTCACTAATATTTTCTATGGAAAATTGAACTTTAAAGGGCCTAAAAGTATAGTAAAAAATATTTTCAAGTATTTTTTAAATGGAAATGATTACATATGTGCCCTATTTTGGCAGAAAAATTTGCTAAAAGTATTCTTGTTTGGAATATGAATTACAAACATGTCATGTAATAAAACACACACATATCCCATGCGCCACGTAGTAATTTCCATAAAAGTTAGGGATATGGCACATATCCATATGTAACATTTATAATTTATGTATGTATTTGATATGATTATACTTTTTTTTACATATATTAAAAATATGTATTTATATTATAATCTAATTGTACAAATAATATGATTTTATGATGGTTTTAATTATGTTATATATTTATATAGTATAATATATAACAATAATTTATATGTTTTTTTTTTTTTTTGTAATATACATTTATTTTAATAGGGTTTGTTTTGTTGTCTTTACATCAGAGGAATACAGGAGCATTTCGGCTATTTCCACAGTAGCCGAAATCCTCCCATTGAGTTTAATAGTAGTTTTTGAGGAAACCATTTGAGTCAGCAGAACTTTCGATGACTTCTGCCACTGAAATGTCAGTCCCAAAATAGCCCATAATTTACAAGTTGATTCAGGGGTCTTTTCTGTGATAACTGAACTTCCCAATTTTCAGGACCATTCATATCGCCGACATGCTCTGAATACGGCTGAAATTCGTGGCTCCGAGTTTAGCTCTGAAAATCTGAGCTACCTGAATAAATCTCTGAGGTGGTTCTCCACTTTTGGAACATTGCCACAGAATTGCTCTCTATTCATATGGTCATACATGCGAACATTGGTGGCACAGTGAAGTGAAATTCTCCATCATCCTCCTAATAGTGTAGTACATAGTTTTCAACATCGGCCATGTTTCCAGGGACACATATTTGTTCCACGTGCTGCAGAAAGAGCATGCAAAGTGCAGCCCGGCAGGATGTAGTATGCATAAATGCACAGACAGAATCCAATTAATTAATCATGGTAGGTCCTATGATATCTGCACCCTGATTAATTAATTGGATTGTGTCTGTGTGTATATCCATCCTACACACTTCCAGGCTTAACTTTGCATGGTCTTTTCTGCAGCATGTGGAACAAATATGTGTCCCTGGAAACATGACCAATGTTGGCAACTATGGTGTTGTAGTGTGCAGTCCCAGTCAACTTCCTAAAAGTACACTGTCCATTTGCATACCTGGGAACTCTTCAGGTTTCACCCAGAGGTTATGGTTTGACAGCTATCTGTGGGCCGGTATGTAAAAGCTCACTGTTTTGGCTGGGGGTCAGTGCTATATTTGCCTCGATGGAAGTGGTCATGTGACTTGCCAGCATTCTGAGAAAGTGCGGAGGGAGCTTGAGAGGCAGCATGATCAGAACAAAGATGGTGGCGGTAGGAGGAGCAGCTGATCATATTTGTTTTCATCTGCTGCGATCTGCACACTTAGTAACAGGGATCACCGGGCTCCCTGCAGCTGCGGGTCCAGTCACAATGGTGACCACTGTGACCGCGGTAGTTACGCCACTGCCACAAGGTTATAAGAAAATGCACCATCCATAACACACATTCATCAGCCTAAAAAGGTCCAGATTCTAGACTAGGAATCCACCAAATCCCAGCAGCAAAACAAATGAGTGCAAAAGATAAAAGTAGTGCAAAAGAATACAAAGTGCAAAAATTGGTGCAAATGATACTTGCGGTACCACACTAAGCGCAGCCCTCTGAAGCACTCTCCAGAATGCTCATAAAGTAAACAGGTAAAAAACAGAATGGCGCAGGATAGTGGGTTCCTTTTAAAAAAAAAAGAATAAAACACAAAATAGTGCAATATGTCATAAACACAGGAGGGATCTGGTGATTAAGGTACTATATGCACTCACAAGTGTAGGCAAATAATATTCATATCAGCTGTGTTGTCTTCAAAGTGATATTTAATAACATTAGTCTGCAAAACAAATGATACAGATGTTTAGCACTCCAGTAGTGAGAGCCTTTAATATATACCAAGTGGCAACGTTTCAACCAACACAGACAGAGCTGTGGCACAACTGATATCTTAAGCCAGTGGTGTCCAAACTTTTTTCAAAGAGGGCCAGACTTGATGAAGTGAACATGCGTGAGGGCCGACCATTTTGCCTGACAGTTAAAATTAAGTACAAATGAACTATTTTATGCAAACTTTATTGCAAACGATTTGAATGACAATTCTAAACAGTAGTAAAATCACTCTGCCTTTCATATCTGAAGGCCAGATGAAAAAAAACAACAACACAAGATGCTGAAATATATGTCAGGAACACAACTAACCCTTCCCATATCTGTCTGTCTCTCCACTGCCATCCCATATCTGTCTGTCTCTCCTCTGCCATCCCATGTTTGTCTGTCTCTCCTCTGCCATCCCATATTTGTCTGTCTCTCCTCTGCGAACCCATGTCTGTCTGTCTCTCCTCTACCATTCCATTTATGTCTCTCTCTTCTCCCTTCCCATGCATGGTTCTCTCGGCCAATTTGCTCAATAATATGCCAGTGTTAGTTGCCATTTAATATGCCCCAGCCAATTTGCCCAATAATATTCCAGTGTTATTTGCCATTTAATATGCCCCTACCAATTTTCCCAGTAATATGCCAGTGTTATTTGCCATTTAATATGCCCCTGCCAATTTTCCCAGTAATATGCCAGTGTTTTTTGCCATTTAATTTGCCCCTGCCAATATTCCCAATAATATGCCAATGTTATTTGCCATTTAATATGCCCCTGCCAATTTTCCCAGTAATATGCCAGTGTTATTTGCTATTTAATATGCCCCTGCCAATTTGCCCAGTAATATGCCAGTGTTATTTGCCATTTTATATGCCCCAGCCAATTTGCCCAGTAATATACCAGTTATTTGCCATTTAATATCCCCTGCCAATTTGCCCAGTAATATACCAGTTATTTGCCATTTAATATCCCCTGCCAATTTGCCCAGTAATATGCCAGTTATTTGCCATTTAATATCCCCTGCCAATTTGCCCAGTAGTATGCCAGTTATTTGCCATTTTATATGCCCCAGCTAATTTGCTCAGTAATATGCCAGTTATTTGCCATTTTATATGCCCCTGCCAATTTGCCCAGTAATATGCCAGTTATTTGCCATTTTATATGCCCCAGCCAATTTGCCCAGTAATATACCAGTGTTAGTTGCCATTAATATTCCCCAGCTAATTTGCCCAATAATATGTCAGTGTTACCTTATCATTAATAAGCCCCTGCCTCTTTCCCCAGTACTTTCCCCCAATCTCCCCAGTCCCCAGCACTTACCTTTCCCTGGTGGCTAGTGGCAGGCAGCATGGTCTTCTCCATGCTGCCTGTTCGTCTCACAGGTGGTTGTGCCGATAGGTCACGTGACCCGGCGCGCGTATGACGTCAGCGCGCCGGTCACGTGACCTGTCGGCACTTCCGTGTCGGCACACTGCACGGGGAGCCGAACAGGCAGCACGGAGGTTTCTCCGTGCAGCCTGGCAGGCAGAGCGATGGTGGGGGGGGGATCTTCCGATCCCTTCTCACCTCCGTCTCTGCCTGCAAGCTTTTTTTTTTTTTCAGAGAGAGACATTGATCAGCCGTGTCTCTGGGGCCGTATGGAAGTAAAGGACGGGCCGCAACTGGCCCGCGGGCCGGACTTTGGACATGACTGTCTTAAGCTATCACTCTTTGATTCCCATGAAGAAATATAATGTATTGAAAGCAGGATATATCCTAGCCTGCTATAGGGGAAAAAGCCAGGCCCGAACCTAACATTTACATGCAAGGTCAAATGTATCACTAAACCTCTCTAAACTTCATTAGTTGCACAGTTTTCTATCACAATAATAGACATCTTTACAGATGTGTATGTGGTAACTCCAGTTAACAATGGTGGACTTAAAGTGGTACTAAAAGTATGTTTAACTTCTTTTTGGGAAGCAAAAGTTTACAATGCAGTGCCACTTCTATGTATACCATAGTTACTCTCAGCTCTGCCTCTTAGTAGAAGCAGAGCTGAGTAGGCTGCTGGCATGCCCTGACACGGAGCCTGTGCTCAGCCAGTCAGAGTAGCTGCAGGCTGCTCACATATCTATCAAAGTTGGATAAGTGTGGATTTTCTATGGTACCAGATCAGCCAGCAAGTTTCATATGGAAGCTGCATGTTAGGCATGATAGAAGCCCAAGTGGGAAAAAAAGTTTAGTGGCTCTTTAACATACTGGTAAAGTGTGTTTATCAATGTTGCACTCACTGGGCACCAGCAGGGGTCCCAAGATTGGATGCGTGGACAAGACAGATTTACAATTGATTTTTTTACAATTTTCATACACTGATCTCCGAATACCAAATCAATATAACGAAAGGAGAAATGATCCTGCCTGTCTTGGCATCACGGTCTAGTTATTCCTCACTGAGCAGATGGTTCATGTCAGCTCGATCTTCATTCCAAATAACTTAAATGATGTTTCCTCTAGGGATAATTTTTCATTCACGTGGGATGAATTTCTCAGTTTACTTGAAAGACTGCTGTGTGCTTCTAATATTCTGACTATCAGCAGGTGAAAGTTGGCAAACATACATTCCCTTAGGCTGTATGTGTTATAATGTCACACCACTTGCTATCAATATTTAAGGTCAAATAGATTTTGTTTCAGACCTTTTGTTGTTTTTACAATGGGATATTTAAAATGCATACTGCAATTATATTAAAAATATATTGTCTAGAACTATGACAATTTATTTGACATATTACGTATTGTGCAAAGAAAAATGATAATTGTTGCAAAAAAGGATGCCTGTGTCAAACATTTTCATAGGAATTCTTTAACAGGCATTGATAAGTTTTAAAAATGCTACTGATGGGATTTAAAAAAAAATCTTTTACCGTCAGTTCATCTGGGCAAAGGGGGCATATTGCATCACTTCTTCTTTTGATTTATTGGAATGCTGGGAGCGGCACATAAACAAAGATACAGGTTAGAAAAGAATAATCTCTAAATTTAACTCCATCTCTTTATTTAATTCTGAGTGTGTGCAGCATTATAGTAACCTTCTGCTCTGCTAGAGATGCATGATATTTTTCCCTTATGCAAGTAGGCACATCCTGACATGAAACTTCATAAAGACATCTACCATTCCATTGGACAAATAACTTGATAATGCTTCGCTGCCAAAAACAATTATATCTCAAATTAAACAATTAAAAATTCCTAGGGGTTGTTTGTGAACCACGCAAACAGTAAATAAGAGAGAAAGGGACATTTTGGCCCGAATCAAGGGGATGCGATGGCTCATTGCGCGAGAGGTCATCGCCGGCCCTTTCTTCGCAGGACAGTTCATCGTGGGATTGCACAAGGTATTATTAGGGGTTAAGTATTAGTATTAGGCAGGGGCGTTGCTAGGCTCAAAAATGATCTGGGGCTATAGCCCACAGCTTTAATAATACTTAAAATACAATGATGTCTCATGATCGATAGGTAGACAGACAGAGGTACAGAATGCATAGGTATAGATATAGGATAGATGTAGATAGATATAGGTACATGATGATGCATGAGTACATATATGATACAGATGCATATATAGATAAAGATACAGGATGCATAGGTGCAGATTTAGGCTATATGGACAGGTACAGGATCCATAGGTACGGATATAAGCTATTAGGACAGACACGGGTGCAGGATGCACAGATACAGATATAAGATACAGGTATAGTAATGCATAGGTAAAGGTATAGATATTAGATAAAGGTATAGGATGCATAGGTACAGGTGTGGTCAGTCTTAAATATCCTAATATCTAGGATAACCTTATACCTGTCCCACGCATGCTTAAACTCCTTCGCTGTATTAACCTCTACCACTTCTACTGGAAGGCTATACCATGCACCCACTACCCTCTCAGCAAAAAAATGTTACGTTTATAATCACAAAACAAAACCTGTAAAATAATAAATATTTCCAGCCTTTTCAAAAGCTTGAGGTAGACCCCAAATAGATGTATATAACTAGTTGCATTTATGCCAGGGCTTGACGAACTTAACTGAGTTCTAGGAGCCAGTAAAAAATCTAGGAGCCAGACAACAGCACATACACACAATCACATGCAGTCATATACAGACACACATACACACTCATACATGCAGTCAGTCACATAGACACACACACTCATACATACAAACAGTCTGTCACATTCACTCGTACATGCATACATAGTCTGTCACATACACTCATACATACAGTCTGTCACATACACTCATACATACAGTCTGTCACATAGACACACATTCACACAGTGTCAGATACACACTCATACATACAGTCTGTCACATAGACACACACACATACATACAGTCAGTAACATAGACACATACATTCATAGAGTCAGTCACATAGACACACCCATACAGTCTGTCCCACAGATACATACATACATACAATCTGTCACATGGACACACACACTCATACATAGTCTCATACATACATAGTCTATCACATACATACGTACAGTCTGTCACATACATACAGTCTGTCACATGCTCTCATACATACACACACACATACAGTCTGCCACATACACTCATACATACATCCAGTCTGTCACATAATCATACAAGTGGTGTATTTAAAAAAAAATAAAAAAAATGTTGCTCAATATGTCCCCCCTCCCTGCTGCTATATCTCATTGCAGGGAAGGGGGCATTTCCGTTCCACACAGACCATCATTTGTCAGGGTTAATTTCTCCATCATTTGCCAGGGTTAATTTCTCCATAATATGCCAGGGTTATTTATCCATCATTTGCCAGGGTTAATTTCCCCACCATTTGCCAGGGTTAATTTCCCCACCATTTGCCAGGGTTAATTTCCCCACCATTTGCCAGGGTTAATTTCCCCACCATTTGCCAGGGTTAATTTCCCCACCATTTGTCAGGGTTAAGTCATACATCATTTGCCAGGGTTAATTCATACATCATTTGCCAGGGTTAATTTCTCCATCATTTGCCAGGGTTAATTCATACATCATTTGCCAGGGTTAATTTATCCATCATTTGCCAGGGTTAGTTCATACACCATTTGCCAGGGTTAATTTCCCCACCATTTGTCAGGGTTAATTTCCCATCATTTGCCAGGGTTAAGTCATACATCATTTGCCAGGGTTAATTCATACATCATTTGCAGTGCTGAACTGTCAGCGCTTACATTGCCGTGATGAAGTGGCTGCGTTGACTTTCACCACTGACAGTTCAAAGTTCAAACTGCTGCGCGGAACTGTCCTAGACACTTAATCAAAGGGTGTGCTTTATAACTGTGGGCAGCACTACATAAGGACCTTGCAGGTTTGATGGATTGTGTTTTGCTTTATTATAGTAACACTAACAAGGCAGAGTGACATAATCCCTTTAATTGTTTTCAATAGCACATGTTTCAAAGAAAGAATTAACTAAACATGAAGCATAAAGCTAACATTATATCTGTGGGTAACTTACTATCCTAGGGAGTGCTCACAGCATAACAATGTCCCATAACTCCAAGTAGAATCTAAACTAATATGATCTCGAGTAACCCTTGCAGTACTGCTTAACATGCAGGAAAATGGATGTGCATCAAAACACGGTTATGAAATTGAATGCTTAACCCTTTCATGACGCATGGTGCTTGAGTCCCAGAAGACGCCACTTTTTGTTCCTGGCTACCGATCACAAGGTGGCAGAGACCCGATCAGGGTCCAAATAGACCCTGTGGGTCCCAGCCAAAAAATTGTGAGCCCTCCCGACTTCACATGTGTGATTTGGTTAAATGGAGCCGGTGCTTGCTTTGAGCA
Organism: Pelodytes ibericus; assembly: GCA_036172795.1. Lineage (NCBI taxonomy): Eukaryota > Metazoa > Chordata > Amphibia > Anura > Pelodytidae > Pelodytes > Pelodytes ibericus. Next base: position 147,963,700 of record CM069862.1, read on the forward strand.
TTGGCTACATTTTCTCTATGCCGTCCTAGCGTCTTTTGGGACCAAAAAAAAAGGACGGCATAGAATGTCCTAGCGTCAGGAAGGGGTTAAAACTTTACAGTTTGTACACAGTGGCTAAATGATATCTGACTGGCATCTGACATCTACACACAATGTTCCGGAGGGGGGTTATGAAGCACAGAATGTTTGATGACTCAAATTAAATGAAGTGGAATAAAAGGTTAGAGAGGAAATGGCCCATTAAAAAACAGAGAGACATTCCAACTCCCTTGGAGAGAAAAAAACAGCACAAAATGGTCTATCTAGGGATATATATCCTAAAACGGATCTCTAAAACAGGACTAAAATATTGATCTTTGATCCTTGTACCTTGAAGAAAGAAACATTTTTTCATTCACCATTCAAATCCCAAGAGTGCTTATTCGTTGGAGGCATGTGTTTATATATATCTATCTATATATATGTGTATATATATATATATATATGTATATATATGTATATTTATATATGTATATTTATATACACACATTGAACAAAATTATAGCGCAACACTTTTGTTTTTGCCCCCCATTTTTCATGAGCTGAACAAAAGGCCTATTTCTCTCAAATATTGTTCACAAATCTGTCTAAATCTGTGTTAGTAAGCACTAAAGCAGATTTAGACAGATTTGTGAACAATATTTGAGAGAAATAGGCCTTTTTGTGTACATAGAAAAAGTCTTAGATCTCTGAGTTCAGCTCATGAAAAATGGGGGCAAAAGCAAAAGTGTTGCGTTATAATTTTGTTCAATGTGTGTATATAAATATATATATATATATATATATATATATATATATATATATATATATATATATGACATTCAGAACACATAACAAATACATTTTAAATATTTTTTTTAAAAAGGAAAAAAAAATTCATATTTTATTTGGCAACCATTTTTTTACTTTTCTACAATATAGGCTAATATTTGAGTTAATTTCAAAATCCTTAAAATGCTCCTTTCACACAAACTAATCTTCTTGTACTTAAAGGGACATTCTAGTCCCCAAACTCACTTTGGTGCAAGATGAAGATTACTGCTTGTATAGGCCACATGCATTTTTCCAGTGTGATATGGTGCAGGAATCCTGCATAAATCACATTTTAAATATTTGACTCAAGCCCTCCCCACTGATTACTTTGCATGTTTACTGCAGGTGCGGCAGCACTGATTATATTGACACTGAGGATATAACATTTTGTTTCATTTAGTCACTTCCTGTGCTCTTCCAATTGAATATAATATGTGGACTCTGAGTGACTTTGCTCTTGTACACAGTAGGATCTCTTTACAGTGCAAAACATTGTCTGATGACATCACATATAGAGACAGGATATTCCATTTATTTGAATGGAATTATTCTCATTGGTTCGTACAGCAAAAGGGAATGACATTCCTTCAGCTACTGTGGACAGTCCTGGCTTCTTGTAATTTCACTATTTAAGTATTTTATATTTAAAGCAATGCAAAATGTAGAACATGCATTTTAAAGTACTTTAAAAGCGCATTAATATGCATTCATATTTGGAAGATTTTGGGAACTAGATAGTCCCTTTAAGTCATTCCCTTTCCTGAGTTTGTAATTGCACCAGACATAAGTGACCTCCACCTCCTCCTTTACACTGCGCAGCTGTTCAATAAAGCTGCCTTAAAGATGCAAGTACTTAAATTCTGACAATTCCTTTTGCAACAAATAACAGCTTGTTTTCCTGAACCAACAGCAAACAACAATGTTGCAAAGATAGGACCTCTCCGCTTCATTTACTACTGATGTATACAAATCCTTATTTAGATGTATACAAATATTGATGTATACAAATCCTTACAATTGGTCAATAAGTCTAAAATAAGAAGTTAATTATTATTGTGCAAGTGGAAAGGAATACTATATCAGCAAATTGTTACTATGCCAGCATAATGTTTTGTGTTTTTCTTTCTTTTATTGTACCTTTTCGAACCATTAAAGTGGCTCTGCCCCCGAGAATTAATGGTTATTTAAAGGGCTTTGTGAGCATGGCCTTAATGAAAAAGCAGTTGGATGTTGCAAAGAAGAATGTATATTTATAAGGTCCAAAGACGAATGGATAAATGGGAGTTAATAGGCTAGTGTCAGCAGGGAACTGAATAATCTTTATAGAGTAGTGATTAGTGGCTAAGGCTTCCACGGTGATAATTAGTATAGGACTGGCTAGATTCCAGTAACTGACAGTGGCATCCACAGTATGCCTGTTAATTGCCACAGGCTGTAGTCCATTTTTAATGGAGGCTAATTGTCACAGTTAAAATCCAACTTCTAAAGAACGCAGTTACATTTTGGATATGTATTTACTGAATGTGCGATTTCTTAGGTTAGACCAATGGAAGTCAATATGGTGTAAAAAACACTTCTCCCTATCCTACAAATGGTTCATAGTGACCATAACATGTTAGTTTGTCTTGCATCTGCACAGCTTTGTATTGGTGTCTGTTCATATTTGAGGTTAATCTGCCTGTGCTTCTTTTACTTATAAGCCATAGTACACCCCTCTCTCTCTTTAAAAGCATAGTGCATCGAGACAGTAAGATATGGAGTCAGTTGGCTTTCCAAGTGTCAATACCATGATCATGTATGGTTTTCTAATTCTAATTTCAGACTCTGACACACACGTAGTGCAAGACTAAATAAGAGTTTGTGTTATTACTTTGGCATTTCTATAGGGTCTGCCCTTATAAAAAGGTTTTAACTGAATGCAGTTATATGCAAACTGTCTAAAACCAATCTGATCTCAACGTTAACGAAAGGAATATGAAGCAAATTTTGGTTAGCTTCATTGTTTTTTCTCTACCAAGGTAAAGAATGTTAGAATTTGAATTATAGCTTTGTATTAAAGGAACGCTGTCAATCTAAACACAGCTTATATTGTAAACATAGAGAATAAAAAAATATGAAAAATTATCTATATATTGTGTTAACAAAATACCAAGCAAATGTCTAATGTAAGATAAATATATGGTTTAAATGAGTCTGCGGTGTATCCTGCTTATGACATCACCTTGGGGCTTGATATGAAAAGTACAGACTTGCCATTGAAAATGTGTTCATTTGCATATTAAGCCATAGGTGATGTGGTAAACAGGACTCCACAGGCACATTTAAAACATATTTTCCTCTTATTGTATGTGTTTACTTTCATTTTTGCTAACACAATGTATAGATAATTTTTCTTTATTTATTATTCTCTACAATCACAGTATAAGCAACAAGGAGCTGACAGAGTCACTTTAAGATGGTATCACATATATTAGGAGAATTAATGGAATAGGGTTATATTGCCCAACTCATTGATAGATACAATACATAGTCAATAGATGAAAGATTGTGCCTCCAAGGAGGGAATGGGACGGTTCTTCGTGGCTGCTTCAACACAGCCGCTTCACCGCAACGGGAGAGGTCATCGCAGTACAAGTCCTCATGGGATAGTTAATTGCAGGATTGCATAGAAGGTTAGTATTATTAGTATTAAGGTTCAGGATTAGTGTTAGTATTAGGAGTTATGATTAGTATTAGGGGTTTAAGGTTAGTATAAGGGCTTAATATTAGGAATTAGTATTGGAGTTTGGGGTTAGTATTAGGGTTATTACTGCATTTGTAAGTGCTGATCTGTCCGTGCTCAAACTGTAAGCGCTGAAACAGTGATGAACTGATAAATAAAATATTTAGGTGGAGCGCAATAGAATATTATATTTAATCTATCTTTTTGTATCCAAAAAGTGAACAAATATAAATTGATCTGTGTTTTTTTAAATATTTAAACCATATGCACGGCACGTGTCAACTTGCCCAAATTCAATGCTGCCAACAAATTTCTTCCGTTGTCACAAACCACTTTGCCGATCTCCAGTTGGTGCGGAGCCACTGATCCACCTGTGCGTTCAGGGCGGACAGGAGTGCTGGTCCGGTGTGACTCTCTGCTTTCAGGCAAGTCAACCCCAAGACGGCGTGACACTGCCGTATCTGGGATGTAAAATAGTACCTGCGGAGCTGGGGGGGTGCCGTTGATGTGGAGCAAGACGCAGCAGCAGAAGAGGACTCAGTCGAGGAGGTTATGGAAGAGGATGGAGTAGGAGGAGTAGAGGAGGTGGCAGCAGGCCTGCCTGCAAGTCGTGGCGGTGTCACCAACTCCTCTGCAGAGCCACGCATTCCATGCTTGGCAGCCGTCAGCAGGTTTACCCAATGCGCAGTGTAGGGGATATACCTGACCATGCTTTGCAGACCAGGTATCAGTGGTCAGATGGACCCTTGCCCCAACACTGTGTGCCAGACATGCCATTACTTCCTTTTGCACAATCGAGTTCAGGTTGGGGATTGCCTGTTGTGCAAAGAAATTTCAGCCGGGTACCTTCCACTGAGGTGTCCCAATAGCTACAAATTTTTTGTAACGCCTCAGACTCCACCAGCTTGTATGGTAAAAGCTGGCGGGCTAAGAATTCAGACAAGCCAGCTGTCAGATGCCGGGCAAGGGGGTGACTTTGTGACATTGGCTTCTTACGCTCAAACATGTCCTTGACAGACAGCTGACTGTGGGCAGATGAGCAGGAACTGCTCAAGGCGAGAGACGGAGTGGCGGATGGTTGAGAGGGGGCAAGGAGGACAGCATTGGTTGACGTGGCTGAAGATGCTGGACCAGGAGGAGGATGGCGGCTTTGAGTTTGTGTGCTTCTTGTACTCATGTGTTGATCCCATAGGCGTTTGTGATGTGCAATCATGTGCCTTGGCAAAGCAGTTGTACCTAGGTGGGTGTTGGACTTCCCACGACTCAGTTTCTTTTGGCACAGGTTGCGAATGGCATCGCTGTTGTCAGAGGCAGACACACAAAACAAAATGTCACACTGCTGAACTCTGCAATGACGGCATTCTGGTGGTGGCAATAGCATGCGTTGATTGACGCTGTAGGCCTGACACACACGCTTGCAGACAACTAACTGCTATTCAATCTATTACAGTCAAAATTGTATTTTTTTTTTAAATGTACACTACTGTTACACCAGATATGAGTTGCACTGGTGTGACACTGTGCCCTGGCAGGCCCTGAAACGCACACGTATGAAGGAAACTGACTGCTATTATCTCACAGTCAAATTTCTATATATTTTTTTTAATGTTCACTACTGTTACCCCAGATATGAGTTGCACTGGTGTGACACTGTGCCCTGGCAGGCCCTGAAACGCACACGTGTGAAGGAAACTGACTGCTATTATATTACAGTCAAAAAAGTTATTTTTTTTTTAAAATACAAGCTATTGTGACATCAGAAATGAGTGGTGGCACTGGGCAAGTGGGCACAGTATACGCTGTGAGCCTGACACACACGCTGGCAGGCAGGCAACTGCAATTAGATTACACAGGAAAAAAAAAAAAAAGCAGACTGATGTTCTAGCCCTAAAAAGGGCTTTTTGGGGTGCTGTCCTTACAGCAGAGATCAGATGAGTCCTTCAGGAAAGTAGTGGACACTGAATACATTAGCCTAGCTATCGATTTCCCTATTAAATCAGCAGCAGCTACACTGTCCCTCCTCTCACTAAGAATGCAGCTTCCGAATGAATCTAAAATGGATGCTGTCCGGAGGTGGGAGGGTCTGGGAGGGAGGGTCTGCTGCTGATTGGCTGGAATGTGTCTGCTGACTGTGAGGTACAGGGATAAAGTTTACTTAATGATGACGAATAGGGGGCGGACCGAACATCGCATATGTTCGCCCGCCGCGGCGGACGCGAACAAGCTATGTTCGCCGGGAACTATTCGTTGGCCAACTATTCGGGACATCTCTAATGAAGGGCGATATGTATGTATGTAGATTCATTCTGAATTAAAGGGACTGTCTGGTGCCCAAAATGCATCTTAAGTGCATCTAAAGTACATTCAAAGTACCTTACAATGCATATTTTACATTTTACATTGCTTAAAATATGAAAATCTTATACTTAGATTTGTGAAATTACAGAAGTTTGCAAGAAACAAGGACTGCCAACATTAGCTGAGTAAAAGTAAATTTGTCAATTGTTTTCTTTTTTTGCAGGAACGAGCATAGTACATCTATTGACATAGTACATCTATTGACACTGTATTGTATCTAAAATATTAATAGAACACATAATACTGGCATCTTAATGGGCAAATTGGCTGGAGCATCTGAAAGGCACAATATTACTGGCATCTTAATGGCACAATATTACGGGCATCTGAATGGCACAATAATACTGGCATCTGAATGTTAAAATATTACTGGCATCTGAATGGCACAATAATACTGGCATCTGAATAGTGCAATAATACTGGCATCTGAATGGTGCAATAATACTGGCATCTGAATGGCACAATATTACTGGCATCTGAATGACACAATAATACTGGAATCTGAATGGTGCAATAATACTGACATCTGAATAGCACAATATTACTGGCGTCTTAATGGCACAGTATTACTTGCATCTTAATGGCACAATAATACTGGCATCTGAACGGCAAGATAATACTGGCATCTTAAAGGCACAATATTACTGGCATATAAATGGCACAATAATACTGGCATATTAATGGCAAAATAATACTGGCATAACGATGGGCAAATTGGCTGTGGCATATTAATATTTAATGGACAAACAGTGGCATATTTTAACAGGCAAACTGACTGTTGCATATGTTAATGACAAAGTGACCATGGCATTGGTACCTGACAGTGGCATGTTCTGTGGGACAAAATAACATGTACTACATATACACACAAAAAAATCTGTGTGTATATGTAAGTGTGTCTGCGTTTGTGACCGTGTACATATTACTGTGTGTAAGTGTCTGCGTGTGTAAGTGTGTCTGTAAGTGTGACTGTGTGTATGTCTGTAAGTGTGACTGTAGGTGTGTCTGTGTAACTGTAAGTGTGTGTGTAAATGTGTGTGTGTGTTTCTGTATGTATGTGTGTGTGTATGGGTTTATGTCTGTGTGTATCAAATAGCAAACAATATCAGGAAAAGTAACAGCTCATATGTCGCCTTTTCCCTCATACATGGTGCTGGAGGCTGATAGACGTCTTCTGTGCTGGGGCAAGTCCTATGAGTGCAATCTATGTGATGGGGCAAGTCCTGAGTGCAGGGCAAGTCCTGTCAGTGCATTCTAAGTGCTGAAGCATGTCATGTAAGTGCAATCACCTTTGCTAGGGTAAGTCCTGGGTGCTAGGGCAAGTCCTGTGAGTGCATTCTAAGTGATGAGGTAAGTCCTGTCAATGCATTCTGAGTGCTGGAGCATGTGCATGTCATGTAAGTGCAATCAGTTTTATGAGGTGCTGGGGCAAGTTTTGTGAGTGTAATCTATGTGCTTTGGCAAGTCCTGTGAATGTAATCAGCGAGCTGGGGTGAGTCCTCAGTGCTGGCTCAAGTCCTGTGAGTGCAATATGAGTTCTGGGGTAAATCCTGTGTGCTGGGGGCAAGCCCTGTGAGTGCAATCTGTATGCTGTGATAAGTCCTGAGTGCTGGGGCAGGTTCTGTGAGTACAATCTATGTGTTGAAGTAAGTCCTGGTTGGGGCAAGTCCTGTGAGTGCAGTCTATGTTCTAGGGTAAGTCCTGTAAGTGCAATATGAGTGCCGGGATAGATCATAGGTGCTGGGCACGTTCTGAGTGCAATCTTGGTGCTGGGGTAAATCAATGTATCCACCCAGTATGTTTCCAAGTTTATGTACCTTGTGTACATACTGGGGGATATATATTGCCCTAGTCAGGGTTATATATCTGTTTTATCTATAAATAATACACTCTTCAAATGTGCTTTGAAATGCATGGTTTTCCCTTTTACGAACAAGAAAATAATGTTATGCAATGGGGCTGGTATGATGATGCTATGCTACGGGTCTGGTATACAATTATTTCCAGAGCTGGTTTTTATCCTCAGTCCGGCCCTGATTGTATTCCATGAGCAGAGCAGCAGAGGAAGTGACTAAATGAAACCAAATGGATACATGCTCAGTGGCTACATAAAATCATTGAGGCAGTACCTGTAGAATATTAAAAATGTAATTTATGCAAAATGCCTGCATCAAATAACACTGGAAAAAGCCTGTGTACTATGCAAGCAGTAGTCTTCAATTTGCACCAAAGTGAGTTTTGTGACTAGACTGTCCCTTTAAGGCCCAAAAGATTGAGCAACCACTGTAAACCAATAGGATGGTACTGCTGATTGGGGCACTTGTAGAACTTTGTCCCGGATTTAATCTTTATAACTGCCAAAGTACAATGGAAAAAGCAAAGAACATATAAGAAAGTTGGTTCTTGAGTGAAGCATTTACAAAGATTATTGCCCGAACAGCTGAAAGACAGAAGTTCCAGTTTAAAAAAAAAAAAAAAAGTTTAGGTCTGAGGGTGGGTTAGCTTACAACAAACTCAGGGATGTCATTATGGTGTCCATTTCCCATTCCTCTTACCACCATTCTCATGTATGAGTACAACTGGCAGGGCTGCCATCAGGGGGACAAAGAGTGGCATATTAATGGGCAAACAGGGGCATGTTAATGGGCATACTAGCTGTGGCATTTTAATGGCCAAACTGGCTGTGGCATATTCATGGGTAAACTAACAGTGTCATATTAATGGACAAGCTGTGGCATACTACTGGATAAACTGTGGCATATTAATAGAAAAACTGGCTTTGGCATATTAAGTCTTGGGTGCGCAATCCGCATAATGGGGCAAGTCCTGGGGGGCAGCCACAAATCCTGGATGTGCAATACAGGTGTTGGTGCATGTCCTGGGGTTTATTTAAATGATTGGCATGATATACAAAGACATGGATAAAATTAATTTGGGTGGATAGGGGAGACAAGAGGGAGATATGGGGGGGCATCATTTTTTCCGGTAAGGTGCCATGACATTTCTGATTGTGGCCCTGCCAACTGGGACTGCAGCAGGAGACATACAACCTTAACTAGTAAAAAGTGACTAATGTGGGGAGGCAGTTCATCCAAACATTCAACTACTCCCACATAACCCCGCACCTTCATACAGCCAGGATAACATCTTTTCATGTTCTGTCATGGTCTAAATGTCTTCCCGTGACTTCCTTTAATTTCAATCATCCGCTTTACAGCGTCACTACTTGGTTACTTGTGCAGCATTATAGACAATGGAATAAGCTCTGAATCACACTAAGGTGATTTCCCTGTAACGAACCTTGGGAAGTAATGACTGTGATCCATCTGTGAGCAGCTCATTATGGTAAAAATTAGGAAATTTATAACGTGATTCGGCATCTAATTTTCTAAAGGCAGCAATAAAACCAATATCAGAGGAGCTAATGCGGCTAATTATTATTTGATACGCGTGCCTAACACCTTTTCTGATTGAATTTTGCAAAGGATCCTATTCATTTTGTAGCTTAAACATTTTAATTATAATTTAAGCTAAAAATCTTCTTTCCTTATCCAAAATCCATTTCAATCCAATAGTCTGATGGTGACAAAAAGGTCCAGGCAGATGAAATACTATTATTTTCTGTGAAAGCTTGCAGACACATAAAGGGATACACCAAGTTAACCCCTTAACCAATTTGGACGTACATATACATATTGCAAAGCATTGTCCTGAGTTTAAAAGTAGCGTTGCACTCCATGTTAGCAGCTATTCTCAGTGGCAGCTTCAGATTGGAAGCAGCCTCCGAGAGTGTCTTCGGTCCCCCCAGATTCCCCCCCCCATGCATACAATCACAGGAAATGTGATTGTATGCGTTCAAACTCACATATGTGTTAAAAGTGTTGCAATGATGTCTTGATCGATCGCGGGTGCTGCATTGAAGAGGAGCATGCTCCTCCACTATGGCGTGCCCAGCAGAGGGCGACGGAAGTGAAAAAAAAATCTCTTCTGTTGCTCTGAAACTGTTGCTTGACTGCCCCTAGAGGCAGTCAGTAACATTACAGTTAGAAAAAAAAGGAAACAAGCTAACCCTAGATCTACTAACCCTAGATCTAGGGTTAGGGTTACAATTAGGGTTAGAGTTACAATTAGGGTTAGGGTTACAGGTGGGTTAGTACAAGGGTTAGATTAAGGGGTGGGGGTACATTTAGGTTAGGGTTAAATTTAGGCTTAAGGTTGGGATAAACAGGTCACTGTAGGAGAAAATGGTTAGGAAACAAGAAAACACTAGTATTGGTTATTGCCCTATTACTGAAAAAAACTACAACAGGAAAACATGGAAACATTGGTATTATTAAACCCAGAACAAATATTTTTTTTTTACAGTTTGTAATTGTGTAATCATGTCAACGTAAAACGTTTTTGGCATATTTTCATCATATTTTACATTTTTTAATAGTAAATTATATCATATGATGAAAATAATAGTATCAAAAGAAAGCCCCATCTGTCTTTTAAAAAATGATATATAATTTGTGTGGGTGTACTGAACCCGAAGAAATAAATCACAGTTAAGCAAACGTTTGACAAAAATAATGGAATTCCGGTCTTCTAGGCAAATCAAATGCAGTATGGAATTCTGGCACTAAGGGGTTAACTGTTGCTAGCATGCAAAGCACAGACCATATTGGAATATTTGAGGTTGGGGGATTGAGTGCTCTAACCAGTGTTTGCAGACAATGTGCATTGGGTAGAACTATCATTAGTGCAAACAGAAGTATGGAACTTGTGCACCGGGGTCTGATGCTGGTGCACGCAGGACAGGGACATCACTTGACACTAAAGATGACAGCCCTTTCATCTGTGTGATGGTGTGAAAACTAGCATATTCTTGATTTTGCCAACATTTGAGGTGTATTATAGTTCCCATAATGCTCAGCCAGGATTTGTTGGAACATTTATGGAAAATATGTATGCAATACATATTGATTCATACCCACACATAATATATATATACAGTTAAATGTTCTTCAGAAACTTCGCCCAGTTGTATTCCTCTTACAACATTGTTCCTGTTTCAATTAATGAATGTGTTTCAACCTACATATTAAATTGATGATTATGAGCTATATTTGAAAGCATTCATACTTTACTGCATTTTTACACAGTACTGTATAACTGTATATTTACACACACAGTAAGATATATTCACATGTACATCAACTTGTGTTTTGTTCAGATGCTGTCCTACACACATATATATATATATATATATATATAGGACAGGACAGCATATATAGGACAGGACAGCATATATATCCTGTGGCTTTTCAGAATTTCTTTCTTCCATCTATATACATGTTTATTTGTAACAAAGCTGTTTTCATTACCTCAAGACTTAAGTATGGTTTATTGGCATCACATATCTACCTGTCGCCATATAAATTGATGTGTATATAAAACCATTTTTGGCACTTTAAGGATTGTTAAAAATCGGTTCTAAATTCAATTAGTTAACTATACATTTGTATTCGATTGCATTATGGGCTGGGGGACATTTCTCTGTTGCAGTCTTGTGAAGTTCAAATGCTCCTATTTTATCTCTTAATTGAGTTTTGTAAAAGAACATTGAGATTTATACTGAACAAAAAACTTCACTCATGTGATTTGTAGCCAAGTAACTACTCTGAAAGAACTAAATGAAACAAAAACGAGAAACCGCCATCAGGAATCCATCAAATATGGATTTTTTTATGTTTCCAATACAGATGACATTCACAAAGAAATCTGGGCATTTGGCCAACTAATTTTGTAATACTATAGCCAACATTATAAATAAAGGATTTAGAAGGTTTAGTAACTCATATTAAATAGATGCAGACCATTGCTGCTATAAGTTGGTTGTAAGGATCACACATTTTCAGATCTTTTGTGAGCTCCCACCAAAAAGATTATTGCATAAATATGATTATTATTATTTTTACAGTATTTATATTTAAGAGAGTTGTGAACTTATTTAGACCCTACCGCTATTTTTTATTAGTAAACCCACCCAAAAGGATGCTATTGTGTGCATCATCCTTTCTCTAAATCATTTGGGCACAAGATGTTACTTTGACAAGTAGGTAAAGGTGTTTAAATTGTTTTCTTCTTATTTAATTTTTAGGTCCATGCCAAGACCTCACCTTGAAAATGCAGTTCAAATCTGGGCGCCTCTTTAAAAAAAAAGACATTATGGAACTAGAAAAGTGCAAAGGGGGGCTACAAAACTAATAAGGGGAATGGAAACTTTTAGTTATGTAGAAAGGCTGGAAAAGTAAAATTCCAAAAAAGAAAAGGGGCCATACAGGTCTAAAGACCTGTTCATTAACAGAACAGTACAAAGGACAAGAGGTTACCCACTAAGACTTGAAGTAAGGAGATTTACTTTCCGGAAGAGATTTTTTACAGTACGGACAATAAAGATATGGAATTCACTGCCAAAAGAAGTGGTTACAGCAAATACGTTAGATGCTTTTAAGAGTGGCCTGAATACTTTTTTAAAGAGCCGGAGCATAAAGGGCTATGCATGTTCGTATAGGCATTAATATTTATTTAGTGCCTGTTGATCCAAGGAGAAATCTGATTGCCATTTGGTGTCAAGAAGGATTTTTTTTTTCCCCACTGAAAGCAGAGTTCTAAATTGCTGAAGAGGTTTTTATTTGCTTAATTTTGGATCAGCAGTGGTAAATATGGGATAGGAAAAGGGTTGAACATGATGCACGCAAGGTAACTATGTAAGCTCAAGAAAACATTTGGTACTGAACAAGATCAAAGGATGCACAAAGATTTCCCATTCACATGCTGCAGACATGGCTTTGTTACAAAGGCAAAGATATTGATCATGGTCTACAGACTTGGTCTAATGGGTAGCATATCGTATGTTTTTTTTTTGCAGCCGCTTCACTGGGACCTCTCTTACGATGACCAGTTCATCGCAGAGCGTTCATTGCGGGACAGTTCATCGTGGGATTGAGTATTAGGTGAGCATTATTAGTATTAGGGATTAGTGTTAGTATTAGGGGTCAATGTTAGGCGATTTAACACCTCTAACCGTTTCTTTCCAGTTTATGAAACCGCTTATGTCTAGGGCTGCTTCCTGGGACCTCATTTTATATCTGATTGTATTCTACCCAAAACTTACCCTCTCTTTTTTACCCTTGATGTTTTGAAAGGTCTCCCTCGTTTGGATGTTGTATAATTTTTAGCACCTGGTTCTTTGGAGATCAGCTTTCTCTAAATAATTGAATATGAATCTTGATTCATTATTGTTAGGAAATGTACCTTTGTCTTTTTATTGCTCTGGGAAAAAGATGAAAAATAGAGAAAGTGATATTGTTTTTCCTTTTTATTTTCCATATTTAGTTTTTTTTGACCCGAGCTTCCCCCTCTCCCCTTCCGCAGACCATCCAGCTCTTTTTTTCAAACTTCAAAACTCATCGCTTACTACTCCTCATCCCATTAGAATAACCATAAATTAACCTCTAGTCAAACCAATCTTGCTCTAACTGTGTTCTAACACTCTAAGCAATAGGAAGTATACAACTTATCCAACTAGGAGACACATAATTAATCTCTGGCCAACCACACTTAGCTCCAACCATCCCCAATAATGTTACCATGACCACCAACCCATTGACGTATTCAGTCCCTTAAGTGACACTTGTACCCCAATCCCTCTAAAGCCTAGGTTACAAGCTTGTAAGCAGGGCTCTTATGTATCAGTCTGTTCTTGTTTGTCTAACATAGTATGTAGTCCCCCTCTGGGTCTAGGAAACTTCTTCACGGCTGCTTCACCACTGACAGTTCACCGAGTCATTTTGAAAACGCGGCCGCTTCATCGTTCTAATGTTAGCACTGAGAGTTCAGCTCTTACAAACGAACACCCCCTAATAAATTAATCCCCCCCAAAGTGACCCCCCGAGCCCTAATACTAAAATTACCCCCCCCCCCCCGAGCCCTAATACTAAAATTAACCCCCCGAACTCTAATACTAAAATTAACCCCCCAAACCCTAATTCTAAAATTAATCCCAATACATGCTACCCCCGAACCCTAATACCTAACCCCCCCAAACCCTAGTACCTAACCCTCAACCCTAATACTAAAATAAACCCCCATTAAACATTAATAATACTCACCTTCAGCGATCCAGCAATGAGCGATCCTTCTTCACGGCTGCTTCACCACTGACAGTTCAGCGAGTCATTTTGAAAACACGGCCGCTTCATCGTTCTAATGTTAGCACTGAGAGTTCAGCTCTTACAAACGAACACCCCCTAATAAATTAATCCCCCCCAAAGTGACCCCCCGAGCCCTAATACTAAAATTACCCCCCCCCCCGAGCCCTAATACTAAAATAAACCCCCCGAACTCTAATACTAAAATTAACCCCCCAAACCCTAATTCTAAAATTAATCCCAATACATGCTACCCCCGAACCCTAATACCTAACCCCCCCAAACCCTAGTACCTAACCCCCAACCCTAATACTAAAATAAACCTCCATTAAACATTAATAATACTCACCTTCAGCGACCCAGCAATGAACGATCCTTCTTCACGGCTGCTTCACCACTGACAGTTCAGCGAGTCATTTTGAAAACGCGGCCGCTTCATCGTTCTAATGTTAGCACTGAGAGTTCAGCTCTTACAAACGAACACCCCCTAATAAATTAATCCCCCCCAAAGTGACCCCCCGAGCCCTAATACTAAAATTAACCCCCGAGACCTAATACTAAAATTAACCCCCCCCCCGCACTCTAATACTAAAATTAAACCCCCCAAACCCTAATACTAAAATTAACCACAATACATGCTACCCCCGAACCCTAATACCTAACCCCTCCAAAAGCCTAGTACCTAACCCTCAACCCTAATACTAAAATAAACCCCCATTAAACATTAATAATACTCACCTTCAGCGATCCAGTAATGAACGATCCCGCGATGAGCTGGCCATCATGCGAGAGGGGATGGTGAAGCGGCTGCGTTAATGCAGCTGCGATGAACTGTCCCATCCCCTCCCCTTCTATGCTTTGTACCTAGCGCTACGTAAATTGTTTCAGCTATATAAATAAATGGTAATGTAATGTAATTTTGTGGTAAAAATCTAAATAAAAAAGAGACCAGCTGTATCCAGGAAATATTAAAAAAGAAAAGGTTACTACTAGGAATGTCTTCAAAGCAAATTCTTTTTTACAAAAATGTTAACACAGATTTTTCTGTTTTATTTTTATTTTTTTTTGTTCCTTTTGAATGATCTTACTTCAGTGCAGTGAGCAAGGACATTCATTCCTTTTCATTCTTGTGATCTTAAAGCTCAGTTGATACCAACGTTCAAGGAGCAAAATCTGGTGTTTGATAATATGTTAGCCCTCTAAACACCCTGTTCTCCTAACTAGACAGCTCATTGTAAAGAAACAAGAAACACTACCACCACATTATCTGAAATTAATCGTGTCACCTCAACAAAAGTACTGACTTCCTGTCAAAACAACAGGTTGATTCCGCAGTTCCCTTGAAGGTTGACAGGTTTGCAGAACAATCTCACTTTTGCTGCATTATTCAGTCATGTGCACAGTAATAATTCAAGACATAAAACAACAGGCAAATTGTGTGGTGACAACAACAATATACCATATTTGTTCGAATATAAGACGACCCGGATTATAAGACGACCCCCCAAACTTTGGATATTCCTTTAGGAAAAAAACTAAAAGCCTGAATATAAGACTACCCTATAGGAAAAAAGTTAAACTTGTATATATTCACATGTAAATTGCTTTTTAATATTTAATAAAAATTATGATATAAAAAAAATGCATTTCTTGTTTTTATTTCCTTTTATGTGCCAATGCTGCCTCTCTCCCCCCCCCCTTAGTGTTGTCTCTGTCTGTCCTCCCAGTGTTCTCTCCCTCCCCCCAAACTTTTGTCTCTCTCTCCCCCTCCCCTTGTGTGTCTCTCTCCCCCTCTCCCTCCCCTTGTGTGTCTCTCTCCCCCTCTCCTTGTGTGTCTCTCTCCCCCCTCCCCTTGTGTGTCTGTCTCCCCCCTCCCTCCCCTTGTGTGTCTCTCTGCCCCCCTCCCTCCCCTTGTGTGTCTCTCTGACCCCCTCCCTCCCCCCCACCTCACCTTGTATCTCCCTGGTGGCTAGTGGGGGCAGCCGGGGGATATCTGCCATGATACGTGAAGACATCCTCCATGCTGCCCTACACTTCCGTCCATTATGACGGACAGCCGGTCCGTCATAATAGACGGAAGTGTCGGGCAGCATGGAGGATGTCTGCACGTATCATGGGTCCTTCCGGCTTCATCATAAAAGTCTCGGAGGAAGTGCCGGGCAGCAGCGGGGGATGTGTGCGCGTATCGTGCAGACATCCCCCCGGCTGCCCAAATCTCCCTGGTCTCCAGTGGATGCAGCCGGAGGATGTCTGCATGATACGCGCACACATCCCCCGCTGCTGCCCGGCACTTCCTCCGAGACTTTTATGATGAAGCCGGAAGGACCCGGCTTCATCATAGAAGTCCCGCGCGGTCGTGCAGGGCGGCAGCAGAGGATGTCTGCGCGCATTGAGCAGACATCCACCTGCTGTTAGCGAGGGGGATCCAGGTCCCCTGCAGCTCTGCGGGGGACCTGGATCCCAGTCTTATAATCTGACCTCGATTTGAGGTCAGATTATAAGACAACCTCGAATATAAGACGGAGGGCTTTTTCAGAGCATTTGCTCTGAAAAAAACCTCGTCTTATATTCGAGCAAATACGGTAATCACTAATTGGAATTATTGTGAGCTGTGAGCTGCATTAATGGAAGTGTATTTATTCAGTTTTTTAGTAAACCAGTAATCCAAAAATATAGATAAGTCAGCCAACTAACTCTGGAATAATGAAGAAAAACATCCAAATTAATAAGCAAATTGAGTTTTTCCTTGTTATTCTTTCTGTAGTTGGCTGACATGGCTATTTTTGGGTCACACATTTTGTGGACCGTGGAGAGGGTGTGTTTCATGTTGCAGCACCTTGAGTGAGGTGAATATACATCTTAAACACTAACAGTGGAAAGGTTAAAAGAAAAAAATATTTTGATATTGTCTTGGAGTAAAAACTAAACCATAAAATTCTAAATCAGCCAATACTAACATTTACAGTATAAACAGTTACCCAGACACATGAAACTATGCTAACATTTAAAATACTGTTGTTGGGGTTTTTTTTTTTTTTTTTGTATAAATGAAAAAAATATATTGTTTCTTGAAAATGATAAAACTTTATTATCAGTATTTGAGTTCTAGTTCTGACAAATTAACTGACTTTTCTGTTAAATTTGCTTCTCGTCCTAACTTGTGCCTTTAGTTTCACGCAGTAACCAAGAATGCCATGAGTTCATACAATGAATGTGTGCTGAGCCTCTGCCATCATAAGCCAACTTTAAATCAGCCCCATGTCGTGTAATTTTGGGAAAGAGTGTAGGTGATTTTGGAGACTCCAATAGATTTTTTCTTTTTCTTTATCAATTCAAGTAAATGGCTTGGAGCAATCAAACGTCTCTGAGCCAAAAAATACATTAGTCAGTGACAAAGATCAGCGTGGCACTTAATCAGAAGGAGCAGTGATTGATAGTGTGTCAATGAAGCCTTTAATCAGGAAAGCTTTATTCCAATTTTCAGCCATTAAATTGCCCCATGAATGTGATCACCTTGGGTCTATGGCTCATTTGTCATGTTCAATAAACAGAGGGTTTTTAAATAGCTTACCCCTGTTGGAAGCCATAAGTATTTCATTTCATGTTTCTACTGAATGCCAAATCATGTTTGTTCATTTCTTGTTGTGTTTGTAGTTTCTTTGTTTTCAAATTGAGCTTTCAAACTACAAGTGACTTTGGTTATTGCATACAGAGCTTGTACTACTAGCAGAACTGCTCGCAAATGTTTAGAATATGCTGTACCTCTAGTGTGTCAACGTGCACCCAGCCATTCAGAATGGGGACTTCTCCGCTTGTCTGATCAGGTTCTGGAAGCAGAGAGAGACATACATTTTTGCATGGGATCATCAGAGTAGACTGTCAGAGTAAAAAGAGAATCTGGTTCCCCGCTTCCCTGCACTATTTTAATATGTTGCACTACCTTGTCCTAAAAGAGCATGTCACTGAACCTTTGATCCCAGGTACATACCTCCAGCGTCCACCTCACAATAAAGGTGAAGCCTATCCACTGGGAATTCTCTGCTTAGAAATGTAGGCACCAGTTTGATTGATTGGCCGCCCTGAGCAAGTTCCCACCCCGTGTATGGATTGGGACATAGCTGCTCTTTCTATTGTCAATATGTCCTCTCCCTTGCATATCCATATATGGGAGGTTGGGTACCCCCTTTCCTGATTGGTTCGTGAGTTAAAGGGCAGCATCTTGGAAGCTGACCACTCCCCCTGTTCAGGATTGGTCACTTTATTTCCCTACCTCAAACTTATTGATGCCTTCTGTTTTGGCACCAAATTCAATTAGATATTGCATTGTTTAACCCCATAAGGACCAGGGATTTCCTGGGCCAATGACCAGAGCGATTTTCCTCTCTGTCATTTAACGCTTCCATACAAGTTATATGTTGTTTTTATAGGACAGATAGAGCTTTATTTTGAGACGTTATACATAAAAATAATCTACAATTTAGTATTAAAAATTCCAACATTTTGGAAAATAAGTTTGTGCATGGAGAGCACCGCCAGCTAAACTACTTAACAAGTTAACAGTCATAAGGTCCTGAAGGGGTTAAATGTTAAACTGTTTAGGTATGTTGGTTTCATTATATATTATCAAGATTATTTTCTGTTTAAATATTCTATGTTTCTGCCAAATAAACAGATAAAAGTAACTATAGCCCAATTGCAGTTACTGATTTCTAGGGACCTAAGAGTGATTTATCCGGTGTCCTATGGAGGACCTGGGAACTTCCATTACACGGACCTAGTTAAGGTCCCCTTTGCTGACCCCATGCAAAAATGAGGGTCTCTCTCTGCACTAGGGTGACAACATGTCTCGGAATTGGACATTTTCAATGTCCTGGAGTGAGAGCTCTGAGAGAAGAAGGTCTCAGCCAATCAATATTAATGGGCAAATTGGCTGTGGCATATTAATGGGCAAAATAACACTGGAAAATTAATGGGCAAATTAGATGTGGCATATTAATGGGCAAATTAACACTGGTATTATAATGAAAGAGAGACAGACAGACAGACATAATTCATGGGAGTCCCGTGTGTGACATAATTAAGGTGCTCTTGTTTGTCGCATAATTATAAGGGTCTTGTGTGTGGCACAGATATGGGGCTCTTGTGTGTGACATATTTATGGTGCTCTGTATGTGGCATAATTAAGGGGCTTTGTGTGTGGCATAATTAATGGTCTCCTGTGTGTGGCATAATTATTGGGCTCCTGTGTGAAGCATAATTAATCGGGCTATTGTGTGTGGCATAATTAAGGGGCTTTGTGTATGGCATAATTAATGGTCTCCTGTGTGTGGCATAATTAAGTGGCTTCTGTGTGTGGCTTTATTAATGGGGCTTCTGTGTGAAGCATAATTAATGGGGCTCTTGTGTGTGGCATATTTATGGTGCTCCTGTGTGTGGCATTATTGATGGGGCACTTGTGTGTTGCATAGTTAATTGGCTCCAGTAGGTGGCATAATTTTTGGGGCTCCTGTATGTGGCAAAATTTCTGAGGCTCCTGTGTGTGGCATATTTTGTGGGGATTCCATATGTGGCATAATGTATGGGGCTCCTGTGTGTGGCATTATTGATGGGGCTCCTGTGTGTTGCATAGTGAATGGGCTTCAGTAGGTGGCATAATTTGTGGGGCTCCTGTATGTGGCATAATTTCTGGGGCTACTGTGTGTCGCATATTTTGTGGGGCTTCCATATGTGGCATAATGTATGGGGCTCCTGTATGGCATATTTAATGGGCCATCTGACTGGCATTTCTAAGGAATCTGTATGGCATGGTATTGGAGGAAATCCAGGGGGTGACACCATGTGTTACCGCACCAGGTGACACCAACCCTAGTGACGCCTCTGTCACAGACACATTTAAAACTACTTTAACAAATATTAAAAATGTGATGTATGCAGAATGCCTGCATCAAATCACACTAGTGATTTTGGGGACTAGACTCTCCCTTTAAGGTTGATATTTCAATGGAATCTATACACTGGGCAAACCTGGATATTAAATAATATTGTTACCCGTGGAAGACGTTGTATGCAGACAAACATCATTAGCAGCCAAAGCTATATTTTTTATCTGGTTGCCGACCTCTTACAGATAGATGTTGCAACCTTCCTAACAACATTTGGAATAAACATACACATGTATTGGTGACATTTTATTCTCTTGAAAGTGACCTACCATTTTTGTATGAAGTGCATTATAAGCTCATTCTTATATAGATATATGCAGTATCATTGCCTTTACTTTAGGGGTGACTTTTTATGATCATGGCGATCTATAGAAAATGCCTTATGTGGGTATATTCCACCTCGGTTTTGACACCTGCCATGTAATCAAAAGGTCACAATTCATAAGTTTGACAATGCTTTTAATACATTCTTTCTTCTGCAGTTGATTTCCACAAGTTGGCTGCCAATTGATTTCCTAATTAGTTCTTGCTAGTTAATTAAAAATAAGTTACAATGTGATCTCTCCCCCATATTTCTGAAGCTCCCTGGAGATGTGGGTTCATGATAAATATATGCACCTACATATGAAAAGGTCACCTTGAGTGATAATAGAACAGGCAACACATCAGAAATATAATTACGGGGAAGGCAATACCCACACTGGATTATGAACAGATTTAGGACTAATACCTAATGGCACTTAAAAATAATTACATTTAGACCATAATGATTGTATTTTAAATTAATTCTGCAAACTTATATAAATTATTAAGATTGAGTAAATTCACTTTGCATCCATTATTAGAATATTAAATAATAAAATGCAATAGAGTATCAAGAATTTGCAAGAAAAGGCACAGGCAGGCATAAGGCAACATTTTTGCAGAGGTAACAAGAGTCCCTGACTGATACCAAAACTATTACACTGCATATGCGTCACTAGGGTTGGTGTAACCAGGTGCGGTAACCCGTGGTGACACCCCCTTGGATTTTCTCCAATACCATGCAGACCTAAGCAGATTGCTTAGTAATGCCAGTCAGATGGCCCAACAAATATACCATATAGGAGCCCAATAAATTATGCCACACATGGGAGCACCACATAATATCGCACATATAGGAGCCCCACAAATGATGCCACATATCGGAGCCTATTAACTATGCCACACACAGAACCCCATTATTAATGCCACACACAAGAGCCCCGTTAATTATGCCTCCCACAGGAGCCCCATTAATTATGCCTCACACAGGCGCCCCATTAATTATGCTTCACACAGGCGCCCCATTAATTATGCCACACACAGGAGCCCCTAAATATGCCACACAACATATAACTAGTTGCATTTATACTTATATGCACTTTTTGTAATATTATATTCAACTATTTTAAAAATTCATAAAAATGTTATTTAAAAATTGCATTTCTTGTTTTGATCCCATTCCGCTGCAGCCACACTGCACCTAAAGGACTTAACATAGCACCATACAGTACCCACAGCACTTGCCATGCACCCATATTGCACCCACGCCACTTGGCTTGCATTGATATTGCACCCACATGATTTGGCATACTACAGTGTCACTTTGCCCCACAGAACTAGCTTTGCAGAACAAGCCACAGTGTCACTTTCCCCCATAGTACATGTTATTTTGAACCACAGAACATGCCACAGCATCACTTTGCCAATTAAAATAAGTCACTGTCAGGTACAAATTAATATGCCACAGTCACTTTGTCATTAACATATGCAACAGTCAGTTTGCTTATTTAACCACAGTTTCCCCATTAATATTCCAGTGTTTATTTTCCCATAAATATGCCGCAGCGAGTATGCCCATTAATATGCCCTTTGTTTTGCCAATTTGCCCATTAATATTTTAGTGTTATTTTCCCCTCTAATATCATACAACCAATCTTCCCAATATGTCAGTGTTATTTTCCCCATTATAATGCCACAGTCAATTGGACCTTTAATATGCCAGTGTTATTTTGTCCATTAATATGCCACAGCCAATTCGCCCATTAATATGCTATTGTTAGTTTTTTCCATTAATATGCTTCCAGCCAATTTGCCCACTAATATGCCAGTGTTACTTTGCCCATAAATATCCCACAGGTAATTTGCCCATTAATGTGCCAGTGTTATTTTGCCCATTAATATGCCATAGCCAATTTGCCCAATAATTTGCCAGACTTAGTTTGTCCATTAATATGCCACAACCAATTTGCCCATTAAAATACCAGTATTATTTTTCCATTAATATGCCCCAGAAAATGTGCCCATTAATATTCCAGTGTTATTTTGCCCGTTAATATGCCACAGCCAATTTGCCCATCAAAATGCCAGTGTTAATTTGTCCATTAATATGCCACACCCAATTTTCCCATTAATATGCCAGTATTGTTTTGTCTTTAAAATGTCACAGCAAATGTGCAAATTTATATGCCAGTTTTATTTTGTACATTAATATGCCACAGCCAATTTCCCTTTTCATATGCTAGTGTTATTTTGCCCATTAATATGCAATAAGCCAATTTGCCCATATGCCAGATCTAGTTTGTCCATTAACAGAGGCGTCGCTAGGGGTGGGCTACTGGGGCTATAGC
Organism: Pelodytes ibericus; assembly: GCA_036172795.1. Taxonomy (NCBI): domain Eukaryota; kingdom Metazoa; phylum Chordata; class Amphibia; order Anura; family Pelodytidae; genus Pelodytes; species Pelodytes ibericus. Next base: position 147,986,423 of record CM069862.1, read on the forward strand.
CCCGAGTCCCCCCTTCATAGCCCCGAATGGAGACTCTGGGGATAAAGTATTCTTTAAAAAAAAAAATCCCCCGGTGAGCTCTCCTCTGTCTGGGACATAGTCCCAGAATCCGAGGATTAACCTCACGTGGGGTTGAGGGCCGATCGGGAGGAGAGGCTGCTATAGGGAGCTCGCTCCCTAGCCTCCCCGCCCCCGTCGCGCTGTGTCAGCTGCTTGCCGGATGTCAGGTGGACGGACATCCGGCAGAAGGTCCTGGATGACGGACCAAGTATAAGGTAAGTAAAAAATAAAAATAAAAAGTGTGACTGTGTATGGGTGTCTAGGTGTGTGTGTGTGTGTCTGGGTATTATTGGGTTCTGACTGGCACAATATTACTGGGCTCTGATTGGCACAATATTACTGGGCTCTGACTAGCACAATATTCCTGGGCTCTGACTGGCACTATAATACTGGGTTCTGACTGGCACAATATTCCTGGGCTCTGACTGGCACAATATTACTGGGTCCTGAGTGGCACAATATTACTGGGTTCTGAGTGGCACACGATTACTGGGCTCTGAGTGGCACACTATTACTGGGCTCTGACTGGCACAATATTCCTGGGCTCTGACTGGCACAATATTACTGGGCTCTGACTGCCACAATATTACTGGGCTCTGACTGGCACAATATTCCTGGGCTCTGACTGGCACAATATTACTGGGTTCTGAGTGGCACACTATTACTGGGCTCTGAGTGGCACACTATTACTGGGCTCTGACTGGCACAATATTCCTGGGCTCTGACTGACACACTATTACTGGGCTCTGTGTGGCACACTATTCTTGGTCACTGACTGGCACAATATTCCTGGGCTCTGACTGGCACAATATTACTGGGCTCTGACTGCCACAATACTACTGGTATCTGACTGGCACAATATTACTGGGCTTTGACTGGCACAATATTTCTGGTGTCTGACTGGCACAATATTCCTGGGCTCTGACTGGCATAATATTACTGGGCTCTGAGTGGCACACTATTACTGGGCTCTGACTGGCACACTATTACTGGGCTCTGACTGGCACACTATTACTGGGCTCTGACTGACACAATATTACAGGCATCTGACTGGCACACTATTACTGGGCTCTGAGTGGCACAATATTAATGGTATCTGACTGGCACAATATTACTGGGTTCTTAGTGGCACAATATTCCTGGTATCTATAATTGTACAATTTTCAAACACTGAAAAAATTGTGGGTATTTTCTTACATTTTTATTATGGGGGTGGGGGTGGGGGGGTGGGGGGGTGCAACACTCAGGGTCCCCCCCGGCTGCCAAATGCTCTAGGTACGCCCCTGTGTGTGACCGAGCTCATCTGGGCTCTAGCCCAAGATCATCCGAAGACCTAGCAACGCCCCTGTCCATTAATATACATAGTAACATAGTAACATAGTAATTTAGGTTGAAAAAAGACACAAGTCCATCAAGTTCAACCCTTCTACCTATCATTACAGCTTTTGATCCAAAATATATACCACATCCTTAAAATAATTATTTAGAGTAATTCACAACCTAAAACTACAAACTAAACGTATCTAAGACACAAGCAATACTTACAAACACAGACAAGGCTACAAGAGAAAGATTGTATAAGGAATACGCTTTTTGTTGGCCCAGGGAAGAAATAAACTTTTTTTAGGAATTTGTATTATATCAAAAATTGGCATATTAATGGCAAATTGGATGTGGCATATTTTTTTTTGTAAATATATTCTTTATTTTCATTTTCTTATATTTTAACATATAAACGAATAACATGTAAGACATACAACATTTACAATATAGTGTAGTGCATTGTTATTTATACTCTAATGGTTCTACTGTGTTTGCGTGCCTTACTATCTTGGTAGTCATGGTCTGACCGTGAATTGCGCTACACTCAACTTTGTTCTTGCATCCACACTTATTCATATATATATATATTAAACCGTACAAAATTATATATAATATAAAATACATAAAATACATACAATACATACAATACATACATGGGGTAGCACCCAATTCCTGACCAGCCATTTTCTTTTTCTAATGATGAAAGTGAAAGCCCAATTTGACTAGTGCTGAGGTTGCTAAAATTTATTTATTTTATATCTTTTTATTGTGTTCTTTTCTCTCTTATTTCTTCCCCTTTTCTTCCTTCCTATTTTTTTCCTTTCCATTTTACCACCCCTTATACCTCAGGGTGATATGCAAGCCAGTTAGCTCATCTACGTTCAAATGTTTTACCGTTACCCAGAGAGTAGACATGTGCAAAACTAAAATTTTCGTTTCGTTTTCGTCCATTCGGACGAAAATGTTATTTATTTCGTCTAAAACGAATTTCGTTCATTAGTGCATTCGTTTCAGACGAAATTCGTTCATTATTTTCGTTTCGTTTTGTTTTATTTGTTCGTTTTATAGAATACAATGTAATACTATTGGCTTTCTATAAACCGAACGAGAGCCCCATTCATAAGAAATTCTTATGAATGGGGCTCTCGTTCGGTTCATAGAAAGGCAATAGTATTACTTGTATTCTATAAGCCGAAAGTCTATAAACCGAACGACTTTCAGTTTATAGACTTTCGGCTTATGGAATATATGTAATCCTATTGCTATTCTATAAACCGAACGACTTTCGGTTTATAGAACAGCCATAGGTTTACATGTATTACATAAGCCGAAAGTCTATAAACCGAAAGTCGTTCGGTTTATAGGCTGTCGGCATTTAACTAATAAGAGACAGAGTCTCCATTCATAAAATTATGAATGGAGACTTTGTCTCCGTGTAGTAAAATGCAAACAGCCTATAAACCGAACGTTCGGTTTATAGGCTGTGGGCATTTTACTACACGGAGACAAAGTCTCCATTCATAATTTTATGAATGGAGACTCTGTCTCCGTGTAGTAAAATGCCCACAGCCTATAAACCGAACGTTCGGTTTATAGGCTGTCGGCTTATGGAATACATGTATTTCTATTGCTATTCTATAAACCGAACGACTTTCGGTTTATAGACTAGCCATAGGATTACATGTATTACATAAGCCGAAAGTCTATAAACCGAAAGTCGTTCGGTTTATAGGCTGTCGGCATTTAACTATACAGAGACAGAGTCTCCATTCATAAAATTATGAATGGAGACTTTGTCTCCGTGTAGTAAAATGCCGAAAGCCTATAAACCGAACGATCGGTTTATAGACTTTCGGCTTATGTAATACATGTAATCCTATGGCTATTCTATAAACCGAACGTTCGGTTTATAGAATAGCAATAGGAATACATGTATTCCATAAGCCGACAGCCTATAAACCGAACGTTCGGTTTATAGGCTGTGGGCATTTTACTCAACAGAGACAAAGTCTCCTTTCATAATTTTATGAATGGAGACTCTGTCTCCGTATAGTTAAATGCCGGCTTTTAACTATACGGAGACAAAGTCTCCATTTATAATTTTATGAATGGAGACTCTGTCTCCGTATAGTTAAATGCCTACAGCCTATAAACCGAATGTTCGGTTTATAGGCTGTCGGCTTTTAACTATACGGAGACAAAGTCTCCATTCATATGAATGGAGACTCTGTCTCCATATAGTTAAATGCCCACAGCCTATAAACCGAACGTTCGGTTTATAGGCTGTGGGCATTTAACTATACGGAGACAGAGTCTCCATTCATATGAATGGAGACTTTGTCTCCGTATAGTTAAAAGCTGACAGCCTATAAACCGAACATTCGGTTTATAGGCTGTCGGCTTTTAACTATACGGAGACAAAGTCTCCATTCATAATTTTATGAATGGAGACTCTATCTCCGTATAGTTAAATGCCGGCTTTTAACTATACGGAGACAAAGTCTCCATTCATAATTTTATGAATGGAGACTCTGTCTCCGTATAGTTAAATGCTATTGTATTCTATAAACCGACTCTATTTCGGCTTATAGAATGCAATAGTACTACGAATGGACGAATGAACGAATGATTTTCGTTTATTAACCATTCGTTCATTCGGCTTTAGTTAGCTTAGCATTTTCGTTTTTCGGGCGAATGGACGAAAATGCAATTTTCGGACGAAAATGCATTCGTCCGAAAACGAATGCACATGTCTAGTATATATTCACATGTAAATTGCTTTTTTAATAAAAAATTATGATATAAAAAAAATCTTGTTTTTATTTCCTTTTATGTGACAATGCTGCCTCTCTCTTTCCCTTGCCCCCAGATTTGTCGCTCTCCCCCCCTTAGTGTTGTCTCTCTCTCACCCTCCCTTTGGCTCCCCCCTCGCTCCCCTTGTGTCTGTCTCTTCCCCCCTTCCCTCCCCCTGTTTCTCTCTGCCCCCCTCCCCTTGTTTCTGTCTCTTCCCCCTTCCCTCCCCTTGCTTCTCTCTGCCCCCCCCCTTGTTATTCTGTCCCCCCCTCACCTGTTTCTTGCTCCCTGGTGGCTAGTGGGGCAGCCGGGGGATGTATGCACTATACATAATAGACAGAAGTGTCGGGCAGCATGGAGGTTGTCTGCACGATTCTCCCTGGTGGCTAGCGAGGCATCGGAGGATGTCTGCGCGATGAGCGAGACCTCCCCTGCTGCCGCCCGGAACGACCGCCAGGACTTTTATGAGGAAGCCGGAAGTACCCAGCTTCATCATAGAAGTCCCGGCGGTCATGCCTGGCGGCAGCAGGGGAGATCTGCGCTCATCGCGCAGACATCCCCTGCTGTTAGAGAGGGGGATCCAGGTCCCCTGCAGCTCTGCTGGGGACCTGGATCCCAGTCTTATAGTCTGACCTCAATTTGAGGTCAGATTATAAGACGACCTCGATTATAAAAGGGGTATTAACACTTCCCTTGCTGATCACAGTTTCTTTTTACTGTGATCCGTTTCCTTCCAAGTTTATGAACCTCATTTAGTTTTTTCAAAATAAATTTTATTTTGTAAATTTTTACTATATTACTTATATTCTTTTCATGTATTAATGTAATTACAGTTAACTCCTACAAGCCTGTGCTGTGATTATGACCAGAGCAAACGTTAACCCATTCGTGACGTTGGGACGTTCTATGCCGTCCTGATTTTAAGTCCCTTAAAGTCGTTAGGACGGCATAGTACGTCCTGTGTTAAACAGCTCATATCGCGGCTCGGATCATGCTGCAGGCACTTGCAGCGGGATCCCACCAGTCAGATGAGGCCATTTTAAATGGCCTCAGTCTGACAGGGGAAATTTAGCTGGTGCTCAAAACGAGCACCAGCTACATTTCTCTAAATCGTGCGTGACGTCCGAAGGGCTTGCAATTTTTGGGCAGGGACCCACAGGGTCTATTAAGACCCTGATTGGGTCTCTGCCATAGTGTTCCTGGCTAACGATCACCTTGTGATCAGTGGCCAGGAACAAATCGTGACGTTTTGGTGCTTACGTCATTTGGGACGCAAGCACCATGCGTCACAAAGGGGTTAAAACTCTCCACTTTTTTCAATTTATTTTTTAATACTAAATTCAAATCATTTCATGCTATTGGCAATTCTATAAACCGAAATAGAGTCGGTTTATGGAATACCAATAGCAAAATAGCCATTACAAAATGCCTCGCTAGCCACCAGGGAGAATCGGGCAGCTGGGGGATGTCTGCACGAATCGTGCAGACAACCTCCATGCTGCCCGACACTTCCGTCTATTATGTATAGTGCATACATCCCCCGGCTGCCCCCACTAGCCACCAGGGAGCAAGAAACAGGTGAGGGGGGGACAGAATAACAAGGGGGGGGGGGGGCAGAGAGAAACAAGGGGAGGGAAGGGGGGAAGAGACAGACACAAGGGGAGCGAGGGGGGAGCCAAAGGGAGGGTGAGAGAAAGACAACACTAAGGGGGGAGAGCAACAAATCTGGGGGCAAGGGAAAGAGAGAGGCAGCATTGTCACATAAAAGGAAATAAAAACAAGATTTTTTTTATATCATAATTTTTTATTAAAAAAGCAATTTACATGTGAATATATACTAGACATGTGCATTCGTTTTCGGACGAATGCATTTTCGTACAAAAATAGCATTTTCGTCCATTCACCCTAAAAACGAAGAACGAAAATGCTAAGCTAACGAAAGCCGAATGAATGAATGGTTAATAAACGAAAAACATTCGTTCATTCGTCCATTCGTAGTACTATTGCATTCTATAAGCCGAAATAGAGTCGGTTTATAGAATACAATAGCATTTAACTATACAGAGACAGAGTCTCCATTCATAAAATTATGATTGGAGACTTTGTCTCCGTATAGTTAAATGCCCACATCCTATAAACCGAATGTTCGGTTTATAGGCTGTGGGCATTTAACTATACGGAGACAGAGTCTCCATTCATATGAATGGAGACTTTGTCTCCGTATAGTTAAAAGCCGACAGCCTATAAACCGAACATTCGGTTTATAGGCTGTGGGCATTTAACTATACGGAGACAGAGTCTCCATTCATAAAATTATAAATGGAGACTTTGTCTCCGTATAGTTAAAAGCCGGCATTTAACTATACGGAGACAGAGTCTCCATTCATAAAATTATGAATGGAGACTTTGTCTCCATGTAGTAAAATGCCCACAGCCTATAAACCGAACGTTCGGTTTATAGGCTGTCGGCTTATGGAATACATGTATTCCTATTGCTATTCTAGAAACTGAACTTTCGGTGTATAGAATAGCCATAGGATTACATGTATTACATAAGCCGAAAGTCTATAAACCGATCGTTCGGTTTATAGGCTTTCGGCATTTTACTACACGGAGACAAAGTCTCCATTCATAATTTTATGAATGGAGACTCTGTCTCTGTATAGTTAAATGCCGACAGCCTATAAACCGAACGACTTTCGGTTTATAGACTTTCGGCTTATGTAATACATGTAATCCTATGGCTATTCTATAAACCGAAAGTCGTTCGGTTTATAGAATAGCAATAGCATTACATGTATTCTATAAACCGAATGTCGTTCGTTTTAAAGACTTTCGGCTTATAGAATACTATTGGCTTTCTATAAACCGAACTAGAGTCGAGTCCCCATTCATAAGAAATTCTTATGAATGAGGAGGGACTCTGGTTAGGTTTATAGAATGCCAATAGTATTCTATAAGCCGAAAGTCTTTAAAACAAACGACGTTCGGTTTATAGAATACATGTAATGCTATTGCTGTTCTATAAGCCGAAAGTCTTTCGGCTTATAGAACAGCAATAGCATTACATGTATTCTATAAACCGAACGTCGTTTGTTTTAAATACTTTCGGCTTATAGAATACATGCTGCTATTGGCTTTCTATAAACCGAAAGAGTCCCCATTCATCCGAATAGGTCAATTGACCTATTCGTATGAATGGGAACTCAATTTCAGTTTATAGGAAGCTAATAGCATTACATGCATTCCATAAACCGAAAGTCATTCATGTCGGTTTATGGAATGTAGTACAATGCTATTGGTATTGTATAAACCGACTCTATTTCGGTTTAGAATGCCAATAGCACGAATGGACGAATGGACCAATGAACGAATGATTTTCGTTTATTAACCATTCGTTCATTCGGATTTTGTTAGTTAAAATTTTCGTTATTCGTTTTTCGGACGAATGGACGAAAATGCTATTTTCGTCCGAAAATGCATTCGTCCGAAAACGAATGCACATGTCTACCAGAGAGTATGCCATATTTTTCTTTATCCTATATTGATATTGGATTTGGCTTTTGATTTGAAGTTGTGCCAAGTTGGTATATTAGCGGTTCTCCATACCCGGGATATTAACATTTTTGTTGCCATCATTATATGAATGATAATATACCATTTATCAAAATGTAATATTTTATCTATGATATGGAATAAAGCTGCCTCTAAAGACCTATCAAGATGTTCTCCTATCACTTTTGCAGTTTCAGTAAATACCAACTTTCACAGTGTCTCAATCAGTTTAAAAACCCACCAAATATGTTTGTGATCACCTTCTTTCCTATAACATCTCCAACAGACTAGATGGACCGAATGGTTCTTATCTGCCGACACATTCTATGTAACATACATTAAAATTATTTATATTTAGTTATGGGTATTGTTTACTGGGAGGGTATTGTTTATTGAAGATGGCTATTAGTTATCTGATTTCATGGGCCTTGGTCAAGCCCTTGGGAATATTTGTTACTTGTAACGGAATGGCTACCCAAGCCTAGTAGCACTGCAGGCAAGCAAGGTTTTTTTCTTATTAAGGTCATATAATTTAAATGTTGCCAGGAGCTGCCAATGTTTGCCCTGTATCCCCCCCCCCCCCCCCCACCATATATGTTAGGTGTTCCAGAGACCATTTTGGAATCCCCCAGGACCCTTTTTTGATGGAGAAGTTTTTTCATTTGAATTTACTTTTATGCAGATTTTTTTTTCAGGCTAAGTCCAACTCCAAGTTGGACTTAGCCTGAACAGCATTTTTTTTCTTTACCTTACAGAAATGAATGGGAACAAGCTTCATCGTGCTCTCATTCACTTTGGCAGGCTTCACCTCATCTCGATCTTTGCAAAATGTTTAGTGTATACCATTTTACAAGGTCAAGATGAACCATCCAAGGGGTGGTGGAGTCTGTCTGAGGTTGGAGGTCCAGATTAGTGCCAATTAGTGCTTATCTTGACCTCCAATCTTGGAATTTTGTGAACAGACCCCCCCTGAGGCAAATATTTTACTGCTTTATACTAATAATTGACTGAGTAGATTGCATGTTTTCTATAATTCTCTGAAGAGATTAGAATCTTATTTAGATTTAGGAAATCCTAATGATAAAACACACACTGATAAACAAGAGACACCCTTTTCAATTTTTTATTGTACATTTATAAATTGATGATTTTTCAGAACCTGCAGAGATGGCTCAGTGAGTGCTGGAAATAATTTGATTTTCTATGTGTTTTGCTGATCTCCACAGACTCTGCTGCAGATTTTTAAACAAAAAATTAGACAGAACTGGTATATCTACTTAAATAAAAATCGTACCAAGAGAATTTGAAAATATAAATCCATTAGAACAAGATTAAGCCTGGCTCCAACTGACTTGCCAAAAATAAATTAAAATTGATGTTTTATCCCACAAAAGGCCATTTAAAATCATGAAGCATGAGACTTTATGTAGCAACTACACCATTAAAAACTATTTCAGCCAATAAAACATTTTCAATTAAAAGGGATTCAAATCTAAAACTGTTATTGCCTTAACTCAGAAAAAAAAGACATTTGGCTCTCAGATAAAGAATTACTCTTGTGGTTATACTAGAGTGTGTGACTGTTCAGTGAGATACTTCATTACCTGCTTGTAATACACTTCACTACATTTTATGTTACTATAATAGACAGAGACAATCATTTTACTGGCTTGATTCTTCACATCTAATCCGATAAATCTCTTGCTTTTTCTAACTGACAGACAGACCCGAGCAGAAGAGAACTTAGGAACACTGTGCACCAGTCCTTAAAAAGGATATTAAGGAACTAGAAAAGGTGCAAAGGAGAGCTACAAAATTAATAAGGGGATTGGATGATCTTAGTTATGAAGAGAGACTTTTCATTTATATACGTTAGAAAAAAGGCGTCTCAGAGGGGATATGATAACATTATATATATTTGTGCAGGGCCAATATAAAGAGCTCTCCAGTGAGCTTTCCAACAGAAATGTACAAAGAACAAGAGGTCAGACTTGGGCAGACTAGATGGACCGAATGGTTCTTATCTGCCGACACATTCTATGTTTCTATGTTTCTATGTTTCTAGGTCACCCCCTGAGACTGGAAAAGCAAAGATTTCATAGACAGCAAAGGAAAAGATTCTTTATGGTAAGGACAATAAAGTTATGGAACTCACTGCCAAGAGAGGTGCTGCTATCAACCACAATAGATGCATTTAAAAATGGTCTGGATGTTTTTTTAGAAAAGCAGAACATACAGGGCTATTAACCCCTTAGTGACAAGACATTTTCACCTTGACTTTCCCTTGGTGACAATGGCTGTTTTGACATTTCTGGGGTGTTTGTGTTTAACTGCAATTGTATTCTTTCTCACATAGAGTACTCACACAAATTACATGTTGTTTTTATCGTCATAAGAAGGGCTTTCATTAGATACCATTATGTTCATCATATCTGAAAGGGTTAAATTGATGTTGAGAAGCCCCCCTTGCTTGACCGGGTTCAGATAAAGGTCACAGTCCCTGAGGAAGTCAGATAAGACATAACGGTTTATTTAAGAATGTGTTAGACTACAAAAAGAGGAACTAATGTTGTAGCAAGTTTCAACTGTCTTTTCTGCTGACTGACTATATTGAGATTTATTTTAGCTTTTCTGCCTAGTGACAATATATGTACCCATTGTCCACCCCCCCTTGTGACATGTATACGCCGCCTCTCATGTACTTGATGCTATGTTTGTGCAAAACCTATAACCAATCAATGCACAGGACAACGCCTAGATTTGTGTATAAATACCAATGTGTAATAAACTACATTCAGAGCTGAGAATAAAGAAACACGTGCCTTGTGTATTTTGTTTTCCGCCTTCACAGCTCTCCAGATATCTGCTAACCTGCCACACACCAACGGCTTTAGAAGTAACTGATCAAGGAACAGAGACCGGCCATTCCTTTCAATTTGGTGTCAGAAGTGGGATTCGGACATACAGGGTGAGTACAAGTTGTGCATGGTTGTATTTTATACTTCTATGCTGTGCTCCCTTGTCTCTCCGAATCCCGTACCTACAAATTTAGTGGCTTAAGTAAAGCCGTGGGTTGTTGTTAAACACTTGTCACTGGGACGAGATAATATTGTGTTTCTGGTACACAATTTAAAATAATCTATTGATCTATGGTACTTGTCACTGGGACGAGAAAATATTAAGATTTCACTGGGAAATCGCTGAAGTGCAAATAATAGATATAGATATTAAGATTTCACTGGGAAATCGCTGAAGTGCGTGACACTGGGTCGCGGCACAGTTTAACAAAACCTACTAAGAGATATATATGTATATATGTAGATAAATATATACAAGCAATTTGTAATTAGGAAGTGTTACTTTCTAAACTGTCGTTGGTGTGTCAAAGGTTATTTGTACATATGTTAAAGTATAAGATAAGAATTGTATATTAAGTTGTGTGAACTGCATAAAATTATCTGTTCATAATGGGACAAAAGTTAAGTAATTTAGCAATTACAAGTTTTATATCAGGTAAAAGGAATGATGTCCCTTTGTATGGAATCCCCATTATTATATTTAAATTTATGTGACCGCAGTATGTAGTTCAGGTATGATAATGTCATAATAAATAAACCCTAAAGGAAGAGAAAATTAACAAGGGTAAATCTAAATACCCTAAGAGTCCTGTCCCACAGAAAGCCAAGACAGAGTCGCTGTATCCAGCACTTCCTGTTTGCTCAGAGCCCACACAGTAGAGCGACATGCACATTGTCAGATAAGGAATTAACTGCTTTGTCTGTGGCCATAAGGTATGTTTGATTTGTCTCCCTGCAGTACATAGTGTTTTATGTATATAGTAGAAATTTTATGTATAAAGTATAAGAATATTATAACATTGCATTGTTAAACAGAATTATAAGTGTTAAGTATTTTTAGTCTGGCTGTGACACATGTACAAGTAAGAAGATAATAGTTCTGAACTGAAGTTATGTAACAGAGGATACAGATCCTTCTGTAAAACATATTGAAGATTAGAGTCTCGTGTCTGTAACTCCCAAGTACACGGTATTTTGGTGTTTTGGATATGTTAGCTGTGCAAGTTGATAAGACCATAGAAGCTGTGGCATAATTATGTTTAATGTTGTCATTAGGAGAATTGTCATTATTGTTTAAATATTTGCATAAGTAATTTTTGTAACTGCTATTTTTAAGATATAATTGTATTTTTATAAGTGATGTCTGCGCAAATGGGCAATAGTGTTACAGTAAAAGTCTTTAATATTTTACCACAAGAGTAGAGACATGTCCTAGTTTCGTGTCAACAGCCCCAAAGTAGCAGTCGTGTTTTATAGAGATGTAACAAAAGGTAGTGTTTTATATTTAGTGGAGTACAGAAGACGTATCTTATGGATCACTCAAAGAGCGCTCACAAAAAAAAAAAAAAAATATGGCATTTTCAGCCTTTTAGTATAATTTTGAATGATTCATGAGTGAAGGTCTTCTGGGTTATATTCATCAGTGTGACAAGAAGTTTTATAATAAATTAGTTTTAGCAGGAAATTAACAATAGTCACTGTAGTTGTGTTATTTTGGGTAAGCAGAGTTGTTTTATTTTGGCATAGTCGGTAATTTTATTACTGTCATTAATTTGCTACTGCGCTTGCGTAACTGTATCTTTAAGTAAGAAAAATTAAAATATGTGTGTGTAAAACAGTAAGAGTCATATATTACTCAAGGTCTCTCTTGGACATCATGTTATATATACGTGATCAATCCAGCGGATAGTATAACAGCTGTTTTATTTCATAAATGCCATTATTTGATTTTTATTAAGGTTTATTTTGATTCAATCTATATATTCAGTGGCATCATGTAAAATTATGAGGGTAAAAAGAAATCTAATATTTGTTTAAAAACTCTAAACATTTAACAGGTTTTACATGTTACCTATTAGAAATGTTTATTTGTTTAGGGTATATTTTTTCCTTTTTGTATTTGGGTATCTTGACCAGTATATATTTTTATGTAGGTTGGAAGGATTTTTGTATTTGAATTTTTAGTGTATGTTGAAGATGGATTTTGGTTTTTTCCAATATAAGATATCACATTTTCCAACATTTTAGATAAAATAGATAAGGAAAGATGGATTGATTATTTTTGAGGCATTTGTAGGTACTGATATATTTTAGATTTAAGTAGGATTTCAGAGTTGATACTAGAAAAAGACTTGAGTAACGTTTATTTGTAAATTGTTGAGAAGTGGGGGATTTTTGTGTTAAGCCGTTGAAGGCTTTGTGGGCCATGGAAATGGCAATTGATAAAGATAAAAGGTTTTTGTATGTTGTAGAAGGTGAGAGGTCATGTTGCAAATATGTATAAAGAGAAGATGTTATGGACTAAGAATATAACAGTTAGGATTTAAAAGTGAATATTAATTTGAAAGGGAAGACATAAGTAATAATGTGTATGGTATATACCAATAAGAGGTAGAACTTTTGGTTTATACTGAAAAGTATTGATCAGTGTTTTTAAATAAACTCCCTGCCCATCCAATATAATTTTTGGTAACTTGCATTTACCGTAATTGTTTTATTTTTGTGGTGTGACCAGAATTATTTTTACAGTGCTACAGCGCTACTTACATTGTTGGTGATATATGAATATCATTTTCAAGCTATAGGGAACGTCAGATTACCAGCTGGAGAGAAATGCATATTTAATTTAAATACAGAGCTAGCATGTTTATATACAGTAAATAAACACACACATACACACACATCCGTAATGTTAAAAATATTCATTTGTTGAATTTTAGTGTTTGTTATAATTAAGGCAAAGTACCCCATGTGATACAGTGGGAGAGATTATTAAGCTGTTGTTTAAAATTTTAGATACAAGTTAAATTTTAATTTATGAGAATGTACATCTGTCAGTGATTAGTGGAAAGAATTAGCAAGTGTCATGTTCTTAAACATGCTGTGGTGTTGGAGGTGAAAGAGTTAATTATATAAATTCAGATAGTTTTTGTTGTATATGAAAGAGAGAAAAAGTTCCCCCAGAAACCCCCCCTTCATTTCGCCTTCTATCTGTTTGTCTAATTGCAGATAAGAGAGTTGTAGCAGTGGCTGCAAAAGTATTTTTTTTTGTGAAGGGAGGGGGAATGGGCCAAAGTTGTGTTCTGTGCTGTGGTCATGTTGATAGTATATTGATAATGGTCAAGAGATATATTTTGTTGTCAATAATTTTGATGAAGTATATGTAGCAATTGTGAATTTTTATAAAATATTTTTTTTTGCAGGCCACGCCTGTTAGTTTTATTGAAGTAGCTCCAGTCTATGTAGATGTTGTTTCAGAGTTTACTAATAAGGACCAGCAAATCTAGATTATTACTGATGCAGTTCCAGTAAGAGGTCTTAATCACTAATGAAGAGCTAATGATTATTAACAGTGAGTGATTATTATTATCAGTTGTATATTACACTCATCATGCTCAGTCAGGAGATTCATAAAAAGAATAATAATATTTCAAGAACAAAAGAGTGGTCTAGTTATTTTGAGACATGAGCTAAGAGTAATAATATTTTTAATGATATTTTAATGTAAAGCAAATAAGCCAAAGTGTTTAATGAAATATTGCATGTTACTAATTGGAATATTTTGAGTTTTATTTCCATATAGATTAAAGCTGTACAGCCAACAAAAGACAAGTTCACAGTGCACCAACGAATCTATTGCTGATAAAAGATTATTTCTAAAGAAAGAAAAAGTTTATTTTAAAAGAAGAAATACTTACAATACAAGTAAAGAAAGGATTCTAACAAAGTCTACTGGAATAGTGTTGTGAAAATTGTTCAAATTAACTCCTGGATCCATGTTATTTGCATAAATCACATTCCTGTACTGACAAACAGGCCAACAAAGGAGCAGCAATTTAATGTTTTGATGGGCATAATAATCCCTGACCACTAGCCAACATAAGCTGAGTCGTCAACCTAGGATAACTCGCAAAGAATACACCCAGGAGTCTGCAACAGATACAACAGTATACAAAAGATCATCATTGTTGGGAAGTATATTTTCATATGTACAAATGTATACAATTGTTATTGAAGGCTTGTAATTTTTGTAGTAGAGATTTGTTTAATTGTGATATTACAGGTATGTTTAGAGTATAGTGAATTTTTGCAGACTGACTCTACCAAACACAATGAGTCGACCCATAAGAAACTGTATTTTGATAATATGTTTGTGGAATTTTATGTAGACAGTATATAAAATCTCAGGAAATGTATCTGATATTTTAAATAGGTTAGTTTGTTTTTGTAAGAGAGACTAATCAAGAAGGATTATGGATTTAAGGAATAGGTTAAAAAGTGTCCACAAGTAATCCGTGAGATCCCCTGGGACTGGGAAATTGGCTAGGATCACTTGGAGCGAAACTTGTAAGTGGTTTAGCATGTGTGAGATCAGTGTTGCTAATTGTTTATGTTGTTTGTTTCAAGGGTCTCATCCTCAAGTGCATCCTGACCACTGACATCATGCCCCTACGAGAAGACTGGAAGACACTGCTCAGATATTCCCCATTATGGAAGCTTACAGTGCAACTAAGCTGGATGACCAACCAATGTGTGAAATCGAGGAAGTGTGCCTTATCATCTTGGATACAATGATTATGTTGACCAGGCAACTCCTGATGGTTATCCTTAAAAACAGACAATGTCAATTTCTAAGAATAAAAGGGGAGAACAGTATGAATATTATATGGACTGTAGGGGCCTCTGGAGTCACGTTGTGGATGGGAGACCATATTGTTTTGTCTGCTGCCATTTCATCTGACTGTTTTTTGTGTTCTGAATGCATGCCATGTTGTGTGTTCTGAATGCATGATGTCAGTTTTGCTTCAAGTTATTTTAAAGTATTCTGCAAATGACTCAGTCCTTGGGAATTGCAAACTCCGGAATAATATGTTTGATTTTTACATAGATCTATTGGTTGTAGAGAAGGGTTTTATTAGGCAGGGTAAGAGGAGCAATCAACAATAGATAATTCATTTAGTTTTGTGTCCATCATGTGTTTTTGTTGGTCATGCCATTATGTAACATATTTAGATAGTTATGGCAGGCCTTCCATATTTAAGAGAGAGATACTGTGAATTTTCACAGGTCCAATATCTCTGCAGAGCGAAACCAAGGTCTGCTCAGTCGTCAGAGGTCTATACCTAATCTCAAAGGTTATTAAAGTTAAAGTTAATGTTAGATGTCAGTATTGTCCAGAGGCAGTCCGGTAAAACAGGAAAGCCATAGTCGGTTAGTAAAGCTTAAATATGGATGTGAAGATTTTTGATTCAATATGTTGTTTTAATGGATCAGACCACTCCAATTTTATCCAATGGTATTTAAATAATATAAGAGATGTGGACACAAATATCAGGTTTTGATCAGATATTCGAAATATGCTTGTGGTTAGGAGATAATTAAGTGTTTTGTTTTAATAATAGCAATAATCGGTGTTTTTATATAATTGTGAGGTGTGATAAATGCATTATTGCTAAAGCTGTTAAACCAGCTCCAAAATTCCAATACCACACGTAATATTACATTACCTATGCTAGAGCTTCTCAACAGCAATATTAAGATTGTTCAGCAAGTGAACAAAAGAGTGGAACTGAAAGGGTTAAATTGATGTTGAGAAGCCCCCCTTGCTTGACCGGGTTCAGATAAAGGTCACAGTCCCTGAGGAAGTCAGATAAGACATAACGGTTTATTTAAGAATGTGTTAGACTACAAAAAGAGGAACTAATGTTGTAGCAAGTTTCAACTGTCTTTTCTGCTGACTGACTATATTGAGATTTATTTTAGCTTTTCTGCCTAGTGACAATATATGTACCCATTGTCCACCCCCCCTTGTGACATGTATACGCCGCCTCTCATGTACTTGATGCTATGTTTGTGCAAAACCTATAACCAATCAATGCACAGGACAACGCCTAGATTTGTGTATAAATACCAATGTGTAATAAACTACATTCAGAGCTGAGAATAAAGAAACACGTGCCTTGTGTATTTTGTTTTCCGCCTTCACAGCTCTCCAGATATCTGCTAACCTGCCACACACCAACGGCTTTAGAAGTAACTGATCAAGGAACAGAGACCGGCCATTCCTTTCAATATCTTATCATTTACTACAAAAAAAAAATATGATGACAAATTGAAAAAAACCCCACTTTTTCTAACTTTGACCTAAAATATAATTTACACAAATAAAATCATTAAAAAAGACAACATCTAAATAGTTTCTAAATGTTGTCCCGAGTTCAGAAATATGCATGTTTCCATATTGTTTGGTATTTTTTTGCGAGTTATGGGGCAAAAACCAAAAATAGTGTTTTTTGTTTTTTTCCTATATTGACCTTTTGACCCCAACCCCAACCCAAAATTTAACCCTAACACTAAATTTAACCCCAACTCTAATCCTTATTATATCCCTTAAAATGTTTTAATTTTAATTTAATTTTAACCCTATCCCTTATGCTAAAAATTATTTAATTTTAACCCTATAGGCTAATCTAACTATATAACCAGTTTTTAATTAATTAAATATTTATTTTCCATTTTTTCCATTGCTATGCTACTTAAGTACCACTAGGGGCAGTCAAGTAGCATATTCAGAGCTACGGAAGTGAAGTTACTTTCACTTCCGAAGCTCAGACCGGCAGAGGGCATAGCCATATTGATGGAGCACCGTTAAAGCGTTTTTTGCGATCGTTGATTGCGAAAACCGCTTGATTCACCGCACGACGTGCCAGGCACGTCCTTTGTCGTTAAGGGAGTTTCTCCCAGGACGTGCCTGGCATGTCCTTTGTCGTCAAGGGGTTAATAATAGAATAAGCATTAATAATAGAGCTTATTGATCCAAAGAGAAATCTGATTGCCCCTTAGAGTCAAGAATTAATTTTTCCCCCTAGGAGGCAAAATTCGAAATTGCTTGCTTACTGGTTTTTAGCCTTCTTTTGGATCAAAAGCTGGAATGATAGGTAGAAGGGTTGAACTTGATGGACTTGTGTCCTTTTCAACCTAAATTACTATGTTGCTATGTTACTATGTTACTAGGAACTAGTCAGAGGTATTTTTGCCAATCATGGTAGTCCTGAAAAAAAAATTGATTCAGTTCTTCAATGAGAGAATGACATCTTTCCAGATCTACATACCGACCATGTGCCGGTCAACATTTTTGAATGTTGAACCAGGAGATATTTAAAGGGACAATTTAGTCCCCAAACTCACTTTGGTGCAGGTTGATGACTACTGCCTGTGATTTCTCCAATGTGATTTGGTGTAGGCATACTGCATAAATCCCATTTTTTTATATTTTACTCAAGCCCTCCCCCAGTGATTACTCTGCATGTATACTACAGATCTGACATCACTGACTGTTTTGTTTTATTTAGTGCCTATCATCCTCAGCCAGCTGGTATTTATATGTGAGAGTGACTGAATGCCTAGCATTCTCATCCAGCAGTTATTTATATGAAAGAGAGATATGGAAGGCCTATCATCGTCAGCAAACTGGTGTATATATATATATATATATATATGAGAGGGAGATGGAATGCTGTAATGAAAAAATACTGACATTATGAAGTGACAAGGATCCGATATATAATGCTCTTGTACACACTAGGATCTCTAATAGTGAAACACATTGTCTGGTGACATAACTAGGGAAACAGGAAATCACATGCAAATTCATATTGGTTGGTGCTGAAAGAAGTCTGAAGCAGAAAACAGAAAGGCGGCAATCCTGAACCTCTGCAATTGTGCAATCTCATGCACCTAAGTATAAAAGGGGCTGGCTAACAGTAACCAGTTGAGTAACCATGGTAACAGTTTCTGAAAAAAAGCTGGTCTTTAATCCTTTCCGGACAATGTTTTTCTTTTTTTTGATGCCCATTCTGGATATTAGCTATTTTACAACTTGCGTTTAAATAAAAGTGCCTGCTTGCTTCTTAAATTAATCCCCCATATCATATACTGTTTTTTTAAGGACAGACAGGTCTATCACTTGAGACTGTTTTTTAAACTCCACCCTTTGTGTACTGTATACATTTTAATAAAGAGTGTAAGAATGTCAAAAAAAGTGTTGTTTTAAAAAAAAAACCAAAAAAACAGTATATACCATATATGTTCGAATATAAGACAAGGTTTTTTTTAGAGCAAATGCTATGAAAAAAATAATAGAGATCATCTTATAGTCATCCTCCATGCTGCCCGACACTTCCGTCTATTATGGCGGAAGCTGGGAGGTCACATGACCTTTCCGGCTGTCAGTCAGAATAGACGGAAGTATCAGGCAGCATGGAGGATGTCTGCACATATCTTGCAGACATCCCCCGGCTGCCCCAAATAGCCACCAGGGAGAGGGGAGAGAAAGACAACGTTGGAGGGAGGGAGGGAAGGAGGGAGGGGGAGAGAGACAGAGACAATGTTGGGCTTGAGGGAGGGGGACAGAGAGCCAGACAACGTTGGGGGGAGGGCGGGGGAGAGAAAGACAGACAACGTTGGAGGAAGGGAGGGGGAGAGAGAGACAGACAACGTTGGAAGGAGGGAGGGGGAGAGAGACAACATTGGGGGGAGGGGAGGAGAGACAATGTTGGGGGGAGGGAGGGGGAGACGCAGACAACGTTGGGGGGAGGGTGAAGAGAGGCAGCGTTGGGGGGGAGAGCCAGCATTGGGCAAGTCTGGGGGGGGGGGGAGCATTGGGCAGGTCTGTGGGGTCCGTGGGACAGCATTGGCAGATAAAACTAAATAAAACCAAGAGATGCATTTTTTTAAATCATAATTTTTTATTAAATATGAAAAAGCAATTTACATGTGAATATATACAAGTTAAACTTTTTTCTTATAGGGTAGTCTTATATTCAGGCTTTTAGTTTTTTTCCTAAAGGAATATCCAAAGATCAAAGTGTAATAGCGAGAGAGTAGAAGGATTTTGACAATCAGTGTTCACACAACACTGATTGTCATTTACTGTATTTTTATTTATTTATTGCATGTTATCAATGTGATTGATTTTCAAATAGATCACATCAATAAATGTAAATAGAATACTAGTTGATCCTGGTCTGCCTAACTGTTAAGGCAACCAGGATCAACTTACCCCATCTATCCCCCAAATTTGGGGTAGGATGGCAATGGATTGTGATATACCCCACGAAATAGCACAATATTCCCATACAGCCTGAAACAACCCTCACCTGATTTATATATGGTGATGAGGCGGGATTGACAGGTCAGTGACACTTGTCACTGGCCTGTCACTTCAAGTCTTGCCCAGGGCGGTCTTTCCTGGATAGCATTCACACATGGTACTTCCAGGAAAGCCAAAAATAGTGCGAATCACAGCAAAAATACAGCAATTTCACTGTTTTAAAGGCAGTCTGTACATGGACGGGCACTGTAACCAATGCATTGCATTGGTAGTCCGTACATGTATGGGCATTGTCATGACAGGGTTAACAACAGCTGATCAACTCACAGTGAAGGAAAAAAAGGTTTATTTTAAAACAGTAGGGAAACCTTGACAGGATGCAGATGTAGAACATTGGTTAATCAGTTTGTGTAAGCACACAAGTGGCCTGTGCACTGCACATTACTGTGGTTTTTATTGCTGTGGAGTCTGTGATACACTGATACACACTGCACATTACTGTGAGTTTTATTGCTGTGGAGTCTGTGAAACACTGATACACACTGCACATTACTGTGAGTTTTATTGCTGTGGAGTCTGTGATATACTGATACACACTGCACATTACTGTAAGTTTTATTCCTTTAAAGCTCTGTGGTACACCCCCACACGGCACATTACTGTAAGTGTAATTCTGTGGATGTCTGTAATAGACTCACACTGCACATGACTGTGACTTTATGCTGTGGATCTATGTGATACACAGTGAACATTACTGTGAGTTTTATTGCTGTGGCGGTTCCCATAGCTGAGCATCATGGAAAATGTGTTCCACATCTGATTGACAGCTGTAACTTTGTGTGCATGAGCTGTGGTGTGCAATGAGTGAATTCTACTGTGCTTGTGCAGTAGAATTTGCTCCAGTTTTTTGTCAGAACACCGGCCCTGTCCAAACTCAGTATTTTTGTAGATTCCTGTGTTGGACAGCTCTCATAGATGTTTTGGAGTTTGAATACATTTTAGATTTACTCTAAGGGAAATAGTTTGGATCTGAGATGACCAAACTGAGTTGTCTGACACAAAATACTACAACGTTTAGCTAACTGCTCTCTGGACGAAAATTAGTCAAGTATATTAATATATATAACCATACACTAAAATAATAAAAAATATGAATATAATTAAATATATAATTGATATAAATGCTGTTATGAAACCTGAGATTCTAACCACTTACTATAACATTTTATTAAATTTGATATAGATGTATATATATATATATCAGACAGAAAGGATAAATCTTGGCGCTTTAAACTGCAACAAAGCAGCACCAATCTATGTGTTCCTCTGAAGACACACGTGCAAAAAACAAAACATATAACCCAAACAAATCGGTGTGATTGGTGCGCTAAGTAAAATCCACCAGACAGTGTATAAAATTATATAGGAGAAAATGTAATATTTGCCTGAAAAAACTGTTGGTTCAGTGCAGTATAATGGAGGTCTTCAATGTCTCCCAATATATATATAAGGGGACAGAAAAAGACAAATAGACATAGTGTAATACAGTAAATGTAAACAGTGCTGTTGCAGTGTGGGTAATTGCACTCACAAACAGTGTGGAAAAAGATGGCTCATCTATCTCTTGTAGAGATATCTCCTCTCTTCTCAATCTCACGTTCCCAGGCAATGAAACAAGATGAAGAGATGGTATATTAGATAGTAAAAGGTAGAAATTTAATAAAATACAATAGCATCTTACATATATAGTTGTAGATGTCAGATGTTCCTTCTGTGCCAGCAAAAAATCCAAATGGGGGACAAAATCCAAAAGACCAGTCCAACAAAAGGCAGATCCAGAAGGAGTTTACAAATTGACAATATAAAATCGAAAAATGGCAGTATAGGTAGGCACGCTACGCGTTTCGCCGCTATTTGGGCTTCCTCCTGGCGTTAAAAAAAAACACACTTTATTGACCGCGCGGCTGGAGGCAAGCTCACAACGCTTCCCTCATAGCCACGCAGCTTCAGAGCACCGGGAGACAGAGCAGGAACGAGGTAAGTACTGGGGTCTGGGGGAGGAGGGTGGCATAACGAGCATACTAAGGGGCAATATCCTGGCATATTGGGGGCAATATCATGGCATATTAAATGGCATATTGGGGGCAATATCATGGCATATTAATTTTTTTTTTTTTCGGCGTATAACACGCACACATCATTTTCCCCCTATTTTCAGGGAGAAAAAGTGTGTGTTATACGCCGATAAATACGGTATATACACCTTCTTTTATAGCAGGGGTCCTCAAACTACGGCCCGCGGGCCACATGCGGCCCGCCGAGCACATTTATCCGGCCCGCGGGGGGTGCTGCCGGCACCCCCGCTCCCCGCTGTTTACCTTTTTTTTTTCTTGCAGCCGCAGAAGATGCGGCTGGAGGAAAAGGAAAAAAAAAAAAATCACCGCGACCGGATGTGACTTTTCATCACATCCGGACCCGGTAACTGTTTCCCTCCTCCGTGCAGGGAGGAGGGAACACTGCGCGAGACGTCCGGCCGGGGACACAGCAGCTGGAGGTAAGTGATGGGGAAGGAGGGGGAGGAGGGAGGTATAACGAGCACTGTATTATTCCTGGGCATCTGAATGGCATAATATTCCTGGGCATCTGAATGGCACACTATTCCTGGGCATCTGACTGGCATAATTTTCTTGGGCTCTGACTGGCATAATATTCCTGGGCATCTGAATGGCATAATATTCCTGGGCATCTGAATGGCATAATATTCCTGGGCATCTGACTGGCATAATATTCCTGGGATCTTACTGGCACTCTATTCCTGGGCATCTGAATGGCATAATATTCCTGGACATATGAATGGCATAATATTCCTGGGCATCTGACAGGCACACTATTCCTGGGCATCTGACTGGCACACTATTGCTGGGCATCTGACTGGCATAATATTCCTGGGCTCTTACTGGCACTCTATTCCTGGGCATCTGAATGGCATAATATTCCTGGGCATCTGACTGGCACACTATTCCTGGGCATCTGAATGGCATAATATTCCTGGGCATCTGAATGGCATAATATTCCAGGCCATCTGACAGGAACACTATTCCTGGCCATCTGACTGGCACACTATTCCTGGGCATCTGACTGGCATAATATTCCTGGGCATCTGACTGGCACACTATTCCTGGGCATCTGAATGGCATAATATTCCTGGGCATCTGAATGGCATAATATTCCTGGCCATCTGACAGGCACACTATTCCTGGGCATCTGACTGGCACACTATTCCTGGGCATCTGACTGGCATAATATTCCTGGGTATCTGAATGGCATAATATTCCTGGGCATCTGACTGGCACACTATTCCTGGGCATCTGAATGGCATAATATTCCTGGGCATCTGAATGGCATAATATTCCTGGGCATCTGACAGGCACACTATTCCTGGGCATCTGACTGGCATAATATTCCTGGGCATCTGGCACACTATTCCTGGGCTCTGACTGGCACACTATTCCTGGGCATCTGAATGGCATAATATTCCTGGGCATCTGACTGGCACACTATTCCTGGGCATCTGACTGGCACACTATTCCTGGGCATCTGACTGGCATAATTTTCTTGGGCTCTGACTGGCATAATATTCCTGGGCATCTGACTGGCATAATATTCCTGGGCTCTTACTGGCACTCTATTCCTGGGCATCTGAATGGCATAATATTCCTGGGCATCTGAATGGCATAATATTCCTGGGCATCTGAATGGCATAATATTCCTGGGCATCTGACAGGCAGACTATTCCTGGGCTCTGACTGGCATAATATTCCTGGGCATCTGACTGCCATAATATTCCTGGGCATCTGACTGGCATAATATTCCTGGGAATCTAACTGGCATAATATTCCTGGGCTCTGACTGGCGTAATATTCCTTGGCATCTGACTGGCACAATATTACTGGGCTCTGACTGGCATAATATTACTGGGCTCTGACTGGCATAATATTACTGGACTCTGACTGGCATAATATCCCTGGGCATCTGACTGGCACACTATTCCCATTGAAATACTGGTAAGTTTGTTGATTTAACTTTACTTCATTTTAAATATTGTATTTGTTCCCATTTTGTTTCTTCACTTCAAAATAAGATATATGCAGTGTGCATAGGAATTTGTTCATAGTTTTTGTTTTTACTATAGTCCGGCCCTCCAACGGTCTGAGGGACAGTGAACTGGCCCCCTGTTTAAAAAGTTTGAGGACCCCTGTTTTATAGCATATGTTGTGAATTGTATAGTAGATGGATCATATCTCAGGTTTCACAACATAATGTAGATTAATGATATATTTGCTTAGATGGATTTATTAAAATATATTGCAGTCCTCATCTCTTATATGATTAATAACTTTAATTTATCAAATTGCATTCTGAGAGATTATCTAATAAATCTTCCTGTCCTACCAAGTGTTATAATTATTTTTCCACAAGCCCTATTAACCCAATCATCTAAGCCAATAAGGATTATGAAGGTGGAATGCACCACAGTTTGAGTACTTACAGCACTTGGCGATGGTTCATTCTATGGCAGCGGTGTTTAACTGCGACTGTTGAATAACTGCATTTTCCATGCTCCCCGGCCAACCTCTTAGTTGACAGAGTATTATGGAAGACAAAGGCCATCAACAGCTGGATGGCTGCAGTTTGACACCCCTGCTCTAGGGTAACCAAAAACTCTCGAACTCCTGTGTAACCTAAGTACTAAAATGTGTAAAGTCTCCCTAAACTAGAACTAGAATGGCCTCTTTAGATTTACCTAGTACTTGTTCTTAGTAGTTTAGAGTATTTTTGTCAGACATTTTACTTCACTGACTAAAGTCGAAGATGTGTATGTGGGGAAGAGGAGGAGATTGTTGACTGGAAGCCTTAGATTTATAGAATTGAAAAAAAAAACTTTTACTAGCATGCCCCTTCTCTAGATAATGGTACTAAGATTTCATACAAAAATATCATTCATCGGGGAAAAATAATCTTTAGCTTGTTTCACTGGTGTGTGAAATTTTGACAAGCATGACTTCATTTTTCTATTTTCTAACACCACAGGTAAAGCAGTCTCTGATCACACAGTCCTTCCTTCACACTAATGTGAACAGAAAAGCTATTTGGAATGCTAGATAGATATTTGTTGCCACAGCAATGTAATGCAGCTGTATACATTATTTATAAAGGTGTTAACTAGAAGGAACCAGTGGGTGTGATAACGCTGCAAAGAAAGGACAATTCACCCACCGCCAGTACATTTCAAATAATATTGGAAATCATAAATGTCTTTCTGAACTGCACAGTGGATTCAAATAGTTCTCTGGTGAATCATTTTCAAAGTGGTGTTTTTGACTTTTATCAAGACATAAAGTTATATGCTTAATACATGTAATGGGCATAGCTGGGAATGTGACATTTTGGACTATAGGTTTTCCAGGTTATGGACACATCCAGTGTGAGAGCACATGAAATGTATCTGCCATAGGAAGCACATTAAAATGTGTCATGTAGAAGTCACATAGACCACACATTTGTTGCCCCACTGAGTGGCTTCTGAGCGACAAAGTTTGGAGTCTTCAGTTAACCCCTTCGCGACAATGGACGTGTCAGGCACGTCCTGCCGGGAACTCCGTTCCCGACAATGGACGTGCCTGCACATCCTGCGGTGAATCAAGTGATGTTCGCGATTAACGTTCCCGAAAACTGCTTTAACGGTTCTGGTCTATTGCCTAGATGTCAAGGCAATAGCCAGCACCGAAATTTCCTCTCTGGGACACCCACGAAGCGATTGTGGGCACCCAATTGGCTATGCCGCTTGTGGTCTGAGCTTCGGAAGTGAAAGTAAATTCACTTCCGTCGCTCTGAATATGCTGATTGACTGCCCCTAGGGGCAGCAACCAACATAGCAATGTTAAAAAAAAAAGATTTAATAAGCTTAAAACTGGTAATATAGTTATATTAGCCTATAGGGTTAAAATTAAATAATTTTTTGCATAAGGGATAGGCTTAAAATGAAATTAAAATATATTAAGGTATAGCATAAGGGTTAGAGTTGTTGTTAAATTTAGTGTTAGGGTTAAATTTAGGGTTCGGGTTGGGGTCAAAAGGTCAATATAGGAAATGTTTTTTTCCCCATAACTCGCAAAAAATACTGAAAAATATGGAAACATGCATATTTCTGAACTCGGGACAACATTTAGAAACTATTTAGACGGGGTCTCTTTTAATGATTGTATTTGTGTAAATTATATTTTAGGTCAAAGTTAGAAAAAGTGGGTTTATCAAATTTTTCATCACATTTTATGATTTTTTTGTTCGGTTTATAGACTTTCGGCTTATAGAATACATGCAATACTATTGGTTTTCTATAAACCGAACTAGAGTCCCCATTCATAAGAAATTCTAGTTCGGTTTATAGAAAGCCAATAGTAACTTATAGACTTTCGGTTTATAGAATAGCCAATAGCATTACATGTATTCTATAAACCGAAAGTCTATAAACCGAACGTCGTTCGGTTTATAGACTTTTGGCTTATAGAATACATGTAATACTATTGGCTTTCTATAAACCGAACTAGAGTCCCCATTCATAATAAATTCTTATGAATGGGGACTCTAGTTCGGTTTATAGAAAGCCAATAGTATTACATGTATTCTATAAGCCGAAAGTCTATAAATGGAAAGACATTCTGTTTATAGACTTTCTTTTTATAGAATAGCAACAGCATTACATGTATTCTATAAAACGAAAGTCTATAAACCGAAAGACATTCAGTTTATAGACTTTCGGTTTATAGAATACATGTAATGCTATTGCTAGTCTATAAACCGAAAGTCTATAAACTGAATATCTTTTGGTTTATAGACTTTCGGTTTATAGCCGAACCCCGAACTCCAACACGGACATACAGTGAAATGTCCGTGTTCGGGTCCGGGGTCCGAACACCGTAATGTTCGGTACGAACCCAAACAGTGCGGTTCGGGTTCGCTCAACACTAGATATGATGAACATAATGGTATCTAATGAAAGCCCTTCTTATGATGATAAAAACAACATATAATTTGTGTGGGTACAGTATGTGAGAAAGAAGTAAGAGATGTGAGAAATAGTAATAATATAAGCTAGTTGCTTGTTCCCTTCTTCTCTAGTGGTGATCCACTGTGAAGTTTTAAGACTAGGAGCTATCCGTTTAAATACATGTTTCTACAAGATACCTGTTACCTGTGGATTCCATCCAGAAACACTCACTCCCATTAAGCATTTTTCATATTTTGTTGGGGTTTGTATTAAATTCAATTTACAAGTTATTTTTTTGGTGGTGTTCATTATAGGCACTGTTTTTTTTTTGTTTTTTGGCGCTGTGTATATTTAATTTTTAATGACAGACGTGCTATTCTGCTCCCCAGTCTACTTAACTGACATTCTGTGCGGTGCCTTGTTCGCTGCATGCTAAAAGCGCTGTCTGTCTGACCTTGTATGCTGAAGAGCGACTACTTCGCCACATCGAGAATATTTGTGTGGGTGGTATCAAGAGCCGCCCCCTTGAAAGGTACCGCTCTAGGCCTTTTCTGCCTAGGCTGAGATAAAGCACTGACCCTAAACTGAGGGACAAACTCTAGCCAGTAGGATTCTGAAGAACTCCTTTCTACCTAAGATGAACAGGTGCGGCTTGTTTCACGTTACCAATTTTGAGGACAAACTAGTATTTATCAAACAATCTCACCACAACCCGTTGTGTACCTTGCTGCTTCTTTCCCCTATCCTCCAGTATAACTATCAAACCGAGAAGCTTAGTAATTAAAGGTATTCTCTGCAGAGGGCAGGAGAACACAAGGTCGTATTTACCAAATAATCACAGCATACAAAACATTTCAATTAAAAAGATGTGTAGGCACATACTATATCTTTCAAACCTCTGCCTCTAGATAAATACTGAAGTGCTTAATTATCTAATTTTGTGGAAAACCCTTTTTTTTTTCTTTAAGTAAAATGTGCACACTGTCATGGCTGCAAAGGATAACAATTGTATTTATGGTTGGAGTTTTACATTATGCTTCCTTGGTCGATAGTAATCAGATTCCTCTCTGATAGTTAAAGTATTGTGTAGGGTCCTCCTTTATCTTCAATATGTTACCACTTCGTGGCATTAGTCCTCTTTTCTCCCTGGCATTCTGACAGATCTGCAAACACGTCCACCTCACAATTCCAGCATGGCCGCTGCATAGATTCTGGTCTCCAATATTGCTGCTGCATGACATGGTAGCTTCTATCATTGAGGATATGTGTTCGCCTAGAAATAACTAAACTTAAAACCAGACTGTGGGGTAAAACAACGGCCACAGCACTTTATTTAAATAGCCATTGCATTTACAATCATATACACATATATATACACATTCCACCTATGTATATATATCCATAATTAATACAATGACTAAACATAACATAAACATAAATATTAAAACATTCCATATACAGGAAAAACCAATCAAGCTTGCAAGTGTATCCAGGTGGCTGCCGAAGTCCATGTTCTGGGCATATCCCAATGCCCCCAATACCTGAGGTTCGAGGTACCACTTTCCCCTCGAACCTCCCACCAGAGTCCCGATTGACTCTCCCCAATCCAAATCTTCCATTAACCCTCCTGGATACCCTGCAAGCTTCCGCCACAAGCCCATCACCCCGGATGGGCTCCCCCCCCCCCGAGCAAAACTGTGGCCGTCTCAATTCCTTCCTGCAGAGCCAGGTTGAAGAAATCCAACCCCAGCTCATTCGGATGTACACCATCAGACCTAAACAGACCCCCCAATTTACCTTCCAGGTTAAAGTGCCGCACCACCACCCCACCGTTTTTTCTCATGAAACTCGCCATTAGCTTGTTTATCTTTCCCCGGCAACGGTTCATGGCCGCCGAATCCCTGGCGTGCCTCCAAACCGACCGGGGAACCATTTCGGACCAAATAATCTTAATTCCTGGTAGAAGAGTATGCAAGCGGGACACGTCCCGCTGCATATTCTTCACCAGCTCCCTCTGCGGCACCACCCACAAATCATTCCCCCCTGCATGAATAAAGAGTATGTCAGGGCGACCCGCCGGTCTCGCATGCACCCCCCCCATAGCGTTAGGGCCACTAACAGGGGAAATAGTTCCAGAAACGCCAGGTACTTCAGGAGTTTGCTACCCGCCCATGCCTCCGGCCAAAGCTTCGCGCACCACTTACCAGCAAAGTAAACGCCAAAACCCACGGTACCTGACGCATCAGTATACAGCTCCAGCTCATCTGCCTGTGCTACTGCGCGCTGAAATACCACTTTTCCGTTAAACCGTTCAAGGAAGACTAGCCACACAGCCAGGTCTGCACGTATCTTCCTAGTTACCCGGATAAAATGGTGTCCCGCCGCAATACCTGCCATAGCCCGTGATAGCGACCTAATAAACACCCGACCCACCGGAATTATCCGGCAGGCGAAGTTCAAGCGCCCTATCAGTGACTGTAACTGACGCAGGGTAACCTTTTTGGCCCCCCCTACCATTCGAACAGCAGCCCGTAATACCCCCAGCTTATCCCTGGGGAGTCTGCAGACCCCTGCCACCGAATCTATCTCCAACCCCAGAAAGCTTAGGCACGTGATAGGGCCCTCTGTCTTGTCCGCCGCCAAGGGAACCCCAAAGCTATGCGCAACCTGCTCCAGCGAGCGCAGCAGCACCAAGCAGACTCTGGAGCCCCTGGGGCCCAAGCACAAAAAATCGTCCAAGTAGTGCACCATTGAACGATCATTTGCTACTTTCTTAACTACCCATTCGAGAAATGTGCTAAATTTCTCGAAATAGGCACAAGAAACCGAGCACCCCATAGGCAGACAGAGGTCCACATAGAACCCCTGATCAAACCCCTTCCCGGTGACCGGACCCTGCGCCGTGACCTACAGCGACTGTGAACCCCTTGGCGTACATTCCCACCCCTTGCACACCTAGTTGCCTTTGGAGAAGCGCGACTGGCCCGGGCGCATCCTTCCCGACCCCTGTACTGCTGTCTTGCGCCACCGTATCCGCCTGGCTGTTGGCCATCATCCCCACTGGACTCACCCCCGTCTACTTCGATAGGAGACCCTTCTCTCACCACGGGGGATGTGGACCTAGTCGGTGACGGGGGCGGGGAGAACAATAACGGGGACACCGACCTTTGTCGTGGCGTGAGGGGGGAAGAACCATCAGATGATACGGACCCCCTGTCGCTTGACCCCCATCGCGCTGCACCTAAACTCGTGAGGGCCCCACTATTGTCTGCATATAAGTCTGGGGTAGAGGACCTGGATGTGGCCTGTGACTGACCTCCTAGCATCCCACGTGGCCTAGCTGAGGTGTGAGCGGCGCGGTTGGCCACCGGGTGGCGCGCTGAGTGATCAGGGCCTCCTGCTCCCCCCCCCTTACTGGGCCTGCTCACCTGATGCTGGATTGCATCCACCGCTGCACCATCCGGCCGACCGGAGCCTTTCCCGCTGTTTCCTCTTCCCCCAGCGTTAGGCATTGGCTCTGATGAGTTGAGGCCTGATGGCCTGGACCTCCCGCTCCTACGACCGGCAGGCCTGCCCGCCGGAGCATCCAGTTGCGCGACCGCAACTCTCCCGCTGGTCACTTCCGGCGCGTCCTTTCCCGCCGCCGTCGACTTCCGGTTGCGGCCTACCCGTGCTGCTGCCGGCCTCAGGCGCTCCCCGGGTGCGATCCCGCTCTGGCCATCCTGAGGGGAGCTTTTGAGCGGCTCTTTGCCGCCTGGAGCCCGCTGGGCCCTGGTAGGTCGGCATCCCCAGGGCTCAGGCGGCGGGGAGGCCTCACCGAACGAGAAGGCCTCCCAGATGCGGTGACAGCAGGCCCTGCTGCAGCTCCAGGTCCCTTCAGACGTCCCTTCAGCCAGCCAGGTCCTTTCAGCAGCGCAGCAGCCTTCATCTCCGCGAGAATCCTATCAATCTCAGCCTCCATGATCCTGGAAAAGAAGAAGGGAGACAGACCAGACACACAACAGGTATATGGGGAAAATTTTCCCAAAATGGCCCCTGAACTTCCTGTTCCTATCTTTTATACTCTCCCAACTCCTCCCACTGATTCCCACTATAGGCTGACATATCCTCTCAGCACCCTGTCATGATTGCCCCTCCCCGACCTTGTCTGGGGGCTACATGCAGTTTGGTCTCAAATATGGCCACTGCATATGTTCTGGCCTCCAATATGGTTTAGTCACCAATATGGCCACTGCTCCTCACAATAGTATCCTGCAGTTGTAGATTACTGTTCAGCCCCTCCTCTTGTATTCCCTCCTCCTGGGAGTGTGGTTTCCTCTGCTTTTTGTATAAATAGCTCTCAGTTGCTTCCTCTTTTGCCTGTGATTTACTCTTTTCTTGACTCCTGATAGTTTCTGTTCTGATCCGGCTATTGTGACCTCGCCGGTTTTCTTCAATCCTGACTTCTGCTTATCTATAGGACCTTGCTGCTCTCTCCAGTCCAGCACCCTGGTAATTATGCAATAGATGGACAGGGCATGTATGGGCGAGGGGGAGGACTGAGATGACTGATGGCTGCCAGGGGGAGGGGTTTTAGGGGGGGGTTAATAAAAGCCCTGGAACCCCTCTCCCAGGCAGCCATTTTAGTCGGTACACGCACTTGGTAGCGATTTTCCCACCCTCCCTCCCCTTTTTTATTTGTATTTTGTTATATAACGTATTGAATCTCTTTTGTCGCAGCAGGCGGGGGTTGGCAGTCCTTGCCAGTAGGGGATGCGGTTTTTGGAAGCTAAGTTGGGGATATTAGTAGGAGAATGGTGCTCGGTCCTCCCCTGACCTTTCAACATGGAAGTTGTTTTCGTGGACATGCCCACTGAGCTAAGAGAGCTGGCTAGTGGTGAGCATTGTGGTGAGATGGACCAGGTTCAGGTACGGCATCTCAAAGGACGAGGAGGGGAGGCGAGCACCTGGTTTTTGCTTTATTTAAGATTTGCACTATGTATGTATGTATGTTTAGGTTTAAATTGTTATCTGGCAAGGGCTTAGTTATTTTGTCAGGCTGTGTTCTTTATATAAATATATATATTAAAAGGATGGTGGTCGGCTGATACAGCCTGTCATGTGTTTTTTAATAAAATTGCTGTGGCCTTATTTTACCATCACAGGTCTCGTGTCCGTTTATTGGAGGGTTTCAGTTGGGGGGTCGGTTATGGGTATGTATGGGGGTTTTTTATTCTATGTTTCAGGAATCAGGCATCTATCCCCTCTGCATGCATACATGTTCCCAGCATGTCCTTTGCACTGTATTTGCTTGAATATAAGATGACCCTAATTATAAGATGACCCCCCCAAACTTTGGATATTCCTTTAGGAAAAAAAATATTGCCTGATTATAAGACTAACCTATAGGAAAAAGTTTAACTTGTATATATTCACATGTAAATTGCTTTTTAATATTTAATAAAAATTATGATATAAAAAAAATGCATTTCTTGTTTTTATTTCCTTTTATGTGCCAATGCTGCCGCTCCCCCCAGGCTTGCCCAGTGCTCCCTCCCCCCCCCCCCCCAGGCTTGCCCAATGCTGGCTCTATCCCCTCCCTTCCCCCCCCCAACTCTGCCTCTCTCCTCTCCCCCCCCCCTCCCTCTCTGCCTCCCCCCAACATAGCCACTCTCCCTGGTGGCATTGCGCAGACATCCACCAGCTGCCTCTGTAATTTCTGATTTCCTGGTTCTAGGTTCGGTGCTGCACACGTCCCCGGCAGTTTGTATCCTGGGCTCAAACTTCAGGTAAGTGGCTGTCAGGTGAAAACCACTGTCCTAGTTCTGGGTTCCAGCAATTCTGCTTTGGCACCTCTCCATTGAGGGTCCCACTTCCAGTGTATCAGTTATATAATAGGACATGACCCCACACTGTCTGTATAATATGAAAACTCTATATGAGGAGAAGTATCTGCTACTGGTGCCTCCCACCCCTCCCAAGTGCTTCCAGGAGGGAGGAGGCATAGAAAAGAAAGATCCTCCTACTGCTGGACACCTCTATCGAATTGTAAGTAATGGGGAGGATGAGGAGGAAATAATTTTAACGTGTGATGTGAGGCAATGTGGCACTGCGGAATGTAAAGCAGCAATATGGCACTGGGGAAGGTGATGAGGAAATAATTTTAACGTGTGATGTGAGGCAATGTGGCACTGCGGAATGTAAAGCAGCAATATGGCACTGGGGAAGGTGATGAGGATTATGTGGTACAATGGACAATTATGTGGTACTGTGGAAAGTGATTTGAGAGCATGCATGGCACAGTGTAAGGTGATTTGGTGGCACACATGGCACCATGGAAAGTCACATGGACAAGATGGCATCAATCAATATTGGATTGAAGTCAATTTTTTTTATAGGCCTACCATTAAAATACCATCCGGAGGGCAACTCTAGGTGTAGTTAATAATGGAGTCACCCACCTGTAGGTTGCTCAACATTTTTTTTTACACCCTGATGCTAGTGACTGTAGAATCAGTCCTTTAAGTACAACCACTTTCATCCAAGTGTGCAGTTTAAGTCCAGTCACCTGGAGAGAAGTGCTGCTCTTTTTATATCCTTTTCTACATTTTATAAAATTGGGCTGCAAATCTTATTAACTTAACATTGTCACTTAAATGCTGCAAAAAAGTGTTGTCCTTGAATTATCTGTTGTCACTGGGCAATTCGTATTCTGTGAAGTTTTATGGAAATGGTAAATAGGGAGGTGAATTGTGCTTGGCAATCAAGGTCACAGTCAATACATACTCTCTGTAGGACTAGAGAGTCTTGTTGTCAGATTATGTTGTTGAATTCATTTGTAAGAATGGGCCTAGGAATTTCCACCTTGTGTGTCTGTAGTCACCTTACTCTGCTTCTTTATCAATGGATGTAACATTCATTGGACACACTGGCCAAGCCAGGCCTGGCTGGAATTGAATTTGCATAATTTAGCAGCTGAAATGGAAATTAGATGGTAATTTCACTAACTGCCATACAACTGGGAACTGGATGAGATAAAAAGCAGATTTAAACATTCAACATGATGCTTTTTTTTTTTTTTTTACTGCAGAATTACTAACAGTACACAATTGTTTATTGGGGTAGATTGTTTTGGTGTCTGGCTGTTCCTTCCTTTACATTTAGAGCCTTACTTACAATCTCAAATGTAAAAAATAAAAATGGTAAAATGGGTATGTACAGGGAGTGCAGAATTATTAGGCAAATGAGTATTTTGACCATATCATCCTCTTTATGCATGTTGTCTTACTCCAAGCTGTATAGGCTCGAAAGCCTACTACCAATTAAGCATATTAGGTGATGTGCATCTCTGTAATGAGAAGGGGTGTGGTCTAATGACATCAACACCCTATATCAGGTGTGCATAATTATTAGGCAACTTCCTTTCCTTTGGCAAAATGGGTCAAAAGAAGGACTTGACAGGCTCAGAAAAGTCAAAAATAGTGAGATATCTTGCAGAGGGATGCAGCACTCTTAAAATTGCAAAGCTTCTGAAGCGTGATCATCGAACAATCAAGCGTTTCATTCAAAATAGTCAACAGGGTCGCAAGAAGCGTGTGGAAAAACCAAGGCGCAAAATAACTGCCCATGAACTGAGAAAAGTCAAGCGTGCAGCTGCCACGATGCCACTTGCCACCAGTTTGGCCATATTTCAGAGCTGCAACATCACTGGAGTGCCCAAAAGCACAAGGTGTGCAATACTCAGAGACATGGCCAAGGTAAGAAAGGCTGAAAGACGACCACCACTGAACAAGACACACAAGCTGATACGTCAAGACTGGGCCAAGAAATATCTCAAGACTGATTTTTCTAAGGTTTTATGGACTGATGAAATGAGAGTGAGTCTTGATGGGCCAGATGGATGGGCCCGTGGCTGGATTGGTAAAGGGCAGAGAGCTCCAGTCTGACTCAGATGCCAGCAAGGTGGAGGTGGAGTACTGGTTTGGGCTGGTATCATCAAAGATGAGCTTGTGGGGCCTTTTCGGGTTGAGGATGGAGTCAAGCTCAACTCCCAGTCCTACTGACAGTTCCTGGAAGACACCTTCTTCAAGCAGTGGTACAGGAAGAAGTCTGCATCCTTCAAGAAAAACATGATTTTCATGCAGGACAATGCTCCATCACACGCGTCCAAGTACTCCACAGCGTGGCTGGCAAGAAAGGGTATAAAAGAAGAAAATCTAATGACATGGCCTCCTTGTTCACCTGATCTGAACCCCATTGAGAACCTGTGGTCCATCATCAAATGTGAGATTCACAAGGAGGGAAAACAGTACACCTCTCTGAACAGTGTCTGGGAGGCTGTGGTTGCTGCTGCACGCAATGTTGATGGTGAACAGATCAAAACACTGACAGAATCCATGGATGGCAGGCTTTTGAGTGTGCTTGCAAAGAAAGGTGGCTATATTGGTCACTGATTTGTTTTTGTTTTGTTTTTGAATGTCAGAAATGTATATTTGTGAATGTTGAGATGTTATATTGGTTTCACTGGTAAAAATAAATAATTGAAATTTGTATATATTTGTTTTTTGTTAAGTTGCCTAATAATTATGCACAGTAATAGTCACCTGCACACACAGATATCCCCCTAAAATAGCTAAAACTAAAAACAAACTAAAAACTACTTCCAAAAATATTCAGCTTTGATATTAATGAGTTTTTTGGGTTCATTGAGAACATGGTTGTTGTTCAATAATAAAATTAATCCTCAAAAATACAACTTGCCTAATAATTCTGCACTCCCTGTATGCTGCAATTTAAAAGTAATCAAATGATGAAGAAGAGTAATAGTAGGATGTACACCAACTACCTGGGGTCCCAGATCCCACATGGAAAATACAGTATTTCAGTTTTTGCTATCCTAATACGCTTACAGAGAATATAAGATCTGCATAGCTTTCAGTCACGCATAACCGTAAACCAGTGGCGTCCTGGGTGGACCGCACCAGGTGACACCACCAGGGGGGGTGACACCCGTGCTGCCAGCATCCCCCCGCAGCGCATCAGCTGAATCAGCTGGATTCGACCACCGAGAAAGAAAAAATAAGTTAAAAAAATCAATGCGTCACATCCGGTGGCTGTGTTTCCCTCCTCCGTGCAGGAGGGAAGACTGCATGAAGGAGACATTGGGGACACGGCAGAGAGAGAGCAGCAAATAAGGTAAGTACTGGGGAAGGGGGGAGGAGAGTGGTATAAAACGAGCAAAATCCTGGCATATTGAGGGGTTAAATTCTGACATATTGAGGGATTAAATGCTGGCATATTGAGGGGTTAAATCCTGGCATATTGAGTGGTTAAATGCTGACATATTGAGGGGTTAACTCCTGGCATTTTGAGGGGTTAAATTGTGGCATATTGAGGGGTTAAATGCTGACATATTGAGTGACAAATCCTGGCATATTGAGAGGTTAAATTCTGGCATCTTGAGGGGTTAAATGCTGGCATATTGAGGGCTTAAATCCTGGCATATTGAGTTGTTAAATACTGACATATTGAGGTGTTAACTTCTGGCATATTGATGGGTTAAATCCTGGCATATTGAATGGCTAAATCCTGGCATATTGAGGGGTTAAATGATGACATATTGAGGGGTTAAATGCTGGAATACTGAATGGCTAAATCCTGGCATATTGAGTGGCTAAATCCTAGCATATTGAGTGGCTAAATCCTGGCATATTGAGGGGTTAAATCCTGGCAATTTAAATGGCTAAATCCAGGCATGCTGAGGGGTTACATGCTGACATATTGAGGGGTGAAATTGTGGCATATTGAGGGGTTAAATGCTGACATATTGAGTGACAAATCCTGGCATATTGAGAGGTTAAATTCTGGCATATTGAGGGGTTAAATCCTGGCATATTGAGGGCTTAAATCCTGGCATATTGAGTTGTTAAATGCTGACATATTGAGGGGTTAACTTCTGGCATATTGATGGGTTAAATCCTGGCATATTGAATGGCTAAATCCTGGCATTTTGAGGGGTTAAATGATGACATATTGAGGGGTTAAATGCTGACATATAGAGGGGTTAAATCATGGCATATTGAGTGACAAATCCTGGCATATTGGAGGTTAAATCCTGGCATATTGATAAGGTTAAATCTTGGCATATTGAGTGACAAATCCTGGCATATTGAGAAGTTAAATCCTGGCATATTGAAGGGTTTAATGCTGACATATTGATGGGTTAATTCCTGGCAGGGTCTAGGACACTACCGCGCCGCATCTTCATCGCTGAAAATTCAGGGCGGCAGTTAGAACGCTGAACTGTCAGCAATGATGAATAACGCGTCCGTTTCATTGCGGCCGCGGCTATGTAAGTCAGCTCTCACAAATGTCCAAGTAAAACGAAAATATCCCCCCTAATAAATGATTCCCAAACCCCAATACTAACACTAAACACTAAACCCCAATACTATCACTAAAATTAACCCCAATACAAAAATTAAACCCCTAATACTAACCCCCAACCCCTAATACTAACCCCCGAGCCCTAATACTAAAATTAACCCCCTAAACCCTAATACTAACCCCGACCCCTAATACTAACCCCTGAGCCCTAATACTAAAATTAACCCCCTAAACCCTAATAATAACCCTAATACTAACCCTAATACTAACCCCCGAGCCCTAATACTAAAATTAACCCCCTAAACCCTAATTCTAACGAAAGTAAAATAGCTAAAATACTTACCTTTAGCGATGAAATGTCCCGCGATGAAATCTCCAGCGATGATCTGTCTTGCTGTGTAGAGTCGGCGGTGAAGCGGCTGTGCGGAAGCAGCCGCGATGAAGAGTCCCATCCCCTTCCTGGCATATTGATGAGTTAAATCATGGCATACTGAATGGTTGAATGCTGGAATATTGAATGGCAAAATCCTGGCATATTGAGTGGCTAAATCCTGGCATATTGTGTGGCTAAATCCTGGCATATTGAGGGGTTAAATCCTAGCATATTGAGGTGTTAAATCCTGGCATATTGAGGGGTTTAATCCTGGCATATTGAGGGGTTAAATTATGGCATATTGAGGGGTTAAATGCTGGAATATTGAATGGTAAAATTATAGCATATTGAGGGGTTAAATGCTTTAATATTGAATGGTAAAATTCTGGCATATTCAGGGGTTAAATGCTGGAATATTGAATGGCAAAATTCTGGCATATTGAGGGGTTAAATGCTGAAATATAAAATTACAAAATTCTGGCATATTGAGGGGTTAAATACTGGCATATTGAATGGAAAAATAATACTGGCATATTTAGGGGCAAAAGGATGGCATATTCAATGGCAAAATACTGGTATATATTAAATTGCAGAATAATACTGGTATATTATTGGTAAAATCAGCTGTGGCTTTTTAATGGCAAATAATACTGGCATATTATTGGGCAAATTGGCGGTGGCTTATTAATGACAATATAATACTGGCATATTATTTGCCAAATTGTCTGGGGCACATTTTTTTTTTAATATAAATTATTTTATTTTGTCATTTTCTCCGACAATATATATAGAAAAAGACATACATAACAAACAAAAAACATAAAGCACTGTTACAAATAATATCCTATATACATCAGTGTCTGTTTAACAATAATGACAACTTAATAACAATAAACAGGGATAATCTATACTACGTATGCGGTTGATTAAATTTCTTGTCTTGATTGTACCTAATTGGCTACTAGTATGTTTGTACAACCACCTTAGTACAGAGGGAATTGCTAACATACATCAAACCTAACATCGAACATAACTAACCATTCAGGTGTGCAGAGAGAGCAATACTGATGTGTGTCTTATGTGTCATTTGATGCGGCAGTTCGGATAATCAGGGCCGCTGGCCTGGGGGCCTTATGGCAAAAACGGATGTGGAGGACGCGTTCCGGTTGCTACTGGTGAAGGAACATTGCCCTTTACTACATACATGAAAAATACCCCCCCTCTTACATTCGAGGTTCGTCTTCTAATCTGAACTCAAATCGAGGTCTGACTATAAGACTGGGATCGAGGTCCCCCGCTAAGCTGCAGGGATACTCAAAGCAAGGGAAGGATGGGGAGGAGCAAGTCTGGGAGGGGGAGGGGCTTTGGGTAAATCTAGGGGGCAGCATTGGCAATGTCTGGGGGCAGATGACTGTGTGTGTGTGTGTGTGGGGGGGGGGGGGGGGGGTTACCATTGGCTAAGTCTGGGGTGCAGACAATTGTTATTAAATATGAAAAAACTGTTTACATGTAAATTTCTAAAAGTAACACTTTTTCCCTATAGTTTAGTCTTATATTCAACTTTCTTATTTTCTTAAAAGAATATCCAAAGTTTGGGGGGGGTTGTCTTATATTAAAGCAAATATGGTATTTGAAAAACTAGCCTGTTTGTACATTACTTACACCTTCTAGAATTAAAAGGACAGGAAATGTGCTACTAATGATAAAATCTGTTTAAATTGACCATTTATTTACACAGGATAATAACTGTCTTTCTTTTAGCTATAATACTTTCTGCCGGACATTCATTATTGATTTATGATCCACGCTGGGAAGAGCAAAAAGTTTGAGGTTAGTCATCTTAAGCATTTTCTGAAAATAATAGACTTCAGGGAAACAATATGCAATAAGTATTTAGTTACCTCATGGATTACATTCTGCATGAATAAGAGGTTCCAAACAATAGCAAATTAACAAAGAATCGTTTGGCATTCAGAAATCAAGAGACACCAGTTACAAGATCTCAGATGTATAATCCATGTAAAATGTCAGCACGTATCTGGTATTGACAGAACAATGATGTTTCAATTTTACCTTGCGAACAATTGAACTATGTTGTTTAGGTATAAAGTACAATGGAATTTAAAGGGGACAGTTAAAATAACACATACACAGTACATCAACGGTGTTTTGATCTTGTAAACAAGTATGTAAGGAAGTGAAAATATATGTGTAAAAGTTATGTAATTATGCTGTTCTTGTTACAGGGACTGATCACTTAAATATTGTTTTTACTGTGTTAGATAATAAAACATATTGAAAATAATTTATACAATATGTTTTAAATCTGTCTGTGGATCACTGCAAATGAAACATTTCCCACTGAAAGCAGTTAATTTGCATATAGGCCACAGATGATGTCATAAACAGGCGACTCCATAGACATTTAAAACACATTTTTCTCCTAACTTAGGCATTTGTTTTCGATCCTACTAATGCCATGCATAGACCATTGTCAGTATTTTTTTCCCCTCTAAATTCACAGCAAAAAAAAACAATGTTTAGCTGATACAGTTCCTTTTAATATTGTTCCAGGGTATATTTTATAGCAGACGAGTCTGCCATAAGCTAGTTTTCATCTTTCAACCTTCTGGTCAGTGACCATGATTTCAATTCTCTCTGTATTCTGATTGGCTTATGAACACCACAAAGCCAATTAGATTATAACTTTAATTCCAATGTGCTGCCCACCTGACAGGAAGATGCAGTCCAACTATTACTAGAGGTTAATACAGTAAAGGAGTTTATTAAGCATGCACAGGATAGGCATAAGGATATCCTATATACAAGAAAAGGTGAGGAACTAATTAAAGTATTCTGATTTCTTTTTTTAAATTTATTTCGTTATATTAAGTGAGGCAAACTGGATGGGCTGATTGGTTCTTCTCTGCTGACACATTCTATGCGTCTATGTTCACCGACTCAACTACCCACATTTTCAACATCCTTTTAAATGTGTACTTGATTTAAATTGGGTTTTTTGCTTCTGCATCATTGCAAAATAACTAAATGGTGTTCTATAACAAGCCATTACTATTAATTATTGCTGTATTTTGTAAAGAGAAAAGGACATACAGCATCTTTTTCTAGGATCCAGAGTTGCATTGTGCGGGTTTGTTAATGGGTCCAGTGAAAAATACTGTAACATCAATTCATGCATCGAAGATGGCTAAGAATGGCTAAGGAAACAAAAGATGCTGTGCTCAAACAGAGAAGTAATGAAAATAGCATGGCTAACTATATCTTGAAACCTATTCTTACTTTCTGTTAAAGGGATTCTGTCGCCTAAACATTGTGTCTACTGTGAGCGTACAGAATAAAAAATTATTTCATTTGATCTGAGTGTGTTAGCAGAATGTCAAGCAAATGCACAAATTAAGAGAACTATATTTTTAATGTGGTGTCTCCTGTTTATGACATCATCTACAAATTTATGCATTTGCTTGAAAGTCTGCTAACACATTGTGGG
Source organism: Pelodytes ibericus (assembly GCA_036172795.1). Lineage (NCBI taxonomy): Eukaryota > Metazoa > Chordata > Amphibia > Anura > Pelodytidae > Pelodytes > Pelodytes ibericus. The sequence goes on from CM069862.1 coordinate 148,027,637, forward strand.
GGCATATAAAAAACACGGACCACATGCAGATTGCGTCAAATACTGGCACAATCAGCGTTTGTGCCAATGTATAAAGCAGACTTCCAAAAATGTTTGAGTCTTCGCTATCTACACCGAATGCATAGATTCAGGTTGTGTTGGTGGGCGTTGCGCTGGCGCAGCCTGTGTAGAAAAAAATCAGGCGCTGAAAAATGCCTGATTTGTGTTCGGGGAACCTGCGCCAAAGACTGTTTGACGGTGGTCCCTTTCCCGCACTGCAAAGTGTCGGGAGTTATAAAAAAGCACAATCGCCGTTATACAGAACAAACAGCGATTACGCCTTTTCATAAAACTTACAACAATTTGCAGTGCAAGAGGTTTTATACATAAGACCTAATGTATAGATAATAGTAAATTATTTCTTAATCTCTACATTCACTATAAAAACAATGCTTGGGTGATACAGTCTCTTTAAGTTGTTCATTTATGTACAGAGAGAGTCAGCTAATCACAGAAAAAAGACAAAACAATTCACCATGATGGAGCATAACTGCTCAGCTACTCTGCAAATATAAATAATCTTAATAACCTTGCCCTGCGAGTTTTGCAATTACAGTAATCCAGTCCTAGGAAAGCACAGCTAAGGCTATGATTGTCTGCTGCATAACAGATAAAGCTCTTTATTCTATATACATTGCTTTCTGCAGTTCACTGACAAATAGCTTGATATGTTGAATGCTGTATATCAAATATCCTCACATCTTGGAGGATTCTCTATCTGTAGGGTGATTAAAGTGATAGGCATTTATTGATCAATCAAACGTGCCACTAGATCACTCCAACCTTTTCTTGTTATAAATGTTTCAGAGTTACTTCTGCGTCGCAGCAGCTGCCTCTTTTTACAAATGGGTTTGGCAGATCATTCCCTGTGAAGTTGACTTAACAGGTTGTCTCAGGAGGTGTTAGTCAAGCTGGAAAAATGAGATGCTGAAGCAGAACCCATTTTGAAACAGAACGTAAAAGTTTTACCAGGGGAAATACAGGCCTCTCTGCTGCCAAAAGGGTCGTCACACTACAAGGCTTCATCTAATGGACTGAATTAGGCAGGGAAGGTGGGTTCCATGTTTCCAATTATTTCAGCCACCTGTTCTTTTTTTATTTATTTATTTTCATTTTTTTAAGTGCTTTATTCTGTGTAAATTTGTCATACAAAAACATAAAATATTAAATATAAAACTAAAGGTGAAGTAAACCTTAAAACATTATGTGTCAACATATACCAAATCCATATTCTTATTCATGTGGTACACATCATACAACACAAGACATATAATATGTATCAATGCCGGGATATGTGCTCAATCTTCTAACCACTAACTGGCTTGATGCGCAGAATGGGGATCCAGAGGTCTATTGCAGCCTATCCTATCTCATCTTGCATTAAATAAGTGCTTCTAACCATAACCCGGTTGCCAGATCTTATAATACTTATTCAAATTATTATTAGCTTTATAGTTTCCTACTTCCATATCCCCTAATTGACTAATCTGGTTCCTGACTTCCTTCCAAGTTATAGGTCCTAGTTTACACCAGTTTTGCACAATGCATAGTTTCACTGCTACAAAAAGCTGTCAGCCTTTTCATAAATATGGAAAAAAACGAAATCGCTGTGAAACAAAGCCCTTTCCATGCTGGGGGAACAGTGCAATGAAGCAAGTCTGAAAGTGTCGAGAAGGCCCTACCCCAAACATCTGTGACCCCAGGGCACTCCCACCACATATGTATATAGCTTCCCACCGCCCCCTGACATCTCCAGTACTCCGAGCTCTTGAGGCACCAAATTTACTCCTTGTCATGGGTACCAAGTACCATCTGAAAGTTAACTTGAACTGAGTCTCCTGTAAATGAAGACTATGAGTGTACCTCTTGGTCAATAGATGTGTCTTTTCTCAGCTAGCAGAGTCTCTGTTCTGTGTTCCAGTTTTTTCCATGCTGGTGAAGTTTTAGTAGAGGGTATGCTGCTGAAAAGAGATGAAAAGAGCATACCACTTCCCCATGTTGCCTAATGTGTGTTTATTTTCAATAATTTTATAATTGGCTAATTAAACTCTTATTTGTGGATTTTAAAAATGTTTTTTTTTTTGTGAAGTGAAGGAGTCTAATGAAGTGCATGAGTCTGTCCAATGTAAGCCAAATTCTTCAATCACCTGTTTTATTGATTTAACTTTCCCACCCGCATTAAATGAGAATCTTCATTTCACCTGTTCTATTTTTTTTCTTATGTTTCTCATTGCAGAGCACGAAATCTGTTGTTAAACAGGAGGTTGGTTCACATATACCCACTGCCATTTATAGATTATCTTTAGAAGTCACTGGACAGTATTGTGATGAGCTTTATATTTGGGGAGAAAAGAGAGGTAGGCAGGTGTGTGTGGCTATATATTAGCCCCGTTCATTACAAATATGGGTTCAATGGTATGTGATCTCTGGCTTTTGGCAGACTTTTCCCGGAAGTAATGATACCTTCCTTTGGGAACACAAAGGCCTGTGATGGCGAACATATGGCTCTGGTGCCACCTATGCACTTAGAGTCCTTTCAAGTGGCTCTAATAGTGGAAAGGGAACTGAACTAGCAGGGATTGGTAAAAAGAACCCCAATATAAGGTCTTTAGTATGTTACCAACGTGAAAGGGACCAGTGTACTAGAGAAAATGGAGAAATGAAGTGCATGTGAGAGGGATGGATTAATAGGAACTGGAAGACGGAAATGAAATAGAGGGAGTGATTTTGTGGACATATAGAGAGGGGAAGCTTAATACAGAAAGGGTGAGCTCATATGAAGTGCATAGAAGGTGAGAAATAGGAATGTGGAAACTGCCCAGCATGTAATAAAGCATAAGTGTGAAAGCATAAGCATAATCGTGAAGATGGAACTAAAATAGGAAAAGCAGACAACAAAAAAGAGAGGACTGCAGAAGAATGCTCACATTTGCTATCAATGCCCTCTACATTATGCATTGGACATTTAGCAAAATAACTTATATTGCCCAACTTCTTTTAAGGTATGTTATAAAGCTGTAATTGTGATTAAACTATACTGACAAAACAATGTCCCCAAATTTTTTTTTTATATTTTGTTACAGAGTTGATAAACATAATGTAGCCATTTAGGAGACCAACACATTTCTTGTCCTTTTTATTTATTTTCTACATTATAAAATATTATAGGTCATATCATGTGTATGTGTTTATCTTCTGCTAAATCATATACACAAAATTGTTAAGGGAATAACCATCATAGACAGGGAATTATTCTCCATTAGCAATATGTAATTTGCCTTATATACAACACACAATACAAGGCTAACACTGGTCTAATCCGGGTCAGAGAGGAAACATTAAAGCAGAACAAACGAGCTTCATTTTTCTTATCCACCGACTTCTATTTTGGGAAATCCTAATGAAAAAATCTATTTCCACTCAAGACAGTACAATGTGTGGCAGACTCAAATAACTATTATTTATCATACAGAGCACTATGTTTGAAAATCCCTCATTGCCTCCCTGATATGACCTGGGTTCCTGGGGGACAATATGGATTGCCAAATACTGCAGAATAATATAACCCTGAACACAGTAAAGACCTTAGAATAATGTAATTCAATCAATCACAACCCATTGAGCTGTGGTCAGATGCACAATCCCAGAATCCCACAGTGTCCAAGACATTAAAGAAAAGATGAATGGTACTGACTGTGAATATATCATTTAGACCTAACAAGGACTTAGTATAACATCTTGGCAGTCAAAATGTTATCACACCAGCTCTAAACATCTTTTGGCATAAGATTCCATCAATTCCAGAGATCCAAAAATCTCAATAATGTAATACAAAAATGGGTATTTTTATATTATTGATAATAGTGACAAACCTGCTTGTTCTATTCCTGAGGCAAGCAGAGCAAACAAGATATAGTTTTATAGCGGTTATTTTGCAGGAAATAAAATGGAATACATCCCCTTCATACAATTTAGTGGTCCAAGATGTGACAATCCTGATACATTGGCAATATTTTGTGAGTATTTAGTCTTAACACATCTGAGGCTATAGTGGTTCACTGGGAAGAGTAAGAGTAGGCCAGTGATAACTAATAGCAAAAAGTGCATCCTTTCAGTACTAGTCTACGTGTGAAGTAGCAACCAAAATACTGACAACCCAAAAATCACAAAAACTGAAAACAATACAAACAATAGATTTTTTAAGGTGTGCTAATAATGATCCCCACCATATGCGCGTAATAATTTCTAAAAAAAAAAAAAGTACAACCTGATGGTATGGGGAACTAGGTAGACTTTCCTTTTTGCTCCTCAATTTATACAAAACATGTAAAACAAAAATATATAGCAAGCACCCCAAAAAAAATATACATTTCAGCAAAAATAGATAAGCAACATCATAAAATAATGTTAAATAATGAAATATAAAAAAAATACAAAATAAAAATGATAAATCAATGAATTCGTTTTTTAATAGTCCCTGCTTTCTAGAAAGGTCAACTATTTGATCCATTTAGCATCATGTTGTGTCCCCTGTCCTCCTTAACCCCTTCATGACGCATGGTGCTTGCGTCCCAAACGATGCAAGCACCAAAAAGTCACAATTTGTTCCTGGTCACCGATCACAAGGTGATCGGTAGCCAGGAATACTGTGGCAGAGACCCAATCAGGGTCTTAATAAACCCTGTGGGTCCCTGCCAAAAAATCGCGAGACCTCCGGGTTAAGAATGAAGTAGATCATCCATCGGTCTCATATATTCCACTTTATTCATCCATTCAAGATTTGTTTGGCATTTGTGGCTTTATCTATGTCAGCGCTTCACTGATATGGGGGCCAGACAGCCCCAGAGACTACCTTCTCCACGGAGATTGAGTAATCCTCCCCCCTCAGACCTCCATGCTCTATCCCCAGTGTGGCGCAGAGGTTTGGTGATGGTCCGACGTCTCCGTGGTACGAATGTGCTTCCGCATACCACAAGGAGATGTGGCCTCCCAATAAGACTGCGCCGGCGGTGGACTTTGAAGGGGAATAGATCATTGTTGTCCTCGACTCCACTCAGGCGGCTGGGACTTACCATGGCTCCTCCCCCTTATCATGCATACGCCCACTGCAGCCCTATAAAAATCCCTGAGTCCTCCACATCAGTGCTCAGTCCTACTGTAGCTCCTGAGAGTGTTACTACCCCTGTGTTGAGCTCTCAGTTTCCTCCATTTTCTTAACCAAGTATTTCACCTGATCCTGACCAGTCTTCTGGACCTGATTTTGATTCTGTTTCTACCTCTACCCCACTGCCTGGATTTTTTTTTTTTTTTCATCTCATCCATCGAATTCCTACATTTTTTCTCCTCTGCAATCGGATCTGCCATAAGGTTATTAAGCCTTCCTCATCCACCTAAGTATTCCTCTATTTTGTTTTTGCCTCAGTATTTTGGATTACCGTCCTTCATTTTTATTTCAGCCCATGCTGTCTCCTATTTTCACGGTGTCTCTTATAGTTAAGACTACACCTGGACAGTGGGGTCTCTGCAAGGGTGCTATACATCTGCCAGAGGGTTCCTTTCTGATTAAACCTGCGGTCAGGGGCTGACCTAACAGAAGGACTGAGCCATCAACAGAGACCCTTGCTGCAATAACTGGTCAATTAGCTGCTTTAACCCACTCTGTCCATGAAATACAGATGAACCAAGGACACCTCCAACAACAGTATCAGGAGATACAAGCAGGCGCTATGGCTCACGTAACTTAAACCTGTACCACCACAAGCCTATGGTCAAACCTTAGGTGCTTTTATGGATCCTGAACCACGTGTCCCACTACAAGATAAATTCCGGGGAGGTCGGAAACAGTATCAAGCTTTTAAGACCCGGTGTCAACTACTCTATGAATTAAAACCACGTACATACGCAACTGAATATGTCAAGGTCCACTCAGCGATATCATTTTTGGTGGATGAACCTCTTGTCTGGGCTAACCTTTTGTTACAATCAAATAGCCCTCTTCCTGGGATGCCTGCAGTCAAACAATGGATACAATGTATGATGACCCTCATAAAACAGCTTCAGCAAAAAACAATATTCGTATTCTTCAACAAGGTTGCAGGCCCGTTGAAGAGTATATAACTGAATTTCGCAGTATAGCAGCTGACACCAACTGGAACGTACCTGCACTCCTAGACCAGTTTCGGCTTGGACTCACAGAAGGCCTAAAAGATGAATTGGCATTTATTGGCCTATCCACTGAACTAGATGCTATGTTCCACACAGTAATCCAGTTAGATCGGCGTCTACGTGAAAGGGTTCCTTTCTTATTAATGGCAAAATAATACTGGCATCTTAATAAGAAAATTGGCTGGGGCATCTGAATGGCACAATATTACTGGCATCTGAATGGCACAATAATTATGGCATCTTAATGGTGCAATAATACTGGCATCTGAATGGCACAATAATTATGGCATCTTAATGGCACAATATTACTGGCATCTTAATGGTTCAATAATACTGGCATCTGAATGGCACAATATTACTGGAATCTTAATGGCAGAATAAGACTGGCATCTTAATGGCACAATAATACTGGAATCTTAATGGCACAGTATTACTGGCATATTAGGCAAATTGTCTGGCTTAGTAACAGCAAAATAATACTGGCATATTATTATTGTGTGTGACATAATTTTTGGGGCTCCTGTATGGGGCATATTCAATGGGCCATCTGACTGGCATTACCAAAGAATCTGTTTGGCATGGTATTGGAGGAAATCCAGGGGGGTGACACCATGATTTACCCCACCAGGTGACACTAACCCGAGTGATACCTCTGACCCTACTCAACAGGCTCCTAAATAATCATATCTGTGCCAGAGCTATCATATCTGTCCCAAAGCTCCCTACTGACTTTATTTACTTAGAAAAACTTTTTTTTTCAAAAGTTAGTTTTGTTTGTTTACATAGTGTTTACAATGCCACTGTTCTTTTAATGTATACAACTTTTAAGGTATTTGTTGCATACCGTTTTCAAATTTTAAAAAAGGTTTTCTGTGTTTTCACCTGCTTTAACCTGCAGTTAGGGGGGCCCAGGGAATGTTTCACAACAGGGCCCTGTGGTTTATAGCTACACCTCTGAACAAACATGTAATTGAACTTAATGTTCTATGTCCAGTCTGTGCCAGACTTGGGCACAGCTTTGTGCTGAGTAAGCGTTTGACCTGCATGATTTGCTTCTCACTGATATTTAGTGTTTTTCCTTTTTTTTTATTTTTTTTAAACTAATTCAGCAGAAATGACAGGAAAGTAAAAACTGTAGACGTATGTTATGGCTAAATATTTTGCTGGACGACAGCAATTAGTCTGTAACTTACAGTAATTATCCTTTAAATAATTGGATACAATGAAGTTTACATAAAAATGCATAGCACTTTTCAGAAAGAAATATATATAGTGCCCAAAAAGATATAACCCCTTCACCAGAAAATAAACTGAAAAACAATTACTAACCGTTAGTAAATATACACAAATACAACATTTGGGGTGGGAGGAAAGGTACATGGACCGAAATGCAGAGATAGATCTCCCAGTCCTATGGAGGGATGGTCTCCACTTAAAATGTTAGCAGCTAATCTTAACTAACTGCAGTGAACTGCATCACTGCAAGAAAAAGACAAAATGTTTTCAAAAATATATAACGAAGGTGATATTATTAACTTCTGACAATTAATATTTCCAAGAAGATCTCAGTGTTACCCTATCCTGGTTAACAGTACATGGTAATAATATTATTATTATCATTCATTTTTTTCTACTTTATATGAATCATCTTTGGTTAAGTCTGAGAGCATGGGCTAAAGTGTTTCAATGGCCCTTATATTTTTATTACTAATAATTAAGTGTAGATAAACAAACAGCTGTCAGGTATGCATATCTGATACTTGGTTTTGTCTGAGAACATGCCCTGAAGCATATTGACATCCCTTGGGACATTATTATTAATAAACTAGCTATCAAACAAACTGCTGTTTCTGTTGCCTTAATTTGTTTATGTTAAGGGATTCACTAGGTAGAAGCAGAGTTAAAAGATATAGTATATCATCGCAGAGGCGTCACTAAGGTTGGTGTCACTTGGTGCGGTAACTCATGGTGCCACCCCCCTGGATTTCCTCCAATACCATGCTAAACAGATTCCTTAGTAATGCCAGTCAGATAGCCCATTAAATATGCTACAGACAGGAGCCCCACAAATTATGTCACACTTAGGAACCCATTAACTATGCCACACACAGGAGTCCCAAACCTATAACACACACAAGAGCCCCATAAATTATGCCACAACAGAGCCCCATTATTTATGCCTCACCTCGGCACCCAATTAATTATGCCACACACACAGGAGCCCCTTAATTATGCCACACACATTTTGCCATTTAATATGCCAGAATTTTGCTATTCAATATGCCAGTATTTTGCCATTTAATATGCCAGTATTTTGCCATTCACTATGCCAGTATTATGCCATTTAATATGCCATTATTCTGCCATTCAATATGGAAGTATTTTGCCATTTAATATGCCATTATTTTGCCACTCAATATGACATAATTTAGCCATTCAATATGCCAGTATTGTGCTCCTTATATGCCACCCTCCTCCCCCCTTTCCCAGTACTTATCTCCTTGCTGCTCTGTGTCCTGACCGACTCCTCCATGCAGTCTTCCTGGCCGGATATGATGTAAAGTCATATCCGGTCGCATTGATTTTTTTTTCTACTTTTTTTTTCCGTTAGCCGAACCTAGTGGATGCGACTGCCAGAAAAAAAAAAGTTCAGCAGTGCAATGCGCTGCGGGAGGATGCCAGCAACATGGGTGTCACCCCCACTAGGGGTGTCACCCGGTGCAGTCCGCACCCTCCTCGGTACGCCACTGTATCATCGGAAAGGCTGTAGTGAACTATCCAGTAACCAACAAGCATGTCAAAAATATACATGGTTGGCTATTGAGAACTGGGACATGCTGCATTGGAGGTAAGGGACAAGAGACAATAGTCTTTAGGAGTAAAAGGGTCAAAGGTATGGTGGTGAAGAAGGGGAAATGTGAATGGATAAGGGGCATTATGAGGGAGGAGTCAGGGATTTTGTGAACGAGGGAGGAGGCACAGAGTCACACAGTGTCATCAGGGGAATAATTAGAAACCTCAGGGCCCCAGTGTGAAAAATGCCCTGCCCCCCCCCCCTCGACATGTAACATGTCAGCTTGTCAGTGCTATATTTTCCCCAAACAGCTTATCAGTGCCATATTTTTCCCTAAAGAGCTTATCAGTGCAGTATTTGTCCCCAAACATCTTGTCTGTGCCATCTTTGTCCCCAGGTTGTCAGTGCTACAATTGTCCAAAACAACTTGCCAGTGTCATTGAACCATACCCCCCCCCCCCCCGAACAGCTTACCTGTGCTACATTTGCTCCCCGTTTGCCACATCCATTTTTGCCCCAAAACAGCTTCACAGGGCCATGTGTATCTCCAGTTTGCCCATTACATATTTGAATGTGAATCCCAGGACGTCATCTTAAAGCCAATGCTTTGACATTAATAAAGAAACTAAATTCACCCCTCTCTGCATTGGATCAATCTCACAAGGTCACACACCACAAAGGCATGCCCTGCATGTATGCATTTTTTGAAGGTAAGGTTGCCACCTTTTATTCCTAAACAATATTTGCCATGCTATTGCCTCCATAGACTTAACTTTGATAACAAGCCACATTTTTACTGGACTGCTGACAAAATACTGTCTGGCTGGCAACCCTATGTGGAGGAACATACTGCCAGTGGGAGAGTATATCAAACAGACTTTTTTCTAATGTATTTTTATAGTTTGTGAACTAAACGTTCTTAAGCCATCACCACTAGATGTATGGTGAATGACAAAATAATATAATGGAAATACCACATGCAAAATGATTTTCACTTAAAACGAAGATTAAAGCAAAACTGAATCATCATCTGTTGTCCGAGCTGTGAAAGGAAAACTAGCTTTGTGAGTGTGACAAATTGTGAATTTATGGCAAAGATGCCATATTCAGGACAGCACTTCTATTCAAGGAGGATGTATAACCTGATCTTACAAAGTATCCTAAAAATGAAAGGAAAAAAAAATGCCAGTGAAACCAGTTATCCACAAACTTGTTCTTCCTGAGGAGAAAGGTATTAGTTACTTGATCAAATATATAATAAGAATGGTATTTTTTTGCATCCTGGCATTTGGTAAAAAAAAAAAAAAGTGGCGGTGTCGTGTGACCCAAAAAACAGTACTGTCCCTTCAAATCTACAGCAAGTAGGATACATGAGCCAAATTTAAATCCTTGTCATCTCTAATGATGTATAGTACAGAGACCTGGCCTTGAACACAGTTACCAGATGCAAAATTAGGAGGACACATATATACTGCAGGCTGCATAAGAATAAATGCTACCCGTTAAAGGTGCTTGTTTTTTTTACATTTTTTTTATAACTGCCCTGCCTATTCCAGTAAAAGAGAAATGTAGTCACCCTAATATAAAAGAATGAGAGAAATAAAAGAATTGAAACAAGACACTGTAAACATGCAAGCAAACACAGACTGACAGAGAGATGAAACAGAGTTTAAAACAGTCCTTCACACACAAAATATTCTGCTTTTTTAAAACCTCATTATTTAACAGCCATTCTCAAAGCACAGAAAAACACAAGCTTTGAACATCTGAAACAGATGGTGACCTTATCCCCAGATGTCAGCTCCCCATGCCTATTTTGGTAGACTACATATTAAACTTTAATAGGGAAGACTATAGGGATGTAGGAACAATGTGTCCTAAACCAGTCTAAGCACAAACAATCCTTGTAGGTTGCAGTGGAAAATGTAGCACTGTGTATTTTTCAGCATGCACTTTTCATGTATTAATATAATCTAGAAACTTTTTCTTCCGCTATGGTGTATCATGAAAGATTGCAAGTGTAGGCCTTTGTGATGATCGCAAATTGTTTGGCATTTCTCAAAGTTTTGGGGTCATTGTTATTTAAATTTGGTATTTGAGAACGCCGCTCTCTTTGTTGCTGTTTCTTTCATCGTTCTTGGCACAGTCGGATGAAACGTTGGTGTGCTAGGATCATATGAATATTTCAAGCTTTTGATAGAATAGATAAAACCCTTATTTGCAATCCAGAAACCACTGACTGGAAACAATGACCAATCAGATGCAAATGTGCATATTGGTCACTAAATGACAAAAAAAAGAACCATAAGTAGTTCCAATTCTCTAAGTAGGAAAGGTGCCTATGTGTACGGTTGCCACTAGACATGTGCAAAACTAAAATTTTTGTTTCGTTTTCGTCCATTCGGACGAAAATGTTATTTATTTCGTCTAAAACGAATTTCGTTAATTACTGCATTCGTTTCAGATGAAATTCTTTCATTATTTTCGTTTCGTAAATTTTTATTCATTCGTTTTATATAATACAATGTAATACTATTGGCTTTCTATAAACCGAACGAGAGCCCCATTCATAAGAAATTCTTATGAATGGGGCTCTCGTTCGGTTCATAGAAAGGCAATAGTTCTACATGTTTTCTATAAGCCGAAAGTCTATAAACCGAACGTTCGGTTTATAGACTTTCGGCTTATGGAATACATGTAATCCTATTGCTATTCTATAAACCGAACGTTCGGTTTATAGAATAGCCATAGGATTCCATGTATTACATAAGCCGAAAGTCTATAAACCGAACGTTCGGTTTATAGGCTGTCGGCATTTAACTATACAGAGACAGAGTCTCCATTCATAAAATTATGAATGGAGACTTTGTCTCCGTGTAGTAAAATGCCGACAGCCTATAAACCGAACGTCCAGTTTATAGGCTGTGGGCATTTAACTATACGGAGACAGAGTCTCCATTCATTATGAATGGAGACTTTGTCTCCGTATAGTTAAATGCCGGCAGCCTATAAACCGAACGTTCGGTTTATAGGCTGTCGGCTTATGGAATACATGTATTCCTATTGCTATTCTATAAACCGAACGTTCGGTTTATAGAATAGCATAGGAATACATGTATTCCATAAGCCGACAGCCTATAAACCGAACGTTCGGTTTATAGGCTGTCGGCATTTAACTATACAAAGACAGAGTCTCCATTCATAAAATTATGAATGGAGACTTTGTCTCCGTGTAGTAAAATGCCGACAGCCTATAAACCGAACGTTCGGTTTATAGGCTGTGGGCATTTAACTATACGGAGACAGAGTCTCCATTCATTATGAATGGAGACTTTGTCTCCGTATAGTTAAATGCCGACAGCCTATAAACCGAACGTTCGGTTTATAGGCTATCGGCTTATGGAATACATGTATTCCTAATAGACATGTGCAAGACTAAAATTTTCGTTTCGTTTTCGTCCATTCGGACGAAAATGTTATTTATTTCGTCTGAAACGAATGCACTAATGAACGAAATTCGTTTTAGACGAAATAAATAACAGTTTCGTTAATTTTTTTCGTTCGTTTTATAGAATACAATGTAATACTATTGGCTTTCTATAAACCGAACGAGAGCCCCATTCATAAGAAATTCTTATGAATGGGGCTCTCTTTCGGTTCATAGAAAGGCAATAGTATTACTTGTATTCTATAAGCCGAAAGTCTATAAACCGAACGACTTTCGGTTTATAGACTTTCGGCTTATGGAATACATGTAATCCTATTGCTATTCTATAAACCGAACGACTTTCGGTTTATAGAATAGCCATAGGTTTACATGTATTCCATAAGCCGAAAGTCTATAAACCGAAAGTCGTTCGGTTTATAGGCTGTCGGCATTTAACTAATAAGAGACAGAGTCTCCATTCATAAAATTATGAATGGAGACTTTGTCTCCGTGTAGTAAAATGCCGACAGCCTATAAACCGAACGTTCGGTTTATAGGCTGTGGGCATTTTACTACACGGAGACAAAGTCTCCATTCATAATTTTATGAATGGAGACTCTGTCTCCGTGTAGTAAAATGCCGTCAGCCTATAAACCGAACGTTCGGTTTATAGGCTGTCGGCTTATGGAATACATGTATTCCTATTGCTATTCTATAAACCGAACGACTTTCGGTTTATAGAATAGCCATAGGATTACATGTATTACATAAGCCGAAAGTCTATAAACCGAAAGTCGTTCGGTTTATAGGCTGTCGGCATTTAACTATACAGAGACAGAGTCTCCATTCATAAAATTATGAATGGAGACTTTGTCTCCGTGTAGTAAAATGCCGAAAGCCTATAAACCGAACGATCGGTTTATAGACTTTCGGCTTATATAATACATGTAATCCTATGGCTATTCTATAAACCGAACGTTCGGTTTCTAGAATAGCAATAGAAATACATGTATTCCATAAGCCGACAGCCTATAAACCGAACGTTCGGTTTATAGGCTGTGGGCATTTTACTACACGGAGACAATGTCTCCATTCATAATTTTATGAATGGAGACTCTGTCTCCGTATAGTTAAATGCCGGCTTTTAACTATACGGAGACAAAGTCTCCATTTATAATTTTATGAATGGAGACTCTGTCTCCGTATAGTTAAATGCCGGTGTTCTGACAAATTTCTGGAGCAAATTCTCCTGCGCAATCGCAGGAGAATTTGCTCACTGTGCATGCGCATAAAGTTACAGCTGATAACTCAGCTGTAACTTTGTGACCACCGCGCATGAGCAAGCTGCACAACCCACCTCCCGCCCCCCTCACACCCGCCACACACCCCTTCTTACCAGATCATCGACCACAGCGATACACAGCGCATGCGCACGCCTATCCAGCCGTTTGGGAATGCGCGCGTCCGTTGTTGTGTTCTTAAGGTGGTAAGTAACACGGGGCGTCGGGACATAAGGGGGCAAGCATCCTGGTGAGGGCTGCCTCATCTTGATGGGATTTGTGATCCTCCTGCTGCATCAATAATACATTACAGGATGTAACTTTATGCGCATGCACAGTGAGCAAATTCTCCTGCGATTGCGCAGGAGAATTTGCTCCAGAAATTTGTCAGAACACCGGCTTTTAACTATACGGAGACAAAGTCTCCATTTATAATTTTATGAATGGAGACTCTGTCTCCGTATAGTTAAATGCCCACAGCCTATAAACCGAACTTTCGGTTTATAGGCTGTCGGCTTTTAACTATACGTTTGTCTCCATTCATAAATTTATGAATGGAGACTCTGTCTCCGTATAGTTAAATGCTATTGTATTCTATAATCCGACTCTATTTCGGCTTATAGAATGCAATAGTACTACGAATGGACGAATGAACGAATGATTTTCCTTTATTAACCATTCGTTCATTCGGCTTTAGTTAGCTTAGCATTTTCGTTCTTCGTTTTTCGGGCGAATGGACGAAAATGCAATTTTCGGACGAAAATGCATTCGTCTGAAAACGAATGCACATGTCTAGTATATATTCACATGTAAATTGCTTTTTTAATAAAAAATTATGATATAAAAAAAATCTTGTTTTTATTTCCTTTTATGTGACAATGCTGCCTCTCTCTTTCCCTTGCCCCCAGATTTGTCGCTCTCCCCCCCTTAGTGTTGTCTCTCTCTCACCCTCCCTTTGGCTCCCCCCTCGCTCCCCTTGTGTCTGTCTCTTCCCCCCTTCCCTCCCCCTGTTTCTCTCTGCCCCCCTCCCCTTGTTTCTGTCTCTTCCCCCCTTCCCTCCCCTTGTTTCTCTCTTTCGGCATTTTACTACACGGAGACAAAGTCTCCATTCATAATTTTATGAATGGAGACTCTGTCTCTGTATAGTTAAATGCCGACAGCCTATAAACCGAACGACTTTCGGTTTATAGACTTTCGGCTTATGTACTACATGTAATCCTATGGCTATTCTATAAACCGAAAGTCATTCGGTTTATAGAATAGCAATAGCATTACATGTATTCTATAAACCGAACGTCGTTCGTTTTAAAGACTTTCGGCTTATAGAATACTATTGGCTTTCTATAAACCGAACTAGAGTCGAGTCCCCATTCATAAGAAATTCTTATGAATGAGGAGGGACTCTAGTTAGGTTTATAGAATGCCAATAGTATTCTATAAGCCGAAAGTCTTTAAAACGAACGACGTTCAGTTTATAGAATACATGTAATGCTATTGCTGTTCTATAAGCCGAAAGTCTTTCGGCTTATAGAACAGCAATAGCATTACATGTATTCTATAAACCGAACGTCATTTGTTTTAAAGACTTTCGGCTTATAGAATACATGCTGCTATTGGCTTTCTATAAACCGAAAGAGTCCCCATTCATACGAATAGGTCAATTGACCTATTCGTATGAATGGGAACTCAATTTCGGTTTATAGGAAGCTAATAGCATTACATGCATTCCATAAACCGAAAGTCATTCATGTCGGTTTATGGAATGTAGTACAATGCTATTGGTATTGTAAACCGACTCTATTTCGGTTTAGAATGCCAATAGCACGAATGGACGAATGGACGAATGAACGAATGATTTTCGTTTATTAACCATTCGTTCATTTGGATTTTGTTAGTTAAAATTTTCGTTATTCGTACGAATGGACGAAAATGCTATTTTCGTCCGAAAATGCATTCGTCCGAAAACGAATGCACATGTCTAATTCCTATTGCTATTCTATAAACCGAACGTTCGGTTTATAGAATAGCAATAGGGATACATGTATTCTATAAGCCGACAGCCTATTGTCACAACCTGGGATAACAGGCCAGGGAGGAGCCTCGTTGCAGGGCAGGGTGTGGGGTCTGTCTGCACCCCACGATGCATAACTGGGGAGGACTGGTAGCTGAGACTGGGACTGAGACAAGACTGGTAGCTGAGACTGGGACTGAGGCAGGACAGGTAACAGAGACTGGAACTGAGACACGACTGGTAGCTGAGACTGGAACTGAGGCAGGACTGGTAGCTGTGACCAAACAGACAGGACTGGCAGCTGAGACCAAACAGACAGGACTGGTAGCTGTGACCAAACAGACAGGACTGGTAGCTGAGACCAAACAGAGACAGGACAGGTAGCTGCTGCAACAGGTTTGGAAACAGAGCAGTTTTATTCACCTGAATGGTATTATACCCTATGGTTGAGCCTCAGGTAAATGACCACCCAGGACTTGTACACTGACTGCAACCGCACACTGAAGCAGAGATACACAGGGAGTACTGGACGAGAAGGATAGTCAGCAGGCCGGGTCATACACGAAACAGGAACAAGGTACAACGTAGGATTTCAGAAGGCAAGGTCACTAGACAGGCAAAATGGTCGAGGCAGGCAGAAAACAGCGGAGTCAAAATCAGGCAGGAGTCAGAACCGGGAAATCAATAATCAATATATGAATGCTAGAACAAGAAACAAGGCACTATCACAGGCTGCAACCAAAGCAATGCAAAGGCACTGATTGCCATAAGCTGCAGGTTTAAATAGGGAAGGGCTGAGGATAACGAGGCAGCTGACAACAGGAGTAGAATGGGAATACCACAATAGCGGCCACTAGAGGCTGAAGACAAAAACAGCCACAAACCCAGAATAACCGTGACACCTATAAACCGAACGTTCGGTTTATAGGCTGTCGGCATTTCACTACACGGAGACAGAGTCTCCATTCATAATTTTATGAATGGAGACTCTGTCTCCGTATATTTAAATGCTATTGTATTCTATAAACCGACTCTATTTCGGCTTATAGAATGCAATAGTACTACGAATGGACGAATGAACGAATGATTTTCGTTTATTAACCATTCGTTCATTCAGCTTTCGTTAGCTTAGCATTTTCGTTCTTCGTTTTTCAGACGAATGGACGAAAATGCTATTTTCGGACGAAAATGCATTAGTCCGAAAACTAATGCACATGTCTAGTTGCCACCTGGCCGTTATTTTACTGGCAGGCCGGTATTTTTTGGAAGACAAGGTGGCAACCCTACCTATCTGCAATAATTAAAACTATAGTAAGAGTAGTATGGTATACAAATTTTAACAGATACACGATGGAATGCAGGATTTAAAGGGTCTGTTCCACCCAGCTTATTTTATACATGTAGTACATGGTCCTAATATACGTGAAATGCATTTTTTGTTTTATTTTCAAACAATTTATGGTTTTCCTGTAGTGTTAGATTGAGGGGCCTCTAAATTCAGTGACATCTACAAAGGAACGTCTAGAATAGATAGGCAGGACTGTTACAATAGCAATAGCAATATTACACCTTATTTGGATGAAATAAGAAGAGATGCTGAACAATCTATTTCTTTTTCTTTGCATTACATACTGCATTACTTGTAATGTTGTTTAGTATACTACTACATGTAGAGGCAGCACAGAGTTACTGGTATAACTTATCTTTATTAAACTGGCATACCCAATGAAGAAACTCACCTGCACTCTAAGTTGATTACAAGCAGTTTTAATAAATAATAAAGTGCAAAGAGGCCATAAAAAAACAGAATTGTACAGATGGGGAAGGAAAAGTCGCATCTTCTGATGCTTAATCATAAGTGCAATCCACTTTATATGTTACAGATGACTGCCCCTAGTGGCAGAATACAGTTACAGTAACACAGGAAGTAAGTTCTAATCATTAGATCTCTCTCTTTAAAGAAAACTGTTTCAAAGTAAAACATTATAAACAATCACAAAAAACATTAAACACATAAAAATATATAGAAATATGTAACTACATGAGTGATGTACTGTATTAATCATTCCAATCTTTTGGCTTGAATCTATGTCTGTATATGGAGGACTGAGTCTTGTTGGGCATTTGTTTGGCAGTCTGGTTTTTCTCTATCATGGGTTGAAATTGGGTTTTATCTTGCACTGTCCTATTCAGGTTGTGATGTATGTTCTGAGAGTTTCTTCTGTGCATATTTTTTTCAACATGTAGATGTACTAGATATTGTCAATATTTCTCCATTCTCAGTGCACACCATGTATGACCATGGAGAACTGGGTCTTTTAGAAACTACTACAGGTTTCCAATTTCCATCAGGATTTTACACTCTTACCCTATCTCCAACTGGAAGTGGGCTTAGTGGCTTTGATCCCTGTTTTTAAAAGTACTTCTGTCTGCTTTGAAGTATTTCATTTTCTGGTGCACTTTTGGAAGAAAGTTGTACAGATGTTGATGGCAAAACAGAAACATCTACTCATTAGCAGTTGTGCTGATGATGTCAATCCATCTATTGGAGTGTTGAGGAAGCTTAGCAGCAATATAAACAAATCTTGATTTGTTTGTGATGGGTTTTTTTACGATTTTTTTTTTTGCAATTTAAACATGTTTTTCTGTAAGCCCATTTGCTTGTGGATAATAAGAGCTACAGAATGGAGGGCATATATAAACATGGCGCACATGCAGATTGCACCAAATACTGGCGCAATCATAGTGTGCGCCAATGTCTAAAGCAGACTCCGCCAAATAAAGGTTGATAGAGGTCCTTCAATCCCGCTCTGCCAAGTGTTGGAAGTTATGAAAAAAGCACAATCACCGTTACCAAATGCGACTGCATTTTTTTCTAAAACTCCCGACACTTTCCATTTAAGAATACTGTGGTCGGTTGAGTGAGATTAGCTCATCACAGATTCTATGCCTTGTTAAGAAAGAGTTTATTTGAAATGGGTTTTGTGTCTTAGCTGAACAATTTCAAAATACCGACTAGAAATCAACAACAAAGAGATAGTGTTTTTGGCTCCATGTTAAAAGTTCGGAAGCAGTTCTGTGCCATGATATTTCTGGTGGTTCCCTACTTACTGACTCTTTCTGGTTTGATATTTGATTCTCGTGACAGACTTCACAATTGTTCACCCTGTCTTTGATCTGTGAGTTTATTCCAGGCTAATATACCAGATCGACCGCGCCTTTTACACAAAGCTATTCTAAAATGACCCATATATATTTTACCCAGCATTTATTTTCTGAGCTCTGATGGAATTACAATTTTCTCGCCTTCAAACACAATTCCTTCCAAGACTGATAGTTCTCGTCGCACATTTCCAAAAAGCACTTACGTGTGTGGCCATTGTGACCTTAAGATTTTGATCAGATTCAGCACAGTAATGTCCTTTCTGTTGCTAGTCTTATTTTGTGAAGTTTTTCATCAGTGACTGGTAATTGTTTCAGAACAGAATGTACATGTTCTTCCAAGTCCCTTTCTTCCTATTCGTCTTGACCTGGCCTGAATGTTAAGAAAGCATATCCGTCACTGGTATTTCTTTTCCAGGCACATAAACAACCTTCAAATCATATTTTTGTAGTCCGGGTACCATTCTTTGTAGTCGTGGTTGAGCAGCAGCTAGTGGCTTTTCCCATTATGCTCACTTGTATGTCTTCCATAGACTTACTGATGGAACTTGACACACAATATGACAATGGCCTCCATGTCTTTCTCAATGTGTGCATACTTTTGTTGTGTAGGAGTCATTGACCTGGATGCATGACAATCAGTCTTGCCCTCCTACATTAGAGCAGCGGATACACCAGATGGTGGAGCATCAACTTGTATGGTGACTTCCTTAGTACGATCAAAATGTTGTAATACTGAATAATTTGTACATTTTCTGTGCTGACACAATGCCAAAACATTTGTTTCTGGTTCAACATAACTTTATTAAACTGGCACACCCAAACCCTTCATAGCTTTATGTGATGAATGACTGCCCCTAGTGGCAGAATAAAATAATAATAAAATATGATGGAAGATTAACCCCTTAAGGACAGAGCCTTTGAAACATTTTTGTCCTTTCTGGACAATGGCTATTTTAACATTTCTGTGCTGTTTGTGTTTAGCAGTAATTTTCTTCTTTGTCATTTGCTGTACCCACACATATTATATATTGTTTTTATCGGGACAAGAAGGGCTTTCTATGGATGCCATCTTTTTGATCATATCTTATCATATTATTAAAAAAAATAAAAAATATGGTAAAAAAAAAAAAAATACACAAATTTCCTGACTTTTATTTGAAACAACTTCTCCTCATCGACATTAGCAAACGGAAAAACATGCTAAATAGATTCTACTATTTCTCCTGAGTACAGGGATACCACCCATGCATAGGTTTGTTGGGTTGTTTGGGGGCTAAAATGCCAAATTTGTGAGGTGCAGTTTTTTGTTTTCCATCTTGAAATTTTTACATGCAGACAGCCTGCACCCATGTCCCATTTGGGACATATTTGAAACCAGCCAGTGTATTTTACCCCATCAACCCATATATTTTTTAAAAGTAGACACCCTAGGCTATCTCAAATGGTGGTATTTTAACACTTTCCATGCACTAATTCTACCACCAGCCTTTGTCAAAGTTTGTGGTAGTAATTTTTTGGTGTTTTTTTTTCACAAACCTTGTACTTCAGAAATGAATTCACAGATTTTGGTATGTGCTACTGCCAAATAACACCCCAATAAGTGTTCAGCAACATCTCGAGAGTACAGGGATACCCCCCATGCATAGGTTTGTTGGGTTGTTTGGGGGGTAAAAGGCCAAACTTGGGAGGTGCAGTTTTTGGTTTTCCAATTTGAAATTTTGACATGCAGACCGCCTGCACCCATGTCCCATTTGGGACATATTTGAAACCAGCCAGTGTATTTTACCCTATCAACCCATATATTTTTTAAAAGTAGACACCCTAGGCTATCTCAAATGGTGGTATTTTAACACTTTCCATGCACTAATTCTACCACCAGCCTTTGTAAAAGTTTGTGGTAGTAATTTTTGTGTGTTTTTTTTTCCCACAAATATTGTATTTTAGACATAAAATCACAGATTTTGGTATGTGTCACTGCCAAACAATAACCCAATATGTGTTCAACAACATATCCTGAGTACAGGGATACCACCCATGCATAGGTTTGTTGGGTTGTTCGGGGGCTAAAGGGCCACATTGTGAAGGTGCGTATTTTCAGCTTGGAATATTGATGTGTAGTCAGCCTGAGCCCATCTTTCATTTGGGACTTTTTTTTGAAGTAGGACAGTGTATTTTACCCCAAAAAGTATATATTTTGTAAAAGTAGACACCCTAGGCTATTTTAAATGGTGTTATTTTAACACTTTCCATGCACCAATTCTACCACCAGCCTTTGTCAAAGTTTGTGGTAGTCATTTTATTGTGTATTTTTTCCCACATACATTGTACTTTAGACACAAATTCACATATTTTGGTATGTGTCACTGACAAACAATTCCACAATATATGTTCAGCAACATCTCCCGAGCACAGGGATACCACCCATGCATAGCTTTGTCAGCTTTGTTGGGGGTTGAAAGGCTACATTTGAGAGGTGTGCTTTTTGATTTTCAAACTTGGAATTTGAACATGTAGAGCAAGGAAGGGGTTAATAGCTCTTTTAAGAGCCTTTGTAGTACTGTACAAAAAAATTAACCCCTAAAAATGCACAGACAAGAAAAAATGTTCTGCTGTGCAGTGATCTGTGGCAGGGAAGGGGTTAATACACTACACTATACAAAGGGTATGGCTTTTATAAAAGCCCTTGGGACTCACAATTTTTTAACATTTTATTTAATTTATTACAATTAAACAATTATATTATACAGATCTGTCTCTTTCCCTCACTAAAACTCAAGTGAGGAGAGGGAGGCAGATCCATATGGGTCAGAACAATATTTACCAATATTGATCGAACCAGACAAATGGTGATGCTCATCTGAGAAATCACCAAACCACCTTTGCCACTGATCGGCTGTTACTGATCGCTATACACGCATTCAGACAGCTTCAAAAGGAATACACGTAATCCCCTAGTGGGTATAATTAACCCCTAGCGAGTGTGACAAAAAAAATGCTGATAGCAAAAAATAATCCTTCTGCGACTACATTGCTCCATATGCGCTGCTTAGGCAGTGACCATATGCACTGCTTAGGCAGTGACCATATGTGCTGCTTAGGAAGTGATATACGGCAAGGAAGGGGTTAATAGCTCTTAGAAGAGCCGTTGATATACTGTAATAAATCAAAGTTAAAACAAATTAACCCCTAAAAAAATGCACAGAGAGCAAAAAATGTGCTGCTGTGTAAGATCACTGCGTACACAGCGATCAATTGCAGGGAATGGGTTAAATACTAGAAACGGCTTTTATAAAAGCCTTTGGGTCTCAATTCTATTAAATATATTATAATTAAAAACTTACATTATACAGCTCTGTCTCCCTCCCTCACTAAAACTCAAGTGAGAGGGAGGCAGATCTACACGGGTCAGATCAAATATTTACAAATATTGGTCTAACCAGACGAATGGTGATGCTCATCTGAGCAAACGCCAACCCGCCTTTGTCACTTGTCAGCTGTTACTGATCGCTATACATGCGCTCAGACAGCTACAATTTTTTTTTTTTACGTTAAACGTAGTCCCCTAGCGGGTATAATTAACACGTGACGGGTGTAAAAAAAGTTGAAAAAAAATTAAAAATGCTTCTGCAGCAAGATTGCTGCATTTGCGTGAGATCGCTGCTTAGGCAGTGATCTACAGCAAGAAAGGGGTTAATCTCTCTTAAAAGAGCTTTTTTTATACTGTAATGAATTACAGGAAAAAAAAGGAACCCCTAAAAAATGCACAGACAGCAAAAAATGTGCTGCTGTGTATGATAACTGCGTACACAGCGATCAATGGCAGGGAAGGGGTTAAATGGCTTTTATAAAAGCCCTTGGTGTTTAAAATTGTATTAAATATTTTTTTTATTATTTTATTTTTTATTTTTTACTTTATCTGATCTGTCTCTCTCCCTTACTAAAACTAGTAAGGTGAGGGAGGCAGATCAATACTTGTCAAAGGCAATATTTACTAATATTGCCTTTGACAGTATGGTAAGTGATCATCAGAGCACTTACCATACATGCCTGCACACAGATCACACAGATCTGCTGTGCCGGCATTGATTGGCTCCCCCTAGAGCATCGGAAGTGAAATACTTTCACTTCCGATGCTCTTGCCATTAGAAGGGAAGCACTGCCTGTACAGGCAGCGTTCCCTTCTACTGAGCCGATGGGGTCGCTCAGGAGAGCGACCACCATCGGTTCTGGGGAGTCTGAAGGTGCTGCTAAGTGCCTCGCTAGCGAGGCACTTTAGCAACACAGCAGATGCATAGAAAGCGAACGATCGTTCGCTTTCTAAGCACATGTGTGCAGCGGGCGCAGCCATTTTTAAATGGCTGCTACGATCACTCCGGGGAGTGATCGTAGCGCGCCCCTGCACTTTTGGGGGGTGTTGCACAATGCCTCTACCTAGAGGCATTGTAGCAACACTGTTAGAGTAAAGAAAGCGACGTGCCAGGCACGTCACCTGTCGGCAAGTCCGTTAGAGTAAAGAAAGCGACCGCTGGTCGCCAAGGGGTTAAAGAAAGGTTTTTTCTAAGTAATACTTAAAAAATCTTTAAACTGCAAACGTTAATGATAAAAATACCTGAACAGGTCTCTGTACCCCAACTGGGTATACTCTAGACATGTGCATTCGTTTACGGACGAATGCATTTTCGTCCGAAAATAGCATTTTCGTCCATTCGTCCGAAAAACGAATAATGAAAATGCTAAGCTAACGAAAGCCGAATGAACGAATGGTTAATAAACGAAAATCATTCGTTCATTCGTCCATTCGTAGTACTATTGCATTCTATAAGCCGAAATAGAGTCGGTTTATAGAATACAATAGCATTTCACTACACGGAGACAAAGTCTCCATTCATAAATTTATGAATGGAGACTCTGTCTCCGTGTAGTGAAATGCCGACAGCCTATAAACCGAACGTTCGGTTTATAGGCTGTCGGCTTATGTAATACATGTAATCCTATTGCTATTCTATAAACCGAACGTTCGGTTTATAGAATAGCAATAGGATTACATGTATAACATAAGCCGACAGCCTATAAACCGAACGTTTGGTTTATAGACTGTCGGCATTTCACTACACGGAGACAGAGTCTCCATTCATAAATGTATAAACATGTAGTACTATTGCCTTTCTATGAACCGAACGAGAGCCCCATTCATAAGAATTTCTTCTTTCTTCGGTTTATAGAAAGCCAATAGTGTTACACGTATTCTATAAAACGAACGAAACGAAAATATTGAACGAATTTCGTCTGAAACGAATGCAGTAATGAACTAAATTAGTTTTAGACGAAATAAATAAAATTTTCGTCCGAATGGACGAAAACTAAACGAAAATTTTAGTTTTGCACATGTCTAGTATACTCTCTGACCACTGAAACTCTTGCATGGTCAGACTATTGCAGTACTGTTTGTTCTCGGGCATTGTAGCACCCACCCCACTCTTTGTCGCCATGAGTAACAGGGTATGCCTACGGCCGTGGGTCCCTGGCCTGCTTGCACCTAGAGGATCATCAGCCATACCACACTGACGAGGCCATGTAGGCCGAAACGTACGTCTGTGGTTTGCTGTGTTCCTCGTGTAGAGGGTACTAGCCATGCATTTCGGATCTGGACTGCCCTTATGGGTGGGATCAGTCTGATATGCTAATGGAGTGGTTCCTTTGCAATGGTGTAAGCAGGCAAAAAATGGAGTTGCTCTCCCGAGTAGGTATTATCCTACAGGACAGACTATTGCAGTACTGTTTGTTCTCGGGCATTGTAGCACCCACCCCACTCTTTGTAACTCTTGCATGGTATGCATGTAATACCTTGGCATCAGCCCAGAAGATTAATATAGGATAATCAAGTTTTGCCCAAGAACCAGTCAAGATATGGTTTAGGGTAAGCCAGAATTAACTTTATTGGAAACTAACACAGCATTTATACAGTTCATTAGAAGGGTCAGTCTCCACATAGACAAATATGCAACAATATCGTTAACATCACAAAATGGCTACTTAACGAGGGGAAGTTGACCCAATACTTTTAGAACATCCTGTAGAAATCTCCAGGGGGATAGCACAAACATCGACCAATTCAGCCTAGCGGCAAACATGTATACATTCCAACAATAACATACAATACAATAACTAAAACACTACACAGTGTCCTTTCTCTCTAAATGTGTATTGATTTTATGCTTTGTATTTTATTGTACTTACTGTGTACCTAATTAAATTGTTAATTATTTATGCTACCTGACATTGTACATTTGTACCACTACTACTATCTTTTCCACAAGCGCTAGCACCGTCTCCTCACTTTTTTCTCAGCACACATTCCAGCCTGGTCCGGTGTGTAGCTGGGTAGTGATATCAACGCTAAAAAGTATGGCACAGCAACATAAACTGTCATCAAAAAGCACTAAAAACATGTATAACAAGAAATGGTATACATGTGCTCAGAAACACAAATATAAATGGTATTCATCCCCACCACTGTGTGTGAGAAAGAAATATAGGGTATTACATAACCCCTGATGTTATTTAATACATTTATTTAATGTTCTCGCCAGATTGTATCCACTGGCAACAAAAAAAAAGAAAACATAAAGAATACAATATGGTAATATGATTCCAATAGTGCAAGTCTACAAGATGATAAAATGCACTACAGACTCTGTGACATTTACTAGACATGTGCATTCGTTTTCGGACGAATGCATTTTCGGACGAAAATAGCATTTTCGTCCATTCGTCCGAAAAACGAATAACGAAAATTTTAACTAACAAAATCCGAATGAACGAATGGTTAATAAACGAAAATCATTCGTTCATTCGTCCATTCGTCCATTCGTGCTATTGGCATTCTAAACCGAAATAGAGTCGGTTTACAATACCAATAGCATTGTACTACATTCCATAAACCGACATGAATGACTTTCGGTTTATGGAATGCATGTAATGCTATTAGCTTCCTATAAACCGAAATTGAGTTCCCATTCATACGAATAGGTCAATTGACCTATTCGTATGAATGGGGACTCTTTCGGTTTATAGAAAGCCAATAGCAGCATGTATTCTATAAGCCGAAAGTCTTTAAAACAAACGACGTTCGGTTTATAGAATACATGTAATGCTATTGCTGTTCTATAAGCCGAAAGACATTCGGCTTATAGAACAGCAATAGCATTACATGCATTCTATAAACCGAACGTCGTTCGTTTTAAAGACTTTCGGCTTATAGAATACTATTGGCATTCTATAAACCTAACTAGAGTCCCTCCTCATTCATAAGAATTTCTTATGAATGGGGACTCGACTCTAGTTCGGTTTATAGAAAGCCAATAGTATTCTATAAGCCGAAAGTCTTTAAAACGAACGACGTTCGGTTTATAGAATACATGTAATGCTATTGCTAAACTATAAACCGAACGACTTTCGGTTTATAGAATAGCCATAGGATTACATGTAGTGCATAAGCCGAAAGTCTATAAACCGAAAGTCGTTCGGTTTATAGGCTGTCGGCATTTTACTACACGAAGACAAAGTCTCCATTCATAATTTTATGAATGGAGACTTTGTCTCCGTGTAGTAAAATGCCGAAAGTCTATAAACCGAACGATCGGTTTATAGACTTTCGGCTTATATAATACATGTAATCCTATGGCTATTCTATAAACCGAAAGTTCGGTTTATAGAATAGCAATAGGAATACATGTATTCCATAAGCCGACAGCCTATAAACCGAACGTTCGGTTTATAGGCTGTGGGCATTTTACTACACGGAGACAAAGTCTCCATTCATAATTTTATGAATGGAGACTCTGTCTCTGTATAGTTAAATGCCGGCTTTTAACTATACGGAGACAAAGTCTCCATTTATAATTTTATGAATGGAGACTCTGTCTCCGTATAGTTAAATGCCCACAGCCTATAAACCGAACGTTCGGTTTATAGGCTGTGGGCATTTAACTATACGGAGACAAAGTCTCCATTCATAATTTTATGAATGGAGACTCTGTCTCTGTATAGTTAAATGCCGGCTTTTAACTATACGGAGACAAAGTCTCCATTTATAATTTTATGAATGGAGACTCTGTCTCCGTATAGTTAAATGCCCACAGCCTATAAACCGAACGTTCGGTTTATAGGCTGTGGGCATTTAACTATACGGAGACAAAGTCTCCATTCATAATTTTATGAATGGAGACTCTGTCTCTGTATAGTTAAATGCCGGCTTTTAACTATACGGAGACAAAGTCTCCATTTATAATTTTATGAATGGAGACTCTGTCTCCGTATAGTTAAATGCTATTGTATTCTATAAACCGACTCTATTTCGGCTTATAGAATGCAATAGTACTACGAATGGACGAATGAACGAATGATTTTCCTTTATTAACCATTCGTTCATCCGGCTTTAGTTAGCTTAGCATTTTCGTTCTTCGTTTTTCGGGCGAATGGACGAAAATGCAATTTTCGGACGAAAATGCATTCGTCCGAAAACGAATGCACATGTCTAGTATATATTCACATGTAAATTGCTTTTTAAATAATAAATTATGATATAAAAAAATCTTGTTTTTATTTCCTTTTATGTGACAATGCTGCCTCTCTCTTTCCCTTGCCCCCAGATTTGTCGCTCTCCCCCCCTTAGTGTTGTCTCTCTCTCACCCTCCCTTTGGCTCCCCCCTCGCTCCCCTTGTGTCTGTCTCTTCCCCCCTTCCCTCCCCTTGTTTCTCTCTGCCCCCCCCCCCTTGTTATTCTGTCCCCCCCTCACCTGTTTCTTGCTCCCTGGTGGCTTGTGGGGGCAGCCGGGGGATGTATGCACTATACATAATAGACGGAAGTGTCGGGCAGCATGGAGGTTGTCTGCACGATTCGTGCAGACATCCCCCAGCTGCCCGATTCTCCCTGGTGGCTAGCGAGGGAGCGGAGGATGTCTGCGCGATGAGCGAGACCTCTCCTGCTGCCGCCCGGCATGACCGCCGGGACTTCTATGATGAAGCTGGGTACTTCCGGCTTCCTCATAAAAGTCCTGGCTGTCGTTCCGGGCGGCAGCAGGGGAGGTCTCGCTCATCGCGCAGACATCCACCGCTGCCTCGCTAGCCACCAGGGAGAATCGGGCAGCTGGGGGATGTCTGCACGAATCGTGCAGACAACCTCCATGCTGCCCGACACTTCCGTCTATTATGTATAGTGCATACATCCCCCGGCTGCCCCCACTAGCCACCAGGGAGCAAGAAACAGGTGAGGGGGGGACAGAATAACAAGGGGGGGGGGGGGCAGAGAGAAACAAGGGGAGGGAAGGGGGGAAGAGACAGACACAAGGGGAGCGAGGGGGGAGCCAAAGGGAGGGTGAGAGAGAGACAACACTAAGGGGGGGAGAGCGACAAATCTGGGGGCAAGGGAAAGAGAGAGGCAGCATTGTCACATAAAAGGAAATAAAAACATGATTTTATTTATATCATAATTTTTTATTAAAAAAGCAATTTACATGTGAATATATACTAGACATGTGCATTCGTTTTCGGACGAATGCATTTTCGTCCGAAAATTGCATTTTCGTCCATTCGCCCGAAAAACGAAGAACGAAAATGCTAAGCTAACTAAATCGAATGAACGAATAGTTAATAAAGGAAAATCATTCGTTCATTCGTCCATTCGTAGTACTATTGCATTCTATAAGCCGAAATAGAGTCGGTTTATAGAATACAATAGCATTTAACTATACGGAGACAGAGTCTCCATTCATAAATTTATGAATGGAGACAAACGTATAGTTAAAAGCCGACAGCCTATAAACCGAACGTTCGGTTTATAGGCTGTGGGCATTTAACTATACGGAGACAGAGTCTCCATTCATAAAATTATAAATGGAGACTTTGTCTCCGTATAGTTAAAAGCCGGTGTTCTGACAAATTTCTGGAGCAAATTCTCCTGCGCAATCGCAGGAGAATTTGCTCACTGCGCATGCGCATAAAGTTACAGCTGATAACTCAGCTGTAACTTTGTGACCACCGTGCATGAGACAGCTGCGCAACCCACCTCCCGCCCCCTCACACCCGCCGCACACCCCTTCTTACCAGATCATCGACCACAGCGATACACAGCGCATGCGCACGCCTATCCAGCCGTTTGGGAATGCGCGCGTCCGTTGTTGTGTTCTTAAGGTGGTAAGTAACACGGGGCGTCGGGACATAAGGGGGCAAGCATCCTGGTGAGGGCTGCCTCATCTTGATGGGATTTGTGATCCTCCTGCTGTATTATTGATGCAGCAGGAGGATCACAAATCCCATCAAGATGAGGCAGCCCTCACCAGGATGCTTGCCCCCTTATGTCCCGACGCCCCGTGTTACTTACCACCTTAAGAACACAACAACGGACGCGCACATTCCCAAACGGCTGGATAGGCGTGCGCATGCGCTGTGTATCGCTGTGGTCGATGATCTGGTAAGAAGGGGTGTGCAGGGGGTGTGAGGGGGCGGGAGGTGGGTTGCGCAGCTGGCGCATGCGCGGTGGTCACAAAGTTACAGCTGAGTTATCAGCTGTAACTTTATGCGCATGCGCAGTGAGCAAATTCTCCTGCGATTGCGCAGGAGAATTTGCTCCAGAAATTTGTCAGAACACCGGCATTTAACTATACGGAGACAGAGTCTCCATTCATAAAATTATAAATGGAGACTTTGTCTCCGTATAGTTAAAAGCCGGCATTTAACTATACGGAGACAGAGTCTCCATTCATAAAATTATGAATGGAGACTTTGTCTCCGTGTAGTAAAATGCCCACAGCCTATAAACCGAACGTTCGGTTTATAGGCTGTCGGCTTATGGAATACATGTATTCCTATTGCTATTCTATAAACCGAACGTTCGGTTTATAGAATAGCCATAGGATTACATGTATTATATAAACCGAAAGTCTATAAACGGATCGTTCGGTTTATAGGCTTTCGGCATTTTACTACACGGAGACAAAGTCTCCATTCATAATTTTATGAATGGAGACTCTGTCTCTGTATAGTTAAATGCCGACAGCCTATAAACCGAACGACTTTCGGTTTATAGACTTTCGGCTTATATAATACATGTAATCCTATGGCTATTCTATAAACCGAAAGTCGTTCGGTTTATAGAATAGCAATAGGAATACATGTATTCCATAAGCCGACAGCCTATAAACCGAACGTTCGGTTTATAGGCTGTCGGCATTTTACTACACGGAGACAAAGTCTCCATTCATTTATGAATGGAGACTCTGTCTCCGTGTAGTAAAATGCCGACAGCCTATAAACCGAACGTTCGGTTTATAGGCTGTCGGCTTATGGAATACATGTATTCCTATTGCTATTCTATAAACCGAACGACTTTCGGTTTATAGAATAGCAATAGGAATACATGTATTCCATAAGCCGACAGCCTATAAACCGAAAGTCGTTCGGTTTATAGGCTGTCGGCATTTTACTACACGGAGACAGAGTCTCCATTCAGAAAATTATGAATGGAGACTTTGTCTCCGTGTAGTAAAATGCCCACAGCCTATAAACCGAACGTTCGGTTTATAGGCTGTCGGCATTTTACTACACGGAGACAAAGTCTCCATTCATAATTTTATGAATGGAGACTCTGTCTCTGTATAGTTAAATGCCGACAGCCTATAAACCGAACGACTTTCGGTTTATAGACTTTCGGCTTATGTAATACATGTAAACCTATGGCTATTCTATAAACCGAAAGTCGTTCGGTTTATAGAATAGCAATAGGATTACATGTATTCCATAAGCCGAAAGTCTATAAACCGAAAGTCGTTCGGTTTATAGACTTTCGGCTTATAGAATACAAGTAATACTATTGCCTTTCTATGAACCGAACGAGAGCCCCATTCATAAGAATTTCTTATGAATGGGGCTCTCGTTCGGTTTATAGAAAGCCAATAGTATTACATTGTATTCTATAAAACGAACGAAAAAAATTAACGAAACGAAAATAATGAACGAATTTCGTCTGAAACGAATGCACTAATGAACGAAATTCGTTTTAGACGAAATAAATAACATTTTCGTCCGAATGGACGAAAACGAAACGAAAATTTTAGTTTTGCACATGTCTAACATTTACACACCTTGAGTGAATATAACGACTTGTAACTGCATGGAATCCTTGGTAGATCACAAAATGTCTCTAAATTGAACTTTTATTTGGAGGCATCTTGTGATCAAACCAGCTGAAAGGCAACCATCTTATATTGAATGACTTTCAAAGGTACTTTAATTGAATATTGTCACCAACCTGCCTTCTCCTTCCTCTGTGTCTATCCATGCAATCCTCAAGCTGCAGCAAGTTTCAGTTTAAAAATCCTGCAGCACGATGTTTTTGGAGCCCTATGGTTTCTGCCTCACTTATAATTTTTGTCCCACATCCATGGGCGGTCCTAATGGTCCCTAATGGTTTAAATTCAGCTAATTTGCCCTCTCTCATTGGTACTGTCACCCACCTGCCTTCTGCCCCCTCTGTGTCTATCTGTGAAGTCCTCACACTGCAGCCAGTTTCAGTTTTAAAATCCTGCACCACCATGTTTTTGGAGTCCTATGGTCTCCAACATGGCTGCCACACTTATAACCTTTATCCCAATAAATCCCTGGCCATTCCTAATGGCACCTATTGGTATAACTTCAGCTCATTTACCCTCTCTGCTGGCTTCTGAGTATTCTACTGTGTGTTCCTGTGTATCGACCTTTGGCTTTCCTTGGACTTCCCTCATTCTCCTGCGTCCCTTGTTTTGACCTCGGCCCGGCTTTATCTACTACGTTTTCCTCTCCATTCCTGACCTTGGCTTTCCAGTACTGACTTCGCTTCTGAGTTTTCCTGGTGTGCTGTGACTGTGGTAGGGGTGCAGCAACCTTTCCTTTGTGCCTGCGGCTCAACCAAAGGTAGCTCTGGTTGGGGCAGAAGACCTCCTCTCACCACTCAAAGGACCAGGTTACAGACGTGTCTGTCTCAAGTATCTGCATTGCAGATTCACCTGCAATCATTACAAATATATACATTGTATTGTCTAATAAATAAATGTGTTCAGATAGTATTAGTAATTTTGTCATGGTGAATGGTTACATTCCCTAGTTACAGTAAAAACAAACAAACAAAAGATTGCAGAGGCGATACAGTCTCCAGACTAAAATCTATTCCTTGTTCTGTTGGTGGGATACATTTTTTAATCTGTATTTACAAAAGCGCTTTCAATCTGATTCACAATGTGCACAATTAGCAGCAAGATAAATCTACATTCCCTTTGCATAAACGCATTTACCATACTCCCCAGTGTGGTATAAATCAAAGCTTAGTTGTATTAGTTGTGCAGCCTTGATGAGTGTCCTTTATCCTATTTATTTCTGCCCAATAAAACAATGTATTTATATGGTGTGTAGCTTTTAAGGAGCTAAACAGCATGGGCAAAAAACAAATGTCACTAAGTTCTATATCTAACTATTTCTGTATAACAACACACACACACACACACACACACACACACACACACACACACATAAAGCACTCTCATTTAAAGAACTACTCTGTCTTTAAAATGACCTAGAGTTTTAATAGGCATATTATAGGTCAATAATTAGGATACATTATGAATTTATTCAAATTGGAACATCTGTATTATACATATGATTCGCGTACTCACAAATATCAAGTTTCCCACTGCTGTGCAAATCTACGCTTGTGGACAGCACCCTATATTTATTTTCCCTTTCCCGTCTTCAAACATCTTCCCTTTTTATCATTGTTATGTCTTCTCATGACCTCACCATTTTACTTATAGCATCACAGTCCCTTTACACCAACCCCACCAGTGCCTTTCTCAGAAGCATGACAAATCCCACCCATCTTCACAATTCTAGTTAACCAGGTTTATAGTCCTCTTTTTTCCACCAGTAAAATTTTCCATTCTTCTTCCCCATCTTCATGGTATTGTATCTCCCCCTAGCATCAAGGTATACTTTTCACTCCCGTCATAGTCTTGTCTCCCCTATAGTATTACAGTTCTGTCACCACCACCCCAGTATCACAGTCACCTGAGCGCTCCACCAGCATCAGTCCTCCCTCTCCTCTTTAACATCACAGTCTTCTTTTCCCTCTGCCTTGAGGGAAGGTTCAAAGGCCTTAAGCATGGCCAGCTACCAATTTGAAGATGTAGAACAGAAACATTTCCAATACTGTTGGGTAGGTACTTTCTAGGTATGTACAATAAACATATATTATTTCTTAATATCTTTTTTGAACAACAAACTCAATAGATTAGGCAAAACTGAATAGCAAATGGCAAATGCCCAACAGTCTTGTGGACAACTATTAGACTGTTTCTGCCAATAAATCAGTTACCTTTCTTTAGATTTCTTTGACTTAAAACACAAAAAAAAGAAAGAAAGAGATTTCCAGGAAAGCTTTAAACCACTAGGGCAGCAGTGTGAAAGTAATACAAGTTCTTATCCACCAAACAATCAGGTTTGTTCTTGTGAAACAAAATGAGGCTGACAGGTTTATATTAGAATAAAGAAAAAAACGTATTTTACAGCCCCTGGGAAAGGAGTCAAAGAAAAACATACTGAATGAACCCGCAAACCTAAGTGTGACCCACATACACACAATACACTTAGAAAACAAACACTAGTTGGCTAGAGGGATGTTTATAACATGGATTATAATTACATAACTAAGTGTGACATGTTTTATTATTTGAATTTACATGCAATACATAAGATTCTCATGTTAACACCATGAGTGAACACTTAGAACAAGAAGTAAAGAATAAGAATATGTAGCTTGGTTCTCTATATGCCAACACTGGCAGGAACTTAATAGAGTTTGGTGGGATATGGCCCTGTAGCAAAATGAAAAATACTGAACTGAGGTCAGTGGTGAATGGTGGCAACTAAATGAGGACAAAAAGAGGGTTCTCAATGAGTGGCAAACCTTGTAACATTATTAAAATAGACAGACAATTTTGACATTGAACAGCAGTACATCCAGGGCCGTCTTTAACACGGGGCAAACGGGGCAGCTGCCCTGGGCCCAGTTACTCCTGGGGGGCCCAAGGCAGCTGTCCCGTGGGCCCCCGGCCCCTGCTTGCCACGTTCACAGCGCATTGCGCTTGTGAACGTTTTTTTCATCCGCTGGATGCGGCGACCGAAAAAAAAAAACAAAAACTGACTGACTGTTTCCCTCCTCCGGGCAGTGCATGGAGGAGACATCCGGCTGGGGACACGGAGAAGAAGCAATCGGTAAGTACTGGGAGGGGGATTGGGGGAATTAAAAGCATCTGACTGGTACAATATTACTGGGCTCTGACTGGCACAATATTACAGGCATCTGACTGGCACAATATTACTGGGCTCTGACTGGCACAATATTACTGGGCTCTGATTGACACACTATTACTGGGCTCTGATTGGCACAATATTACTGGTCTCTGATTGGCACACTATTACTGGGCTCTGATTGGCACAATATTACTGGGCTCTGACTGGCACAATATTACTGGTATC
The DNA here is from genome assembly GCA_036172795.1 of Pelodytes ibericus. Classification (NCBI taxonomy): domain Eukaryota; kingdom Metazoa; phylum Chordata; class Amphibia; order Anura; family Pelodytidae; genus Pelodytes; species Pelodytes ibericus. The sequence continues at coordinate 148,062,081 of CM069862.1, forward strand.
TGACTGGCACAATATTACTGGTATCTGACTGGCACAATATTACTGGCATCTTAATGGCACAATATTACTGGCATCTGAATGGCACAACAATTATGGCATCTCAATGGTACAATAATACTGGTATCTTAATGGGCAAATTGGCTGGGGCATCTTAATAGTACAATATTACTGGTATCTGAATGGCACAATAATATTGGCATATTGATGGGAAAAATGTCTGTGGCATATTAATGGCAAAATAATACTGCATATTAATGGCAAAATAATACTGGCATATTGATGGGAAAATTGGCTGGGGCATCTTAAAAGTACAATATTACTGGTATCTGAATGGCACAATAATATTGGCATATTGATGGGAAAAATGTCTGTGGCATATTAATGGCAAAATAATACTGGCAAATTGATGGGCACATTGACTGTGCCATATTTAATGGACAAACGGTGTCATATTTTAACAGGCAAACTGTCTGTTGCATATGCAATGACAAAGTGACTGTGGCATGTTCTCTGGGGAAAAATAGCATGTACTATGGGGAAAAGTGACAATGTGACTTTTTTCTTCATGGGCAAACTGTGGCATGTTCTGTGGGGCAAATTTACATTGTTGTGTGGGTTCAATATGAGTGCAAGCCATGTGCTGTTGGTGCAATATAGGTGCATGACAAGTGCTGTGGCTACTCTATGGGGCTGTGTTGAGTGCTTTAGGTGCAATGTGGGCGCAGAAAAAGGGAATAAAAACAAGAAATGCAACTCTTCAATAACATTTTTATTACATGTGAAAATAGTTGAATATAATATTAAGAAGTCCATATAAGTATAAATGCAACTAGTGAGAGAGAGTGAGATGTGTATAGATATTTATAAATATATATGAACATATGTAAGTGCTCTCTAATATCTGTGTATATCTTTGTCATTTAGGTAATGAGTAGTTGTAGTGCAGTGTTGCATAGTAAGATGGTATACATATTGCAGCCATATATACACATTTTTTCTCCAAATATACAGTTTATACACTGCAATTATACACGTAATATACACAATTTATTCAATGAAATAAAAATACTCACTGCAAGAAAAGTCCAATTGTGTGTGTGCTTATTTTTATGTTTTGTGTGTGTGTGTGTGTGGGTGGGGGGGGGGGGGGGGGGGTAACATTGTGATGGATGGAGTGATTGCATGCAGGGGAGGGGGCAGGGTCCAGGGGGCCAAGCAAATGCTTGCCCAGGGTCCAATCACTATTAAAGACGGCCCTGAGTACATCCTCTTCCTGAGGATAGTATCAAAGGGGAGCCTTTTCTTTATAACCATGTTTCCATCCCTCCTCCATAGCTCGAACACAAAAGACAAAGTCAAGAGAAGCTGGGGTTACGTGATGTTGTATGACCCCGAAAGATTAAGCTCCAGCCTACTCGATACTGATAGCAGGTGTCTGGAGTTCACTTCTTGCATGTGTAGACTATAGGGTCTACTTAATAAAGAGAGAACTGTAGGGAATTGAGAAGGGAATGTATGTTGCTGCTGTTTAAATGCAACACTGATTGTTCACATGCTGGGATATCATCTGTACTGTTCATGGCAAGTTCAGTGGCATACAGACACCATTGTTTAGTATGAGCTAAAAGCTTTCCACAAATCCTGGTATTTTCATTATTTTTGTTCATTACTAATATGTATAAGATAATTTGAATAAACCTCACAATATGCCTATTCAAGTGTTTTTTTATTGTTGGTATTAGATTGAGTTGTCATTTTTTCCTTAGCATACAGGGAAGATGGCATTCAGCCTTGGCTTATATCCCAGAATCCCCTGCTGGCTACCTTGACATTTCTAATAAGAAAAATAACAATTTCCCCCAAAATACTTTTCGTGTCTTATTTTAATAAATTATTAATTTCGGTCCAGACATAGAAGATATATTATGTTCATTTGGCAGTGCTATAAAAGTAACAGGATTAAATTTTAAAATGAAGAATTTGTCTCCTCCTATTCTCTATGTTCATACAAGAGTTTAATAAGTAGGATGATCCTCCACAGTAGCACTTGTAAACAATAAAACAAATGTTATGCTGAAGTGTAGGTAGTATTACAAAAACAAAATGTTTCAAAATATCTTATTATTTAATAATAATATACATTTTGCTGTTTTAAAAAAATCAAAATAATTATTTACTTTAACAATATTAAACGTTTTTGCTCTTTGGCACGAGGTATCCCAATACGTAATGGTAAACACAGCCAAAACCACAGGGAAAAAAAAGTTTAAAAAAATACAAACCATGAGGGCTGGAATGGAAAAATAAGTGTTCTGTTATTTTTTCCTGAGTTTCTCTGTTTTTGGAAAAACTCAATGAAGTGTGTCATTTATAATTGAGTCCAATGGAACTAAAAGCTCATAATCTTGAGAAGTGAATATAGTTTGAGTAAGGTAAACAGAGCTTTATGTATAAGGCAGATGGGAAAATGACACACTTTAATCCCCTGTAAGGAAGAATATAGGCAATATCAGCAGATCTCAATCAAGTTGTTTTCTATGTGATTTAGCTTATGCAAGGCATGTAATTGTCTAGTATTGCTGTCTAGGGACTGTTTTTATCATGATATAAATATAGTACATAATTCAGGACTCCTGCTGAGGTCATCTCAGCAGATAATACTCCTCGTATAGGCATGACACTACTATAAATTGGGTTGCACAAGTCCAGATATATTGGTGGAGTCCTAAAGATTTCAGAATTCACTTGCAAAGTCAATTCAAACACACAAAGCCTGGCCATCCCGCGTGCAGGCCTATATTGCCTGCCAAAATAGGATTTTAACTAGACGCCTTGCTGGCTTGTTAGATAAATTATTTTCTTTAGCAAAGTGTAAGCAGGCAGAAAGAAAATCGAAATGTTGTAAATAAATTGATGTGGTCCATTTTGCCTTTTGTAATCAAAACATGTTATTTGTACTCTGATACCATGAGATTACGGTACATTCTATTTAATTAAAAATTAACACTGTTATCAGTAACAGGATATAACTTGCTTAATACATGATGTGATTGCATGGTCATGCATGCCTGGATCAGGCTTCTGAACTGGAGAGGCCAGTGTTTACCATCACTACACCATAAGGCCCCAAACCTGCTTCATCACTGACCTTGGATTTCCTGGGACCAGAATAAGAGCTCTCCATGAAGGAGGTTAGAAGACTCTCTTTCACATGGAAGAATATTAGGTGTGTGATTGCAGGTGCACTAGTTGGGGAGATGAAAAAAGATTTTGAAAAACAGGGAGCGAGCTAAAGAGGGGAATAGCAGTTGAAGAAAGAGACAAGGAAAGAGAAAGACATGGGGTTATATACGTTGTGCACTCAAGGGATTTATTTCAAAATATTATTGTAACTTTATTGATAATTTTTGATATGATTATCAAAAGCACACTCAATACTGTAATTAGGGAAGCTATGTGTTGCTATGTGTATGTCTCACGCAACTAAGTGGGTGTAGTTTTTTCTTTAAATGGACACAGTGGGTCCCACTTAGTAGGGTTTAGAAATGTTTTTGGGTATAAAGACTGGGGTGTGCAGTGGGTGTCAAAGATAGGTGCCAAATATGTTGGGTATGCCCCTGGGCAAAGGAACTAACTGCCTACGAGTGCCTTATCTACCAGAGTCACCGGCTGGGGAGAACAAAAGATCTCTCCTCTCTCTGTGTCAGGAGTCCTGCCATACAGTTCTCAGTCTTCCTGTTTCCCTGGCTCGGTATGAATCCAAGCGCAAGCAGCTGGGAAGCAAGGAGAGAGAATTCTGTGTCAGGGACAGTGCAATCTGCACCACCAATGAATAAAGGTAGGAAGCCACACGCCCATGCAGCAGGGAGGGGGGCTAAAACTGGAGTGCTTTTTTTTTATCCCCCTCCTAATAGCTATTATCTGCCCTCAACCCCCTAGTGACCTTCCCTCACTCAAAATGCCCTTTACCCCCACCCACAATGTCCTTGTCCCTTCCCTCACCCACAATTGCCTTTGTGATGTAAAACTTAGCATTTTTTTTTATCTAGATAAATAAAATTGCCAACAGGAAATATTGGAGGTAGCTAGTGTTATCATAGGATATTCATTATGAGCACTATTTTTCTTTAACACTTCGTTGCAAAGTTAAGGATCTACATGATAAAAATGTATTAATTTATGTACATTGTTTTATTGTGCCTTGAGTGTTCTTTTATAAATCACATAATTGCAACAAAGTGGCAATAAAGATGTGTATACAAGACCTTTTTACAGAAAGTAGTTTTGCTTTAAAGGGACACTGCCACTTACATAAGATTTAACTAGGTAACCTGGTCATGTAAAATGAACACATATTTAAATCATATGCCACTGTTTTTTTTTTTTTATATATGATTTCATTATTTGCATATAAAAGGAAAAATAAAATTAGGTGTTTATCTTCTGGCTCCATTTTGTGAATATTTCCCATTATGCAACACCGTCCAAAATCTTCCAGCCAGTCTAACTTTACAACTGTGGATAACGCCTGTATGATGATGTCATAAGATACTCCCCTGATCTCTTACTGGCTCCTGTGTCTCATAGTGGGCAGGACTAGGTGGCTGTGTACAGATTTTTTTAACTGCCTTCCAACACAGAGAGATTAACCTGATCAAACAGGATCATAACTCCGCTCCTTGTGATATAATAGTTACATTACCCTCCCATTCAGAATTCTGACTTATAGATTGAATTCTATGTCCCCAGCCCCAAAATGAGACATATGTGCTGTAAAGTCACTAGAGGGTGGCACCCAAAAACACTATATTTCACAAAATGGCAGCGCCCCGTCACTCTTGTTTAGTTACATATTTTATTAAATACAGTCACATAACAGAAACAAAAGACAAATCTGAAATCAACAATACAAAATAAAAAATAAAAAAAACCTTTTCATCTTTTGGTGGGAGTGTCCCTTCAACTAATGGACATGTCATCATAAAAATTCTATACTAAAAAGGTTCTATACTAAGGGAATGTGGAAATTTGCCCAGGGCTCCTTTTTCCACCACTGCCAAGAATAATATCCACTAGGCTGAAGAGAGTATCTGCCCAGGACTCAATGTAGAGAAAAATCAAGTCAGGTGGAAGGAGTGATGATAATTTGTGTTTAGTCTATTAGTACTTACTTTTTATATATCACTGTGAGACTTTCAATTTTTTGCAAAATATTGATTATGTTTCAAATCCGCATGAATTCATTTAAACTAGTCTAAATTCAATAAACTCATCAAACTACCGTGATTTCTGATGTATTCCATTTCCTAGAATATTAAAAGATGCTTTTTTTTTGCACATTTTTAAGTACTTATAATCAGTGTGTAATGACCTTATTCTTGTTTTTCTTTTAAACTTACCTTTCTTCTGTAGTTGTCAGAACTGTTCCCCTCTTTGATTTTGTCTCAGGATCGCATATTTTGTCACTCAAGGTCTTTCAGCAGGGTTGGTGCCTCCTATAGGCGAAGTAGGCACCGGCCTAGGGCGCATTTCGACAAGGGGCACCCTCGTGCTCCTATTTTCCAGCCACAATGTGGCACCAAGAGAGGGAGGCGGACCTCACTGGGGACAAGGTGAAGGTCTACCCCCTCCTTCCATCGGAGCACATTTTTTTTTACTGGGGAGTAGTGCGCAGTACTAGCTCTGTGTGCTAAATTCACACAGAGCTCAGACAGTGCTGCTTGTGCTCCCCGCACACTGATCATTCAGAGCATTTTATTTCCGATGCTCTGAATGATTAGTGTGCGTGAGGAGTGCGAAAGACCACACACATGGGAGAGAATGGGAAAAAAAGACCACATACTTGTGAGGGAGGGGATAAAAAGACCACACACATGGGAGGGAGGAGACCACAGACATGGAAGGGAAGGGTGGAGACAGACCACAGACATGGAAAGGGGGAAACACACCACAGGAATGGGATTGAACAGACTACAGACATGGGAGGGACATGGGTGCAGAGAGGAGAGAGAGAGACAGGCATGGGAAAGGAGAGAGTTAAGAGAGACAGGCATGGAAAGGGAGAGGAGAGAGAGAGGGACAGGCATGGAAAGGGAGAGGAGAGAGAGAGAGACAGGCATGGGAAGGGAGAGGAGATAGAGCGGCATGGGAAGGGAGAGGAAATAGAGCGGCATGGGAAGGGAGAGGAGATAGAGCGGCATGGGAAGGGAGAGGAAATAGAGCAGCATGGGAAGGGAGAGGAAATAGACTGGCATGGAAACGGAGAGGAGAGGGACAGACATAAAGAGGGAGAGGAGAGGCACCGGCATGAGGAGGAAGAGGTGAGTTGCCATTTGCTCTAGAAGCAATGTGTGTTTATGCATGTGGATGCATGCAGCCATCCCAGCATTGCAAGGGTTAAACAGACCGTCTGCAGTGCTATTCACAAACTTGCTGCATGCAGAGCTTACAGCCAACCCAGCATTGGACTGCCATGTTTCCCCACTTAGTCCTATTAGCGTATTTGCTCGAATATAAAACGACCCTGATCCAAACTTTGGATATTCCTTTAGGAAAAAAAAATAAAAGCCTGAATATATGACTACCCTATAGGAAAAAACGTTTAACTTGTATATATTCACATGTAAATTGCTTTTTAATATTTAATAAAAAATTATGATATTAAATGCATTTCTTGCTTTTATTTCCTTTTATTTCCTTTTATGTGCCAATGCTGCCTCTCTCTCCCCCCCTGCGTTGTCTCTCTCCCCCTCCCACGTTGTCTCACCCTCCCCCCAAACTTTTCTCCCCCCTCTCTCTCCCCCCTTCCTCCCCTTGTCTCTCTCCTCCTTCCTCCCCTTGTCTGTCTCTCCCTCTCCCTCCCCTTGTATTTCTCTCCCCCTCCCTCCCCTTGTCTTTCTCTCCCCCTCCCTCAACTTGTCTCTCTCTCTCCCCCCTCCCTCCCCTTGTCTTTCTCTGCCCCCTCGTCTTTCTCTCCCCAATGATACGTGCAGACATCCTCCGCTGCTGCCCTGCACTTCCGCCGGGACTTTTATGATGAAGCCGGAAGGACCCAGCTTCATCACAGAAGTCCCGACGGTCATGCCGGGCGGCAGGGGAGGATGCCTGCTGTTAGTGAGGGGCACCTGGATCCCAGTCTTATAATCTGACCTCGATTTGAGGTCAGATTATAAGACGACCTCGAATATTTGCTCTGAAAAAATCCTTGTCTTATATTCAAGCAAATACGGTAATCAAAATAGCATAAACTAGCCTTTGTTTGGTAAATCAAAACTAGCAGGGACAAGCTGACAGCTCAGTAGTGTATAGGCCTCTTCACTTCCTACCTACCCTTTCAAAAAGTAAATATGTTTGTTTTTTAAACATTTTACTTTCTTCCTACACATGACAATAGACCTGAATTTGTCAGGACAGTCCTATTAAATATTTGACTGTCCTGGCATTGCTAACATTCATGTGCATTGTAATGCCCTCTTTACAAGTGACTATGTAAAAAAAGAAAGAAAAAATAAACTGTAACAAATCAAGCAAATCCAGAATAGTGTATATTATGCTTTCACTGAGGTAAGACATGCTTGTGATGATGGAATGTGATTGTGATGATTGGATATTCCTGCTATGTGCTTGCACTGAGATAAGACATATGATATGATGTGCCACTGCTATCATGATTTGTGATATAGTATAATGTGTTAGAGATGAGGTGTATTATGATACCATATAATGCCTTATAGTCTGGATATCACACCTCACCATCATCACACAAGTGTACATATCTATTTATATGATGTGAGCTTGTTGTTTCACGTGCATTAGCATAGAATGACAAGTGGGAGGGGTTTAAGAGTTCTCAGTGATGTCACAGAGTGACAGGCAGGCCTCTTCTTCCAAAGAAACATCCATGACCTTTTATGTATTTTTTTATGGGACAGGGAGAATTAGCAAAGCAAATAAAATGCTAGATCTGTTTCTTTAGCTTCTCTTTACATGATGCAGCACTTATATGGAGTATTGTTAAGCTGAATAGAACCTTTAAGATGCTACATAGAATGTATGTTTCATCCAACTTAATGTGAAAAATGTAAAACAAAATATAAAGGAATGGTTGATAGTGTAGAAAAGATTGACAATATCGCAATGTTTCAGGGTCACAACCTCTCTCTACACCTGGTGAGCATTGTAAAAAGCTATTATTTACTAAATGACGTACATTGCTTCTGAGTTGACCACTATCTTAACTTGATCGAGTCAAACCAACAGCCTAACCAAGCAGTGTTTACACAAACATCAGTAGGAACTCAGCTTGTATGTGTGTAAAAAAAAATTAATCTGACTTCATCTTGTAAGATGAGCAGGTTTCCCAGAGTCAAGGAATCAAATCAAGTGTTACGAGAAGCCACACCAAATTAGGGAGTACACCCATTTACCAAATGTGTTGTTCTATGGTTAGCTATGTGTTTGTATATTTCATTAACATATATGGTAATCTATGGTAACTGTTGAGTAGGCAAATTGCCTGTTTTGGTAGTTGTTGTTTTTTTTCCTTGTGGGGTAAAATGTCAGCAGACTGGTTCACTGTAAATATTCCAGCCAAAACGTTATGTTCATATAAGCAAGATCATGCTATGCATTAAAAAGAAAAGTGGCACAGCAAGACCAATTGGGTTGACATATATTTTGATTTCTAGCAGTTCAATTTATATAAGAAGGGATAAAGACCCCTGTTTAAATATGTGCCAAAAATCATTCCTGTAAATTCACTTCAAAACTGGTAAGTCTACTAACATGCTTTTGAAAAATTATCCCTTTTTATCGCAAGAGATGATGCTTGATTCCATGACTTACCAAAGCTAATGGATTCATTTGTAATGGTTTAATAGAATTGTTAGTGGCACTTAACAGAGATATTTAATCCATGTTCTCCAAATAATTTAAGATAAGATAAGCATGTACTCAATTTTGGCAACAATGGACTGAATTCTATGACAGGGTCATTCCAGAGGATATTATTTTTCCTGAGCGTGACGCCTAAGCACTTGAATGAGCATTTAAAAATGATTCTAGTGATAAAGTGAAAACAATTTGTAAAGGTTCATCAGAAAACTGGAGTCGCAGATTATAAAAATCTTTATGATGCGACCATTTGAAAATTAAATACAATCTTAAATCAACTTATTTTAAGAAAAACATCCCTGTATTAAACATGTTGTACTTAAATGTGGGCCCTAAAATGATCACTAGTAAATAGAGTTGAGCGGACACCTGGATGTTCGGGTTCTGCGGGTTCGGACGAACTTCGGAAAAATGTCCGGGTTCGGGGTCGAACTTGACCCCGAACCCCATTGAAGTCCATGGGGACCCGAACTTTTGGCCACTAAAATGTCTCTAAAAAAGTCCTGGAAAGGGTTATGTATTCCATAAACCGAAAGTCTATAAACCGAACGACATTCGGTTTATAGACTTTCGTTTTATAGAATACATGTAATGCTATTGCTATTCTATAAAAAGAAAGTAACAGAATGTCTTTCGGTTTATAGACTTTCAGCTTATGGAATACATGTAATCTCCCAATCCAAAAGCCTTTAATGCCTCGGTTTCTGAATAATTCGAAGAGCCGATTCAGACCAGAATTGAAGGATATAGAGAAGAAAAATATCCACTCTTGTTACTTGTACCCAAAGCAGTCAGCCCTCTCAGCCACACTTTCTGAATTATTACAGTTTTCTTGCTACTATATCTTATCTGAATAGATCTTATGTTAACTGTTTGGCCATTTTGTGAAGGGAAACATGTACATTTTACTGCCTTGCAGAACATTGTGTATTACAATGGAGGAAATGTATTAACATGGAGCACATGCAATTTGCGCTAAATACTGGCACAATTGACATGCACGTCAATACATAAAGCAGACTCCTGACAAATTTCAGGAAAGTGTAGAATTTGGTTGTGCTGGCTCTCATTGCTCCAGTGCAGACTATTGATAAAAAGCTTCAGATTTGTGTTGGGGGAACCTTCTGCCAAACACAGTTTGGTGGATTTCTTACTCCCACACTGCAAAGTGCAATTACCATTATACATACCAAACAGTGATTGCTCCTTTTTATCAAACTCCCAAGACTTTACAGTGCGGGAGATTTTATACAGTACCCCCAATGTACCTTGTGCATTATCCTTCTGTATCTAACATGAAATTATTTAAATGTATTTGTTGAGTATAGAATTCATGTTAAAACTGATTTTGATCCAAGAGATGGAGTTCAGTGGGTTTATACATTATGCTTCATTTATGAATTTGTTAAGACAATTTTAATTTTATGTAAATCATTAATGATTGGGACAATATTTAACTAGGATATTCGAAAATTGCCTACATTAACATATCAAGTTTTCTGAACAGTAATAGTGTTTCTTTGAACATAACTCAGCATATTGAAGCTCACCTAACATAACCTATATATTAAATAAATAAATTGGAAAGTATTTTGTGATTAAATGCAATATCAGCAAATATTTATTTCTCTACTACTGAATTGTAATGACTTTTTAATGAGCAGCACATTTTGTTTATCTAATTATTAAACATAAAACAGTTTATTTTATTGTGCCAGTAAACAGCTTTAGTGCATGATTACCCATGCTAAGTGTATTTACATGTCAATAGACACAAAAGGGTCTACTAAGGTAGCTCTGTGGTACCGACCACTTTGGTTCACTTTGGTGATCCAAATAGCCCATGAATTCATGCTACTCAGAAAGTGCTTCCAAATTGGCAGAAAATTGTGCCAAAATTTCAGGATCCAAACTCCTTCGTAATAGACTCTTACCGCCCCATAGATTTCTTCACTACCTCCCGGAGTAGATTATTCCCACCACTATTAGGCATCTACACTTTGGAAGTGAAATCGTTCCTCACTGCACATTACATGAGGTGAGGGTACACATACCATAACAGTTGTTGCTGAAGATTAATATCCAGTGATGTGATGCCAGCATAGAGCTGACGTGACTGGTATTGTTCATCATAGTCAACTGTTATGTCATTTCAATAACACATGCAGGAGTCAATGGCTGGAGGAGAATAGTTGTAGCTTAAGTTATATCAGTCAGAGGTATGGGAACTGTTCAGTTAAGGGTAATTATACAATTAGCATAGCTGAAATTGCATGTTTTTATAGCAAGGATCTCCCGATCCAAAAGTCTTCAATGCCTCGGTTTCTGAATGATTCGAATTGAAGGCTATAGAGAAGAAGAATTTCAGAGATTTGTGAATTTTTGCTAAAGTGCCCAATTCAAATACAATTTGGGACTAATCAGTATACCGTATTTGCTCGTTTATAAGACTAGGGGAAGAGACAGACAAGGGGAGGGAGGGGGTTGGAAGAGACAGAGACAAGGGGAGGGAGGGGGGTGCAGAAACAGACAAGGGGAGGGAGAGAGAGACAACACTAAGGGGAGGAGAGAGAGAGAGAGAGATATTGGGGGCAAGGGAGAGAGAGAGGCAGCATTTGCACATAAAAAGAAATAAAAACAAGAAATAAATGTTTTGAAATCATCATTTTTTATTAAAAAAGCAATTTACATGTCAATATATACAACTTGAACTTTTTTCCTATAGGGTAGTCTTATATTCAGGCTTTTCGTTTTTTTCCTAATGGAATATCCAAAGTTTGGGGGGTCGTCTTATAATCAGGGCCGTCTTATAATCGAGCAAATACGGTATATTGAGTAGACCCTTGTATGTGTTTGAAATTTCTCATCTTTATTAAATCCACTTTATAAACAGAGGGCACCTCTGTTTATAAAGATGAGACATGTCTAATATACTTACTGTTTCTTTCTAGATGGAAGACTCTCAGAATCCCGTTTGGATTGCATTCTTTTTGTTCCTGAGTGTTGCATTTTGGGAAGTCACTGGAGCAGTCTGCCTGGTGTTTGCAGTTTTGTACTGGAAATCCCATGTAACTCTGGTACTAGCAGAAAAGCCACACTGTCTGTGTTGTTTCTGTATACCATATGGGTTTGTGCAAAATGATGTAAGAATCTTTTATTTTTAGTATCAATTTATTATTTAAAAAAATATAAAATAAATGTAGAACCAACATCCACTATACAACTGGGAATTTCAATCAGCTACATTAATCAATAAATCTGAATGACACACCTGTTGGATAACAGAAACAGCAATTATCAGACTAATCAATGACAGGAATTTGACAGCAGGTTATAACCTAGCTCCTAACTTATTTTTTCTAAAATTACCTAATCACTATACATTGTTTTCCCCATGCAATACCGAAAGCTCCTACATTATATGTCACTGCTACCTTTCACCGGCAAAGTATTGTCAAAATACAATGTTATAGGTGTGGTTTTTTTTTTTACCTTCAAACTATGTTTCAATAAAGGGCAAAAGTAATAATCATGATTTAAATACAAAAACTATAGTTATAATAGTGTGTTTTAAATAAATAAAAAAAATGTACCATGTGCACAAATAAACTAAAAAGAAGGACGATTAGGCAGATGGATGCTATGAATAATGAATCCTCTCTCTATTTTGAACCAAACTTAAAATATATTAAAGAACAAAAATTCATGGTGAATTAATAACAAACACTATGGTATGGAGACTCCTCATTATCTCCTTCGTTATCCTCACGAAAAATGAATGTGCTGTAATCTTGGGCCCACAGGAAAATGCTCCTTGTCACTGCAGCTACAGTCTTTAAATAATAACAAACTCAGTGTGGATAGTTCAACCATTTTAATTTGTAAAAATAGTTCCAATGGATTTACTTGTAATCTGTCTACTCGTGTTTAACAATCATGTTTTATTCAAAGAGGTCATAATAATATATCATTTTTATTTGTGAGTCATGTGTAACAACGAAAAGCAAACTGTTGTTGGGCCTATAAAAATGAAGTGCCATCCTGAACGCATATTAAAAAAAAGCACTATTTTCACATTTTCACTGTCCTAAGTTAAGTCCAGTCGAGTAAAAAGCTGAGAGAATTAATTTTCATCTATTACTTGTCCCTCAGCAGATGGAAAACCGAATCTATTATATTTGTAATGACTTTAGTGAGAGAGGGTAACATCATTATGATCCATAAGAATCATAACAGCCTTTAGTCAAAACACAATAATACGATCAATGAAAGATTACGATCAATGTGAGAGGTGACATGTTAAGATTTATGGCGTTCTCTAGGTGATGTTACTAATTATAGTCTGTCTTTTTCCATTCTCTTCCATCTGTGGCGTGTGAACGTACCGTATGGATATTTATTAAATAATGCTGTTCTTTTTCCATGAAGCATTCATGTAAGAAATATTCAGGTAAATGTTAATTAGAGGTCTAAAAATGGAACGCGATGGGTCAAGTTGGTCGGGAATCTCCTACAAATGAAAAGTAAGTGGACACGGATGACTAACCATGATTTAGGTTAATATTTTAGGAAAGGAGGACAGGTTATAAAGATATATTAAGTACTTATTTTATTAAGATCATTTATAGTTTGAGGACTTTGGTTTTTGAAAAAGCAATAAAACCATAGAGAAATAAAAAAAAAGAGAATACAATGGTTGAATCATTTAAAATGTCTTCAGAAATCCTTCAAATACATCAGAGCTAGAAGGTGACATGATAAAAACAAAAAACAATTCTACACAGAGATGCTAAAGATGTATGATAAGAATTTAAAAGAAAATATGATAGCAGCACTTACTTATGCTGCCCTCAGGTCCCCATGAAGCAGATGCCGCTCTGCTTCACACGGTGGGGGCTGAGCTACACCTCTCACCAGGTGAGCTCTGCCCCCTCCCTGTAAGCAGGGGCGTTGCTAAGTCTCCAAAAGATCAGGGGCTGGAGCCCATGTCAGATTTTAAGAAGTGGAGTAAAAAAAAAAGCTCATATACTTAGTGGGGCATACAGACAGAAATAGATATAGATATAGATATAAAAAATTGGTGTGAGGCCAATGTAAACTCCATGGAGGCAGTAGAATGGACAGTATTTTTATGTAGAAAAGGTGGCAACCCTAGGGGGACATATTGATAGATGTACTATTTTTGTAACTTGAGAAAATTACGTTATATATATTAATATATAAAATTCACAGTAATGTGCATTGTGTGAGTGTATCACACATTACTATATCACAATACACCATAAGACTCACAACAACAACAAACTCACATTAATTACTTACACTTATACACATACTTACACAGCCACAAATACTCAAACATATACGCAGCTACACATTCACACATACACCAGTCACACAGACCCTTACATAAACACCCACCTACATACAGAGAGATTTATTTTCCTCCAATCCCTGCAGCTGGTGTTCTATCAACAAGTGCCCAAGCCTTCCGGTGCTCCTACAGTATCAGAGCGTGAGGGGGCAGAGCATGCACCCCTTGCGCTATTCTCTGCTGCATGCGCCTGACTTTGCAACTGCTCTAATACTGTACCCACAGGGAACTGGCCTTGTGCCATCTGAGCCCAAACAGCTTGTAACACACACACACACAGAATCACTCACATGGACACTCAGCCAGCACACTCACTCACATGGACACTCAGTCAGCACACACACTCACATGGACACTCAGTCAGCACACACATTAACATCGACACTCAGCCAGCACACACACACTCACATGGACTCTCAGCCAGCACACACACTCACATGGACTCTCAGCCAGCACACACTCACATGGACTCTCAGACAGCACACACACTCACATGGACTCTCAGCCAGCACACACTCACATGGACACTCAGCCAGCACACACACTCACATGGACTCTCAGCCAGCACACACTCACATGGACTCTCAGACAGCACACACCCTCACATGGACTCTCAGCCAGCACACACTCACATGGACACTCAGCCAGCACAAACACTCACATGGACACTCAGCCAGCACACACTCACATGGACACTCAGCCAGCACACACACACTCACATGGACACTCAGCCAGCACACACACTCACATGGACACTCAGGCAGCACACACACTCACATGTGAAGGATTATTGGTTTTCTGTTAAGCAAGCTATGCTTTCAAACTGCATAATTTTGAACATCTTACTGCCAGAAAAATTGTCAAAGTGATAAGTCCCAAGTCTAAGCCAGCACACACACAGCCAGCACACACACTCACATGGATCTCAGTCAGCACACACACACTCACATGGACACTCAGCCAGCACACACTCACATGGACTCTCAGCCAGCACACACTCACATGGACTCTCAGACAGCACACACACTCACATGGACTCTCAGCCAGCACACACTCACATGGACACTCAGCCAGCACACACACTCACATGGACACTCAGCCAGCACACACTCACATGGACACTCAGCCAGCACACACACACTCACATGGACACTCAGCCAGCACACACACTCACATGGACACTCAGGCAGCACACACACTCACATGTGAAGGATTATTGGTTTTCTGTTAAGCAAGCTATGCTTTCAAACTGCATAATTTTGAACATCTTACTGCCAGAAAAATTGTCAAAGTGATAAGTCCCAAGTCTAAGCCAGCACACACACAGCCAGCACACACACTCACATGGATCTCAGTCAGCACACACACACTCACATGGACACTCAGCCAGCACACACTCACATGGACTCTCAGCCAGCACACACTCACATGGACTCTCAGACAGCACACACACTCACATGGACTCTCAGCCAGCACACACTCACATGGACACTCAGCCAGCACACACACTCACATGGACACTCAGCCAGCACACACTCACATGGACACTCAGCCAGCACACACACACTCACATGGACACTCAGCCAGCACACACACTCACATGGACACTCAGGCAGCACACACACTCACATGTGAAGGATTATTGGTTTTCTGTTAAGCAAGCTATGCTTTCAAACTGCATAATTTTGAACATCTTACTGCCAGAAAAATTGTCAAAGTGATAAGTCCCAAGTCTAAGCCAGCACACACACAGCCAGCACACACACTCACATGGATCTCAGTCAGCACACACACACTCACATGGACACTCAGCCAGCACACACTCACATGGACTCTCAGCCAGCACACACTCACATGGACTCTCAGACAGCACACACACTCACATGGACTCTCAGCCAGCACACACTCACATGGACACTCAGCCAGCACACACACTCACATGGACACTCAGCCAGCACACACTCACATGGACACTCAGCCAGCACACACACACTCACATGGACACTCAGCCAGCACACACACTCACATGGACACTCGGGCAGCACACACACTCACATGTGAAGGATTATTGGTTTTCTGTTAGGCAAGCTATGCTTTCAAACTGCATAATTTTGAAAATCTTACTGCCAGAAAAATTGTCAAAGTGATAAGTCCCGAGTCTAAGCCAGCACACACACTCACATGGACACTCAGTCAGCACACACACACTCACATGGACACTCAGCCAGCACACACTCACATGGACACTCAGCCAGCACACACTCACATGGACTCTCAGCCAGCACACACTCACATGGACTCTCAGCCAGCACACACTCACATGGACACTCAGGCAGCACACACACTCACATGGACACTCAGGCAGCACACACACTCACATGGACACTCAGCCAGCACACACACTCACATGGACACTCAGGCAGCACACACACTCACATGGAAACTCAGCCAGCACACACACTCACATGGACACTCAGCCAGCACACACACTCACATGGACTCTCAGCCAGCACACACTCACATGTGAAGGATTATTGGTTTTCTGTTAAGCAAGCTATGCTTTCAAACTGCATAATTTTGAACATCTTACTGCCAGAAAATTTGTCAAAGTGATAAGTCCCAAGTCTTAGCCAGCACACACACTCACAGCCAGCACACACACTCACATGGACACTCAGTCAGCACACACTCACATGGACACTCAGTCAGCACACACACTCACATGGACACTCAGCCAGCACACACACACTCACATGGACACTCAGGCAGCACACACACTCACATGGACACTCAGGCAGCACACACTCACATGGACACTCAGGCAGCACACACACACTCACATGGACACTCAGGCAGCACACTCACTCATAGACATACTCACCAGACCAAAGAGCAAAAAAACACGCGTTGCAATGAGAGCGGGCATGAAGTCCCTTCTCAGAGGGGAAGTCACTTCTCAAAGGGGAAGTCCGGGCTCAGAGGGGAACTCCCTGCTCAGAGGGAGGAAAAAAACCAGTATCAGAGTCTCCATTCGGGGCTTTGATCTGGAGATTCGGGGCTTCAGCCCCAGTAGCCACCCCCTAGCGACGCCTCTGCCTGTAAGTAAGAATGGGAGGGGGAGGAGAGAACAGAGGACTGGGAGGAGAGAACAGAGGAAAAGAGTAAGGGGGGGGAGAACAGAGGAAGGGGGGGAACAGAGGAAGGGGGGGAGAACAGAGGAAGGAGGGGGAGTAGAGAACAGAGGAGGAGGGGGAGAGAAGAGAACAGAGGAGGAGGGGGAAGAGAGAACAGATTTGGGGAGGAGGGGGATAGAGAGAACAGATATGGGGAGGAGGGGGAGAAAGAACAGATATGGGGGAGGAGGGGGTGAGAGAGAGAACAGATATGGGGAGTAGGGGGAGAGAGACCAGATTTGGGGAGGAGGGAGAGAGAACAGATATGGGGAGGAGGGAGAGAGAGAACAGATATGGGGAGGATGGGGGGAACAGATATGGGCAGAAGGGGGAGGGAGAGAGAACAGAAATGGGGAGGAGGGGGAGAAAGAGAACAGATATGGAGAGGAGGGGGAGAGGGAGAACAGATATGGGGGAGGAGGGGGAGAGAGAGAACGGATATGGTGGAGGAGGTGGAGAGAGAGAACAGATATGGGGGAGGATGTGGAGAGAGAGAAAATATATGGGGGAGTTGAAGAGAGACAGACATGGCAAGGAAGAGGAAAGGGATAAACATGGGAAGGGAGAGACACATACATGGAGGGAGAGGAAAGAGACAGGCATGAGGAGGGAGAGGAGACAGACAGACATGAGGGTAGGGGGTGGCGCCATGGGGATGGCCCACACGGGGTGCTGGAACACTTAAGGTCAGCCCTGGCCAACATAATATTATTCTACGCAATCTAATCAGCAAGGATAACTCAGAGAGACCGCCATGAGTCTGCTTTATACATTGGCTCACATGCCGATTGTGCAAGTATTTGGCACAATCTGCATTTGAGCCATGTTTATACATGCATGTGTAGATTTGCCGAATCACCTTATTATTTGATAAAAAATTTTAATTTTTGTATGAGAACTGAGGAAACAATTACTGTCACCAAAGAAACATTTTTACAGATCTGAGACCACAATGGATTTTTCCTTTGAATATATCCTGGCCAAGGATTTACAGGACAAGGAAATATTGGAAATATATTTTATTCCACGCAGGTAAACTAAGAAGGTCCTTTAACCCTGCTTGAGACCCTTTGAACTTTTATACTGACCATATTAAATGATAATGAAGATTGTGTATGGTCACACTGAGGCAACCACATGGTTTTAATACAAACTTTTTAGGTCTTAAAGGAACTGTGTATTGCCCAAAATGCATATTCCAAATATTAATGCATATTAATGTGCTTTAAAAGTACTTTAAAATGAATTGTAAAATTACAGCAGTTTGCAAGAAACCAGGACTGCCCACACTAGCTAAGTAAAAGTAATTTCCTTTTTTTTTTTTGCTGCAGGAACCAATGAGAATAATTTCATTCAAATGAATGGAACTTCCAGTCTCTCTAGTTATGTCATCAGACAATGTGTTGCACTGGTGAGATCCTACTGTGTACAAGAGCAAGGTCACTCAAAGGCCACACAATGTATTCAATTCGAAAAGAGCACAGGAAGTGACTAAATGAAACAAAACATGTCTATATATCAGTGTCTATATAATCTGTTTATATAATCAGTGCTGCCACACCTGCAGTATATATGCAGAGTAATCACTGGGGAGGGCTTGAGTCAAATATCCAAACTGTGATTTATGCAGTATGCCTGCATCAAATCAAAATGGAAAAAAAGTGTGTGCACTGTACAAGCAGGAATCTCCAGCTTTCACCAAAGTGAGTTTGTGGAATAAACTGTACCTTTAACAATATCCTTAGGTTAGTAACCTATAGTCAAATGTATGCAATTCCCCAAATGGGAGACTTAGAATATATTGTGTAAAGCACCATGTATGCACTGAGCACCCACCTATTACTAGAGGGAGGCACCAACATTGTTCATGGTTGACTTTGTGATGGATAATTTAATGAAGTTTTGTGACCTTTCACAGACCTCTGCCCACTACAGGGAGTTGATGTGTACAGTTGGTAGCTAGATTGGTAATCTCCAAATTGGTAAAGCATTATTCTAGTACTTTATTCTAGTAAAGTATTTTGCTTTAATCTAAACAAAATTAACTACAGCTTGCATCTGCCGAAAGTTAAATTCTTCATAAAGTGCTATTCATTTCAAATTTCTGCTCGGAGCATAAATATCCAGAACAGGCAGCTCAATCACATTATTGACAGGGGCAAACATTCCTTATGTCACTCATACAGTGATGCCATAAGCTTGAAAACAAGAGATGACTCAGATGAAGGCTTCAGGGAAAGAGGAAACTCGTGTATTAATGAAAATGACATTTTAAACTGCACAGGTCCATAACTTATGAAAGAAGACAAAAAACTCATTTAGAGCCTTAGGTAGTGTATATTAATAGCCATACCCTTACATCTCAGCAAAACAATACAGTATTTCTGAGAAACCCCCCACCCAAAAATCAGATTGAATCATTTGCAGACTGGATAGCATGTCTTACATTTCCTCAATAACATGAATAAAATATTGAAATATGGCCATGGATATATTAACTGGACATGCATTTTGGTGATGGGAAAAACCAGTGTAATAGCTTAGTTGATTAGTCTATTACAGAACTGTAGAGCTCGTTTAGTGCTTAAGTTTGCAAGTTCAAATCCCAGCAGGGACATCTCAGCCATTCATCCTTCCAAGTTTAATAACATGAGTAGCATGACAAAAATGATCT
Source organism: Pelodytes ibericus (assembly GCA_036172795.1). Classification (NCBI taxonomy): domain Eukaryota; kingdom Metazoa; phylum Chordata; class Amphibia; order Anura; family Pelodytidae; genus Pelodytes; species Pelodytes ibericus. The sequence goes on from CM069862.1 coordinate 148,082,194, forward strand.
GCTGCCATTTTGGGAACTGTCCATCAAAGATTGCCATCTTTGTTCGAACACAGCTTGTCTGTGCAGTTGTTGTCCATAAACAGCTTATCTGTTAAACCATCTTAACATCTTAACCCCCAACAAGTTGTTTCAGGACAAAAATGGTACTGATAAGCTGTTTTGGAACAAAGTTGGCACTGCCAGGCTGTTTAGGGAAAAAGATGCCGCTGACCAGTATTTTGGTAACAAAGGTGGTACTGGCACACTGGTGGAAATGCTGGCTTCCTTTTGGGAAAATTAAAACAATCATTTCATGATCCATTTCACAGTGGTCAGAGAGCAGCAGGTGAGTATTGGCAAAAGGGCAGTTTTTTTTCTATTAATGGCATATTAATGGGAAAAATATTAATCAACGAAATATTAATGGGCAAATTTGTTGTGGCATATTAATGGGCAAATTTGCTATGTCATATTAATGGGCATATTGACTGTGGCATATTAATTGGCAAAATAACTGGCATATTAATGGGAAAATTTGCTGTGGCATATTGATGGGCATACTAATAGTTGGATATTAATGGACATACTAATGGTGGCATATTAATGGGCATACTAATAGTTAAATATAAATGGACATACTAATAATGGCATATTAATGGTCATACTAACACTGACATATTAATGGACATACTTACAGTGGCATATTAATGGGTAAATTGGCTATGTCATATTAATGGACAGAATAACAGTGGCATATTAATTACCAAATGTGGTGTATTAATGAGAAAATGTACTTTTGTATATTAATAGGAAGTTTGGCTGTGGCATATTAATGTGCAAACTAACAGTGGCATATTAATGGGCAACCTGGCTGTGGCATATGTTTATGACAAAGTGACTGGCATGTTAATTGGTACCTGACTGTATCTTGTTTTAATTGGCAAAGTGATGCTGTGAGATGTACTATGGGGCAAAATGACAGTGTGGCATTTTCTGCAAGGCCAGTTCTGTGGGCAAATTGACACTGTGGCATGCAAAATCATGTGGGTGCACTATAGGTGCATGGCAAGTGCTGTGGGTACTGTATGGTACTGTGCTAAATGTCAAGAAATTTCAATAACATTTTTATTACAAGTTGAATATAATATGAAAATAGTTGCATATAATATTAAAACATTTACATACAGTTTTACATTGAGGCCCACTGCTACAGACTTTGCTTCTACCCAAGCGGCCTTGGATAGCAGCACACCTGTCTCACGTTACCGACATATGCCCCTGATGAGAATTGTATCAGTGGTGTATTTAGGTTTTGTGCTCCCCCAGGCCTGACAAAACTCATGCACCCACCAAACCTTTTTTGTGCACACCTTCCTCTCTATTTTTATCCCTTCCTTCCATAACCTTTCCACTACACCATATTGCCCCATACACCTTACAACAAATCCAGATTGACCCCACATCCCTATATTCAGAGACAAATTGACCTTGTCCTTCTGGCAGTAAAGAGAGAAATTACAATGTTTCCAGCATTACGGAAATGATGAAACGTAACCTTGAGTAAATGTGATATTTTCTTGGGAACATTGCTTCCACAGATATAATAGATACTCTCATAATATTTTACTTAATTAGATAATTGAATCTCCAGGTTAATGTTTTTGCCATTTCTCTAATTTGCCATGGATGAATTCAGTGGCTTTGACTCTATGTTTCTTTTTGTTCTTCATGCCAGCTAAGTAACCTTGCAATACCTTTTCTCAAATTACAGCCCTTATTTTCAGTTTGCTGCTGATTTGTGGACCTTTGATGTCTGGAACCAAGATTGCATTAAATATGATGATTGCATTGAAATGTTGATTATGTAAATATATCTCTTGATCTAGTATTCCATACTGACAAGTCTATTTTTATGTCAAATATGTGTAGCCTAGCTGATGTGCAGGCTTGCTTAATTGTATTCTTTTCCCTCCCCCAGAGACTTTTCAGACAGTAGCTAACCTTCACAGTTTCATTTAACAAAATGGACGAGAACATCACTTAAGCCCCAGCGCTCAACTCCCATACTTCTCACTCCAAGACCAGTTTAAGGCATTGGTGAGCACTTGGCAAACTTAGAAAAATGTGATTCATACTCATAACAGTAAGCATTGTTTTTTAGGCTTTACCTATAATGCACAGCCAGTCCAAGCACCAGGGAACCCAAAGGCTGCTTGAGCACCATGAGAACTGTACTCTATAGCAACCTAAATGAGTGGCAGCAGCATACTTGAAAACATTGTATTTTTTCATCCTGGGGTAAAATTAAAAAAAAGGGACGGATTTAGGTGACATCACATGACATCACATTGTATTGCTTTACCCTGCAGCAATGAGCTCTAGCCTAACCATTATAGATACAGCGTGTCTGGAGCTCAGTTACACTCATTTAGGCTGTGCATGTCTTTGCTTTGCACTGTGCGTAGGCAGTATTTATGCTGAGACAGACCCAAATTTGCCATTACAGGACCCTCAAAAATTTAGATTGTCCCCTGAAAATGTGAGACTGTGGCTCATCTGCACACTCATGTAAAAGTACAGGTTTGCGCCTCTATCAGCAGAGACGCTCTCACTGCTTCCTTATTGTGTAAGAGATGATGTGCCCTAAACACACACACCTTTTTGCAAAAATAAAAGTGCCCATGCAAATTATGTTTTTCATGATACCCTCCCTTGAATTGTAATGTAGTTATGTGCCATTTAATAAGACACATAGTAGCTATGTTTTTGTTTCTCCACACCTACATCACTTCCAAAGACGAATGCTTGTTCTAACATACCACAAGTGACAGAATAGTTCAGTGTGTAGGCTGCATGAGATGAAACACACCACACACAGAAACAGGTTTTCATAAGGTGTTTTCCACACCCGTATTGCTACCTATAGATGTACGCTCTATTAATAGCTGTGGAACAGTACATGACAATATATTGCATTATTTTCACTCTCAATAAAGGTTGACTTCTCCAACCTGAGAAAGAAAATGGTGAATGCATAATAAAGCCAACATAATGTATGTGTATTCATTTGGTCACATTATTTATTCTATATTTTATAGTATCTACCTTTGATACTCTGTGTCTAATGGAGCATTCCGAACATCTCCTGAAAACAAAAAATAAATGGAGATGCTCAATGCGAATACATGATGCTGACTGTGCACACATGGGTATTAGATGTCTTCACCAATTTCTACAGAGGCATCTGCATACCATTGCATGTACATGGTGGAAAAGCTGTGTGTGTGTAATGCTGACCTTACAGCCAGAAGTGAACATGCTCTTTTTGGATGTTTTCAAAATACTATGCCTAATGAACAAAACAAAAATATAGTATCTGTAATTCAGCCAGGTCTTCCAATAAAACAAACAAATTAACAGCATAGGTTGACATGGACCTTTCAGTTTAGACGCACACATTTGGGGGTGCACATAGATGATAGTTGCATAACTGCATTGATGTCCTCTTAAGCAACAGTGACCTCATGCTCTCAAGTGTCATTCTGTGGGATATGAAAACATATCAGAAGTATCTGTGTGATTAAAATATGTTATAGAGTTTAGTACCTCTTTAAGTCCAAGGCAGAGGATCAATAGAATACGTAGTGTGAAACAAAAACTCAAACTTTCATAAAGTTAAAAAGTAAATGAACATGATTAACAAAGGTATAAAACATTTAGCACGTGTATGTTTATTTATATATTGGAAAAGAACTGTAATCTCCTCAACAAAAGCCAGTTTCCTACAAATTGAATTTCTAATTTAATTGAAGTGTCTACAATACACAGTTATGTGGCAGTTTATGTCTTTATTGCAGCAGCAATATGTTGTAGGAAGGAAAAAATAACACCACTTTCTTATTAAAACTGTAATTCCGAGAATTACTGAACATTGTATTCTTGTTTTATGGAGGAATCTAAATTAATGTTTACATTTCGAAGCCTGTTAATTATCCTTTGTGTCAACATTTACATAGTTAGCTCTGGTAATTCCTGTTGAGTGACATAATCCCAATATACTTTAAAACACGTAATCTAATTTTTATTAAATCAAGAAGAGCAGATTATCATAATGGGGTGAAGAGGATTGTTGTACTGTATGAAATGTTACTGATTGCAGTAAAAAAAATATTACTATGGAATACCACATCCAACATATCAAAGGTTAAGGGTTGAAACTTATTTCCAATACCTGTCATTAGATGAGTGACTTATGAACTGAATGCGGGCTTCAGATTCCAAAGTTGGAGCAGCATGCTTAAATGGCTATTAACCTGATACTGTGTTTACTCTGAATCGTATCAGGTGTGAAAAGCTACCTGAATAAAGAGAACAAGATTATTATGTAAGATATCAGGAATTATTTCAGGTAGTATGAAGTCGGATTGTTTAAAGCTTTTAAGTTCAAACAGATACTGAATTCATGATCCATTTAACCCCTTGGTGATGCATGGTGCTTGCATCCCACAAAACAACATTTTGTGTTCCTGGCCCCAATCACAAGGTGATCGGTAGCCAAAGACACAGTTGCATAGACCCGATCAGGGTCTTAATATCCCTGCCAAAAAATTGTGAGCCCTCACGATGTCACTTGTGATGTCATGGAGGCATACCCAAACCCAGAAGTTTGGGCACAGCGCGATTAAGTAAAATGGAGCAGGTGCCCGCTTTGAGCGTCGGCCAAATTGTTCCTGTCAATCTGAGGCCACTCAAAATGGCCTCAGACTGACAGGTGAGATTCCGCTGCCAGTCCCTGCAGCAGGAGCCGTGATGAGCTGTTAAATGTTCTATGGCGTCCTAGCGTCTTTTGGAACCAAAAAAATAGGACGGCATAGAAGCCATAGCGAAGCCAGTGTGAAAAAGTTACTTTCTTTTTATGTATTTAATGTATCTTTTTTTAATTATTATTTGTAATGATTTTTATTTTATTACACTTCGGGCCATTTTGGGTGGACATACGTAATAGCCAAGGTCTTCACAAAATGGCCCCAAAATAAGCCAAAGTCCTTTCTAAAGAAGTCTGTATGGAGGACAAAGTCTACCACTTTGCTTCAGTGATTTTGGCTGATTTCTATGTTGGGAGATATTGGTGTGGGATCACTTATGATTTCCAACTTATTTAGAGGCACATTGAAGCTAGCTGAGTAGCATGAAATCTGTGGTTTTGTGCCACTGATGTGATAAGAATACGTTGCGCCTTTGAAGGCAGGATTTCAGATCCGTACATCTGTGTTTATTTGGTTGACCCTCATGTTTACCCAGATTATAACGAACAGAGCAAGTCATAGTCATTTCTTATATTCAGGCTTTCATAAAGGAATATCCAAAGTTTAGGGGGTGGTATAATCAGGATCGTCTTATATTTGAACAAATATGGTATATAAAGGGGTAAAACCTATAGCTAAAATAGACAGATCTCCCTTATTGGCCCTTTTATACATCTTGTCTTTTTTACTGAGAAAACAATGGAGGATGTATTAAAAAAAGCAAACACAGGGATAGCTTAACCCCTTCCCGACCTTATGACGAGTTAACTCGTCATAAGAGCCGCACCATTAGCGACCTTATGACGAGTTAACTCGTCATGCAGTCTAGCCGGTGGTGCGCTCCGTGGGCACCGCCAGCTAGTCTGCAACGGGTCCAGGACTAAGCCTCGCACCCGAGGCCAAGCTCCTGGACCCGATCGGTCAGTTTCCGGGCATGTGATCGCGGTGATTGAGTCATCACCGCGATAACATGCAAATTAGATGGCAAAGTCAGTGTGTTCACACACTGACTTTGCCTCTAATTCACTCCCTGTGCTTCACATTCTTATAGTGAAGCACAGAGAGTGACCTGTAAGTAAAAATAAATTAATTACATACACATAGGTAAAAAAAAAAAAAAATTAACCCTTTCATTGCTGATCACAGTTTTTAACTGTGATCAGTTTCCTTCCACTTTATGGCCCTCATTTAGTTTTTTTTTAACAGATTTTTTTATTTTTACAATTTATAAAGTTTTTTTTAATAAATAAAGGTAATTTTAATATATTTATTTAATAAAATTTAACCCCTGCATGATTTTTACGGATCTGGCATCGCACTCTTCAGAGTTTTTTTCTGTCTTTTTTGTTATGGGGGTTTGGGAACCAATATTTTTCTTTTTTATTAGTTAGTTAATTAGGGGGGATAAGTGGGTTAGTGTTGCACCAGTTATGTAGCTTATTATTGGGAAAATAATGGGGAAAAACTTTTTTTTCCTCAAAAATTTCCTCTTTTATATGTATTTTTTAATACTAAAATGTAAATCATTTTTATGTATAGGGTATCAAAAGAAAGCTCTAACTGTCCTCTAAAAAACAACATATAACTTGTATGGGTACGTTAAATGAAAGAGAGGAAATTTATGTTTCAAAAACCGCGTATTAAAAATTGAAAAACGCTCTGGTACTTGGCCCAGGAAAATCCCTGGTCCTTAAAGGGTTAAAGGGACACTCCCACCCAAAAAAATTTAATTATTCTGCATTGTTGATTTCAGATATGTCTTTTCTTTCTGGACTTTATAGCACTGGTATCGCACTTGCCTGGGGACAGAATGCAGTCCATTCTGATCATAGACTTGCATTGAATGGGAGGCTAATGTAACTATTACATCACATCAGGTCAATCTCTACTCTTTGTGTTGGAAGGCAGGTAAAAAAAGGTATACACAGCAACTTAGTCCTGCCTAGTGATACACAGGAGTCAGTCAGAGAGCAGGGGTGTATCTTATAACATCATCATGCGGGGTCCGGCCACACTTGTAAAGTGAGACTTACTGGAAGGTTTTTGGATGATGTTGCATCATGGGTAAAATTCTCAAAATGGATCCTGGAGATCAACACCTAATTTTATTTTTACTTTTATATGCAATTCATACAAACATAGAAAAAAACCAGGGGCATATATATGTGTTTATTTTAAATGCACGGGTAATCTAGTTACATCTTATATAAGTGGTTGTGTCCCTTTAATAATGACAATTGACAGGTAGTTGAGAAGGTGACAATACTATTAATAGAGTATAACAGCTGTAACTTTCTACAGGGCAAGATTCCAGGAATCTGTCTCGTAAAATAGCCCAAAACATGGGTTAGGCTGTGTGAGATTAGGAGGTCAGTGATGAGTTGACCATCAATATCATGGAGTAATAGTTTACCACTAAATTACTAGCAAGGCATGGGAATTAATTATTTTATGTGATTATTCACTCTGTACACATAACTTTTAAATCATTTTAATAAATTCTTCCCTTGGAGGAACTCATCCACATAATGTTACTGATTTATGATTGTGTCATTATAGTCTAAATTAAAGATGTTCAACTTGTTTTTTTACGTTTTTGCATTTTCCTGCAATCCCATTAAGAAATCAGGTTTAAAATAGTTCAGGATTTGTAGTTTAAATAACGCATAGGAGATTGAAGTGCATGAAATCAACAACAATCAGTTTCAATATTTGCCTTGCTCTTCCTGACAAGCAAAAAAGGAGAAAAAAATATATTGTTGGAACTTATATCCTGCTGAGCGTTCTACATTTTGGTAGTGCAGTGCAAAAAAAAAAAAAAAAAAAAAAACAAAATAACCCGTTTATGAAGAAGAGTCTTTGCAATAAAAGATCACATGGAAAATTTTAATATAATCATAATTCTGCCTAGAACACTCACATAAACATGCACACATTATATTGGGAATTATATTATATCATACCTCCCAACTTCCTCCCTGGCAAATTGGGACACCGGAGGGCAGGGCATGGGAGGTGGCAGTCCAGTAATCCCGAATCACACTGAACTCTACCTCTGTCCTGAAAAGAGGGACAAAAGTAGATCCTCAAAACGGGAAGTGCCCAGAGCAAAGGGAGATAGTTGGGAGGCACATTATATATACATATGAGAATAAAAATGTTGCACTTTTTTTAACTAATAGCTAATATTTATGATAGGGCTTTCAAATAGTAACATCTACTCTCGACTGAAAACAATTAGGGTCAAGCTGGCTTACTTTTAAGTTAAATAAAATACAATTTAAAGAACATATAAAATGTTTCACTTGTGCTTCTACTATAAAAGCACAAGTGACAAATTAGTTGTTCCCAGTTTGAGGATAAACTGGAATGTAATTTTGACAATACATGCCAGTTTATCCTCTGACCGGCAGCTGCCATGCTTCCATGGGAAGTAGGCAGTCTGGTCTGGTCAGCGACTGGTTCTGAACCACTGTTACTTTACTCTCACTTATTAAATGACATGAGGTATTACATAAGGTTTTAATGCAAACTTTTCAGTGACCAGAGATACATTTACTAAGGTCACTGAATAGATATTGATAGCGATTGAAGAAAGGCCATTTTATACTCGATGTTAATACTGGATTTTCTATTTATAAGAAATATCCTGCTGTCTAAAATTGGTCATTAGTATTAGTAGTAGTAGCTGTGTCAAATTTCAGGAGTCTGCTCTGCATCCACCGGTTTCCTACTTTTTGGCTGTACTGGGACTCATTGTGCCAATGTATTAAAAAAATCAGGCGCTGAAAAGCACCTGATTAGTGTTGGGGTACATACGCCAAACACTCTCCTGCACTGACAAGTGTCACGATCCATAAAATGGTTCAGTTGCTGTAATACATAACAAATGGCGATTTGGCCATTTTATACTTTTCCCGTCACTTTGAAGTGTGGGAGTTTTTATACATAACCCCCTATGTAGCAGAAATGAGCAATCCATCTATGACATAGGTGGTAGGACATGTATCATGGGTTACCTAAGTATTATGTGAACCAGTTTGAAATCATGCCTATGTTCCATACAAATTAATTCTATTTATATATATATAGATTTTGATCCTGATTAAATAATCTTCCATGCAGTGTAGATATTACAACTAGCTGCACAAATAGCTCTGAGCATGTGATATTATTTAAAGGGACGCTCCCACCAAAAAAATTAAAAGTTTTTTATTTTTTATTGTTGATTTCAGATATGTCTTTTGTTGTGACTATATTTAATAAAATATTTAACTAAACAAGTGTGACTGGGCATCACCATTTTGTGAAATATAGTGTTTTTGGGTGCCACTCCCAAGTAACTTTAACCAATCATAACCCTGCCCCCTTGTGATGTAATAGTTAACTTACCCTCCCATTCAATGCAAGTCTATGATCAGAATTCTGATTAATAGACTGCATTCCGTGTTCCCAGCCCCAAAGTGAGTCATTTGTGCTGTAATATACTCTCTTGTTTTGGAAGGCAGGTATACAAAGTTGTACACAGCCACCTATTCCTGCCCACTATGATCCACAGGAGCCAGAAAGAGAGCAGGGGTGTATCTTATGACATCATCATGCAAGCTTTGGTCAAAGTTGTAAAGTGAGACTGCCTGTAAGATTTTTCATGTTATATGCAATTAATTCAATCATATAAGAAAAAAACAGTGGCATATGATTTATATATGCAATTGTTTAAATTACCGGATTATCTAGTTACATCTTATGTAAGTGGTAGTGTCTCTTTAGTCAACGGCAGGCAAACTGTGGCCAGCTAGTTGCTGTGGGCTACAGTTACAATCAAGCTCAGACTGCAGCCCACGGAGACGCCTAGGTGCAGGAGGGCCTTGACAGCTTGTGCATTAGCAAGGCTGCATCTATTGGTGATTCAGTGTAAGGGGAGGAGTTGGGGGTGGGGAGCAAAGGGCTTATAAGTCAGTGCACTGTGAAAAAAGAAGCAGATTAATTTTGAATCCTACCAGAATTTTGGATCTTTTCTGTTCTGTCTCCCTGCTTCCACCCTTCTTCTTTTTCAGGATGGATTCGTCGCTGGAGAGGCTCCTGGCAGGGATCTGTGATGCTGCAAGGAGGAAGGGATCCGGATGGGCGATGGAGCAGCTTGGACATCTGGTTCCTGGAGAGGTTTCTACTGCAAGACCGGTGAGGAGGACCCGTCCGCCGCAGAGGCTCAGCCCGGGATCACCTGCGCGTGGAAGACAGACAGCGGAGGAGAGGACATCGCGAGGAGCGCCACGTGGTCGGCCTGGTGATCGGGAGAAGGCCTCCGGAAGCGCTGCAGGAGTGACAGGCCGCCGGAAAGGCAAGGTGTCCAGCGGGATGGCAGAGGCCGCAGGGGACCAAGCCCCAGGCCAGAAGAGGAGTGGAGCTGCCGTCGAGGAGATCGGGAGATTGAGGCCTAGCGGAAGGAGCGGGGAGGAGGAGCATCGGAGGCCGTCAGGCCCAAGCCAGGTGACAAGGGAGCGGGTCCAGGGACTAGCAGGCCACGTGGAGGGACGGGAAGCCCCTCCAGCCAGCGTTACAGACAGCAGGGAACGGAGCAGGCCCTCAGCCATGTGGAGAGCAGGTGACGGGATTCGGTGTGGGGATGCAGCAGGCCACGTGGAGGGACAGGGAGGATGCCAGGCAGTGGGGGAAGATCAGCAGGGATCGATGCAGGCCCAGACCAGAGGACAGCACGGGAGACAGGAGGTGATGCAGGCCCCAAGCACATGTGGTGGAAATGGTGATCGGGGGAGGAGCACGAGGCCCAGGGGATGCTGCAGGGATACCAGGCAAAGGGATCGGCAGGCAGGCCCAGGAGGATGCAAGCGGATGGTCACTGGAATGGAAACAGCAAAGGATCAGAGGGGGAAAGGAGAACTGACAGCAGCTAGGATGTTTAAAAATGTGTCATGGGTGTTACAGGAGTGCAGGAGATCCGTGGAGACGGGCCGGGCCTCAGGGGACCAAGCCCCGGGCAGAAGATCAGAAGGAGGCTTGTCCGAAGCAGGTTGGAGCAGTGACGGAGCAGAGGCCTACCAAGAGGCCAGGAAGGAGGTAGAAAAAGGGCCTACCGTGCAGGCCGGCGAGGAGGAAGAAACCATACCGGGGGGCCTTTACGGGAGCAAGGAGAGCTGCGGCACGTCCAGGTCGAGATCGTGGGCAGCCGGCCCTAGGAACAATGAGGCCCAGGATGTCCAGAATGGAGACACAAAGGCGAGTACCTAGAGACATTCCCACAACCCCAGTTAGACGGAGGGTTTCCCCCGGGGATGGGGCCACCGGGGAGGGGGGAGGGATTTCGCCCAGATTCAGGTCCCGGGACAGGAGTGGTAGGAGAGGAGGGGATAGGCACAGGTCCCCTAGGGGTAGGGTCCGTTATTCCCATAGGGCCAGTCCGGGGAAGGGTAGTCGGCGTCACGCCCGAGGTAGCAGAGAGTCTGGTAGTGGTAGTAGTGCGGATAGGGCCAGGTCCCCGCCCAGATCTGGCAGGGGTCCTGACACCGGCCATTCCCGTAGCGGTCATTTCACTCGCTCTTCAGTGTCAGGTTCTTCGTCCAGGGAGCGTAGAAGGGGTTCCAGGGCCCATCACACATATCGTGCAAAGCACCGCAGGGCTCGTTCCCGTTCGGGGGGCAGGTATAATCATTATAAGGCTTCTACAGGGCAGAGGGTCGAGGGTTCCCCTCAACAGGTTAAACATAGGGACAGGGTAGTAAGTACACCGACGGCACTCCCCAAATCTGTGTCCCATTCCAGGCGATCGGACAACGGTGATGGGAGATCTGCTACCCAAGGAACGAGCGGGACGACAGCCGGTGGAGCGGTTCCTGAAAAGGACATTCCTTGGAGTTCTGATCCGAAGTCAGGAACGGCTGGAGGAACTACCGGTGAGAGTTTTAATCCTTTACACACGACACACCAGGGCCACGATGGGGCCATAGGGGATGGAAGTCTAATGGCTGGGTTGCAGGCCTTTTTAAACTCCTGGGCGGGGGGCCAGAAAAAGGCGGAACCGACGTCGGCGGCAACAGCATGGGTGGCATCTAGTACAGGAGCTGAAGGGGGCGACACGGGGGATGCAACAGGAACAGTGGCAGATGAAGGGACAGGAAAGGAAGGAGTGGACGAATTGAGGGAAGGGGTACCAGATGCGGCGGTATACAACTCTTACCTGTCATATTCCGGCCCATTGGGGGCGCATTTGAAGCTAGAAACAAGGGAAAAGATTTGGAAAGGGGAGTACTTGGAACTGTTCTCTTTACTCCCCCTGGAAGAGTCCATGGACTTGAAGGAGGATGTAAAGAAGGAAGACAGGGCAAAAAAGGAGGAGGAAGAGAGGAAAAAACGTTACAGTAAGCTTCCTAAAACCTTTGGGAACTGGTTGAGAGCTTTCTGCATTTTGGGCAGCGTAGTAGGCCAGAAGGCACCTGAGAAATGTTCAGCTTTGTTTTCCTATCTGGATGGGATCTGGGATGCGTACAGGGTGTACGGGGAACTGGCGTGGTGGCGTTACGACGAGCAGTTTCGTCAACGCCTCGCCGCCAATCCGACAATGAGATGGGACCAAATGGATATCACACTCTGGCTGAAGTTAATGCTGGCCCAGAAATCGTCCCCCTTTCAAGGGGGGGCCGGCGCGGGAACAGCAAGTTCTTCGCCGGCCACGGGGAAAAAAGGTTGCTGCTGGCTGTTTAACGACAGTCAGTGCAAATGGGGCAGTTCGTGCCGTTTCAAGCACGAATGCACCGGATGTGGAGGCAACCACAGCTACGCAAAATGCTTTAAGAAAGGGAAGTCAGGGGGAACAGCCGGTGCTATGGGATCAAAAGGGGAGCTCACCAGTGAACAAAAGCGCGATGCTGCCGTGGCTAAAGCTTTACGGTAAGCGGGAGGACGCATCGTTTTTAGAGGAAGGGTTCGGCAACGGGTTTCGTATTCCTTTCGTGGCTAAGGGTTCGGTAGTTTTTAGACGAAATCTGAAGTCGGTACAGTCCTTTCCGGAGGTGGTGAAGGAAAAACTGGGAAAGGAGGTCAGTCTGGGGAGGATGGCGGGCCCCTATTCAGACCCGCCGCTGCCTAATTTGCGTGTCTCTCCCTTGGGTGTTGTTCCCAAGAAGGAGGCAGGTAAATTTCGGCTGATTCATCACCTGTCATACCCAAAAGGTGCATCCGTTAATGATGATATAGACCGTGAACTATGTTCGGTGTCCTATACATCATTTGATAGAGCAGTTGACGTAGTCAGGGCAGCGGGCCCTGGGGCATTACTGGCCAAAGTGGACATAGAAGCAGCATTTCGTCTATTACCGGTACATCCTGATTGTCACAACCTGTTAGGATGCTGGTTCCAGGATAAGTTCTTTGTGGACTTGTGCTTACCCATGGGTTGTTCTATATCGTGTGCCTATTTCGAAAAGTTCAGCACTTTTCTGGAATGGGTGGTTAGGCAAGAAGAAGGGGTTAGGTCTTTGGTCCACTACCTGGACGATTTCCTGTGTGTAGGGCCAGCGACGTCATCAGATTGTGTGCACTTACTGAATACCATGCAGTTGGTAGCTAAATCATTTGGGGTCCCACTAGCCACGGAAAAAACTGAGGGACCAACGACCCGACTCAGTTTCCTGGGCTTGGAAATAGACACGGTACAAGGGGTTTGCAGGTTACCAATAGAAAAATTGGTGGTCATGAGACGGGTGTTAGCTGAGGTTATGCAAGCCAAGAAGGTCACCCTTCAACAGCTTCAATCGGTTATCGGGAGGCTCAATTTTGCATGTAGGATTATCCCGGCAGGTAGGGTATTCCTGCGATCACTGTCCAGAGCCACGGTAGGGATACGGGAAAGTCATCATTTCCTGCGGGTGTCAAGGGCTATGAAGGCAGATTTAGTGGTCTGGAGTGTTTTCCTGGAAAAATTCAACGGCCGGGTCTTCTTTCAAAAGCCGGCGGTCTCGGCACCTGACCTGGAGCTGTACACTGATGCTTCAGGGAGTGTAGGTTTTGGGGCATATTACGGGGGAAAATGGAGCGCTGCTGAATGGCCAGAGGCTTGGAAAGCATCGCCGCTGATGCGCAACTTAGCCTTTCTGGAGCTATTCCCGTTGGTAGTAGCGCTAGCGCTATGGGGTTGGTCGATGAAAGATAGGAGGGTAATATTCTACTCGGATAACCTGGCAGTAGTCTATTCAGTCAATAAGATTTCGGCATCCTGCCCTGCGGTGGTTAAGCTCTTGAGATACTTTGTATTACTGTGCATGGAGCTCAACATATCGTTTAGAGCTAAGCATGTTCCGGGTTATCAGAACGTCATCGCGGACTCTCTTTCTCGCCTACAGTGGGACAGGTTCAGGCAGGTGGCTCCGGGGGCAGAGGCCGTGGGTCACCCATGCCCGGAGATAGTGTGGAGACTCGGGACCGAGTGTTGCAGGGATGGGTGAAATCCTCCTTGGCTCCCTCCACGTGGACGGCTTACAATCGGGTATGGCAGGAGTGGGACGAGCTTGCAAAGTGGGCAGGGGGTGATTTGTCGGAAGCAAATCGCCTGGATATACTGTTTTGGTTTATGTTTCGGTTGGCTTCACAAAAAGCTTCACCCGGCCCAGTTGAACGCTAAGTTGGCCGCACTGGCTTTTATGTTTAAGCTAAGAGGGTATGCGGATATCACAAAGCACTTTGTGATTCGGCAAGCAATGAAAGGCATGAAACGGGGCCGGTCGGTTCTGGACCACCGCCGCCCAGTATCCATGGGGACGTTGAGTGATGTGGTCAGGGTGCTAGGGGATATTTGCACCTCGGAATTTGAAACAGTGCTGTTCAGGGCGGCCTTTTCACTAGCGTTTTTCGGGGCTTTCAGGATTTCTGAATTGGTTAGTAGCTCACGACAGGGCGTGGGGGGCCTTAGGTTGTGTGACGTTTCCTGTACGGAGGACCAGGTTATAGTATTATTACGCTCGTCCAAAACTGACCAGTTAGGTCGGGGAGCAAGGGTGGTGTTATACGGGATAGCAGGCAGTGTGGCTTGCCCGGTGACAAGTGTACGGAAATATTTGGCAGTCAGACCTAAAGGGGGGGTTCCTCTCCTGGTACACAGGAGCGGGATGTCACTTTCCAAGTTTCAATTTCTGAACGTTTTTCCGGTTGGCATTGGTCAGGTTAGGTCTGCCTGAAAAAGAGTTCGGCACTCACTCATTCAGGATAGGGGCTGCCACGGAGGCAGCACGTTTAGGTCTGGGGGATGAAGTGGTGAAACGCATAGGGAGATGGGAATCTAATCGGTTCAGGACCTATGTAAGGCCTCACAGGATGTTGTGAAAAGGGATAGTGATGGTTAAAATGCATTAGTCCCTTCTTCCCACCTTTTCCACTACTTGTTGTTTTAGGGTCCGGCTACGTGGTGTGGATCATTGGCCACTCCTACGTTTTCTGGGCTAGACAGAGGGCCGCAGTTAGGCCATCGGGCCTACGGCTGGGCTTTCCTGCCGAATTGCTTCAGGTGAAGTGGTTCGGGGCCCGGGGTATGCGTTGGGCGGGGGTCTTGCCCATGTTGCTGCGCTTCATTGACCGGGGAGAACGGCCTAATATTGTAGTAATCCATGCCGGGGGGGACGATCTGGGGCTGGTGTCGCAGAGGGAATTGGTCAAAATGATGCAAAATGACGTTACCCGCATTCTAGCATTGGTACCCGGGGTTAAAATTATTTGGTCAGAAATGGTGCCAAGAGACCAATGGCGGTATGCACGGGATTTCAGGTCAATGGAGCGCAGCAGGGGAAAGATTAACAAACTGATGTCTATCTTTGTGCGCAAACAAAAAGGGGTGGTGGTCAGACACCGCAATCTGGAAGGGGATCGTACAGGCTTGGTAGCCAAAGACGGGGTACACTTGTCCGACCTAGGTTGGGATGTGTTTTTATTGGGTATTCAAGAAGGGGTAGAAAAGGCGTTGTTTTTGCTGGGTGGGGTAGCCCTTCTGTAGTAAGGAATCACTCAGAAGGGCCTTGGCGGTTACTTGCTCCTTAGGGGGGGTCTATGGCTGGAATATTGGGAGTCAGCCATAGTTCGAATGGAGATGAGAGAGGTCCGGAGCACAAGCTGGGGGCTCCTGGCCTGATGGTGGGCTGGGCAGATGGTCTGCCCGGCAGTGGATTCGATGGACTTGGGACCCCTGGGGAGCAAGTTGGTTCAGGACATGTTTACTGGGTTATGTTAACTATGTTAATAAAGTTATGGTTAATTATGTTAATTATGTGGTTCATGTCATTAATGACATATGTGTGAACATGTGGGTTTGTCATTGCCTAATTTTATATTTATACTGTATTTATTGTAATTTTTATTCTAAGGTTGGAGGCAATGACATATGTTATAATAATAAAATGGCTGTGGCCTTTTCTACCCACTACATCTGTGCCATGTGTTTATATTTTATGGTAAGATTCAGCCTGGTAGTCTAGGCTACAACTGTCATGCAGCCCACGGAGACGCCTAGGTGCAGGAGGGCCTTGACAGCTTGTGCATTAGCAAGGCTGCATCTATTGGTGATTCAGTGTAAGGGGAGGAGTTGGGGGTGGGGAGCAAAGGGCTTATAAGTCAGTGCACTGTGAAAAAAGAAGCAGATTAATTTTGAATCCTACCAGAATTTTCCCGCCCACCCATCCCTATTTTAAGAGGTTAAGATGTGTACTTGTTATTTCTGTGTTCTGCCGCTTGTCCTCTGTGTTGCAGGTACAGCGTCACGTTCGTTGATCTGGAGAAATTGGACTTTGTCACAGCTGGCGGTTACTTGCTCCTTAGGGGGGGTCTATGGCTGGAATATTGGGAGTCAGCCATAGTTCGAATGGAGATGAGAGAGGTCCGGAGCACAAGCTGGGGGCTCCTGGCCTGATGGTGGGCTGGGCAGATGGTCTGCCCGGCAGTGGATTCGATGGACTTGGGACCCCTGGGGAGCAAGTTGGTTCAGGACATGTTTACTGGGTTATGTTAACTATGTTAATAAAGTTATGGTTAATTATGTTAATTATGTGGTTCATGTCATTAATGACATATGTGTGAACATGTGGGTTTGTCATTGCCTAATTTTATATTTATACTGTATTTATTGTAATGTTTATTCTAAGGTTGGAGGCAATGACATATGTTATAATAATAAAATGGCTGTGGCCTTTTCTACCCACTACATCTGTGCCATGTGTTTATATTTTATGGTAAGATTCAGCCTGGTAGTCTAGGCTACAACTGTCAAGCATGCTATTGGCTAAGCATGATAAATGATGAGTGCAGCACAGTGTACCGGAAGCCCCAGACATTTTCTTTTGCTGGACTAGACTGCTTCATATTCAAAAAGGAAAAATAACAGAACTGCCTCCCCCACCTCAAAACATTCATTTTTCACAATAAGTCATCAGTGGCTTGAATTAACCATTCAATTACATTGATAAGTAGCTTTATTTTCTAGCTTAGCACTTACCATAGAATCTGCCCATCTCTTCCTAGTTAGATTTTTTTCCCAATCATGACACTGCACTAAAATATAAGTACAAAGAGGATGAATCACACACATGGAATGTATTTTAGTTTAATAAAAAGCAGATCATTAGCTATGCGTACTGGTGATTTTACAGCTGAGTACTTACACTGCGCTCCGATTACCATGCACTTTATAAAAAAAATTTTTATATTATAAATCCATTAGCTATCATTTGTAATTGTTATATTCCTTGAAAACTACTCATTAATACAGTTAATGAAAGGCTCCTTGGGACATTAATTACAACTGGCACAAGATCTGGCAATTGGCTGCAGCGGAATATTAATGAATTGTGGTTCTAGAAGGCTTTTATAGTGTAAAGCATGTTGCGGTACTATTATCTGACACATAAAACATTGCATGCACATTTAAATGTCCTCATGCTTGTTATACTTTATCTGTAAGATGGAGGCATCCATGAGACTTTCACAAGGCCATATTAACATAATCAATATGACTTTTTACCATATAATATTAAATATAATACAAAAAGAGTATATGACAGCAACATTGTCAAATGATGTAAAGCTTTTTAAATTATGGTTAACTAATGGACAAATCAGATGGAAAAAAGGTGAAAAAACTTAATTCAACTCCCTGGTACTCAACTAGAGTGACTACACATCAATGTTTTATTTGGGGATGGCTATGATTAATGCACACTCCAGGGATGCATTCAGTAAAATGTAGATTAGTCTGCCATCTTTCATCAATCCAATGCCACTCTGAAGTATAGGTTTTTTCATAGTCATCACTGAATAAAACTCAACCCCCAAAAAGTGGCTATGCCACAATAATATGCATGTACAAAAGAAAGCCAAAACCAATTCAGTATTCAGAGAGCATTCAAATACGCTCTACCTTTATCACATATAGAACACGAATGAGGTGAAGAATAAAAATAGCATACATTGAAATGGTGCCACATAATGGCGCAACCACCACTTGTGCCAATGTATAATTCTAACTTCCAACAGATGTGGGGAGTTGCATATGAAGAAAATAGCTAAAGGTCGCCTTTCCATGAAATACTTCTTTTCATTTTTAAATCAGCAAGAAAAAAAGTCATAAGTATATTTGTGTATAAAAAAAAAAAAAAGTAGCTAGGTCACTGCCCCAGTGATTTACAGGTAAAAAAGAAGAACAAAAAACAAAGAATTCAAAAATGCTCTACCCTTATCATTTACAGACCAGAGTGGGTATAAGTAGAAGAAGAGCACACATGGAAATGGTGGCAAATAATAATTCTAATTCCCAACAAATGTGGGAAATAGTACTATATATGTACTAGTCCACTTCTAGCACTTTTGTGCTAGTTGTTTTTCTTGTATATTGATAGTGCGCAACTAGAGGCATTCCCCATTAGTGTCTTACCAGCAGAGAAATAATAGGTCTATGCAGCATGGTTTTTTAAGAAATGTCTTTGTCCATTTTGGGTGGAGGGGAGTTGACTGTCCCCCTTCTTTTTGGCTGTTTGAGCTGAGGCAATATTAGTGAATGCTGGACTTCCAGATAAGTCTGGCATTACTCTTATAGAATATTTCAGTCGGTTTGATCTCCTGTAATACAGGAGAAAATTATCACTTCATCTTAGATTTCCAAAACATCCAGAAGTAGCTTAGTGCAGCAGTAATTACTCCATTACCTGATTCTGTCCTACAGACATTGCTACAAACATTACTAGTATTTCCACTCTAGTAAAATAAGAAAATCTAAGATCAGGAACACTAATTCTCAGCTGCTGCTATAAATAATGAGGGTACAGGTGGAATCTGAAACATTGTTATTGAGAAAAGAAATCTCCTGGGCACTTGTGACCCACTTAGCAGAATTTTATGTTTTCAATTTGCTGAGTGTTTGAGCAATTAGCAGCCTAACCCTCTGGTTGACATCACTGGGTCCAAAGTGCCTCATTGTACTGCAGCCAGGGTGCACCCCCCCTCCCCCCATGTCTGTCTCCTCTCCCTCCTCATGCCTATCTCTTTCCTCTGCCTCCATGTATGTGTCTCTCCCTTCCCTTCCCTCTTCCTTGCCATAACTGTCTCTTTCCAACTCCCCCATAACTGTTCTCTCTCTCCCCATCCTCCCCCGTATCTGTTCTCTCTCCCTTTCCTCCCTCATATATGTTCTCTCTACCCCTCTACCCCATATCTGTTCTCTCTCTCTCCTCCTCCTTCCCCTATATGTTCTCTCTCTCTCCCCCTCCTTCATCATATCTGTTCTCTCTTCCCCTCCTAGCCATATCTGTTCTCTCTCCCCCTCCTCCCCAAATCTCTTCTCTTTTCCCCTCCTTCCAATATCTGTTCTCTCCTCTCCTCCTCTGTTCTCTCCTCCCTCCTCCTCAGTTCTCTCCTCCCCCTCCCATTGTTACTTACAGGGAGGGGGTGGAGCTCGCTGGGTAAGAGGTGAAGCTCCACCCCACCCTGTGAAGTAGAGCAGTGTCTGCTTCACTGGGAGCTGCGGGCAGCATAAGCAAGTGCTGCTCGCACTCCACACACACAGTGATAATGGAATTCCCATACCCTGCATTATCACTGTGCGTGGGGAGCACGAGCAGCACTTACTTATCCATCAGTTTAGCCGAGCAGAGGGCTGGTGGGGGGAGATCTTCTGATCTCCCCATCCAGTGCCTCTACCGGAAAACTTATATTTTACATTTTGGCGGTTGGGCGCCACCCTGGGGTGTTTTTACCCTTTGCGGTCACAGAGGTCGCACACCCCTAAGGGCCCTGACTGCAGCCAAAGGTTACACAAAACGGATGGGAAAATAGAGAAGAAAGCAATAATCCATTGCGCTCTTCATTTCCTGCTCAGTAATGAGATGCAAAGGGAAAAACCTGAAAACAGGTGAAAATGTTCTTTGTTTATACTGCAGTTCCTACTCAAACCCTTTTCCTATTCTGCAGTTATTTGCTTAAGTTCCCTTTTGTCTCTCCTTCAGTGACTGGCATCATTAGTGGTTATTTTGTAGACTGGCTGTTCCTATAGAGACTAAGAACCAATAAGCAATGAAATTGTCTCGACACACTATTCACTAAAGTTTGAGTTTGAAAAAAGGTACTTGAGTTTGTAGGTCGAGTTGGACTTAGTCTCCACTCCACTTAGTCACTTAACTTCCATCTCGACCACCTTGAACTGTTCACTAAAAGCTTCTTGACATCCATCAGAGCTCAATTTGACCTGCCACTGAATGGATAGGAAATTTGTATTCAATAAAAGTAAGCTTCACTTTGGAGGTAGAGGTGGACTTAATCTCAAAACTCACACCTTTCAATGTGCCTCCTCTGAGGGTGGTGAGTTCTTTTATTTTCAAGAAAATTACACTTAAAATGATTTGTGAATAGCATTTTTTGAGGTCGAGATGTGGCAGTGAGAGGGGTAGAGTGTGGTCAAAACTACAACAGAATTACATTAAGGATACAATGCTGAACGGGACAGACGAGAGGATTTACACTTAACATAGAATATTGAATGGGAACAGAACGGAAGGATTACAAGAATTCACACATACACAAAACATAATTGAATTTGGTGCCAGAATACCTGGCAGCCAATCAGATTCAATGAAGAATCAGTATCGACCAATCCCCAGCAGGGGGAGTGGACCCAGATCGAGTAAATCCCTTTAATCCCTTCAAATCGAGCATTTAACTATGCGACCAATCAGAACAGTGCCTACATTGAACCAGAGAATGAGCTCAGCAGCCGTGATAAACCTTTATCGTGAAGCGGCTGCTGAAGCTACATTCCTGGGGAAAGTGTGCAAGGGATTAGGCTATTTAACAGTGCACTATACATGTTAAACACACAATAAACACAGGGGGGAAAGGAACGATTCATGAGGGAAGAAATTAACACAGTTCGGATAACATTTCACATACATTTGGTACACATTCGGCTCAATGACCAATCAGAAGCCGAGCTAACTGTAGCCCTTTAAACAAGCGACCAATCAGTATGAGTGCTACCAGCAAGCTGGTAGGTGGGCTGTTTGAATCAGCCAATGAGGGGAGCGCCTAAGCGGTACTTCTCCACTGGTGTCTGTAGTGGGCAGGGGCGCACTTGTAATGCGCTGTATAGTTAAAAGATGTGATTCCTGCTATACTTCGGTAAGACAGAGAAAGAAGTAGCTGGGTATAGGACTCTCTCCTAGGAGCTTTTGGCTTCTGCAACAGGCAAGGTATATAGTCTCTTGGCAGGCGGTTGGCCCCCTGTACCCGCCAGGGGTAAGAGTCACGGTGGGTACCATGACACATTGGTAAAATACATTAATTTCTGTGGTTTTCTGTAAGTTCTGACAGTGTCTGAACAGAGATTCAAGTTAATATAAGCCACACTAGTGAAACGATGAGGCCTTCTAAAGCAGCTCTTCGGGTAACAACAAGTGTTTTTTACTAAGTAACAAATAATGTAAACCATAAAGTGTTATATCATGTAGCCTGTGAATATTTATGAGTGGGGAATTACAATGCAGTGTAAATATTGGTGCTTTAGAAGGAAATATGTGATAGAAACGTACAACCTTGTTATAAATTTACATTTCGGCAAATTACAACAAATGCTTATACACTATCACATTAGACTTACTGTACTGGCAACATGTGACACCTGTCAGTGCTTTTAGTCTAGTACAAGGGTGTCCAGGTACTTTCTGAACTGGTTGGTCTTAGAAATAGCTGTAGTATAAAACATTCAAAAAACTGTTTAAATCAACTATGGTCAAACAAGCCTACATAATTATTTTGTAAGATGGCTGGGCATTTGACACACCTGCTCTAATGATGGGTGAGAGATGTCTCCTTGGAAATACATCCCTGTTGTTTTATAAAGAAGTCTGTTTAGGTACCATAGAAAATAAATGTAAAGTCAGTGTTTTTTCTTTTTCTTTGTGTTTGCATGTTATCTCTATACCCAGCAGTGTCACCGGACTTGTTCAAAAGAGCTTTGCTATTATATGCTGTCGCAGTGACCTCAAGGTTCAGCCAATCAGCTTTAACTCATAATTCCTGACTTGATTGTTAAACTGATAACATTGGAATATGCTCTGGTATCGGACTGCTTCTCAGCAGTAGGCAGGTCAGTAGCACAATAGCATCCAGCAGTGCTATGTGTAAGTGGTTCTTTTGTATCTGTATAATATTAGGAGTGAGTTGCAGCTTATTTTTCTTTAATATTGAATTTTCAATGTACTACTTTTAATGTTCTATCACTTTTGAAGAGAACAGATTTATCAAGTAGGTTGCAGTGGTTTGGTGGGTTTATCTTTTTCTGAACAACACAATTGTGGTCTTTGATGTAACAGTAAAATGTGGATGAATAAAGATTTTCACCTTGACAGTGAACCATTTAAAAATCTCTATTGCTTGTTCATATCTCTGTTAATAATCTGCATTGTGCAACTCAAACATATGCTGCAGAAAATTATATTCACATTCTTCAGTTAACCTGTAATAGAAGCAAACGTTAGTATATTCAGATTCATCTCACTGTTTTAAATTATTAAAGTGAATTTGCCATTTAAAATAAAACTGTATATTAACCAAGTGTATAAAAACAATGCCAGATCACTTGCTTCCTCTTATGTCATGGGCTCAGTTAATGAACCTGGTGATGTAGGGGAGAGTGGGACAATGCACATGCAGTGTTGTATGCACCTGCATCAGGAGTTTATTTGAATGATCAGTGTACATTGTTGAAAGACAGCAGGTTCAACACTGTATAGGTGTAGGTTCTTGTTCACACCCTTTACCCTTGATGTGTGTTAACTAGGCTGTTTTAACCTGACCAGTAGAGTTGAGTGAACACCTGGATGTTAGGGTTCGGCGGGTTTGGCCGAACTTCGGAAAAAAGTCCAGGTTCGGGGTCGAAATTGACCCCGAACCCCATTGAAGTCAATGGGGACCCGAACTTTTGGCCACTAAAATGCCTCTAAAAAGTCCTGGAAAGGGCTAGAGAGCTGAAAAATTTTTAATATATAAAGGTTAATTATAAAGGTTTATAGACTTTCGGTTTATATAATACATGTAATTCTATTGGCTTTCTATAAACCGAAAGTCTATAAACTGAACGTCGTTCGGTTTATAGACTTTTGGCTTATAGAATACATGTAATACTATTGGCTTTCTATAAACCGAACTAGAGTCCCCATTCATAAGAATTTATTATGAATGGGGACTCTTGTTCGGTTTATAGAAAGCCAATAGTATTACATGTATTCTATAAGCCGAAAGTCTATAAACCGAAAGACATTCTGTTTATAGACTTTCTTTTTATAGAAAGCCAATAGTATTACATGTATTCTATAAAACGAAAGTCTATAAACCGAATGTCTTACGCTTTATAGACTTTCAGTTTATAGCCGAACCCCGAACTCCAACACGGACATACAGTGAAATGTCCGTGTTCGGGTCCGGGGTCCGAACACCGTAATGTTCGGTACGAACCCGAACAGTGCAGTTCGGGTTCGCTCAACACTACTCACCAGATAAATAGTTCAGAGTGTATCCATAGTTGAACAGAACACATTCCATGATTGGCATGAAGTAGAATATTATTTTAATTAATTCAGCCATGTAAGCATGTTTAGGCTTGACTGTTCTTTTAACCTTTACGTAGCTCTCCACAGATATGCAAAATATAGGGGCATCTGTGCTCCATCTGCTGCTCTACTGTGATTTTGAATCCACAACAGAAAAAAACTTCACCTGCTGGTGACCTCTAAATATTTTATAAAATGTTTTCTCTTCATGGGGAGTAAGTTTCCAATTTTTTTTTATCAGCCATCAAGTTGATTTTCAGCTTTCTGTCTATGATTCCAACTATAAATATAAACAAGTAAGCACGTGACATTTCTTTGGGTACATTAAAAAGGGGTTTGTTTTCTAATGTGAGTTGTGTGTTTCAACCAGATGTGTTACATCGCAGTGCACACCTGATTTTGTCCGCCAATTGCTTGTGCAGGGAAGGGATGGCTCGCCTGGAAAAGTAGTGGCAGCTGGGAACCACGTACTGTGGGACAGCCACCGCCATCAGGTTTTTAAAACTGTCCGTCTCCAACAGACGGAATGACAGCATTTCAAAGGCCAGGAATTTGGAAATGCTGGCATTCAGGGCCAGTGTTCGCAGGTGGGTAGGGCCATACTTCCTCTTCCTCTCCAGTATTTGGGAGATGGACAGCTGAACGCTTCCATGGGACAGTGTGGAGATGCTTGGGGACGGTGGCGGACGGTGGCAGGTGCCACTGTGACTTCAGAGCTGGAGGAAGAGGCCAAGACAGCAGCAGAAGAGGAAGCAGGAGGAGCCTGAGACCTTTCTTGGGTTTTGAGATGCTTACTCCACTGCTGCTCGTGCTTTGCGTGTAGATGCCTGGTCATGCAGGTTGTGCTCAGGTTTAGCACACTTATGCCTTGCTTCAGGTTCTGATTGCACAGCTCGCAAACCACTCGTGTCTTGTCGTCAGCACATTGTCTAAAGAACTGCCATGCCAGGAAACTCCTTGGAGCTGGCTTTGGTGTGCTCGGCCCCTGGGTGCGGTGGGCAGTAGCAGGTGTACTGTCTATGGGACGGCCACTGTTTTGCACCCTGCTTCCTCTTATGCTGCGCTGGTGCCTCTTTGCGACCACCGCCTCTTACTCCAAACTGGACACGTCACTCGCATGACCTTGATTCCATGTGGGGTCTAGGACCTCATCATCCTCCACATCATCTTCCACCCACTCCTCAACCCTGCCCTCCTTGCCGCAGCAAGTTGGCACCTGTGTTTCGTCATCATCAGAGACGTGCTGCGGTGGTCCTCGCATGTCCACATCCTGACAGTGGTTGTGCATCAGTGCACTCAATCTCTTCCACTTCTGGGGCAAGGCTAGGTTTGATGACCCCGCCAGCAGAGTCATCAAAAAGCATAAGAGACTGCTGCATGACTTGTGGCTCAGATTGCTTGGCTGATTTGCAAGGGGTTGAGGTGAAAGACAGATGGCCATGGGCTGCAGGTGTCAACTCTGAGCTTTCAGCAGGGGACCGGGTGGGACACAATGTGAAGGAAGGAAGTGGCAATAGCAAACTAATTCAATAACTATTTTGTAGGATGCGCCACAGCTCTTATAGCAAAACATCACAATGAATATTATGAAGACGAGTCACCCTTGCCAAACACATTGCTGAATTTAAATTTGCTCCTATATCAGATAGTGAAATAGCATCGCATCTCCTCAATCAAAAAATGAAACTACAATGTGGGCCGGACCTACTTCCGTCAAGGCTGCTGAGGCTCAGTGCGCCAATTACTGCGCGACCCATTGCCTACCTAATCAATGAGTCCCTGTCCTCGGGTTATGTCCCCAAAGCCTGGAAAAAAGCCAGAGTTATCCCCATCCACAAAAATAGTGATGTAAACATAGTGGCAAACTACAGGCCTATCTCACTGCTACCCGTCCTTTCTAAAATCGTGGAAAAATTTGCCCATGATCAACTGTGCAAGTATTATCAACAGTCCAACTACCTAACCTTGCTTCAATCTGGGTTTCAGTCAAATCACTCCACGGTAACTGCCCTCTTAAAGGTGACCAATGACATTCAGAGTGGTAGGGGGAGTGGTGAAATCACAGGTGCAGTTTTCCTTGACTTTGCAAAGGCCTTTGATACGGTTGATCATGATCTGCAGCTACACAAGCTAAATTGTTCTGGTATAAAAGAGAGGTCGCTCTGCTGGTTTCGTTCGTACTTGTCTGATAGAACTCAATGTGTCTATTGCTGATACTGCCTCCCTCCCGTTGCCAATCAAGTGTGGAGTGCCTCAAGGATCTGTTCTTGGGCCTCTGCTTTTCTCACTATTTATTAATGATCTACCTTCGGTGTGTGACCTGGCTCGTGTGCATATGTATGCTGATGATACGGTCATTTATACGTCCGGTACTAAACTGTCGCAAGTGGAATCCGTGCTACAGGGGCAGTTTTCTAAAGTTGAAAGTTGAAAGCTAGAAACAAATTATTCCTTAACACTGAAAAATCTGTGTCCATGTTGTTTGGGACAAATGCTAAGCTACTTGAATTAAACAATCCTCAAATAAACATCAAGACCAAATCAAGTTTTAACATGACCCAAGAAAATTCATACAAGTATCTTGGAATGTGGCTAGACCCAAACTTATCTTTTGGTCTCCATATTGATAAGCTAGTGTCAAAGCTATATCCTAGGATTGGCTTTCTATATAGAAACAAATCAAACCTAGATTCCACGGTAAGAAAACGTATTGTGCAGCAAATGTTAATGCCGATCTTGGACTATGGATATGTTGTGTATGATTCTGCCCCCCAGACACATCGATTCTGCCCCCCAGACACATCTCGGTAAACTCGACACTCTGTACAATACATTGTGTCATTTTGCCAGTGCTGTATTTACCGCGAGGCATCCTAGGCGGATGCCTATGGCGGCAAATTTTGGGGGGCGGCAGCGCCCCCCAGCACTGAAAAAAAAAAAAAATACAAAAAAAAACAAAAAACGGCCCTTTAAAAAAAAAAAAAAAAAAGACCGCGCTTGCAGGCAGAGACAGAGGTGAGAAGGGATCGGAAGATCCCCCCTCACCATCGCTCTGCCTGCCAGGCTGCACGGGGAGCCGAACAGGCAGCACAGAGAAACCTCCGTGCTGCCTGTTCGGCTCCCCGTGCAGTGTGCCGACACGGAAGTGCCGACAGTCACGTGACGGGCGCGCTGACGTCATACGCGCGCCCGGTCACGTGACCTGTCGGCACAATCGCCGGGAAGCCGAACAGGCAGCATGGAGGGACCGTGCTGCCTGCCTGCCAGGGAAAGGTAAGTGCTGATGGGAGACTGTGTGTGTGTGTGTGTGTGTGTGTGTGTGTGTGTGTGTGTGATGGGAGTCAGAGTGTGATGGGAGACAGTGTGTGTGACTGAGTGTGATGGGAGTAGGAGTGTGTGTGATGGGAGACATGTGTGTGACTGAGTGTGATGGGAGTCAGAGTGTGTGTGATGAGAGACATGTGTGTGACTGAGTGTGATGGGAGTCAGAGTGTGTGTGATGGGAGACAGTGTGTGTGACTGAGTGTGATGGGAGTCAGAGTGAGTGTGAAGGGTGTCAGAGTGAGTGTGATGGGAGACAGTGTGTGTGACTGAGTGTGATGGGAGTAGGAGTGTGTGTGATGGGAGACATGTGTGTGACTGAGTGTGATGGGAGTCAGAGTGTGTGTGATGAGAGACATGTGTGTGACTGAGTGTGATGGGAGTCAGAGTGTGTGTGATGGGAGACAGTGTGTGTGACTGAGTGTGATGGGAGTCAGAGTGAGTGTGATGGGAGTCAGAGTGAGTGTGATGGGAGACAGTGTGTGTGACTGAGTGTGATGGGAGTCAGAGTGTGTGTGATGGGAGACAGTGTGTGTGACTGAGTGTGATGGGAGTCAGAGTGTGTGTGATGGGAGACAGTGTGTGTGACTGAGTGTGATGGGAGTCAGAGTGTGTGTGATGGGAGTCAGAGTGTGTGTGATGGGAGACAGTGTGTGTGACTGAGGGTGATGGGAGTCAGAGTGTGTGTGATGGGAGTAGGGGTGTGTGACTGAGTGTGATGGGAGTGTGTGTGTGATGGGAGTATGAGCTTGATGTGAGTCTGAATGATGGGCCATGTTTTAGGTGTGTAACGTGGGTGTGCAGCTTGGGTAGGGGGGTGCCCGGATTTTGTCTGCCTAGGGCAGCACAAAATCAAGATACACCACTGCATTTTGCACTACAGTGCGATTATAACACTCATCACTGTAAAATGTTAAAAGAGTTAAATTGGCTGATGCTTGCCTGCAGGCGCGCTCTCCACCTAGCGTGCTTAGTGCATAACCACTTCTCTGGAACGCTTCCCCCCTACCTGAGCGGCATGCTCGCCCTTACTCCCTGCACATCCTACAATCTCAGATCTTGCACCCACGCTTCGCAAGCGATCCCTCGCTTCAAAAAGGAAGCGGGTCGAGGTGCGTTCTCTTTCAGAGCTCCTCATATGTGGAATAGCTTTCCTGCTTCTGCCAAATCAGCAGCTAGTCTAAAATCACTGAAAGTAAATGTCTCCAAAATCCTCAAAACAGATTGTACCTGTTATTACTTTACAAACTCCTTCATTTACTGTAGATGTTGTTCCTTCTTTGTATCAATAATGGTTTACCCTGTATGTTCACCTTCCATCTTGTTTATTTATATGTATGTATTTATTTTAATCTACTGTTAAATGTGTAACTCTGTAACTCCATTCTGGACTGGGTCCCCAGGACATACTTGAAAACAAGAGAAATATCAATGTATTCTTCCTGGTAAAACACTTTCTTAATAAATAAATAAACTGGAGGCACTGTCAGCCACCCAATCTACTATCGCCTGTACTTGTTCTGGCCTCACCATTCTAAGAGCGGCATTCGGGCCTACCAAATAACGCTGAAGGTTCTGTCGCGTACCAGCACCTGAGGAAGATGCGTCACTTGTGTTTGTAGCTGGCACAGATCGACCACATTCCCTACTTGCAACAGGAGCTCCACCAACACCAGCAGCACCACGACCAGGGCCATGTCCCTTATTTGACGCTCTCCTCATTCTTTGCGGTCACCCACCAAAGTAGCAGATGGTTTATGTCAGTCGACAATGTAACTGCCAATAGTCAACAATTTTCATTTGTATTTTTTGTTTTTTTGCTTATTGGACTGCAAAAAAATGCACCGCAAGACGTAAATGTACTATTTAGCACAACAATTATAATTTTTCAAAGTGCGCTGTAAGAAAAGTATTGGACTGTTCTATTTGACTCTCAGAAATGAAGTGCACCGCAAGACACAAATGTACTATTTAGCACCCAAAACAATTAGAATCTTTCAAGGTGCGCTGTAAGCACAGTATTGGACTGTTCTATTTGACTCTCAGATATAAAGTGCACCGCAAGACTCAAATGAACTATTTAGCACCCAAAACAATTAGAATTTTTCAAAATGCACTGTAACCACAGTATTTCACTGTTCTATTTGACTCTCAGATATGAAGTACACTGCAAGACCCAAATGTACTATTTACCACCCAAAACTATTAGAATTTTTCAAAGTGCGCTGTAAACACAGTATTTGACGGTTCTATTTGACTCTCAGATATGAAGTGCACCGCAAGACGCAAATGTACTATTTACCACCCAAAACTATTAGAATTTTTCAAAGTGCGCTGTAAGCACAGTATTTGACGGTTCTATTTGACTCTCAGATATGAAGTGCAGGACGCAAATGTAATATTTAACACCAACAAATTGCAGTATTTAAAAATGCCTAAATGTTGCCCACTGAGCTAACAGAACAGGATTAAGTCATGTGCCTGGCACACATGCAGTTGAAAGTGCACTGCACTCTCTGTGGCACTGGGCTCAGAGCAGGGTACAAATATGTAGTATAGCACCCACTAAAATAATCACTGTAATTTGAAAAATCGCTGTAGTTTGAATAATCACTGTAGTTTGCAGATTCAACACCAG
Organism: Pelodytes ibericus; assembly: GCA_036172795.1. Classification (NCBI taxonomy): domain Eukaryota; kingdom Metazoa; phylum Chordata; class Amphibia; order Anura; family Pelodytidae; genus Pelodytes; species Pelodytes ibericus. Next base: position 148,112,022 of record CM069862.1, read on the forward strand.
ATTTTTTTAAAATCTGTCCCTCACAGCTGCAGCATCCTCTCCCTACACTAAGAAGAGCTCATGTGATGTGCGTGTACGTGACTCCAGCTTATATATAGAGGCTGGGTCACATGCTGCACTGGCCAATCACAGCCATGCCATTAGTAGGCATGGCTGTGATGGCTTCTAAGGGCAAACGAGTCAAACGCTTGTTGATTGGCTGCCCTGCAGCCTTTCAAAATGTGCCATTAAATCGCCGAACCCCGAACTCCAACACGAACATACAGTGGAATGTCCGTGTTCGGGTCCGGGGTCTAAAAACCGTAATGTTCGGTATGAACCCGAACAGTGCGGTTCGGGTTCGCTCAACACTAATTATTAGGAAAATATTCAAAACTATTTTCGAATATCTGCTAACGAAACATAAAAGCAGTTTTCATGGTTTATTGATTCATATAAAGTTTTCTTGTGGTGACAGCCCTGCTTTAAAACTGGATTTTAAATATTTACAGCTGATGTATTCAAATGAAGTTACATAATTATTGCAAAGTGTAAACACATCTAAATAATCACATTTGACTAAAATGGTGGTATATTGCATTTTTTTTTGTTTTTGGAGAATAAAGTGCATTTTGTACATCAATTTTTTCCCTTTACTCATTAATCCTGGAAGGGACTTGATTTGGACATTTTGAAAGGTCATTGTTTGGAACAAAAGACTGTTTGGTCTAATCAAGACCTTTATACTATACAAAACATTTGTCACGTCATTCAACCATCATTCCCAATGCACAAAGCTCCTCTTCCAAAAAAAAATAAAGAAAAGAAAGTGCTTTGGAGAAATCTCTTTTGCAATTTTCAATATCTATTCTGTGAAACCCCAAAGAAGATAAAGAATGGCTCTTTTACTGGTCCATAGTAAAAACCTCCACTGCTTACTGTCTCCCTGGAGACTAAACCAACACATCTGCTTTCTTCTAGAATGGATGAAGACCACCTGCCCAGATCACAAAATACGAGGGTTTAACAAAATTATTTTAGGTCAGCAGAACTTGAGCCCAAAAACAAGATTCATCATACCTGGTGTGCAATTTAACAGTAAGAATTAGCACTCTTTTTATTACAGCTGTAGGCAAATGTTAAAAAGGCAGTGCCACTTTTCCTTTGTAAACCTTTTACACTCAGCACTATAGTTGCCAGTCAGAGGATAAAAAAAAAGGCATGCATGCTAAATACATACTAAATTAGCACACAAGATTCAGTTGCAGAAGTGCAAGAGAAAAAAACATAAAAGAAAAACCTCCAGTTAGTTTGTGTTAGACTGTGCTGATGATACGCCCCTCAAAGATGCAGCACAGGTCCCTAGAGTCACTAGAAAACATGGGAGAGACGGCAAGGGGGTAAGAGAGGCAACTCTTTGGTCTTCCTTCTATCCCAACTCTAGAATTTTCACTATTAAATGCTCTCATATGTATTGAAAGACAATGGGTTATGAGGTAATGTGGCGCTTGTCTTGATAATGGACAAGCTGCAGACTGTCAGCCAACTACCCTACAGTGCCCAAAATAATATAACAAACACAAAACAAAGTGACAGTGCGCTAAAGTGCTGATGGGGTGAGAAACTTATGATCTAATAGATCCAGGATATATATTTTTACCTTTAGTACATATACAGAGAGAAACATACAAAGCAAGAGTGGTTATAATAGTGAAGTGCACAGTAATTCTGATTTTTGCACTCACACTCTATTCCATATACATGGGGCAGAAAGCACAGAGGTCTGGAATCTTCTCTCTGGGTCTTTGGCTTTTCATATGACCTCCAAATAATAAGAGAGTATGAGTATCACAAAATACAAAGTTTAATGTAGAACAAAAAATTCCTTACACTTAGGTATCAGGAACAAAAGTAGAGTAAAATCATTCGGGCAAGCAGGAATAAACCTGGTGGTCTCAATCCCGCTGAGTGTTGTCCATTAACGCGGTTCACCCGATATTCAGGCTTCCTCAGAACGTGGCAGCACTCATGGGTTTTCATCCAAAAGACAGTTCTCTCCACTTATTAAAGTGATAGTATAAATTGTAGTGCATGTCTAGAGATATATTCAGGTATATAAATACATTTTTAAAAACTAAAAGACAACTATATAAAAAAGAAAAAAGAAAAATATATTTAGAAAAAGTGGAAAATATGTTTTTAGACTATTACTCTCATATATAGAAAATAGCTTCAAACACACACAAACCTTCATACAAAGTTAGAAAGATCAAAATCTGCAGTTAGACCAGTAGGTTGTAAATTGCTCGTACCAAACAGCTATTCCATTTCTACCTGGCCTATCTTCTTACTATTATCACCACCTGTAACGGACGTATTTTTTGACCTTTGTTATTGCCCAGAATTTTGGGGTTTTTCTGGTGGTGTTCCAGAAAATGCTGTGGTAGGGAATATTGTGTATTGCCTTTTCTATTATTTTTAACATGTTCCTCTATTATTTTTTAAGTGGTCTTATTGTCCTACCTATGTATTAGAGACCGCAAGGGCATTCTACCAAATAGATAACTTTTTTGGTGTAAAAGGTTAAAAATTATTTTATTTCAAAAGTTTGTTTTGTAGTGGCAGCTTTAAAAGAAAGTCTTGGGTTAGTCTCATGGTTTGCTACAGTGCAGCCCAAGCACATTTTGCATGAGTAAAAGCCAGGTTTTGAGGCCAAATGCGTTGGTTCTTTGTTATTTTTTTTCTTCATGTGTAGTTTTTTGTAAGCTTTGTTTTTAGGTTTATCAGGCAGCAGGGGGCCTAAGATGTTATTCATTTTTGAGCAAACTCCAATGTTTCCTAATAATTTTTCCTGCTTTTTGATTGTAATCTAAAATTATAGGTAGAAATAAATCATTCTAAACTCTGCTTTTCTTGATATTTAATCAGTTCATCTCTGGGTTTTTAAGTGTTTCTTGTATGTGCTTATCTAAAATATCCTCTTTATAATCTTTTGCTAAAAATGTATTTTTTAAAATATTGGATTGTTCCAAATAAGATACATTATCACTACAAATCCTTCTTAGTCTGAGAAACTATTGGAATCCCCTTTCTTAAAAAAGTTTTTTTGTATGTATTTTTCCACTTTTTATGGAGATCTCTAAATCTAAAAATTGTATTTTGTCTTTACTAAAAGTGAGTCAGCACTTTTCCCTTTCCATACAAAAAAACATATAATGATGAGTTGTTTTTTGCATGAAAAGGGGGAGAAGAAGATCAAAACCAATTCCTGACTCACTTAAAAAATAATGATAAGAATATTGTGTTTCCTTCCAATTTTAGTAAAGATAAAATACAATTTTTAGATTTAGAGATCTCCATAAAAAGTGGAAAAAGTGGAGTCGCACCAGAAGTGATGTCGCGCAACAACGTAACCCAGAAGAGGACATTTTTTTCTCATATATTGTGGTGTATTTATATGGCCTTGAATCCCATGAGTTCTTCCACGTTCTGAGGAAGCCTGTATATCTGGTGAAACATGTTAACGGACAACACTCAGCGGGATCAGGACCACCAGTTTTATTCCTGCTTGCCAGAATGATTTTACTCTACTTTTGTTCCTGATACCTAAGTGTAAGGTATTTTTATGTTCTACATTAAACTTTGTATTTTGTGATACTCCTATTATGTGGAGGTCATATGTAAAGTCAAAGACCCAGAGAGACGATTCCAGACATCTGTTCTTCCTGCCCCATGTATATGGAATAGAGTGTGAGTGCAAAAATCAGAATTACTGTGCACCTCACTATTATAACCACTCTTGCTCTGTATGTTTCCCTCTGTATTTGTACCTAAGGAGGTAAAAATATATCCTGGATCTATTAGATCATGAGTATTTCACTCCATCAGCACTTTAGTGCACTGTCACTTTGTTTTGTGTTTGCTGTAATATGTATTGTCCTGTCTCCAATCTCTGTACTATATACATCAACATACCTATATTGCCTGTGTTTTTGTATCCATTTCTGACAAGAATGAGTGGGTTGTTGAACTTACACCATAGGTCCCCTCAAGCCCCTCTCCTCTGCTAGCAATGTGGTTAGCCCATCTGCAAAGAAGTCTGGGAAGTCAAGAAGCCTCTACAGCTAAATAAATTGTCTGTCCTAGCTTTATGCCATTGTATTTGTTCTAAAATATGACTTGTAAAACAACAAGAACGCTGAACTAATACACCATCTGACAGTTTATGATGAAATTCACATTAACCTTGTTGTTAGAATGCATATAATTTATTATAATTACGGGCAGCTTATATTTATGTATATATTCTGTGTTTAGTTTAACAAACTGATTAGCACTCTGGCACTAATTTATGTCACAGATGGTTTAAACTATGACATTTTATGTCTTTTTGAATGTTAAGTTCAAAAATTTCATGACAGTGCAATACTTGATGTGAAAAGGGCATACCAATTAGTTTAAAGCGGGGAATCTGCAAGGCATTTTCTTTTTTATAATGTCAATTATATGCCTGCATAATGCATAATAAAAGAGATATAAAATCTTTTCCATGCAATTATTCCAAGAGAATGCTTTACGGAGTACAATTTTAGTTACCTTATCTGATTTAAAAAATATGTACTGTTCAGGTTTTTAGCTACTTAAGTATATTTTTTTAATGATCTTTTAAAAAAACCATTTGATTATATTTAGGGTTTGGCATTAAAATCAGCCGTCCTATATCACACAATCAATTACAAACATTTATATTAAGCAACAGAGCATAATCATTGTCTGTATTTTGTGTTATTTTTCAATGATTTAAATCCTTTTTAAACTATCTTTAGTATTACATTTCCAACTACTTATCTCAATATGCTAGAGGAATCTATCACATACCTAATGCTTTTTCCTAGTTTTGAATTCTTGGACCAATTACAAAAGAGCAGCCGATCAAAACGTGGAGCTCAGGGGCACACTGGGAAAGATGTGTTCTAAACATAAGTGAAGGTTTCCATGATAACAGGACATTGGCTATTTATGCAAATATGGTATTTTAAAAGCAATGACCCGCCAAACCCTGGATCTTAATTTTGAAAAATTAAATATAGAAGACCTAAATATAAGGCAAGCCTTTTTCCTGGACACCACATGGGTGAGGCTATCCAGGAAAGCAAAAAGAATATATAAAAATGGCCGGCATACCGGCTATGGCCTGTCAGGTGTACCCCTCACCTGATCCACATTGGGTGAGGGATGTTCGAGGATGTCTTTGGACTGAGGCAAGCCTGGAACAACCAAAATAAAAGGGAAGTCTTAGGCTGCAATAGCTGAGACAAGATGTGTCAGGCATTGCAGAGAGGATTTTGACAAACCTAGGAGCTGGTCACAATCCACTGTCAACCTTCCCCCAAATTTAGGAGTGTGGATGGGATGGTTCAATTCTGATTGCCTTAAGACTTAGGCAGCCCAGTTATCAGCGCTTATTTTTTGTATTTATTGATGGTCAATACAGGGAGTGCAGAATTATTAGGCAAGTTGTATTTTTGAGGATTAATTTTATTATTGAACAACAACCATGTTCTCAATGAACCCAAAAAACTCATTAATATCAAAGCTGAATATTTTTGGAAGTAGTTTTTAGTTTGTTTTTAGTTTTAGCTATTTTAGGGGGATATCTGTGTGTGCAGGTGACTATTACTGTGCATAATTATTAGGCAACTTAACAAAAAACAAATATATACTCATTTCAATTATTTATTTTTACCAGTGAAACCAATATAACATCTCAACATTCACAAATATACATTTCTGACATTCAAAAACAAAACAAAAACAAATCAGTGACCAATATAGCCACCTTTCTTTGCAAGGACACTCAAAAGCCTGCCATCCATGGATTCTGTCAGTGTTTTGATCTGTTCACCATCAACATTGCGTGCAGCATCAACCACAGCCTCCCAGACACTGTTCAGAGAGGTGTACTGTTTTCCCTCCTTGTAAATCTCACATTTGATGATGGACCACAGGTTCTCAATGGGGTTCAGATCAGGTGAACAAGGAGGCCATGTCATTAGATTTTCTTCTTTTATACCCTTTCTTGCCAGCCACGCTGTGGAGTACTTGGACGCGTGTGATGGAGCATTGTCCTGCATGAAAATCATGTTTTTCTTGAAGGATGCAGACTTCTTCCTGTACCACTGCTTGAAGAAGGTGTCTTCCAGGAACTGGCAGTAGGACTGGGAGTTGAGCTTGACTCCATCCTCAACCCGAAAAGGCCCCACAAGCTCATCTTTGATGATACCAGCCCAAACCTGTACTCCACCTCCACCTTGCTGGCGTCTGAGTCGGACTGGAGCTCTCTGCCCTTTACCAATCCAGCCACGGGCCCATCCATCTGGCCCATCAAGACTCACTCTCATTTCATCAGTCCATAAAACCTTAGAAAAATCAGTCTTGAGATATTTCTTGGCCCAGTCTTGACGTTTCAGCTTGTGTGTCTTGTTCAGTGGTGGTCGTCTTTCAGCCTTTCTTACCTTGGCCATGTCTCTGAGTATTGCACACCTTGTGCTTTTGGGCACTCCAGTGATGTTGCAGCTCTGAAATATGGCCAAACTGGTGGCAAGTGGCATCGTGGCAGCTGCACGCTTGACTTTTCTCAGTTCATGGGCAGTTATTTTGCGCCTTGGTTTTTCCACACGCTTCTTGCGACCCTGTTGACTATTTTGAATGAAACGTTTGATTGTTCAATGATCACGCTTCAGAAGCTTTGCAATTTTAAGAGTGCTGCATCCCTCTGCAAGATATCTCACTATTTTTGACTTTTCTGAGCCTGTCAAGTCCTTCTTTTGACCCATTTTGCCAAAGGAAAGGAAGTTGCCTAATAATTATGCACACCTGATATAGGGTGTTGATGTCATTAGACCACACCCCTTCTCATTACAGAGATGCACATCACCTAATATGCTTGATTGGTAGTAGGCTTTCGAGCCTATACAGCTTGGAGTAAGACAACATGCATAAAGAGGATGATGTCGTCAAAATACTCATTTGCCTAATAATTCTGTACTCCCTTTCTATGAACACTGAATTTTCAGAATCCTTAATTTCGCTCACTGACACAATTTGATTTTATATAACAATATATTGCTTCCCAGAAAAACAAGTTTAGAAAATGTAATACAGTGGTGTCAGGAAATAATATATAATATAATATACTGTGCCTATATGTGATGGATTAAGCAGCACCTAGACACAGCTAGTGTTTCACTCCTAGCAGACAAGTGTAAACCAGAACAAAAAAGAGTGACTTGTGCTCTAAACCAACACTTCACACACCATATAGTTACCCTTTTCAGTAAGTAGAGCTTACATATGTGTTATGCAAAGATAAAAAAATCAATAAAACATAATATAGTGTAGTCTTTTCATCCAAATGTGGCATAAATAATAAAGTCTGTAAAGTGACCACTCACATGTGTCTGAGCAGAATCCTGCTCAGAATAAACAGCATCAGGGAGCCCAAAAACGGGTAATGGATCACCATATACAGTCCACAGCTCCAGGAATTGTACCCATGTACATATGATGTAAGTTGGATGAAAATACTACACTATATTATGTTTTCTTGTTTTTTTTCTCTTTGCATAACACATATGTAAGCTCTACTTACTGAAAAGGGTAACTATATGGTGTGTGAAGTGTTGGTTTAGCGCACAAGTCGCTCTTTTTTGTTCTGATTTACTACTGTCTCTTGTAGTCTGGATGTCTGTATCTTAAGGTGTCATGTTTAATTATGTTAAGTCATACTGTATTTAATTACCTGTTTTAAATTAGGTTTTCTTTTGTTTGAGGCTTACCGTGTTATAATTCGTTCCCCTGTGCCTCCCCCTAGTTGATGTCATATTTATATGTATTAAGTCTGTGCTTTTACGCAAATAAATGTTCACTCTTGCTGTACCTAACTGCTAGTAGTCCTGCCTGCTATCTTTGTAGAAAAAGCAAGGTTCCAAAGAAGACTTGCTGGCTGAGATATATCGGGGGCTAAGAAGGTGATTTCATTCAACAGGCAGAGGTCCTACCAGCCTTGGGCAGCCTTCCCATTACAAGTGCATAGTGGGTTAAGTCTCATATGATTGATCTCAAAAGAAAGCCCTATCTGTATGTAATATGTGGGGATTCATTTAGAAGCAAACGTGTTTAAACGCACTATTAGTAAAGTTGTAAAAAAAAAAAAAAAAAAAGCTTTTGTTCCAAATGAACATCAAAGCAACAATTGTCCTGATGGGGTTAAGGGAAAAAAAGTTTAGTTTTTTTTTTTTTACTTTGCAGGGGAATACTGAGAGTTTAAAATATAGTTTCTTACATTATTTCTTTCAGTACATGAAAACAATATCATCCAAGTATGTAAGGTATCTCCAAGACTGCTGATGTACAGTAATTACTGGCTTCTGTATCTCACATAATAACACAGCACAAAACCAAAATAAGAGATATGGCTTGAAGTTGTGATTTGCGAAAGATATATGATTATAACTGCTTGTGATGAGGGAGATTATCATTGCCAAGGTTCGGACATTTAAATCATCTCCTACAGCTCAGGTTGGCCTTGAGGCCACTGTTAAAGCTTTTTAAGATCACTGGATACTGTATTTGCTCGAATTTAAAATGTGGTTTCAGTTTCCAGAAAAATCTGTTTGATGGTTGGATTAGCCATGTGCTTGCAAATGCAAGAAGTTTACCTAATAAAGTAGGGGAATTGGAGATATTTATCTTAATTTGTTGACTGTCATCAAGATAGCAATGGAGATGATCGGAAGCAGCATTTAAGCTTGGAGCAAAATTGCTGATGGGAGTGGAGGAGTGGTGGGATGACGCCCATCACTGATCAGTCAATTTAAGGGGTTCCACACTCTTTAGGAGGGACAGAGTAAATAAAAAGAAGGAAGGTATGTTTATATGTGAACCCTGAATTAAAGTCAAGCATTGAGCAAGTGGTGTACACTCTTCGAGTGCCAATATTTGTTTTGTCCGTACAATGGAACAGGCGATAATTTGGAAACATAATGGGAGGAGGTTTGCACAGATATTAAAAAGGGTGGTACTTTATTTGTACATATATGCTATAAACCCACCAACATACGCATTGATGACGAAGATCCAACTTGATCACAAATTGAAAAGGCAACACAACTTGGTTCTACTTTAACCATGGGTGATTTTAATTATTCAGATATTTATTGAAATTGTGGTAGAAAAAATTCAAAACTTGTTTAATGACAGTATTTCGTTGAACAAGAGGGGATGTGTCTATCTGGATCTGGTAATTATCAACAGTTAAGAGAATATCTCTAACAGTCAAGTCAAGGAGCACTTGGGGAATAGTGACCATTACATGGTATAATTTGAGATTAATTGAAAAAAGCACATTGGTATGGGTTTCACCTAAGCTGAATTTTGAAAAAGGCCAACTTTAGCAGGTTTATTGCATCTCTTGGTCTCATTGACAGGGATGGATTTTCTTCTGGAAACACAGAAGGTAAGTCGAATACCTACCTTCAAACTAAAATTATAAAAAAAATATGCATATAGACAGGGCCGGTGCAAGGATTTTCGTCTACACAGGCGAAGGTGCATTTTGGTGCCCCCCTCCTCTGACCCGCCACGACTCCCATACTACCAACCCTCTATATATTTTATATATATAAAAGTATAATGTATAGTGTGGAAAATAAATACATCTAAATATTCAACTCGCATGCTCTAAATTTGTCACACATTGACACACTTACCACTTATACACACACCCTTATACAGACACAGTGACACACTTACACACACCCTTACATAGACACAGTGACACACGTACACCCTTATACAGTGACACACTTACACACACACAATACCCTTACACAGAAAGTGACACACTTACACACACCCTTACCACTTACACACACACACAGTGATGCACATAACCTGAGACACACTATTTTTCCACTCAACATGCCAGTATTTAGCCACTCAATATGCCATTTAATATGCCAATATTTTGCCCCTCAATGTCAATAATTGCCAATAATTATGCCAGGGTATTGCCAATTAATATGCTAGGATATTGCCACTTAATATGCCAGGGTATTGCCAATTAATATGCCAGGATATTGCCAATTAAAATGCCAGGGTATTGAAACTTAATATGCCAGGATATTCCCAATATGCCAGGATATTGCCAATTAAAATGCCAGGGTATTGCCATTTAATATGCCAGGGTATTGTCACTTGATATGCCAGGGTATTGCCACTTAATATGCCAGGATATTGCCAATTAATATGCCAGGGTATTGCCACTTAATATGCCAGGATAATGCAACTTAATATGCCAGGATATTGCCAATTAATATGCCAGGGTATTGCCACTTAATATGCCAGGATAATGCCACTTAATATGCCAGGGTATTTCCAATAATTATGCCAGGGTATTGCCACTTAATATGCCAGGATATTCCCAATATGCCAGGATATTGCCAATTAATATGCCAGGCTATTGCCACTTAATTTGCCAGGGTATTGCCAATAATTATGGCAGGGTATTGCCACTTAATATGTAAGGATATAGCCACTTAAAATGCCAGGGTATTGCCCCTTAATATGCCAGGGTATTGCCAATAATTATGCCAGGGTATTGCCACTTAATATGCCAGGATAATGCCACTTAATATGCCAGGGTATTGCCAATAATTATGCCAGGGTTTTGCCACTATATGCCAGGATATTCCCAATATGCCAGGATATTGCCAATTAAAATGCCAAGGTATTGCCAATAATTATGCCAGGGTATTGACACTTAATATGCCAGGATAATGCCACTTTATGCCAGGATATTGCCATTTAAAATGCCAGGGTATTGCCACTTAATATGCCAGGATATTGCCACTTAATATGCCAGGATATTGGCAATTAAAATGCCAGGGTATTGCCACTTATTATTCCAGGATATTGCCAATTAATATGCCAGGGTATTGCCACTTAACATGCCAGGGTATTGCCACTTAATATGCTAAGGTATTGCCAATAATTATGCCAGGGTATTGCCACTTAATATGCCAGGATATTGCCAATTAATATGCCAGGGTATTGCCAATTAATATGCCAGGGTATTGCCAATAATTATGCCAGGGTATTGCCACTTAATATGCCAGGATAATGCCACTTAATATGCCAGGATAATGCCAATTAATATGCCAGGGTATTGCCAATAATTATGCCAGAGTATTGCCACTATATGCCAGGATATTCCCAATATGCCAGGATATTGCCACTTAATATGCCAGGATATTGCCACTTAATATACCAGGATATTGCCAATTAATATGCCAGGGTATTGCCAATAATTATGCCAGGATAATGCCACTTAATATGCCAGGATAATGCCACTTAATATGCCAGGATAATGCCAATTAATATGCCAGGGTGTTGTCAATAATTATGCCAGTGTATTGCCACTAAATATGCCAGGATATTTCCAATATGCCAGGATATTGCTAGTTAATATGCCAGGATTATGCCCCTCAGTATACTCGTTATGCCACCTCCTCCCCCCTTCCCCAGACCCCAGTACTTACCTCTTTGCTGCCATCTCCCGGTGCAGGTCCGTGGCTGTGAGGGAAGCGTTGTGCGCTCCCCTCCAGCCGCTCGGATCAATAAAGTTTTTTTTTTCACAAACTTTATTGATCCGCATGGCTGGAGGGGAGCGAAAAGACCTGCACCGGGGGACAGCAACAAGAAGTTAAGAAAACGGGCCTGGGGGCGATTCCCCCCCCCCCCCCCCCCCCCTTGGGGCACCCTAAGGCAGCCGCCTGTGCTGCCTTACGGTAGCGCTGGCTCTGCATAAAGATTTAAACAAGTACAAAATACAAATGTGGCTAACCAGTAAAGTAAATCAGGAAATAAATAAGAAGAAAATAGCATTCAAACATTATAAAGCTAAGGGATTAGAAAACACATTTGTAAAATACAAAGATGCCAACAAAGCCTGTAAAATGGCGATTCAATTAGCTAACTTGGAGAATGAAAAAATGAAATGCCAAGAGTAATGCCACAAACATATTTAAATACATTAATGGCAAGCAATTAAAGGCTGATAGCTTTGGGTATTTGTTATCTGAAATGGGTGAGATTGTCATTGGGGACAGAGAGAAATGTATTTTTTTCTATTCATACAAAGGAAGACCCGATGTACAAGAACCTGCAGGCTAATTTAACAATAGTCACAGCAAGCATGTGATTTACTGACACAAGAAAAAATGTTAAAACAATTAAATGGTGTTAAGGTAGACAAACCCCCAGGTCGATTGGTATACACCCACTGGTATTTCAAGAGCTAAGCCGGGACCTGGCCAGTCTGTTCGTTTTAATCTTCAGGAACTTTTTTTATTTTGTGCCCACAGATTGGCATAAGGCAGATGTGGTGCCTGTGGTGAACATGGTTTTGTGAAAGACAGATCTTGTCAAACTAACTTAAAAATATAGATCTGGGTGCTGCAATGGATATGATCTACTGAGACTTTGCTAAGGCATTTGATACGGTTGAACACAAAAGGTTACTGTATTAATTGACTTAAATAGGTTTGGGGGCAAACGTTTGTATGTGGATTGGAAATTGGCTGAAAGATAGAATGCAAAGGATGGTGGTGGTAAATGGAAAGTTCTCAAATTACACAGATGTGATAAGTGGAGTACCTCAGGTATCTATCCTGGGTCCTCTTCTTCTTGATTTGTTTATGAATGATCTCCCAGTGGGCACAGTTATCCATGTCTCAGTGTTTGCCAATGACACAACATAAAATATATATTTATTATGCTTTGTAAATAATATAAATAAATGAGAAATGTCTTGATCTGAGCTTTCAATTCCAGAGTAGGTAAGATGCAGTTTTACTTTAGATCACATTTTTCTCCCACTCTACAGCCTGTTAATATATGCTAATGAACTACAAATCCCAGAATCTCTGAACATCCTTCAAGAATGGCTAAGAATTGTCCAGCAACAGTTGGGAATCCAGGCTCTAGAGGTACAAAACGGCTCCTTTACACCAGCTAATAAATAATATGTAAAATATTTGCAACAGGTGCCTGTAAAATCACAAATTTAAATTATCTTTTCGATATATGATTGATACAATAATATGCACTCTAAGGTTCAATTAGCTTTTAATAAACCATCTTCCCATAAGCACTTGTCAAAAAATGGCTTTGCGTTTCTCTAAAATAACTCCCAAGCTACGCATTATTAATGTTTCTAATTAGAGGGAATGTATCAACAAAACTTAGTTTAATCATGTTTACAATTAAACAAATCCAGAAACAGTAAAGTGTGAGTTAATTTCCCCTTTATTAATTTTCATAAAATAAATGAAAATAAACTTTAATTTTAGCCAAGATACATTTTGTAAGCTTATCTATTTACAATGTTTACCATGCATCTGATATCCTCCTACCAATCGTCTATTTTATACAAATTTTTATATTTTACACACAGAAATATGGAGGGCTATAGAGTAAAAGGTGATTTAAGGTGAGATAAACATTTCACCTCACCATTTAGCTATACATTGTGCAAGAACACACTTAAATCACAAGCACCTCCCCTATATATGTATTTCAATTTAAATGTACTTTATTTATACTTTATGTGTTGTAACTAGTGTTGAGCGAGCCCGAACCGCAAAGTTCGGGCTTGTACCGAACATTACGATTTTTGTACCCCGGACACGGACACTCCACTGTATGTCCGGGTTGGAGTTCGAGGTTCGGCGATTAATATCGCCTTAAATTTAAAATTACTAGTGACTGGACAGCTATTGCTGCCCAGTCACTAGTAAAATAACCCCCCTCCCTGGTCCCCACCCATTGCCCACAGGGGGACCTAGTGTCCCCCCCGGTCCCCACCCATTGCCGGCGGGTGGGGACCCTAATAATAATAATGAGGGGGGGACCTAGTGTCCCCCTCCTGGTCTCCACCCATTGCCGGCAGGTGGGGACTCTAATAATAATAATGAGGGGGGGACCTAATGTCCCCCCCCGGTCCCCACCCCATGAGCGGTGGGTGGGTGGGGACCCTAATAATAATAATGAGGGGGGGACCTAGTGTCCCCCCCCCCGGTCCCCATCATGAGCAGCGGGTGGGGACCACAAATAAAGTGACTAGCACCTAGTCATTTACCCCCCCAATAAAAAAATTCCTACTTACCCCCCCTCACCCTAATAATAGTGAGGGGGGTGGGCAATAAGCTAACTTGTAAAAAAAACTATTTTATACTTACCGTTTGATGTCTTCTTTTTTCTTTCTTCTTTTTTCTTTCTTCAGCCCCAAAAAAGGCAAAATAAAAAAGCATAATACGCGCCACAAAAAAAAAAAAAACCAGCACAAAAAAAAATTATCCACAAGTGTAAATACCGTATTTGCTCGATTATAAGACGAGGTTTTATTCAGAAAAAAAATTCAGAAAAATACCCCTCGTCTTATAATCGAGGTCGTCTTATAATCTGACCTCAAATTGAGGTCAGACTATAAGACAGCGATCCAGGTCCCCAGCAGAGCTGCAGGGGACCTGGATCCCTCTCTCTAACAGCAGGGGATGTCTGCGCGATGAGCGCAGACTCCCCCTGCTGCCGCCCGGCACGTCACAGAAGTCCCGGCGGTCGTGCCAGGCGGCAGCAGGGGAGGTCTGCGCTCATCGCGCAGACTTCCTCTGCTGCCCCGCTAGGCACCAGGGAGAATCGGGCAGCTGGGGCATGTCTGCATGATACATGCAGACATCCTCCATGCTGCCCGACACGGCAGTCTATTATGATGGACCAGCTGTCCGTCATAATAGACTGCCGTGTCGGGCAGCATGGAGGATGTCGGCACGTATCGTGCCGACATCCCCCGGCTGCCCCCACTAGCCACCAGGGATCAAGTTAAAGGTGAGAGGGAGGGAGGAGGCCGAGAGACAAGGGGAGGGGGTGGGACAGAGAAACAAGGGGAGGGAGGGGAGGGGGGCAGAGACAGAGACAAGGGGAGGGAGGGGGGATGAGACAGAGCAACAAGGGGAGGGAGGAGGGAAGAGAGCAACAAGGGGAGGGAGGGGGGAAGAAACAGAGCAACAGGGGGAGGGAGGGGGGAAGAGAGACAGGGGAGGGGGGGACAGAGCAACAAAGGTGGGGAGGGGGAAGAGACAAGAGGAGGGAGGGGGTTTAAAGAGACAGAGACAGGGGGGAGGGGGTGCAGAAACAGAGGCGAGGGGGAGACAAAGGGAGGGGGGAGAGAGAGAGAGAAAGCTGGGGGCAAGGGAAAGAGAGAGGCAGCATTGGCACATAAAAAGAAATAAAAACAACAAATACATGTTTTGATATCATCATTTTTTAATTAAAAAAAGCAATTTACATGTGAATATATACAAGTTGAACTTTTTTCCTATAGGGTAGTCTTATATTCAGGCTTTTCGTTTTTTTCCTAATGGAATATAAAAAGTTTGGGGGGGTCGTCTTATAATCAGGGTTGTCTTATAATCGAGCAAATACGGTAATCCATCATCTTTTTTTTTTCTTCAGCCCCAAAAAAGGCCAAATAAAAAACCATAATACGCGCGGCAAAAAACACGAGCACAAAAAAAAAAAAAAATCCACTGGTGGAAAAAAAAAATCCAACTTCGCCCATGGAGGGCCCAGTGCAGACTGAGCTCTGCAGGGCGGGGGAAGGCTTATAAAGCCTTTCCCCGCCCTGCAATTAAGCTCAGAACACTCTGATTGGTTGGATTTCAACCCAACCAATCAGAGTGCTCTGTGTCATTTTACACAGCGAGGGAAAGTTCTTTTGAATTTGGTTGGTTTGAAATCGTATTATGGTTCTTTATTTGGCCTTTTTTGGGGATGAAGAAAGAAAAAAGAAGATGGATTATTTACACCCGTGGATAATTTTTTTTTTGTGCTCGTTTTTTTTTTTGCGGCACGTATTATGGTTTTTTATTTGGCCTTTTTTGGGGGTGAAGAAAGAAAAAAGAAAAAAGAAGACATCAAATGGTAAGTATAAAATAGTTTTTTTTTTTACAGGTTAGCTTATTGCCCACTCCCTTCACTATTATTATGCTCATGGGGGGGGACAGGGGTGGGACATTAGGTGTCCCCCTCATTATTATTATTAGGGTCCACACCCGACAGCAATGGGTGGGGACCGGGGAGGGGGAACCCTAGGTCCCCCCCTCATTATTATTATTAGGGTCCCCACCCGCTGCTCATGGGTGGGGACCGGGGGGGACGACACACTAGGTCCCCCCCTCATTACCCTAGGAGGTTCGGGTTCAGGGTCAAGTTTGCCCTTTCCATGACTTTTTTAGAGGCATTTTAGTGGCCAAAAGTTCAGAAAACTAGAAATGTTCTAGTTTTCTGAGCTTTTGGCCACTAAAATGCCTCTAAAAAAGTCATGGAAAGGACTAGAGGGCTGCAAAAGGAAGTAAAATGTGGGTAAGAGTAGGACAAGTGCCCTGCAAGCAAATGTGGATAGGGAAATAACTTTTTATAATCAGTATAAGTGTACATCTTTGTTGACTAAGGTTACCATATCCTGGTGCCTAAAAAGGAAGACACACACCCACATCCCTTGCCATTCGACCCACAGCACCTGGTTGCCCCCATATAAGTTGCCCCAGCACCCAGATTATACTCACATGACTTGTAGCTCCCACTGGGGACTTTATGGTGCCCAAAATGCATCTTCCAATTGTTAATGTATAGTAATGAGCTTTTAAAGTACTTTAAAATACATGTTTTACATTATTCATTGCTTAAAATATTAAAAAAAAAACTTAACAGTTAAATGATTTTGTAAAATTACATGTACAGGACCTGCCCCCAGCACCTATTGAACTCATGGGACTTGCCCCCAGCACCTATTGCACTCACAGGACCTGTCTCCAACACCTACTGCATTCACAGGACCTGCCCCCAGCACCTATTGCATTTACAGGACCTGCCCCCAGCACCTATTACACTCACATGACTTGCCCCCAGCACCTATTACACTCAAAGGCCTTGCCCACAGTACCCACTGCACTGACATGACTTGCCCCTAGCACCTATCACATTTACAGGACCTGCCCCCAGCACCTATTACACTCACAGAAAGATAGACATGGAAAAATATATGGGGTATGAAGGGAGAGATATACATGAGGGTATGAGTGGAGAGAGAGTTATACATGAGGGTATGAGTGGAGAGAGAGTTATACATGAGGGTATGAGTGGAGAGCGAGATATACATGAGGGTATGAGTGGAGAGATATATACATGAGGGTATGATTGGAGAGAGAGTTATACATAAGGGTATGAGTGGAGAGAGAGTTATACATGAGGGTATGAGTGGAGAGCGAGATATACATGAGGGCATGAGTGGAGAGAGATATACATGAGGATATGAGTGGAGAGAGATATACATGAGGGTATGGGGGAGAGAGAGATATACATGAGGGTATGGGGGAGAGAGAGATCTGCATGAGGGTATGAGTGGAGAGAGAGATATACATGAGGGTAAGAGTGGAGAGAGAGAAAGACATGGAGGTATAGGAAGAGAGAGACACGTAAGTGACAGGGTGAGCATGGTGGAATATTATTTATTGCTCCTTGTGTACTTCTTTTCCAATGATGCTCAGCCAGACTAATGGGAGACTTTGGCTGGTTGGACATCATGTTAAAACTCACTCTGCTAGCCAGCAAAAAGTCTCCCATGTTGCTGGCTGAGCATCATAGACATAAATAAAACCACTACACTGTTTTATGGCCAAATAAATATCTTTATTTAAAATAAAAGCTTGTGTTGGTCCTTCACCTAAAAATAAAGTTTGTGCTCTCCACAACAATCGCCCCCCCCCCCCCCACACCCAAATAATGAAAAAATGGTATGTCTGGAACATACATGAGTAAAGAGGAGGAGTTTATCATATAGCCACGCCCACCTGGGGGCGCCAAAAATATCCTGCACCTAGGCGCCCGTGACCCTAGGATCAGCCCTGCATGTATTTTAAATAAAGAGGCATTTTCAAAATAATTACCATATTTGCTCGAATATAAGACCAGGTTTTTTCAGAGCAAATGTTCTGAAGAAGACCCCTCGTCTTATATTCGAGGTCATCTTATAGTCTGACCTCAAATCGAGGTCAGACTATAAAACAAGGATCCAGGTCCCCCGCAGAGCTGCAGGGGACCTGGATCCCCCTCACAAACAGTCAGCGGATGTCTGAGCGATGCACGCAGACATCCTCTCCTGCCACCCGGCACGACCGCCGGGACTTCTATGGTGAAGCCGGGTCCTTCCGACTTCATCATAAAAGTACCGGCGGAAGTGTCGGGCAGCAGCAGAGGATGTCCTCCTCTGGCTGCCCCCACTAGCCACCAGGGAGATTTGGGCAGCGGGGGAATGTCTGCACGATACATGCAGACATCCTCCATGCTGCCCGACACTTCCATCTATTATGACAGACCGGCTGTCCATCATAATAGACGGAAGTGTCAAGCAGCATGGAGGATGTCTTCTCATATCATTCAGACATCCCCCGGCTGCCCCCACTAGCCACCAGGGAGAGAGAGAAAAGGGGAGGGGGGGAGAAGGAGACAAGGGGAAGGGGTGATAGAGAGACAAGGGGAGGGATGGGTGATAGAGAGACATGGGGAGGGAGGGGGGAGAGAGAGACAAGGGGAGGGGGAGAAGGAGACAAGGGGAGGGGGTGATAGAGAGACAAGGGGAGGGAGGGGGGAGAAGGATACAAGGGGAGGGGATAGAGAGACAAGGGGAGGGGGAGAGAGAGATGAGGGGGGGGAGACAACGTGGGAGGGGGAGATAAATAACACTGGGGGGGACAACGTCGGAGGGGGGGAGAGATAACACTGGGGGGGAGAGACAGAGAAAACACTAAGGGGGGAGAGAGAGACAACACTGGGGGGAGAGAGAGACAAAGCTGGGGGGAGGGGGAGAGAGAGGCAGCATTGGCACATAAAAGGAAATATAAACAAGAAATGCATTTTTTATATCATAATTTTTAAAAAGCAATTTACATGTGAATATATACAAGTTAAACTTTTTTCCTATAGGATAGTCTTATATTCAGGCTTTTAGTTTTTTTCCTAAAGAAATATCCAAAGTTTGGGGGGTCGTCTTATAATCAGGGTCATCTTATATTCGAGCAAATACGGTAATGAGCATAATGCGAACAAAGGAAACAAGTAGAGTTAAATTACCACAGTTTATTCACAGTGATCACATGAATTAATTCCAAAAATAATGGCTGATCCTGGTCTGCTTAACTCTTAAGGCAACCAGTTGATCAACCCACCTCATCCCCCCACATATCACCCCACATATTTTGGGGTCGATGGCTGTGGATTATGACAAGAAGCCAAGGCCTATCAAACGCTCTACTAGATTGCAGCCACTTTTTGGGGCATTTCCATAACTTCCTCAATCCAGAGTCCACCCCTCACCCAACTTGCATCATATTTGGGGGTGTGAATGATAGGTCCATCGCGGTGACTGGCTGTCTCAGTGATTGATTGGTTGGTTCAGCTTCCATTTTTTAAATTATTTTTGGGCTAGCCTTATTTGTGAGGCTTCCAGGAAAGCTGTATTGCCACTGACCGCGGTATTTTTTCCGTGATTAGTCAGCTCTATAGGGGTCCCATAACAGAAAAGTGGCTTGTTCTAAACTGATACTCATACTGTCCTCTTATGACTTCTGAACCTAAATAATTAAGCAGAGAACATGTGGGTAGAGCTACAATCCACTCCTGGAACAAAGACAATCTAGAACTGCCTGGGACAATGCAAGCACTCGTATTCCATTGTGAATCCAGTGGATACAAAGAAACCAAGATACACACACATTTTTTTTGTTATCTGCCTGGGCTCTTTTGAACTACGGTACACATTTATAAGGCTTAATCTATTCATTCCATAATGACCTTCATCTCTACATCAATGTGTTATGCTATTTAAATAACAATCTCTGTATGAAGACAAACATTTATCGTTCAGCGATCAGAATTAAATTCTCACTTTGCGTTATTTGCACCAATATATAGGGAAAGGAGAATTATTAACTATATCCGGTCTGTGACACATATTTTGCGTAGGATACAGTTATACTGTCAAGGTCAAATGGTCAGTAACAGAACATTTTTTAAACCTTCATTCTGATTAACACATAATAAAAAAACATAACGGAAGATGTATCACTGTCGATTGGTATATCACTTAGTCATCTTTGAGATATGTGGATGGTCTTTTGAGGCATTGAATTATTGCATCAATCAGGTGATGAATTTGGTCACCCCAGGATGGGTGGGTGGTACCCGTAGTGCAAATAGAAGAGAGACATCTGGATGATATACTGTTTCTGATTGTTATATGTGAATTCAGCAGATGGCAATAAATTCAACCAATCTTCTTGGAGGTATTTAGTGTTACATCTGAGATAGCGCTGGAGTGCTTGCTTGAGGCACACAGTCTGACCTTTGGTTTGTGGATGCAATGGTGTAGAAAGGGCAGATCTGATGAGAAAATTCAATATATATCTGCCCGATGTGTTACACTGTTACTAAACATTAATAAATCTATGGAATTATTCTCACTTTGAATCAATAAATTGACACTTTGAAGAATCGCAAGAGTTCTGGAAGCATTTGAACCAATTTGTTTTTACTTTTAAGTGTGTTTACCAGGACATGTTACGCGATCAGAGAACCAGTATTCTTCTTTTCATGATGGTGAGTCATCTTTTATTTGTTCTTCCAACCAAAGTGGTAGCCCAGGACTTTCAAATTTAGTTTGCATGGTTTTGGTCCTGGCACACACAACACAAGGGCATAAAGAGATAAAGAGAAGGCCACCAAAAATGGTGTTGCACCAGGTCTGTTGTCCACATTGCCAGAAAGAAGAGAATAATGACATGGACAGTGGATTCTTAGGAGGGCAGGAGAAGGAATAAAGATTTTGTTCTGGTGACAGAAATGATTGTGTAGCTATAAAGTGACCAGGCAACAGAATGGCGTCTGGTAGGGATTATTCCTGTATAGGTGAAGGATGGAGACTGGAGAGAACACTGGTTTTCCTGTTCTCAGGTTACACCTGATAAAATAAGAAAAAATAGTACCCAAAAGATTTGTCAAGGGTACAACCATTGAGCAGAAAATAGGTATTCCAGGATGTGACAGAAATGTGGGGTCCTAGAGGACAAGAACGAGTCAAATTGCTTGGTTTGTTGCAGAAAAAGTCGTTGATGCATATGGTTGGCCTTTTCTGTTCCAGACAGTGGGCCATGAGTAATTTTCTGTTTCAGACAGTGAGCCATAAGTAATTTTCTGTTTCAGACAGTGGGCCATAAGTGAGTTCAATCTACATGTGTTTTACATGAACAGATGCAGAATACTGTGCAGAATACAGAATAATGTGCACTCAATGGTTCTGGATTCACAACTGGAAGTAAAATAGGAGGCACTAGCGAGGCTACAAATTCCAGCCATCCCCCACATAGTATCCAATGAAATTGAATTACCAGTAGTATTTGGTTTTCCAGCAAAGGAGGAATATCCACCAAATCATCTTTCAAAGTACTGAAAGTCCAAGGCAAAACTGATCCACTAGTTCTGATTACCTCCATGTGCTCTCCATAGTTAGACTGCTAAAGTCTATGATATACTCCACCATGGGCCTTCTCCCTTGTCATAGGAGTAGAGACAGAGGAGAAAAGCATCATCAAATAGTACATAATATAATCCACTGATAACACCTTAGAGCAAGTTTGTTAATTCTAATTTACTACTCTTTCACTCCATCCTCACAAAACCTACATTAAACACACTGCCTTCCTGAGTTGTAGGCTAATTACCTTGTTTCAGCATCTTACAATACAATCACACTGCAACTCACAATAAAGTGAATAACCACCCCTACTTAATCTCTTATATTGAACAGCAGCATACAATTAACACTAATCTCCTAGTGTCATTACCAGCTCCTCCTTTCTTCAGCCTTTTATTCCTTTATCCTTGACACCTCCCCTAACCCTTGCCAGAAATAAAATCAGCATTTGCCACAGACCTCGTCAGCTTCACATCACTAACACCAAATGCAATACTGATAACCTTATATCTATCCCCTACAATAGTCAACTGCTCTTCAGTTGTGCCCTGCTATGTGCCCTGCTAAACATACACTCTGTATGTAACAAGCTTACAGTCATACATGATCTATTTATCTCTCACTGCTTTAAACTCCTGAAACCTGTACTAACTGAAACCTGGCTTACCTCATCTGACACTGTCTCTCCTGCTGCTCTCTATGGTGACCTACACTTATGGTGACCTACACTTCAGCCACACCTCAAGACCTGGGAACAACAAGGTTGGAGGTTTTGGCATCCTCATATCTCCTAAATGCTCCTTCCAGCCATTACCCTCAGCCCCTTCCCTCTCATTTTCATCATATGAAGTACACACTATTCGTCTTTTCTCACCCACTACCCCTCCGTGTTGCAGTTGTTTATCATCCCCTGGGGCCCACTTCCCAATTTTTTTACAACTTTTCTGCATGACTCCCCAACTTTCTTTCCTCTGATGTACCATGTCTCATTCTGGGAGATTTCAATACTCCCATTTACCTAACCAACTCTCCTGCCAATTCAAAACTCCTCTCTATAACATCTTCCTTTGGCCTCTCCCAATGGACCAACTTTATAACCCACACTGTCGGCCACTCACTAGACCTAGTATTCACTAAATCATGTGCCATCTCTAACTTTTCCCATTCACCTTTCCCCCTCTCTGACCATCACCTTCTTACTTGCTATCCCACTGTACCTCAGTCGTCTACTACACTTCTACCCCAACACAATTCCAGAGACTGCTATCTAGCTCCACCTGCCAGCTACATACCACAGCTCTTGAAACCTCTCTCCCCTCCTTCCCATCCATCTCATGTCCAGTGGAAGCTGCTAACTCTTACAACAGCATCCTCATCTCAGCCCTTGACAACATTGCCCCTGTTGCTGCCAAACATGCCCGCAGACCCTGGGGCACACAAAGCAACCTCCAAAAATGTACTCACACGGCTGAGCGGAATTTTAGTGGCATTTTAGTAAAACACGCTACAAGGAGGACTTTCTTCACAATAAGTTCATTCTGTGTTTCTACAACTCTGCTCTCGCTCAGTCCAAGTAACACTATTTCTCTACCTTAATATTCACCATCTCATCGAATCCCAACATCTCTTCTCAACGTTTAATGGTCTCTTCTGCCCCCCTGCTCCTACGCCTTGTTCCACTTTTATGGCCCAAGACCTTGCCTCTCACTTCAAAAGTTGAGGCTATCAGGTGTAATTTTTACCACCCGCTCGAGATCTACTACTTGTGTGCTAGATCCCATCCCGTCTCACCTTGTATTGTCTCTTTCCCCTCTTCTCTGTCCAACTCTAACCCATCTCATCAACCTCTCTCTGTCCTCTGGAATAGAACTGTCAACCTTCAAGCAATCCCAAATTATACCTATATTGAAAACAAATCTTCCTTAGATCCTGCACTTCAATCTAACTACTGTCCTTTATACCTTCTCCCCTTCGTGTCCAAGTTACTGGAGAGAACGGTGCAGTCACAACTAACAGACTTTCTGACTGCCAGTGACCTGATTTACTCTTTTCAAGCTGGCTTTTGGCCCTTACACTCTACTGAAACAGCCCTCACTAGAGTATGAAATGACCTCCTTTCTGCCAAATCTAAAGGCCACTTCTCAGTGATGATAGTCTCTCTCTCACACAATAGTACAGTCTCTCTCACACACACAGAGTGATAGTCTCTCTCACACACAGTGATAGTCTCTCCCACACACACAGTAACAGTCTCTCTCTCACACACAGTGGCAGTCTCCCTCACACACACACACACAAACACACAAACACACACAGTGACAGTCTCTCTCACATAAACACACACAGTGACAGCATCTCTCATACACACACATTGACAGTCTCTCTTATACACACAGAGACATCCTCTCTCATACACACAGAGACAGTCTCTCTCACACACACAGAGACAGTCTCTCTCATACACACAGTGACAGTCTCTCTCATACACACAGTGACAGTCTCTCTCATATACACAGAGACAGTCTCTCTCTCACACACACACACACACACACACACACAGTGACAGTCTCTCTCATGCACACACACAGTGGCAGTCTCTCTCACAAACACACAGTGACAGTCTCTCTCTCACACACGCATAGTGACATCTCTCTCACATACACACAGTGACAGTCTCTCTCTCACACACACACATTGACAGTCTCTTTCACACATGCACAGTGACAGTCTCTCTCACACACACACACAGTGACAGAGACTCTCTCGCTCTCTCTCAAACAAAACAGCAGTTTGCAGGCTTTAAAAAAACAAAATACAGGCACTTAATAATGTGTCAACCTCCCTTCTGTATTACCTGATTGGAGGGTTGGGTGGCATTCCTGCTGCCGCTGCCTGGCTAAACTTCACTCCTGGCAATTCTGCTGAGTGATGGGAGACAGTAATGCTCGATGAGTGAGGGGTGGAGCTTGCTGTCGGTGCAGCTGACAGTGACAGTCTCTCTCATGCACACACACAGTGGCAGTCTCTCTCACAAACACACAGTGACAGTCTCTCTCTCACACACGCATAGTGACATCTCTCTCACATACACACAGTGACAGTCTCTCTCTCACACACACACATTGACAGTCTCTTTCACACATGCACAGTGACAGTCTCTCTCACACACACACACAGTGACAGAGACTCTCTCGCTCTCTCTCAAACAAAACAGCAGTTTGCAGGCTTTAAAAAAACAAAATACAGGCACTTAATAATGTGTCAACCTCCCTTCTGTATTACCTGATTGGAGGGTTGGGTGGCATTCCTGCTGCCGCTGCCTGGCTAAACTTCACTCCTGGCAATTCTGCTGAGTGATGGGAGACAGTAATGCTCGATGAGTGAGGGGTGGAGCTTGCTGTCGGTGCAGCTGACACAGACTTCCCCCCATGTGCTGTGCTAAGTAAACAATAAGAAATGCAGCAAGGGGGCCATGTGGATGAATACCGGGAACCTGGTCTAATTTCCTGGTTCCATGGTGACCTGGCACCCAGTATTTGTTGAGCCCTGACACACTATGGAGTAGCAAAGTGTTTTCTGTTCACCTCGCCTCGCTGCCTGCAAAACATGACCAGTATTTTAGTTTTACTGGCACAGGCTCTTACCTTTCAATTACTCGGTAAAATACCGGTGGCAACCCTACTGACAGATGAGAGTAATGACCACATCCACTATTCATTTGGGTTACATGAAAGAGCTCAGTTATTCAGTTAGGACAAGTACTCACAGACTCAGGACTCTGATGTGGAAACCAGATGCAAGAATGAACACACAGGGGTATGCACTAAAATAAGGTCTGAAATGAGAACAAGCCTCTTTGTGGGTAACCACAAGCATGAGTGAACAGAGAGAATGGTAGAATAACAGGTACAGGCCAAGGACACCATAGATCAGGATAAATAAGGATGCCAGCCAGAGGTCAGAGTGGTCAGATGTAAGCCAAGGGTCAAGATACCAGAGGTCAGAAAAATCATTTATTCTCAGTTAGCGAGAAGACATGCAAGATTGAGAGTAGCGACGGGAACACAAAAGTGCAGCCGATGCTGATCATCGAGGTACTGGCCTGACACTCACCAGGTTTGTCTTTGCACAATGTTATGACATGATGAAATGTTCTCAAATGTCACCTCAACTCACCTGCACCTCGCTTATAGTGAATAACACCCTAAGTGTAGTTACATCTGTACACAGGCATAAAAAACACCATTATGCAACAAAAACTGGCAAGACTTAATTTCTCCCCAACCTTATCTTTGCCCAATAAATGCTAAAAAGATAGTTGTAATTGCTAACCTCTGGCACTGCAACTGTAATGGACCACCACAATACAACATATGGTCCAATATAGTACATTTTGTCCACTACTTAGTTATTCTCAGCATTTAGCCTGCTTAGTCACATAAAGCATTAGGAAAGCTCTTTTATTGTTCTACATAGAACCTCAGGTTAGTATCATTTCATTGGTAATATTAATCATGTAGACTTCAGTTGATCCGTTTTGCTCCTAAAGTCTACATATATATGTCAGGTCCTAGTTATCAATGTACAATTTTCTAGGCACAGACAGTGGTATAGCATAGTTATCACCATATAGTCTGCCAGATTTGCGGCCCACTATAACAACAATTAGCATGTAGTCTGCTTGCCACAGAGGGTGGTGTAGAATAGTTATCGGCATTGTCAGCTTACCAGACAATACAATTAAATTGTGACAAGGTCCGCATAGAAGTACAATTCCCATTGTGCTCAGTCAGACAAATCATTATCATGATGCTGGAAAAAAATTATGGGGTTTTAGCAGTGAGAGATCAGGCGCAGGAGGAAGTATTATAAACAGACTTGACCTACGTCAGTTGTATTAGGGGTAGGAACCAACAATGTTCACATTGGACTTTTTGATCTACAATTTGATGATGTTCTATGGAGCTTAACAGACCTTACCACAGATACTTTACCTATCAAAGACCTGGGGCAGCAATGAAAAGATGATAAGTTTTGCCAAATCTTTTTTAACCATATGTACAGCACACCACAAAAAACAGTTACAATAAGAACAGCCCAAGGCTTGTGCCCTTGGCTTGACAAGAGAGCAGCTCTGCATAAGTGCTTTTTCAGAGAATCCTGTTAAACCTTCATATTACCATTTTAGGAATTCCACAAGGTTATGTTTTACGCTGATACAGCAACATCAGCAGGAAGTTGACAAGTGACAGGTCTGACTTATTGACAGTGACAGAGAACGAGACTAGATTCGCCAAGTAATGCGGCCTGTCCATGTATGCAACAGAGTAATCAGAGCAATGGCATTTCATATTAATTGTAAAATGCATCTGACATTTTGTGTTTGATAACATGCACCTTACATTTTGTTTTTGCTCAATGTAAGGATCATTGAATTGTGCAATTATTTCTCATATAAAAGGTATTCTTTGCTCCAAGAATTTTATACAATGCACCGTTAGAAGAAATATACAATGATTGGGGTTCCATAAGAGTTGTAAACAAATGTCCTAAATCATAAGTAATGTGCCTTTGCAGCTTTGAGAAAGCAGTTTGTAATCTTTAGGATACAAACTAATGGTCGACCCAAAATGGTGCCTCCAAATTACGAAGGGATTCAGGACACATTGGTGGTACATTGGTACCCAAAGGTTGAACTACCCAGGTTGCCCCAAAGTGCCTCCAAATACGCTTGAAATTTGGCAATTATAGACAATCCCATTAAGATATCTGTCCAAACCAAGTGCAGACGAAATATGCACGAAGTGCAACGAACCAAAGTGGAAGCCTCAAAATGTATATTATTTAATATGGGAGATTTTGCACGCACACAATAAATAGCCCAGAAATGCCGAATATAATACAAGATTAAACAGGAACAAACCAAATAGAAAATAGGCCCAGCTTCAAAATATTGTAAGAATCAACTTACAGACAATCACTGTATTGGAATCTGTATATAAATACTGAGCACATGGCAAGACCACCACTTTAGAGATGGATTTTTAGTGAACAGACACTAAAAGGAAAAGAAAATACTTTGCCATGTCATGGCAAACCAATGGTCAGGATAGACCAGGACAAATGTAGCAGGAGAGGGGGAAATGTAAGGGCAAAACATTTTTCGGTAGTGGACAACAAGGCACTGTTGAGAAAGTCCTTCACCAACTACAGATGTTGGCCATAAGAAGCTGGACAGCCACAGTTTGACAACCCTCATAAACCAAAGCCTGTCCACTGCATGACATTGTTATGTCTGTATATATTATATATATATAATACAGACATAACTAATATTATACTATGCAGAATTCAGGAAATTCAGATATGTTTGCACCTGGCATTATTTATATTTACTTAGGAGTATCACCTACCCTCCAATATATATATATATATATGGAGAGCAAATATACTGTATAATGTACATATTTACTTAACAATAATTACATGCAAAAGGAAATGAACCCTAATTGTTGTGTGTGTTTATAAGAAATTCTTTATTCTTCATTTACCCATTTTTTACTTCAGTGATAAACAGTTAATCGCTTTTTGTACTATAACACAAATGGGTAATTTTAGCTGCAGCCACCACTAGGTAAAGTTATTTTTACATTTCAAACACCCCTGATGCCAATTCTATTTAGACACATTAACATCAGCCCCAACCCAATGTGATACAAACTGAAAGATGTTTTACACAGTAACAGGATAGTTCAATTAAATTGTTTCCATCTGTCAGGTATATTTTGATATCTCTCAACAGAGATGCTGAGGTGCAGGGGGTGTCAGGAGCTGTCCGCAGCATAAAAATACTGGCAGTAGTAGTGGGCACCCATCATGACTGTTCTACTTTTGCCTCTGCACAGGGAGGGCTGACGAGAGAGCAGAAATGGGACATTGGGCTCTCTACTTCTGGAGGAGGCTCCATGGAGGAGAAACAAAGGACATAGGGACAGAAGGAGGAGAAGCAGAAGATGGGGGGGGGGGGCATGGTAAAGGGCTAGACAAGCAAGTGAGAAAGCTAGGGGAAGAAAATGACAGAAGGTTAGGTGAGAGAAAAGCAGACTGGCCGAGGTGAGCTGTGAGGTCACAAAACTAGGCAAGTGGCTAGGAGTAAGGAAGGCAGTTTGAGAGATCATAGGGCTAGGCGAAAGGTTGGGATACAGGAACTGGGAAAGTGGTTTATATCAGAAACAGCAGGACAAAAGGCTGGATGAAGGGCTTCCGAAAGCTTTGAGTGCAGAAGGCAAGTCTCTGGGAGCAGGAGACAAGTCTCTGGGTGCAAATGGCAAGTCTGTGTGTGCGCAATTCTTGCACTAGCAGACAAATTTGAAATAATGCGGTGGGGGTGCCAAATAAAAGATCCACCCTGGTGACAAATACACTAGACTAGCCCCTGCTTCTGACAAACTGTGCGAGTTGACATTTATACTGGGAGGATGTGATATAAAATTCAATGTGGGCATTTAAAAAGTCTATTTAGCTGTCCTACATATGGTGCATTCAAACCAAAATCCTTGAGGGTATATGCCATATACCCTCCGCAGCATCTCTGTAATGAGCCTTTGCTAGTCTGTGCCTTTGAGGTTAATATCAACTTGAAGAAAAGGGGGAAAAATCTGGGATAAAATAGTTAGAATGGTTGATGACTGGTCAAATGTATATTTCAATTATTTTAGATATTGGTATACATCATCAGAGTTTACGGAAAAATATACCATTTTATACAAAAGGAAAAGTGGATAAATAGCAAGTATATACATAGTTGCATAGTAGTTTAGGTTGAAAAAAGACTTGCGTTCATCAACTTCAACCCGTTTCCTATACCATGTTTCCCGCTGTATATCCAAAAGAAGGCCAATAAAACCCCCTTCAGCAATTTAGAATTTTGCTTTTAGTGGGGAAAAAGAATCCTTCTTGACTCCAAATGTAAATCAGATTTCTCCTTGGATCAACAAGTACTAAATAAATATGAATGTATATACTAACACGCACAGCCCTCTATAATCTGACTCATTAAAAAAGTATCCCGGCTTTTTAGGTCAACATTAGTTTCTGTATGTCTATAGTTTCATTTATCTAATTTATATATATATATATATATATATATATATATATATATATATATAATTCATCATTTCTATATATATAATGATATGTTTAAGCATTTCAAGGTATTGTTTTCCATCGAATTTGGGGTCTGTTACTTTTTTGGGCTCTTATGTTTAAGATACATTTTTGCATTATAAATGTTAACATTTTCAAGTGGTTGCAGTACAATATATTATTTTTTTTATTTTCTGTTGAGTTTCTTCTTTCCCTCAATGGGGATGATTTAAAATTAATTTCTTCTAGGTGTAAATACAAAGTCTGTCCATTGGCGAGTTACTTTTGCCAGGGGTTGTAACCATGCACTGCTTTGACAGTATGGATTGCAATAAATCTATTCATATTTGAAAATAAAACACTGATCCTTTCCGATACCCATGTTTTATCCAGAAATCCAAGGGTGCCATCATTTTAAGGTAGTATTGGGTTGTTTCTTGTAAATGTTATGTTCATTTTTCCATTGGTATTATATGCCATATTTTGTTGTTCAAGGAGGGGAAGACTCCTTCTTTCCTAATATTGGCTATGGATATTCTTACTGCTATGCATATTTGGTTTCTCATCTCTCTGAGTGCAGTTAGGTTCACATGGTACAAAAATCAATGATAATTGTATCCCATTTACCTACATGCTTAATTCACAGTGTTTCTTAATTATCTCTAATCAATGAATAGTAACAGCAAATACTGACATATCAATTTGTATATGTATTGTTTGTTTGTTTAGCTTGTTAATAAATACTGTTACATTGCAGACAACATAGGGTATAGATCTCCGACTTTTCACTCACTATTTAAGTTTATAGGGTAATAGGGTATTTACATATATCTATAAAAACTATAATAATACTTGCAAACTGCCAGTAAGTTATTTCGTTGGCAAAGTCAGATTTTAAAAATTGTCACCTACTTTTTATATGAATTTTAATGCAAAAAGGATTTCAGCTAACATAATTCCATTAAACGCACTTTATATGTAACTGGAACTGATGTGGAGACTCTGTGGGTGGAGATTAGCTTAGACACTAAAAAGAATCACACATTACTTGTAGGTGTATGCTACAAGCCACCAAATATTAGCATTGATGGGGAAGATCAGCTTTTATTACAAATCGAAAAGGCTGCAAATCTGAATGAAGTTCTAATCATGGGAGATTTTAATTACCCAGATATAGATTGGAATTGTGGCACAACTAGTTCCGCTAAGGGCAGCAAGTTTCTGAACCTGCTTAATAACACATTTATGGCACAATTAGTAGACACCCCAACTAGAATGGATGCCTGTCTGGATTTAGTAATAACAAACAATGAGCAGCTTATCTCAAACGTCAAAGTAAGAGAACGCTTGGGCAATAGTGACCATAACATGGTTCGTTTGAGATTAATGCAAAAAAGCAAATTGGTAACTACGCCACCAAAACACTTAATTTTAGAAGGGCCAACTTTGATGGACTAAGGGCATCAATGGAACATTTAGACTGGGAACGATTGTTTTCTGGACTAAACACAGAATGAGTTTGAAAGAGTGGAATGCCTTTAAGCACACATTACAAAAGTACACATCCCAATATATACCTTTGGGAAACAAATACAAAAGACACAAATCAAAACCAATGTGGCTTACCTGTACCGTGAAACAGGAAATGCAAAACAAGAAAATGGCATTCAAACATTATAAAAGCAAGGGATCAACATTATCATTTATAAAATACAAAGATGCCAACAAAGCCTGCAAAAAGGCAATTAAAATGGCTAAATTGGAAAACGAGAAAAGGATTGCCAAGGAGAGTAAAATTAACCCCAAAAATTTTTATAAGTATATAAATGGAAAAAAGCTAAAGAGGGAAAATGTTGGGCCCTTGTTATCCCAAATGGGAAATTTTGTAAGTGAGGACAGAGAAAAAGCAGACATTTTAAATACTTTTTTTTCTTCGGTTTATACTAAGGAAGAACAGATGGATGAGCCCCTGCTACCGGAAGTTACGGAACAGTCACCACAAACATGGGATTGGCTGACACAGGAAAAAGTGTTTATGCAATTAAACTCTGTTAAGATAGACAAGGCCCCAGGGCCAGATGGTATACACCCAAGGGTCCTTAGAGAGTTAAGCATAATTCTGGCCAGACCAATATTTATGATCTTTAGGGATTCGTTCGGTTCAGGTATAGTGCCAACAGACTGGCGAAAGGCGGATGTCATTCCAATATTTAAAAAGGGATCAAAATCTCTGCCTGGTAATTATAGGCCAGTGAGCTTGACATCTGTAGTGGGGAAATTATTTGAAGGATTGCTAAAGGTGTACACTCAAGAATACATCTTGAATCAGAATATAATTAGTAAAAGTCAACATGGTTTTGTGAAAGACAGGTCTTGTCAAACTAACTTAATAACATTCTATGAAGAGGTCAGTAAAAATATAGATCTAGGTGTGGCAGTTGATGTGATCTATTTGGATTTTGCTAAAACATGTGATACAGTTCCACACAAAAGGTTACTCTACAAATTGAGAGAAATAGGATTGGGGGCAAATGTATGTATTTGGATTGAAAATTGGCTAAAAGATAGAACACAGAGGGTTGTTGTACATGGTAAAGCTTCAAATTGGACCAGGGTAGTGAGCGGAGTACCTCAGGGGTCTGTTTTGGGACCTCTTCTTTTTAATCTGTTTATTAATGATCTCCCACGTTGTGCTGAGTGCCATGTCTCAGTGTTTGCTGATGACACAAAATTAGGTAAGGTAATAAAGACTAATCTTGATGTTTTTTCTTTACAGGAAGATTTGGACAGAGTGGGGAACTGGGCAAGAAAGTGGCAAATGAGGTTCAATATAGACAAATGTAAAGTTATGCATTATGGGAAAAATAATAACAAAGCAACATATACGTTAAATGGTATTTCCCTGGGAAAAACTATTAACGAAAAGGATTTAGGAATCATTGTAGATAACAAACTTGGCAACAGTGCCCAATGCCAGTCAGCAGCTGCAAGGGCCAATAAGATATTGGCATGTATAAAACGAGGTTTAGATTCACGGGAGGAGGACATCATCTTGCCTCTTTACAAATCAATGGTAAGACCTCACCTTGAATATGCAGTACAATTCTGGGCACCAGTCCTTAAAAAGGATATTAAGGAACTAGAAAAAGTGCAAAGGAGAGCTACAAAATTAATAAGGGGATTGGAGGATCTTAGTTATGAAGAGAGACTTAAAAAATTGCATTTATTTACTTTAGAAAAAAGGCGTCTTAGAGGGGATATGATAACATTATATAAATATGTGCAGGGCCAATATAAGGAGCTCTCCAGGGACCTGTTCATTAATAGAAATGTACAAAGAACAAGAGGTCACCCCCTGAGACTGGAAGAGCAAAGATTTCATAGGCAGCAAAGGAAGGGATTCTTTACGGTAAGGACAATAAAATTATGGAACTCACTGCCAAGAGAGGTAGTGCTATCAACCACAATAGATGCATTTAAAAATGGTCTGGATGATTTTTTAGAAAAGCAGAACATACAGGGGTATTAATAATAGAATGAGCATTAATAATAGAGCTTTTTGATCCAAGGAGAAATCTGATTGCCCTTTTGGAGTCAAGAAGGAATTTTTTTTCCCCTAGGAGGCAACATTCGAAAAAGCTTCCTTAGCGTTTTTTTTGCCTTCTTTTGGATCAAAACGCAGAAATGATAGGTAGAAGGGTTGAACTTGATGGACTTTTGTCTTTTTTCAACCTAAATTACTATGTTACTATGTTATGTCAAAGAGCCGCATCTGGCTCAGTGCCTGCGGTTTGGCCACCTCTGGGTATTCTAAAGAATGTCTAAAACATTTCAGACAACACAACAAACAAACGAAATTGCAATAGAAAAAAACCCCATCAGTATGAACAGTGCATCGGGAATGTGCATTATCTATGGTAGCAGGGTTTAGAGTAGAACCCTTGTGGCCATCCATCCATGTCATTGTTATAACAGCATGGCAAAAGGGTGAAAGGGATTAGCCTCTCTGTACAGTTTCTCTCTCTCATATTCAATGCAGGAATCAATAAAGTGCATTAAAAACAAATATAAATTCGATATATTGTTAATTACTGTAATTAAATGTTTTTAAAATACATGTATTCCCTCTGTAAGTAGACATGCCTATGCCAGATATGATGGTACAGTCCTGATTTGAGACCTCATCCCGCAAACTTGGGTTCTTTATCCAGTGTTTCATTTTCTGGTACGCCAGAGAAAAATCATATGAAATGTTTGCATGAAGATGCCTCCAAATTGAGTGGCACACTAGGGATAGTATGAGGGGTCTTGGCCTGCAGCCCTCTAAACCACCAGCACTCACTTCAGTCAGAGCTTGGCTATTACGCTGCTAAAAGTTGGTTTGCTCTGCTTAGTCCATAGACTCTTCTTGTGTTCCCCATCAGCTGTTTTGGAATTCCTGGCTTCTGACCTCGGCTCTGTTTTTTGGATTCTTCTTCTCCCCTGTCCTGACCCCAGCCTATGTACCAGTTATTGTCCTTTTGCTGCCTGTCCTGACTCCGGTTAATACACAATATACACATATAAAAGTACAATAGACTACTTATTTTGAGCTATAATTTAACTGTAAAGATACATTTGACCTCTAAATTTCACACCATTTACACATTTTGTGTATGCATAATGCGTCGGGAATGTGCATTATCTATGGTAGCAGAGTTTAGACTTTTAAACAAGTCTTCACTTCTGACACATCACTACACATTTGTAAAAAAAATATCTAGTCTGAGAGAAAATTATCTTTTCCCCCCCTCCTACTTTGCATTCAATAATTATTTATGCATCTCAAGTCAGGGAATAGTTAGTCACAGGCTGAACTGATGCCCGATAACATGCCAAATGTCAGGCTCACTGTAATCAATGCTATCAAATATTTATCAGTTAAAACTAACAAACACATTGATTAACTCTGCCGCACTTAGTTCAACAGTTTTCACAATTACAAACATTGATTAAAGGTTTATTTTTCATTGCTATATGGCAGAACAAGGCAAGGCTAATATGTTATTCCACAATTCTGCACTTGTTAAATAATACCAAGCAAGGATATATAACGTTCTATTTGGGATGTACAAGGCTGAAGTACAATGACCAAAGAGAACTGAAGCATACGGAAATAGGAAACGTGAATAATGCTGAAAGCTTGATGACACCCACTCAGCATAGACAACCCAGGTGTCAGCCACTACTGAGGTCAGATGCAGGGGGCTTATGATGTCACAGCTCCAGCTAGAAGCCTAGAAGATTCACCTTGGCTGCAGCACTGATACCAGATGGAGGCAAGTGACACCTCCATTCATTTGGAGGAGCAGCCACTACATGTAATAGTCTTAAGGTACATGCCCGATGCATTCCAATGGTCTAGTAGATTTAGTTAACCTATATAGCTACATTTCTCTGAAATTAAACAGCTATTCATAACGATGAATGAATATCAGTGAACAACAGTTGAATAAATTTAGTGGGAAAATTAGAGCTGGAGAAAATGTCCAACACATCCATTTATTTATATTTAAGATGCAGTTATAAAACAGCTACAATTCACAGTTTACTGGAGAAAACCATATCTTTTATTTATCAGATGAACAGTGGGATTCATTCACTAAAAGCAAGAGTCAGGGAGCTGAGATAACCATTCTGTGTCACCGACCTAACTGTACCTTATACCAATCCTGGCAAATTTCTGCTGCATGAAGAAACACATTTTTCAAATATCTAACTATGTATTAGGCTCTTCCATCAGGAGAAACTCACAGGTTTGTCCCTGCACAATGTAGAGTTAAACTGGGGTCTGGAAAATCATGAGGATGAAGAGGTTCATTTTCTTTCCATCGCCTTTTCAGGTTTACCACCTAATGGTACTGTTGAAAGCACTGTGAGATATTCATCTTCAAAAGAGGTACAACAAAATACAACAGACTGCACTACATAAGAAACATAAATGAAATCCATTTAGTTCAGTTAACACACTATTTGAAATGTGAACTCTCCAGAATGATCCAGTCTGACTAGAAGTATTAACCAATATATTCTCGTGCTATCAAGTTGAGTAGACACCTGGGAGTTGCAGCTAAAAGTAAATTTTCCTTTTCAGCTCTACTGGACCAAAAAAACATGGTCTAGCTTTCAGTTTCACCGATATTCTTGTAATTTTATTCATCTTCAAACCCAGGAGAGGTGATAAAGTAATTTACACTTATCATGCAATGTTGAGTTCACAAACTGACAAACTGCTATCAGTTATCAATGCTTGAAAAACGAGTAAGATCACAAAGACATAAAAGTGCATTTAGCTAATAAGAAACACAAAATATGTGAAATCAGGGTCTCTAACCTCTAACTAATGACTGAGTTGCAAGAGCTCCTAAAGAGTGTTGGCAAAACACTGACAATGATCTGCACAACTTCAATCACACGTATAGGTGAAGATAAAATCTGATTTACAAATATATTACCAACATAAACTCCAGCCTCTTTGTGGTATCAACATATTGGGGGTCATGTATAAAAATGGAGCACACACAGATTGCGGAAAATACTGGTGCAATCTGCATGTGCGCCAATGTATAAAGCAGACTCCTGACTCGGAACTCTGTGCTATCTATGCTGAACGCATAGATTTATATTGCGCCAGCGCAGCCTATATATAAGTGGTGAAAAGTGTCTGATTTGTGTCAGGGAACCTCCGTCCCTACTCCTGCACTGCAAAGAGTTATAAAAATGCGAAATGCCGTTATATATAACAAACGGCGATTGCGCCTTTTTATAAAACTCCCGGCAATTTGCATTGTTGGAGTTTTTATGCATTACCCCCATTGTCTCCAATACAAACCATTTACTAAACTAAATATAATTTGTGTAGAATGCAATACAGTAATGCCACAATGGGGGTCGAAACAACAAATCTCAAAATTCCATTAGCATAGAACCAATGTTCCAGTGCATTGCTCCACTTTTAGAACTTTGTCCTAGAATTATTTTTAGACCCAATTACCTTGGTCCCTGTGAACATTTAACACAATATTTTTTTAAAGGTAACAGTCTCTTAAAAGGTGGGTCCTTTTATATGTACTTACTTTTAAGAAGCAGGAAAATCATGAACCAACTCTAAAACAGATGTAGTTCAACATGGGACACGTAATTTAGAAATCGAAAATGTTGGCAGGTCACCAAGGCAATAACTTAACACATGTTAATCAATAGGGACATTCATTCAATCCCACACCAAACTCTAGACCTGTCACCCATAAACGTGTATGTACATTCCTGACTTCTTAAGGAATATTTTTTTTTTCACTAATGTTTGGTTAAACCCAACATAATCCAAATGACACCTCGTAAACCAAGTTCGTTCTGGCCCTAATGTTTTAAACAAAACAGACTGAAGGGTAAGATGCATGATGCATTGGTTCATTTCAGAAAATGGCATATATTTGGCACTCTGACCAGTAATTTGCTCAGATCTTTATTTCACAATTTGAAAAACTGAATCAATACATTGACAAACATCCTAGAGAAAGTATCAACTAATCACCTGACTGGCGGCACTTTAGACAGGTTTAAAGTGTTTATACCTGTGTGCTTTTTATTGGATTGTAAAACGTTTTATGTTCTTAGTGTGATTGTGCCAGCGAATGAGCAACTCAGGTCTGTGTGGAGTAACTAGAAATATTTGGATAACATGTCATTAAAGGAAAAGTAAAAGCTTTGATATAATAAATGCAGGGGGAGTGACAAACCAGGTAACTGGCAAATAAAACAAATTAAATAGTCCTCATAGGGAAAGACCACCACAAAGAACAATTATTTTCACACATTCTCACAGTCACTTACCTCAAGCCTAGCGGGTTAGTAGTTATATTGAACCCGGACTTAGAATTATGGCAGACCATGCCCAGTAAGCATTATCTAAGCATCCTGACCATGGTTACAGGAACAGCTGAAAGAAGATGAGAATGTAAATGGTTGCTTGACAGCAAAAACTTCTATATTTGTATTTGTAAAGATATCATATTATAAAGTTCCTGTAACAAAGTTATATTTTCATTTTCAAAATAGTGCTGATTTTTAAAAAAATGCAGTAATTTTCTGTCATTATGCCCAATGAAGGCCTGTAGGCAAAAATATTACTCACAAGAAAATACTAAGATTAGCCTTAAAGCAATCAGCATCATGACATTAGGTGGAAGGGGGCGGAGACCAAGTATAATCTATAATGACTACAAGAAACTAAGGCACGCTATTCTTACATTACTGTGTACCAAATGGATTTTTTTTTCCTCTTGTAACTTTCTATTTAAGTACTGTATAAACAATGTCGCAGCTCCAAATAGGAAAAAAAGCATTCACATATATTGTGGGGGGTTTTATAGTGATTTTGCATTTCCTACGCAAATCATAAAATAGAAGTACATTTCCAATTATTTTACACTATAAGTGTTCCTGTGAATTCCATGTATTATTCCTGGCATCATCTGGTTTTATAATGGAGTGCTGAAACCTCTTCTGGGGAGTGCATTAATGCATAGTTGTCAACATCGGCCATGTTTCCAAGGACACATATGTGTTCCAGACAGGACTTCAGGCTTGCAGTATGTAGGATGCATATACTTACAGAGACATAATCCAGGGAATTAATCAATGTGGAGTAGATCTCACAGGAGCTACCATTAGGTCCTACTACACTGCCATGCTGCACTTTGCATGTTCCTTCTGCAGCATATGGAACACATATGTCCATACTTCCCCAGCGAATCAGAGCTTAGGAGGTTGTGTGCCAGCATTAACCGCGCATGCACGGTAGCACCATCATCCCTGCACATGCACACGAGTCTGCGTATGCACAATGTGCATTCGCCACTGTTTCTGACACAGCCTCCAAAAATTGGGACTGTCCTGTGCAAAGTGCATAATTAGCTCCACCCACTATTTGCCCATCAAATACAGTTCCCTTTTAGTCCACATTGTGTACTAAACACTCTCATTCACCAAACCCTTTCATTTTAGTTCCGGTCCCCCCGTAAATAGAAGAGTAAGAGTGTTGCCCTTAAGATCTAGATATGGTTCCAGGCAAAAATATTCCATCAGGGAGCCATGCATTTACTCACCTATTTAAAAGGGTCAGTAAGGAGCAAACACAGATGTTAATAATTGTTGAATTAGAATTACAACATAAAGCAGCAAATTAGACTTTGTCATCACAATTTTTATGATTTACCAGAATACCTTCCAGCCATACAAGAATTAAGCCAATCACTCAATACTGCACATTGATATCTGCCCAATGATAATTATCCTTACCGTCAAAATAGTTTATCAACATGTTTTAACACTGAATATCTTATTATGGATTTCCATATTGATTTTTAGGAGTTTTTAATTAAACCCTCCTGCACATCTATAAGGGTCACAGAAATCTCATAAACATTGTACTTGGTGCGGATACAAAAATGTAATGGCCTCTAGTTTCATGGCTGTCTCCCAACTGGAACAAAAAACCTTTTAGATTTAACGCTTCCTAGGTATTTAAAAGAAGTCAACCTCCTAATCTCTAGACACATCCTTTTGATACCTGCCCACTCCCTATGCACAGAATTTGCAATGGGAACAGTAACCCAATGGCAGATGACTCATAGAACCACTTGATCCCAGTGGTTAACATAAAAACATAGACCACCGGTCCTGTGTTGTCTATCCTGTAACCATCTTTGCTGTAACCATTCCACCTTCTGTAAGACTCAAAAGGACACTTGGAGCATCGACTGGGAATGGGAGAGATTAGATTACCATGATCACAGACTTTGTATCATATCCTGGAAAAGGAATTCAGATGGAACCTGGTAAAATATATTTTTGATTGCACTGAGTAGTCTTGAGTTGGTGGCCTTCTCTGCAATGTGGCTCCTTACTTTTGGTTTTGGATGCAGGTAAAGGTTTTGATAAGATGATAGTATAAAAGTCTGCAAACCATGACTATTGGGGCCTTAAAGGACTAGATTTGCGGAATAAAGCTTTTCAGGGGATATGTCAGGAAACAAAACAATTTCCAAATAATTTTACATCCCACAAAAATACACCATTCTTGCAATATGAGAACATAAACTGCACCAAAACATATAGGGGCAACATTTTTAATATGCTTGTTTTTTATAACTTCACTGGTAAGATCTTGATGTGTGTGTGCACTGCTGCTTTTCCCTCACTTTCAATAGCCTTTTAATTCTGTAATTGCTCAAGTCCTTCAGAAATGTTGCAGGGTCAAACTTTCTGTTCACCGCACGTAACCTTAGTCTCTCATGCCAGTCAGCTCTGCTTCTCAATACGAGGCTTGTTTCTGCTTGATTAAGTCTACCTTGCGTGTGGGTGTGCAGCGTTATTAAACACCCTGGATTCTAAAATAAGTCAACAACTAGAAGTCAATTTTAGCAGCTTGTAGTCCCAATGAACCTGATGTTCTAAGTGCGAGAGAGGCAAATGTTTCGTAGGGAGAAGCATTCAAGCACAGAATATGGCAGCATGTGTCGTTCCCTCCGTGCATTATTATCTAGAGCACATTATCTGAGATCGCCCGTCTTGGATGGCGCGCTTGAATAGCCTCCTGCTGTTCTGTGGATTCAAGCCTGCTGCTCATTTTTGAAAAGTCATTTCATACAATTATCCTGCTAAATATTGATAGCTTTCAGCACTTCAGCCCTAGCTAATTAAAAGACATACTGTGTAAAATTTTAATTAAGATTCCTGTCAGGATGAATGAATGTTTAAGAGGAGAAAAAGGGGCTGGCACTAGAAATGGGTGGGGAGTTTAGAAAAAAAGAGTCCTAATTTAATGCTTTGTTAACTTTATTTATCTTTTTTTTTTATAACTGTGGTAAAATACTAAAATACTGGATTTAGACAAATTATTTGGGTGGAATTAATGGGGTCAACCTGCAAAAAAGGATTAGGGTTTCAAATAAATTACATTAGCAATAATATATTTCTAAAATGTGCGGATTTCTGTGGTGTTAATTTCTTCTTCCTTCCCAATGTCATAATTGGACCATCAACAGGTCCTGTCACAATTAGTCTACTATAGTTTGCATGGGCATGCTGCACACTTGCTAAATGCTACCATACTAGATGTATGATTGTGTTGACAATCACTGTTATATATGAGTGAGTGGAATTCATATGCCTTTGCTTGACAAATATTTGTAGAATATAGAAGCCAACCAGACCAATGTAGCTGCCAGCCTAAATTGTTCTAGGAACATAAACTTAGGAATTAAGAGTAGGGATTTTAGTGCTGATAGTGCTTGCAAAAATAGATTAATACATATATACATTTGATTCATATTAGTATACATTCAAGATGACATAATTTCCCGGCATGTTATGCTTTGATTGTAACATTATGTCATGGTTATGTTTGGTTTTATGCTTCTTATATATTCAAATTCAGGCTGGTGCTAGCTATAGGCAAGGTAGATTAGCCTAGGGTGCAGATCCATGGGCAGTGCCATCTCCGAGCGACCCCCGCAGTCTGCAGTTACTGAGAGCGGAGAGGCACTGCATTGAATGATTGTGCTCCTGGTTCTCCTCCTGCTACTCGGAGACGCCGCTCAGCTAGTATTTAGGGGTGGCGGCTTCAAGTCCTCAAGCTCCTCCATATAATAACGCCCCACCAGCATCAACGCAGTCATGTGTAGGATGCAATCACATGACTCCACCCCCAAATTTTTGAATGGAGTCATGTGAGGGAGACTGAAGGACATTAAGGCAAAAGAGAACGACATGAAAAGCAGGTGGGAGGAGAGAAAGACATGGGTGTCGGATAAAGACATGGGATCATAGGGGAGAGAGAAAAATATGGGGGGGAGAGAAAGGCATAGGTTGTGGAGGGAGAGCAAAAGGAATGGGGATCATGGGGGAGAGAGAAAATCATGGAGGAAAAGAGAAAAACATGGGGGCATGGGAATGAGACAAAGGCATTGGAGTGATCAGGGAGAGAGAAAATCATGGTGGAACAGATAAAAACACAGGGACCATGGAAGGTCAGAGAAAGACATGGAGGGACAGATAAAAAGATGGGAGGAAGGAAGAAATTTGGGCTAAAGAACAAAAATAGGGCGCATGGGGGAAGAAAGGCATGAAGGGACAGAGAAAAACATGGGGAGTATTGTGGACAGAGAAAGAAATGGGAGACATGAGGGGGACAGAGAAAAGCATGGGGCAGAGAAAGACAAGGAAAGCATGGGGGGGACAAAGAAACACACACAGCGTTTTGGGGTAAGTCCTATTGGCAAATCTGAGGGGCACAGGAGCATGTTGGGGGCAGATTGGTAAGTCTGGGGGAAGGCAGATTAGTTGTACCACCAATGACTATACCACCAATGAAATCTATTTCATTAGATACTTAATCTGTCTTGAGATATGTTGTGATTAATATAGGGGTTGATAAGTGATGCTTTGTTGCCTAATGAGAAATATATATGTAATAAAGTTTGACTTGTAATTATATAAGTAAAATATTCTGTATTCCAAACACAATCAAGATTTGTTAAGGTTACAGGGATCCAAAATCCAAAAGAAGGACTAACCCAAAGGAGAGCAGAACCATCTTTAAGTTTGTGGATTTATACATCACTTCCTCTCCATGTCCAGATGCACTCTATAAAGCCACACACACTTTAAGCTGTGGGAAGTAGAGTAAAGTGTATCACTGAGAGGTCTACTCAATAATTGCTGAGCTAGTCCAAAATCGGGATAGTAATCCGCAATTAATAAAGACACGGGGTCTCCTAATATGTTTTTCTCTTTCTTTATATATTCCCTCAGCAGAAAAGA
The DNA here is from genome assembly GCA_036172795.1 of Pelodytes ibericus. Taxonomy (NCBI): domain Eukaryota; kingdom Metazoa; phylum Chordata; class Amphibia; order Anura; family Pelodytidae; genus Pelodytes; species Pelodytes ibericus. The sequence goes on from CM069862.1 coordinate 148,154,656, forward strand.
AGAAAATGCATAATTTGTTTTAAACCAAATAATCCAATCAATACTCCTCCCTCCTCCATACTTATATAAACCAATGTAACAGGAAATACATCCTCTTTCTTTGTTGCTCAGCTAAGTATTATACCTACATGTCATTGTTATTGGTTCTATGGTATTGTTTTATATAAATGGTTTATTTTCATTGCATATGTAATTGTATAGTATGATTTACAGTTACCTTGTGCATTTGTACCTACTCCCTTTTCCCTTAGGGGTTGGTTGTGTCCCCTCCCTCCCCACCTGTTATTCCGTTTGACCCTGCTTGGGTCGTGCTTTGCATTAATTGTTTATGCCAGTTTTTCCACTTAACTCTTACTGCAAATGCCGCTGTCACCACTGTGGCCACCTTCCCTGGTGCCTTGTTACTGTTCCCACTGTTCACTCGCGCAGCGCCAATTTCTTGGGGTTTTTCTCATTAATTACAGCAGCCATTTCGGTGTAGCCCAATTTTTTCTTGCTTCTCCCAGCGCCATTTTGACTGCACCTTCACAGTGCTTATAGATTAGATGGTTTAGTACCTCCTTGTGTTTTTTACCTTCTGAGATATCGCTGGACTGTTATTACACATGTAGTATTGTGTCTTTTATCATGGATATCCATCATGATTTACCTTCCCCTTACATGTCTCCTGAGCATGGGGATGATATTTCTCCTAAGGCTACTGACCATTCATCTGATTTGTTGAATTCAGAGGAATTCCAAAATTTATTGGACATTACCGTGTCCAGGTCTGTATTTCAAGCGCTACAATCAGCAATGGGACTAATGTCTACCAATATTGCTCAAACTATTTCTGCTGCATTAATGGCGACACAAACTCCTGATGTTCCCCCACATGTTGTTTGGCGATAACTTCGTCAAGGAGTTGGGATCATTTGTCCACACATTTACTGCCCTGGACAAGGCCCAGGCCAATATGAAAAGGCTCTTTAACTCTAAGGTTTTTGGCTGGGCCGGCAGATTTAGGGGCATCTGCCTGGCCGTGGTTCCAGAGGACCATTTTGTGGTTCAAGAGGTCCCAGTTACTCATGAACATCCTTCCATGACACCAAGCCATAACCTCTGGCATTCTTCCCACAGCGGGGCAGGTCCTGGTAAAATCGGGGATCTAGAGGATCGTGCCAATACAGACATCCTTATGGTAAATTCTCATTTATATCACCCTTCTTCCCATTTAAAGGTAGGGGGCAGACTGCGAAATTTTGTCACAGCATTGACGTTACTGACAGGGTACCTATGGATACTTCAGACAATATCTGGTTACCGCATATATTTAGTTTGCCCCCCTGTACAATCCATGCTCCCAAAATCTATCCATTTTTCAGATCACGATCAATCTCTAGTTACCCAAGAAATTCAGAATTTATTTCTAAAAGATGCCATTACTCTGGTAGCGGTACACGCCACCGGGTTTCACAGCAACTTGTGCTTGGTACCCAAGAAGGGCGGAGGCATACGCCCAGTCATCAACCTACATCCCTTGAAAACTTTTGTGGTGTATCAACACTTCAAAATGGAGGGCATTCATTGCCTGAGGGATTTGCTCTCACTAGGAGTTTGGATGGTCAAGCTGGACCTTCAGGATGCGTACCTTATGGTACCCATGGCAAAGAAGCACTGGTAGCATCTCTGATTTTCATGGGATCACCAGATATGGCAGTTCAACTGCCTGCCTTTCGGTATGTCATCAGCCCCTTGGTGCTTCACGAAACTCTTGAAGATGGTTATAGGCTCCCTACTCAGGTAGGGTGTCCGGTTAATAATTTATTTGGACGACTTGTTGATTATGTCTCAAGACATCTCAACTCTGAAACTCCACTTAGAATGGACGACATCCCGGATTCAGAATCTGGGCTTCCTGGTGAACTGGAAAAAGTCCTTCCGTCCCAAACTATGGAATTCCTGGGATTTATGATCAATTCGATTCAGGGTTCCTTGCACCTGCCTCCTTCCAAGGTCAAATTGATTTGGAAAGAGATCAGGAAAGTCTTGCTGTCCCCATTGATCTCAGTCCATTATCGGTCTACTTTCAGCTTCAATCGACGCAATGTTTCTGGGTCCACTGCATTACAGGGCCCTTCAACAATTAAAGATCCAATCTCTCAGGCAGGGCATGTCTTACGATCAGGTCTTTCCTGTGGATTTGGAAGCAAAATAGGAACTACAGTGGTGGCTCACTCATATCAATGCCTGGAACGGAAGAGCCATATTTGGCACCATACCAGACCTCATTTTGGAATCCTATGCCAGTTTACTGGGTTGGGGCACACAATGCGGGACTTGATATGGGTCAACTTTCACTTCCAGCATGGTTGGTTTCTGGGGACCTTGGTTCATCTCTGATGTTCCACAATCAACTCTGCAGCTCCTGGAGGGCGCCTGGGCACCTTGGACTAGATGGTCCTACCAACATGCCTGGCACCAATGGCAGAGGCGTCGTTAGGGGGGGGCTACTGGGGCTGGAGCCCCGAGTCTCCTGACCATAGCCCCGAGTCTGTGAAGCTTCCCCTGCTTCCTGCTCTGGCACTATGATAACCCCGCCCCCAAACCATGTGACCGGCAGGAACCCACGTGTCCTCCCTCACAGCACAGACCACGAGGGATGCTGTGCTGCTGTGGAGAGGCTGCTCTCTGCTCCAGGGGCTGCAGAAAAGCCTCCTCTATGACCTGCCACTTACCTCCCACCCAGGAACAGGCTGCACAAGGTAGGACCTCCATGTATTTTTATATAAATATCACCAACAGGTGAGTACTGGGGAAGGGGGTGGAGGGAGGGTGACATTAATGGGCAGAATAACCCTGGCAAATGATGTCTGAATTAACCCTGGCAAATGATGTCTGAATTAACCCTGGCAAATGATGTCTGAATTAACCCTGGCAAATGATGGATAAATTAACCCTGGCAAATGATGGATAAATTAACCCTGGCAAATGATGTCTGAATTAACCCTGGCAAATGATGGAGAAATTAACCCTGGCAAATGATGGATAAATTAACCCTGGCAAATGATGTCTGAATTAACCCTGGCAAATGATGTCTGAATTAACCCTGGCAAATGATGTCTGAATTAACCCTGGCAAATGATGGATAAATTAAGCCTGGCAAATTATGTCTGAATTAACCCTGGCAAATGATGTCTGAATTAACCCTGGCAAATGATGTCTGAATTAACCCTGGCAAATGATGTCTGAAGTAACCCTGGCAAATGATGGATAAATTAACCCTGGCAAATGATGTCTGAATTAACCCTGGCAAATGATGGATAAATTAAGCCTGGCAAATGATGTCTGAATTAACCCTGGCAAATGATGTCTGAATTAACCCTGGCAAATGATGTCTGAATTAACCCTGGCAAATGATGTATGAATTAACCCTGGCAAATGATGTATGAATTACCCCTGGCAAATGATGTATGAATTAACCCTGGCAAATGATGGAGAAATTAACCCTGGAAAATGATGTATGAATTAACCCTGGCAAATGGTGGGGAAATTAACCCTTGCAAATGATGGATAAATAACCCTGGCATATTATGGATAAATAACCCTGGCATATTATGGATAAATTAACCCTGGCATATTATGGATAAATTAACCCTGGCAAATGATGGAGAAATTAACCCTGGCAAATGATGGAGAAATTAACCCTGACAAATGATGGAGAAATTAACCCTGGCAAATGGTGGGGAAATTAACCCTGGCAAATGGTGGGGAAATTAACCCTGACAAATGATGGAGAAATTAACCCTGGCAAATGGTGGGGAAATTAACCCTGGCAAATGGTGGGGAAATAACCCTGGCATATTATGGAGAAAATAACCCTGGCAAATGATGGAGAAATTAACCCTGACAAATGATGGTTAGTGATGGTCTGTGCGGAACGGAAATGCCCCCTTCCCTGCAATGAGATATAGCAGCAGGGAGGGGGGACATATTGAGCAACATTTTTAAAAAAAATTTTTTAAATACACCACTTGTATGATTATGTGACAGACTGGATGTATGTATGAGTGTATGTGGCAGACTGTATGTGTGTGTGTATGGATGAGAGTATGTGACAGACTGTATGTATGTGACAGACTGTATGTATGTGACAGACTGTACGTATGTATGTGATAGACTATGTATGTGTGAGACTATGTATGAGTGTGTGTGTCTATGTGACAGATTGTATGTATGTATGTATGTATGTATCTGTGTGATAGACTGTATGTATGAGTGTGTCTCTGTGACAGACTGTATGTATGAGTGTGTCTCTGTGACAGACTGTATGTATGTATGAGTGTGTCTCTGTGACAGACTGTATGTATGAGTGTGTCTCTGTGACAGACTGTATGTATGAGTGTGTATCTGACAATGTATGAGTGTGTGTCTATGTGACAGACTGTATGTATGAGTGTATGTGACAGACTGTATGTATGAGTGTATGTGACAGACTATGTATGCATGTACGAGTGAATGTGACAGACTGTTTGTATGTATGAGTGTGTGTGTGTGTGTCTGTATATGACTGCATGTGATTGTGTGTATGTGCTGTTGTCTGGCTCCTAGATTTTTTACTGGCTCCTAAAACTCAGTTAAGTTCGTCAAGCCCTGGCATAAATGCAACTAGTTATATACATCTATTTGGGGTCTACCTCAAGCTTTTGAAAAGGCTGGAAATATTTAATATTTTACAGGTTTTGTTTTGTGATTATAAACGTAATATTTTTTTGCTGCGAGGGTGGTGGGTGCATGGAATAGCCTTCCAGTTGAAGTGGTAGAGGTTAATACAGCGAAGGAGTTTAAGCATGCGTGGGACAGGTATAAGGTTATCCTAGATATTAGGATATTTAAGACTGACCACACCTGTACCTATGCATCCTATACCTTTATCTTATATCTATACCTTTACCTAAGCATTACTATACCTGTATCTTATATCTGTACCTGTGCATCCTGCACCTGTGTCTGTCCTACTAGCTTATATCCGTACCTATGGATCCTGTACCTGTCCATATAGCCTAAATCTGTACCTATGCATCCTGTATCTTTATCTATATATGCATCTGTATCATATATGTACTCATGCATCATCATGTACCTATATCTATCTACATCTATCCTATATCTATACCTATGCATTCTGTACCTCTGTCTGTCTACCTATCGATCATGAGACATCATTGTATTTTAAGTATTATTAAAGCTGTGGGCTATAGCCCCAGATCATTTTTGAGCCTAGCAACGCCCCTGACCAATGGGCTGGTTGGTGCTTGGAACAAAACATGGATCCCGTTTCAGAAACTGTGACTTATATTTTATGTTTCCTTACTTCTCTGTTTGATGCCGGGAAAGAATATAGGATGGTTAATGTTTACAGGTCAGCCATTTTCAGCAAAAGCTCTGAAAAAGGCCCCTCGTCTTATATTCGAGGTCGTCTTATAATCTGACCTCAAATTGAGGTCAGACTAAAAGACTGGGATCCAGTTCCCCCGCAGAGCTGGATCCCAGCGGCCCTTCCGTTTTCATCATAAAAGTCCCGGCGGAAGTGCCAGGCGGCAGCGAAGGATGCCTGCTCACATTGCACAGAAATCCCCCGGCTGTTGGCGAGGGGGATCCAGGTCCCCTGCAGCTCTGCGGGGGACCAGGATCCCAGTCTTTTAGTCTGACCTCGATTTGAGGTCAGATTATAAGACGACCTCGAATATAAGACAAGGGGTCTTTTTATCTGCAGACATCCTCCATGCTGCCCAGCACTTCCGTCTATTATGACGGACCGGCTGTCCGTCATAATAGACGTAAGTATCGGGCAGCATAGAGGATGTCTGCACTATCATGCAGACATCCCCCACCTGCCCCCACTAGCCACCAGCGAGAGACAAGGTGACGGGGAGGGAGGGAGGGGGGAGAGAGAGACAAGGGGAGGGAGGGGGGGCAGAGAGAGACATGGGGGGTTGAGAGAGACAAGGGGGGCAGAGAGAGACAGGGGGGCAGAGAGAGACAAGGTGGGAGGGAGGGGGCAGACAGAGACAAGGTGAGAGGGAGGGGGAGAGAGAGAAAAGGAGGGAGGGAGGGAGATGGAGAGAGAAAGAAAAGTTTGGTGGGGAGGGAGAGACAACATGGGAGGGAGGGGGAGAGAAATAACACTGGGGGGAGAGAGAGAGACAACACTGGGGGGAGAGAGAGAGAGAGAGAGAGAGAGAGAGAGCGAGAGAGAGAGAGAGAGAGAGAGAAAGAGAGACACAGCTGGGGGGAGGGGGAGAGAAAGGCTTTGGCACATAAAAAGAAGTTAAAAAAAGAAAAGTATTTTTTTTATATCATAATTTTTATTAAATATTAAAAAGCAATTTACATGTGAATATATACAAGTTAAACTTTTTTCCTATAGGGTAGTCTTATATTTAGGCTTTTAGTTTTTTTCCTAAAGGAATATCCAAAGTTTGGGGGGTCGTCTTATAATCAGGGTCGTCTTATAATCGAGCAAATACGGTACCTTATGGTTATGATTTATTCAGTTTATTCTGATTTACTGATTGGTTGATCTCATCATTATCCTATGCCTTGATGATATGCCTTTGATGTTTATTACACAAAGAAAGAGGATGTATTTCCTGTTACATTGGCTTATATAGTATAGAGGAGGGAGGATTATTAATGGGATTATTTCTGATTGGTTTAAAAAAAATTATGCATTTTCTTTTTTGCTGCTGAGGGAATATATAAAGAAAGAGATAAGCATAATACTCGCCTCCGTGTCTTTATTGATCATGACTTTATGTCATAATATGCTACTCAGTGTAAGAGATGTGTTTTAAATGTGGTTGTAGAGACTCCAGTTTATCACCTGTGGCTTGATATGCAAATGAACTAATTTTCAATTGGAAATGATGTTGAATTGCATTAAACCACAGGTAAAAAAAACTGGAGACTCCACAGATGCATTTAAAACACATCTTTCTCCTAATTTATTGTTTACATTCAATGTAAAAATAATGTTTAGGTAATACAGTCCCTTTACGTACCATTATACAGGTAGGGTTGTGAATGCATGCTATAGCCTTTCAGCAGAGGTGGTAAAAGGTGAGAAATAATTAAAAAATTCAATACAATTTTTGTATATTTTCACCTCCTATATTAAACTTTCAGTAACCTTCAGCACTGAAAATATTTAAATACCTGTCATATTTTTACCGCATACAGTTAGATAAAAACAGTAAAAAAAAAAAATCCTGCCTATAATACAAATACACCATGTAACTGCTAGGTAAGGCATTAAACCTACACTTTAATCATTTCTCGGTTAAATGAAATGTAACAGTCTTGCCCCCATGACACTGTCTGACAAACGGTTCCCAATATGAATACTGTGTTATGCAAGAATAAAATGCTTCTTCATGCACACATCTGTAATTTCTTTCATGGTTCGTGATGCACAAATAATTTTATGAATCAAGTTGTCCAGGCGCAGTGATAAAAGAGGCATATTACGAACCATTACCAAACACTGTTAAATCACACAGAACCTAATGCATTGTCAGCTTGCTGGTACATAATTACAAACAGTGGTGTGGGGGTGGTAGAATGTATGTGCAGATAAATGTTTCAAAAGATTAAATTTTAGGAACACTTCTACACCTCTAACTGTTTGTCCCAGAGCAGTCCAGAAGTTTTGGACTAACACAGGTACTGCAAACTACTAACTTTTTGTCTTCATACATAGGAGCAGGAAGAGAGGGCATCACTAGCATGCGCTAGTTCTGAATGCACCACTTTTATAAATAACCACTACTGAGACTAAAATGGTTGAGATACCTATCAAGTCACTTGTTACCATGTCAACATTGGGCAATATTCAGTGGCATTACAACTGCCATTAGCAGTAAATTAAAGTTCCGTCAATGATTGAATGCCGCCAGTAACATAGTTAATGGGGGTGGTAAAATCATTAACTGCTTTTCAGTGGAGGGTGTGGTTCATTGGCTGGGTGACAGTGGCTGGAGTGACCATGGTCTAATAGGGTCTAATTGGGGTATCCAATACAGTGTGGTGGACATGGAGGTGCATCCCACTTGAGATCTAACTAAATATTAGACATGTGCATTCGTTTTCGGACGAATGCATTTTCGGACGAAAATAGCATTTTCGTCCATTCGTCCGAAAAACGAATAACGAAAATTTTAACTAACAAAATCCGAATGAACGAATGGTTAATAAACGAAAATCATTCGTTCATTCGTCCATTCGTCCATTCGTGCTATTGGCATTCTAAACCGAAATAGAGTCGGTTTACAATACCAATAGCATTGTACTACATTCCATAAACCGACATGAATGACTTTCGGTTTATGGAATGCATGTAATGCTATTAGCTTCCTATAAACCGAAATTGAGTTCCCATTCATACGAATAGGTCAATTGACCTATTCGTATGAATGGGGACTCTTTCGGTTTATAGAAAGCCAATAGCAGCATGTATTCTATAAGCCGAAAGTCTTTAAAACAAACGACGTTCGGTTTATAGAATACATGTAATGCTATTGCTGTTCTATAAGCCGAAAGACATTCGGCTTATAGAACAGCAATAGCATTACATGCATTCTATAAACCGAACGTCGTTCGTTTTAAAGACTTTCGGCTTATAGAATACTATTGGCATTCTATAAACCTAACTAGAGTCCCTCCTCATTCATAAGAATTTCTTATGAATGGGGACTCGACTCTAGTTCGGTTTATAGAAAGCCAATAGTATTCTATAAGCCGAAAGTCTTTAAAACGAACGACGTTCGGTTTATAGAATACATGTAATGCTATTGCTAAACTATAAACCGAACGACTTTCGGTTTATAGAATAGCCATAGGATTACATGTAGTACATAAGCCGAAAGTCTATAAACCGAAAGTCGTTCGGTTTATAGGCTGTCGGCATTTAACTATACAGAGACAGAGTCTCCATTCATAAAATTATGAATGGAGACTTTGTCTCCGTGTAGTAAAATGCCGAAAGTCTATAAACCGAACGATCGGTTTATAGACTTTCGGCTTATGTAATACATGTAATCCTATGGCTATTCTATAAACCGAAAGTTCGGTTTATAGAATAGCAATAGGAATACATGTATTCCATAAGCCGACAGCCTATAAACCGAACGTTCGGTTTATAGGCTGTGGGCATTTTACTACACGGAGACAAAGTCTCCATTCATAATTTTATGAATGGAGACTCTGTCTCTGTATAGTTAAATGCCGGCTTTTAACTATACGGAGACAAAGTCTCCATTTATAATTTTATGAATGGAGACTCTGTCTCCATATAGTTAAATGCCCACAGCCTATAAACCGAACGTTCGGTTTATAGGCTGTGGGCATTTAACTATACGGAGACAAAGTCTCCATTCATAATTTTATGAATGGAGACTCTGTCTCTGTATAGTTAAATGCCGGCTTTTAACTATACGGAGACAAAGTCTCCATTTATAATTTTATGAATGGAGACTCTGTCTCCGTATAGTTAAATGCCCACAGCCTATAAACCGAACGTTCGGTTTATAGGCTGTGGGCATTTAACTATACGGAGACAAAGTCTCCATTTATAATTTTATGAATGGAGACTCTGTCTCCGTATAGTTAAATGCTATTGTATTCTATAAACCGACTCAATTTCGGCTTATAGAATGCAATAGTACTACGAATGGACGAATGAACGAATGATTTTCCTTTATTAACCATTCGTTCATCCGGCTTTAGTTAGCTTAGCATTTTCGTTCTTCGTTTTTCGGGCGAATGGGCGAAAATGCAATTTTCGGACGAAAATGCATTCGTCCGAAAACGAATGCACATGTCTAGTATATATTCACATGTAAATTGCTTTTTAAATAAAAAATTATGATATAAAAAAATCTTGTTTTTATTTCCTTTTATGTGACAATGCTGCCTCTCTCTTTCCCTTGCCCCCAGATTTGTCGCTCTCCCCCCCTTAGTGTTGTCTCTCTCTCACCCTCCCTTTGGCTCCCCCCTCGCTCCCCTTGTGTCTGTCTCTTCCCCCCTTCCCTCCCCTTGTTTCTCTCTGCCCCCCCCCCTTGTTATTCTGTCCCCCCCTCACCTGTTTCTTGCTCCCTGGTGGCTAGTGGGGGCAGCCGGGGGATGTATGCACTATACATAATAGACGGAAGTGTCGGGCAGCATGGAGGTTGTCTGCACGATTCGTGCAGACATCCCCCAGCTGCCCGATTCTCCCTGGTGGCTAGCGAGGGAGCGGAGGATGTCTGCGCGATGAGCGAGACCTCTCCTGCTGCCGCCCGGCATGACCGCCGGGACTTCTATGATGAAGCTGGGTACTTCCGGCTTCCTCATAAAAGTCCTGGCTGTCGTTCCGGGCGGCAGCAGGGGAGGTCTCGCTCATCGCGCAGACATCCACCGCTGCCTCGCTAGCCACCAGGGAGAATCGGGCAGCTGGGGGATGTCTGCACGAATCGTGCAGACAACCTCCATGCTGCCCGACACTTCCGTCTATTATGTATAGTGCATACATCCCCCGGCTGCCCCCACTAGCCACCAGGGAGCAAGAAACAGGTGAGGGGGGGACAGAATAACAAGGGGGGGGGCAGAGAGAAACAAGGGGAGGGAAGGGGGGAAGAGACAGACACAAGGGGAGCGAGGGGGGAGCCAAAGGGAGGGTGAGAGAGAGACAACACTAAGGGGGGGAGAGCGACAAATCTGGGGGCAAGGGAAAGAGAGAGGCAGCTTTGTCACATAAAAGGAAATAAAAACAAGATTTTATTTATATCATAATTTTTTATTAAAAAAGCAATTTACATGTGAATATATACTAGACATGTGCATTCGTTTTCGGACGAATGCATTTTCGTCCGAAAATTGCATTTTCGTCCATTCGCCCGAAAAACGAAGAACGAAAATGCTAAGCTAACTAAATCGAATGAACGAATAGTTAATAAAGGAAAATCATTCGTTCATTCGTCCATTCGTAGTACTATTGCATTCTATAAGCCGAAATAGAGTCGGTTTATAGAATACAATAGCATTTAACTATACGGAGACAGAGTCTCCATTCATAAATTTATGAATGGAGACAAACGTATAGTTAAAAGCCGACAGCCTATAAACCGAACGTTCGGTTTATAGGCTGTGGGCATTTAACTATACGGAGACAGAGTCTCCATTCATAAAATTATAAATGGAGACTTTGTCTCCGTATAGTTAAATGCCGGTGTTCTGACAAATTTCTGGAGCAAATTCTCCTGCGCAATCGCAGGAGAATTTGCTCACTGCGCATGCGCATAAAGTTACAGCTGATAACTCAGCTGTAACTTTGTGACCACCGCGCATGAGCCAGCTGCGCAACCCACCTCCCGCCCCCTTACACCCGCCGCACACCCCTTCTTACCAGATCATCGACCACAGCGATACACAGCGCATGCGCACGCCTATCCAGCCGTTTGGGAATGCGCGCGTCCGTTGTTGTGTTCTTAAGGTGGTAAGTAACACGGGCGTCGGGACATAAGGGGGCAAGCATCCTGGTGAGGGCTGCCTCATCTTGATGGGATTTGTGATCCTCCTGCTGTATTATTGATGCAGCAGGAGGATCACAAATCCCATCAAGATGAGGCAGCCCTCACCAGGATGCTTGCCCCCTTATGTCCCGACGCCCCATGTTACTTACCACCTTAAGAACACAACAACGGACGCGCACATTCCCAAACGGCTGGATAGGCGTGCGCATGCGCTGTGTATCGCTGTGGTCGATGATCTGGTAAGAAGGGGTGTGCGGCGGGTGTGAGGGGGCGGGAGGTGGGTTGCGCAGCTGTCTCATGCACGGTGGTCACAAAGTTACAGCTGAGTTATCAGCTGTAACTTTATGCGCATGCGCAGTGAGCAAATTCTCCTGCGATTGCGCAGGAGAATTTGCTCCAGAAATTTGTCAGAACACCGGCATTTAACTATACGGAGACAGAGTCTCCATTCATAAAATTATAAATGGAGACTTTGTCTCCGTATAGTTAAAAGCCGGCATTTAACTATACGGAGACAGAGTCTCCATTCATAAAATTATGAATGGAGACTTTGTCTCCGTGTAGTAAAATGCCCACAGCCTATAAACCGAACGTTCGGTTTATAGGCTGTCGGCTTATGGAATACATGTATTCCTATTGCTATTCTATAAACCGAACGTTCGGTTTATAGAATAGCCATAGGATTACATGTATTATATAAGCCGAAAGTCTATAAACGGATCGTTCGGTTTATAGGCTTTCGGCATTTTACTACACGGAGACAAAGTCTCCATTCATAATTTTATGAATGGAGACTCTGTCTCTGTATAGTTAAATGCCGACAGCCTATAAACCGAACGACTTTCGGTTTATAGACTTTCGGCTTATATAATACATGTAATCCTATGGCTATTCTATAAACCGAAAGTCGTTCGGTTTATAGAATAGCAATAGGAATACATGTATTCCATAAGCCGACAGCCTATAAACCGAACGTTCGGTTTATAGGCTGTCGGCATTTTACTACACGGAGACAAAGTCTCCATTCATAATTTTATGAATGGAGACTCTGTCTCCGTGTAGTAAAATGCCGACAGCCTATAAACCGAACGTTCGGTTTATAGGCTGTCGGCTTATGGAATACATGTATTCCTATTGCTATTCTATAAACCGAACGACTTTCGGTTTATAGAATAGCAATAGGAATACATGTATTCCATAAGCCGACAGCCTATAAACCGAACGTTCGGTTTATAGGCTGTCAGCATTTTACTACACGGAGACAAAGTCTCCATTCATAATTTTATGAATGGAGACTCTGTCTCCGTGTAGTAAAATGCCGACAGCCTATAAACCGAACGTTCGGTTTATAGGCTGTCGGCTTATGGAATACATGTATTCCTATTGCTATTCTATAAACCGAACGACTTTCGGTTTATAGAATAGCAATAGGAATACATGTATTCCATAAGCCGACAGCCTATAAACCGAACGTTCGGTTTATAGGCTGTCGGCATTTTACTACACGGAGACAGAGTCTCCATTCATAAAATTATGAATGGAGACTTTGTCTCCGTGTAGTAAAATGCCCACAGCCTATAAACCGAACGTTCGGTTTATAGGCTGTCGGCATTTTACTACACGGAGACAAAGTCTCCATTCATAATTTTATGAATGGAGACTCTGTCTCTGTATAGTTAAATGCCGACAGCCTATAAACCGAACGACTTTCGGTTTATAGACTTTCGGCTTATGTAATACATGTAAACCTATGGCTATTCTATAAACCGAAAGTCGTTCGGTTTATAGAATAGCAATAGGATTACATGTATTCCATAAGCCGAAAGTCTATAAACCGAAAGTCGTTCGGTTTATAGACTTTCGGCTTATAGAATACAAGTAATACTATTGCCTTTCTATGAACCGAACGAGAGCCCCATTCATAAGAATTTCTTATGAATGGGGCTCTCGTTCGGTTTATAGAAAGCCAATAGTATTACATTGTATTCTATAAAACGAACGAAAAAAATTAACGAAACGAAAATAATGAACGAATTTCGTCTGAAACGAATGCACTAATGAACGAAATTCGTTTTAGACGAAATAAATAACATTTTCGTCCGAATGGACGAAAACGAAACGAAAATTTTAGTTTTGCACATGTCTACTAAATATAGTAACATTAAAAAAATTTAAAAATATATAAATATATATATATATTTAGTGTTGTACAGAGTATTTTATATGGGTTTTTTTTTTATATGTGAGCAACTTGTATTTTAAAACTGCCCAGTGTCTATGACTATATGTTTTATATTTAAGAACAAATAATAAACACACAAGTATGTGTGTGTAAGTGGGCATGCAAATGTGACACTGTATGTGTAAGTGTGACCCTATTTGACTCTGCCTGTGCAAGTGTGATTAAGTGTAAGTGTCTGTGTGTAAGTGTGAGTATATAAGTGTGACTGTGAGTCTGTGTGTGTAAGTGTGACACTATGGGAGTCTGTGGGAAAATGTGAATGTGAATCTGTGTGTATAAGTGTGAGTCCTTTTGTGTCACAGTCACACTTACAAACTCACACTTACACACACACAGAATCACACTTACACACACACGCACACACACAGTGAGGGAAGTGAATGAATGTCCAAAAACAGTGTTGGCAACAGCAATGGGCAATGGCCATGTCATGGTCCTTTTCCCATTTCTGTCCACTTCTTCAAGAAGAAAGGTTAGATACACTCATCACCTATAAAATGTTGCTAGCACTTTCAGGGAGAACAATTGGGAGTGTTTTTAAGACATTAGTCCACTTGCACATATTCCAGACACTTTTGGAAAGTAACTTCCTGTCTTATAATATCAGTCCATAACATGAAACATAACATACGCAAGCTCTTTAAACACATTTAAACCATGATTATTGCTAATCAGGGCTGGCCCTTTAATAAGGGCACAGTGGGGCAGCTGCCCCAGGCGGCACCCTGGCAGAGGTGTCTGGGGGAGCTTGATAGAAGGAGGTCTCAGCCAATCAGGCGATACCTCTCAACTCTCCTGATTGGCTGAGAGTTCAGAAGCCTCCTGTGATTGGCTCAGTCAAAGCAAGGAGATGCCTGGACCAGGTAAGTTAAGTGTGAGTGTGTGTGTGTATGTCAGTGTGAGTGAGTGTGTGAGTGAGTATGTGTGTATGCTATTGTGAGTGTGTGTGTGTCAGTGTGAGTGGATAAAGGGGTTAACTCCTCTGATACTGCCTATTTCTCTCTTGCCACCAAGGGGGTTAACTCCTCTGACACTGCCTAGATCTGTGTAGCCACTCAAGGGGTTAACTCCTCTGACACTACCTAGATCTTTCTAGCCACCCAAGGGGTTATCTCCTCCGACACTTCCTGATAAGTTTAAGCCCTTAACGCATATGGACATATATATATATACGTCCTGAAAAGCATGGTCCATTAGGACCATGAGGACGTATATATACGTCCTCAGGTTTCATGTAGCGTTGCGCTCCTTAGCACAATGCTACATGCCTGCAGCTACTGTCAGAGGCTGCTTCGGATCCGATCTACCCTACCCAATAAGAGGTGGGGTAGATTTAGGGTTAGGGTAAATTTAGAGTTGGGGTGAATTTAGGGTTGGGGTTAAAAGGTCACTGTAAAAGAAAATGGTTAGAAAACAAAAAAAACACTAATATTGTTTATTGCCCTATTACTTGAAATAAAACATGGACAAACATGGAAACATTGGTATTTCTAAACTCAGGACAAATATTAGAAATATAAAGACGGGGTCTTTTTTACCACTTATAATTGTGTAAAAAAAAAAATCAGGTCAAAGTTAGAAAAAGGTTTTTTTATGGCATATTTTCATCATATTTTATATTTTTTTAAAATAAAAAAAAATTTTTTGTGTAAAAAAATTTTTTTTTTATACACATTTACAACAGCTTCAAGTGTATTTCACATCAGAAATGACCAGTGGCTTATGCTCCATATGTGCTGTCTATTTCCGGACTTTGTGTGCTCCAAACAGAGGACACACAAACCCTGGAAATACATCCGGGAGACACCAGCGGAAGCTGCAAATTCAGCAACAAAGTCACTCACTCTATTGCCAATTCGACCAGCACAAACAGTATTTGAAAATGTATATACTTTTAGTGCTGGTCAAATTGGCAACAGAGTGAGTGATTCTGTTGCCGGATTTGCAGCTGTCGTCAGCCCCTCGGATGTATCTTGTGTATTTCCGGGGGTTTATGGGCTGGCTGTTCACAGCACACAAACCCCCAGAAATACACGGGATCCATTGTGCCCCTGAGTGACAGGTGTGCTCCGGACTGGCAGCACACCTGTCACTCAGGGGCACGATACGCCCCTGGAAATGACACGAGTTAAAGGCGCAGGCTGTGAAGGTCAATATAAAATAATAAAATTGTTTGTTACAATGTCCAGTATATGTCCACCCTAAACAATACTGTGTCTAAACCTCTTCCTAAGAGCTAGCTCTAAATCGTGATATAGACCTATCTTGGCAAAAATCCGAAACCCTTGGACACAGATTATAGATCTGATTTACACAAATTGAGAATGGGCTTCTGTGGAGATTACTCCCTCTCTCCACTTTTAACTGTTAGGTTTAAGTAATACAAGCGTGTGTAGCTATGTTAAATTGTTTTGTTTTTTCATGAATACAATCTAGCCAGTGGTATTTATTAATTTCAACAATTAACAAACTTTGGTTATTACCTTAACCCATAAAGTTGTAGTGTATATAAATATCAAGTTTCTGATCACATGAATATTCACAGATAGACTTTATTTTTTTAAACTCAAAAGAAGCATGTCTTATGGCTTTAAATGTATATATTTATGTATTGTGACATATATATTTTACATTTTTTTATTACTCTTTGTTATGATCTAAAAAAAAAGTTCACAATTTATACATAGCTTTGCTCTAAAAAAAAAATATTTAAAAAACACACATTTCACCATTTATACTACACTGTGTTGTTGTCTCAAAGAAAGAGCCAGGCTTCTTGTTACTTAATTAATGTAATTATAAACCTAGGTTTAGAGTTCTGGAAGAAAAGCCACAGTTCTTTAATTGGTTTGATGACATCAGTGAGCAGCAATCCTCTTTCTGACATTGGCAAACTCTACCCCTGTTTACATGCTCTCTTGATTCATGACAAGAACAGCCTCGATTTTCCAAATACCTTCTTTGCCAAATAATCCTAGACACTGGAAAGCCTGTTACAATTATTTGCTCCCCAGCCTGAGAATGTATCTGGTAATTTTAGTTATCTTTA
Source organism: Pelodytes ibericus (assembly GCA_036172795.1). Taxonomy (NCBI): domain Eukaryota; kingdom Metazoa; phylum Chordata; class Amphibia; order Anura; family Pelodytidae; genus Pelodytes; species Pelodytes ibericus. Next base: position 148,171,496 of record CM069862.1, read on the forward strand.
TGGCTCCTCTATAAAACACACAAAAAATGAATAACTCAGCAGAAATCTTAGTATTAGAAACAGCGAGGTTCTGCATTGTTGCAACAGATTTATTTTTTACATCATATTTGTATTGATACTGGAAATAAACCACTAATGAATAACATTGCAAAATAAAATAAACATTGTCCGAATAGTTAAGAACTTTTACCCCATCTTCACATTCCACTTAACAAGAAACACACAGAGGGAGCCATTACGAAAAATCTAAATCAAATTTCTGAATATAGGAACTGTTATTTAGTCCCCAGAGATGTATAATTACAAGAATCCACTAGTGTTTGGACAGCAACTCTTGCCATGCTTGTTTTGAATCATATAATGGCTGGGGGTTGTAGGATTTCTTGAATCTGGGACAGCAGTTGGTAAGAGCAGACAATAGACAGGGCATTTTAAAGGGACAGAGAAGTGTAATAGGCTGTTGTAAAAGTGTGTTCTAGTGCAGATTCATGCTTCCAGGTGCTTTTTCTTAAAAATAAACCTCCATCTGTGTTATAGCTCACATCCTTTGTAAGATAATGTAGACTTAAACTAAAATTCATTCAAAGGATGACTAAGATGCTGGTTACAGATATTCAAAGTGCCCGTGAGCGGTAAATGTGTTCACTTTGCCTCGCATACCCTTTAATAAAAGGTAACATTTATTTGCAATATAGTTTCACTGCAGTAAGTGAAACCCCAGTGAATCTCATTGAAATGCAAACAATTTTTGCAAACCACACATATTGGTCATTTCAGAAATCCCCGACTCAGTAGTAGCAATAAGCAAAATATCATCCTTTGCAACCTCACATATTGCCATTAAACAAAGTTATTAAACAGTTCCAGTCTATCACTCTGTTAGTGACCCTGGGCATCATAGTCGATGTGACCTTCTCCTAACTTTCTGGAGAAAGGGAGGACGCTGTACCTGCCTCAGGCACTATGCTTAATCTACTGGAAAACAACATGCTCCTCTGCAAGATATAAATAGTAAGTGAGTATTGCCAAAAGCCCTATTCTGAATGTATATAGTGTCCGTACTGATTTATAGGGCAAGGTATATAGAACATTAGTTTGATATGCCGCGCTGGTGGTCCTTGGTGGTGACCTTTATTCAGCCAAAGTAATAAATCTTCTCAGTTGAAATACAAACATTTTTACACACAACTCAAACTAATTTTTCAGTCCCTCCTGATCCTTCACTCCAGCATCTAATACGGAAATAAAGAACACTGAATCTCTGATTATATCCATCAATTCCCCCACAAGGCAAGGTGTTACATGCACCAATGAGCCATAACATTATGACCACCGACGAGGTGGTGAGTCGGCAGAGGCAGTGTGATGTTTTGGGCAATTTTCTGCTGGGAAACCTTGGGTCCTACCATTCATGTGGAACGTACATGAATGGTACCACCTACCTAAGCATTGTTGGAGACCATTTACACCCTTCATGGAAATGGTATTTACCTCTACCTCTATCAGGAGGATTATGTGCCCTGCCACAAAGCAAAAATGGTTCAGAAATGGTTTGAGGAACACAACAACGAGTTCATGGTGTTGACTTGCCCTCCAAATTACCCAAATCTCAATCCAATCGAGCATCTGTGGAATGTGCTGAACAAACAAGTCCGATCCATGCAAATCGGGCTTACAGCAAATAAAGCATCTAGCCACAGCACACTTCCATAGGTCTTGTGTAGTCCATGCCTTGAAGGGTCAGGGCTGTTTTGGTGGGAAAAGGGGAGCTACACAATAGTAGGCAGGTGGTCATAATATTATGGCTGATGGGTGTTTAGCTGTGCACAGTTAGAGCCAGTTAGCCATGGTTCTTGAAAAGTGACCCCTGGCTCATGTGGTCGATGACGTGCATTATTAAAATCTGCACAGTTATTGATGAAAGAATATGAAAAAGGAAGAAAAATGCTGATTTACCTTTGGGATGTGTTTAAATGTTGTGGGTATAAAAACCATGGAGTCAGCATAACTAATAATGAAATAGGGCAGAAAGGGCAGTGACTATAAGTGAATGGAGGGTTGGCACAACTAACCCTCACTCTCTGCTACAAAAATAACAGGTTGCTTCTGAGGTGCACAGTAAACTGTAAAATAATTCACCTCCATGGCTTATCTCCCTAATCCCCAAATTTGAAATTACACAAGAGTGTGCAATCTGTCGCAGGAACAAAGGAAACATTTTGATAAAATTATACAGTGATGTATACATTTGCTAGCAACTTAACCAGCACACAGTATAGGTCAGATTTAATCTATATACGCACCAAACTTGGTCAACCACCAATTTGTGGATGTCACCTCTTCCTTAAATAATCCAATTTTTTTACATACAATGACCTTCGATGTATACCACATGTTTAGGTTTGCCATGGGAAAAATTAGGAAATTTCCAATTTAACATAATATATATTTTTCTCTTATGCCACGTTTTTGTAAAGTTCCTAATGTTTTTATGCTTTCCGTACACTGTGCCCAGAAAGCCTTCAAACCTTTTTTTTTAGGGTACAGAGCTTGGACATCTCTTGTCACTCAGGTTAAGTGCTCCTCGGATATACATGTTTTGTATGATTTTATATCAGTACCAGTATTAGATGATCAGTGGGTGTAATATACAGTCTTTAGGTAAGAAAGAAGCAAAAAAAAAACTGTTAACTTTATCCAAGTAAATTTTTTCCTTCAAATGAATATTTTCTAGTTTAATGTGTTTATGAATCAGCAATAAAGGTTCAAGTACTGGCAATAAACCAGTTTTGAGTGCTATGGTTTAGGATTAATTATAATGGTTATGGAGCCGATGAATAGTTTAGCTTTGATTTTTACTCTATAAAAATTTGAAATCCGTGGAACAAACATACCCATCATTAAACATAAACCTGTTTTCAATGGCATTTGTAGAAAGTTATTAGAAAATCATCTACACGTGAAATTAGTTGGCTCTTATCGGACAACACTCACAAGATTTCCAGCTGCTTTTGGCTTCTCCTCCCCTGCATGCCCTCTGCCAAGATCTTGAAATGTTTCAAGTTATTTTCCAAAATTATTCTTAATCAGGGAGCAAAAAAAGGCAGCCACCTGTTTGGTTGTTCTGGTTGGCTGGTGTTTTAATAACATATTTAGATATAGATGGTTTAGGTAAATCCAAGAGGTAATAGTTTGTCGACATCCTACATAAATATGTCTTCTTCCTCTGAAGATAGGCCACAACATTCTAAGGCGTCCTGGTCTGACTAAGACAAATACTCTTCATTGAAGAACAAAACTGACATGGTCAGATGCAGAGGAAGGGGCAACAGGGACCATAAGTGGTGGTGCTCGAGTAGTTGGTGTCAGGTCATGACTTGTCTTAAAGGGACAGTCTATTCCCCAAACTCACTTTAGTGCAAGGTGAAGATTACTGCTATTATAGTGCACCAGCTTTATTACAGTGTGATTTGATGCAGGCATTCTGCATAAATCACATTTTTAATATTTGACTCAAGCCCCCCCCAGTGATTACTCTGCATATGTATTGATTATATAGATGCTGAGGATATACAATTTTGTTTCATTTAGTCACTTCCTGTGCTCTTTCAATAGAATACTTTATGTGGACTCTAGGTGGCCTTGCCTTGCTCTTGTACACAGTAGGATCTCATAACAGTGCAAAACATTTGGAAAAAAGAAAACAAAAAAAACACACTGAAGTACCTCCTCGTGAGTCACCCTATGATTAAGTGCTTTTGAGGCACGAAACGCGTAAGGCATCTTTTTGTCCTGTCCAGTTTTGTGTAACAGCTTTTTTTTTTTACTATTCATTAAATGGCTTATTTTTTGCATACCTGTTTATTGTGAGCTCACTCCACAAACCGTTTGCTGCTTCTGATTTGATGTTCAGTGTAAACCATTGCCTGATGACATCACTAGAGAGGCAGGATATTCCATTCATTTGAATGAAATTATTCTCATTGGTTACGGGGGCAAAAAAAAAAGAAAGAAAGAAAAAGAAAATGACTTTTACTCAGCTAGTGTGGGCAGTCCTCTTGCAAACTGCTGTAATTTCACAATTTCATCTAGCTGTAAGTATTTTAGATTTTAAGCAATGCAAAATGTAAAACATGCATTTTAAAGTACTTTATAATCATATTAATATGCATTAATATTTAGAAGATGCATTTTGGTCACTAGACAGTCCCTTTAAGCTAGGAGATTCACTACCAGTGTTGGTCTTTAAACAAGCAGGGCATAACTTTTTTGTGCATCTTTCAGTGGTCTATGACACACAGCACAGTTTACATTTTTTTCCCTTGGATGAAACCTTCTTGTGTGTATGCTCTTCAGCATAATCCAGGGCAAACATTGTTGGGAAGTAGAAAGAATACAAGGTAGGTCTGAAGATGATGCTTCTTTGGCAAGCATATTATAATGGCAGCCAGGTTCTTTTTGGCTTTCTAAAATGTGCCACCAAGGATAGTGCATGAATGGCAATTATCTGACATTAGCTCTTCCCAATCACAGGAACTCAGATTCGGCTCTCCTTGTGTTTTTTCTGTTTTTATGGCCACAGAGGCAGTTTTAGATATCTTTCTTTCCAGGAAACATTTAATATCAAAACATCTATCAAATAACATTTATCACATTACCTATGTATATGCAATCCCACTTCCATTGATTGGTTTATATCTTTTTACCTAATGACTGCAGCAGTTAGTATTGTATTGTTGGGTAAGATCTCTAGTTGTAATTTTTAACTAACAAATGCACATTAAAATTAGATTTTTAACTTACCCAAAGGCAAATGCTTCTTTTTATCCATGTAGACTTTGGCTATACTTTCTGTTAGTAATTGCATAATGGTCTAGTTACTAGGACAAATTTGGCATCCCCCACATGTACCCTTCTTGGCCTCACAAAAGGCTATTCACAAAGAATGTTTGCAAAATTAATATATGGTAAAAGCTGCCGAAATGAAGGGAAGCAAGATTAAACTCATCTCGCATCAATTTTCAATGTGCAAAAATTGTTTTGGAGTTGGACTTCCCCAACTGAAAGTAATAAAAAATGGTTGCACCCAGTTAAAAAAAAAATACATGTGCTCTCTCCCCATAAATACTGGGGTCAAACCATAATACAATGGGGGCTATTTGGACATCAAAGTACAACTAGCCTGCCAAATCGAACTCTGTTAAATTTTTCGTTAATAGTTTTCCATGAAGGCAAGTCTGCATTGGACTTTGTAGTAGTTTAATAAATAGCAAAAGGAGGTCGAGTTAGAATTTTATTTTATTCCAAGTCAAATCAAAGCTCCTAACATGACCTCCTCTCACCAAATTCGAGCTCCCAACATGACCTCCTCTCACCATATTCCAGCTCCCAACATGACCTCCTCTAACCAAATTCGACCTCCCAACATGACCTCCTCTCACCAAATTCTCTTCGGAAACTGAAGCATCATCAGCATTAAAATTGGTATACAACTTCAGCTACACAGTATGTGGTAATCAACCTCGAATACAATTCCGTTTCGTGGATAATAGCTTCATTTTGGCAATCTCAATTCACCTTTTGAATTGAAATTAACACATTCCAGGCAATGGTTTTGTTTGTTTTGATGTCCTTTCTGGACAATAGGTTTTTAGCTACTTTTGCTATGTGTGCGTTTAAATAAAAGTGCATGTTCACTTTTTACATCAATCCCCACATTTAAAAAATTGTTGTTGTTTTTTTTGGACAGATAGGGCTTTCTTTTGCAACAATTGTGTTTATAATTATCCCTTTGTGCAATGTATACAATTTAATAAAGTGAGTAAAAATGGCAAAAAAAGTGTTTTTTTTTTAATTTAATTTTTTTTTCTGGGACACCGTTTATTTCTCTCTTCTCTCTGACACAACATAAAAAAGATCAGTGTCAATGAGAGATAGGGAAGATTTTAATAATCAGTGGTCATCCAGCACTGATTGTCCTTTACTGTATTTTTTGAATTTATTGCATGTGATCAATGTGATTGATTTTCACAGTGATCACATTAACCCCTTCATGACCAGACTGTTTTTGGAATGTTGTGTGTTGGTGACCGAGTTTTAACACTTCTGAGGTGTTTGTGTTTTAGCTTTAATTTTCTTCTTTGTCGGTTGCTGTACCCACACAAATTATATATTGTTTTTTTTCAGGACAAGAAGGGCTTTCTTTTCATGACATTATTTTGTATATATCATTTATTATTTTGTGAAAAAAATAGTAAAATATGGTTCACTTTTTTAAAAAAAAACACTTTTCCTGAATTCTCTTTGTAAATTATTTTACTAAGCTCCAAAAGCTAATGAAAAAACCTGCTAAATAGATTCGACTATAGGTCCTGAGTTTAGAAGTAGACATCCCAGGGTATTCAATTTGGGGTATTTTGACACTTTTCATTCTGTCATTTTACCACCAATCTTTGACAAGTTTTGGCGTAGTAATTTTGTGTGTGTTTTATTTTCACACACTTTGAAACTTAGGTATGACTTTAAAAGGGTTGTTCTATTTTATTACCAAACAAAACCCCAATAGATGTTCATCTACTTCCCCTGAGTATAGCGGTACCCCACATGTATAGGTTTGCTAGGGTTATGTGGCAGGTACAGGGCAAAATTTAGGATACGGTCATTGCAGCTTTAAAACGTGTATTTATTGTGTAATGCTTGTGACTACATTTCCTATCATGCTCAGCCAGCCAAAAGCTACCGTAGAAGAATAGGAAATGTAGTCTATAGTAGGAAGCACAGATTTTTGCTATCCTTGCTATCCTGCGGCTGCATGGATCATATATCCAGCTGCTGCGGGCCCCTATCTACTGCTGGATGCAAAGCACTGGCCCCACTAGCAGTCTTTTTTTTTTTTAAATAAAATATCCCTAGAGGACCACAGACAGACATAACATGTCATTGGTCCTCTACAGAATAACTTCTTTTTTTTTTTATAATTTATTATTATTTTTTATTTATTTAATTTATTTAATTCTTTTACATTTTTTAATTTTTATTAAACTCTAACCTTAACATTATGGTTAGGGTTAGTACAAACCCTAATTCTAACTCTAGGATTAGGGTTTTGATGAACTCTCACCCTAACTCAAGCGTTAGGATTAGCACAATAGGAGAAAAAAAAAACTTTTTTTTTTTAAATTAAAAAATCCTTTGGGGGGGCTGGTTGTGCATGGGGGGGGGGGGGACCAGGGGGAGCGTTGAAACACTATATTTAGTCTCTCCCTGCCCCACGATCACCATGGAGCAGGGAGAGACTATAGGCACCTGCTTTGACAGCTATTAACATCCGGGTGCTGTGATTGGCTGTCACAGTGCCCGGATGTTTCCAGGGGGCTTCAATGGACATGGCTGAAGTGTCTCGGTATCGATAGCCAGCATGCATACCGCGATCAGACCTGCATGACGGTCCTGGACCGTCATCGGTCCCGAAGGGAGTTTTCCCCTATGACGGTCCAGGACCATCATCGGTCACGAAGGGGTTAATAAATGCAAAAAATATTGGTTGATCCAGGTCTGCCTAACTGTTAATGCAACCAGGATCAACTTACTCCACCTCTCTCCAAATCTGGGGGGATGATGGCAATGGACTGAATTAGGCTTTACACTAATCACAATCCTAACTGCAATGGCTGGAACAGCCTGTCTCAGATATTGCTGGACAAGACAGCCCATTTTCTTGTTGTTTCAGACTTGCCTCAATCATAAGCAGCCTAAAACACCCCTCACCTGATTTGCATAGGTGAGGGGTGGGATTGACAGGTCAGTGACCCTTGTCACTGGTCTGTCACTTTAAGACCGTCTCAGAGGCCTTTTTTTTTGCTTTCCTGGATAGCATGTATTGTCACCAATGCATTGCATCATCGTGAAGGGATTAAAAATAAATAATTTACCCCCCTGGGGGGCAAGTGGACTTCCGCTGTTCCCATAAATAAAAAAATAAAAAAAACTTCCCTGACACACTCTAATAAAAAATGTGGCGACGCCCTCGATCATCATCTTCTAGCCCAGGGTAAAGGGCCACCGAAAAAAATAAAATAATCCAACTTTTGTATTAAAACTATATGACCACGGCTGCCACGAAAAAAAAAAACGTACGAGTCCTTGCTCTAAGCATTCATCCATGTTGGGGGACAGATGCATAATGAAATCCCTGCTCTGGTGGCGGGGATTTAATTTTAAGAACTGTCAGCCACTCAGATGCCTTCAATTCCAGTTTCCTTATTTGCTGGGTTTGAACTAGCCAGAGGGGGGCAGAGCTACTTGCCCAGTTGGTGTATTTTGGTCTGCTTTTCGGTTTCGAAAGCAATCGGTCACGATGGCCAAATTGTGAGGCTATTCGGGATCAAATTGGGGCATATTTTGAAATTCAGCTTCCATTATGACTGCAATGTGCCCCAATTTTATCCACACTTTGGGCCCAAAGTTCTGCACATATTGTGCAGACCCATAGGTGCCATAGCCTTATGCAACCTTTGTAACATTTCTAATTTCAAATAACGGTCATAATAAGACATTTTAGCTATTTCAGCGTGATGTAAACTTCACACAAAGCTCAGAAAATCCCAACAAAGTTCTGGTTACTTTAAGAACAAAATTCGACTTTAATCCAAAAGGTATTAATTTATTACTGGAGTTTAGCATGTTCACCAGGAGGATTTATCACCGGAGTTTACTATATTTACCAGGAGGATATAAGATTTACAATGTTTAGCTGACAGTAAATTGAATTAATGCTAGCTGAACTTACACTTTGTTGCAAAGACATAAATTTTAACTTTGATGCTTCATTTATTTTACATCTTAACTTTTCTGCACTATAATTTTATCTTCCTTGTTCCCACTAGTATTCTCTCTAAAAATTCCTAAAGGTGGTAGAGAGGAGCATGTGATTTTAATTACTACAGATGGTGTGTAATTTTAATTACTACAGAGGGGGCGTGTCTAAATGTATTGCTCCTCCCATATCGATACATCCATTGATAAGTAAGTAGTGTAGCCTGGAAGCAGGAGGGGAAATGGAATAACAGTTTATTTCTCTCTTCTCTCTGACACAAGATAAAAATGATCAGTGTCAATGAGAGATATGGAAGATTTTAATAATCAGTGGTCATCCAGCACTGATTGTCATTTACTGTATTTTTTGAATTTATTGCATGTGATCAATGTGATTGATTTTCACAGTGATCACATTAACCCCTTCATGACCAGACTGTTTTTGGAATGTTGCGTGTGAAATTGTTTTGGAGTTGGACTTCCCCAACTGATAGTAATAAAAAATGGTTGCACCCAGTTAAAAAAAAAATACATGTGCTCTCTCCCCATAAATACTGGGGTCAAACCATAATACAATGGGGGCTATTTGGACATCAAAGTACAACTAGCCTGCCAAATCGAACTCTGTTAAATTTTTCGTTAATAGTTTTCCATGAAGGCAAGTCTGCATTGGACTTTGTAGTAGTTTAATAAATAGCAAAAGGAGGTCGAGTTAGAATTTTATTTTATTCCAAGTCAAATCAAAGCTCCTAACATGACCTCCTCTCACCAAATTCGAGCTCCCAACATGACCTCCTCTCACCATATTCCAGCTCCCAACATGACCTCCTCTAACCAAATTCGACCTCCCAACATGACCTCCTCTCACCAAATTCTCTTCGGAAACTGAAGCATCATCAGCATTAAAATTGGTATACAACTTCAGCTACACAGTATGTGGTAATCAACCTCGAATACAATTCCGTTTCGTGGATAATAGCTTCATTTTGGCAATCTCAATTCACCTTTTGAATTGAAATTAACACATTCCTGACAATGGTTTTGTTTGTTTTGATGTCCTTTCTGGACAATAGGTTTTTAGCTACTTTTGCTATGTGTGCGTTTAAATAAAAGTGCATGTTCACTTTTTACATCAATCACCACATTTAAAAAATTGTTGTTGTTTTTTTTGGACAGATAGGGCTTTCTTTTGCAACAATTGTGTTTATAATTATCCCTTTGTGCAATGTATACAATTTAATAAAGTGAGTAAAAATGGCAAAAAAAGTGTTTTTTTTTAATTTAATTTTTTTTTCTGGGACACCGTTTATTTCTCTCTTCTCTATGACACAACATAAAAAAGATCATTGTCAATGAGAGATAGGGAAGATTTTAATAATCAGTGGTCATCCAGCACTGATTGTCCTTTACTGTATTTTTTGAATTTATTGCATGTGATCAATGTGATTGATTTTCACAGTGATCACATTAACCCCTTCATGACCAGACTGTTTTTGGAATGTTGTGTGTTGGTGACCGAGTTTTAACACTTCTGAGGTGTTTGTGTTTAGCTTTAATTTTCTTCTTTGTCGGTTGCTGTACCCACACAAATTATATATTGTTTTTTTTCAGGACAAGAAGGGCTTTCTTTTCATGACATTATTTTGTTCATATCATTTATTATTTTGTGAAAAAAATAGTAAAATATGGTTCAATTTTTAAAAAAAAAAACACTTTTCCTGAATTCTCTTTGTAAATTCTTTTACTAAGCTCCAAAAGCTAATGAAAAAACCTGCTAAATAGATTCGACTATAGGTCCTGAGTTTAGAAATACCCTATGTTTATATGTTTTTTTGCTTTTTTTTGCATGTTTTAGGTTAATAAATACAAGTAGCATATAGCTGTTTAAACACCATTTTTTTAAAAATTAGCGTCCAATATCAGACATGATTCGCTGAATAACCCCCACATTTTTTCATAAAGTAGACATCCCAGGGTATTAAATTTGGGGTATTTTGACACTTTTCATTCTGTCATTTTACCACCAATCTTTGACAAGTTTTGGCGTAGTAATTTTGTGTGTGTTTTATTTCCACACACTTTGAAACTTAGGTATGAATTTAAAAGGGTTGTTCTATTTTATTACCAAACAAAACCCCAATAGATGTTCATCTACTTCCCCTGAGTATAGCAGTACCCCACATGTATAGGTTTGCTAGGGTTATGTGGCAGGTACAGGGCAAAATAATCAGTTTACGTGTATACATATTTCAAAAGAAAAGTATCTATAATTTGGATAATATTTACAAAGAAAGTGCAGATTCCTGTAGGTTGATAGATAACGGTAGGAAATGCAAAAGTGCAGCAGTACTAAATAAAGTCTTTAAAACATACAAAAAAGACAGGAGTAAAGAAACAGATAATATACCTTTTAGCAGACAAATAAACCCGGTCGGGAAAATTTGTAGAGGATATATAAAGTGCAACACGTTTTGGGGGATCCTTTTTCAAGCTGGAAAGCATCTCCTCAAATTGTCCTCTATTTTTTTACATCATTTGTGTGTTTTTTTAATTATATTTTTTATATTGAACGCTGTCCATTTTTTTATTTATTCTTTTTCCTTCTCTGGTGCGCAGATTGTCAATAAGTGTCTAATTTCTCCTATTTGTGCCCATTTAAGGAGATACACAACAATCTCTGAGTATTAACCTTTCAGGATAAGACGCCAACCTTGTTGTTTCTACTTATTGTCTCTAAACCGTACGCACTTCCCTTAAAGGGTTTGTATAATTATTTGTTTAATTTATCAATATACGAAATATCAGCGCTGTATCCTTCTTGACTCAATAGAGAGAATTACCTGACACGTTCTTTTATGAACCAAAACTATACAAAGTTAACACCAGCGTACACACAAACAAAAATGTTGGTTAGCTTTATGACAGCAAATTGGTAAAAAGTTAGAGGGCCTAAACCTAAAAAAAAAAAGATTTAATGTTTATTTTGACAGAAGGTCACTTCTACCTGAAGGAAGCTGCTATGTGTATGGTGGTGCATCATTCAAAAATGATTCTCTCTTACTTTCCAAAGTCAAAAGGGAGAATATTTTTTTAACTGCAAAGGTTAAGGGTCTGCAGTTGGATGGAGCGGTGCCATTCATATGTGGGCACATCATTAGTGGCAATCCCAACCACTGAGCATCTCCTCCCTGCTGGAGGTGTGCACAGTGCATCACACAAGCCGACACAACAATCTCTGTGGCATGGTAGCCTAGAATATAAACATGCTGCCTAGTAGCATCAGTTAAAAGGCTGTTTACATTAGACAGAAGCAGGCTTCAAGTTTTGTTCCTCTTTAATTATAATCACCGAACCTTATACCAAGTTATTGAAGCAGTCTTTACTGCTTTGTATGCCCACTAGATATCAGGCAAGTGTAGGTAGTTACATTTGCCTGTTAATGTGTGCACAGTAACATGAAAGATAAGCTCATTTATGCCTCGGTCAAGCATAGCTCGTATAAATCTAGTTCAATAAGGATGATTTTAGGTGCAATGTACAAATAACTTATGCTTCTATGAAAAAAGCAAAAGAAAGTTATTTGTACCCTTTAGAAAAACTTTAATCCTTCATCAGACACAGGGTCATATGGTTTTTATATTTGGTTTTAATTCTTACACTACACAGAACTGTGCTGTGTGTAGATACAGTATCTGAATATCTGTCTGGGAAAAGGGTATTCTAAAGTGCTGTAAAGACACACATAAAACATCCACCTCCCCCTAACAACTCGTCTACCATTACTGGGCTTTCAACAGCCATCTAGAGAGTGGTTTCGGAGTCATATTTGGAATAATATGAGAAATCTAAAGATGACTGATGAAAGGCACAGATTCCTGCCAGGATTTCAGTGAGATTGCAGTGTATAACGTGTGAGGGCAGAAGAACCTCGGTGGAACCATTATAAAGGACTTCATCTCATCTCAACAATTTCTCTTCTGGGAATGGACAGTAAATGTTTGATGCGGACAGAACGTAACTCTTAGTGAAATCTGCTGTAAAGATTATGCATGAGTCGGAACGACAGCAATTATGCAATACAGCTTATCACTGCTACATTATAGATTTGTCCGATGGCAAAATACAATTCACAGAAATATTTTATCATCTGGAAGAAAAGTGCTATAGAGTGGCATTTACATTTAATTGCATTTACATGACAGTGAAATTTTATAGAATGGATTAAAAATGTGTGCATCCCAATACCTACAGCTAATAAACCCACCTTCAAAGTCATACAGATACTGATTATTGCAGCAGAATGCCAGTTCCTACCTAATATGTATCATTTTATAAAAACAAGTGCTTTATACAGGTCTACGAGGCTAAACAGTTCCTCAAGCGTCTAACATAATTACAACAAATAGCATAAAAAAAGTGTAATTGTAAGATTTAATACCAATGAATCACTTTACGTTTGTGGCAAAACTAAGGCATGCATGCCACAGTGGTCATGCAGACAGTCCTTCTGTGGCAAGTAGACAGAGCGCAGGCGAGCAGGCAGCTCGATGTTTGTGTGCTGCACAGGCACACAGGCATCCTCTCAGGATGCCTCTCGCACTCTATGCTTGTCAACGGAAGTCAGACCACTTGGGGTCACATGGCATGTGGAGGGGAGCAAGCAGCAGTCTGGGAGGATGTCTGTCATCCACTGGACACCAGAGTACTCTGGGGCATGGGTAAATCTTCTTGGTACAATTTGGGTGATCTGGCAAGAGAAGAGCTGTGGGTGCAATCTGGCTGCCCTAAAAAAAACTATGGGTGCAATCTGGGTTCTGGGCAAGTCCTGTATGTAGAATCTGGGTGTTCTGGCGAAAGGTGTTGGTTGCAATCTGGGTCCTGGGTAAGAGCTGGGTCCTGGGAAAGTCTGTGTGTGTAATCTCGGTTCTCTAGCAAGAGCTGTGGTGCAATCTGGGTGCTCTGCCAAGAGCTGTGGGTGCAAAAGGGGGTGCTGGCTGTTGCCATGATATGGGCATGCAATGGTATGTGCTACTTGTGACCATGTCCTGGGTGTGCAATATGGGTGCTCTGCCAAGACCTGTGGGTGCAATCTAGGTGCTCTGGCAAAACCTCTGTTCAGTGGCGTACTAAGGGGGGGACGGGACTATGCTCTGAGTGGCACAATATTACTGGGCTCTGACTGGCACACTATTACTGGGCTCTGAGTGGCACACTATTACTGGGTTCTGACTGGTACACTATTCCTGGGCTCTGAGTGGCACACTATTACTGGGTTCTGACTGACACACTATTACTGGGTTCTGAGTGGCACACTATTACTGGGCTCTGACTGGCACAATATTACTGGGCTCTGACTGGCACAATAATACTGGTATCTGACTGGCACAAGATTACTGGTATCTGACTGGCACAATATTACTGGGCTCTGACTGGCACAATATTACTGGGCTCTGACTGGCACAATATTCCTGGTATCTGACTGGCACAATATTCCTGGGCACTGACTGGCACAATATTACTGGTATCTGAGTGGCACACGATTGCTGGGTTCTGACTGGCATACCATTACTGGACTCTGACTGGCACACTATTACTGGGTTCTGACTGGCACACTATTCCTGGGCTCTCACTGGCACAATATTCCTGCACTCTGACTGGCACACTATTACTGGGCTCTGAATGGCACAATTTTACTGGGCTCTGACTGGCACAATATTACTGGGCTCTGACTGGGACAATATGCCTGGTATCTGACTGGCATAATATTACTGGGCTCTGAGTGGCACAATATTACTGGGCTCTGACTGGCACACTATTACTGGGCTCTGACTGGCACAATATTACAGGCATCTGACTGGCACACTATTACTGGGCTCCGACTGGCACAATATTACTGGTATCTGAGTGGCACACTATTACTGGGTTCTGACTGGCATACCATTACTGGTATCTGACTGGCACAATATTACTGGTATCTGACTGGCCCAATATTACTGGGCTCTGAATGGCACACTATTCCTGGTATCTATAATTGTACAATTTTCAAACATTGAAAAAATTGTGGGTGTTTTCTTACATTTTTATTATGGGGGGGGGGGTGCCACACTCGGGATCCGTTCCGCGTGCCAAATGCTCTAGGTACGCCCCTGCCTCTGTTCAATGCATGCACATACATACATAAAAAAATGTGGGCCTACAGTATTGCCACTTGGTAGTGCATTACTTGCATTCGCCAGATTTAGCACTTCTGTCCAAAAATGCTGATTGAAGATGGCTCTATCATCTGCAACAGCAGCCATTTCTACAACAGAATTTCCAGTTCCAAGAACAGTGAAATGCTGGGAGGTAATTATCTCTTATTAGGAGGGACACACACATCACAAGTTATAGTGTGGTAAAGTTGATGGGAAAGGCTTCCCATCTGCAGTTTGAGTGGTAGCAACGACATTATGACACACATCAGACAAGTGAAGAGATTTGCTTTTCCCACCAAAAATCTCACATTGAGGGGAAAATTAGGAAACAAGTAGGGTTAAAATGATACCATTTATTGGCTGAGAGTTGGCTTGCAAGCTTGTAAGCTTGTTAGCCAATAAATGGTATCTGAACCCAACTTGTTTTCTGTTTTTCCACGGCTAACATGGTACTACTCATTTACCTATTTCAAAGAGGGGAAAACTGTAAAACAATTCCAAGATGGCATTCTTCAAACTGCAATCCAGTGTGTGGACAAATAGTTTTCTTAAATACAAATACAATTATTCTGCTGGGAATATTATTTTGTGTAAACGGATGTCAGTATTTTTTATTTTTACTAAACATTTTGTATTTCTGTTTGTTGACCAACAGCATTCTAAGTACTGGAATACTGGTTTCCAAAGTTCAAATTCAACATATGTACTAATCCCAGGACACTAACAGTTATACTTGAATTAATTTAAAACAACACTGATGCATCTCCCTCAAGTCTAATGCACTAGATGCATCTAGATTTGCTCACAGACGTGGAACCTATAGAATTAGGCAAGTGCTGTGTGGCTGCCAACACTTCCTGGTTTGTATTTAATCTATTTCCTTCAATTTTATCAACCTTGTTTAATTCCAGGTAGAAGTTGTTATTGTGAATCTTAAGGCAATTCATTTGTTGTCCCTGTTGAAATAATCTATTGATTTTTTAAGGGCTTCCAAAGCCATTTTGAAATGTAATTCTTTTCCAATGTGATAACTAGAGGCTTAATGTGGTTTAAGTAAAGTATTTTCTAGATTATCACTTTGTTGTAGATGTCATTATGGATATGTTTACTTAGGACTTTAAAAATGTATTGTCTTGTAAAGCATTTTGACCAGTGGCGTATGCTCCATATGTGCTAGCTGTGCGCCGCACACCTAGCACAGAGCCGAGCTTTTTCAGGAGTTTGTAA
Source organism: Pelodytes ibericus (assembly GCA_036172795.1). NCBI lineage: Eukaryota > Metazoa > Chordata > Amphibia > Anura > Pelodytidae > Pelodytes > Pelodytes ibericus. Next base: position 148,187,731 of record CM069862.1, read on the forward strand.
GCGCCGAACAGAAAGCACAAAACCCCCAAAATACATCCGGGAGACAGGCGATAGCTGGCAATTCGGCAACAGTCACTCACTCAGTTGTCAATTCGACCAGCATGAAAAATATACAAAAATTTGTATGTATTTGTATTCTGGTCGAATTGGCAACAGAGTGAGTGACTCTGTTGCTGAATTCGCATATGCCGTCAGCCCCTCGGCTGTATCTTGTGTATTTCTGTGTTGCTGTCTGTTCAGCGCACACAAACCCCCGGAAAAACACAAGATACATTGTGCCCCTGAGTGACAGGTGTGCTCTGTACTGGCAGTACACCTGTCACTCAGGGCACAATATGCCCCTTATGTTGACCCACCAGGGGCCCATGGGCTGGACATGACCATTGGGAGTTGCAATTCCATTGTGCCTCAAAAAACAAACAAAAAGCTTTTGTTGTCTTAACATTATTCGTCAGGTTCCACATACCGTGCTTACAAGTGTTATATGTCCCTCCATTTCAAAAACTTAGACTAAAACTGCACTAAAGCATCAAATGTTTTGCTTCTGAATGGCTTAGCATAGGGGTGTCCAACGTGCAGCCCATCTAACTTATACTCATAATTTCATTAATCATATAAATGCATAGTTTTGTTTAAGCACATTTAATCTAAACTGTTCTTGACTGCTTCTGTAATACTGCTGAACAACCAAACAGTTGTCTATAGCAAACAAGCTATTCACCACCAGTACTGTTAATTTTTGAATAAATTATGTGGGCCATTTCAGAAAAAAACAACTTGGATGACCCTGGCTTAACAGGTTTGTACTATTCACATTAAAACAAAAAATAGAAAAGCATTTGTCGTGATAAAGAAATAAATATGCAAACTGACATGCTTCAATTGCCCTTAAGAGGTGAGCATGGGTGCCATTTTCTACCAAATCCACTGGTTCCTTACTGAGCTGTATTCTATAATATGCCACTCACAGAATAGCCAGTGGGTAAGTATATGGGTATTATGGAAATTCAGATAGCACGACTATAACCAAAAGGATTACAATGCATTATGGGAGTTTTCCAATAGCTGGAGAGTTTTGCTGGTAGACTGTCCAAACTTTGAAGTCTTAATCATGATGGTACTGAACAGTTTTAGTTCCTGCCATTTTCCAGAAATGACTCATGCTGCATTCAGACCCAATAATGTGTGCTGCAGGTTAATCCAAGTCTGCATGTTTATTATATGACCCACTCCCAGTGGTGTATTTTGGTTTTGTGTTGCCCTACTGAAATCCTGCACCCCCACCCCACACACCCAGGACATGCCCAAGCACCCACATTGCACTTCTAGAACATGCCCCATCACCCACATTGCAGACCAAGGACATGGCCCATCACAACATTGCAGAACCAGGGCATCCCCCATCCCCCACACTGCAGAGCCAGGACATGCACCATTACCAACACTGAAGACTCAGGAATTGCTCTGTCAACCACATTACATACCCAGAACTTACCCCAGCACAAGCTACATTGCAGACACAGGACTTACCACCAGCACCCCATGAGATGTCCCATCACTCACCCATGACTTACCCCAACATCCCAGGATTTGCCTCATAACCTACATTGCATACCCATGACTTACCCCAACACCCAGAACTTACACCTTCACCCACGTTGTACACCCAGAACTTATCCTAGCACATGCCCCATCACCCACATTGCAGATCCATGACATGGTAGCTTCTATCATTGGGGATATGTATTTGCCTAGAAATAACTAAACTTAAAACAAGACTGTGGGGTAAAACAACGGCCACAGCACTTTATTTAAATAGTCATTGCATTACAATTATATATATACATTCCACATATATATCCATATTATACAATAACTAAACATAAACATAAACATTCCATATACAGAAAACCAAACAAGCTTGCAAGAGTATCCAGGTGGCTGCCGAATAAGTCCATGTTCTGAGCATATACCAATGCCCCCATTACCTGAGGTTCGAGGTACCACTTTCCCCGTGAAACTCCCACCAGAGTCCCGATTGACTCTCCCCAATCCATTCTTCCATTAACCCTCCTGGATACCCTAAAGCTTCCGCCACAAGCCCATCACCCCGGATGGGCTCCCCCCCCCCAAACAAAACTGTGGCCTTCTCAATTCCTTCCTGCAGAGCCAGGTTGAAGAAATCCAACCCCAGCTCATTCGGATGTACCCCATCTGACCTGAACAAACCCCCAATTTTTCCTTCCAAGTCAAAATGCCGCACCACCACCCCGCCATTTTTTCTCATAAAACTAGCCATTAGCTTGTTTACTTTTCCATGGCCGCCGGATCCCTGGCGTGCCTCCAAACCGACCGGGGAACCATTTGAGACCAAATGATCCTGATACCCGGTAGAAGATTATGCAAGCGGGAAACATCCCGTTGTATCGCGTCAAATGATGTGTACAATACGGAGCAAAGCTCCCTATCGATGTCATCATTAACAGACCCTCCCTTAGGATAGGACAAATGGTGTATTAGCCGGAATTTCCAGGGATCCTTCTTGGGGACCACCCCCAAAGGATAAACCCGTAAATTCTCCATCGGTTTTGGAAACGGGCCAGCCATCCTGCCCGCCTCCAGCTCCTTCCTCAGCTTGTCCCTCACTACCTCCGGAAATCGAAGCACAGACTTCAAGTTCCGACGGGAGATGCGGCCCGGGCCTGGGATGGATGGAATGCGAAACCCGAACCGAAACCCATCGCGTCGCTGCTCACTGGTGTTATCCCCTTTAGCCCCTGACTGACTGGCTGAACTCCCGGACTTGTTGAGTTTGAAGCATTTGGATGCACAATGGGAACCTCCACAGACTGAGCACTCGTGCCGGAACTTGCACAAGGCGCCCCACTTGTACTGGCTGTCGTTGAACAGCCAGCACGTGCCACGTTTTCAGGTGGCCGGCGTGGAACCTTGGGCTCCACCACCAGCCCCCCCGGGAAAGGGCAATTACTTTTTTGCGTCAAATCTCATGCCTGGGTTAGCGGCGAGGCATTGACGAAACTGTTCATCATACCTCCACCACGCTTATCCTCCATAAAGGCGGTACGCCTCCCAAATCCCGTCCACATAACAGAAGAGGGAGGAGCACTTCCCTGGGTGCTTTTCACCTAGGACGCTAGCCAAGATGCAAAAGGAACGCAACCAGTTCCTGAATGTCTTCGGGAGTTTGCTTGTGGGCTCCCTTGTTTCCACCTACCCCCCTAAACCCGGGTCGTACGCGGCCTAGTCGAGCCTGCCCCCCGGTGCACCTGGAAGGCCCGCCCACCCCAGAACTGCCCCGCGCCAAATCGTCACCATCCGCTGAGTCTTCCCCTTCAATATTGATAGGAGACCCCCCTCGCACTGGAGACACGGCTGGGGATCCCCGTGAGGAGAATAATTCCAGGGACACCGACACCTGTCGGGAAACGTGAGGGGACAGACTGCTATGACTTCCCCCCGATGAAGACCCCCACATACTAATGCTTGCTTGGAACTGCTCACGCCGCTTCGGAGCCTTCCGCCGCCCTAACCTATTGCTGGGAGAGACAGGCAGACTACCTTGGACAACTCCCTGTTCTGAGTCTGAATCAAATAGCGGCAACTCCGGAGTGGAGCACCTGGAGAGGGCTTGGGTGTGTGACTGGGAGGGCCTGCGGGAGGTGAGAGGGACAGAGGGAAGACAAGGGGTATCTTTGCCCCCCCCACACCAGACCCGCTCACCTGACGACCTCCAGGTGTAGTGGCTCCTCCCATCCGCTGGCCGGAAGTCCTCCTCCGGCCTCCATGCATCGGTGGGGCAGAAAGCTGTGTGGAAGTGCGGGGGCCCTTAGTCCCAGGCCCCCTTGGCCTTCGCCATGACGCCCGTTGGCTGGGCGCACTGGATGCGTGCCCGCATCCACTTCCGGCGGGGCCTGGACCTCCGTCGACGACTTCCGGTCTCGGCCCCCGCCACATGACGCCATGGTAGCGTGCTCGACGGAGCGCAATCCTCTTCTCCTGGCCGCTCCAATGATCCTGGGAGGAGGAGGGATCCTCCACACCACCGCTGGGAGTCCGCTGGGCCCAGGGAGGATGTCATCTCCGGGGCTCAGGCGACGGGGAGGCCTCACCGAACGCGCAGGCCTCCCGGATGTGGTGGCAGCAGACGTCCTTGCAGCCAGCCAGGTACCTTCAGCAGCGCAGCAGCCCTCATCTCCGCAAGAATCCTATCAATCTCAGCCTCCATGATCCTGAAAAATAAGAAGGGAGACAGACCAGACACACAACAGGTATGGGGAAAAACTTTTCCTAAAATGGCCCCCAAACTTCCTGTTCCTAGCTTTTATACACTCCAAACTCCTCCCACTAATTCCCACTATAGGCTGACATATCCCCTCAGCACCCTGTCATGATTGCTCCTCCCCGACCTTGTCTGGGGGCTAAAGGACAGGCAGATTTGGAACAATTCTCCAAAGCAGCTTACTGGAGAGTTTTTCCAACATAGCTACTTTGGCCTTAAGTTTAAAATTTCTGTCTCAATCTCAGTCCTGCAGTTCTCACTTTATTAAGTAGACCCATGTATATTCTTATACAGCTATATATTTCCCAACAGTTTTAGTGGAAGAATAAAGAAATGTAAGAAATATTTCCAAATCTGTTTGTCAATATCTGAAATATTAGCAAAATATTAAAGAATATAATTGTTGTTGTTTTTTAAATCAGGCCATTGTTATATCTTTATTGCAGTAAAACAGGCAGTTCAGATTTGTTTGTACACTGCGGTAAATGAACTTACATGAACAAAATTATTCAGTCCCAAATTACATTGCTAGCAATTATTAAACAATAATTGCTAAATTTATACCATGATCCAAAAGCTTAAAAATCAGGCAAACATTATGCATATTTCCAGGCTTAATAACATTTGTTATGTTACATTAGTATGTAAGTGAATAGATTGGATGACGATGAAAGGATCTGTGGCAAGAGATTGCCTTTTATGTCACAAGAACCTAGTGCATTCATTTGAACAAAAAAAATGTATATATCCGGAAAAGATTATTTAATTGAGAATATATACTAAATTAGATTTAATGATAAAAACAGCAATTTACTTATTTTCCATTACCCCATAATGATGAGCCCACATACAGTTCTGCATTATATAATGTGCAAAGATAGGGGCAGAATATGAGAAGTGCTTTTTATCACATCAAAATTGCACTTTTATGCTTGAATGGTGTGCATATTCCTGAGATAACCCTAAATGGGCTGGCCTTGTAACCTTAAATTAATGCTTTGTGATCCCATCTCTATGTCTCGTCATTACTTGTTACAAATATTAATTATTTTGTCCAGTTTACCCTTTGAGTGATAAATGTTTATAGGCCAGTCAGTAAACAAGTTCCTTCCATAAAACCGTGGCACGTCAATTAGAAGAGTATTTAATATTGTGTGCACACATGGTGGCTGATCCCATACACCACAGCTGTTGTGGATTGCAAGCCAGTCAAGTGGCTGACACAGCATCCTTGGCAATGTAGTCTATAACAGCTTGAGCGCCAAACATTAGCAATCACACACGTGGAGCATTAAAGGCAAGCTCAGTATCAAGAGAAACTATCCATGTATGTAATGCGCTAAGGGGTTACATTTAAGGATAATTATGCCCCTTACTCATGGAGTTTTGGAAGTGAAGCTCTATTATATACAGATAGCCGGTAAGAATGCTGCCATCCCAAACACACAGTCTGGATGATATTTACAATGAATGCAGTACACAGCATGAATATATAACCATTCTTACTTCCTGGCAATCATAATACCTGCTCTCAGCGGACAACAAAGTTCCTCCAAGGTGTTCTGAATTACAGGATCCACATTGATTGGTTTCTACCAGTCACGTGATCCCTGCATGACGCGGAATGCTGGGAGCTGCGCTCCTGCTTGCATTGCAGGTTCCTAATCCCTAGATCCTGCTGGCTGGGAGCTTATTATTCCATATTTGTCTCTCACAATGCTACCCTATTTTTTTTACACCGTTCCCCAGTTTTCATTTTCATTAATCTGTTTGTTGCAATTCTACAAAAGAAACCCATACATTATATACACAGCACCCAGACAATGTTTCATTCTAGTGTAATATTGCTATAGGTATCATGTTTCAACCTGTGCAAGGTGACAGAAATAAAAATCCACATTCTATAATTCTAATGTTGAGTTTAACCTTCTAAGACACCATTTATATGACTGCATAGATCAAGATCATTTAGTTTGTACAATTAATCAGAAAAAAGAAAATATTAATATTACAGGAATAAAAAAAATTACCTCTGTGTCTACAAACAATATCCAGCTACATACCTAATATATCCTGCCCTGGAACATGTAGAATGCATATGTCTTCAGAATGAATCATCTAATCAAGACAGGGTCTGTTACATTATTCATATGATTTCCCCTTGGACACATGAATTCTACATATTTTTAGGGCAGGGTGTTAAACTTATGTATTTAGTAGAAAAAAATGTCCAAATCCTTGAATACTGTATTAATATTTGGTCACTAATAATAGTGCAGATCTGTGCAAAATGTGTAATCTATCTAGTTAATGAGCTTTTATACTACCAAATCATTCTAATGATAGGCAGTGGAAAAGGAGAAGCTTGGGCATAGTTACTAACATTGGCTATGTTTCCAGGGATACAGTGTCCCACATGCTGTAGAAAGAGCTTGCAAAGTGCAGCATGTCAGTATGTAAGGTTCCTTTAGACAGAGACACAATCCAAAGAATTAACCAGGGTGGGGATCTCAAATGCTTGGATGCTTTATTTATTGCAGATTTAAATGGTGATAAAACATGAATCTTGACACAGATCTGATATATTTATTTCATATGCTGTACCTTTACTGTCACTCTAAAGACCAATTGAGATAATATCAATATAATACAATTAAACTTTCCCCTACAACCTTCCAGTTGTAGTTAAATGAATACAATCTGCTCAGGACTTTTCCAAACAGTGTAACGCTTTATCAAAAGGAGCAACAAAATAGAAAGATAGTTAGGTTAATAATAACAAATATTATGGGTTTGTTGAGTGTTAAACAAACGAACATAACACAACTTTAATGTCAGAAACCAGAAAAACAACAAGATTGAAAACTGATTACCCTTTTAAAATAAACATGCAACTTGCTGTGCTCTAGTGATTGATTGGTGCTCGTTTTTAGAGAGCAGTTCCCCTTTAACATACTATATCTTATTTCATATTCCCCCATGCCTGTGAAAATTGCGCAGGGTGCATTAGGAGGTACCTGATATGCCAATAAGGTAAATTCATAGCAGGCCACTTTAATGATATTTTGAGCAGACCCTGAAAATATCTCATATTAAAAATAAAAAAATAAAAAATCCCATATGGTGCTGAAATGATTTATTTGCAGAGATGCAATTACATTGCTAGTCCGAGTCATTCTCATGCAAACCTGCGTTTTCATTACACTGTGAGACTTTTTGCATTTGAAATAAACAGAAAGCCGTTGGAATTTCGAGGTGGTGCAAGGACAGGATCATTTTCAAGAGTCATCAAAGAACATTCATAAATTATATTGCATTCGGAGCAAAAAAATGAACATCTCACCTCCATGGCCTGCAAAAAAAAAATAAAAGGTATATGGTAAACAAAATATTTTCATGCTATAAAAAAGGAAATATAGATTTTAATTTATTTCCTACTATTTTTTAGGATTCTATATTTGTAAGATACTTTAAGTAGATAGTTAGTAGACAAACTCATTTTCCCTCATCCATTGCCATACTCCTTTTTCAGGCATATATGGCTTTCAGTACATTCCTGAACCCAACTGCAACATATATAGATAGTGTGCATGCATAGTTCACACAGAAGGTTAAATTGGACATTTTTATTATATACAGACACACTCTTGTTTGGCAGCAAAAATATTTTGGCTTGTTACAGGCTCAAATAATATGCATATGTAATAACAAAGTATAGTAAACCTGTGTAAATATGGTTAAACAAAAAAAATGTATAAACATAATGTGACAGGTTTAATTTATTATATATTGATTAGTGTGATTGTCAATATAATGACCTGCGTAACAAAGTTCTGCTAACATAAACAGGTCCCAGAATATGTGGTATACCTCATATGACCATATGCAGAACTGTGGGTTCCAAGAAACTGCCCTGTTGGGGATTATCCAGTACTTTAGGAAAAAGCAATCACAAAAATATTAAAAGGCTGGGTTTTTTTTGCTTTGTTTTAATCCACACGTATTTATCCCAGACTCTCTGCTAAATACCAAGTAGAATAAGGAAACAGGCTTCCATTCTACCAGCATGAATGGTGTTCACAAGCAAGGGCAACCATCATGGTCGCAGAGGTCACAACTGCGACAAGGCCCATCACTCTAGGACAGGTTTTTGAGCATAACTGCCCATTTTTATGCAATATATAATACCGTATTTGCTCGATTATAAGACGAGGTTTTTTTCAGAGCAAATGCTCTAAAAAATCCACCTCGTCTTATAATCAAGGTTGTTTTATAATCTGACCTCAAATTGAGGTCAGACTATAAGACAGGGATCCAGGTCCCCAGCAGAGCTGCAGGGGACCTGGATCCCCCTCTCTAACAGCAGGGGATGTCTGCGCGATGAGTGCAGACTCCCCTGCTTCCGCCCGGCACGACCGCCGGGGCTTCTATGAAGAAGCCGGGTACTTCCGCTTTCGTCACAGAAGTCCCGGCGATCGTGCCGGGCGGCAGCAGGGGAGTCTGCGCTCATCGCGCAGACATCCTCTGCTGCCCCGCTAGCCACCAGGGAAAAGCGGGCAGCCGGGGGATGTCTGCACGATACGTGCAGACATCCTCCATGCTGCCTGACACGGCAGTCTATTATGACGGACCAGCTGTCCGTCATAATATACTGCCGTGTCGGGCAGCATGGAGGATGTCTGCAAGTATCGTGCAGACATCCCCCGGCTGCCCCCACTAGCCACCAGGGATCGAGGTAAGGGGGAGGGAGGGTGGCAGAGAGACAGGGGGAGGGAGGGGGGCAGAGAGACAGGGGGAGGGGGGGACAGAGACAAGGGGAGGGAGGGGGAAGAGACAGAGCAACAAGAGGAGGGGGGGACAGAGCAGGAAGGGGGGAAGAGACAGAGGGAGGGGGGACAGAGCAACAAAGGGAGGGAGGGGGGCAGAGAGAAACATGTGGTGGGGGAAGAGACAGGCGAGGGGGGAGTCAAAGGGAGGGGGAGTGAGACAAAGCTGGGGCAAGGGAAAGAGAGAGGCAGCATTGGCACATAAAAGGAAATAAACACAAGAAATGCATTTTTTGATATAATATTTTATTAAAAAAGCAATTTACATGTGAATATATACAAGTTTTACTTTTTTCCTATAGGGTAGTCTTATATTCAGGCTTTTAGTTTTTTCCTAAAGGAATATCCAAAGTTTGGGGGGTTGTCTTATAATCAGGGTCGTCTTATAATCGAGCAAATACGGTAATAATAATAATACTATAATTAATAATAATAATAAAGTGCTATTTCTCCCTATATTATGACTAGAGTTGAGCGGACACCTGGATGTTCGGGTTCGGCCGAACTTCGGAAAAAAGTCCGGGTTCGGGCTCGAACTTGACTCCGAACTTGACCCCGAACCCGAACCCCATTGAAGTCAATGGGGACCCGAACTTTTGGGCACTAAAATGCCTCTAAAAAAGTCCTGGAAAGGGCTAGAGGGCTGCAAAAGTAAGTAAAATGGGGGTAAGAGTAGTACAAGTGCCCTGCAAACAAATATGGATAGGGAAATAACTTTGAATAACATAAAATACATACAAATTAAAAATACAGCTGAGCCATAAAATAGCACAAGATGGAATCTTTGATTTTAGTTTTGGAAGAACATAAATCTAAATCTAAATCATGGCTGCCAGGAGGATGAACAGAATTATCCATTTGAGAGACGGTTGGAGTGCAGGGTATTCTCTTTCAATTTATACTAAGTGACCCATAGGTTGAGGAGGCGGTGACCGTGGCGGTGTAGGTGGAAGCGGCGCTGGAGGAGGAAGAGGAGGAGGTAGCCAGAATTTTTCAAAGTGCGCTGTAAGCACAGAATTGGACTGTTCTATTTGACTCTCAGATATGAAGTGCACCGCAAGACGCAAATGTACTATTTACCAAGCCTATGATTAAGCGTGTGAGCACGCGAAACATGTAAGGCATTCGTCCTTTCCCTGTCTTTGTATTCATTGTCCCTGTGATCCATTTTAATTTTTTGGAATAAATCGGAAGTTTTACAATCATATTGGAGTTTGGAGTGCATGCGTCCTTTGTCCACAATTTTTTCTATTTTCGCTTATGGTGCTTTTGCTGCAGCACGGACGGAGCACCCATCTTCCCAAGACATATAGGAGGTATGTTTACTGCCAACGGAGGAGCCGGCTTGTTTTCCCCTTTTGTTTGTACTATTTACCACCCAAAACTATTAGAATTTTTCAAAGTGCGCAGTAAGCACAGTATTTGACTCTCAGATGTAATACATGTAATGCTATTGCTATCCTATAAACCAAAATAGAGTCCCCATTCATACGAATAGTCAATTGACCTTTTCGTATGATTGGGGACTCTATTTCGGTTTATAGAATAGAAATAGCATTACATGTATTCCATAAACCGAAAAGTCTATAAACCGAATGTCTTTCGGTTTATAGACTTTCGGTTTATGGAATTTCTTATGAATGGGGACTCTATTTCGGTTTATAGAAAGCCAATAGCATTACATGTGATCTCAGTTGAATAGGCTAATAGCTATTTTTGAGACCAATTGTTTTATTTGCCTATTTCCAATACTCTGTCATCCTTTGAGTTCCACCTCTGAAATAAATTCACAAATAATGAACAGTCTCAATTTATTTTTCATTTTTTTCTTACTTTTTTATTTCAAGCATAAGGCTCAAATGAACATTTATTTCATATCTTTTTAGACAAACTACAGCTATATAATTTACTTCAAACTTATAATTTACCAGCACAATTTACTGTTTTAATTAGTACCCTTTCTGTATTTAATTATTTACTGTAACAGACAAGTACTGTACTCTAGTATGTTGTACAGTCCAGATAATGCATGGTTTCAGGTGAAAATATATTTTTCATATTTATTTGCCTGAAAAACCTCTAGTAACTGTCAGAATACATGTACATGAGTTTTCCAAAACATAAACAAATATACATTTTAAAGGTATATGTACATTTTCTTTAAAACTTAAAAATGAAAAATAAATGTTTCTTATTAATCCCAGTACTAAAGCATGCTTGTTTCTATTAAAAATAGGATTTAATTGTCTTTAACGGTTTAGCAGACAATTTTGCTTAAACACAAAAGGCAGTATTTTTTTGTTATTTAATAGTATTTTCACTAAACAATGTATTCCAAGCTTGCTTTGAAAAACACAAAGCCTAATAACGGGCTGTATGGATTATATTCTGATTCGGTCTGAATGTGCAATGATTCAGGCTGTGTTTTCAAATGCAGGTTTTATTCAATCAAAATTTCACTTTGAAGAGTGCTTATAAAAATGAACATAAAGACAAGAGGCTAATTAACACCAGTGACTGGTTGTGGGCATGAATTATTAGACCCATGTACTGTTTTTCATTAGCTTTGTGTTTCCGTGTTTGATGTCACTTGAATTAGTCACTGTGCGAATAGGGCAATTTATGCACCAATTGTACAGATTGTTTTTTGTTTTTCCTTTTGTTTTTTTTTTATTTCAGGAAACATGCCATTTGACTACAGATAAGAACCATTATTCATTCTAGTCTGTCCCCTTTATACTTGCTATAAAACATCCAATCGTATGGAGTTATTGCTATATGTACAGCATTGCTTTTTATTTATCCCATGCATGCTTAAATTCCTTCAGTGTATTTGCCTCTACCACTGAAAGGCTATTCAATGCCTTAACCACACTCTCTCTGAAGAAATGCTCCCAAATTCAATCTAACCATATGGTATTCTTGTTTTATATTAGCCTCTTCTTTAGATTGAAAATCTTCTATCTTTTACTATTTTGTTGAACGTGTTTAAGTATTTGTCATTCTCTTCCCTCATGTCTTTTTCTAAGCTCAGATCTTTTAGTATTTAGGAACACTTTTTTTTACTTTCAATAATTTTGGTCTCTTTGGTTACACTGTGTCAACTGCCAGAGAATAATGATTTCAATTCAAAACCATTCTATGTTTCAATGCTTTATTCTTCCTATGTTTGTGATGAACACTTTCTCATTGTAACTAAGCCTGTTGCATAAATCTTACATGACCTTATATAATAGGGTAGAGTCACACATAGACTGGGCTGCTGTGTCTTTTCAGCATGGCTGTGTATGATGCACTCTTGTGTTGGGATACAGTAGATCAAGAACTTTATTATTCCATAGCATTGACATTTCATGATCTTTTCCTGGTCATTTGGGTAGGTACACTCATAACCCGAATGTTAATGGGCATTAATATAGAATGTTATGGTTGCATGAGTCTCTTGGTTTCTAGCACTGGAAACTGATTTTGTTTTTGTTTTGTTTTGATGTATTTGCAACCTGAATAATATACAGCTGTTGATGAAGTACAGTTTCCATGCTGTGAAGCCAACCTTTTGTGTTCTTTATAGTTGTAGTGCAGCACCAGCTGGAGGGGATTTGAGTGATGTGGGCTCATAGATAATTGAAGGTGACCAATGGCATAGTCCTGTCCCTTTGGTGATGGACAGCATGAACCACCAATGGAGGGAATGTCCACACTTCTTGTCTTGGAGCAGCTTTGCCCACTGTATATAGTATATCCCAGAGTGATGAATGTATTTTAACAGTTGAATATGTTTCTATAAAAATATGTACAGAATGTATTATGAACCCAAATGACTACTTGAATAGAATTGCTTTTTCCAATGCTGTCCGTTAGAATAAATCTTTCAGTTTGCTCTCTGGCTCTAGCTATGTCATTTATGATATATTATTTATTATAAGAACTGATTGCCCTAGGCTAATTATACAATATTTCAAGCTGTGCTATATCCATATACTTTGAGAGAGAGGAATGGGGAACATGCATATGTCTCCTATAAAATAAAATATAAACTTTCTGCCATTATTGCCTGCTTCCCTTGCAGATATTTTTTATATTCATGAGCCTGGTTGCACAGTATCTCCTGCATAATAAATTCTGTGCAGCATGCTAACCAAACTGTTTAATTAGATGACTATTTAGCAGCTTGACACATTTTAGTGCGGTATTGGAAGCTGTTAATGCTGGGATTCTTTCTATTCCCCCCCAGGTATATTTGGTATAAACGCTTTCTGGCCAGTCACCAAACATACTGATTAATAAGGAATGAATTCCTCTCTGGAGCAGCTTCCTGATGACAAATGATTTATTTAATATAGACTTTTTTTTTTCTCTCTCTCCCAAAATTATTTGGTCCTGCTGATTCTGAACACTTTCTTTATTCATGACTGTTTAACACCGGAAAGATATTCTCGTTACTTGCTTAAGATAAATCCATGTGGCAAATATTATAAAAAATGTATAGACTCGTTTATAAATCAGTAAATATGTTTTCAAGTAGTACTACTTTCTACTAAAACACTGGACCACTCATTTTACCCATTATTCATGGGGGGAGGGGAGGAACACACTTGTAGATATTACATTACTTATCACTATTTATCTATGCTGAATCCTGTCCCATAATTCACATTAGTAATATTCCCTAACCCAGTTTTGACTCTGGTGCGTTTTTCCTCGGAACTATGTCCCATCCCAATTCAGTTCCTTTCTCCTCTTTTCTGCATCCATCGATGAGAAAAAAGGAACATTTTGCAGACTGATCATTTACACTTTCTTAAATTTAAATTAAGCTGAGCGTCCTTTGCCTTATGATATCAATGGACATCAATGTCAACATCCAGTGACTTGATCTTTGTCAACATCCAGTGATTTTAATTTAGCTGGGTCAAACTCCAGTACTCAAGGATGACAGACCTAATAGATTTTCTAATGTTTCTAACCTTAACAAGCACAATTATAACTCCTTAATCACTAGCCAGATTTCAGCCCAGAAACTCCATCTGACACCACTTTCCTAGTGTAACCTTTGCTAAAGGACAATATATAACAGTGTAACCAGCGCTGATATCTTAGCTCTTAGCAGCACTTAGGTAGTGTGTCCCTAAACCACACAGCAAAAACAGAGTGAAAACATAAAAAACATAAAAATGCGCTTGAGAGCAACCTGTGATTTGGCACCTTAGTGGAGAAAATATATATATAAAGTGGCTCTCAAATGAGAGATAGTGGATCTGTATCCCAGAAATCAGGAAGATGGTGCGAGTCCCCCTCAAGGGGATACACTTACAAACTCTTTGGAAAGAAACAGCACTTCAGGTATGTCCTGTAGAGATCTGGCTTCAGAGTAGTAATTCTCATAGAAACACAGCAGAGGACATCAATTAATAATAGGACAGGTAGATTTTAATAAAAAAATAGTAGCTGCTTACATGGGGATTCTGGTAGTCACATGAAGTGGGCGCCACACATAATGACAGGAATCCTTGCAGCAAGTGGTGTTTTAAAATATCAATATACTTTAAATATAACAAAACAATAAAAGTACAATGGTAAGAATAGCAGGTTGAGTCCAGAACGCTATAGGACAACTGTAGCAAAAATAGAACTTATGTTTAATTGAAAGTATCAAGTGTAGATGGTTTAAATAACTATTCTTTACTGAAATACTACAAATATTGTATAAAGCCCTCTTTGTTCCCTATATCTCTATCATGTTTACATGCTGTTTTAGAATCTTGGATGAGATCTTCATTCACCTTCGGACAAAGGAAGATCTGAACCATCTAACCCAAGATTCTAAACAAGAATGTCTGCTCTCTGCTAGAGCTATTCGGAGCAAGAGGGCTCAATAAGGCACATTATTTGTATTATTTAATTGATTTCTATATAACCCATCTACACTTAATACAATCTTTCGATTAAATGTAAGCACTTTTTTTTTATTGTTACACGTTCACAATAGTTCACAATAGTTACATATATTTAAATAAGACATTACATAAATATAATAAGAACATATAAATAAACATATATAAATAAGATATACATATACAAATAACATATAACACGAAGACATGATACTGAGTTCACATATATATACCTATACACATACCACATACCTATAAATAAGACATTACATTCATACTCATATAATAATAAGATATAAATAAGAAATAAATATGCATATAATAAACAAATATAAATAAGATATAAGTATACATATATAAATAACACATAACATAAAGATACCGTATTTGCTCGAATATAAGACGAGGTTTTACAAGTTAAACTTTTTTCCTATAGGGTAGTCTTATATTCAGGCTTTTAGTTTTTTTCTTAAAGGAATATCCAAAGTTTGGGGGGTCGTCTTATAATCAGGGTCGTCTTATATTCGAGCAAATACGGCATATGATATCAGTACAAACCTAAACCAGACATAAAAAGAATATAAAATTGGGACAGGGGGAAACGGAAACGTAATTTGTAGGCAGCTGCATCATATAGTAAGAGAAGAGTACGCGGGGGAAGTCATGAGTTTTGCCATGATTGCCAAGTGTCTTGGAACCTGGTGAAATGACTACAACCTCTAAGTATCAGTTCCTCCATCTGGAGAGTATCATTTAATCTAGCAATCCACTCAGGAATGGTCAGTGGATTGAGGTCTTTCCAATGAACCAGTATATGAGCATATGCCTCGTTCAGCATGTGAAAATGTAAAGCACATTCATATTTACTAAGGTGCATCGGATTTAGATAGAGCCGTTTGATTGTGTTAAACTGTGGACCAAAACAAATGCATTGATGGGCAACTCCACCAAATGTGTAAAGAGTCAGCTGAGTTAGAATCAGGAACATTATGGAAGATGCTGTGAGGTTTTTAAGGAGTGCGGCACCAGAAGGTCAACAGTTTATAAGACATTTATTTTTGTGGCTATGGAGCATTGGTGAGTCAAGCGAAAAACTGGTATCTGGTATAATATGGAAAAGATACAGTACGATGTATGATTAACATTTCATACAACTTAGATGCGAGGTGAGAGGGTGGTGGAGACACAACACACAATTGTTCAAAGGATGTATTGGATCGGTGAACCTGACCCCGTTAAGTAATTGACAAATAAAAATGCTTCATTTGGCCATGTTTGAATAAGTGAAGTGCAGTAACATTTTGATCTCACCTCTTTATGTGAACATGAATCAGGTCACCACCTTCAAGAACATGTAGAAGACGGGGGTTTGGTATGGCCGACAGTTTGCATATGTCAGGACCTGAGGGTAAAGCACAGTTAGTTAGGGGAAGTAAAGGGGAGGGAAATTAAGTCAGTATCCTATACCGGCATATTTTATGTCAGATATCTAGAGTGGGAATAATAGTGGGGTGAGCAAGTGGGCAGGAGGGTCTACAATGAGGGGGGGTACCATATCCAATGATATAAGGAGTGTTTACTAAAAGAAAATTCAAGAGAAATCCATTGTTTGTCAAGAGAAGATTGTGACCAGTCAATGACACATTGGAGATGTATAGCCTCGTACTATCCACAAATATGGGGTAAAGCTAGGCCACCTTTATTTTTCAGCAGAATCAGAATATCAGAACTGACTCTCTCATTCTGTTTTTTTCCATATATATTTAATAAAGTATGTTTTAACATGGGCAAAAAAGGAAGGAGGTAAAGCAATTGCTAAGCATTGAAAAAATATAGAATATGTGGTAATATGTTCATTTTTAAAACTTGAATCCTACCAGTCCAGGTTATGTAAAGCAGGTGCCAGGAATCCAAATCCATTTGAATATTATGTAATAAAGGCGCAAAGTTGTACTTACATATGTCTGTTAAAACTCTTTTGAGTGAAGAAGTCAGAGTAAATTTTGATTTTTACAAAAACAAATCGACCAAAAGCATCGGATAATGAATCTAAAAGGGAAATCCCTAGGAGTTTGCTAGAAATATTGCCACACCTTTTGATTTTGACTAAACAGTGGATCCTAAAAACACAGTTTTCCCTGTCAGGAAATAAGATTCCTGAAGAAATGCAATTTGGATACTTTTAGAGTGTAGTTCATTAAACAATAAAACAATTTTGTCCTTTTTTCAGGAACATTTAGACCTTTAACACTCCGAGAACATATTTTAAGTATTTGTAAGTTATGAGGCGACATGGGCAAGATGGTTTAGGCCTGAGAAATTTACCTTGACACAGCAATTAAAGGGGTAGAGAGACAAACTGGGGAAAAGTGCCAAGCTTGGCAACTTATAAACAACGTTTTTATCACTTATTTGAGCAAATACAACTAAAACACGACAGGAAAATATAGTGAGGGTGATGGACAATGTGACTGACAGTGGCTTGATGACATGAACAATCATAACATGTCTGCCACCGCCCAAATGCATCATTTCCATCTTACGGGGGTTGCGAAATGCAGGAGCATTAAAAGGAGCTAAGGTTCCAGAGAAGATTAAAACAGACCACAAGAGGCTACCAATTATGTCAGAAAACCAAACGGAGAAAGGGAGAATCTTGGTAATATAACAGTAGAATTAAAACAATTGGGCAGATTGCATTTGCATGTAATAATCTAAGGAGTCAAAAACGCTAATCAAGTACAGTGTTTATCAAGGCTAAGTTCTATGTCCAGGTTAGGTTTTATTAAAAAAAAATTTGTCTTTTATTTCTCTTTTTTTCTTGCTGCAAGTAAGGAATTACTCAGGCAAGAACAAAACAGTTTAAGAATGGAGCCAGCAACTATCCCTCACTACGTCTCTCTGAGTATTGATAATAGATCCACACGTAAAAATGAAAACTTAACCTAGTCATGCTCTAAAAGGACATGTCGATTTAAACAACACCTGTAAGGTAAGGATGTAACAACACCAAATAAAACAGTTTAAGAACAGAGTAAGCCTTGATCGCTCAGACTGTGAATTATCTTTCCATGCCTATTCATAATGGATACATATGGTAAAAACAAGTACCTAACCAAGTCATGTCCTGTGTAGTTTAAGGACAACACCACACATTAAAACTGTACATACGCCAAAACTTACTTACATACGCTAATACTTAGAGTATTTTGTGAGGACTCCTAAATGCATGAAAGATATTGTGAGGGGGAGCCAATCTAACCTGTAGCGATTAATGGTATATTACAATTCACCACATGCATATTAATAATAGATACCTTTAGTAAAAATTGAATGCTTAACCAAGTCATGTCATGATTAGTCTGATTAATTAAGGACATGTGCGGCAAGACCACACCACATTTTAAAACTGTAAGTATGTCAAAAAATTAGAAGATGTTGTGCAGGGGAGGCAATCAAACCTATAGCCATTTAATGCTGGATAACAGTCCACCAAATAAATATTTAAAAAAATCATAAGAATAACAAAACAGTGTTGGCAATCTTAAAAAATACGAAACCTCTATTCATCTAAAATAGCATCGTCCAATGCTTCTGTCATGGCAGTGGCCGGAGAGTTACTCTCGTGGGGATGATGGTTTACCGGAGTGCACCACCGATGGAGGAGAGGAATCCCCTCTGAGGAAGCCAGAACCAGCGATCTGTAGCTGGAGGGAAATTAAAGGGGAAGCCCCATCTATATTTCAGGCCCTTCTCTCGAAGAGCAGAAGTCAGTGGTCTTAGCAATCTTCAAGCCTGCAAAGTGTATCGGGAGAGAGCCTGTAGAATCATCACATTGCGATTACACAGGTAAGTCATATTGGTTCTGGCTTTTTAGATTATCCTCTCCTTCTTCAAAGAGAAGTAGTGGATCCTGCAAACAAAGTCACTGGGCAACTTGTCCGAGATGTTTTTTGGACGTGCAGTACGATGAGCTCTCTCCAATAATACTGGGGATGATAAGGTAAGTTTGTCATTTAGGTCCTCAGCCTCCTCTGGTTCAGGAAGACCACGGATACGGAGATTGTTCCTTCTTTCCCTGTTGTTTCAACTTGCTTGGCAGAAGACTATATTAAGAAAGATTTGACGTTTCCAATTGTGCAGGTCATGGTGCATTGCGCCTGCTCCACCTCTGAAATCCGTTCGTCCATATTAAAAAAATCCGCACGCACATCCGATATCTCTTTTTTTAGTGTGGCTGTTAGCTTGTCGACGGTCACTGAAATCCCTCTTGGTGGGGATATTTTTCAATAACGCTGTTGTAAGGATCCGGCTAGCGGCTTCTAGGAAGGAACCCAAGATGCAAAACGTATAAAACAAACAAAAAAAGACTAAAAGTGGTAAATTGGCAAAGGATAAGTCCAGTAAACAATCCAAAAGGCAGGCAAAGGGTAAATCCAGTAGGCAGTCCAAAGGTAAAGGGCAACAGCAAAGGTTAAATTCCAAGAATAATAGGGCTCAAGGACTCACTGCGCACTAAAGGACAGGGAACAATAAATGAGCACCATGTTGAGGGTGCTTGGGGCTTTTATAGTGCTGTGAGGTAGGGTCAGCTCATTGAAGTGCAGACCCTGCCCCTCCATGCCCACCAGTGGCTTAGGGTATCAGAGGAGGGTGCGGCATACCAGGTCACAAGCCCACTTTAAAAGAGAAATTGCACCCAAGAATCCTAGAGGTGCAACATTTACCTTTATTTAGGTATAATATTTTATCTGATTAGCTTTTTGATCTCACTAGATACCTAATGCCTAATTTTAAAGTAAAATCACATGAAACGTAAAAGAAAGTAGATTCTTACATTTTCTTTTATTTATTAATCAATTAACATTCACTTTTTAACCCTGCATTATTTGTTGATCATAGATGAACATACCGAAATAACTTTACCTGGTATGTGAGCACTGAGTGAAGGCTTGTCATTGACTTGGTCAAAGACCAAATTCATGATTCATATGTTAAAGTAGAATGTTCTATTTTGTATTTTAAAGCGATTGTTTTCTTCTATAATCCCCCCTCTTGAACCCTGCCCCTTAGAGCATACTTATTTATATTAAAAATAAGAAAATGTAAAAAAAGACTGCTCCAAAAAAACCAATTTGAGAAACTTCAAGATAAGGAAAAGAGCGTACTGACCAAAGTCGGTATGCACTGCAATAAACTTACAGGTTGCCAATAAGACATAGAAATGCACCTCTATTTAAATAAGCAGAATTCCAAACTAACTTTCTAACCAACTGATTGACATAGAGTATGTCATACAGAGAAATGAGGCCTCAAGGGATAAATAGTATTAAGCTGGCGAACGCGCCTGGGTGCTATGAAATATAGAGTGACTTCATAAAGATTACTCCTTGTGTGACAGCAAACTAAAGAGGCACAGGATATATTGGCTGTGTTAGCAATTTCTCACTGGTTGTTTTTCCTTAAGTGCCACAGTGAATAATGACTTAAATGCAATATCATCTCTTAGTGTATCGTCTACTCGCAGTCAGGGTTCCTTGCTTTATATGTGGACATAATTTAATATTGGATGCCAGGAAGGCCCATTTCACCTGAACTGATGGCCAAGGTCACCAATGAGCTCATCATCTAAATAATTAACAGTTTTTTTAGGAACAATTGAGTTTGGGTTCCATATTCAACCTCTTTGCATGAAGATTAAAAATACAACATAGATTTTTATCAGCCTGTTACAAATGAATGTAGGTATATTTGTTTTTATCTATAGAGATTTGGACTGTTGGTTGTGTAGGATGAGTCCATTTTGAAATGAGTGGTCCAAATGTATCATCTGTAAGATGTCTTGGACTGAGGCTAAAACCAACTGAGTTAGAACTAGGCAAGAGTTGCTAATGTGTGAAGTGGACGTGAAGGACCACAGTAGGCAAAATGTACTTCTATTAAAAGCAGGTCTAAACCATATGTGTGAGAGAAAATGTCATAGAATATATTTTGAATGTTGCACACATTGTGCACCACTTAAATGACACTTTAATACAACATAATTCGTTTTCTGCTTCGATAAAGGAAACAAAGTTAGGTATCCTCCCTCTTTACCTGAAATAATGCATCAATTATAGATGTTTACATTGAAATACTGTGAATTAATAGAAATGAAATAACTTATTGAATACTCTTTTTTCCACATAGCTCTATCAGAGGGACATGTTTAGAATCTTGGGTCAGATCTTTCATCTTGACCAAATCTTCTAAACACCATGCTTGTCCTCTTGCAGAGCTGTACGCAGCAAAAAAAGAGTTTGGCAGTGTTGCTGTGTACATTTTCTGCCACAAACCAAGTTCAGAGATACATTACAGAAGAAAGAACAACCAGTTTGCACTAGTACATGATGCTCTCTTCCTGATGATGTACGCACAGACTGTTCTTCACCTCTGTATCTTTGTTTCTCTGGACGGTGTGTGTGGGTGGGTGTATAGCTTTTATACACAATTAGACAATATAAACTATCTATAACTAGATAATTGAACACAAAGCATTTTATAGATCTGGAGGCTTAAGGCAGTAATGGACAATTTCAATGACCAAGCGGATAAAGTTCTTGAAAACGACATTGTATTAACACTAAGTCGGCTCAACTAGAGCGCTGAATAAGACCCAGCATTTAGTGGGTTTTAACAGCTCTTTCAAAGAAAAAAACAAACATTGCTTTTATTACTTTATTCAAAGACAAAGTTGACTGAACTTTCAGGCTTCTGATTAAATCTTTATTTTACCTTCTGGAAATGATATAAATAAAAGAGGGTGAAAAAAAAGTTTAAAAAATGTGCATTAGTTTGCCCCGACATCTGTAGCTCAGGAAGAGAATTGAACGCTTCAGGATCCTTGCACAATACGCTATTATGTGTCTTTACTAAAGTGTCAGCAAGCGGAATAATGGTCAGGCCAGAATGAAAACTGACTTAATGCATCCCACAGAAGGGGCTCATTTCTCATGCATAGTTCTTTAAATGGTGTAAGAGTTACAGCCAGCTGAATAGCACAAGGCTGTATATATTAAGCAGCGCCGGTGTTTTTTCTGCTCGGTTGTGCGGCAGAGCATACATTATCATAATGTCGTTTCTACAGCAGTGTTCACATGATAGCAGTGCAGTACTTTGAGTTTACTGGTGCAGTTACTGCACTGTTATAGCAAATTCTTATTAAATTAACCGTACCACGGATTCATTTGTAGAAAACCTATAGTGATTGATCAAAAAAACCTTATGGAGGCTACATACGTAGCCTATGCTGCTGATTCCAAGCAAGGGTACAGCCGGTCCTGGGCTATAGAAGCAGATGCAAAGCACTGACCTTTCTGGGCCAACCTCAGGTTGTGTGTGATAAAAAGCAGTTATATTGCACTGTTACTACCCAGGTAGGTACCAACATATTCATGGCGGATATTTTCTGGACTTTGTGACCTGCAATTTATTCATGTTTTGTCAACCCTAAAGACTGTGCCATGGACACTAATGTCTTTGTAATTTGCCTATCCCTGGTTACTACTAAACTACAATTCCTAACAGGGCCCCATACTATATTGTTCTGGCACAGGCCTACCAGTATGCAAGTTTACAAGGCAACTTAATGCTTTTGATTATAAGTTTAGATTTCCTTTAGTAATATGCGAGAATTTAACCCAGTATTGGGAGAGTCTTGCCAAAAGAGACAAGAGGATACGCAACCTTCTAAAACTGTTAGTGAGTGCGGAATACTGTACATAAAGGACAACTGTCACCCCAGTAAAATAATTCCTGCTACACAAATGATTTAAGTTAGCTTTTTACACTTTTTGTTTATCCTGTGAGTGCTGCCATACAGTTTTTTTGCCCGGGTCGGATTTGTAATGGGGAGGCGTGTCTTTTGGAATCTTGGGTCATACTGTCCATGATCTGACCCAACCAAAATAACAACATGGCAGCACTTACAGAAGTAGTAAGTGCTGCCAAAAGGCAACCTAAATAGTTTTATTCTTTAAAACAGACTTGCTTTCCAGTGAATTTCCCATGACACTAAAGCAAGGTTAAAGGATTTATTTACTGACTGTGATTTACAGGTGTGACAGTTGTCCTTGAAGTATATGTATGAGATATTTGGCGCTTTCTAATTTTTAACTACAAATTGAGAATGTTCTGACCATGTAGTAACTCCCTCAGTCCAGTTTTCCACCATATCTCAACCTTAGAACCTGGTAGTTAGATGATGGAAAACTTCTTCTGTTCAAGCAGCTCTGGGATTCCTTGCCATCATAAATATTCATGCTTCCTCCATCTGCTTCTGTTTCTATAAGGCCGGGGGTCTCTTACATATGTGCAGAGACTCCAAACAACCTGATCTCATATTCATATCACATACCGAACTTCACAGAAACAGGAGTGACAGACCTGCTGTTCTCATCCCTAAACCACATCATATCATCTGGCACACTCCTTCAGGGGACACGAGACACTATCTTACCTAAATTTGCACCCTCAAACCAAGTGGCAAGTAAAAATTGTAAAATTGCAATCAAAAATCAATGTATTTTATTTTCTCAGTTTTTTCAGTAAAACTATGAAAAAAGACTGATTACTAAGTTATATTAATAAAGGTAATTTTTTTAAGATGTATCTCTCTCAAACAGAGAATGGGATCCCAATTAATTACATACTTCCCCACCATTTGAAAAAGACCAAAAAGGGCCAATTCTTCAATATTTAGTATTTTCCTGTTAAATACTTGAAGGGACTGTCTAGTGCCCAATATGCATCTTCCACGTGTTAAAGCATATTAATGTGCCTTCAAAGTACTTTAAAATGCATGTTTTTACATTTTGCATCGCTTAAAATATAAAATACTTACAGCTAGATGAAATTGTGTAATGGCAGCAGTTTGCAAGAAACCAGTACTGCCCACACTAGGTAAGTAAAAGTCATGTCCTTTTTATTTATTTTTTGCTGCAAGAACCAATGAAATTAATTTCATTCAACTGAATGGCCTTTCCTGTCTCTCTAGTTTTGTCATCAGACAATGTGTTGCACTGTACGAGATCCTACTATGTACAAGAGCAAGGTCACTCATAGGCCACACAATTTAATCAATTTGAGGAGCACAGGAAGTGACTAAATGAAACTTTATATCATTAGTGTCTATATAATCCCTGCTGCCGCACCTACAGTATACCTGCAGAGTAATCACTGGGGAGGGCTTGATACAAATATAAAAAAATGATTTATGCAGAATGCCTGCATCAAATGGAAAAAAGTCTATGCACTATACAAGCTGTAATCTTCAACTTGTACCAAAACGAGTTTGGGGACTAGACTGTCCCTTTAAGGCACATTTTTAGAAAATGGAACATAAGGGAAGAAAGCAGAGGTCTTTGGCTTGAATAAAAGGTATTTCTCTCCAAAACAGAGATACTTGAAGGTATGATGTTGCAAATGTGCAATCTTTTTTTTAAATATTTTTCTTCTTATCTCTATCTATTTTTTTCCCAATACCACTTGGGAAATCCAATACCACTTCTATTTATGCATGTATGCACCCTGAACCCATAACATTGTCTTGGAAATTAGGCTTGCAATTATTTTCCTGTGACCAGATAACCATTCTGAGAATGCTGGGGCTTTCGCCAATTCTCCCTTCTGACACGGGGTAAAAGAACCTGATGTGAGCTGGAATGTAAATAAGCCCTGCAGAATCACATTACGCACATAGAAAAGGCTGCTGCAGATGGGATGCATTTTGTCCAATGTCGTCTTTAGCTTACTTGCACAACATAAAGCCGCCTGCCACAAAACAGTTGTTGCTTATATTCTTGATTTATACCTTTTTAAATGTCTTTTTGAAAATGCAAGGCAGTGTGTGATCGTATAAACTGTATTACATGTAACATAAAATTTGGATAGATATGTGGCTTATATATGTATATTGTTTATTATACTTTTTTTTTTCAATTTTGATTGTTCAGGATCAAGTCTCCAGCTGCTAAGCTGGAGAGAATTTACTAACTATCCCAGTAAATCATTTTCTTTGTTGCTTACTACAAAATGAAAGCATAGATTATTTTACCAAGGGATTCTTCCCCCCCCCCCCCCCCCTTCTCCTATGCTATTGAATGATTGTGCTCTAAAATCTAATTAAACGAAGAGACTCTCTACATTTACGCAGGCGAGTCGGAGAAGTCAGTTTACCTGATATAGTTACTTCTCATAATGAAAGCTTTGTCTGGCCATTTCTAAACCCCCCAAATCCTTTTAAATTTCTTCATTACTTTGCATTTTTTTCTCAAAGGGGCATAGGCACACTCTAAAATTAAACAATAGTCATGACAACAAAGGTTTCTTAGGATTTCGGGTTTAATTGAATTGAAACAGCTTTGGTGTAACCAGGAAAAAAACAGAGTACAGCAGAAAAATACTAGGGTCTCTGTGGTAAGTTAGAGTATTTCACCCTGTACCCTGCTATACCTGTGGTTGAGGAGTAGACATTAACCACCAAGGTCAAGGTAGCCCTACCAACACTCGGAAGGGTCTAGGACTAGTGTTGAGCAAACCCGAACCGCACTGTTCGGGTTCGTACCGAACATTACGGTGTCTGTGCCACGAACCCGAACCCGGACATTTCACTGTATGTCCGTGTTGGAGTTCGAGGTTCGGCTATAAACCGAATAGTCTTTAAACCGAAAGTCATTTGGTTTATAGACTTTTGGTTTATAGAATAGCCAATAGCATTACATGTATTCTATAAGCCGAAAGTCTATAAACTGAAAGACATTCGGTTTATAGACTTTCGGTTTATAGAATACATGTAATGCTATTGCTATTCTATAAACCGAAATAGAGTCCCCATTCATACGAATAGGTCAATTGAATTTCTTATGAATGGGGACTCTAGTTTGGGTTATAGATAGCCAATAGCATTACATGTATTCTATAAGCCTAAAGTCTATAAACCGAAATGACGTTCGGTTTATAAACTTTCGGTTTATAGAAAGCCAATACAATTACATGTATTCTATAAACCGAAAGTCTATAAATCGAACATCGTTCGGTTTATAGACTTTCAGCTTATAGAATACATGTAATTGTATTGGCTTTCTATAAACCGAACTAGAGTCCCCATTCATAAGAATTTCTTATGAATGGGGACTCTATTTCGGTTTATAGAATAGCAATAGCATTACATGTATTACATCTGAGAGTCAAATATAACCGTCAAATAATGTGCTTACAGCGCACTTTGAAAAATTCTATTAGTTTTGGGTGGTAAATAGTACATTTGAGTCTTGCGGTGCACTTCATAGCTGAGAGTCAAATAGAACCGTCAAATACTGTGCTTACAGCGCACTTTGAAAAATTCTAATAGTTTTAGGTGGTAAATAGTACATTTGCGTCTTGCGGTGAACTTCATATCTGAGAGTCCAATAGAACCGTCAAATACTGTGCTTACACCGCACTTTGAAAAATTCTAATAGTTTTGGGTGCTAAATAGTACAGTATTTTTCATTTGTATGTATTTTATGTTTTTTGAAGTTATTTCCCTATCCATATTTGTTTGCAGGGCACTTGTCCTACTCTTACCCACATTTTAATTCCTTTTGCAGCCCTCTAGCCCTTTCCAGGACTTTTTTAGAGGCATTTTAGTGGCCAAAAGTTCGGGTCCCCATTGACTTCAATGGGGTTCGTGTTTGGGGTCAAGTTCGGGGTCAAGTTCGAGCACGGACCCAGACTTTTTTCCGAAGTTCGGTCGAACCTCTCGAACCCGAACATCCAGGTGTCCGCTCAACTCTATCTAGGACAGTTCAGCGCAGCGGCTTCATCGCTGACAGTTCATCGCGATAGTTAGAACGCTGAACTGTCAGCAATGAAAAATAACGCGATGTAGCCGCGATGAAGTGTCCCATCCCCCACTCGGAAAACACCAAATCAGGAGACAGTGCCGGAGTCAAATAGCGAGCCGAGGATCAGGACAGATGAGGAAAGTCAAGACAAGCCGAGGTCAACACAATATGTATGGATCAAAACTAAAGGACAAGGCAGGAGGTGGATTTAAAAAATAAGAACAACATCAAACCGGAAAAGTGGCACAAAAATATAGTTAAAAAAGGCAAGCAAGGCACTATAACGTGAATCTAAGTAAATCAATTATGGTTTAAATAGCCTTACATACACTCCCTACCTTTCAGGAGACTGGGTTTGTCTCTTTAGGAGGCGTAGTCTTAACTTCCATGCATGCACGGAAGCATCATTCTGACGCATTGGTTCAGTCTGATGTAAGGAGCATTAAAGGCCTTCAGTATGGCCTTCAGTATCAGAGGCACCCACAATGCTTAGAACAAGAAGGCATCCAACGGGGAAGCTGCCTAATTGTGCATGCCACTAACATCTGCCACTGTGACTCCAGGTACTGGGGGATCTGGCTGGGTGATGGCACTGCCAGTGAAGTTTAGTGCCTATTTAAATAGACATGGGTAAAGACAAGAAAGCTAATATTGTGTAACGTAATATGTTTCCATAGGAACATTGTTGGGACAGTGACCTACACCTGGAGATCCCCTAATTTCCCTTCCCTGGAAAAGTGGATGTCCTGAGTGGTGGGAAGCAGGCATAGCCCTGAAAACTATCTGGAAGTGATGGCACTGATTAAGGGTCAGGCCATAAAAAGAAGGAAATGGGTGCATCATACAAAAATAGGCATAGTCAGTGGATAGTGAGTAAAGCTAAACACTGGTGGCCTGGCAGGTTTAAATATATGTATTTTATATTAACCAATAATTGTAACCATGTATTGTATAAAATATGCAGTGACCACAGCTTGAGTATATGCTGAAACCAAATGTAAGTTTCAGACAGCCACAGTCCCTCAAAAATAAATCCAAGCCATGCTTTAGGCTGCCAGATTATATTTATTTTTTATTGCCCATGATGGACTTGTAGGAGAAGTTTTTTGAAGTAAAAAAAAAAGTTGAATTATTAATAAAAATAAAGCAAATGTTAAAGGGACAGTCTAGTCCCCAACCTCCCTTTGGTGCAAGATGACTATTACTGCTTGTATAGTGCACAGGCTTTTTTTCCAGTGTGATTTGATGTAGGCATTCTGCATAAATTTCTGCACATTTGACTCAAGCCCTCTCCAGTAATTACGCTGCATGTTCACTGCAGGTGCGGCAGTACTGAATTTATAGACAATGAAGAAATACATTTTTTTTTCATTTAGTCACTTCCTTCTCAAATGTAATACATTGTGTGGACTCTAAGTGAGCTTGCTCTTGTACAAAGTAGGATCTCTTAACAGTGCAACACATTGACTGATGACATCACTAAAGAAACAGGATATTCCTTTCATTTGAATGAAATTATTCTCATTGGCTCCTGCAGCAAGAAAAAAGGAAATTCATTTTACTCATCTAGTGTGGGCACTCCTGGTTTCTTACAAACTGCTGTAATTTCCCAATTTAATCTAACTGTAAGTATTTTATATTTTAAGCAATGCAAAATGTAAAACATGCATTTTAAAGTACTTTGAAAGCATATTAATATGCATGAATATTTGGAAGGTCCCTTTAAATATCACATACCATCTATTGCTTTTATGCATTTTAAAAGTCAGTGTAGCCAAATACTCTTGGTCCCTGTTTGACTGCCAAGTATGCTTGGAGGGTCCCAAAATTAACTTGTGAAAAATGCTTGGTCCATC
Organism: Pelodytes ibericus; assembly: GCA_036172795.1. NCBI lineage: Eukaryota > Metazoa > Chordata > Amphibia > Anura > Pelodytidae > Pelodytes > Pelodytes ibericus. Next base: position 148,216,471 of record CM069862.1, read on the forward strand.
TAGCTGTAAATGGCACCACATATGTATTTTGGTTTCTATAATTCGTTAATAGAAACAAAAGTAATTAATACTGGGTCCCTTTACTGGGTAAAATCCAGTGTATATCTTTCAACTGATGAGACATATCTTGCTGCTGACAAAGTCCGGTCCTCCTCCTATTGCTGTGATATACAAGGACACTACAACAGTAAAGGGCCAGACAATGGCTTTGATGGCTTAAACCATGGGATCAATGTAATTGTCTATCATCTACTGGAAGAGTCCTGAAAACACTTATTGCTGGACTACTACTACATAGGAAAGGGATGTGTTTGTGGTGACAGTCATGACAGGTTATTTTGACTCAAATGTGTTAACATCAAGTAGATAAAGTTGATTAAATGAGTGCTTATAGCAAGGTAGTCCAATAAAATGTGAATATCTTTTCTTTGCAGTCTGTAAGAATTTCTTAAATGAATAAATGAAATGAAACATGACTGGTACAAGCCTATAAAAACTGTTACAATATTTTATTCTGCTTACATTTAAATAAGATCATAAAACTATAGTTTAGTGAGTAGAGTATTTACATTTTTCATGTATGGCAATGGTGTTCAGAACAGAAAACCACATTGCCATTTAGAAACATAGAATGTGTCGGCCAATAAGAACAATTTGGTCCATGTGGGGGCCAATAAAAATCACAGGGTTGTGTGACCATCTCCACTGTAGTAGAATAATACAGAATACTCACATAGCCCTCTTGCCTTCACTGGTGTTTTGTCACAGTCTAGTGACATCACGATGGGAAAGGTCCATGACTGGCATTCAGTTTCTATATGTGGTCCCCAGACTGGGAGCAAAACATGAGGTTGAAAGGCTTTACTATAACTGAACTAGGAGTCCAGAGCCTAGAACCGCAGACACTTGGATGCTTATCTGATATTCCAGTAAGCACGCTAAACTCTCCAAAACACAGTAAAATGTAAAACAAATCATTTTGCTCTGTTTACATAAGGAAATAATCATCGTGCGATTTCTCCGCCAGTTGCACCATTGCAACAATCTGGTCATGGTTACAAGTATTTCATGAAACCACAGACATTTAGTTCTTCTTTGATTTGAAGGGAAATTTATACTAAGGCTTAGTTGCTTTTAAAAATGTGTAGTGTTGTTAATTTCTGATGTCCGTATGCTCGCCACGCAACTTTTAAGCTCTTTAAAAGCTATTAAAACAATAAAAATCTTGTTTTCCCAGCAAATCCTGCAAGCAATATAGATCTATGTTTATACAATCCTCACAGTACTGAACAAAGAACACCACCATCCTGTCCATCCTGGTTGGCAAAGTGGATTTTATAGGCCCGCCATGTAACTCTCACTGTTGAAACTTTACATATTTAGTATGATTATACTCAGAGGAAGTAATAGCTTTGAAAAAATAACTCTATTCATCAACTTGATGTATTTTATGTATTGCACATGGAACTATAGAAAGGAGAAATTCTAAAAAGCTTATATACATGGTTGTAATAACATCCTATTTTGTCAGGTGACAAGATGCATTTTACATTACAAATAAAATAAACGCTCTGGTTCTACTGAAAAAAATATAGCCTGTTCTATATATAAACTCGAAGCTGTTTGAAAGAATCCTTATTAAAGCAAAATTTCCCCAAATTTTAATTTATTCGTCTAAGCATATGTGGATGGCTTTCCTACATTCTACCATCTATGAAAACTCCGGCTCACTGTCTCACAATGTGTTTCCATTATGTCTGACTTCTTAAAGAGTGCATGGAATGTAAACCTGCTCATGAGATCACTGCCCTTCAAAAAGTGATATTAGTATTATTTATTTTACAAAATGTGCATTTTCTGAATGCCAGTCACTCTCTGCATAGAAACATAGAATGTGTCAGCAGATAAGAACCATTTGGTTCATCCAGTCTTCCAAATTTTGTAAATACTTGTATTAGTCCCTAGTTACCTATCTTAAATCTAGGATAGACTTGTGCCTATTCCACGCATGCTTAAAATCCTTGCCTGTGCTTACTTCTGTCACTTCCGCTGGAAGGTTATTCCATACATCCACTACCCTCTCAGTAAAGTAATACTTCCTGATATTACTTTTAAATCGTTGCCCCTCTAATTTAAGACTATGTCCTATAGTTGTGGTAGTTTTTCTTCTTTCAAATATTCTCTCTTCCTTTAGTGTGTTGATTCCCTTTATGTATTTAAATGTTTTATATGTTAAATACATATTACATATATATTCCATAGGTCTATGCAACATGGTAAAGCAAACCTACAAACATGGGGAGGTAACCGATTTGGATGAAAGGTCCTAAGCCTCAGATATATAGATACAAATCAAAATTAAAGCATCTACATACATACATACTCTCATATTTGCTAGTGTATGTATTGGTAGGAGCAGCAAGAATATATATATTTTTTTTTTTTTTAAAGACACTCAGACTTGAGACACATAGATTGACTTGATTATATCTCTCCTAGTGTTCTCGCATTTCATCTTTGTGTCCTTTCCCATTAACGGGACAATTTCACTCTTGCTTGTGCACTATTAATTATTTCCTTCTCCGTTAATCTATATAGAACTAATAAAATCTTATTTAACCTCTCTGTGTGTTTATTGGGGACCCCTTTCGACCCTCCCAACCTTCGGGGGTTGACTGGGGCCCCCCCAATCGCCTATCAAACACAATACCTACATATAACATGGACATACATGACATACAATTAAGTCACTGGGGGAAGGGTAAAGGGCAAATTCCATATCCTATGGGTCTCTCTGCCTCTCTGGCCTTATATCTCAGAGGTCGCTTATTTTCTTTATCCACTCTTCCCACTTTATCATATCTTTATTATGGCAAACTGTTTTTTTATTCCCCGCTCCATTTTCATTTGATAGACCACTTGATTCTTAACCTTTATCCATTCCGGGATTTTGTGTGAGGTCCAACTTCTGGCAATTAACAGTTTAGCTGCTAGCAAAAAGTGTATTATGACCTGCTTCTGTGTTTTTGTCATCTGTTGAGTAAATACATGCAGCAGGAAAATTCCTGGGTCCAAATTCAGATCAATGCCTGTTATTTTTTTAATTTTCTGGCTTATGGATTTCCACATTTTTAAAATACCTTCACAACCCCAGAAAATATGCAAAATATCACCCAAATGAGTTCCGCATCTCCAGCATTTATCAGATTTGTCCTTGTTTATCTTTGCTAAACGTGTGGGTACCAAGTACCATCGGTTTATTATCTTAAAGTATATTTCGTTTAAATTCAGGCAGTGTACCGCTCTATATGTCGTTCTCATGGCCGATAGCCAGTCCTCCTGTATAATTTCATAGCCTATATCGCTACTCCACTTTTCTCTTTTCTTATTTTCCATATTCGGTTTATTGCGTTTTATAAGGGCGATACTTTTAGATATCATATTTTTCATATTTCCCTGGGAGATTAACTGTTCTAGTTCTTTTTCGATATTATTTCTAGATTTTCTGACATATTTCGCCATAAAGTGTTTTATTCTAAGATATGTGTACCGCTCTGTGTTTGGTAGCCCCGATTCCTCAGTGATTTGTGCAAAGGACTTAACTCCTGATGTGTTATACAGGTCTTCTATTTTCCAAAAGCCTCATTCCTCCCAGCCTTTTAAGTTCAGGTTTTGTATATTTGAACTTATTGTTTTTAGTGGGAGCGCCAATAACAATAGTTTTTTTATTTTCAGAGATTTCTTCAGATTATCCCAAGTTTTTATTAGATCATATATAATTGTCCCCTTAGGTATTACTCTTTCCGTTCTTTCCTTTTTACTTATATCTGCGTGATCTCGTTTTATCTTCCAGAACAATGATCCGATGTCTTGGTACTTTAATATATGTTGTTCTAATTTATACCAGCTCTCATGTATTGATTCCTCTTGTTGTGTAGCAATTGCTTGGGCTATTTTACATGCCCTCTCATATTCCTCTAGTATTGGAACCCCTAGGCCTCCGTCTTTTACTCCTAGTGCTAATGTGGACAAACTGATTCTTGGGTGGGAATTCTGCCATATAAATCTATTCATGGTTGATTGTGCCATATCCATCCAACTTTTCGGAATTTCCATATTAATCATTTTGAATAGATATGTCCACTTAGGCAGCACATAGGACTTGAGGATGTTAATTCTTCCCCACCATGAAAATCCCATTGATTTCCAATCTTTCAATTTTTTATTTGTTTCTTGTAATAGCGGGAGGAAATTTATTTGTACCAGTTCTTCTGGATCCGACCCAATTTTAATCCCTAAATAATTTATGTGATATTTTGCCCAGGAGAATCCAAACTGTTGTTCCAGTTTAGTTTTATCGTGTTGTATTATATTGCTTGCAATTGCCGTTGATTTATCTAAATTTAATTTATATCCTGAATACGTAGAATATATTTGTATTTCCTTAATCAGTTCTGGCATAGAATTATGAGGGTCAACCAGAGTTAGAATGACGTCATCCGCATATAGGCTGATTTTGAAACTCTCTTCCATAGCTTTCATTCCTATAATTCTTGTATTTTTACTGATTGACCTAGCCAGCGGTTCAATGGACATTAAGTAGAGCAAGGGGGACAGTGGGCAACCTTGTCTTACTCCATTTGTAATATCGAACCAACCTGATTTAAACCCTATCCCTTTTATTTGTGCAGATGGACCCTCGTACAGTGCCATTATATTAGCAAGAATCTCGCCACCCATACCGTAGGCCTGAAGTGTCTGCCTCATAAAATCCCAGCTGACCCTGTCAAAGGCCTTCTCTGCATCCAATGACAGGGTCAGCATGGGTATCCGTTCCATCTTTGCAACCTGCAGAACATCCACCAGTCTCCTTATATTGTTTATTGAGGAGCGTCCTGGAATAAATCCCGTCTGGTCTTTATGTATTATATGTGGTAGTAATATTTTTAGTCTTTCTGCCAGGACAGAGGAATAAAGCTTAATGTCGACATTCATTAATGCTATTGGCCTATAATTCTTAAGGTCTTCTGGGTCTTTACTTGGCTTTGGGATAGGGACAATATATGCTCTGAGTAATTCTTGAGGAATACCTTTCTTGAATTCATTAAAGGCCCTCACAAGCTCCAGTTTTATGTATTCTCTTAGGGTCTTAAAAAACCCATTATCAAAACCATCAGGGCCCGGGGCGTTCTTTGACTTCAATTTAGCAATAGCCTTTTCAACTTCTTCCATTCGTATTGGTTCGTTTAGCAGTTTTAACTGTTCTGTAGTTATTTTAGGTATCTCTAAATTATCCAAGTATTCTTTTATTTTTCCTTCGACGTCTTGACTAGGTTGATTATAGAGGTCCCTATAAAACTTCATGAAAGCTTCCGCGATCTTATCCGGTCTTAGTATATTCTTGCTTCCTTGTTTAATTTTAGCTATTATCCTTTTGGTTTTGTCTTTTTTTAATCTGTTTGTCATTGCTTTCTGTGCTTTATTCCCGTGGTAGTACCATGTTCTTTGGAGTGCTTCAAGTGATCTATTAGCCTTGCAGATCAACCTCTCGTTAATGTCTTTCTCGATGTTTGATACCAGGTTTGTACCGTGTATGCTTGGGTTTCTTTTGTTTTGGGCTGAAGCTAGGTCTAAATTCATGTAAAGCTGTGATAAAGGCAGCCCCCTCATTCTTCTTCCCTTTATTTCTAGACGTATTAAGTGCCCCCTTATAACGCTCTTGTAAGCACACCATACAACTGCTGGATTAACTCCGTGTCCTACATTTTCCCGAAAATAATTCTCTGTCATCTTAATGATAGTATCTCTATTTTCCGGGTTTTTCAAAATATGTTGTTGGAGTTTCCAGTCTTTCGGAGGTAGTCTCTGTTGTTCCTTTAGATCCATTATTAGTGCATTATGGTCCGAACAGGTGAATTCTTTGATGATTATTTTATTGACCCTACTTACTATTTCCCTGTCGGCCATTATTAGGTCTATCCGAGAATAGGAAAGATGCGATTTTGAAAAACACGAAAAGTCTCTCTCTCCTGGGTGAAACACCCTCCATACATCTAGAAAGTCGTATGTCCTCATCATCTCTCTGAGCTTTTTTGAGTTGGTCATCGTGTTTTTATTAATTCCCTTCCCTTTTTGTTTTACAGTATCTACCTGGGGTTCCATTACACAATTAAAATCCCCTAATATAATTACTGAGCCTTGAGCGATTATACTTATTTTTTGACATACAATTCGGATAAACCTAGTGGGTGTCTGATTAGGAGCATACACGTTGGCAATTGTATATATTATATTGTTTATTTCAACAACTAAAATTATATACCTCCCCTCCGGATCACATTCCTGGTGTTTTATTTTTACTGCAAGTAAATTGGAAAATAGAATAGCAACCCCTCTTTTTTTTTGTTGAGGTAGAGCGGCCTGAATCATTGTTGAGTAATCCCTGTATCTAAATCTCACTGGGTCTATTCCCCTCCAATGAGTTTCTTGAAGGGCGCATACCATGATATTCTCTTTTTTAAGAAATTGGAATAATATATTCCTTTTCTGCGGGGAATTAATCCCTTGTGCATTCAGGGACAAAAATCGTACCATCTATCAAAGCAGATCTCTGTATATAGCCCTAGCCTCCTCGCACGCACCCCAGTGACTTACACATAAATAACAAGACAAACAACATTTCAACATAAACGCACCTCCCCCTATTTTTTGGGGATTGGGTTGCAATCCCCGTATGGTGTGTACGTCCCTTCCAGCGAGGAAGGGTCCCACCCTATATAATTGGAATTCCTTATATATGCTGAAAACTATATACATGTACTTCCTCCTGGTGGCAAACGAGCGGTCAAGAATTATCTTATACTAAAATCCTCAAATCTTGGCGGGGGCTCCTTTGTGGAGGGGGGATGTAAAGATCCGTAGGAAACATTTCTTGGTCCCCTAGGACCACCTCTTCTATCGAGAGGGGAGAAGATAAGAAGAAGAGGGAGAGGGCAGAGGGGGAAGAAAAAAACAAAAAACAACCACCCGCCTTATATTTATACTGTTAGCGTGTTGTCCGTGATCTGTGCATAATAATATCATTTAGTGTAGTGGTGAATATTTATTCATTTATAAAATAACAGTACTTCCGGTTGAATACCTAATGTACTAATAATTTAATTTTTGGTCTTCTACGTTATATTTTTGCTCTTTTAAGTAGTGATGGAGGATATCGTATATTTGGTTATATCCTTGTATATTCTAAACTTGAGACCCCCAACATATCCAGCTTATTAACAAGTTGCTATACTGGGGGAAAAAAAAAAAAATTATATAAAAATATATAAAAAATATATAAATAAATGTATCAACCCTATATCTATAAGTATTTTATTAATTGTATTGTGCCTAATTAAAATAGTGAGCACTTATTCAATTGTAAAATAATAACCCTTCTAGTTAACTCCTATTATATATTAGTAGTATTTATTTATAATCTCTTCCATTATAATGTGTCTTCATTAAGTGGTTTTATTCTTACTGTTGCCCATATTGTGTTAGCTCAACCTTCAAAACCATTGAAATCCGTTTATAACCTCATGTAGTATTAATTACTTACTATTTTCCCTTATTGTGTCCCCTAGTTTTAGTTTATTCTTAAAGTACTACTTCCCATCCATGTGCCTATTAACTAGCTTAGTGTAATTCCTTGTGATTCCTCAATTCACCCTCTAGTGCCGGTTCTTACAAAGAAAGAAAAAAAAAAATGTATCACCTTCCTCTATTTGCACTTACCCCTTCCTCTCTTCCCTCCTTCCTGTTCAAGAATATTTTTATTGGGTCTAATTTATCTTGAATGTGAAATGCCAGATTGAGACAGTTCATAACTCTCGAATCCATTATACTTTGAATCAAACAGAATCGATTTTGGATGCTTCCAAACTATAGACATGAGTGAAGTTGAATCTACACCAACTCTTTTATATTAAACCTGCCAAGAATGCATAGTTTGGGTATTTTGTGATTGATGTGTCTACAATGAAGATGTTTACTCATCTGAACGGAATTTATGTACTGTTTTTGACTTGGGTTATCATCTCTGTTCAGCAGACTATAAAGTTCAAGTGTAGACTTAAAGCTTTCTGTTATTTCTCCAAGTAATGCATTGTGTGGTCTGTTATTAAAGGAACACTAGCACTTACATAATATGTAACTAGATAACCTGTTAATTTAAAATAAACACATATATAAATCATATGCCACTGTTTTTTATAGGATTGAATTAATTGCATATAAAAGGAAACATAAAATTAGGTGTTTATCTCCTGGCTTCGTTTTGTGAATATTTCTCATGATGCAACATCGTCCAAAATCTTCCAGCCAGTCTCACTTTACAACTGTGGCCAAAGCCTGCTGATGTCAGAAGATACTCCCCTGCTCTCTTACTGGCTCCTGTGTATCATAGTGGGCAGGACTAGGTGCCTGCGTACAACTTTTTTTTTACCTGCCTTCCAACACAAAGATAGGAGATTAACCTGATCAAACAAAATCATAACTCCGCCCCCTTGTGATATAATCGTTACATTACCCTCTCATTCAATGCAAGTCTATGATCAGAATTCTGACTTATAGACTGCATTCTAAGTCCCCAACCCCAAAGTGAGAAATGTGTACTGTACAGACCCTAGGGGTTGGCACACAAAAACACTATATTTCACAAAATGGCGGCATCCAGACACACATGTTTAGTTACATATTTTATTAACCCCTTAGTGACAAGACATTTTCACCTTGACTTTCCCTTGGTGACAATGGCTGTTTTGACATTTCTAGGGTGTTTGTGTTTAGCTGTAATTTTTTTCTTTCTCACATACAGTACCAACACAAATTATATGTTGTTTTTATCGTCATAAGAAGGGATTTCCTTAGATACCATTATGTTCATCATATCTTGTAATTTACTACAAAAAAATCATAAAATATGATGAAAAATTTTAAAAATACCACTTTTTCTAACTTTGACCTAAAATATAATTTACACAAATAAAATCATTAAAAAAGACCCCATCTAAATAGTTTCTAAATGTTCCCCTGAGTTCAAAAAAATGCATGTTTCCATATTTTTCGATATTTTTTTGCGAGTTATGGGGCAAAAACCAAAAATAGTGTTTTTTGTTTTTTTCCTATATTGATCTTTTGACCCCAACCCGAACCCAAAATGTAACCCTAACACTAAATTTAACCCCAACTCTAATCCTTATTATATCCCTTAATATTTTTTAACTTTAATTTTAACCCTATCCCTTATGCTAAAAAATATTTAATTTTAACCCTATAGGCTAATATAGCTAAATAACCTGTTTTTAATTAATTAAATATGTATTTTAAATATTTTCCATTGCAATGCTACTAAACTCAAGTAGCATATTCAGAGCGACGGAAGTGAAGTTACTTTCACTTCCGAAGCTCAGACCGGCAGAGGGCTTAGCCATATTGACGGAGCAGCATGCTCCTTTCTGAAATGGCACTGTGTATGTACTCTCTGCGACATTGTTAGAAACAGAAGACATCAATATATTTGAAAGATCTAAGCAAAACAGTCATGCACTCCATATTTTTTACATTCTATTTGTAATGAGATAATTTGAGCCTTTTATGTGTTAGCTTGCAGGGGGGCCTACAAGAACTGTAAAGAAATACCCTTAGTTTTTAACAATATGAGATTTCAGAGATGGAAAATAGGTGTGGAATGCCACAACTAACACAGGAATGTCTTAATAATCCTTAGTTCCTTCAAAAATATGCAAACATTTTAACCATTTAAAACAATTTTTTTTTTATGCATTTTCTTCCTATTCTGGTGACACTACACGCAAAGATACTTTTTTTATTCTGTACAATTATAGGATAAATAATATTTATGGGAATGAGCCACTGGAAGAGTTTATTCACTTTTTTTTCTTTTTTTGTTTTGCAATGTGGTGTTCATTACCAGACAATGCAGCCTGCATTTGGACCACCCGTCTTTAACCATTTTTGCGACATTGGATGTGCCATTCATGTCCAGGTTGTCGACCTAGAAATTGCCTGGCATGTCATGTGCTGGAATGATAGATAAGTGTTCACTAACACCACTCAGGCAGTGTTGCGGTAATGTGAGGTCAAGGTATTAATCAGCACCTAACCTTTTCTCCACGGAGTGAACTGAGAAGCCATAATACAGAGAAGCATGCCGCTCTAGTATGGTGCTGCCCTGTTGTTGAAAAGAGCTTCAGAAGTGATCACTGGATTTGGTCTGCTTGTGGTGTGAGTGACCGAAACCTTCCCACTGAAAACGAGACCGAGCATCACCCATCACATTATGAACACTTAGAATATGCACAGCCTTGCATGTGACATGCAGGTGAAGACGAAAAAGGACCAGCTGGCTTAACAACCGAAAAAGTAGTGGGGATGTGAAGGCCCTGTTGCTGTGTTGTTGGACAGGTCATAATGGCGAGGCAGTGTCCATCTGGTCCCAAATAATTGAATGACTGACTACTAGACACTGGTGGAACTGCTCGTTGTACCACCACCTTCCTAATTCAACCATATGTCTTGCAAGCACTCCAAATCAAATCCTTACATGTGAAAGGTGCAGAACATTTTTTCAGTTGATTTTTCCCCTATTACACTGACTAGAATGGAAAAAGCCATAATCCAATTCCCGAACATTTTTGAGAATTTTCCTAAACCTATATTTTTTTTCCTATATTTAACCATTCACCCATGTGCAAGTTCATTCAAGCTGTATCCAGGCATTTCAGTATCCTGTTAGGTTTACCTTTTTCTGGCTTCTGTTACTTTTGTTCTTCTGCTTTTGCTTCATTTCTGGTTTGCCTTTCTGCCTGTCATTATGTTCCATTTCAGGTTTTCATCTCTCTATCTAGTTTCTCTGCTTTGTATGAATGTGCAACCTGTTTGAGCACATTTCAGTTTATACAGTCTTAAGTCTTGTGCAGTTCAGTCTGCAGGTATTTCATGTTTCTATCTCTCTGCAATTTTTATCTTTAAACTCATGTTATTAATTTGCTAATATTAGTTAGAAACTTGCCTATTTGTGGGGAACCTTGACGTGGTTGGCTAGTTAACATCTAACTAGCCAATAGGTGAACCAAACCCCCATCTTTTAACCATCTTTAATGTTAGGCTCATTTCTGTATTTATGTTTGTTCCTTTGAATGTTTTCCTGTGTTCCTTAGCCGTGGCTTGTGTGTTTATAACAATGCCCTTTCCCTGTGCCCTGCATTATTTCTATGTTATCCTGCTTTCCTGTTGAGTTATTATCCATGCCTGATCCAAGATGTCTGCATGGTTTCTCAATCATAGTCATGTTATACTGGATACAGCAGCAGCCTCCACAGGGCCTCTGTATGTGGCTGTGAAAATCTGGAGCCTCACACTACCAGATAAGTGCAGTTACCCAGCATAGGGCCCTGTCTCCACCCATGCATCGTTGCTCATCGTCTCGGGCATTTAAGGTCTCGTGGCACATGGACCACATGTGTTACACTGCTGGGATTAGAGTAGGCAGTAGTGAGGGGCAGCAGGGAAGGCAGGCTCTTAATCAGAGCTGTAACAATGGGTGCAGGTGGAGCCAGGCATGCCTGGGGAGGTGGCACTCCCAATGTTCCCTATGATGTAAGCTAGCCAGAACATTCTGCATGGAATAGGCCTCCTCATAAGAGGTGCCAGTGCCATCCTGCATCATCATATACATTACCCACATGTGAGGCTTGCTGGCAGTCCTCTGTAAGGCCCCCTTCTCGCCTTCCTTCTCCACGGTGCAGGGCACTTTGCAGTTGGAGGCCCATCACGCCTGAAGGTCCCACCTTCTGGGTCCTCAGACTTCAGGCCTCTCTGGATGCAGGCCCACTGTGCTCCTAGGAGAGGGCCATGTGGATGCCAATGGTATTTGCAGGATCCCTGCTGCCCAGATGCACTGTTCCCATGTGGACCATTAGGAGCTAGAAGGGGGTTATACAGGAAGGTGTAAACCTGACACTAATGGATCATCAAGTAGGTGACTCGTTGACGTTGCACAGGCTAACACCAGGGCTTCTGGTCCTATAGCAGGACACCTTGTGAATGCCTGGTACTGCAGAGGCAAAGCAAGTGGCTTATGGATGGCCTGGGGCTGTAGCAGTCCAGAGAATAGCAAACATTTGCTCCAAATCCATTCTCAGACTCTGGAAAATAGGTCAGTACAGCAATGAATGGGAAAGCTTCATTGCTGGATTACTAAAGTGGCACTGGCTGAAATTACAGGAAGTTACATGTCAAACCCACCCTCACACAGAACCAATCATAAAGCATGTGCCCCTGTACATTGTTTGACTGCACTCCCAGCGGCCTACACAGGAAACTTCAACTAAAGTATTTCATCCTTCTTTAATCTATAACATTAACATCTGTTGAAACCTCCCTTGCCCACTCAGTACAATGCATAACTCTGTGACGTTAACCTTATGTATTATGTATTTCTTCCTTTGTATAAGTATTGTTCAGACAAGTCTCTAATGATTTGTATGCACGATGAAATAAGTCACAGGAATGCCTGCTAGACATGCAATAATCTCACAGGTAGTAAAATGTGCTGCCTTTAGCCGGAAAGAATGGCATGGATTTTGTATGATCTAACATAATTTATTTAACTCTATGTGCTAGCCTAGAGCAATTATTTATCATGTTACCTCTTCATTGCACAGTTTCAGCCACTGAGGGCTATTTAAAAAAAGAGAGCAATCCTAAGGGACATCCCAGTTAGTTTTCATATAGATTTCTTTACTTTTAGAACTTCGCCTTCATTTATTTTGTGTTCACAAAGGGTTCGGGAGCCAGGAGCATGGGGGCAGAGGCCCAATCTGCCAAAACATCACAAGACCTCCCGACATCACTCATGACATTGTGGAAGTGTTCCCAATTCTATCAATTCAGGCACAAGGCATTTTTGTTAAATGTAAAGTGTTCACTTGGAGCATCGGTTATATTTATCCTGTCACACTGAGGTCACTGACGCCTGGGTGTTTTTGGATATTTTTGATCTTCAGTGTTAACCCCTGATCTCTCTCTTGTACTTCATCCTATGCTGTGGCGAAACCGGCCTCCCCACGTGTCCTTGGAGGGGGCTGCTTGCCCGCCTCTTGCCTTTGGACTATGGACCAGACTTTATGAGAATGTGCTAACCCAGATAGCTATGCCATGGAGCCCATTTGTGTAGTTAAAGACTTCGGCTCCATAGCAATTGAACTGTGTGAATAGGATCTGAGCGCTCTTCAGTAGTTTTGTGCGCTCAGATCCCAGCTATCTGGGGATATGTGAAATGTCTGTGTGTTATGTGAAAAGGTTACTTTATGTATTTTAAAGTGTTTTGTGTCTTTTTGCAACCATGTGCTTAATGGAGTCTTGGGTCTGTCCTGGGAGATAATTGAATTATTCTCCAGGATAGAAGACTCTGAAACTGGTTTGGGCCAGAAAGCCATGCTTCATTTAGTCACAAAGGACTTTCCCTTAACTTTTGAACCCCTGGTCTGATTCGTGCCATTTTTTAATATGTTGTTGCCCTGAATGGATTGATTATGAAAATGTATGCTTTATGTTTGTGACATGTATATTTTAGAAGTTATAAATATTGTGTAACAACTGTATTCCTCTGCCGGTGATAATGAGATTACCCATTGTGTTCAGTAATCATATCACATGCAGAGAGGAGGATTCTGTGTGGGAGTGTCTGTGTGTATTGTATGGATTGATTGGTTGTTTTGTAATGCCCTGTGGGCTGTACTATGTTTGTGGATTGGGAATAAAAGAGACTGTATGTGACAGTACAGTGAGTTCCTGTTTTAACCCTCAAAGTGAAGTGTCGTCTCATTATTGGGGGAAGGATTTATTGTATGCTGTTCCAGTTTGACTGCTAGGAGAGTAAACCTATTCGTATGGTTCCTATTCAACTGCCTACAGCATTCATATGCTTGGGAGGATTCATATGCTTCTCCGGTTTGGTGGTTGTGGTGTCTGCTGCAGTGCTTGGAGTCCTCAGGAAGCGCTAGGAGCATCCTTTAACGGAGGTACCCAGTCGGGGTGCCAGGTGATCCGTTACATATGCCCTTGGAGTTTCCGGGCTGCTGTTTGAACACTGAGGGAATAATGAATGTCCCAAGTATTACCTGCAGGTCAACGATCACTTAGCCCTCTCCACTACTATTGGTTTAAATTAAGCAGTTTTAAAATGGTTTTTTTTAATTACATACACAAATGTGATTGATGTAATTTTAGCTTGACAGCTTTCAGGCGTTTCAAAAGATTGTTTATTCTCCAGTAACAGTAGACCTAGGTTAGGGCCCACCACTGGGAAAAAACACAGCTCTGGAAAAAATTTGTATACCAGCCCCATAGAGAGACATAATTTTTTGGTTCATAAAAAGGAAAACCATGCATTTTAAAAGCACATCTGAAGAATGTAATATTTATAGATAAGACTGATATATTCCACTGCCTAGGGCAATATATACCACCAGTATGTACACAAGGTTATTTCTAACACAATGCCCTAATACCCCATGATCAGGGCAGTACATAGGCTCCAGTATATACACAAAGTTATATGAATTGTCCTGTGCAGAAGTATATTTCAGGGCAGTGTGTGAGATATAACCTTGTGTACATACTGGGTGGATATATTAACAGACCCCAGCACCCACGTTGCACTCACAGGACTTGCTCCAGCACCCAGATTGCCCTCAGGGGACTTAACCCAGCACCTGTAACCTGTATTGCACTCACAAAACTTGACCCAGCACCCAGGACTTACCCCAGCAAGGGAGAGAGACTCTACCGGAGAGTGAGAGACTGTCCAGGGGGAGAGGAAAAGACAGACAGACATGGACAGTGCCCCACCTAAAAAGACTCTGCATCTGTCCCTGTCGGGCAAGTCCAGAGTTTGCCCCTTCACAATCGCTTTCTCTCTCTCTCCCTCCCCCTTTAGTATCTATCTCTCTCTCTCCCCCCATTCAGTGTCTCTCTCTCTCCCCCATTCAGTGTCTCTCTCTTCCCCCCTTCAGTGTTTCTCTCCTCCTGTAGCTGTAGCCACCACCAGCAAAGCTCTGCTCCTTTTGGCCTCCCGCTGGCAACATCCGGCGGAGGCAGCCACCGAATGTTTTAAGGCAGAGGTGGCCGACGAATGTGTTAAAGAAGCAGCAGCCACCGCCAAATGTCTTGAAAAATAAATTTGGCGACAGCAGTCACTTTAAGACATTCAGCAATTTATTTATTTTTTGACGCATGCCACAGCGCCCCCCAAGTGGCCCATTGGGATTTTTCCCAGTATACGGTGTGCCAGTCAGCCCTGCCCGCTACTATGAGATGACAAATTCTTTTTGTGCGTTGGTTACATCCTTTATCATTGTACTACTAACTTTTTGTGTGTGCTTTGCTTACAATTTTCAGCACTGTAGTCTTGGTGTGTATATTCTTTGACTATTCCACAAAGTAAGGCCCTGCAATTTTCTAAGAACTGCTCACTTTTTGGTAACTCCAAGTGGACTGATGTTCTGGAAAGGGATGTACACCAGTCAGCCATAACATTATGACCAGTGATCGGTGGCAAGTGTAACACATGGGGTCCAGGGGCCCAGTGCAACTGCACTTATCTGGTACCTTGGAGCTCAAGATTTTGAGGTCATGTGGAGGCAGTTGCTGTATCCTGTATGACATAACTTGGACTGGAGAAACCCTGCAGATCTCCTGGATCATGGAACATAACTTCAACAAGAAAGCAGGTCTGCATGGTAGCAGAAAAGGAAGAGGAAGAAAAGAACTGAATACAGAGTGCAGGGCTACACAAAAGAACACAAGAGACACATACCAAGAAACACATAGATATTCAGGAACTAGCCTAACACTAAAGATGGCATGGTGGGGGATTAGTTGACCTACTGGCCAATATGATTAAACTTGCCAACCATGCCAAGGTACCCCACATTTTGGCAAGTCCCTAACTAATATTAGCAAACGAATAACATGAGATTAAAGATTAACATTGCACATAAACCGAGAATACATGAAGACTGAGCTGCAAAGGACTGAACAGAAACAGGTGTGGTTTATATTGAAGTAATCTAACAAAGTAGAAGGAGAGAAAACCTGGAATGGAATAGAATGACAGTGGATCAGAGCAGAGAATAAGGGAAACATGTAAACAGGGCAGGAGTTAGCATAAATAATAAAAAAGAGAGCAAAGCAAGAAAGATACTGAAATGACTACATACAGCCTGGATGAGCCTGCACATGGGTGAATGATTACAGCAAGTCGGCAGAGGCAGTGTGATGCTGAAGCCAGTGTTCTGCAGGGAAACCTTGGGTCCTGCAATTCATGTCGATGTTACTTTGACATGTACAACCTACTTGTGGTATGTTGCAAATCATATATACCCTATCATGGAAATGGTATTCCCTGATGGCATTGGCCGCCTCAAGCAGGATAATGCACCCTGGCACAAAGGAAAATGGTTCAGGGATGGTTTGAGGAACACAACAAAGAGTTCAAGATGTTGACTTGGCCTCCAAATTCCCCAGATCTCAATCCAATCAAGCATCTGTGGAAATGTGCTTGACACCTCCCACACACCCTGGCAAGTTACAGGTCTGAAATAATCTTCTGTTAAAATCTTGGAGCCATATACCACAGCACACCTTCAGAGGTCTAGTGGAGCCCATGCCTCATTGGGTCAGGGCTGTTTTGGTGTCAAAAGAAGACTCATGCAGCACATATGGTGCAGGGAAATCACAAGTTCATGAAGTTGGAATTATGTTCATCATACTCATTTTCTTAAAGCAAAATACAGTTCTCCTCACTGGCAGATGTAGAAAAGCAATCCGTAAATTGGCACTCGTTAAAACACATGCTGTACGTGAACCGTATATATGAGATCTTACACTGGAGAACAGGCATTTTTTTGGGGGGGGGGGCATATGTGTCTATCTCTGTGTCACAAATGTTAGATGTTATACCAGGCCCCTCAACTTACCAGAAAAATATAAAGGTTTGACTTGTATTCCATTGCCTGCCCTAGGGAAATGTAAGTTCCACAGGCTAAATCTAGTACCATCTCTGACTAGTCTCTGTACAATAAGCTTTCTCTTAATTGTTCCTGGTTTGTTAATATTTTGTAATTCTTTTGTAAGTTTACCTTCCTGTCCGAATCTATGCAACCTACCTGCCTGACCCCTGACCTTTTGCCTTTGACATACAAGGTCTGTTCACTAAAAAGTGTATTCTTATGAACTGAAAAATGAAAAATAAGGCAACTTCTCCAAATTGCCTGCCATTTCAACTCTGATTTTAATGCCTAATAATTTTAAGTCCATGTGCGCAGAATTAGATGCTCATTTATTTGAGGCTAGTGGGGGGGGGGGGGGGGGTTCTTTAGTCCTAGGTTTTCTACACAGCTGTCAAATTGGAGCATTATTCGTCTAAGCCTAGATCTGCCTAGTAACAGTCAGCCAGTGCTAATCAGCAGCTCTATAATGACTTGGCTTTTCCTACGAGCTCAGGTGAAGTAGCTTATTGAAAAGAATGAAATACAGTAAAGTCCTGGCAGCCTTTAACAAGCTACAAACCTTTATGACCACTACTGATCGTTCTTGATCGCAGTCTGATCCATTGACTTAAAATTGTGACAATCTCCCAGTAGGTGAGAAACAGTGTTTAAAATTGAATTTCTGTAGCATCAGAAGACTTGAAGATGAAAAACTGTGTACTGTCACTGTTTTTTGAATACTTTCTCTGTGGCTGTTTCACACCTCTAGAAGTAGAAATGTGCATTACAACTGAACAGATGTCACTAACATCATTGTACATGTAGAGCTGTATATTTCTACACTTTGGATTATTACAAATCCCTAAAAGAGAGTGATGCATTGTTTAAACTTATAGCAGCTTGTATAAATGGATCCCAAAGTTACTAAGTTAGTGACCCAATGCAATTGCCCTGTGGATGCAATATGGCTGCCGGGGCATGACTGTGCATGCAATCTGGGTGCTGAGGCAAGTCCTGTGGATGCAATATGGATGCAGGGGAAATCCTGTGAATGTATTATGGGTGCTGAGTCAACTTATGTGGATGCAATATGGGAGATCACATTAGTCATGTGACCAGTTTTGACACAATAACTATTCCAGTGCTGTGGTGCACAAGTCAGCCTCCTGCATGTTTATGCTTAGGCAGTCCCAATAAGCTTACCAATGTGAATGGGGTACACAGATTCTTTGGGCCTAGTCACTAAAAAGAAGGTTTGCAATATTTTACAACATGCCTTTCTGCTATTAATCCCTGATGTATACTTTCATACTCTGATAGGAGCAGAGATAGCAAAAAAGTGAAAGACTAGTTCTTTTACCCATTATAATGCACCTTTCATTAGGAATATTCTTTGTAACATCATATAGTACACACAAAGCTACTTTACCTGCAGTCGACCAGTTGCATGCACTGAAGTTGAATATTTTCAAGTAATACGTTTGCTTGAACCACAAAGTGCTTTCCATCCCATGCTTCCCAATATCCAATTTGAGGGATGCAGTGAGCATGGCTTCTGAAAGGGTGCTAGACAACCATGCATGGCACGTTAGATTGCCAAGCAAAGAGCTTGACCTACAGTGTAACAGAGATCAGGACAGCGATCCCAGTTAATGCCGGACTATTATACCTGGTGAGATAATGCAGTACCATAATCTTGTGTAAAAATCTACTTGGAGTTGGGCAATAGTAACATTCGAAAACGTACTTGAAAACCAGAGAATTTCTGAATGTACCCTTCCTGGTGAAACACTTTGTTATAATTATTATTGGCAGGACATGCTCCCCTACACCTAAAGGGTTAATCTTTTACAAAACCAGATCATTCTATCCGCATTGCCTCTCCTTCGTCTGCTCATACATAAAGAGCAATTTTAAAAATTAAAATAAAGACCTTGAAAACACTGGGTTGTATTGCTCATCAAGATTCATTTGCCAAAGACATCCTGTCTGCACCTCCCTGCAATGTGATGTGCCAGAAACCTGGCCCTTTTCCTCAGCTCTGTGACCAGCTTTCCAGCAATAAGCACACTCGCTACCTGAGATTTCTGGCTCTGTGCAGAGTTCTGTCCGCCCATGTGATTGTCTGTTACAGCTCAGTGTTAATTATAAAAGCACTGTAGAACAGGGCAGCCAATTGTACATATGTCTCTTAAAGTCCTTTTATCTAGTCTTAAAATTAAATTACAGGTTTCATTGCCCATCACATGCATTGTATGCAGCAATTCACTTGTAACAAAGGGTAAAAAAAATCTTACATGTCATGCTTTGAAAGATGCCTTTAGTGATCTACCTGCTACTAAGCAGCTATATCCATGGGTTGGGATGGGCCGGTTCATTGCGGGCACTTCAACGCAGCCGTTTCACTGCAACCTCATGCGCAATGGTTAGTTCATCACGTGAGAGGTCATTGTGGGATCGCCTAGAAGGTTATTAGTATTAGGGGTTAGGATTAGTATTAGGGTTTAGGTTTAGTATTAGGAGTTAGTACTGCGGTTCAGGGTTAGTATTAGAAGTTAGTATTGGGATTCAGGGTTAGAATAAGAAGTTAGTATTAGGAGTTAGTATTGGGGTTCAGGGTTAGTATTAGAAGTTAGTATTGGGATTCAGGGTTAGAATTAGTATTGGGGTTCAGGGTTAGTATTAGGAGTATTAGGAGTTAGTATTAGGAGTTATTATTAGGGGTTAGTATTAGGAGTTAATATTAGGGGTTAGTATTAGGGGTTAGTATTAGGGGTTAGTATTAGGAGTTAGTATTAGGGGTTAGTATTAGGAGTTATTTAAGGATTTTAAGCATGCGTGGGATAGACACAAGGCTATCCTAACTATAAGACCGGGAACGGGGGACAAATAAAAGTATTCAAAAAAATTGGGCAGACTAGATGGACCGAATGGTTCTCATCTGCCGACACATTCTATGTTTCTATGTTAGTATTAGGAGTTCGTATTAGGGGTTAGTATTGGAGTTAGTATTGGAGTTAGTATTAGGGGTTAGTATTAGGAGTTAGTATTAGAGATAAGTATTTGGGTTCAGGGTTAGTATTAGGAGTTAGTATTAGAAGTTAGTATTAGGGGTTAGTATTAGGGGTTAGTATTAGGAGTTAGTATTAGGGGTTAGTATTAGGAGATAGTATTAGGGGTTAGTATAAGGGTTTAGTATTGGAGTTAGTATTGAAGTTGGTCGTTATAGTTGGTGCTATAGGCATGCAGAAAGATATTCAGCAGTGCCCTCTCTTTCCTACTCTTACCCCATTGGCAAGTTTTAGTGATGTTAAAAGAATGCACTCCTTTATGACCACATAATTGCAGAATATAAAGGAATCTCCAGGATGCTGTAGAATCTATACCATCACCCCAAATCTTAGCATCCTCAAGCATTTCTAGAAAATTAAATAAATGGCCTCTTTATACAAGAATGTATGGCAGGTTAAAAAAAAAGTTATCACATTCTATAAAATGAATTGTGCAGAGAAAAAAAAAACCATATCATGGATCGCAGCTGTAATAAAATATTCATATAAATCCTTTTTGTTGCCATTTCTCCCACTATTTTATGAGCACACTCAGTCTAGTTCATTTATATTCCAGGAGTATAATGACAGTATTCTATCTTCACAAAGCTTTCCGCTGCTCAGTGCAAGCACAGCACAATCTTCTCATGTTGCAGGGTGATTGACTTGTGAATGTGATCAGTAAGTCGGCCATTGGGCTAATTTATTCTGCTTTTCTGGATTGGCTCAAGCTGCAGCGATAATGCATTAATTGCAAGAACTTCTATCTCTTATACCCTGCAGGCTGCTTGGTAAATCTCCTCATAGCCGTGCTGCATGTGGCAGAGAATATATAGTAGCATTGAATCTGAACTCTGCTAGAACATGGGCATCCTCCGAGCTTTGTCAGTAATTAAAGTAACATTAGCTTGAGGCTTGAAAAAGCTGCATAACAAGAGACCACAGCATAATGTGCATAATAGGAACTATTTATAGACTGAAATACAAGGCAATAAAATGGTTTTGTTGATCTTTTAATTGTATTAACAATCCTTAGAGGTAGATTATCACAGTATAACTAGTAATGGGAAAAACACTTCTCCTCTGCAGCTGAAAAGCTAGAAATGGAGCAAAATCACATTTCTTGTATTTAACTGAGCTGCATGTAAAACTTGTCCACTGCGTATCTGCAACTTCCGTCATTAACAGTGTGGCCAGGCACTCTCAGACATGACCATGTGTGCCGTCCCCATAGGCTCGTAGCAGAACCATGCTGCTGTTCTGACTGTTTGTCCTTCACAATACAGTTTACTTAGGTTTCCTTGAACAAGGTACGGAAAGTGCATTCATTGTGGTGTGTTTAAACAGAGCTTACTGATACAGTTGCATGGGGTTCAAACTGGTCAATCCAGTATAATGAATTAGAGTTATGTCATTTTGTTGACTCCCCACTATCAGGGATAATAAGTGGGACAGTGTCCATGAAATGTTCTTCTTGCTCATTCTCTGGGAGCAGAAAGGCAAAGGATTAGGGGCTGGCCTGAAAAATGTGTGGTAGACAAAAAGTTGGTGGTCTCGCCTCCAAAATAGGTCAAACTGGAAAGCAAAAGAACCAGTCTAACCTGGAGGCCTGGGAAGTAAGGTGTTAAACCCAGACCTGCAAGTTCTCAGCCATGTATATAAACAAATTGTATAACTCTACATGAGATTGGACACTCTACTTGTGAGATTGGAAACTGGGCAAAATATGATTTGGAGAGCTTTGTCTTATGCCAGTCAAGAAGATGTAGAGCAGCTTGATAATTTGAATCTTCTAAGCTTGCTACAGCTGCTCCCCCATTCAACTACTATTGTTCTGCTAATCCACTTCTGTCACTCAAATATTTGATTTTTACATTACAATTGAAGAACCCAACTGTAGATCAATTTAGCATTGCTCAGATTCAACTAGTTTATTTCTTGGAAACTATGCATGTGCACATTTTTCATATATATATATATATATATATATATACATTACTTTAATCTAAATGCAAATAGTTTTTCTTTCATGTAGATTTGTTCTGCCTCTTCCTAACATTTGTCAGAAGTGTCTTGCTGCATTGTAGGTTTGTATTATTAAGTTAATTATTAGCCCACCCTCATTTCCATCCCCTTTCAACCATAATTATGACCAGGGTGCAAATGTATGAGTGGAGTGATGTATTAAAAGATGATCAGTTGGATGGTGAATATTCCTGGATGGTGGTTTCTCCTATAGCAATGTGAAAATTAGGTTATATAGAAAAAAAGAGAAAACAAAAGGGAACTGGAGCAATGAAATAAAGAAAAATAAATAAAAAATAATGCAAACCAGTAAGTGTGAAAATATACCTAAATCCTTTTTTGTCATCTTTATATAATCTTAAAGCCTTCCTCCACATAATCCCAAAAATGAGTGGCAGAATTTTTTAACCCCTATTACCTTCAAGAAAGTAAGGATTCAAAAAATATAATTGTAAAGTAAAACATTTATTAAAAACGAAAATAGAGGTTCGAGAACTTCT
The DNA here is from genome assembly GCA_036172795.1 of Pelodytes ibericus. Classification (NCBI taxonomy): domain Eukaryota; kingdom Metazoa; phylum Chordata; class Amphibia; order Anura; family Pelodytidae; genus Pelodytes; species Pelodytes ibericus. Next base: position 148,239,103 of record CM069862.1, read on the forward strand.
CAAGAAGCTCAAGGAAGTAAAATCAGGATTCTGTGAAGTTCTGGCAGCCAGTCTTAGGAATTCCTGACATGATGGAATCCCTCGTATCCTCATTTTACTTCCTTGAGATGTTTAAATGAGACACTTTTGCTGACTCTCACACTTTTATATATATATATTTATATATATATAAGTTGGAAATTATCATCTCTAATTTAAATTAACATACACATAACTACAGAGAGCACTATTGAGTACCTGTTTTTTTTTCTCCCTATATATGACCAAATGGTAGAAGACCTCAACCTGACTGAAGATCATTACAAGAAAATATATTGTTTACATATTTTCTATTATCACACTGGTATTGCTTGAACTTTTTTTTTCTAATTATCATTTTAAGTGTATTAAGTAGGTTGATACAGTCACCTGTTTTGAGGAGCTTGACCAAATATTCTCCACTATCAGCAGTAGCACCGTCGCAACTATTGTTTGTTTTCATAATAGCAAAATAGCATAAGGGGTTCCTGAATGGCCACTAATTAGCAAGTCTACAGAGCCATCTTATGAAACTTTCATGCAGAAGTCATAGATTCTAAATATAAAGGCAGGTCAAGGACAAAATCAGTTTCACGCCTATCAATAAGTAAAGATATTTTTTTACCAAATTCAGTTTGTAAACTAAGGTGCGTAGATTTAATGTAAATAAATTTAAATTCCTTAACTTACAATTGAAGCTGATTTGACATATGCACTGCCTCAACATTTTTGGCTATGTTAGCCTGTGCGTATAAGGTCAATCCCTCTAGATTATAAGCTTGCGAGCAGGGTTCTCTACCTCATGTACCAGTCTGTTCTAGTTTGTCTAACTTAGTATGTAGTTCCCTTCTATGCTCTGTACCAAGCGCTACGAGAATTGTTGGCGCTGTACAAATAAATGTTAATGTAATGTAATGTAATAATTGCTTTAGGATCTGTTTTTTTAAGTTGGTGTCAAGCGGCCATTCATTTCTTTGGAAAGCTATTGAAGTTCATATTCAATTAATGATACAATATATACAGTTACATACTCCATTAAAGACAGCTGATGCATAAGGACACTACAATAATAACAATGTATTTAACCAGGATAAGTGCACTGAAATTGTCTCCTGTTTTCAAGTCCTGGGGATGTTATTACAGATATAACCCATTATTATGCTATAACCATAGAAGGCACTAACACTGATCATGGTGGTCATTTACTGGGGTCTGTGGCGGACAAATTAATTATCAACTGATCTTAACAGACCTTGCCACGGACACTGGTGCCCTCCTGAGCTCCCTCCCCAATGGGGAAGTTAAAGTGATATTTGCCTCACAGAACTGCAATGTTCAGGATCCAGAGAATCCCATCATTATCCTCCTTATAATGCAATGAGACTGTTTCGATCCTGAGCACCTCTGTAAAAGGGTTTAGCCTGTATTACCCAACATCCAAGGGATGTTACGATTACCCAGTTTAGTAGTACTCATTGTATCGACGTCTAAAGGAGAAAGACTGATCCTGAAGATTAAACAGATTATACAGTTGATTAGCCCACTGAGCCCCATCACCAGCCTGTGTAGGAATAACATATAGGGTATTATAAAAAGCATCAGATGAGAGTTTTGGTACTTTTTCAATTGAATGCTTTGTAATGACTTTCTTGTGTGGTGTTAGATTACTAATGATGCCGTTAGCATAACTTTAATGCGAGGCTGTTTACTTTGTTAATGCCATAATCTGAAACTTTCTTCTAAAGACCTTTATGATTAAGCATTGAAAAACACAAAACGTGTAAAGTGTGTCCCTTCCTGCAACTGGTCTACATGTTCACTTAATAAATTATGGAATCTTTTTGCTTTGAAGATTGGAGTGACAACTTTTTTTCTACTTTTATTTGTAAAGATTTTTTTTTTCCCCCGACTAGCGGGTTTTCAGCATTTACCAAAATCTCTGTGTGCCAACAAACTCCAAGTTTGACGAGATGCCAGGGAGTTTTGTTTCATTTGTTTATACGTTTAGCCCATTAGTTGGTTTTACATTTCCATATCCGTAAAGATCCCACCGATGATTAGGGTTGATAATAATCCTATTATATACCAGGAAGATGAATGAAAAGGAAATGGGAATGGCACTCTGAATAAATGTGAAAAACTAATTTAATGGCAGAAAAAATAATATAAAGTAAATACAGCAAGATAGTGGGAAAAAGACTTGACGCGTTTCATAATTCACGCTTAATCATAAGTGACAAACAAGTAAAATTACAAACTATTTAAATATATGACAACCAATCCATGAAAATCCATCTTTTCATGGATTGGTTGTCATATATTTAAATAGTTTGTAATTTTACCTTGCTGTATTTACTTTATATAATTTTTTCTGTCATTAAATTAGTTTTTCACATTTATTCAGAGTACTATTCCCATTTCCTTTTCATTCATCTTCCTATTTGTGCTGTGCTGGGTCGGCATATTTGGGAGGCACCTGTTTGGAAGCACTATCTGGACAACACCTCTTCAGAGCTGGATTATTTTGCTTTGGTCTCAGTTGAAGCCCGGTGGATTCTCCTGTGAATACAGATTTTTCCTTCTTCCTATTATATACCACCTCTGCTTTTAGTGAGTAGCAGTCTTAAAGTCACCTTAGCTCTCTAAATAGTGTAATCACCTTGCATATCAAAATAACCATGACAAACCAATGCGTGTTTTAGAGCCTGGCTTCATGGCACTCTGTCCACCAATAAAAATCTTTATTCCCAACTAGTCCTGGAGCATTGCATTGCGACTGGGTAATAAAAGGAAGTTTTTGGTCATTTACTTTATAAACGGTGCACGCCATGCGAAATTAGATTATTATTTCTGAAGGCTGTTAAAATACTAGGTTTGTAGAGTGAAATTTTTAGAAGCCATTGATTATTTTGCAGTGACCTTTTATAATCCTTTTTATGTGCGCATTAAGGGTAGCAGAACACCAGTAATATTTGTAACTGTAGCATGGAGTTTGGCTTTTAATAGAAAAGCTGTGGTGAGGCCTTGTATTTCAGGCCTGTAAAAGTGTCTACTCTTCTGCAGAACTGATTGTAGGAAGTCGTTTATAATCCCTTTGTGGTCACAAGTACATTTATATTTCTTAGCAGTCTTCTGCTTTGTGAAGTGACATTACCTTGGTAAAATTGGATTTCAGATATATACATATATATTAATCCACTGTGTCTTCAGCAAATGCCAGTAAAATATCTAATTTGGGCAGCGCTTTGAGTATCCGAGAACTATTCTGTTTTTTCCTTTTTGTATTAACATGTTCTACAAGCATTCTCTCCAGAGCTGGAATGGTAGGACAGATTTTTAGGACCTGTACACACCTGCAAACATTGGCTACTATAAAAGGATGTGTGACCCACCCAAAAATAGGCAAGTCTGGTCCTAAAATGGTTAGTTATGCATAAAATTTGGGTGAAACATGGAGAGTGGGAAGACATAAGAGCAGAATAGTTTCATGATTGATCTGTCAACACTATCCAGGTAAAACATTGGGACAGACAAAAGGGTGGAGCATATTTGTTTTATGTGCATAATGAGATTGGAGGATCTTGTATTTTAAGAGAGACTAGAAAAGTTGCATTTATACATGCTAGGACAACTGCATCTTAGGGGGGATATGATAACATTCTATAAATATGTGAAGTCAATTTAAAGAGCTCTCCAGTGATCTGTTCACTAACAGAAATGTACAAAAGAGCAAGAGGTCATCCCCTGAGACTGGAAGAGCAAAGATTTTAAAGACAACAAAGGAAGGGATTATTTATGGTAAGGACAATAAAGATATGGAACTCACTGCCATAAGAGGTGGTGCTATCAACTACAATAGATGCATTCAAAAAGGGTCTGGATATTTTTTTTTTTTTTAGAAAAACAGGACATACAGGGCTATCCATAACAGAATAAACATTAATATTCTAGAGCTTCTTTATCCAAGGAGAAAGCTGATTTTCCTTTTGGAGTCCTTTTGGGGGCAACTGTAATCTATTTGTTTAGGTGTTCCAAGGACTTAAATTCAACCTTGAAAGAGGAGTATTTTTAGATTACATCCAGTTCTGAGATGTAGCTCTCCAACTCATTACCTAAAATACTGGTTTTAGTACTTATGGGATTAGATCTTCATATTGTCAATCATTTTTGCTGCCATTTACAATAAGCAGCAATTTGAATGTTTGTGTATTTACAACTCAATAAATAAATATGCATGTAGTTTAGTCTTCATTATCTAGCAAGGGCATTTATCAAGTGATATAGCTGAGTTTTAAATCTTACATTTTCCGTTAGTATTACAACTAAATAGTACATTAAAAGGATATATTTTCATGCAGATATGTAGCTATGCTTTTATTTCCCAAGAGGGAATGTTTTTTCATCATAATTACACAGCCAAGAAAATCTATTTAAAGAGAATATGTAGGTAAATTATATCTCCTTTCTGAAGAAGCATTTTATGGCATTCTCGATCGATGTATATGTAAATGCTTCATTAGAAACCATATTTGCTGCAAGCTAACTAATATCTTCCCGCCTTTTTGAGAGGTCACAATGTAATTTTGGGATAATTTGTATAAAAAAAAGAAAATAAAAACAACTTAATTCTCATTTTAAATGACTTTCCAAAATTACACAAATAGTTATTAATTTGACATAAAATCACTGAAAATGTCCCGACAGTGGCCTTTAGCCAATCCCATATAATCAATTGTCACTCTTTGGCCATTTGAAATTTTGGGACGTACGGTGGAGGGTAATAAAGTTAGAATGCATGCATAAGATGATTACTAGACATGTGCATTCGTTTTCGGACGAATGCATTTTCGGACGAAAATAGCATTTTCGTCCATTCGTCCGAAAAACGAATAACGAAAATTTTAACTAACAAAATCCGAATGAACGAATGGTTAATAAACGAAAATCATTCGTTCATTCGTCCATTCGTGCTATTGGCATTCTAAACCGAAATAGAGTCGGTTTATACAATACCAATAGCATTGTACTACATTCCATAAACCGACATGAATGACTTTCGGTTTATGGAATGCATGTAATGCTATTGGCTTCCTATAAACCGAAATTGAGTTCCCATTCATACGAATAGGTCAATTGACTTATTCGTATGAATGGGGACTCTTTCGGTTTATAGAAAGCTAATAGCATTGCATGTATTCTATAAGCCGAAAGTCTTTAAAACAAACGACGTTCGGTTTATAGAATACATGTAATGCTATTGCTGTTCTATAAGCCGAAAGACTTTCGGCTTATAGAACAGCAATAGCATTACATGTATTCTATAAACCGAACGTCGTTCGTTTTAAAGACTTTCGGCTTATAGAATACTATTGGCATTCTATAAACCTAACTAGAGTCCCTCCTCATTCATAAGAATTTCTTATGAATGGGGACTCGACTCTAGTTCGGTTTATAGAAAGCCAATAGTATTCTATAAGCCGAAAGTCTTTAAAACGAACGACGTTCGGTTTATAGAATACATGTAATGCTATTGCTATTCTATAAACCGAACGACTTTCGGTTTATAGAATAGCCATAGGATTACATGTATTACATAAGCCGAAAGTCTATAAACCGAAAGTCGTTCGGTTTATAGGCTGTCGGCATTTAACTATACAGACACAGAGTCTCCATTCATAAAATTATGAATGGAGACTTTGTCTCCGTGTAGTAAAATGCCGAAAGCCTATAAACCGAACGATCGGTTTATAGACTTTCGGCTTATGTAATACATGTAATCCTATGGCTATTCTATAAACCGAAAGTTAGGTTTATAGAATAGCAATAGGAATACATGTATTCCATAAGCCGACAGCCTATAAACCGAACGTTCGGTTTATAGGCTGTGGGCATTTTACTACACGGAGACAAAGTCTCCATTCATAATTTTATGAATGGAGACTCTGTCTCCGTATAGTTAAATGCCGGCTTTTAACTATACGGAGACAAAGTCTCCATTCATAATTTTATGAATGGAGACTCTGTCTCCGTATAGTTAAATGCCGGCTTTTAACTATACGGAGACAAAGTCTCCATTTATAATTTTATGAATGGAGACTCTGTCTCCGTATAGTTAAATGCCCACAGCCTATAAACCGAATGTTCGGTTTATAGACTGTCGGCTTTTAACTATACGGAGACAAAGTCTCCATTCATATGAATGGAGACTCTGTCTCCGTATAGTTAAATGCCCACAGCCTATAAACCGAACGTTCGGTTTATAGGCTGTGGGCATTTAACTATACGGAGACAAAGTCTCCATTCATAATTTTATGAATGGAGACTCTGTCTCCGTATAGTTAAATGCTATTGTATTCTATAAACCGACTCTATTTCGGCTTATAGAATGCAATAGTACTACGAATGGACGAATGAACGAATGATTTTCATTTATTAACCATTCGTTCATTCGGCTTTCGTTAGCTTAGCATTTTCGTTCTTCGTTTTTAGGACGAATGGACGAAAATGCTATTTTCGGACGAAAATGCATTCGTCCGAAAACGAATGCACATGTCTAGTATATATTCACATGTAAATTGCTTTTTTAATAAAAAATTATGATATAAAAAAATCTTGTTTTTATTTCCTTTTATGTGACAATGCTGCCTCTCTCTTTCCCTTGCCCCCAGATTTGTCGCTCTCCCCCCCTTAGTGTTGTCTCTCTCTCAACCTCCCTTTGGCTCCCCCCTCGCTCCCCTTGTGTCTGTCTCTTCCCCCCTTCCCTCCCCTTGTTTCTCTCTGCCCCCCCCCCCATGTTATTCTGTCCCCCCCTCACCTGTTTCTTGCTCCCTGGTGGCTAGTGGGGGCAGCCGGGGGATGTATGCACTATACATAATAGACGGAAGTGTTGGGCAGCATGGAGGTTGTCTGCACGATTCGTGCAGACATCCCCAGCTGCCCGATTCTCCCTGGTGGCTAGCGAGGCAGCGGAGGATGTCTGCGCGATGAGCGAGACCTCTCCTGCTAGCGCCCGGCATGACCGCCGGGACTTCTATGATGAAGCTGGGTACTTCCGGCTTCCTCATAAAAGTCCTGGCGGTCGTTCCGGGCGGCAGCAGGGGAGGTCTCGCTCATCGCGCAGACATCCTCCGCTGCCTCGCTAGCCACCAGGGAGAATCGGGCAGCTGGGGGATGTCTGCACGAATTGTGCAGACAACCTCCATGCTGCCCGACACTTCCGTCTATTATGTATAGTGCATACATCCCCGGCTGCCCCCACTAGCCACCAGGGAGCAAGAAACAGGTGAGGGGAGGACAGAATAACAAGGGGGGGGGGGGGCTGAGAGAAACAAGGGGAGGGAAGGGGGGAAGAGACAGAAACAAGGGGAGGGGGGCAGAGAGAAACAGGGGGAGGGAAGGGGGGAAGAGACAGACACAAGGGTAGCGAGGGGGGAGCCAAAGGGAGGGTGAGAGAGAGACAACACTAAGGGGGGAAGAGCGACAAATCTGGGGGCAAGGGAAAGAGAGAGGCAGCATTGTCACATAAAAGGAAATAAAAACAAGATTTTTTTTATATCATAATTTTTTATTAAAAAAGCAATTTACATGTGAATATATACTAGACATGTGCATTCATTTTCGGACGAATGCATTTTCGTCCGAAAATTGCATTTTCGTCCATTCGCCCGAAAAACGAAGAACGAAAATGCTAAGCTAACTAAAGCCGAATGAACGAATGGTTAATAAACGAAAATCATTCGTTCATTAGTCCATTCGTAGTACTATTGCATTCTATAAGCCGAAATAGAGTCGGTTTATAGAATACAATAGCATTTAACTATACGGAGACAGAGTCTCCATTCATAAAATTATGAATGGAGACAAACGTATAGTTAAAAGCCGACAGCCTATAAACCGAACGTTCGGTTTATAGGCTGTGGGCATTTAACTATACGGAGACAGAGTCTCCATTCATAAAATTATGAATGGAGACTTTGTCTCCGTATAGTTAAAAGCCGGCATTTAACTATACGGAGACAGAGTCTCCATTCATAAAATTATGAATGGAGACTTTGTCTCCGTATAGTTAAAAGCCGACAGCCTATAAACCGAATGTTCGGTTTATAGGCTGTCGGCTTTTAACTATACGGAGACTCTCTCCATTCATAAAATTATGAATGGAGACTTTGTCTCCGTGTAGTAAAATGCCCACAGCCTATAAACCGAACGTTCGGTTTATAGGCTGTCGGCATTTTACTACACGGAGACAAAGTCTCCATTCATAATTTTATGAATGGAGACTCTGTCTCCGTGTAGTAAAATGCCGACAGCCTATAAACCGAACGTTCGGTTTATAGGCTGTCGGTTTATGGAATACATGTATTCCTATTGCTATTCTATAAACCGAACGTTCGGTTTATAGAATAGCCATAGGATTACATGTATTACATAAGCCGAAAGTCTATAAACCGAAAGTCGTTCGGTTTATAGGCTGTGGGCATTTAACTATACAGAGACAGAGTCTCCATTCATAAAATTATGAATGGAGACTTTGTCTCCCTGTAGTAAAATGGCGAAAGCCTATAAACCGAACGATCGGTTTATAGACTTTCGGCTTATGTAATACATGTAATCCTATGGCTATTCTATAAACCGAACGTTCGGTTTATAGAATAGCAATAGGAATACATGTATTCCATAAGCCGACAGCCTATAAACCGAACGTTCGGTTTATAGGCTTTCGGCATTTTACTACACGGAGACAAAGTCTCCATTCATAATTTTATGAATGGAGACTCTGTCTCTGTATAGTTAAATGCCGGCTTTTAACTATACGGAGACAAAGTCTCCATTTATAATTTTATGAATGGAGACTCTGTCTCCGTATAGTTAAATGCCCACAGCCTATAAACCGAATGTTTGGTTTATAGGCTGTCGGCTTTTAACTATATGGAGACAAAGTCTCCATTCATAATTTTATGAATGGAGACTGTGTCTCTTATTAGTTAAATGCCGACAGCCTATAAACCGAACGACTTTCGGTTTATAGACTTTCGGCTTATGTAATACATGTAAACCTATGGCTATTCTATAAACCGAACGTTCGGTTTATAGAATAGCAATAGGATTACATGTATTCCATAAGCCGAAAGTCTATAAACCGAAAGTCGTTCGGTTTATAGACTTTCGGCTTATAGAATACAAGTAATACTATTGCCTTTCTATGAACCGAACGAGAGCCCCATTCATAAGAATTTCTTATGAATGGGGCTCTCGTTCGGTTTATAGAAAGCCAATAGTATTACATTGTATTCTATAAAACGAACGAATAAAACAAAACGAAACGAAAATAATGAACGAATTTCGTCTGAAACGAATGCACTAATGAACGAAATTCGTTTTAGACTAAATAAATAACATTTTCGCCTGAATGGACGAAAACTAAACGAAAATTTTAGTTTTGCACATGTCTAATGATTACCACCTCTGCTGATAAGCGGCTGTTAAGACAGAGGCTTGCATTTTTTGTGCCACTATGTAGGTCAGCACAATATGTGACACTGACCATTCCACCGATGTCCCTAACCAGTAACCCTTAAAAGTCAGACATGTAATTTATGTCTGTGGCATCTGGACAATAGAAAGTAATTGAGCTGGTAACAATAGTTAATAATACAGGATTTGCCACAACAGGCACAGAAAAAGATCATTGCAGAGCTCCGCAGAATTAATAATCTTAATATCTCTATTTATAGAACTGTTAACTTTAGATAAATTTAATGAGACAAAAAGATTGAAATATTTCTTTTATATAGCTCATCAGATAGAATATTGCTATCACAACAACATAGCATATAGGCTTTTCTTCGCTGTCGGATTTCTGGTTTTATTGCTAAGTTATTCATTGGAACAGAACTAGAAATAATATTCGTGTCACTGCATATCTTTAGTTCGAAATGTTGTCTGCTTTAGCAGTAAACATTTTGGCATACGGTAAAAGCATCCAGATTATCAGCAACCCTACCATTTCAATAACATTATCTCATTAGACACACTTTTTACCAGTACCGTGCATTCACAGTAAATAGATCCTCTGTTTTTGTTTTATTTATTTTTTTGGTCTGTGGAACACAATAAAGTGATAAATAATTCAAGCCGCTCTGTGTTAAAAAATAAAACCAGAAACCCACTGCAAGATCAGCAACTGATGCCAGGAAATGTGCCAAACATTCACATTTACTGGAGCAGAAATTCTGCCCTTTAGCTTTGTAATTTGTTTATAGTTCTCTGTGGAAAGTTAGGATATATATATACAGAAACAGGCATATGGTAATAAAGAGCCTGCATTTATCATTGACTGTCAAAGAGATGGGGAATGTATAACAGCGACGATCTGTCTTGTGCTGTAGAGTCGGCGGTGAAGCGGCTGCGCGGAAGCAGCCGCGATGAAGTGTCCCATCCCCTGTATAACATGCCATGGAAAATTTGGTAGTGCAGTGGCACAGAGATCTTACTTTTCTGTTAGGGCAGAGATTGAATTTCCTGGATGGCAACAGACAGGACCAACCATGAAAATAGATGGGATTAACCAATGAAAATATATGGGACATTGAAAAGGGGACAGAGCTTAATTTCTTCTGTGGTGTTTGTGTTTAGCTGTAATGTTCCTCTTTCTCATGTATATATATAATGTTTTTTATAGGCATAAAAGTGATTTTGTTTTTTTTTACTTGAATATTGCCAAATGCCGCTAGAAGCGATTTTCTGATCACTTCCACAGCTCTTACTCACAGCAGGGCCTCAACCATGAGGCATTTCAGCAATGCTCCCTAAGTAGGAGAATTTTGAAGCTCATTTTAACATAAGAAGTACATGTCCTGTGTCGCCAAGGGATTAAAGCCACTCCACTTTCCTCTGGGATTAATGCCACTCCACCTAACTCCACTCTTCTTGTCCAAAGGAAATATTGAGTTCATTCAGACATCTGAACCAATTCCCCAATGTAAATTCTCTGTAAGCAGGCATCAGCATTAGTAATGGTGGATATTTACTGTACTTTCTGACTGGTCATGTAATGGTGTTCTATGGATCTTTACAGACCTTGTTATGGCCACTGGAGTCATTGTATGGGCACACTGCCTATCCTTGTCCGTAAAAGAATAATGCCATGTTAACCAGGGAATTACAGGATCAAATATTTAAAATGATGACCTTTATTGGAATTTCATTGCAAGCTTCTTCCAGAATTAAAATGATAAGTCTCCTGGATTTATGGATAAAACAAATGGGAAAGAGATAACAAAATTGATACTTTTTGGGTGTAATAATAATATCTTAAATGCATTTAATGTCTTTACATGTTAAATATTTTTTTCAGAGGCATAACTAGAAACCACCAGGCCCCGGTGCAAAAATTGCCATGGGGCCCCCCGACCCAACCATGCAACTCCACCCGAGAAATGCCACTTACATGCCTCACAACTGTTCCACTTTGTGCCTGGCCTTGTCTTATATCTAGGATAGCCTTATACCTATCCCATGCATGCTTAAACTCCTTCACTGTATTAACCTCTACCACTTCTGCTGGCAAACTATTCCATGTATCCACTACCATCTTAGTAAAATAATACAAAGTTTCTGACCTCCACTGTATTAACCTCTACCACTTCTGCTGAAAGACTATCCCATGCATCCACTACCCTCTCAGTAAAGTAATATTTTCATTAATCCCTGGCCTTCTCTTATATCAAGGATAGCCTTATGCCTATCCCATGCATGCTTAAACTCCTTCATATATTAACCTCTCATCCACCACCCTCTCAGTAAAGTAATATTACTTTTCTGGACGCAAAAAAAAAAAACGTTAAAATATTTCCAGCCTTATCAAACGCTTGAGGTGGACCCCAAATATATGTATATAACCAGCTGCATGTATACTTATTTGAACTTTTTAATATTATATTCAACTATTTTCATATGTAATGAAAATGTTATTGAAAAATTGTTAATTTCTTATTTTTATTACGTTTCCCTGCACCCACATTGCACCTAAAGGTCTTAACACAGCACTATACAGTACCCACAGCACTTGGCTTGTACTCATATTGCACCCACATGATTTGGCAAGCTGCAGTATAAATTTTCCTGCTAGAACATATTACAGTGTCACTTTCCCCCATAGTACACGTTATTTTTCCCCACAGAACATGCCATAGTGTTCCTTTTACCTCATAGTACATGTTATTTTGCCCCACAGAACATGCCACAGTATCAGTTTGGCCACAGCCAATTTGCCCATTATGCCACGATTAACCACGATTATCAATATGCCACAGCCAGACTGCCAATGTGCCACAGCCAATTTTGCCCATTTGCCAGTGTTATTCTGCCCATTTGCCAGTTATTTGCCCATTTGCCAATCTTAATTTGGCCATTTGCCAGTGTATTTTTGCTCATTTGCCAGTTATGTGCCCATTTGCCAGTGCTATTTGCCCATTTGCCAGTGTTATTTTGCTAATTTGACAGTTATGTGCCCATTTGCCAGTTATGTGCCCATTGCCAGTGTTATTTGCCCATTTGCCAATTATGTGCCCATTTGTCAGCGTTATTTGCCCCTTTGCCAGAGTTCTGTGCCCATTTTCCAGTGTTATGTGCCCATTTGCCAGTTGTGCCCATTTGCAAGTGTTATGTACCCATTTGCCAGTTGTGCCCATTTACCAGTGTTATGTGCTCATTTGCCAGTTGTGCTCATTTGCCAGTGCTATGTGCCCATTTGCCAGTTGTGCCTATTTGCCAGTGTGTTGTGCCCATTTGCCAGTTGTGCCATTTGCCATAGTTATATGCCCATTTGCCAGTTGTGCCCATTTGCCAGTGTTATGTGCCCACTTGCCAGTTTTGCCCATTTACCAGTGTTATGTGCCCATTTGCCAGTTGTGCCCATTTGCCAGTGTTATGTGCCCATTTGCCAGTTGTGCCCATTTGCCAGTGCTATGTGCCCATTTGCCAGTGCTATGTGCCCATTTGCCAGTGCTATATGCCCATTTGCCAGTTGTGCCCATTTGCCAGTGTGTTGTGCCCATTTTCCAGTTGTGCCATTTACCATAGTTATGTGCCCATTTGCCAGTTGTGCCCATTTGCAAGTGTTATGTGCCCATTTGCCAGTGTTATGTGCACATTTGCCAGTGTTATGTGCCCATTTGCCAGTTGTGCCCATTTGCCAGTGTTATGTGCTCATTTGCCAGTTTTGCCCATTTGCTAGTGCTATGTGCCCATTTGCCAGTTGTGCCCATTTGCCAGTGCTATGTGCCCATTTGCCAGTGCTATGTGCCCATTTGCCAGTGCTATATGCCCATTTGCCAGTTGTGCCCATTTGCCAGTGTGTTGTGCCCATTTTCCAGTTGTGCCATTTACCATAGTTATGTGCCCATTTGCCAGTTGTGCCCATTTGCAAGTGTTATGTGCCCATTTGCCAGTGTTATGTGCCCATTTGCCAGTTTTATGTGCCCATTTGCCAGTTGTGCCCATTTGCCAGTGTTATGTGCTCATTTGCCAGTTTTGCCCATTTGCTAGTGCTATGTGCCCATTTGCCAGTTGTGCCCATTTGCCAGTGTGTTGTGCCCATTTGCCAGTTGTGCCCATTTGCCAGTGTTATGTGCCCATTTGCCAGTTTTGCCCATTTACCAGTGTTATGTGCCCATTTGCCAATGTTATCTGCCCATTTGCCAGTTGTGCCCATTTTCCAGTGTTATGTGCCCATTTGCCAGTGTGTTGTGCCCATTTGCCAGTTGTGCCATTTGCCAGTGTTATGTGCCCATTTGCCAGTTGTGCACATTTGCCAGTGTTATGTGCCCATTTGCCAGTTGTGCCCATTTGCCAGTGTTATGTGCCCTCAATATGCCAGGATTTAGTCATTCAATATGCCATTCTTTTGTCATTTAATATACCATTCCTTTGCCATTTAATATTACAGTATTTTGCCCCATTTAAATATGCCAGGATTTTGCCACTCTATTGCCACTTAATATGCCAGGATATTGCCATTTAATATGCCAAGATATTGCCAATTAATATGCCATGATATAGCCACTTAATATGCCAGGGTATTGCCACTTTATAAATGCCAGGGTATTGCCATTTAATAAGCCAGGATAATGCCAATTAATATGCCAGGCTAATGCCACTCAATATGCCGGGATATAGCCAATTAATATGCCAGGATAATGCCACTTAATATGCCTGGATATAGCCAATTAATATGCCAGGATATTGCCAATTAATATACCAGGGTATTGCCACTTAATATGCCAGGATATTTCCACTTAATATGCCAGGATATAGCCAATTAATATGCCAGGATATTGCCACTTAATATGCCAGGAAATTGCCAATTATTATGCCAGGATATTGCCACTTAATATGCCAGGATAATGCCACTTAATATGCTAGGATAGAGCCAGTTAATATGCCAGGATATTGCCACTTAATTTGCCAGGATAATGCCACTTAATATGCCAGGATAGAGCCAATTAATATGCCAGGGTATTGCCATTTAATATGCCAGGATAAAGCCAATTAATATGCCAGGATAGAGCCAATTAATATGCCAGGATTTTGCCCCTAAGTATGCTCGTTATGCCACCCTCCTCCCCCCTTCCCCAGCCAGTACTTACCTCCTTCCTTGCTGCTGTGCAGGTCTGTGGCTGTGAGGGAAGCGTTGTGCGCTCCCCTCCAGTCGCGCGGATCAATAAAGTTTGTTGAAAAAAAAAAGTTTAAACAAACTATATTGATCCGTGCCGCTGGAGGGGAGCGCACAACGCTTCCCTCACAGCCACGGACCTGCACCGGGAGACAGCAGCAAGGAGGTAAGTACTGGCTGGGGAAGGAGGAGGAAAACCCTAGACACGGGTCGCGGGGGCCCTCAGGGCAGCTGCCTTGGGCACCAAGAATGAATGGGCCCTGGGCAGCTGCCCCGTTTGCCCGCACATTTAAAAAAAAAAAAACCTTGCACCAGTGGTAGGTACGCCACTGATTTTTTTATACCTTTAAAATAATAATTTAAAAAAAAAAAAAATCTCCTGGTTTATACAAGCACAACACCTGCTAAAGGGGGGAAAATATGTAGTGTGGAATTTTCTGGAGACAAGATAAGACAACTTTTGACACCTGCATTGATCTAGAGTGTGTCAAATAACTTTTTGGCCCCTGTAACCAGAATGTGGACTGAGCAAAAACTATCTGACTCACTATTTTTGTATTTTGAGGTACCAGCCAGCTGATATTTTACCAGGAGGCCGCTAAAATATTGAAACTAATGCCAATGAAAAGCGCTTTAATATGCATATTTTGTTATTGCAAAAGCTGTTTGTTTTATGCAGATACGGTTTATAGCATGCAACTACTGGAAAATTGAACTCCGCAACAACAGTAACCCTTCCAGTGACAAAGTGTGGACGAAGCTAATTATAATAATAATGTAGTTAATTCTACACTCCGTTGATAGACCTGTTCAGATCTATTGCAATGCACGTACATGTTCTTTCACAGGTAATATAATAAAGTAATGACTATTTTGTCATTTCAAGGACAAGTGTAGGCATTTTTTACAGAAATGTTTTACTGAAATAATAAAAATAAAGTACATGACTGAGCACCCTCTGATCTGGGTCAGATGCAAGAAGATCTGACGTAAGATGTCTGCCCCTGATTGTGCTATACAAACAGAGGGGGATCAGTAAGGTATTTTGGTTTTTTTTTTCATTAAAGCATTACAATTTAAAATGCCTCCTTGGTGCTATTTCAATTAAACATACAATTGCAAGAAAAAGTAAGTCACCCCTTTGGAATAAATGCGATCTGATCTTCCTCTAAGTCACAAGTATAGACAAACCACAATGTGCTTAAGATAGTAACAAACAATGATAATCTTTTATGTCTTTATTGAACATACCCATTAAACATTTACAGTGCTGGTGGAAAAAGTAAGAGAATCCTTGTATTTAATAACTGTTTGAGGTTATTGCTGCCAAAGGAGGTTTGACCAAACATTTCACAGTGTTTACCTTGCTGCCAAGAAACAGCATCCCTCTATGCTACCTCTTTCGCCCGCCCCACGCACTGATCTGGTTTGAGTACCGGAAGGTCACGTGACACTGGCTGACTGCTGACATCAGACCAGTGCGCGCGTAGCATGAGAGAGGCAGCATTGAAGGATGTCTGTGCATTACATAGACACCATGCTGTCTTCTCGCACGGATGTGCTCGTGACGGGAGATCTTTTGATCTAACCAGCCAGTGTCTCTGCCGGCACACTGTTTTTGTTTGTTGCTGACCTTTGGATTGTCTTATCGTTTTGAAGATGTGTTTGGGCCCCTGACCTGGACTGTTTTGTGTTTTGTTACCTTCAGGGCTGTCTTTATAACATTGTGGGCCCCTGGGCAAAACAAGCCAATGTGGACCCTAGCCCTCCCTAACTCTGCCCTCAGCCCCCCTTTAAATTTACCCTCAATCCTGTCCCAACAGAAAAATTATGTGCAGCAACAATTAATAACCACAGCAAGCCTCAAATCACAGTGTGACACAGTAATCTTTTTCTGGAATGATGTGTCTAGTGACTTGCTTGTGATAATCTTTTAATTGCACAATACTGCTCGAATAAATAGTACAGGAGTATGTCCAATTAAATGATCATTAACAAGTCACTAGTCATATATCTTGAGGATACTAATAACAACTAACAAGCCACATGTAACATGATTTGCATACTATGCACATTTCATCAATGCACTACTAGCTAGTTGTTTTTAAGAGTGGGTGTCAAACACTATATATTTACTAACCAATGCTAAACTCTTATCACAGTGATCTTTTTCTAGAATAATGAAACTAGTGACTTGTTTTTGCACTAAATGGTACAGCATTGTGTGCAATTAAAATATTATCATTAACAAGTAACTGGTCACATTTCTAGAAGAAGATGCTATGAAAATTATCATAACAAGTCACATATAACAATATTAGCATATAGGGTTGCCACCTGGCTGGTGTTATACCTGATGTAACAGAGAAATAATAGTAGAGTGCAGGGCCGCAACCAGGAATTTCAGGGCCCTGCACTCTACTATTATTTCTCTGTTACATCAGGTATAACACCAGCACTGCATTATTGACATTCACTATTCCATTCTTTTGCCATTTAATATGCCAGTATTTTGCCCCTCAATATGCCATTCTTTTGCCATTTAATATGCCAGTATTTTGCCCCTCAATATGCCAGGATTTTGCCCCTCAACATGCCATTCTTTTCGCATTTAATATGCCAGGATTTGGCCCCTCAATATGCCATTCTGTTGCCAAATAATATGCCAGTATTTTGACCCTCAATATGCCAGGATTTTGCCCCTCAGTATGCCAGGATTTAGCCACTCAATATTCCAGGATTTTGCCCTTCAGTATGCCAGGGTTATGCTTGTTATGTACCACCCCCCTCCCCCCTTCCACAGTACTTACCTCCTTGCTACTGTCTCCCGGTGCTCTGCTTTGCCGGTCCACGGCTGTGAGAGAAGCGTTCTGTGGCTTCAATAAAGTTTGTTTTAAAAAAATAATTGACCTTTACCACTTCTGCTGGAAGACTATTCCAAACATCCACTATCCTCTCAGTAAAGTAATAATTTCATTAGTTCCTGGCCTTATCTTATATCTAGGATAGCCTTATGCCTATCTCACGGATGCTGAAACTCCTTCACTCTATTAACCTCTACCACTTCTGCTGGAAGGCTATTCCATACCTCCACTATCCTCTCAGTAAAGTAATAATTTCATTAGTTCCTGGCCTTATCTTATATCTAGGATAGCCTTATGCCTATCTCACGGATGCTTAAACTCCTTCACTCTATTAACCTCTACCACTTCTGCTGGAAGGCTATTCCATACCTCCACTATCCTCTCAGTAACGTAATCATTTCATTAGTCCCTGGCCTTATCTTATATCTAGGTTTGCCTTATGCCTATCTCATGGATGCTTAAACTCCTTCACTATATTAACCTCTACCACTTCAACTGGAAGGCTTTTCCATACATCCACTACCCACTCAGTACAGTAATACTTTCATTAGTCACTGGCCTTATCATATATCTAGGATAGCCTTATGCCTACCCCATGAATGCTTAACTTCTTCACTGAAATTACTTATAGAAACATAGAATGTGTTGGCATTCCCATAATGCTCAGTCAGTATTTCCTGGCTCATGGTCTCATGGCCAAGTTTCATGGGAACTAAATTTAATAACACATGGGGAGTCACAGTTATCTGTAAACTACAATTCTTATGATATCAAATCAGCCAAAAATGTCAATGGTATTGGCTGAGCATCATAGGTAGTGACGGCTACAGTAATGTGCAACATCTATCACAGACCTCCACAAGATGGGGTAATACAGAGTTCATAACTCTGTAACAGGGGACTGCAGCTCATTCTCAAGGGGTCATGTAATTTTGGGTGACTCCCCCCCTCCCACTGATATTGATCCACTATGGCTAGTATTTCTTGTAAGAAAAGGTAGAAACCCTAATTTTGGTTATGACATCACCTGTGGGTTGATAATTTTCAATGGAAAATGTCATTAATTCCTGACCTTATCTTATATCTATGCTTAAACTTATTCACCTCTACCACCTCCGTGCTGCCTGTTCGGCTCCCCGTGCAGTGTGACAGGGAAGTGCCGACAGGTCGTGTGACCGGCGCTCTGTAGTCAGACACGCACCGGGTCATATGACCTCTCTGCACAACCACCGGGGAGCCGAACAGGCAGCATGGAGGACAAGCATATGGGGGTATTAATAGCAAATAATGGCATATTATTGGCAAATTGACAGTGCTTATAAATGGCAAATAATAGTGGTAAATTGGCAGGGGCATATTAAATGGCAAATAATTCTGGCATATTATTGGGCAAATTGGCAGGGGCGTATTAAATGTATTATTTCGCCATTAAGAAGCCACAACCAATTTGCACAATAATATGCCAGTACTATCTTGCCATTTAACATGCCACAGCTAATTTGCCCAAGAATATGCCAGTGTTATTTTTCCATTTAATATGCCACAGCCAATTTGCCCAAGAATACGCCAGTGTTATTTTGCCATTTAATATGCCACAGCCAATTAGCCCAATAATATACCAGTATTATTTGCCATTTAATATGCCCCTGCCAATTTGCCCAATAATATACCAGTATTATTTGCCATTTAATATGCCCCTGCCAATTTGCCCAATAATATGCCAGTATTATTTGCCATTTAATATGCCACAGCCAATTTGCCCAATAATATGCCAGTGTCATTTTGCCATTGAATATGTCACAGCCAATTTGCCAAATAATATCCGTGTTATTTTGCCATTTATTATGCCCCAGCCAATTTGCCCCATTAATATGCCAGTGTTATTTTGCCATTCAATATTCCACAGCCAATTTGCCCAATAATATGCCAGTTCTATTTTGCAATTTAATATGCCACTGCCAATTTGTCCCATAATATGCCAGTGTTATTTTGCCATTTAATATGCCACTGCCAAATTGCCCTATATGCCAGTACTATTTTTCCATTAAATATGCCACTGCCAAATTTCCCTATAATATGCCAGTACTATTTTGCCATTTAATATGCCATTGCCAATTTGCCCAATAATATGCCAGTGTTATTTTGCCATTTAATATGCCAGCGTTTTTGTGCACCATTACATGCCCTTCTGCCCCATTCAACAGGAGCCACCTCCTGGCTTCTCCATGTCCCCGCTCATCATCTCTGTGCTGTCTTCTTCCCTCCTACATGGTGAAGGGGAAACACAGCCGGTGGCAATGACAGGAAGTCGTTTTTTAGGGGGGTTTCCTTGGACCGCATCTAGCGTATGTGGCTGCTAGAACACGGGGGGCCCTGGCCAATCGCTAGGTTGCCCATGCGGAAAGACACTGAACATTATAAGTTGTGCCCTTAGAGTCATCTTCGCTGGGTGCCCATTTCTAGGGAGAGTAGCCACAGTACTAAATATTCTCCATGTGTAATCAGTCTAAGTTTGGACTGATGAATCTATAAACTCTTTGAGATTACTTTGCACTCTTTCCAGCATTATGCAAATCACCTATTATTTATCGTAGGTCTTTTGAGATTTTGCAAGACATGGTTCACAGCATCAGATGCTTGTATGAATAACAAATTCAAAAAGGTTTTTTTATATAATTCAAAGTAGCTTGTAAATCATATCTCCTATCAGTGGAAAGCTGGTAATGGGGGCAGAGGGGCTTCCCGGGCTGTTCTCTAACCTGACTCAAACTGACAGGGTATCCCTACTCATTCTTAAATTCCCCAGTGCATAGCATAAATCTCTGCACCTCTTATCGTTCAACATTTTTCTCTTGCTTGTCCATTTATGTCTAACTCTGATGGTAATGGTTGGATTGATGAATTTTGGCAGCCAAAAGTTGCCAGCCATAGCCTGCCTCCAATCCACTTTCATTGATTAAAGTCAAGAGAAAATTTGGAGTCCAATTAGTTTTTCTGAAGTCATTAGCCTAGGGTTTCACATACCTTTTCCAACCCACACTGTGAATGAAAGATGTATTCAATATGAACAAGAACAATACAATAATGTATGTGTTATTAGTTAAAATATATTGTGTTTATTCATTATTGCAACGTAAATGAAGATCAGAGTATATTTTTAAGAACAATTTATACATAAATTCTGGTAACTGCAAAGTGTTCACTTACTTTTTCTTGCCATTGTAACTTTTTTTATGACAGTTATTCTTTAATGTACATACATACATTTCACAAATACATGTTTACTGTCAAGTTTCCAAACCACCCCCCCATCCAATACTAGTACAACTCCGCTGCTATTGTATATGAAACATCTTTCTGTATTGTAAAAAAAAAAAAAAAAAAAAAACAAATTGGTGCTTGATTGTGAAATGAGAGGAATATTTGGATTGAATTCAACTCTCTATCATTGCTGTCACTAATTCAAATTAATACTTGTTTTCTTGAATGCTGTGTTATAAGGTCCTTCTAATTATTACTATTGCTTATATGAGCACCAAGCACATCATAAATGGAAGCTATTGATTGCTCTATAAACATTAACAAGAGCAACAGAATTTACAATAATTAATTTAATTACGTCATAATGTGTCTGTCTCAAGCAGGGAAAACCCTCGGACTCTGGAATCATGAAATTTGCACAGCATATTCATGCTGGAATGGTATCTCCATTTTGGCTTTATTTTTGTTAAATAAATTATGACACAGTGTAATATGTCATGTGTTGTTATTCATCTGAGGTTGCATGTACCTAATTTTAAGACATGCTAAGGAACAGATGTTATTATGTCCTGATATGTAAAACTATAGAATTCAAAGAGGGTGCACTTTCTTTTTCCCATGACTGTATCTGGTTTCCTTCAATGAGGACTATGAGCTTATTCATTTAATGTGCTTTGGAACAGTAGACGATAGAGGCTATCTATATTTTTCTTCTTTGGATACTTTTTTTTCCTTCGTATTATGCCTGCTTGCAGGTCTCTCCCTGCACCATGGAAAAATTAGTTGACCTGCCCTTGTTTGCCCCTATCTTTGTTCATAGCCTTCTCCTTACTTTGGACTGCAGCTCAGAATTGTTTCGAAGTTTTGATTTTAGTCTCTCTTTATGGAATTTATATAATTTTTATATATTTGTTTTTTTATACATTATATACATTTTTTTTTTACACATTTTGACACAATCAGTTAATTTTGGTTAAGTAAAATATTATTTTTCTTTCTATTTTTATGTCATTATTTTTGTTGTAATATTTGTTTTTGTTATATTTTATTATTTCTTACGGACATCCCAATCTTGTGCTTTTCTTGGGAACCCTTTTGTTTTTCCATGTTTTTCCATTTTCTATATTATTATTTTTGCAAACCAAAACATTTTTTTCTGCCTACTTTTTGCCACATTGTTTATTCTTAATTTGTAATCTTTATATTGTATTGCTTCAATGTTATTGTCAGGGCCTCTACCAGGTCAGGTAGGAGTTTCAGTGCACGCATAAATGAGGAGTCTGGCTACATGTTATTATTCATTGTGCAGGGCGAGAACATAAATAGATAAGGGCCGAACAGAGACAAAAGAGGGCTTTAGCAAGGGACTGCAGAATAGGAATAGGGGTTGAGTAGGAACTGCAGTATAAACAAAGAGCTTTAGCAGGGACTGCAGATAAAGCAGAGGTAGGGGTAGAGAGAGGGTAAAAAACAAGGGCTGAGGCCTTAGATAAGGGCGAGCCCTGAGAAGGGTAACTAAGTTGGAACACCCTAGTGAGGGTGACTGAAGCAGGAACACCCTAGAGAGGGTGTCTGAAGCAGGAATACCCTAGAGAGGGTGAGTGAAGCAGGAACACCCTAGTGAGGGTGACTGAAGCAGGCACACCCTAGAGAGGATGACTGAAGCGGAGTGTGCCATTAAAGGGAGCAACTTAGCTGACATAATATTGCTGTAGCCAAAGGGTCTCAGGAGATACTGAAACAGAAAGACATCCCCCAGCTGGTTGAGCCTTCCAGGTTTAGTCTCCCAGTTCCTGGACAGGGTAGAAATTAAATTTGAGCTTTAGTATCAGGAACAGAAGAAGCAGCTCTCAGAAGTCAGTCACTCAATTGCAGGTATTTAACATGGGTAAGTTAACAAGCCCATCTGACACCAACAGAGGAGAAGAAATACAAGCAAACAAGGTAGGGTGGCCTCTAGAGGAGGAAGGAGATATATAAGCACAAAAATTAGGACTTTTTAATGCAGTCAGGAGGTCAGGGTAGAACCCTGACAGTTATTATTTCCTTTTGTTTCTTGTTCTTACCGTGTGCCATAACATTATGACCACCAGCCTAATATTGGACTTGCATTCCACAGATGCTGCAATCCTTGGTCATAATGTTATGGCTGTTTGGTATATGTATTCCTATTGTTAGGTATTTGTTACTGCATGAGCTTTGTGTGCGCCTTGTCATACTTTGTATAATTTGTTGTATGTTCACAATAATAAATATATATTTTTATTTTAAATACTCTTTACACTGTGTGCATAATTCTATTCCATTTGGAAAAACACATTATTAAATGTATGTTGCATGTCAATCTTTTCCTATTTTTATTATTTGAAAGTGCACTTTAAGTTGTGACAGTGTCTATGTTGGGTGTTCTTCTTATAATGTTCCGCATATGATAAACATTTAGTCCCACACTTTATCCCAGTCAATGGCATATGGTATAAGAGGGAGATGAAAAATAAACATGGGACCAAATCATACATTTTCTTTGTACGATTTCCCACCACTCGGAAATTTAGAGAATGAAGAGATTGTTTGTTTGTTTTTCTTTTTTATTTAATGTACTTGATTGATATGTGTATGTTTATCTGAAAACTAGCTGAAAAGCTTCAGCCAGAGGAAAACTACATTATTTCAAATTATAGAGTATAAACTTACTAAAACAGAAATAGTAGTAGCTACCTGTAACAGCCTTCCAATGCCAGTGGAACTTTTACACTATGTTACAAAATGTATTCAGACATTACAATTGAAAACAGTGTACTATAAACTTAAGGCAATCTTACAACTTCAATAAATAATCCAGAGATTTTATTATGGCAAGTCATATTGGGAATGTGCTTTCTATTGGTCTTCATAATCCATACGCAAGCTTTTAACCAATTGTTATATTCATGTATCATGATATTACTCAGTTTAATGTGCCTATTCATGTAACAGTCAAACGTAAAGGATGAGCGAATTCCATACTGCTGAATCACTCTGTGCTTTTATAAGACATGTTTCCACTTACATTTTTCAGGATTCATAATGCACTATTCAAACATTTGTTATGAACTTACTGTGTGATTAATTGAGCCCTTTCTCCATTTCTTCCTCAGTGAGAAGTGTTATTCCATTTTACTGCCATATATCACCACAGTCTCTGCTTTGGGTATTTTCTGCTGTCTAAAGTAAAGGACCCTAACAAATGAACAAAGAGAAAAGGTTTCCATTCTTTTCATTCATCTCAAACTCTGATCTTTCCTTTCCCATCCCTGACACTGCAGACTTATATATATTTTACTTGTGAAAATTATTAAAAGACTATTTCCCCTGTCAGCTTCTCTGTGACATATGTCCCCAAACAACTTGTGTCATCTTTGTCCCCAAACAGCTTACCTGAGCCATATTTTGTCCCCAAACAGCTTACCTAAGCCATCTTTTGTCCCCAAATAGCTTACCTCAGCCTTATTTTTCCCCAAACAGTTTACCTCAGTCATCTCGGCCTTCAAACAGCTTGCCCTATCTCTCTCAATAAATGCAAATGATCCAGAATTCACAAAGTGAAAGTGATGTCACTTCCTACGTTAGATCAGTCAAATTGGCTGTGGCATATTAATGGAAAAACTAGCTGTGGCAAAATGATGGGAAAATGGGGCATATTTTAATGGGCAAACTAACAGTGGCATATTAATGGAAAAAATATCTGTGGCATATTATTGGACAGATTAATGGGGAAACTGGCATTTTTAAAGGGGAAACTAACTGTTGCTCATTAATGGACAAACTCGTTGTAGCATTTTAATGTCCTAACTGGCTGTGGCACATTAATGAGAAAAGTGTGGCATATTTTAATGGGCAAACTGGCAGTGGCATATTCAATGGCAAACTGGCAGTGGCATATTCATTTGCAAACTGGCAGTGGCATATTCAATGGCAAACTGGCAGTGGCATATTCATTTGCAAACTGGCAGTGGCATATTCATTGGCAAACTGACTGGCATATTCATGAGCAAACTGGCAGAGACATATTCATGAGCAAACTGGCGGTGGCATATTCACTGGCAAACTGGCAGAGGCATATTCACTGGCAAGCTGGCAATGGCATATTTATGGGCAAGCTATGGCATATTTATGGGCAAACTGGCTGTGGCATATTAAATGTAAAGCATTGGCATATTAATGGACAAACTGGCTGTGCACATTCATAGGCAAACTGGGGCATATTTCTTTTTTTTCTTATTATCGAAAGTAGAAAAAATATATAGAGTGATTATTACATAATAACATACAATACTAGTAAGAAAAAGATAAAAGCATTATTTCTGCTTTTTGTGGTAAATTCACTTTAACATCACACAGTGGACTTTATACTAATTTATGACTCGATGACACTTATCTGGCTGGGTCGGGGACCTCGATGGGGAGACAACCATATCCTATGTACCAAGAGGCAACCAACCTTTATCCAATTCACCCAGTATTCAATACTATGTCTATTCCCCATTAACTGAGAGGCTATACCTCTCTTCAACAGACATTGATGAACTAACTAAGGCAGAGGCGTCCAACGTGCGGCCCGCGGGCCAAATGCGGCCCGCCGGGCATCGAGGTGCGGCCCGCCTGAGCTCTGCTCCGGTAGCCGCATCTCGAACTGCACACCACACGAGGAGCTGTGTCGGGGAACGAAGTTCCCTACACGCTTCTGTGTAGGGAACTTCGTTCCCCGATACAGCTTCCCATGCGGTGAGCAGTGCACATATCCCCTCCTCTACCCTGCGCATGAGGTCATGCGCAAGGGTCAGAGGGAAGGAAGAAGCGCACCGGGAGTCCACAGCCACGTGTGTGGGGTAAGTGTATGTATGTGAGTGTACTGTATACTGTATATATGAGTGTGTGTGTATGTGTGTGTATAAATGTGTATGTGTGTGAGTGTGTGTGTGTGTATAAATGTGTATGTGTGTGAGTGGGGTAAGTGTATGTATGTGAGTGTGTGCATAAATGTGGATGTGTGTGGGGGTTAAGTGTATGTATGTGAGTGTGTGTGTGTGTGTTTTTAAATGTGGATGTGTGTGGGGGTTAAGTGTATGTATGTGAGTGTGTGTGTTTTTAAATGTGTATTAGTGTGTGGGGTAAGTGTATGTATGTGAGTGTGTGTGTTTTTAAATGTGTATTAGTGTGTGTATAAATGTGGATGTGTGTGGGGGTTAAGTGTATGTATGTGAGTGTGTGTATAAATGTGGATGTGTGTGCGGCTTATATGTATGTATATGAGTGTGTGTATAAATGTGGATGTGTGTGGGGGTTAAGTGTATGTATGTGAGTGTGTGTATAAATGTGGATGTGTGTGGGGCTTAAGTGTATGTATGTGAGTGTGTGTGTGTGTGTGTGTGTGTGTTTTTAAATGTGTATTAGTGTGTGGGGTAAGTGTATGTATGTGAGTGTGTGTGTTTTTAAATGTGTATTAGTGTGTGTATAAATGTGGATGTGTGTGGGGGTTAAGTGTATGTATGTGAGTGTGTGTATAAATGTGGATGTGTGTGGGGCTTATTTGTATGTATATGAGTGTGTGTATAAATGTGGATGTGTGTGGGGGTTAAGTGTATGTATGTGAGTGTGTGTATAAATGTGGATGTGTGTGTGGCTTAAGTGTATGTATGTGAGTGTGTGTGTGTGTGTGTTTTTAAATGTGTATTAGTGTGTGGGGTAAGTGTATGTATGTGAGTGTGTGTGTTTTTAAATGTGTATTAGTGTGTGTATAAATGTGGATGTGTGTGGGGGTTAAGTGTATGTATGTGAGTGTGTGTATAAATGTGGATATGTGTGGGGCTTATTTGTATGTATATGAGTGTGTGTATAAATGTGGATGTGTGTGGGGGTTAAGTGTATGTATGTGAGTGTGTGTATAAATGTGGATGTGTGTGGGGCTTAAGTGTATGTATGTGAGTGTGTGTGTTTTTAAATGTGTATTAGTGTGTGGGATAAGTGTATGTATGTGAGTGTGTGTGTGTGTTTTTAAATGTGTATTAGTGTGTGGGGTAACTGTATGTATATATGTGAGTGTGTGTGTGTGTGTATAAATGTGAATGTGTGTGAGTGGGGTAAGTGTATGTATGCGAGTATGTGTATAAATGTGTATCTATGTGAGTGCATGTTAAGTGGGTGTGGAGTAAGTGTATGTGTGTGAGTGGGGTAATTGTGACTGTGTGTGTGTGGGAAGGGGGGGTAAGTGTGACTGTATGCATGTGTGTGTTTGTAGTTAATGTGACCACTACACATTAGTGTAAAATATATATATATATTTACATACACACATATGTATATAATTATATATATTATTCTCTGAATGAATTAAAAATGAATGCGGCCCACGCACGCATACATTTCTAGCAAAGTGGCCCTTTGCCGAATAAACTTGGACACCCCTGAACTAAGGTGTAATCATCCCCCAAACTATTGATTCTGAAGATCTCATTTTCGCTCCTCCCCTGTTCTCTCCCTCTTCATTCCTCAATTTCTGTTTTCTACCCCCCGACAATTGCTGTACTCTCACCAACCCCTCATCCAATTTCTGTTCTCTCCTCTGCTTTCTCCCCTTCCCATTCTTAATTGAGAATCGGACGGATCCTGGGAGGAGGATGACCGCACCAGGTGAGATGTGAAGGTCCGCCCCCACCCCGTGAAGCAGAGCGGTTTCTGCTTCAGAGGGAGCTGCTGCAGCAAAAGCTCCTTGTGTAAAACATGGAGCTCAGTAAGTGCTGCTCGCAATGCCCACTGGCGCCCCCTCGCTGTGGTGCCTATGGCGGCTGCCTTATGCTGGCGCCAACCCTGATTGCAATTTTACATGTCTTATCCCATTCCCACCTCTTGACCAAAGTATCAACCAGGTGCATCTATCTTGAATCATAATTGTCAATTCTTGAACTTCAGTGCAGTGTGCAATCAGTGCGTAAATACTTGAAAATAAAGAGAGAGACGAGAGAAAAAAACATATCAATAACATTTTCGTCATTCCTTGATCCTCTCAAATCCTGCAAATGTTTATCAAAAATGTTTAAAACACTATTTCTCTCTCCCTTCTCCTCTCCTCCCCCTCCCTATCTGTGGGGGTACATGTACTGCTAATTTGTGTTTACCATTATTTGTCTCCCTCTCGCATTCCTTAATCGTATGTTTCATGCTTTCTACCTCCTTCAAAAAGTGTATTTTAAGTTATCCTTTTAATAGTGGAGGTTTCTCTTCTACTTCTCAATTCCTATTATTTCCGTATTTGCTTCAATAGAACACAAGTTTTCTTTTCAAAGCAAATGCTCTGAAAAATAACCTTATAGTCTTATATTCAAGGTCACCTTATAATCCGACCTCAAATAGAGGTCTGACTATAAGACTAGGATCAAGGTCCTTCGCATCTCTGCAGGGGACCTGGATCTTCCTCGTAAACAGCCGGTGGATGTCTGCACAATGCAATGTCTGGGGGAAGGGGGAGAAGGAGGGGACGCCTTGTCTGGGGGCAGGTGGCTATCTGGGGGGAAATGGGGGACGGTTTGGATGCGGGCAGGTGGCTGGCTGGGGGGATACATTAGCTAAGCATGGGGGGTAGATTGGCATATACATTGTTTTCATAAAAATTTTGATTAAATATGAAAAACATGTCAAGTAATATTTACAAGTAAAGCTTTTTTCCTATAGTGTAGTCTAATAGTCAGGATTTTTCTTTTTTTCCTCCCTGTATATTCAAGATTTTGTCTTATAATCAGGGTCATCTTATATTTGGGAAAATACTGTACTTTTCCTATCTATTTTCTGGCATACCGTTTTATATATCCGATTCCCACCTCTTAACCAAAATATCAACAAGGTCCGTCTATCTTGAGCCATAATTGTTGTTTTTCAAACTTTAGTGCAAAGCCCATAAATGCTTAGGAAGAAAAATAAAGAGGAGAAGAAAAAAAAAAGAAAAGAAAAAAAGTAACTAGCTGCAAATATGCTTTGATCCATAGAGGAGGAAGCGGGGAAAAAAAAGGGTCATCATTGCAGATCTGTTCTATTGTATATGTTTGTCCTTAATCCATTTTCCCAATTTATCAGCTGTATCAAAAACCATAGAATGAGAGTCATAAGTAATTATAACTTTGCCTCGCTGTGCCCATCTGCATTCGATTTCATTTTTTTCTTAATATAGCTGCTGATTGTGCATATGCTCGTCTCTTTGCTGGTGTGTGAAAAGACAGGTCCATTAGTAACGTACCATGGTAAGGGTCTGGAGGTGTTACAATTCTCCTTCCATTCAAAATGTTCTGTTTTATCCTGTAGTTGTTGCAATGGATAAGGACATCTCTCGGTAAGTCTCTTTGTTGGTCTTGAAGTTCTGTGGCATCGCTCCCACATCTGGGTCTGCATATCATCTTCCAATCCCATTTTCTGGAAGTAGTCCCTTAGGTACTCTTCTAATTTGTCATTAGATAGATCTTCAGGTATACTTTGAACCTCCTATTATTCTTCCTGGATCGATCTTCCAGTTCGGCTACCTTTTGCTCCATTGTTTTCATTTTCCTTTTATTTAGTTCAAATAGGTTCTGATGATCCAATGTCTGCTTTTCTAAGATACTAATCATTTCTTCATTAGTCTTAACTATTTTTGCTAAGATCATAAGTTCTTCTCTTAATTCAGTGGTGTTTGCTTGTATTACATGTTTGTTTTTTTCAAATTGGTTATCTAATGCCGCTGTTAGATGTTCCTGAATTAGGTTGTGTATTTTGGACTCATAGTGTCTATCATGGAACATCTCCTTCCTGAGTACCTTGCACCTCACCTATATTATCTTGGTCTGTTCTTTCTTGCCTTTTTTCTCCTGAGATAAGGATATGACTCCAAGTTTGTTGCATACACCAACTTATGTATTCAGGTTTAAATTCCTCTGGGGTTTAATTCTTCACCCTGTTTGTCTTGTTTGTTCCTGGTCTTTGGGTACCTGCTCATTGATATAAATCTCTGTAAGATACCTTTTAGTTCAAGGTTTATGTCAAAGGTTTCAGCACAGGGAATAATTGGGTTAGTGACCCTGATTCAGTGAATAGGTAGTTTAATTGATAGCGATATATGCTACCATTAATTTTCTTCCTGTTTTCATCTTACAGGATTAAGTATATCTATTAGTGCTGGATTTCTGTGTCCACAATTCAACAGGTAGTCCATAGGTATATAATTCAGCCCTGTTTTCTGCCTTATTACACTTATCTTTATGTCTATTGCTTATTTTTGTGATATAGGTCAAATTTTGTCCTTATCACCTTTCATCGAGGCACCTTCTTTATCTATGTCCTATTTGGATTCCATATTTTAAGCCAGGGAGAGCCTGAACCCAAGACAGTGTTCTTCTATAAGGTGTATTATCCAGTAATATTACCCCCCTTAAGCCTTTCTTTTAGCCCATGGCATCTAACGCAGTTATGATTCTCAGTCCTAGCATCGCATCATCACTGCAGTTTTGGACAAGTTCAGTACAGACTTTAGAACATTCTATAGTGGCTATAAAGACAGGACTTGAACTGCAGCCACAAGCTATCTCTGTTCCACTATTCTTTCGTAGCCCTGCCTACAGCAGCAGGAAGGTTGTCAGTGTTCATCAGCATATGAGACTTGCAATGCTGTTGGATTTCAACTGCTCCTTTCCTTGTCAGTCTATGTGAAGACCTCCGTCGCTCAGGTCAGCCAAACAGGTCCCTCGAACTCCTTCGGCTGTAATTGGTGGGGGAGAAGGCCTTCTCTACAGCTGCTTCGTGCCCTCCAGCTCCAGGAAAACCGCTAGCGTGAGACGTGCTCACGTCATCGCTCCACCCCTCGACCGAAGCCAAACTGGGGAATATTTTAATAGGCAAACTAACAGAGGCATAATAATAGGCAAACTGGGACATATTAATGGTCAAACTGGGACATATTTTAATGGGCAAATTAACAGTGGCATAATAATGGACAAACTGGCTGTGGCATATTAATGGGAAAACCGACTGTGGCAAATTAATGGGAAAACTGTGGCATATATTAATTAATGGGAACATTGGTTGTGGCATATTCATGGGCAAACTGGCTGTAGCATATTCATTGACAAACTAAGGCATATTTTAATGGGCACACTAACAGTGGCGTATTAATGACAAACTGGCTTTGGCATATTTACGGGCAAACTGCCCATTAGAGTTGGGCGGACACCTGGATGTTTGGCGGGTTCGGCCGAACTTCGGAAAAAAGTCCGGGTTCGGGGACACGAACATTTGGCCACTAAAATGCCTGTAAAAAAAGTCCTGGAAAGGGCTAGAGGGCTGCAAAAGGAAGTAAAATGGGGGTAAGAGTAGGACAAGTGCCCTGCAAACAAATATGGATAGGGAAATAGCTTCAAATAACATAAAATACATACAAATTAAAAATACAGCTGAGCCATAAAATAGCACTAGATGGAATCTTTGATTTTAGTTTTGGAAAAACATAAATCTAAAGCATGGCTGCCAGGAGGATCAACAGAATTATCCATTTGAGAGAGGGTTGGAGTGCAGGGTATTCTCTTTCAGTTTATACTAAGTGACCCATAGGTTGAGGAGGCGGTGACCGTGGCAGTGTAGGTGAAAGCGGTGCTGGAGGAGGAGGAGCTAGTCAGATTTTTTCAAAGTGCGCTGTAAGCACAGTATTGGACTGTTCTATTTGACTCTCAGATATGAAGTGCACCGCAAGACGCAAATGTACTATTTACTACCCAAAACTATAAGAATTTTTCAAAGTGCGCTGTAAGCACAGTATTTGACGGTTCTATTTGACTCTCAGATGTAATACATGTAATGCTATTGCTATTCTATAAACCGAAATAGAGTCCCCATTCATACGAATAGGTCGTATGAATGGGGACTCTATTTCAGTTTATAGAATAGCAATAGCATTACATGTATTCTATAAACTGAAAGTCTATAAACCGAATGTCTTTCAGTTTATAGACTTTCAGTTTATAGCCGAACCATGAACTCCAACACGAACATACAGTGGAATGTCCGTGTTCGGGTCCGGGGTCCAAAAACCGTAATGTTCGGTACGAACATGTTTAAAGAACTTCTCAGTGCTGAAACTGACATTTGGTGGAGGTTCTTCTCCTGCACACACAAATGTTTGGATGTATAAAAAAGGTACAATAATGTTATGCATAATAGTGATATATTTATTCACACATTCACTGCAGCTCTTTTTATACATAAGCTCCCTTATATGCAAAAAAAAAAAAAAATTTACTGTGACCAATGCTGCAGCATAGTGCCCACAATGTTCCCTTTAATTAATAAAAAGGACAATTTTTTGCAGTATTTTCATATTAGTATCTAATGTACTTTTTGTGCACAGATCCATTTTTTTCTTGACAAGCAAATGAGAAACCTGCAGTTTTACTTCCTATTTCACATTACTGAAAAATAGAAACATTAACTTAAGACAACAGGAATATCCACTATTCAACCATGGATGGCGTAGCATAAATATAACGCAGCATGCGCTGCAGAACAGTCACCAGCACGCACTTTTCATTTGGTTTGCTTGGTTTCTATTCTGCGATCAAATTTATTTGCAAGGTGCTTTTTAAAGGAGCGGAATGCTCTTAGCTATAATTCTCCATATTAGCTTTTGTTACAGGGCCCATTATTGTGTGTTTATGTAGTCCTGATATAGAACGTTCATTGACTTGATTTAAAGGGAGTGCATGAATCTGCTCACTTCACTCGAATACAGCATGGTAGGCTTTTTCCTTTCAAGCTGAAATCTTTCCGTAGCTTCTAGTTTTCTTACTTAACAGGGTAAGAATTGAAAAATGATAACTGGATATTCTTATCTACTACAATAATGCAAATGAGCCTTTTCACCAGAAACTTTCTTTGCATGAATCAGTTTAAACCAATATTTAAAGGACAATTGCAGGCAAAAACAAATCTACTTATGTTGTAATTGAAAGATAGCATCAAGTGATGACATTTTACATATAAATGCTACCAAGCCACTGTAATTGGTAGTAGAATGGCTATATGTTCTTTTCTACCACTTATTTCACAACTGAATTGTAGAACATTATAAATGGAGTGATTAACCCCACTCTACTTTTAGAACTTTGTGCCAGATTTCTTTTCTATGCATACATTTCATACTGTTATGAGTCATATTTACAATTTTCAATTATTTACATTCCTAAAATGCAGATTCAGTTTGGTCCTTGCATTGTATCCTCCTGGCTTCAACAAGTACTTTAACTTTGATAAACGAAAGGCCAAAAAGCCTATGTGGACCTTGTCCTAAAAAAAAAGTCTTTGGCTGTGTAAAGGGGTACATGTGGTGGTGGCTGAAGGATAAAGAAGAAACAAGAAGGAAGTAACCCATGATAGCAGCTCTCATCAAGGTGTATGCTGGATAAAACTTGGAACCAGAGTCAAATAATAACTCTTTGGACTCCAATATATTTATTAGTATACTGGCACATGCAAACATTGAACTATTTTAATTTAGCCTAGTTAGGCTACCTAAAAAAAAATAAAAAAGATAACAAATATATTAATCCTGATTGCCATGCAATTTACTTGCATTAGAAATAAAATTGCAGCACTGTATACCTAACACCTTAACACACTGTTTTTCTCTCTGGTGGTGCAAGTGGTGCAAAATTACAATGTATATTAAACACAATGGCACCGAAAACTATCTTGCACCATTAATGTACTCCACCCCAGATAGTCCTCTTCCTCACAAAACTGTTTTATCTTTTCAGGATGTCTTGCTCAAAAACGAAACAAAAGAAATATACAGGAATATACGTCTAGGAAGAAGTCTTATTTTTCTTTTTTAAAGCTAAACAAGCTTTTAAAGTATTAAGATAATCTTTTCTTCTCTCCCTCGGTAAGGAGAGTCAATATGGATATATTATTTTTTCTTTCCGCTTTAGTTTGGCAGATGGCCACCCTCTTCCCAGTAAATACATAAGTCCTGTGTCGTGCCTGTGGCTATAGTAGAGCATCATTTCGGAAAAGTGCTCCTGCCTAACTAAAGTTAAAGCTATCTGTGTGCTTTTAATATGTCCCTTGAGGATGAAAATGATTCAACTGATAAGTGCTGGCAAATATAGAACGTATATTTTTGTAAACCTCTCTTAATAAAGTGGCACATCTGCCCTATGATATCTGTAATGACATTTTTTTTTTCTAAGGCAGGAGATGACTGGTCTGGGTTACGATTGGTGTCACAAAGAGCATTTTAAAAATAAAAAGTTAAATTAAATATAGATAGAATATAATATGCATACTGTTCCATAATATTTCATGTAACTGTAATCATTTTGTCACACTGGTGTAATACTTGCTGACTTTTGGTTTCTTTTGATTAGTGTGCTACCTAGGGTTGACACTTCTTCTTTACTGATATTTCCTCCATTGACTTATATACTTGTCAACTTTGTGAATGCCAATGCCAGGACAACAAGGGGGTGGAGCCTAAAGAGGCAGTGTTATGAGACACTGTGTGGCCAGGTGTCTGGAGGTAAATTTCTCTCATTTGGACTGTGTTTAAGTGCAATGCTGTCTGTGAATAGTGCAATGTCGTGGCTGCCAGTGGGTGGTAACTTTAAAGCACTGCCTCACACTGAAACCTGGCCATGTAGGTAGGTAAGATGTCCGTTCTGGCCACACACAGATATACCCCCAACTTCAGTAAGGGCCTACTTCAACACAAAATGTAACAGTTAGGTCAGTGGCCAGGGCAGATGGTTAGCTGGACATTAGTCTTGATGTTGAATGCAACTTGCAGCTAGATAATATTATTAGTGGCCCTGTTGTATTCAGCCCCTAAATTATCAGACTCAAATAAAAAAAAAGTTTAAAGCCGCTTTTAGACCAACCGATAACTGGATCGCAAGATACAGACACACTGTCCCCTTTCACTTTAATTAATACTGACATTGCCATGTCATAAGACAAGCTTGAACAGTGCATCCTGGACTTAAACATCTGAAATTCTTTTCTACAAGGCTATTTAAATTTCTGGGGCAGTACATGGACACCTTGTACCTCACACACTGAATGAGCACCAGGCGTGCAGGAAAAGATATTTGCAAAGAGACAAATAGAAGCAGCAACAGCCCTAAAACATCTTAAAATAACTCTCTTCAATAGATTTTATACAGACAACATTGCCAGAGGACTCAGGAATACACTAGGGGCTATTGTACACTACGACGTATCCTTGATGTCACAGTTCCAGTGTCCTTGAAGCTGCTTCCTGTCACACTGCTGTCCTTTTCTACATCATTGCTTCAGCTCCTTCCTCGTAGAGGGAATAGAAACAATGGGCATCCTTAAAAGCTGTGTTGGTTTTAATTTGTGTATAGCAAACCATTTTTAGTCTCTGCTTGATGGGACTTCAAGCAATGCTCTTCATGGAAGCAATAGCTTTCTGAATTTATAATAATCATGTGATTTTATAATATGTTCTCAATTTGTAGGTGGAGGAGATGACTGAATCCATCTCACCTTGGTTATCACTAGGAAAGTGTTGTGGCTGTTTGCTCACTGGTGTGGAGTGTGGAGTGGCAGTATGGTTATTAAAATAAAATGGACCAATCAAATGGAAGAAAAAAACGCGATATATTATCATACAAAAAGATTTT
Source organism: Pelodytes ibericus (assembly GCA_036172795.1). Lineage (NCBI taxonomy): Eukaryota > Metazoa > Chordata > Amphibia > Anura > Pelodytidae > Pelodytes > Pelodytes ibericus. Next base: position 148,274,613 of record CM069862.1, read on the forward strand.
AGGGAAAATTGGAAGCTGCTAAGTAATACATTGTCAGTGAAACACAGGATGCAGCAGAAGATCACAATTATTTATACAACACGCACAATTTACGTGGCACTTGCAACAGAGCATAAAAGGGAATTCCAAACTGCATTAGAGCAACAGACAGACCGATACATTGCATTAGTACAATATATAAAGGTATAGAAAGTATTAAGATCACATGGTATAGTAGAGTATATGAATTACTAGACTTGCAGGCTGCAGTAGGCCATTGTACGAGCTCATAGGTGTAGTGGATAATTGCATATTACATTAGTATTAAGCTTGCAGATACAGATTAAGCAAAGGTCAATTAATATTAGTATACACTTGCAAGTAAAGTAGATAATAGCATAGATTCCAACAAAAGGGACACTTTTGTTTTGGGGGACTGGCTATTGGCAGGGCATTACTGGTAAGTGACCAATTGATAGTTATCTAATTTGGCAAGTCATTTACAATAAAAATAAAATATTTTATTTGCAAGCAACTAATATATTAACTCATTTGCTGCAATGTAAACACTATATTGTGAGTGCTGCTGTGGAGGTCTGCGATGCTTTGATGTATATCACAAATTCTGTGCTCCAATAGGGACAAAGGAATTTGGGTCAAAAATAGGGACTGTCCCACCTAAAGAGGGACTTAGGGATATTAATAATAAAGGCACACAAGGTGCATTAGTTAATGGTAATCTTGCAGCATAAAGCAGGTAGTATGGTAATGGTATACACCTGCAGTGTGTAGTAGATAATATAGTAGCTAATATAATGGTATAAGCTTGCAGAATACAGTTGATCATTGATATTAATTATAACATTTTAATCTATTTTTATATTCTTACAGACTTGCTAGATATAGTGGAAAATAAAAAAATAATTTAAGCTCTAAAAACACAGTAGATGATAGTACAGTATACAAAGCAATATCATCCTGCCGAATGTAGTAGCTAAGGATATTATAAAAGTATGCGCGTGCATGGAGCAGTAGATATTAATTCTTGTAGAGTAAGCTTGCATTGTGCAGTACATAATAGTATATTATTACAATAGTATAAGCATGAATGCATGGAACAGCAGATATTATAGTTTAAGCTTGCAGTGTGCAGCATATAATAGTATAAGCATGCATGGAGCAGTAGATATAGATTAAGCTCTCAGTGTACAGTATATAATAGTATGTTATTATAATAGTATAAGCATACATGCATGGAATAGTAGATATTATAGTTTAAGCTCTCCGTCTGCAGTATATAATAGTATATTATTATAATAGTTTAAGGATGCATGGAGCTGTAGATATAGATTAAGCTCTCAGTGTGCAGTATTTAATAGTATATTATTATAATAGTATAAGCATGCATGGAGCAGAAGATATAGATCAAGTTTGCAGTGTGCAGTATACAATAGTACAAGCATGCACGGAGCAGTATATATTATAGATTAAGCTTGCAGTGAGCAGTATATAATAGTATATTATAATAATCGTATAAGCGTGCAGGATGCAGTAGGTAATGGGATCAATTCGCAGTGTGCAGTAGGTATTATTATGGATTAAGATCGCAGGCTGCAGTAGTTGAATGTTACAGCAGTCAGTATCAGATCTCACCACTGGCCGATGCTCCGGGACAGGTGGGAGCTGCTCGCTGTCTCCCTCCCCGCAGGAGGTGCTCTGATCTCCGCCCTAATGGGCGGTACCGGGCGGCGGGAGCTGCCCGAGATCTCACAAGCTGCAGCAGCCGCTGGGCCGTCAGCTCTGCCGGTCACAGCCTCACATAGCCCGGACTCCAACAGATGGTTACGCGCGGGGGCAGCCCGGATATAGCGCTCGCAGAGAGATGCAAGGTAATGTCTCTTCACTGCCCGGCTACACTTCTCCCTGACTTCCCTGCCTTACGCCTGTGACTGGCAGCCTTCCTTTCTTCTTACCAGACCAGGCATCATTATCAATTACTTTTACAGCTCCACTCACTGGACATCCTTCTCTCTCTCTCGCCATAATTTCACTTCTTGTATTATACTTCCAAGACTAACCAGCTATTCGCTGTAAATCAGTGGATGGGCATCCTTCACCTCTACTCCCCTAACTAAAAGTGGCCAACCTTTTCTTCTTCCCTGACTATGACCATCTTTCTCCTCTACTACGTTATAACTGACCATCCTAATACTTTTAAGTCCCTGACCATAACTGACAATCCTTCTCCCTCTACTTGCCTGGCTGTGAATGACCACCATCCTTCTCCCTCTGCTTGCCTGGCTATGACTTTCTTTCTACCTCTACTTCCCTGGCTGTGACTGACCATCCTTCTCCCTCTACTTCGCTCACTGTGACTGACCATCCTTCTCCCTCTTCTTCCCTCACTGTGACTGACCATCCTTCTCCCTCTTCTTCCCTCACTGTGACTGACCATCCTTCTCCTTCTACTTCCCTGGATGTGACTGACCATCCTTCTCCCACTACGTCCCTGGCTGTGACTTACCATCCTTCTCCCTCTACTTCCCTGGCTGTGACTGACCATCCTTCTCCCTCTACTTCCCTGGCTGTGACTGACCTGACCATCCTTCTCCTTCTACTCCCCTGGCTGTACTGACCATCCTTCTCCATCTACTTCCCTGGCAATGCTGACCATCCTTTTCCCTCTACTTCCCTGGCTGTGACTGACCATACTTCTCCCTTTACTTCCCTGGCCGTGATTGACCATACTTCTCCATTTACTTCCCTGGCTGTGACTGACCATCCTTCTCTCTTTACTTCCCTGGCCGTGACTGACCATACTTCTCCCTTTACTTCCCTGGCTGTGACTGACTGTCCTTCTCCCTCTACTTCCCAGGCCGTGACTGACCATACTTCTCCCTTTACTTCCCTGGCTGTGACTGACTGTCTTTCTCCCTCTACTTCCCTGCCTGTGACTGACCATCCTTCTCCCTCTACTTCCTTGCCACAATTTCTGATCTCCAGTGTATTTTACCCATCTTTACATTACTTCACTGAGTGACTTTTTTTTCATACATTTCATAGTTTCTCCTCATTCTTTTCCTTTCTGTTACTTAACCAACTATTAACATTTTCTCTCCCATTAATCTATTCCTGATTCCCCATCTTTTTCCGAGTCCCCTTCTGTTACTCAACATATCAGAGTTCATCCTATTTTATTCATTTCACAGGAAGTTTTTTGTATTTAGCGCAATATATATATATATATATATAAAAAAAAAAATTTTTTCAATTGGTCACAGTTTTCTGTTGAGCGTTTCTTATAATTTTCTTACCCTCCCCTTTTCACTGTTTATTGTATAGACTAATAATTTTTAAATCCTTGAAATCTGACTGACCACTTATAATAGAAAGGGTAATAATACATGTAGCAACACATTATTATGTATATCTTTTGTGATGAATTTCCTTGTATTCTGAATATATTTAGCAACATAAGGTTTACAGTCCAAAACAATAACACACTTTAACTCTAATGGGAAGGATTGACCAAGCTCTAAATTATTGTGTTCATTATTTTGTTAATTAAGTTCCAAGATACATTAAAGAATAAATGAAAATAGTATTTCTTTGTTGAATGTTAAAAGAGATTCAATTACAACATATATGATTATATATATTAAATCATTGTACCCAACTAGAGCCAAGCAATTCATTAAAATAGATCATGGTATAATCTCCCTTATTAGCAAGGTTTTAATGACATTTTAAAGCTGATCTGATTATGCAATATTTTTCATATTTTTCTGTTGTAAAATGCACTTCATCTGCTTTTTTTTGTAATTTAACCCCATGTGTGCATTGTGTGCTCACATTTGAATTAATAAATACTAATGATAAATGCAAAAAAAAAAATTTTTACTTATTATTTTCATTAGGTTTTTTTTTTTTTTTCCTATTCTGCAATAGTATCTCAGTCAAACCCTTCAAATCTACTCCTTTCCATCGCTTGCGTCTTCTTTTTTTAACTCTTTATTTTCTTCCTGTATGTGTGTTATTTAATATATTTCTTTTTTTCTGCCATGTTTCTGATTCACTGGTAGACATCTTAAATTGGCTTCTGGTATCCTTTGTGATCGCGTGGTGTGACTGCGATTTAATATGGGATATAAGCAGTTCTGTAAAATAGTGGGCAGTATCTAACTTAATGATTATACTGTGCTGTTTAAAATATCTGAGATGATACCACTTATAAAAATATGTTATGTACATACAGAAAATGGTACAACATAATGAATAAATAACACAATATACGCTATGTGGGTGGCAAAAACATAGGCATTTGAAGCTGGCTGAAGGTGTTGTTTCAGTTCCAAAATGGTTAATGTTCATTGTCCTGTTCAGTACTGGGTATCCCATCACTGTACAAATGTGTGAACTACACTACACTGTAGGGAGCCAATGAAACATGATTCAGAGTCTGCATCTTCTTAATTGCTTCCTGAGCGTTACTGTAGTAATTATACTTTGGGAAAAATAGAGAGGCTACAGCAAGGAGAGCCAGGGCATTGTAATAGTCAGACTGCACACTAATCTGCATATCTGGGGGGAGCAACAACATGTATATTGCACATGGATTCAGGTATCCATGGCACCTATATGTGTAATTCTCTTAAACATAGACTTTTGAAAATATCAGTTCACTTGGAAATGTGAAATCTTCTTGCTGGAAAAACACAGAGTGTTTATTTACAGTAGAAGGATGACAGTACATGACCCCCTTTAAATAGATTAATTGATTAATGCTGCGCAGAAAAAAAATACAGGAGTCATTAAATCATTAATCACAAATATTCTTCACCTATGCAATTCATTGAAACCAGACATCTTGTGGTATATTTGAATAATGTGTTTCATCTTCTGCACTTGGGATGTGTTTTGTGTTTTGTATGTTTTACTCTTGTGCTAGGTTTGTGTGAACTCGAGCTTATTACATAAAGAAATAATGTGCTTATATCTCTTAGTATGTGGCCGGCATGGTTAGAATGAGTTGTGTTATTCTATATATTTTTCTTTAGTATGTTTGCATACGTACTTCTAGCAGAAGTCCATCCAACTAGTTATGCAGTATTTGAGATATAGATGAAAAATATGTATACATATATATGTGTGCGTGTAATTGTTTGTAAGTGAAAAAGACGACGATGTACATGTGTGGGTGTATATATTTAAATCTATTCTAGAAAAAATGTTTCTTCAAGTTTTCTCCTGTACGTGAAACAGTATTATAGTATAAATGTAATGTGTATTGCTTTTGCAAAACTTCTCTGGAATTCACTGGGTTTACACCTCCAAACCTACAAACACTTTATTTCCCATCTTGCCTTTCCTCTTCTGTTAAAGTGCTACCCGGTCTAGCATTTTGGGAGAAATGAACATGTAACGAACACTCTTTTTGACTTAGTTACAGCAGTTACACACCAGCTATAACCCGACCTTGTTGCCTGACCATTGTTTGTATCACAGGTTATATGTAACGAGGGTAAACAATACTTTTCAGTGGTTCACTGATTGCACTATATATCCTATTGCACTATATCAGAAACTGTGCATAATTACGTGACCATTTAAAAAATGACTCCTATGCAGTGGGAAGTAGTTGGTAAAGGTTTTTTATATGGACACAGGTGATTATTTTCAATAGATAATGTGGACGTGCGTTTATTCAATGGTCAATTTGAGTAAACTAGCCAGTAACTATGATCTTGCAAAATAGTTCCTGAATGTAATGTGTCAAGTCTGCATTGCAGTCCTCAAAGGATTGAAATTCTTAGTAAATAGTGATTATAAAACCCATCATACTCCACCATCATTTTTCCCTTTAAATATGTGTGTCTACATGTTTAAGAAACTGGTGTGCCTGCTTTTGCTGAATAAAGGAGAGATCCTCCCCTTTTGTTTCTAAAGCGGATTTCAGGATCATTTTGACATTAACATGGCCCTGGGCAAAACTTGGAAAATGTATTTCCCTGCATAATGATTATTACCCCCCCCCCCCCCCATGCCTCTCTTAAGAGGGTCATGGCTGATCACATGTACTGTGTCACTTATAGTACAGCCATGCCACTCACATTATGATAGGGCACGACTGATGATAGGGCACGACTGATGCAAAGCAGAAATGCTGCTTATAAATATAATATGTCACTGATTTAGTGCTTTGCGCAGAATGTATTAAGACTGGTGTCTTAAAAAACAAGGAGATAAACATACATTCATTTCATTAGTGTATCCAGTATTCATTTCCCTAAAGAATTTCAGTGTTCTATAATTATATATCTGTTTTGTGTACATAACATGTTTATTATTGTTGTCCTACTAATGGCCTATTAGCCAGATTGGCTGTCTATAACTAGCCAATGAGGTATGGATTCAACATTATAACATAAGGACAAAATAGCATAATAGTCTTTTTATTTGTAACCAAATAACCTAATACTATAATATGGTTTAACTATCTTAAATGTCTTGAATAGTCTAATGCATGAATTATTGTTTTTATGGTTGCTATCTTTTCTTAAAATATATATAAAAAAAACTAGCCATACACTAATTAATGACTTCAAGCTAAGTGGCAACCCAAGATGTTTTCCTTTTCTAGAGTTTAAAGCTCCCATCACGCACTTTCTTGGAACTCAATTTGCAGTTGATCTACAAGGATTCTATCCAAGATGGAGGCAGGACACTGTTCAATGCATATCTCAATCGTCATATGAGGCTTGTTATGTATGACAAAATCAATTGCTGAACCCTATGATTGTCCACTGGTGGATTCAATCTTGCATGGTCTGATTAGATGATCATATTCTAATTTACAAAGCTGCTAAAACAGGAGATGCATATCTCCTCCTATTTGACTTACCTGAGTGCTAATATAACCCTCCACTGACATAATTGTGGAGATGGGCGCAATATATGCAGATACACTGGGAGCTCTTGACAAACTGATCACGCTCAGTGGGGGATTGAAAATGTGACCCTCTTATCTATCATTGGCTGCCCACTGATCTAATTTAGATATTGATTCATTTGTAGACGAAAGATATTTTCCAGTGAAAATACCTCGAGCAATGTTGTGTGTGATGTGCATTTCTATGAACCATTTACTCCTTCAGGATCTATACCACAATAAACTTCTGCTACGGTTGTCACTGGTATTTTACTGGCAGGCCAGTAAAAGTTAGCTTGAGGCTAATGTTAAATCCATAGTGGCAATAGCATAACAATTATTATTATTATTATTTTTTTAAACCAAAGGTGGCAATCATATTCTCTGGCTTTTTAAATAGATGATTTGATATGTAAATATGTTTTGCAGTAACTGTTATCTGTAAAGTTGATGATAAGTTGGCATATAAGGTATTCGGCGCCATCTAATTACCTTATTATTATGAGGGTTAAAATGTTATCCAAGTGTCAGTAAGTGTATTGTTAATTCTTTGAACTGTAGATTGTGTGTGTGTAATTAATATGTATGTATACATATAAGTACACTGTATTTTATCACTCTATATATAATGGAATACAGTGTAGAAGCAGGGGGACTTAAGATTTTTTTCCTTTTTGCGAATAATGTCATAAGTTGTTTATATAGCCGTTAAAAGAATAGATGATGTTTTTTGACAGAGTTTGGATTTTATTGCCCACGTTTGGCAATAATGTCAGCTCCAGACAGCAGTATTTTATAGTTGAAAGGGATTGTGTTCTCTGAGCTTGAGGAACTGCACAGCAGTAGACGGTGGTTTATTTATAATGAGCTTGACACTGATACAACTACTAAATGCCTGGGTTTTGCTGGCTTCAAATATTAACCCGAAAACCACCACACATTCTCTCCTTCCAAATTTAAAGTTCACCTGTTTTTTTTACTGGCAAGCTGTAGATGTTTATGGTGTTCCACAATTCACTCTTAGGGAAGTCTACAGTAGTCAAAGGCATGAACATGTGGTCACAGTTGGGAATAACTTCTGCAGTGTGGATGGTTGTCTTCCATAGGAAATGAGGAGGAACCTAAAAGAAACATCTATAGCTGACCAGGAACCCAACCAAAATTGTATATAGTTGACCAGCTTCTGTTGTGAAAACAACCCAACCTGATTTTGGACACAATATTTGGCTATTTCAGTGCTGTCCGTTCTCTGTTTGAGTTGTAGCTCCCACTTTCTTTTCTCAACTTTGGACAAAAATATTGTTTCAACCAGTGTTAAAGCCCCAGCTGCTTCTGTGCATAACAAGTGACGGGGGTAATCCACCAAACACACTACTGTGCTCTAAGACTTGACATCCCAGTAATGGGCTATTTCTCGTACTAGCCTATATCATGGCCAACACACATGAAAATTTCTTCAGTACCACTGAATGCTTTTGACATTAACTGTTCCAAGTGCCATATAAACCTTGCATTATCTGCTAGTGTGTCAAAACAAACAACTTCAGATTACAAATACTATTTGTTTCATGTCTTTTTTAAACCTAAACTACTATGTAACCATGTATCTCTCTCTGGTAACATTGTATTCTTATTTGCCATTAACTACTGCAAGTGGATAAGTGTTTGAGGTTCCAGTGATCTGCTGTGTTACTTTTAAGCAATATAAACTATACTACACTCTTAGGTAAATGTTGTTGTTTTTTATTTACAAATTGTGTGTCTGCAGAAAGAAATCCTACAATTACTGGTCTGAAAATGGGCAATTTGTCGTCCCTAGGATTTCTTGAGTCGCCACCTATCTGTGAGCAGTTCCAAACTGAATTACCATATAACATGCATCAGGAGGTCAAAAGCACTCAGTAAAGAAGTGTTTCAAGAAGCTTTAGCAGTATAAATTGTAAGTGTCTGACTATGCATCACTAAAATAGAATAATGTGCAGCCAATGGGAAATGAGCATAGAAGAGACTTGCTCCCATTGACTGAATACCAATTTAGCCAAAGCTTCAATCATTCTCAAATCTAGTCCAGTCATGTGCATATTGTTCACATTTTCAAATCAAGCTACAGGGTATTACTTCAATATTTTCTGTCCTCTAGTTTTAGTTTTGGAGGCCATAGAGTCAATCCATGCAAATAGGATTTGTAGGTTTTAAGCCTCCAGTAATAAGAGAACAATATGTGTGTGTGTGGGGGTGGGGGGGGGGGGGGGGGGGTTAAATCTTCTTTATTCATTTTATTCTTTTCACGTCAGGAAGGAATGCCCCCACACTGTTCTGCATCCTTATACATATCTTGATTTGTCTTGTGCTGCTGTTGAGCTGGGATTTGTCCTGGTTTTGTTAAGCAAATGTTCCAGCAGAGATTTGCAGAAAGGAGCTTGGTATCTTCAATTAACTCCTTCTATAATCTCTTTTTAGCGGCTGGTAAGCATGCCCGTTGAGATGTTGTAATATCAGCCAAGCCATGTGTTACACATCGGGCATCCGTTTGACATAATTTTAATCGCATATAAGGGTTCTTGTGTAGCCAAGCTATATTCAGTACAGTGAGTATTAGAGAGCTCGACCATCCTCAATGGCTATTGACCTTGAGCCTTGAAAGGCTGTTTATTGAAAGGCAGTTTTGCGGGGTTTAAATAAGCGAACTGTCAGAGAGAATTAGTACAGGGTGAAAAGTTTACTTTGAATGTTTAACAAAATCCCAATGATTTACAAAGGGTTAAATTTATATATTCCCATCTCATGTTTTCAAATTCCTTGCTGTGAGAAAATTCTTGAAATTAAAATTCTTTATTTTGAAAGGGAACAGTTACAAACCTATTTGATGGCACGTTCAGTCCATAATTTATTCAAGCCCTCTGAAGTTGCTTGACCTGGTTGAAAGTCTTCATCAGCTTGAATCTGGTTGAAAGTCTTCATCAGAATAAAAGTCCACTTCCCTCAAGCTTATTCCTCATGAAAAGACACCAACGACAAAACCCACCCTACCCATATGGGCAGTGTTAGTGGAATGTTAGGTTTATGGCCAAATGTAACATTTTGCCACTGACTGCCATTAAAATGTGGCGCAGTTTTTGAAGATATTCAACTTTAAAGCACACTGGGACAATTGTTGTGGTTTACTTAGAACCAGTGGGTTTTAAAACTTGTCAAATCACTTGGGTGTACCTCCTTTTTTTTTTTTCGGGCGGTGGAAGAGGATCTTTGGTCCTACCCTCATTCAGGGCGTATGTCTTCACTGTGCACCACCCATTTCAAGTTTAGCTATCCCTGTTCTTGCCATAGCAAAAGATGAAATAGATGCCTCGGCCATCAAACTGCCAATGCTCACAGGTAACCTCTTTGTATTTCTGTGAATGAGAATTTCTTGGCATGTACCCCTGATGTTTGATTACGCATTACACATTGGGAGCCATTGACCTGCATATCTACCTTCCACCTACTGAGTAGCATTTTCAGTCCTAGAGAAGCCATTTTCCCAGCACTGTGCGAATATAGGACACAGAAATCATTGAGAACATATTCCAGGGTGCTCGGACAGTCTAGTAATTGTGCTCTGTGCTCTGTAAAGTATAATCAAGGCACTTTTTTTCTCTTCTAATGCGAGTAATTTTCATGCCATTTAGTGAAAGGAAATTTAGAAAGAATGAAAATCCTATGTTATTTACTTAATGTGGTGATAAATCAGAATTTCACAAAATGGAAATGTCAAAAGAAATTGTTCTGAAGAATACATTACCATTAAGTTTTTAGAAAGATAAATCTGTCATTGCCTTGCTATTTGAGTCCTCTAACATTTTAAATATTAAAGGGACATTACAGCACGTTTGAGTATGAGGCGCTAAAGAAATGGTTGGAACCATTGCAGACTTATGGTAGTATATGGCATACTTTAAGATAATAGCCCCCAAGAATAGAATAAAAAGTGCCCAGTGCCAAGCCTACAATTAAGTTCTGAAAGTGAGAAACACCTAATGCTTTCTTGTGTATGCGGTATCCCCCAGCCTCCTCCTTCCTCTGTTTATTTGGAGGCAAATGGACTACTTTCAGTGGGAAATATGAAATCTTCATATCAAACCACCAGGTGATGTCATAACAAGGAGACAGCACAAACTCTTTACATATTTTTCAAATGGAATGCACATTTTTTTTGATATGTTGTTGTCTGTTATTTCTTTAAATATCATACAAAGATAAATATTGAAGAAACAAAAACATATTTTTCTCAAAATGTATGCATTTGCTTCATATTCTGCTAAAACAATGTAAAGGTCAGTTTTGATCATTTATTATTTTCTACATTCACAACATAAAATATGTTAGTGAACAAAAATGTCAAGAACACATAGCATAACATGAGTGTATAAATACAATTTAGTAATACAAGTAAAGCAGAAGCAAAAAAACCTTACACACAAAAGCTATGGGGTACAACCCATTTGTCAGACTCTTCACATTGACAAAAGGGTTGCACCCTGAAACGTTTGTGCATTAGGTTTTTGCTTCTGTTCTAGTTAATCAATGTCTATTTATACACTCGACTTATGCAATGTGTTCTGTGGTTTTACACAAGTTTTCCCACTGAGAGGGGACGGCAGTGGTTCAGCTTGGAATTACCTCTGTACTCCCAGCAATCTATTCTTTCTGAATAATAATTGTTTAGGTGATGGAATCCTTTCAAATCATTTTATATATGTTGCACGCCCAGTGAGTGGGTTAGTACTCTGATACTATAATCTCTGGGTGTACTACCAAAAGGAAGTGTCTTAAAATTAAATCAAAAATATAAAATGAAAATGTGCACACACAATCAAATTAACAGAAATTCTTGGATAGATAATGGCAATAATTAAATAAATATAAAACGGATATGTTGTCTGCAATGTAGTTTTATCTTTTAAAAGTATCATTTTTGTATTGCATAAGCTTTTCAATAAACTTCCTTTTTAGAATATATATATACACAAATCCAAGGAAGGTGCACTCAGCTATGAGGTGAACCTACAAGGTGTTACTGGCCCGGGTGCTGTGTAGCTTAAAACACACACAAGTCCAAAGACAAAAAAACACGCACTCACGGGTCGTGATTGCAAGATATCTTCATTATTATTAGTCGATACTCATATATACAGGGAGTGCAGAATTATTAGGCAAATGAGTATTTTGACCACATCATCCTCTTTATGCATGTTGTCTTACTCCAAGCTGTATAGGCTCGAAAGCCTACTACCAATTAAGCATATTAGGTGATGTGCATCTCTGTAATGAGAAGGGGTGTGGTCTAATGACATCAACACCCTATATCAGGTGTGCATAATTATTAGGCAACTTCCTTTCCTTTGGCAAAATGGGTCAAAAGAAGGACTTGACAGGCTCAGAAAAGTCAAAAATAGTGAGATATCTTGCAGAGGGATGCAGCACTCTTAAAATTGCAAAGCTTCTGAAGCGTGATCATCGAACAATCAAGCGTTTCATTCAAAATAGTCAACAGGGTCGCAAGAAGCGTGTGGAAAAACCAAGGCGCAAAATAACTGCCCATGAACTGAGAAAAGTCAAGCGTGCAGCTGCCACGATGCCACTTGCCACCAGTTTGGCCATATTTCAGAGCTGCAACATCACTGGAGTGCCCAAAAGCACAAGGTGTGCAATACTCAGAGACATGGCCAAGGTAAGAAAGGCTGAAAGACGACCACCACTGAACAAGACACACAAGCTGAAACGTCAAGACTGGGCCAAGAAATATCTCAAGACTGATTTTTCTAAGGTTTTATGGACTGATGAAATGAGAGTGAGTCTTGATGGGCCAGATGGATGGGCCCGTGGCTGTATTGGTAAAGGGCAGAGAGCTCCAGTCCGACTCAGACGCCAGCAAGGTGGAGGTGGAGTACTGGTTTGGGCTGGTATCATCAAAGATGAGCTTGTGGGGCCTTTTCGGGTTGAGGATGGAGTCAAGCTCAACTCCCAGTCCTACTGCCAGTTCCTGGAAGACACCTTCTTCAAGCAGTGGTACAGGAAGAAGTCTGCATCCTTCAAGAAAAACATGATTTTCATGCAGGACAATGCTCCATCACACGCGTCCAAGTACTCCACAGCGTGGCTGGCAAGAAAGGGTATAAAAGAAGAAAATCTAATGACATGGCCTCCTTGTTCACCTGATCTGAACCCCATTGAGAACCTGTGGTCCATCATCAAATGTGAGATTTACAAGGAGGGAAAACAGTACACCTCTCTAAACAGTGTCTGGGAGGCTGTGGTTGCTGCTGCACGCAATGTTGATGGTGAACAGATCAAAACACTGACAGAATCCATGGATGGCAGGCTTTTGAGTGTCCTTGCAAAGAAAGGTGGCTATATTGGTCACTGTTTTGTTTTTGTTTTGTTTTTGAATGTCAGAAATGTATATTTGTGAATGTTGAGATGTTATATTGGTTTCACTGGTAAAAATAAATAATTGAAATGGGTATATATTTGTTTTTTGTTAAGTTGCCTAATAATTATGCACAGTAATAGTCACCTGCACACACAGATATCCCCCGAAAATAGCTAAAACTAAAAACAAACTAACAACTACTTCCAAAAATATTCAGCTTTGATATTAATGAGTTTTTTGGGTTCATTGAGAACATGGTTGTTGTTCAATAATAAAATTAATCCTCAAAAATTCAACTTGCCTAATAATTCTGCACTCCCTGTAGTATTAACAAGTAGTCGACGTTTCGGTCCACCTCCTGGACCTTTATCAAGACATAAGGTTAATGGGGAAGGTGGTGGCAGTAACAGTGTTTGGGGACAGTTGGAGTAAGGTGGGTTTGATAAGTGGTTAATTAATGGGAGTTCTAGTTGGATGAATAGTAAGTATTTTGGGGACAGTGAGAGCTAGGTGGGTTTGGCTAGAGGATAAATAAAAACAGGGCAATGAAAACTGAATATAAATATTGTTCCACGATTGTAAACCACAGAGAACTGTGTTTAGAACAAAATGCACCATCTGTATTAGAGTTATGTAGTGAAAATATGTTGTGTGTGACTATAGATAACCCAACGTGTTTCACCCAATGCTTCTTCTAAAATCAATGGATTATGAAAAAGAAATGAGTTGATTGTCTTATAACAGAGTCGAGTGAAGGTAAATTTGAGCAAATTTTTCCTTAAAAATGGAATAACTCTTTAGAAGGGAGCATGCTTTGCATTACATTTGTTCAAATCAAGTACACTTTTTGTGGTACATCGATCAAATCAAGCACACGTCACATCTTTTTTGCTGGGAGCAGTGTCACTTCTATTCTTTACAGCACTAAATAAAGCTGCCTGAAATTAAGCACCAATAGGGGAGAAGGGTACGAATTAGATGGCTGCATTATGGCTTTGTCATTTTCTTTGACTTTTTCAGCAGGAATGTAAAATAACTGTAGTTTAACCTTTTCTAACGAGTACATTCATTTAAACCATTTTCTCTAATAAAAATGCCAGATTTTTACATCAACGTATGTCATTTTTTTTAACGACATTTACTCTTGTAAAAAAGCCTGTCCTTTTAGCACACCAGCTGTCAAGAAAATTACCTTGTTGGTGATTAAGGTGGAAAAGCTTATTTCATAATGCTGGATGTTAAGTTCTCCATAAACCTATTTTCCCAGCCCCAGTTGTTCAGGTTATTATGCAGTATTCCTAAAGCCAAGTGCTTTATATGACCTACATTTTGGTTAATGTGTCATTGTATGTCCAGATGTGGTCCTGAAACCTGTTTGAATAAGGGAATCTACTTTAAACATGTCAAGGTAAAAAAACTTTATAGGATGTGAATAATTTATTTTATTATGTAACACTGACCACAATATGATTTTTACTGAATTTATAGACATATTTTCATAGCACAGGTTGTGTTCTTCAAGCAACACAACACAGGTTCCCCTCCCAACTTTCTCTATTTGTTTTTTCTTTTTTGAATATGGCCAAATTTTAAATGCACTGTAGCAAATTATATATCACACGTGATAGGCAATACATAAAATATGCTTAATGGGACAGTCTAGTCCCCGAACTCATTTTGGTGCAAGATGAAGATTACTGCTTGTATAGTGCATAGGCTTTTTTCCCAGTGTGATTTGATGCAGGCATTCTGTATAAATCACATTTTTAATATTTCTCAAGCCCTGAGGATATAACGTTTTGTTTCATATAGTCACTTCCTGTCCTCCTCAAATTGAGTGTATTGAGTGGCCTTGCTCTTGTGCACATAGGATCTTTTAATAGTGCAAGACATTGTCTGATGACATCACTAGTGAGATAGGATATTCCATTCACTTGAATGGCATTATTCTCATTGGTTCCTGCAGCAAAAAAAACAAAACAAAAAGGAAATTACTTTTACTCAGCTAGTGTGGGCAGGCCTGGTTTCTTACAAACTGTTGTAATTTCACAATTTCTTCTAGCTGTAAGTATTTTATATTTTAAGCCATGTAAAATGTAAGACATGCATTTTAAAGTACTTTGAAACTCATTAATATGCATTAATATTTGGAAGATGAATTTTGGGCACTAGACAGTCCCTTTAAGGGTCTACTTAATAAAAGAGAGAATTGCAGGGAACTGAGACGGGAATTTCAAACTTTAGCCCAATGTATCCAAGTTGGAAACAATCTCCAATGCAGCTGAATTGGAGAATTTTTCCAAATCTTTTGGTCTTAAGTTTGAAATTCCCTTTTCAATTCCCTGCAAATAGATCCTTAAATAGTTATCCATTGTATTTGTCAATAAGTGTACATCAGCAAGTAACTAAGCACATAAAAAAATTAATCCTTATATTGTGAAGTAGTTTAGTGATGAGGTGAAAATAAATGCTTTATCTTTGCTGAAGAGCTCAAGGTGGTTGAGTTGGGAGGTTGAATTTTAATTTTTTTACAGTCAAATTCGACTTCCCAACCTGACCACGTTGAGACTAATTATATTTTTAGTGAATAGACCCAATAATCACCAAAATATTGTTTATACTTTAAATGTAGAGAATAAAAAAATATGAATATTATCTATACATTGTGTTACAGATCAGATTTTTGATTTTGTTTTTGGGAGTGCTTTATCCAGCCCGGAGTGAATTCTCATTTTATCTGAATGTTAATAGCCTGTAATCAATAAATCCTCATCCTGCTGCTTCACACTGTTTTTCACATGGAGACTATAACATGAGGCCTAGCACAATAAATTATGTCTTCCAATGTGCTTCATGTTTAAGACCGACACATTCCTGTATTTGCAGTATTTGTACCAGTTTAAACAAGAAGCAGCCAGTGGAATCCCAGGATCTGTGCCACGAGAAGCTACATTCCAGCTGGGCTATCAACACTGAGCCATCAACTATAATAGACTCTAATTCAGCAAAATTCTGCTTTCTCAGCACTTTCTTATCCTTTAATTTTTTTCAGATTTGTCTTTTTATTATCTTTGACCTGATTGTGTTAATCACCAGCATAGTAAAGATGTTTTGTTTTTCCTCTGTTAAAATTAATGTTCCCTTCTCTTACTACATGGTGGTAAAAGCATTTAGTATCTCTAAAGTTTAAAAAATAATTTTTACTTTTCTGCGGCGCCTACCAGCATGAGTTGGGAACTGGCATGTACTTTAGAAGATGCATGACATAACCCCTCACTAGATTCCTAAATACATTAGGAAGTTGCTACAGGGCTTGTCAATAGTGTTGAGCGAACCCGAACCGCATTGTTCGGGTTCGTACCGAACATTACGGTTTTTGGACCCCGAAGATGGACATTCCACCGGATGTTCGTGTTGGAGTTCGGGGTTCGGCAGGGCCAGCGCCACCTGTATGGCGACCTAGGCAGCCGCCTAGGGCACAACTTAGCAGGGGGCGCCAGAACCTTGAAAAAAAAAATCCTCCCCCTTCCCCCTTACTTACCTCCTCGCTGCTGCTCTGTTTCCCGGTGCAGGTCCGTGGCTGTGAGGGAAGCGTTGTGCCCTCCAATACAGCCGATGCGGATTCAATAAAGTTTGTTTAAACTTTTTTTTTAAACAAACTTTATTGAATGCGCATTGGCTGGACGGGAACGCACAACGGACCTGCAGCATCGGGAGACAGAGCAGCAGCGAGGAGGTAAGTAAGGGGTAAGGGTTGAGGAAGAGGGTGGCTTAATCCTGGCACATTGAGAGGCATAATAATCCTGGCATATTGGGTGGCTAAGTCCTGGCATATTGAGAGGCATAATCCTGGCATATTGAGGGGCATAATCCTGGCATATTGAGTGGCATAATAATCCTGGCATATTGGGTGGGAAAATCCTGGCATATTGAGTGGCATAATAATCCTGGCATATTGGGTGGGAAAATCCTGGCATATTGAGTGGCATAATAATCCTGGCATATTGGGTGGCTAAGTCCTGGCATATTCCTGTCATATTGAGGGGCATAATCCTGGCATATTGAGTGGCATAATAACCTGCCGAACCCGAACATCCAGGTGTCCGCTCAACTCTACTTGTTAACTATTACTTCCCTCTGCCAGAGAGTTCTCCTCTACTGGAGGAATGAGTGGAAGCTACTGACTGCATGCATGCCTGGATGGAGATTAGGGCATTCCAGGGGAGGGGCTTGGGAGGAGGAAGTTAGCACAACTGCACATGTATAGTAGTGTCTGGTGTTCAAGTGAGTTGGAACACCAAAGGATGTAGTCTGGATGGATCTGTGAATAGTGGTACAGTGGGGGCATGTCACATGTTGATGACATGCTGATTGCATCACTGTGTGCCTACAGTTGATCATTTGTGGTCTGTGCTGCAGAGGGAGTGGCAGGAATCTTCTATAATACATGCTGCTTCTAAAAGTCCTGGCAATCTAAAAAACTTATACTGCTATAGATTCAAAATACTTCTAAAATAAAGTGACTCTTTAATGGTCCTGGTTAGTTCAGAGACCATTGAACTAAGAAACCTATGAGTACAGATTGGGAATCTCATTCTCCGCAAGATTTCAAATCGGATATAATTCCAAAAAACGCACACAATATCTATACTGATGAATGATCTTGTACTGCTCACCATAACACAGACCTTGACAAAACCCTGGAGTAATACTTTTTAAAATAGAAACTCTTGCGTAGAAATAACTGCTTAAAGGATAACTAAACTTTTTCAACACTGAGTCAATAATTAACTTACCGGATTTTTCGCCCCATAAGACGCACTTTTTTCCTCCTCAAAAGTGAGGGGAAATGTCTGTGCGTCTTATGAGGCGAATGTAATACTTACCTCCATGCTGCTCTCCGTTGTGTGCTCTCTGTTGTTTCCTCCGTGCAGTCTAACCTCCTGCACGGAGGAAGTGAGATCCGGGCGCTTTTTTTTTTTCGTCTTTACTTTATTGATGTCGCACAACGTCACTAGAGTTAAGAAGGGGGAAAAAAAGCGCCCGGATCTTCCTTCCTCCGTGCAGGAGGTTAGACTGCACTGAGGAAGCAACGGAGAGCACACAACGGAGAGCAGCATGGAGGTAAGTGCTAGGGAAGGGGGGAGGAGGGTGGCACAAACGAGCAAAGCCTGGCATAGTGAGGGGAAAAAGCCTGGCATTGTGAGGGAGAAAATCCTGGCACAGTGAGGGGCAAAAGACTGGCATAGTGAGGGGCAAAAGCCTGGCATAATGAGTGGCTAAAGACTGGCACAGTGAGGGGCAATATCCTGGCACAGTGAGGGGCAAAATCCTGGCACAGTGAGGGGCAAAATCCTGGCATAGTGAGGGGCAAAAGCATGGCATAGTGAGTGGCAAAATCCTGGCACAGTGAGGGGCAAAATCCTGGCATAGTGAGGGGCAAAAGCCTGGCATAGTGAGTGACTAAAGCCTGACATAGTGAGGGGCAAAATCCTGGCATAGTGGGGGGCATAATCCTGGCATATTGAATGGCTAAATCCTGGCATAGTGAGGGGAAAAATCCTGGCATATTGAATGGCTAATTCCTGGCATATTGAGGTTTTTTTTCCTGTTTTCCTCCTCTAAAAACTGGGTGCGTCTTATGGTCAGGTGCGTCTTATGAGGCGAAAAATACGGTAATTAAACTTATTAATATTTGGGGGGGGCTTACTTTTACTTTATTTGAGTCATAAAGTCCCCACCATCTCATACTATAATATCTGACCCCTTGGCTCAGTTGTGTCGCCGACAAATATGAACCAAGGGGCTGAATGTGGCATCCAAATTGCATTTCTGACAGTCATTCAGGAATGGGAGTCTGTATGATGCACACGCGATCACGGATTCTAAACAAAAGAAGAATCAATGGGAACTTTCGGAAGTCAGGTTAATTATTGACTCAGTATTGGAAAAACACTGTGTCAAAAAAAAAAGTTTAGTTGTCCTTTAAGTAATAAGTTACAGAGACAAAATTGAAAACATATGTTGTTCATCTCAAAGTGAACTGCAACAGTCAACTAAGATTAGAACCTTTTATCTATGACAGGAGATATCACATCAGTTAATACAGATTCCACTAAGTAGATAATTTCCTTCAAAAAATACACATACTCTTTAAATACTGTTTCCAGATTTCTCCTTGAGTGGTTTTTAACTAGGCCGACGATGTCCTGTGGGATACTGTGGATGCTGCCTGATCTGATTCAGTTGAGCTAAGTTTAGTTTGTTGAATGCATAGGAGGATGGCATTAAGGCAGACATTCGGAAGATTCTGTTTAAGTACAGGATCAAAATGTCTTCAAAGGAAATCTGGTTCACCACAAGTTCATCTGAGATGTGAATGTTCTGGAGTTGTGTCATGTCTGAATTGCTTCATTCCACTTTGATCTCTTATCTCTAATAGCTGCATGAATGAAATTAAGGTGGACCTGAACAAAACCTTCTTTAGACAGAATTGTAAACAGCCATTTGTTTCATGCAATGAATAACTTCACTTTTGTGTTTAGATATCTATTAAATGTTTTCCGTGAGAAATGGTACTAGTCAACTGTCTAGAACTGGTCAGTATAATTCCACCACGACCATCTTGAATTGCCTACTGTGCCAACCAAACATTTTTTTGTTCTTTTGGTATTTGAATGGGGGAAATATGTTGAGGAATACTGTAGTGCTGATTATTTATTTTTCCACGAACATTCTTGAAGATATTGAAAGTAAGGCTTGGATTGGTTGGGGAAAATTCATCAGTCTCTGTAAGTGACAGATGGCTCTTCTTGTGAAGCCTAACTGTGATTCTACTGGCAGACATTCTCTCTAAGTCTGCTTTTTTTATGTTTTGTATGTGTGTTATTGGAAAATCCAAAGCGTGCAGCCAGCATGAAATAAGTAAAACATTATTTTTATTCTGAATTGTTAAAATATCATAAATTCCAGCAATTGACAAACTCACAAACCGCACACCATAGAAAAAAAAGTCATCATACACCTTACGCATTTTATATCCTAACAACGCTCAGTCTTAGGCATAATGTCTGACTGAACCTACATGTTAATATAGGAAGGTGAAGGTATAAATCAAGTGATTAATAAAAATGTAATCATAGCTGACCTATACACCCACAGTGAATAATAAATATGTAACTCATGTAATAGAGCACAAATTAAAACATACAAAGAGCAATCTTTGTTTCTTTTCCTAGAACATAAAAGAGAGGTTCAAGAATTGTGCAAAGTAGTCCATGAAGTGCCTTGATTTTTAAAGGTGTTTAGAAATTAAAATGTATGATCCTTGTGTCTTAAATAAATGTATGAACAAAACTGTAGCAGTGAAGGTTTGAACTACTGTTAGTTCTCATATTGTACAATACTGTTGTAGTTATTAAAGTTCTTTTAACAGTTGATGATTGGTATAATGCTGCCTGCTGCAAATATGAAAGGTGATTACGAGATATTTATTTCATCGGTGCTTTGTACTAATTTATTTATGCTGTGCTCATTTAATCAAGTCTTGTTCTCTTACAAGTTCATGTCAAGATGAGCTGTATATATGTGTTAACATGAACACACTAAACTCAATTTCCGAACACATTGAATGTTCTATCATTGTTTTAAGCATACCGTATTTATCGGCGTATAACACGCACTTTTTCTCCCTGAAAATAGGGGGCAAATGATCTCTGCGTCAGTGCTGTATTTACCGCGGATGCCTAGGGCGGCAAATTTTGGGGGGCGGCAGCGCCCCCCAGCACTGAACCCCCCCCCCCCCAAAAAAAAACCTGGCCCTTTAAAAAAAAAAAAAAAGACCGCGCTTGCAGGCAGAGACGGAGGTGAGAGGGGATCGGAAGATCCCCCGTCACCATCGCTCTGCCTGCAAGGCTGCACGGGGAGCCGAACAGGCAGCACAGAGAAACCTCCGTGCTGCCTGTTCGGCTCCCCGTGCAGTGTGACATCATACGCGCGCCCGGTCATGTGACCTTTCGGCACAATCGCCGGGAAGCCGAACAGGCAGCATGGAGGGACCACCAGGGAAAGGTAAGTGCTGATGGGAGTCAGAGTGTGTGTGATGGGAGACAGTGTGTGTGACTGAGTGTGATGGGAGTCAGAGTGTGTGTGATGGGAGACAGTGTGTGTGACTGAGTGTGATGGGAGTCAGAGTGTGTGTGATGGGAGACAGTGTGTGTGACTGTGTGTGATGGGAGTCAGAGTGTGTGTGAGGGGAGACAGTGTGTGTGATGGGAGTCAGTGTGTGTGACTGAGTGTGATGGGAGTAGGAGTGTGTGACTGAGTGTGATGGGAGTAGGAGTGTGTGTGTGATGATAGTATGAGCTTGATGTGAGTCTGAATGTTATGTGTGATGTGGGGTCATAAAATGGAGGTGATGGGGCATGTCTTAGGTGTGTAACGTGGGTGTGCAGCTTGGGTAGGGGGGTGCCCGGATTTTGCCTGCCTAGGGCAGCACAAAATCAAGATACACCACTGGTGTGCGTGTTATACGCCGATCGGTGGCTGGAAAAAAAAAAAATCTAAAACTTACCTCGTTCCTGCTCTGTCCCCCGGTGCTCTGAAGGTGCGTGGCTGTGAGGGAAGCGTTGTGAGCTCTCCTCCAGCCGTGCGGTCAACAAAGTGGTTTTTTTTTAAACAAACGTTATTGTTCCGCGCGGCTGGAGGGAAGCTCACAGCTTTTCCCTCACAGCCACGGACCTTCAGAGCACCGGGAGACGGAGCAGGAACGAGGTAAGTACTGGGGTCTGGGGAAGGGGGGGAGGAGGGTGGCATAACGAGCATACTAAGGGGCAATATCCTGGCATATTAAATGGCATATTGGGGGCAAAATCCTGGCATATTAAATGGCATATTGGGGGCAAAATCCTGGCATATTAAATGGCATATTGGGGGCAAAATCCTGGCATATTAAATGGCATATTGGGGGCAATATCCTGGCATATTAAATGGCATATTGGGGGCAATATCCTGGCATATTAAAATGGCATATTGGGCTTCAAAGTTCTTTATTTGAAATTTAAGTTTTTTTTTCTGAAATTTCCTTCTTTAAATGAGGTGCTTGTTATATGCCGTCGCGTGTTATACGCCGATAAATACGGTATATTGTTTTACTACATAGATGTGTCAGAGGTCATTCCATGTTAAAAAGCTAAAGCTAAAGGTTTGTAATGTGGAGTGTGCCTTTGATTTAATTGCGCATCTCGGACACAATGAGTTGGGCTTTTTGCCAGTGTTTCATCCAGTGTGCACGCTATTGTAATAATAAATATATATTCAGATTTTTTGAAGCTGGTTTCTTGATTAGGAAACCCTTCACCAGAAAGTGATAAGAGAAGGTTGAATGCATTGATTGGAAATCATATTATTTCAGTGTTATATCGCTCCGTGTATTTGCATGCACAGTGCCTCTTTTACGGCAACACTGGCACTCTAAATGGGCATTAGGGGTGGTAATTGAAGTAGTCGTAAGCGACTTCACCACACTGCACCCAACTTGGGCAAAGCTGTAACTTTTTATCACAAGACAGGACTACTTTAGTCAGGCAGTCAGATATAGTGACCTGGAAGTATTGTAAATGAAGTAAAATCTTTATTTTTTTAAAATAACTTTGCAGTGTTTATATAATAGAGCATCATGCACTGCTTTATGTGTATATATTATATATTTTACAACATATTTTCTAACTGGAACCAGTAGCTCCTTCCTGATTGGCTATTTTTTCCCCTTACTTTTTCTAACTTGATTAGTGATGTCTAGGGTTGCCACCTTTTCTTCAGAAAATTACCGGCCTTGCTACTATCTCCATAGACTTAACATTGGCTTGATGCCAATTTTTTACTGGCCTGCCAGTAAAATACCGGCCAGGTGGCAACCCTAGTGATGTCTGAAATTTTGTGGAAACGTAGTTTAGTGTGACTGCATAAAAGTATGATTTACAAAGCAGCGACATTTCCCATTGAGATTACTTTATTTACTTTTAGCACAAATCATTTTACAAATGTCTGCAATGTCTGTCGGCGTGCCCCAGTGCTATAAAGCACGAGTACTGAGTTAGAAAAGACCATTTGTAACATGTGATACTCATAATTGATCCAAGCTCTTCACACAATGCAGAGATGACTGTTCTGTTGGAATAGAGATGTTTAAATGGAAAAGTCAAATACTTTTCCTTCAAGCAAGTCACAAAATCTATATTCAGGAATATTCTGTATTTTAGTTTTAGCCTAATCGGTCTTCCCGATATAGGTGATATTTGGGTTTTGTCAGACCGTCAGGATAGGCTTTTGCCTGTTCTATGATGTTTTACATTTTCTCAGTGTGCTAACCTCTACCACCCTGCTGGCAGGATATTCACTGGAAACTTCATTCTCACACTTCTGAAACTTTAGAACAAACCATTAGGATAATCATTGTAAACCCAGTCCCATAGTTTCCAACATCGCCATGTTTCCAGAGACACAATGTCTTCCACATGCTGCAGAAAGAGCATGCAATGTGCAGCCCGGCAATCTGTAGGATGGATATACGCACAGGCACCATCCAATTATTTAATCATGGTAGGTCCTACGAGATCTCCACCCTGATTAATTAATTGGACTCTGTCTGTGCGTATATCCATCCTACATACTGCTGGGCTGCACTTTGCATGGTCCTTCTGCTGCATGTGGAACAAATATGTGTCCCTGAAAACATGAGCGATGTTGCAGCTATGCAGTCCCCATTTTTCTCACAGACTTCCTGCTGTAAATGCGGTGGACATTGGAGTCTCTGCTTGCAGCATGGTTATTTACTGATATTCAAGAAAAAATGGCCATAGCAACTTTGGTATATTCAGCTCAATTATAATGTGAATGAGTGTTCATTTTATTGAAGTGTGAGAAGATGGTTTTTATGAGCTGTATGGAATTGGCAGCCCATTAACCTTAATGTGGATTTTGCTTTTGCTGTACTTGACAAGAGTTTAGCAGCTTGTTGGTCAGGCCAATAATTTTTTTTTTCTTGGTTCTTGATGAAGACTTGGTGATAATACACTGTGTTAAGTGCTCACAAGTGGATTTGGTCTCCAACCATTCACCATTGTGCATAATGAAGGGACTCTGTGTGCACTGAGTGGATATTTGGATATGTTGCTGGAATGACACCCACCTGCTTCCGTGGGGAATCAAATTAAACTCTGAAAGCTAAAACATGGTGAGGTGTATCTAGTGAGGACACTGCTCTCTGGTGGTCCTCCTGTCCTGCACCATTTTATTCATGGAGTGCGCTGTCCTTTGATGTGATAAGCCCCTGTACACAGGCGGACTGTGGAGGAGTAACCGACAGAGATTGCTCATCTACTTCCCAAATAATGATTATTTAGAGCAGATGGGAGAGTCAGTGTTCCATCATAATCCCTTTCTTATCTGCCTGCTGTGGGCTCCTTCCTATGGTTAGTCTAAATACAAAGCATAAACTGTACTAGCCCTAGTTCCATCCTTGGGTTGTACTTAAGCTTCTCTACTCTTTGGCAAATGGTATGTTTGGAATTAAAACACAATTGGAATCAAATTGTTCTGTTATTTGGAAGCTAGATGTACTTTTTTTCAGGCCAAGAAAAGACGATAGTAAATGCCAGGGATGTGCAATATCATGCTGAATGTAGGATTTAATGTTATTTATTTTTTTGGTTCCAAGAAAGGGGGTGTAACTGCAGAGCTCTGTATATGCAAGAAATATTTGAGCACAAGCAACACTATTTTCAGGGCAATTCTTTCCTTGGCTCACGGGAATTGGCCATTCCTGGAAAATGCATTAAACATGTGTGCAGCATAAATAAGCATGATGTGGATGAGTCCTACTCGCAAGAACATTTTTTATCTGTCTCTCACCCCAACCTTTTGGGACATTGGAAGAAATGTTTTTGTTTGGAGTTAATGGATTGCTTAATCTATCATTAACCAAAGGTCCCTATCCAAGTGACAGGTTAACATACAAAGGGTTCCACAAGCTTACATTTAAGAATGTTTAGTTAACTTTGTATGAATCATTCCCAAATTTTACAATTTTAAAAGAATCTGCTGAATTCTTGGACCCTACTTTGTTCAATGCCCGGACTTCCAATACATTAACATTTAATTTGAGTTGGTTGACTGTGTCTATATGGTTTCACCATAACCTGATACTAGCCAGGCTTGACGTGAAGATACCTGCTTTGTCATCAGCTATTTAATCAAAACCTTTATCTCTAGGTGGAGGAGCCCAGCCCCACTTCCCAGTTTCCAAAGCCACACTCCCTTTGGCACAGCATCACTTAAATTTGAGGAATGCTACTCCACCACCACCACTACGCTTCTTGTTTTTCACATAATATCCATATTCCCATCAGTGTTCCCAGGAATGTCTATTACATCACAGATTTGTTTTTTGTATTCTATGTTAAAGGGACACTTCAGTCACCAATTGCACTTAATGCATCCACTACCATTATTAATGTGTTGCTTATTATTTTTATTTCATGAAAATAAATGGAGATTTTACCTAGAATTTACACTGACAGTAGTAGATCATATATTTGAAGAAGCTGAGTATTTTGGTTGGAGAGATTAATTCTACCAAGACCACCATGGTCCTCACCTTATAAATTCCCTAGTGTAAGGGAACCCTCGGTACTTCGACTGAGTACCTCTGTTAAAAGCTCTGCTTCCTTGCTCAGTGGTACTCTTGAAGAGCAGTCTATTGTGGCAGTAATCCAAACCACTAGACGGAACCAGTGCTGTGATTAGTTAGCCCTTACAAGAGCTTTAGCGTGATCTTCTCTAAAGTCAGACAATACCAGTGTTAGAGTTAAGTAAGAATGACAATTTATTACAGGAATGGCACACATATGTGCCTGTACCAATTTGATGACTGGACCTAGTGGGGAACTACAGTGGCCTCCCCCTAGTGTTATATGCTAATCCCCTGTTGATGTAATTATTTCTGTATATATGTGTGCTGTAACTGTAATAAAGTGGTACAGGCATACAATGGACATAACTACTTAATCGATTAAACTTTTTAACAGAGAACAATGGATGAGTCACACAGAACTTGTACAGCTTTAAATATGACATGACATAAAACAAATACAACTGCAGTCCAGTTACCATGACACTTCGAGATATAGCTTGAATGGGTGCTCAAAAGTTTGTGCAATGTTTATTAAACACTAATATAGCTATTGACTAAAATTGAGATGAACATTTCTTCAATATGTAATGATGTAACTCTGCATTATCCAGTGCCAACTGAGCTCTTCTAGCAGTAGAAATTCACCAGATTTGGCCCTGCACAATGAAAAGGCAAAAACATGACACAAACGTCAGGTATAATGTGGAATATTATACCTTCTCCTCTGTGCTGTCAAAGCTTTGACAGTAGTTTGCCTAATATATAATCAAGTGCATAATTACAGGTACTGTAGTGCTGAGTCACATATAGAAAAAGAATAATAAAAAAAACATTCTAGTGTAGCATGTATTCTTAATGTAATTCAGAGTACAATCCAAAGCCTCCCTGCGCCTTTCAACGGGCGCTGTCCTGGGTACCTCAGGAGAAATGGCATTTTTTGGGGGGCGGAGAAGAGGTTGGTATGGAGGGGCAAATGCTTGCCCAGATCCAATCAATATTAAAGACGGTCCTAAAATTAGCTAGGATGTGATATGTAATGAATGATGGACTTTTAGCGAACACGTACATTACTGTAGACTGGGAGGTAAAAAGAGCATTGCCTTGAAGAGCTTGGGATCTAATTCTTTGAGCTTCAGTCAGTTAGTGGGGGGAAAAAGGGAGGGCAGACTTGATGCGCCCAAATGGTTCTTATATACCGACACAGTCTATGTTTCTAAGTAGTGCAGAACAACAATTATATGTTATGGGCTTGACAAATTTATGTAGCCTTTACTGCCATAAAATGTGGCACTGTTGGAAGACCCATAATATTCTAATATAAATGTGTAAAATGATGTGTGGACAGCTATGTATATAAATGTGTACATACAAATGCACACTTTTTTTTATTACACACATAATAAAATCACGGTTAAAATAATAGTGTGCGGTTAGTTATTTTCTGTGAGTCTTCACACTGTGGTAGGACCACAAATGTCTTGCAGAATGTGTCTGCAGGATTAATATTAGAGCAGATGTGTAGCTGGTGAATATCCAGATGTAAATAGAACCAGATGTTGGTGGATCTATATGGACAAAGGCGCATATTACCAGATGTACAGAGATTTATTCGTTAAAAATGTAGTACAGGATTTAAAAAAATGATTCTCAGAGTTTGAAGGTGTTACAAGACATGACCATTTGGGTAAATAGTTCTTTAAACAGTTATAAAATGACAAGAATATTACAGGGGGCACCATTTGAACATAAATGTCTCTGTAACTTACTGGAACACACAGCTTTCTCCCTTAGTCTCACTTTTTAAAAAGTCCCCTAAAAATCACATTTTGACAAAGGTTTACAATGCATTCAACTAGAACATCCATTAAGTAATGTCAGAAGCACCTAGCTGTCACAGTTTTCCCATCCCATGCACTGATACTGCCTCCACCTTCTCTTCTTAATTGTTCATTGCCTTATGTGCCTCCTGTCCTCCACTCCCTCTATATTTTAGGCAGCATGCAGGACTCTGTTCAACATAGTATGTTATTCCTCTTTAAGCTCTGTACCAAGTGATGCATACATTTATAAAGAAATCTACATGTAATGTAAACAGTTTTATGGGCATCCATTGGGTTTCCCATAAAACTCCAAATATTGGAGTGGCTGGATAGAGGGGCAAACGGTCAAAGGGTGGAAGCTGAGATATAGCTCCCTTGTGTACCGCCGAACAGATGTATTGCAACTCTGGTGGTATTAGATGGGAGATATGTGTCTGCCAATGATATGTGTCTGCCAAAGAAAGAGCTTTGCCAGTTTAGGGTTCAAATACTTTTGAGTTGAAAGGTTGTTGGTGGTGTTGGACTTAAAGATCACCATTTTCACTACTTGAAAAAATGTCCTGTTAGGCTGTTTGCCAGCTATGTTTCCATTATTTGTGGTGGATAATCAATGTTCATCTAGTGCAGAATTTCTTAACTGTTGGGTCCTGAGCCAAAAATGGGTAGCGAGCTGGTGTGGAGTGGGTGCTTCATCAAAAGCTCACCAAGGAATAGCGCCTCTGATATCTCTTCTAGCTAACCCTTAGGTTTAGGAAAAAGCTGTTGCTTTCCTGTTTACTTTAGGATACAGTTTCAAAGTTCGCCTGAGATGGGTCAAGTGAAGTTTGGGCTTGATGTGGCAGGTACATGCCAATGAGTGTTTTATTGTACCTATGATTGTGAGACCAGCATTTCAGCTCAGGTCCAGCTGAAGACAAAATAAAGGGAACAAAATTAAATTTTGAACGACCTCAGAGTTGCATTGTCTACCATCACCCCAGACTTTTTAGCACTTATCAGGAGCAAAACACATCCCCAACTTTCCCATTAGTTCTTATTAGGCTCATGTTTTATTATTTTATTCGGTTTTTAGCTCAATAGTACTTTCATTTTCACTTGCACTGTGATTATTGCACTAATATTAATTATAATTTATTATAAATTTTGCAAAGAAGCCCTGTTTTTTTTGTTTCTTTCATGTTGTGAACAGTGCATATATATATTGTGGAATAATGCACACATTCAATTGTGGAATAAATTAGGTTTCAGAAATTAAATTAATTTTAGGTCGTGACTTAATGGCTAAGGACAAATGTCCTGAGGTTAGACCGGTTGAGAACCACTGATCAAATGGAATAATTTGGTGGTTGAATGTTATGTTTTTTTGAACTTGAGTCTAGTTCAGCATGGATGTAAGGAAGAGGTAATGGTGACACTAATTTTAGGGGTTAGCCAGGATAACTGTAATGCTGAGCAACTCTCAGAATTTTAATAAGGGCTAACAAAATAAATGAAAGCAGTAAACTAGGTATCTGTTTCTTAAAGCTGTGTGGAATAGAAGTGACGGAGCTGACAACGATTGGAACAGGAGAGCAAGCTGTCAATATCCGAAAGTTATCAGTTTCTGTACTTTTGGGGGCATGTACCAAGAAAAAGAGAATACAAATCTATTTTTACACTTTGCAACTTTTCCAAATTACAAAAGGTTTAGCACTCAAATAGTATAGTAAATATGAGTAAATTGTGAATAAAATTGGGCATACTTTTTCTGCCCCTTTTTATTAGCACAAGCTAAAAGCCACTGGAATTTTCACATGCAGAAAAAAGAATACATTTTCACAAAACAGTCACAAAAGCCTTGCGTGCGCACACAAATATTTACAGTACAGAAGCCCAGTGGGAAAAATACAAACGAAATAAAAGCACACAGCAACAGGAAAAAAAACACAAAACATTACAAAAATTCACAAATTGCTCCATACTTTCCATTGTGCCTGTATCCCTTTGTCAGGTTTTGGCTTTGCAAGCTATTTTAGAATGAGACATTAGATGGAGATGAACAAAAAAAAATACTAAGAAAATACTGTATATAGTACTGTCCTACTGCAAATAAACACCCCTGAGAACTCTATGGTTTTGCCATGGTGGAATTGTGTTTGACAACTCAAGTGTTGGGCAAATAAAACAGTGGCAACCTATGTCTTGCTAATTTAAAGTTTGGGGTTCAGGCTCTATAACCTGACTGATTTATTTGAGGTAAGAGGGTTAGAAGAATTCCAGATCACTGATCACTTAATTTTTTGATGAGCCTATAATATGCTAGCAGGAGAGGACATGCTCTTTTATTTTGTTACCTTCCTGGCTCAATACTCCGAGTCAGCAGACCAGATATAAGGCATTGTCATTCCACTACTTTTCTCCTTGCCCAGTCTTGCCTCAACACAAAACTTTAGATATCAGACCCTAGCTAGAGCTCTCCACGCTAAGCATAGGACAAAACTATTAATTCAACTAATCCTGTATAGAGTTTGCCAAAAGCAACTATAAGATTTAAATCTTGAATCCAGACATTAAAAAAAAAGTCCTGTTTACATTTTAAATAAATGTTTTAAGAAGAACAGATAACTTGTTTGATGTTCCAACTTATAGAATTGTGAACCTTATTGTAAAAGTGGGTATTTTTCAAGTCATTGGTGATGTAATCTGAACTTTAGAGGTGTTTTTTTCCACAATCCATACTATATGAGCAATCTGTGTGATTCATTAAACAGGTATTATTTCCTGTGATTAGGAAGAGTGTGGAATGACTATTGTGCACAACTCAACACCTACTTCTTTTAAAGGCCGTCAGCAATTTCTACATGCTGCAGCCAAGATTGTGCCAGAATATTTCAGCACAAGTCACAAGCACCTTACTGGCATGACAATGCCAACCCTATGTTAAAGTACAGAGACCCACATGCATCTCTGCTAATATACTTTGTTGATTCTGTTGACCTGCTGTGCCTGCTTGAAGATTGATATGGCTGTGTAGGTGTGGGAATTATTTAAACCATTAGGCATTTGTGTAATGACCGCACTGGGGCTAATTTAAAAATCGCTGTAGAGTCCTAAGCGCTCGCTCAGGTTTCCGCTGCAGAGAGCAGATGAACACATGCATGGTTTATAGACTGAGCAAACAGCCTGGAGCTAGTATGTTCTAAGTCGTTCTAATGAGCCCCAATGTGTGTGACCTTGGCAGGCAGCCCAAATCCTTCAGAATACAAAAAAAGTAACTTCCTGATTTCTGCTCTCCTAGTCCCCAGTCTCTGCACCTTGACTTGGAAGTCAAAATGTGCTGTGCAACATTTATAAGATATTTTGTCACTTTGTCATCCAGAGACAAAGCAGTTTTGCAGCTGGTTTCCACCCCTTTCTGAAGACCACTGTGCATTGGTATTCAAATTAGTTATATACACATTTACAAATGATTCTGCATGGCGATGCCATAAACAATCTATGCATTTGCTTTATAGTCAGCTAGCACCATTTATAGTAGGGTTACTCAACTATAAACCTCAGTTATTAAGCTGGGCTCCGTTTGCAATGCTGAAATGCAGCAGGTAGGTAGGCTACAGGTGTCTTCCCACTTCCAAATAACTGGAGAAAAAAAAATGTCGGTGGGTGGGGCATATGGGAAGAGTAGGCACAGCTTTCCCGGAAAGTAGGTGGGGCTTACCTAGTGCTCTGTGTTTTTTTACCCACAATTGTTCCCCATAAAAAGTGAAACTTTAGCAATTGTAGAGAATCCACCTATGGTTATTGGACTGCATCCCTAAGGAATCTCTACCCCCAGATGTCTGCTAATCTGCAGATAAATCTTTATGGGAGATGAAGTTCAGCAACTGCTCCCTTCTCTGCATTCTGACTCCAGACCCAATTAACATGACAGTGGCTTGAAAATAATATATATTTAAAGGACATTTTAAATTCCTCTATATAAGTCCATCCAAATGCATGTCCTCCCTCTCAGCAACTGTTTAGCGGATTTCCTGTGTTTAGAATAGTTTTGTCTAATGCGTAAATACAAAATAGCGTGATTTATAGATAGTTTTATGAGTGTTAAAAACCTGCTTCATGGCCGCCCCGGAGCTTAATCGCTCACATTTGTTTTCATTTCCAATTCCGCGGATGCTTGCAGAAAATTTTAGGAAGGTGTAATATGGGTTTTTGTGTAGACTGTGATGGGAGCTTGCGGTACTTATCCCCCGTGCTGAATACTATGTGGCACATATAATTTAATATTTAATATGTAGTAGAAAAGAAAAAAAAGGCTTAATGTGCGGTAGAAGAATTTTAGTAGCAGAAAAACCTTTTTGTATTAAAGTGTGGCATTGGAGAAACATAGGAATTCATGGCAGATAAGATCCATTTAGCCCTTCCGATCTGTTTAATGTGCAGTGTCAGGTCTTATTTATTCCATGGTTTTATGCTATGCTTAGCAGAATGGCTTTCTACATATCCCATGCCTTCAAGTGGACTTGACATCAGGACGTATCTGAGACACACATAAGACCACGTTTTAGAGGACTTAACAAATCTCTGCAGATGGCTAATAGCTTTTTTGATTGTTTTATATATACCATATTTGCTCGAATATAAGACGACCCCCAAACTTTGGATATTCCTTTAGGAAAAAAAATAAAAAGCCTGAATATGAGACTACCGTATAGGAAAAAAGTTTAACTTGTATATATTCACATGTAAATTGCTTTTTCATATTTAATTAAAATTATGATCTAAAAAAATGCATTTCTTGTTTTTATTTCCTTTTATGTGCCAATGCTGCCCCTACCCCCCAGACTTGCCCAATGCTCCCTCTCCCCTCCTCCCCCAACTTGCCCAATGCTGGCTCTCTCCCCCCAATGCTGCCTCCCCCCCCCCTAACGTTGCCTCTCTCCCCCCTCCCTCCCCCCAATGTTCCCTCTCTCCCCCTCCAACGATCTGTGGGGGACCTAGATCTAAGTCTTATAGTCAGACCTCGATTTGAGGTCAGACTAGAAGATGACCTCGAATATAAGACGAGGGGGTTTTTTCAGAGCATTTGCTCTGAAAAAACCTTGTCTTATATTCGAGCAAATACGTTAGTACCTTTTCCCTTGCTCCTAAAGATAACCAGGCTGGCTCCTGAATTGTTCTGTCTGGCTCCTAAAAGCTACAGAAATTTATCAAGCCCACTTTTCTTGGCAGCTACACATCAATGATATATTTCTATAACATATGTTGTATAAATTTAGCACTGTTGTTTACAAAGACAGGATCTTACTCTTTTTACAATACAGTGATCAGCTTAGGCTAAAGACGTCAAATCAGAGACTAACCTATATACATTGATGAGCCATAACATTATGATCCAAAATTGTATGAAGTGGGTAAATATTGCACTCAGAAACAGAAGTATAGATGGAGCATTCAGAAATGGCTGGATATAAAACTGTCTTTAATTTGTAAAAAAGTAAAAAGACACATGTGCAGAGCCAGATGTAAAACACTTGGCCCCCGCTGGGTTTGAACTTACAAAGTGCAAGGTGGGGCCTCCATGGATCACACATCCAACAGATGTTCGATTGGATTGAGATATGGGAAATTTTGAGGCAAAGTGAACACCTTGAATACCTTGAACTCGTGCTGTTCCTAAAACCATTTCTGAACCATTTTTGCTTTGAGGTAGGGCACCTTATCCTGCTTAAAGAGGCAAATGCCATCAGGAAGTACCATTTCCATAAAAGGGTGTACATGGTCTGCAACAATGCTTAGGTTGGTGGTATGTGTCAAACTAACCTCTACATGGTTGGCAGTACCCAAGGTTTCCCAGCAGAACATTGCCCAAAGCATCACACTGCCTCCACCAGCTTGCTACCTGTCAGTGGTCATAATGTTATGGCTGATCGGTGTATGTGTATATACGTAAATATATATATATATATATATATATCACTGTGCACACTCATTTCCGTTTCTACTCGCTGCAGTGATGTCCTATTGTTAGTATAGTTTTTCTTTGAGTTCCAGCCCTGGTTTGGGCTCATGAATGTATGTGCTGCTTTTCTGAAAGGGAATTTGCATTTCTGTTCTTGAACTGGTGCCCTTATCATTGTCCTCCTCACTTTCTCATTGGTGATGTGCTTTAATTTTGAGATATTCTTGTTCCATTTCAGTAATGGTTAATGAATACCCTGATTGTTTCTTATGTGGCTTTCTCCTTCACAATCCATGGAAGTGACTCCAAGGCTCAGTGTGTGGGAATCTGCAATGAGGTCAAGTGAGGCCTACAACCTGTGCCACTCGTTTTATGTCTTGTAGATTTTGTAATTAAGGGTTTGTGTGTCCCCAACACAAGAGCTAACACAAAAAATAATATTCCTTAATATGAATAGCGTGTCCTTCCAAATGGATTATATAGACAATGTAATGCTACCTCTAATGCCCAATAAGTATTTTAATACTACATACCTAGGTTGAACGACTTTTCACCCCCAGCCAGAGATGAGTATGTCAGGCAGCCATCTTCCTCAGATTTCAGCTGAGATCGATAGGACAGAAAGCTCCGAAGTTAAATATGCCCCATATATTCAGGGGCGTATCGTGCCCCTGAGTGACAGGCGTGCTGCCAGCCCGGAGCATGCCTGTCACTCGGAGGCACTACATCTCTCGGGTATTTTCCGGGGGTTGTGTGCTGAACAGCCAGCACACAAACCCCCGGAAATACACGAGTTACATCCAAAAGGCAACGCTGTTACGAATTCGATAACAGAGTCACTCACTGTTGTCAATTCTACAAGCACGAAAAGTATATGAAAATGTGTATACTTTTAGTGCTTGTTGAATTGGAAACAGAGTGAGTGACTCTGTTGCCGAATTCGTAGCTGGTGTCGCCTTTCGGATGTATTTCTGGGGTTTGTGTGCTCTCATCGGAGCACACAAACCCCAGAAATACACAGCGTGGATGCTCCGTGCTAGTTGTGCGGCGCACACCTACCACATATAGTGCATCCGCCACTGCATATATTGGTCTTCTACGGACACCTCATCCACCTGTATGAGAGTACCTCCCTGCCTCAATCTTCACAGCTTTCGGTTCTCAGAAAGGATTGGGAAAAGGCCAGTGAGGGAGACTCTGTATAAACTGTAGATGTGTGCTTTGTACAGGTTTCTGTACAACTTATGAACGGACACCTTACGAGTATAGTTATTATTTGGGATAATAAAGTGTTTAATTATAAAATAGATCTTCATTTTTCATAGCCACTGATGTTCAAGTATGGTTTGGGGATATTACCAGGAAGTGTTTGTGGCAAGGTCAGTGAAGATCCATATAACATAATTATAACGTCTGTAACAAAGTCCAGTATATGTGAAATATGAGCAGTGAAGACTACTCATGGATCTTTTAGCCAACATCAGGGACCTTTGGCTTTTTTTTCTTCCCAGGCTCCAGCCAGATGCTGAGAGCTAAGTGGGTGGCTCTGTAGAATTTTTAAACCTGATATTTGTGAGTAAACTCATTTAGAATACTGAAATTCTCATTTTAGCTATTTAAATCCATTTTGTATAATATTTAACTGTAATATGTATATGGGAAGGGGGGCAAGCTAATTTCTAAGTTGGAGAGATGCTTTACGTACTATTGCTGACCTTCCAAAAACGTAATCCTTGTACGAACAGCCCTGGCTACTCACAGTGAAAGACCAATGACTAGGCCTCAGTAAGACAGACACATTAACATGCTATTGAACTTCTTGGTTCCCTGCTGTGAGAACTGGTTGCTCTATTTGGAGGAATTGGAATTTAATTAAATCCGTGGCGACCTTTATTGTCCTGTAGCTTACAAACCATTTAACCTTCAGGTTCATTTTCTGTCTGTTGGTATCCTGGGAAAAGGAATATGTTTATTCCAATGGTGACAAAACCTTATAATGCTACACTTGGCCTTATTATCCCAGCACTCGGTGTGTTTTTGTGGAGTGGCTCGACAGCTCGTAAACGTTGCAGCATTTGAATGAGAGGTCTCTCTTTATTTCCAGCCTCCACTGCGAAATTAATTTGCATGACTAAGCTTTTTGTTGTTGTTGGCTGATTATTGATCTATACCCTGTGGAACAAACAAGTTGTGTGTTGCTATTTACCTCTGTCCTGTGCAAAGAATATAAAAGGAGAGAAAGACGGCAAATGAATTTTAATAGCACGATTCGACACTGATAATATACAAAAAACATATTTTTGCTTTGCAATCTTTAGTAAAAATATAATCATTTTGTTATTTATATTTTTAGAAGTAAGTTACAATTTAACACATAGATTTTATATATTTATTTCTACATACCTGTGCCAGGGATACCTGTGCCAGGGAATGCCAAGTAAGTTGTTGCCTCTTTGTGTGGTCTCATTTGCACAGTGAAGCATGGGATTCTGGGTGGCATTAAAGGCATTGAATTCTGTGGGATTTCAGGCATGAAAAAGGTTTTTCAGGTCAGTTTTGGACATCTTATCTAGGAGGATGATACTTCAGAGCTACACACTGATGCATCTAGTGATGCATTTGATTTTTAATTGCCTACCCAGTCTTATATGGTCTTCAAAATTGTGCTGTCGGGTAAATATGTATTCCAACTTATTTTTTTATATTATTTTATATTGGTTTAAAAAACATCTTCTTTCAACACTTTTTCCTGAAAACTGTAGGATATTTAGGGGGTCATGTACTAAAGATGTGCAGTGGGAAAAAAAAAGTAGGTAAAGCATGAGTAATCAGCAATTTGCGAATATTTGTAACATTTTGCGCTTTTTTCCCCTGATTTGCACCTCTTCCGTTTATTTTTATTTAGCGTTCATTTTCTCCGGTTGTGCTAATAAATTGCGATTATATTTGCGCATGCTTAAGAGTTTTGTGAATATTTTGTAAAAAATAATTCTAATTTCCGTGTGAAAATTACACCAGCTTTTTGCAAGCGCTATTAAAAGAGGTAGAAAAAATATTTGCAAAATTGTCTGTTTTTATTCGCAATTTGCTTGTATGTACTTTTTAAGTGTTAAATGTTTAGTACATTGCAATAGCAGCAAAGCGCAAAAATAGTTTTGCACATAAAATATATTTGCTTTTTTTTTTAGTACATGCCCCTCTTAATGCAAGGAGGGTAAAAGCTTTCAAAATTAAATCCGGGAAACCAGGTTGGTATAAGTCAGACTCAAATGTTAAGGATGCGGTATTTCCCGCAGGTATATGAGCAGATTATAGTATTGTCCTTTATTAGTTTTTGTATTGTTTGAGGGATATAAGGTTTTTGATGATTTATCACTAACTCTAGATATTTGGATAATATAGCAAACACTCTGAGGAGGTATCAGGTGTGAAAAAAGAAAGGTGAAGGATGTACAGTAATTTCTAAACTATTGCATCACAAATAATGATAACTACAATAGTCATAATACTCAATCATTTTTCTACGACAGCAAAATCTCCAACAGTGTGTATAACCACACATTGTGTAAGTGTAATAACAGTTTTGCTAAAATAGCCTATAAGCTTTGGGCCCAGAGCCAGTATGAGTCTAGCAATGCTCCTGACAGTAACAGGAAAAAAATGATTTATAGGGTTTGGAATACTAAAGGCAGATGTGAGAACTTTATAAATAATATGTTTAATAATTGTAATATTTTCATTTTTCAGCTGGGATCATTTGTATGTCAGAACTGCAAGTTATGGTAAGTAAAAAATATAAAAAACTTTGAATATATATTTTTTTTGCATTTGTCTGCTGTGAATTATTATTATTGTCACCTTGGGAGGGAATTATTTTTCAGCATTAAACAGCCATTGGCCTCCCAGTTGCTATGAACTACAATGTCTTTTGTACTTTTTGGCTTGCTCTGTTTCATGGGAGTTGTAGTTTAAATTAGAAGGCATAGCAGATGTTGCACAAAACACGCCATGGACCATGGTTCCTATAGTGAAAAATCATCCTCTTGTTTGCCTTCACACCATTTGTTTGTTAAAGCATGTAGGCGTTATTTAGACTCTTCTAGTTATGTGTAGCTGAGCGTGGCTGACCCTAGCAGCTTGCCAATATTGAGGATTTGGTGAAGTGACCAAAATTTTAATCCCTCATTACAGCTTTGCACTCCGATTAAGCTTGTGTGAAATCTTTTCTCCAGTCAGTAATTTCACACTCCAGAGATAAAACTCTGAGCAGTTCTCTGCATTCAAATTGCATTTTAATATATTTTTTTCAGCCTCAAACTCTGAATTAATTTCTTTTTTAAATACAGAAGGAAACCCTTTTATCCCTGCCTCTCCTCCTTGTTCTACATTTTGAATATAATTTTGCCTGTTTTAATATATTTGTTTATCTCCTGCACATTTATGATTTAGCATTCACAAAAAACTTTCAGTGGAGATGTTAGAGTACATTTTATTTGGTGATGTGCGTGGCATTAAACGTGCCTTATTTTAATTTTTTTGTGTGTTAAAATGTCTACCATATTTAATCAAAAAAATTAGGCATGCTCCTCCCACTTGCTCAGAACTGAAAATTCGAAGCATATGGTTGTACACAAGGAGGTGTGCGTGCCCAGCACTCTTCCTACTGAAAAAAAGGGGGGAACTGTTGGGCAAACGCAGTTGTGAACATGCATGCACATTGCATGCACTGGTGTGTAAATGAACATTGCATCCCGCATACCTTGTTGTAAATGCATGGGAACTCCTAATGTGCATGTCTCAAACAAGACATCGTGACCACTTTGTGGATTTGTACACGGAAGTTTATGAAAAATGCATATTCCAGGATTGGGTTGGATAAAGACTGCAGTTAATCCTACATTTTACTGATTACAGCCCTGGCGTATATATTTTTCTCAAGCGTCCCTGTACAAAACAGTGTTCACCCTAAATCACTATGCATCTATTTGGGAGCTGGAGACACTAGAAATTAGAATCCCCAGGAGAAACACTGCTTATGAAAAAAATGTTTATATATACATACATATACAAAATATGATACCAACAACAATAAATATGTGAAACACAAACAGCTCTAAAACCAACAATAAGTGCAAATGACTTGGCATATAGGTTTTAGGTATAGTAAGAAGAAGTTGAAGAATAAAATAATTCAAAATAGCAATAAAAGACATATCACTGTACAAATGGGTATAAGCAAATGGGTATAAGCAGCATCTTAAGATGACAGGAGATCAAGAGTAAAGTGTATGTCACCCCAGGAGCCTGAATGTAGTACAGTTAGGTTATACTACCCCCAATATTGAGTTGACAGGGGTACATCTCATCTAGTTAGATGCTCCCAACTACCGTACATAAGTTGGCAGTGATGTGCTCAGCTGGGAACGGCTCTGAGGGCTGGTGCTGGTAAGTTATCAATGGGCAATACTAAAATAAGTAATTTCTTCTGCCACATTGATGCAATTTAAGTTAAGGAGCAGTGGAAGCCGAAACTCCCATCATGTGTTTCACCCCGAGGCTTTGTCAGGGATAAGACATACTTGAAAATGAGAGCAAGCTAAATGTATAAAACACTTAATGGTAAAACACTTTCTAAATGTAAAAAATGTAATTAAATTAAATTAGTGCCCATTGAAATGTGGTCATCGTCTCATGACAATTTGTGTCAATCATATCATTGGTAAGGCTGTTGGGTATATTCTGAATACAACTGAGAATGTTTGCAACCATGGTATTGATATGGTACTTTATGGGACACGTATGGAAAGTGTATACTGTTGGGCAATCTACACACTCTTTTACCTTTCACCATAAATCAAGGTCCAAACATGATTCCGTTCCTCACTGCCTAGAGCAGTGATGGCTTACCTTGGCATTGCACACCACCATCTTTGGACTGTCTGAGCATAATGTGATTTACAAACATCTGCAGTGACATCACTGGTCTAGAATGTTATCAGCTGGAGCTCAGTGATGGCTGAAATGTATGTCTGAGGTGGCTAAATCCTTCTTGCATCTTTCCAAGCAGTTCTGGCTTAGCTGGATATGTGCATGGATGCATTTCTTCTGTAATAACACGCTAATTTGCTAAACAAAAACCCAATTGAGGTGGTTTTGAGAGGCTACCGATTAACGGGGTATGCTAACTGAGCGTAGTTCATCCTCTGTTGAGCTAGTCTCACACAATTTTGTTTTCTTTTGTATATCTCGGGGCTGCATTGAAATCATTGATGCCCTGCAAGTTATATCTTTGTAAGATTACCTAAATAATTCCATATCAAATCATATTAGATATAGGCAACTATCGATAGACTTAATCAATACAAAAACGGTTAAATGGAAGTTAAAAAAAAAAAAGCCTTAGTGGTATTACCCCGCTGTGTCTCCAGTCTGTTGGAGTCTCAGCGACACATGAAGCAAATCTCTACGGTTGGGTGAAACATCGGGATCTCAACTGCCCGGCAACACAGGCCCTATTTTAAACAACATAGAGCTTTACATGTTGTAGAGACAAAACAAGCAGCAACAAGCTTTCTGTCTTTTGTGCTAACTAGTAGCTCTTAATCATAGGCTTATGATATATATGTATATATATATGTATTCATCATCGCTCAATTCTAGTCAAGTTCTAAACAAATGAATTTGTGCCAAGCCTCTCCTACTTGGCCCTCATAATTCCTGGATCCTTGAGAACCCGCAGCTGTTGGACACCACAACAAAGGAAGACCTGGGCACTACTTACAAGGCTATAGGTATAGTGAAAAAGTTGCTGTCTAGACATAGCATGTATGGGCACGCATCGGACACATTCCTACTTCAAAGTCTTTTGATGTATTCTAATGGATTTCTCTTGCGTTATTTTGATGACATATGCAGGAAACATGTCTCAAACATGCAAGGAGATGATATAAACCATACAGCACAATTGCATGAGAGCACGCATCCAGTTTTACACTGCCTTTCTCTTGCTGAGTAATGGAAGACTGGCATGGAAACTCTGTTTAAAACCACCTTTGTGACACCAGGAGCTAAATCTAAGTACTTCAAGGCTCAATTTATCATATCGGGAGACTCATGGGACATATTACATAACCCTAACTTCAAACCAGCAAAAGTTCTAGTGTTATTCAGGAATTCAGAGGTATTTACGGTATTAGGTAAATGTATAAAATGTGAACATTCTTACATACTTTGCTTGAAACAAGTAGAATTAACTATTTTAGACTCTGATTGCAAGCTTCTAAGACGAGTGATACTTTATTAAACTTAGTTTAATTTTTACCTTATATAGTACTAAACTGAGATTAAGATTATTTTTTTCATTTAATTTAATTCATTCTAAAATCACAGTTGTTCTGTGATTAGGCATCTCCAATAATAGATGCTGTTTTCAGGTATTTACTGTAAAAATATATATCTATATCTCTTATATTTGTCAATGTTTGCGTTCTGAACTGGGCTTTAATCCCTACACTTCAAGCCGCGGTACGGTTAACAACCTTAGCTTTGTGGGTTATCTGTGAGCGGATATTGAGGATTTGGCTTGTTTCAGGACAATTTTAGTGAATTAGGTAAACTAGCTTTGACATTTTTTTTGTGAAAAGATTTCTTGTAAATGAATATATTATCGGATAACCATAATTGCCCAGATTCATTTTTACTGTCACAGAGTTTGCAAACACTGGTTTGAAGGGTGTCTGCTAGAAAGAATGAAACACTTGTTATCTTTTGTCCTTATCTTGTTATTTTTACTAATACATATCTAAAGGGTGCGATTGCGTACATCAAACAGAATAACAGAGGCGGAGGCTGTTGCGTTTGTAGAAGTAATTGATCCTTGTTTATATTCATTTTGGTGTAACTTGTGTTGAAACATTGTCCTAAAATAAATATATTCTACAATGCAAGATTAATAGAAAGAGAGACAGCGCTAAAATATACCCCAAAAAGAACAAGACATAATTTATAAAAATAGAAAAAATTATTTATTGTCACAAATATACATGTATATAAGGTAAAAAAGACTATAAATGAGTCTAGTACCACAGTATTATAACAAAAACCACAAATAGAGTAAAAAAAAAAAACACAAGAAAATAATATCAATATGCGGTAAAGTAAAATAAAATAATATATAAAATATATATATAATAGTACAACCTTACCCACTGCTAGTATAGTGTTGTTCACCTGGCCAGGTTCAGAACATATGTATAAAATATACACTATAAGCACAGACACAAAAACAGGACACCCCTCAGGACGCGTTTCGTAAAGAGTGTGCATACAGACAGTGGGAAAAGGCACTCTTATATACAAGACAGAAAAAACCCCGCGAAAATTGGATTCTGATTGATGATACTCTACAGCTGGATAATAGGTTGCAAACTAAGTTGCCGATAAACCGGAAGTTCGAATACAGCACACTTCCGAAAAAGACGTTATCGTCATCAAGAAGCGTCTTGTTGCCATGGTGACGCGTCCTCCAACCGCATAGCCGGCATAGCGGGTGGGGGACCGCGAAATCGCCATAGGCAAAGGAGTCTTCGATTTAAAATACCAAGGAAAAGAATGGTCTGCTGATACCAAGGGGACATAGAAACGGAAAAGGGAAATAGATGAAAGAAAAAAGGGAGAAAAGAATTAGCAAAGAAAAAAGAATGGAAAACGGGGAGGAGAAAGGGGAGGGGCAAAAACAGAAAGAGGAATGACAGGTGGTAAATAGCAAGCAAGTAATAGTACGTGCAGGATCAAAAAAATCATGATAGAGACATAAAACAGGGTATAGCAGCTAGAGAAAACATAATGTAGAAAAAATCAATATAAA
This sequence comes from Pelodytes ibericus, assembly GCA_036172795.1. Taxonomy (NCBI): domain Eukaryota; kingdom Metazoa; phylum Chordata; class Amphibia; order Anura; family Pelodytidae; genus Pelodytes; species Pelodytes ibericus. Next base: position 148,317,247 of record CM069862.1, read on the forward strand.
GAACACACAGTATGCTTTAGACATGTTGCATACTATTATATAGATACATGGTCTAGTTTCAAGTTGAACATATTTTCATGTTTTGACATGTTGCATACTATTGTATAGATACATGGTCTAGTTACACGTTGGAAATATTTACATATATATATAACATGTAGCATACTATTTGCATATATATATAACATGTAGCATACTATTTTACATATATATATAACATGTAGCATACTATTTAGATGCACTTTAGATGTAATCGGTTCTGTGTGGTTTATTTAAGGACAATAGTTCAAAGGTCCAGCTGTCAGGTGCTGCTGCTTAGAGAGCATAGAGGGGTAATAGTAGGCAACAGACTTGGGAACCTTACTGAATGAAGATTAAAAGGCAGAAGGAAACCTCTGAGAAGCTCCCTAACACTCCACAATATGTAGATGAGAGCGCACAGAGGCATAAAAAGGATATGGGAGGGAAAAGGGTAAAAAATAAATGGGAATAACAAATAAATATTGCATGAATGATTAGAAATGGTAGCAAAGCATAGAATATAGTTCTAAAAGCAGATAATACTATTTAATCCAAGGCAAGGAAAATGTACATACAATACAGTTAAAAAATACATATATATGCTAATTTCATAAAAAATCAGTGAATCAAAAATAATGCTCCTGGGCAGGAAATGGGTGGTCCTGGGCCACTGAGGTTGAGGATGGCTGAAAAGCACACTCCGGGGCCAGTGGACTTCCATTTGGAAGATCTCATGTATAGAGTATAAGCTAAGAGGACATTTACTGTCTGTGTACATGGCAAATACAGATGATAGTTTATTGATGTGTCAATCCATGCTCTCTTGGGGATTCCCATCGAGCTCGGTATTGTCCCTTTATAACTCCTTTATAAATTGTGATATCTTTTATTTTTTTTGTTTATATAATCTTTATTACATTTTCCATTTATCATTACATATACACATACAAAATATATACAATACATACAAGAAATGGTGTTATACAAAGATTGTAAGAATCACAAAAGCGTAAACAGAGATAAAGAGAAAGTAGTACCATGGGACATACAAGGGACAGTGCACGCTACATTCCACCCATTCATATGTGTGCAATGCTCCACCCAGGAGGAGAGGAAGAAAGGAAGGAGAAAAAGGGAAAAGAAACAGAAAAAGGAGAGAAAAGGAAAAAAAAAATTAAAGTAAACTAAAAGAAACGGAATTAATTCCATCTGCACAGATCGACTTCTTCCCCATCCCTCTCGTTGGATACCCCCACTTAGAAACATAGAAACATAGAAACATAGAATGTGTCGGCAGATAAGAACCATTCGGTCCATCTAGTCTGCCCAATTTTTTTATTTTTTTTTTGAGTACTTTTATTAGTCCCCCGTTCCCGGTCTTATAGCTAGGATAGCCTTGTGTCTATCCCACGCATGCTTAAAATCCTTGACTGTGTTTACCTCTACCACTTCTGCTGGCAGGCTATTCCATACATCCACTACCCTCTCAGTAAAGTAATACTTCCTGATATTACTTTTAAATCGTTGCCCCTCTAATTTAAGACTATGTCCTCTAGTTGTGGTAGTTTTTCTTCTTTTAAATATACTCTCTTCCTTTACTGTGTTGATTCCCTTTATGTATTTAAATGTTTCTATCATATCCCCCCTGTTACGTCTTTCCTCCAAGCTATACATGTTAAGATGCTTTAACCTTTCCTGGTAAGTTTTATCCTTCAACCCATGAACCAGTTTAGTAGCCCTTCTCTGAACTCTCTCCAAAGTATCAATATCCTTCTGGAGATAAGGTCTCCAGTACTGCGTACAATACTCCAAGTGAGGTCTCACCAGTGCTCTGTACAATGGCATGAGCACTTCCCTCTTCCTACTGCTAATACCTCTCCCTATGCAACCAAGCATTCTGCTAGCATTTCCTGCTGCTCTATTGCATTGCCTACCTACCTTCAAGTCCTCTGAAATTATTACTCCTAAATCCCTTTCCTCAGATGTTGAGGTTAGGACTGTACCAAATAGTCTATATTCTGCTTTTGGGTTTTTACGCCCAAGGTGCATAATCTTGCACTTGTCCACATTAAATGCCAGTTGCCACTGCTCTGACCATTTTTCTAGTTTAGCTAAATCATTTGCCATTTGGCTTATCCCTCCATGAATATCAACCCTGCTGCAAATCTTTGTATCATCAGCAAAAAGACATACTTTACCAACAAGACCTTCTGCAATATCGCTAATAAAAATATTAAAGAGAATGGGTCCAAGAACAGATCCCTGAGGTACCCCACTAGTAACAAGACCTTGCATCGAATATACCCCATTGACTACAACCCTCTGTTGCCTGTCACTCAGCCATTGTCTAATCCATTCAACAATATTGAAATCCAAACTCAAAGATTTCAGTTTATTGATAAGCCTTCTATGTGCGACAGTGTCAAAAGCCTTACTGAAATCTAGGTAAGCAATGTCTACTGCACCACCCTGATCTATTATTTTAGTTACCCAATCAAAAAAATCAATAAGATTAGTTTGGCATGATCTCCCTGAAGTAAACCCATGCTGTCTCTGATCTTGAAATCCAAGCGACTTTAGATGTTCAACAATCCTATTCTTTAACAAGGTTTCCATTATTTTCCCCACTACTGAAGTAAGACTTACTGGTCTATAGTTGCCCGCCTCCTCCTTACTACCTTTCTTGTGAATGGGCACAACATTAGCTAATTTCCAATCTTCTGGAACTACTCCCGTTAACAATGATTGGTTAAATAAATCTGTTAACGATTTTGCTAGTACACCACTAAGTTCTTTTAATAACTTTGGATGTATCCCATCAGGTCCCATCGACTTATTTGTCTTTACTTTAGACAGCTGAAGTAAAACCTCTTCCTCTGTAAACTTACATGCATCAAAAGACTCATTAGTCTTTTTCCCTAAATGAGGTCCCTTACCCTCATTTTCATTTGTAAAAACTGAACAAAAATATTCATTAAAGCAGTCTGCTAAGCCTTTATCCTCTTCTACGTAGCATCCTTCTTTTGTTTTTAATCTAACTAATCCTTGTTTTACTTTCCTTTTCTCATGTATGTATCTAAAAAATGTTTTATCCCCCTTTTTCACTGACTGGGCTATAGTCTCTTCTGTGTGTGCTTTGGAAGTTCTTATAGCTTATTGCCTCTTTCTGCCTACTCTTATAGATCTTTCTATCTTCCTCACTCTGAGTATTTTTATAATTACTAAATGCTAGCTTTTTATTTTTTACTATTTTAGCCACCTCTGCAGAGTACCACAGTGGTTTCTTCAATTTTTTGCTCTTACTGACAAGCCTTATGCAATTTTCTGTTGCCTTCAGTAGTGCAACTTTTAGATAATCCCATTTCTCCTGGACTCCATTTAAATTGCTCCAGTCTGATAATGACTCCTTCACATCTAATCTAATTTTAGAAAAGTCTGTTTTTCTAAAATCTAAAACTTTTGTTTTTGTGTGGTGTGACTGCGTCACTGTTCTTATATTAAACCACACTGTCTGGTGATCACTAGATCCTAAACTTTCACCTACAGTAATATCTGATAACAAATCTCCATTTGTGAACACTAAGTCTAGTATGGCCTGCTTTCGAGTTGGCTCCTCCACTACTTGTTTTAGAGATAATCCCAGTAGGGAGTTTAGGATATGCGTACTCCTGGCACAAGTAGCTGTTTTGTATTTCCAGTTCACGACTTGGTTATGTCAACTCCCAACTAGAGCTTTTATCCTCACCCACAGGTCCCATATCTGTCGATACTTAGTTCTTGAGTCTTCTGATGTGTAAAATGCCCCTTCGGCCTGAAGGTGAAACTCAATTTGGTTCTCAACTTCCAGCCAAGTTGGCATTTCTTTTTTCTTCCACCGGCGTGCCAGCAGGAGTTTAATCACCATCATTATTATAATAGACAGGATTTGTTTTGGATTTTGAATTGTGATATCTTTTAAATGAAAGAAGATAGAAAGATATTTTAAAAATAAATTATTTCATCAGAAATGTTAATATTTGTGAGTATAAAGGGTCTTGACCTAGTTGGCCAACTCTATTATACCTTTTTGAATTGGTTAAAAATGAATACTGATATTAATAAAATTAGTATAAGTGCAACTTGACAGACATAAGTTGATAGTGAGTTATACATTCCAAAGTAGATTTGATAGTAGGTGAACAGGCCAGTTTTTCCTTCCAAGTTTTTATATCCAATAAAAGATAATCTCAAATCCCCTCGGGTTGCTATTTTATATTCGGGACTATACTCAGGGAGTCTAGCATCAATTGCAGAAAATCTATTATTGGTACGTGCTCCATGCAACAAACCGTAAAAACAAACCGAGCAGTGATTTTGGCTTACTTAACATGATGGGAGTTGTGGTCCACAGGAGTTGTTGGCATGAAATATGCGAGATATATTATAATAGCTATTCCAATACTCAGACAAGCGTCAACCTGTTTTTAAAATTTAATAGACTACATTAAAGTCTCGCGCCAGCTATCCTTCTCAGTCACACATTCTGAATTGTTCCTGTTTTAATGCTATTAATCTGACTAGATCTTACGTTACCTCCACCGGCTTGTGGTTCCATGCATACGTATGTATATTCAGACATTTTTTGACAACACATAAAACGTTGAAATCCTGCCCTGCAGAATGTAAAACTCATATTTGTTAAGATGGAAATTCTTGATTCATTAATAAAGATCGTTTCTATTGGGTTCCCCTCCGACATTAGTTAATTGGTTCCCTCTGGACATATGTTTCTTCTATTTTGCAGTGGAGCATATACATGTTCTGTGTCGAGGCAACTATACCCTAACATGGAAAAAAACACTCTCTGGTACTTTGATTATTGCATTTGAAATACTCCAAATGTTTTCCGTCCCAGACTCCAGCCTAAATCTGGAGAGTAGATTTGGAGGGTCAGTAAAATGTGCTAACCTTATTTTTGTGATATTCAATTAAATATACATTTAAAATAGAGATATTTAAATTGTAATAAATGCATGTGTTTTTAGCAATTTTGAGCTTTAATTTGCATTTAACATGGTAGGTAATTTTAATATCAGAGTGGTCCTTTTGTTTTGCTGTGCATCGGTCCAGTAATTTCACCTATTACTTTTTTCAACATTTATCCTGACTATATGCTCTTTTTGCCTGCATGCTCTCTAATGACTAGATGCCTGACTAGATGAGGCAGACTGAGTGTTATAAACATCCATTGCTTGAACATACTATATACAGGTACTCTGGTTACTGACCTATGTCCAAATGTAAGTGTTTGTTTACTTGTTATAGTTTTTGTTTTGTTTTAACTGATATCTTACCCCCAATATCCATATTATCCCTTCTTGCTTCCCAACTACATTGTGTAAATCCCTATTTAATATCCAGGCTGGGGTCAATTTGCATATTTCATCTCTACTGAAATGCTCAATTAGTTGTTTTCCTTTCTCTAAATTTTCTAAACCAAGTATTCAGTTATGTAAAATAGTACTATGCATTTACAAAAAAAAATCCAAAAAAAAACCACATCCTCCATCTCTTATTTACATGTTAATGTTGATATCAAAGTGCATTGTGATTTAAGGAAAGCTCATTTGAATAGTTACATTTTTCTGTTTTTATATTGGTTCTTATTGTTGTATTACAAATACTAGACTAGAATATTCATTTAAAAAGCAATTTAAAACCGGCTGAAGGGGCAGTGTCAGAGTGAATTGTTTTTAGAAATAGGGTGGGTGGGGGTGGAATTAGGGAAAATAAAATTGCAGCTGCTCCAGAGAGTTTCCAGTACAAGTGCCTCTTTACCTTGAATGATGCATTTGGTCAGCTTCTCACTGTGTTGTCAAGGGCCTGTCGAGATCCTCGCAGTACGAAGAAAAGATCCTAATTTGTCAGCGTGGGGAAACGAGGAGAGTTGTTTGCCATCAAAGAGAAAAGGGAATTAGATCATTTTGTGGGTTTGACATGCTGGTTCTCCCTAGATACTTGGCTGAAAGAAGAATGGATTTTAGCCTTGCATTCCTGATTAGATATAGTGGGGTGATAAAGGGAACCTGTCTCTCTGCTGGAGAGCCTGGCAGCACTTTGTACTGCTCTATACTTCATCCGTCATTAAAACCAAGGGAACAACTAAGAGCTTGTACTGGGCTTACAAGATTTTTTTATCAGGCACAGATGGAAACTGTGTTGGCCTGTGGTGTCATAAATAATCACCGTTTTTTTTTCAGCGCCATAGACTATGTTGGTGCTACAAATAACAGAATGCAAAGTGTGGGGAATAGGTTGCTTCAGGGTCTACAGAACATGGCTGAACTTTCAAAGGTGCATCCCATCCTTGTAGAATGCACATTGCTTGCAAAGATTACCTTTTAAAAGAAAAATCACTTCACAATTCCTAGCAATTTTCCCTCTCCAGTACAGAAGTTAAGCAACATCAATTTAACTATTTTCCTGCCAATAACTATGCATATCATGGAGACTTCCATATTGGCTGTGGAAAGGTCTAAAGCAGCACTGCACATTAATAAGTTCTTTAGATGAATATGTAATATTTCACGGCCAGATGAAAAGCATACATTGACCCACACTGTCATACATTAGACAAAACATTTAAAAAAAAAACAACCAACAACTGCCTATTGAAACAAGGATGCAAATTAAACAGATCTTTCAAAACTCCTCCTGGTATATGGGCCAGCTCCTATTAGGTAAAAACCCAATCCCCCTCAACAACTCATCGCCCTACATAGTCTACACACACAAACTGACCATTATCGCCACTCTTTTTGTACACAACTTTGTGAATATATTGTTCTGTTATTTCCTTTCAATAACTAAACTCTGGTCCAAACCCGTTATGGAGACAAAGATTTTGTCGTATATTATTGTTAAACCTGAGACCCAAATGAGAGTTTACACTCTTTGTTTAGATGTTGTTGTATTAATAAGTCTTGGATTCACAGTTTTTATTGTTACAGTTTCATCTGTTTCACAGTTTTCTTATTGTGATATTTATATACTATGACTGTAATAATCTGTCAGACCTTTGAATTCACTGTATGTCACCACCATAATGAATTCTTTTTATTATGTCTTTTGGAAACCAATAAAAACTTTAAAACAAAAAACTAGGAGCTGTGAGGGACACCTGGGCAGAATTTCTTCATTGGCAGCTCTATACAGTGGTGGCAATAGGGGGACTAAAGTTGGGTAGCTACCTTTTATTCTGACACACATTGGTGCTTACATTACCGTACCGTTACTAGTGAAAAAGTCTACCCCTATGTACTGGGTAATATTGCATGGAATTTTTGTCCGCACATCAACAAAATTAGCATTGTCACAAAAGAAGGGTTTCTAAAAGGATGGTGCAGAAACCTTGCCTTTATTACTCACATAGCAGGCACACATCATGCCACTCAGTGTCTGTAGAAAATCACAATATATTCGTCTTTTTCCAGAAGACACGGATCTCTTACGTTTCAGTAAAGAACCAGCTCCAAATATGTATTATTTGAGTTTCCATATTCCTGTTGACCTGCGATAGGACTATTAGTCTCTTTACCAAATCATAATTTGGGGAATATTGGTGACACCTTGTTTCATCGTGTTGACATGATTGAGAACTGGACACCCCTAGCAGAACTTGCCACAACTGATCTAGTAATGACTCATTGATTTCACTCCCTTAAGTCACAATTAAGGTGCTGGAATGGTTCCCTGGTGTCCAGGGAAGGTGCGAGATCCAGGTAGTTCTTTTGAAGTACCGTATTTGCTCGATTATAAGACAAGGCTTTTTTCAGAAAAAAAAATCTGAAAAATCCCCCTCATCTTTTAATCAAGGTCGTCTTATAATCTGACCTCAAATTGAGGTCAGATTATAAGACAGCGATCCAGGTCCCCAGCAGAGCTGCAGGGGACCTGGATCCCCCTCTCTAACAGCAGGGGATGTCTGCGCGATGAGCGCAGACTCCCCTGCTGCCGCCCAGCACGACCGCTGGGACTTCTGTGATGAAGCAGGGTACTTCCGGCTTCGTCACAGAAGTCCTGGCGGTCGTGCTGGGCGGCAGCAGGGGAGGTCTGCGCTCATCGCGCAGACATCCTCCGCTGCCCCGCTAGCCACCAGGGAGAATCGGGCAGCTGGGGGATGTCTGCACGTATTGTGCAGACATCCCCCGGCTGCCCCCACTAGCCACCAGGGATCTAGTTACAGTTAAGGGGGAGGGAGGAGGGCAGAGAGACAGGGGGAGGGAGGGAGGAAGGGACAAGGGGAGGGAGGAGGGAAGAGACAGAGCAACAAGGGGAGGGAGGGGGGAAGAGACAGGGGGAGGGGGGGGGACAGAGCAACAAGGGGAGGGAGGGGGGAAGAGACAGAGCAACAAGGGGGGGAGAGACAGAGGGAGGGGGGGACAGAGCAACAAGGGGAGGGAGGGGGGAAGAGAGAAACAAGGGGGAGGAAGAGACAGAGGGAGGGGGGAGTCAAAGGGAGAGGGAGAGAGACAAAGCTGGGGGCAAGGGAAAGAGAGAGGCAGCATTGGCACATAAAAGGAAATAAAAACAAGAAATGTATTTATTTATATCATTTTTTTTTTAATTAAAAAAGCAATTTACATGTGAAAATATACAAGTTAAACTTTTTTCCTATAGGGTAGTCTTATATTCAGGCTTTTAGTTTTTTTCCTAAAGGAATATCCAAAGTTTGGGGGGTCGTCTTATAATCAGGGTCGTCTTATAATCGAGCAAATACGGTAAATAGCCTGATTTTTGGGCTGCTTCGGAAGCATTGTTGCCTTGGCGTTAGCAAAGAGAAAAGACTAGTGCTCCTGAACACACACAAATGTGCAGCTATAAAACTTATATTTAAATAGTGACACCACATTATATGAGAGCAATTAGCTATTGTACATTTTATAATATGGAGTGGGCGCTCATTGAAGGACTCCCTTATTAAGGGAGGTTTTGCCCTTTGTGCCTTAGTTTACATCTTTAAAGCATTCACATTAACCTACACATATTGACTGGTGACATTGCATAACATACTTCATTACACCCTTTAGATTGGCACTAATGATTTGTTTGAAAGCTATCATGTATTATAGCATAGGATAAGTCAATAGGACATTCCCTTTCTGTGACCATGGTCTTTATCAGGTGCTCACTTACTGATGTGTCAGACTTCTAGTCCATGCCTCTTGGAAAGATTCCGACACAGCTCTGTTCTGCCCCTATATAACTCCTACATAACTGGTGATATCATTTAAATGAAACATGATAGAAAGCTACTTTAAAAAGGGTCGGTTGACATGTCAAATGTATTTCACCTTTTTATAACTATAAAGGAATTAAATAATGTACAGGCTAGATGAGCCAATTTGTCCTTCTCTGTTCCTACTCTGTTTCTATGAATGCCCGTTGTTAATCACAGTTAGGGTATGTACATATCTAGCTCTGTAAGAACATGAAAGGTTGGAGAGACCCTGAAGCCAAGTCTAATTTCTTACTTTAACAGAACAGGTAATTCAGGTGGCATTTTTTTCCCTTTCATGTCTCTTGCCCAGTTTGGAATATGGAAAAATCATTAAATCATTTTTGTGGTAGAGTAAAAGATGGATGATCTATTGCTCAGGCACTGGAAGGGTTAACCGTATCATTTCAATACGGAATGTGTAGTTTCAGTGTGTTTTTTATTTATTTATTTATGTTTTATCCACTTGCCACTAACTGCTGTAGCAGCACAGACAGACCAGGCTGCACTGTAGAAGTTAAGATTTCGTATAAGTTACCTTGATAGACAGGGATTAGTGAGGTAATGGGAGTCGGGCCCAGTAGTGATTTGTAAGCAAATTTTTACTCTGTTTTATGCCTTGGGAGCATTCCCTATACAGAGATCTGTCTTTATCTGTCTAGGTAACAATTACCCTAATTATACCACAGTGTTGCACAGCTTTTACTTAACCCCGAAGGCTACTCTAGGGACATGCATTCTTCAGGAATTAATATTTCATACCTGTCTTGCAAGATGTCAAAACATCATTTAAAAACCATAGCAACACTGACTGCTTCCTATGTACAGCAAATATGTATTGCATGTTTGTGTATATAGTCTATAATGTGTGTTTTGGCTAACAGGCATGTAACACTTAGCAAGTGTTTAAACAAATCCTGTTATATTATCTTTGTATTAATATGGTCTCTACCAGAATGAATAGGTAGAACCTTGAATTACTGATACACTTACCTTTTACTCACCCACAGGGATTTGGGACACAGTGGGGCTGCGGCCTATCAGGATAAGGTTGTGTAAAACTTCTTGAGCCTGCTACTTTATACTTCCACCTTCCTGGTGCCTCTTAGAATACCAGTATTGATGTGTTAAAAACATTGCTTTTACTGTTATCAGTAGTGTATCTTCCACAAGGCAAATAGGGCACTCGCCTAGGGCGGCACTTTGCCAAAGGGCGGAACTTTGTGAAAGGGTGTTAATGCACTCTTCTGGTGCTTCAAACATTTTCACTCCCTCCCCCACAGTTCAGCAAGCTTTAGCTCTTTACAATTAATCAGTGTGATGGGGGCATGTAATGGACATGGTGGGGTATGTAATGAGGGTGATGGTGGCATGTAATAGTGGTGATGGGGCATTTAGTGTGTATGCAATGTGGGTGATGGGGCATTTAATGTGTGTGCAACGTGGGTGAAGGGGCATGTCGTGGGTGTGCAACGTGGGTGATGGGGCATGTCGTGGGTGTGCAACGTGGATGATGGGGCATGTCGTGGGTGTGCAACGTGGGTGATGGGGCATGTCGTGGGTGGGCAACGTGGGTGATGGGGCATGTCATAGGTGTGCAACAGGGTGGCGGGGTTCCTACGGCAGCACAAAACGAAGATGTTATCCCCCCCAAAATCTTCTTGGGCATAGTCTACTACACTATACACAGGACAGGACCTCAAATGCTGGGACTGTCCTTTCCCATCCTTGACAACTATAAATATTAATTACAATTGCATTTACTACAGTTGATTACATGAAAATAATTATCAAATGGTTACTTAAATACGTTTAAACCAATGTTAAAACGGCTGCATTAAGATGGGTTTGAAGTAAATGAGACAATGTTTCATACATTGTGTTATCAGAGCAGCAACAAACACCTTGGAGAAATGCACTTCAATAGTGTTAAAGATCAGCCTTTAATTCTAGTGCTGTCAGATTTCTCATTTTCACAATGCCAGTCTTTCGGTAGCTGGTGATACAATTTGACAGTGCTGATAAAATCTCAAGTGAGTTGATGTGAGCAAAGCATTCCACTTCATCTTGACCTTTTTAAAACATGTAAACCAGTGTGGACAACCTCTAATTCTTCTGCCTGTGATGATCTGCAGTACCCATGATCCTTTGCAAACACCTCAAGAGAATCGTAGTCTATCAGCCACTGTGATCCTCTGATACTGTTCAGTTTAGATTCAGGAAAGCTTTCCTAAGCCTAGATGTATTTTTCTATATATATAATAGATGTATATTCTGAAAATAACCAAAGTCTTCCCAAAATAACTATATATATATATATATAAGTAGCCCTGACCCCCTATTATCAAACAAACTGGTAGCTGGACAAATGGCTCCTATTCACTTGTGTGTGTGTATGTGTGTATATATATATATATATATATATCAGGGTGAGTGTCCCAATCTGAATGCCTCCAATGCTTCAATATTAGAAATGGCCCAAACTGCTGATTCTGATCCAACTTTGAGGATGAATCGGTGCATATTGAGTACACCCTACAGTGTTTGGTTTTTGCTTTGCATCTTATAACAGACCTTCTCCTGTGATTTGTGGTGTGCGCAGCAATGTCAAGGTTTGAAATCGCCCCCTGTGTCTCTGTCTGTCTTTCCATTGTGTGTGTCCATAGGTCTCTCGCTTGGTCAAGATCTTTCTTTCTCTCTCTTCATAATCAAGCCTGTTTCATCTATATCCTTAGCAAAGTCTGTTTATCTTTGCTTTATGGAATTGTATAGGAATGAAAGAAGGAACGAAAGGCTGTCAATCTTTGTGAGGATATGGTCAACGTCACTGCATAAATAAATTAAAAAAATCTATATTTGTTTTCACTTGTGTCTAGAACAGTTCTTCAAGGCTGTTTCACAGCTGACAGTTCAGCCTAAAACACTACCCCAAAACCCTAATATTAACACTAACCCCCCAACACTAATACTAACCCTCCCCCTGAACCCTAATACTAGTACCTAACCCCTAATAATACTCACCTTGTGCGATTCCGCGATGAACTGTGCCGTGAAGAATGACGTCCGTCCGGCTTTGACCTCTCATGCAATGAACTGGCCATCGCGCAAGAGGTCATGGAAAAGTGGCTGCGTTCAAGCAGCCGCGATAATCCGTCCCATCCCTTTTAGTTTCTTGAATATCAAATTCATGTCTGATTTTGATAATAAACATTTGTGGTTTGATAGTAGTTGGGAACTACATACATTTTATTTAGAGTCAAAACACTCATCAACTTATTACTGTCAATTGCTTTGCTTGTCCTAGACAGGGCCCTTACTACCTGCTGTGCCACTGCTATGCAACATTTCTATAATATAGAAATAATAACAGAGTAAAATGACACTTAGGTTGTAGAACAAAACCATTTAATTGTAATCTATCAGTATGACTTTAGATACATGTACCTAATTTTAAGCATTACATTTTTTTGCTCTGGAGATAAGAGGATAAAACTGATCCTGTGATTAACCTCCAAAACACCACTTTACAGGATTATCCTGTTACATTGAATCCCTGACTGTTTGTTTGAAATGTATTTTTTCTTCTTCTTTGATTTGGGACACAGCACCTTAAAGCATAAAATTCAACGTGGTATAAAAGAGTTCTAGTTGTTCCTCATTTAGAGGATTGGAGCTTACCAGGGGACAGAAGAGGCAATTGACTAGTTACCTTTTATACCATAAACTTTGGTAATGTTTACACAACTATATGTACAAAAACTAGCACTAATCCCTATGGTTCTCACACATTGGCTCAGAATCATAGGAGTTCAACAACAGTTGGCAGGGCCGCCATCAGAAACTGTGGGACACATTACAGACCAATTGTTCTGGGGTCCTCCCCCACTCCATTCCCTCCCCCACTCTGCTTTGTCCTTTCATTATTGCTCCCACATCCCTTGCCATAGCACCTCCTTGCATACACCCAGGACCTACCGCAGCTATCACGCACAATGTACTCGCAGGACCTACTCCAGTGATCACCCACATTGCACACCCAGGACTTACCCCAGCATGGTGTCTGTGCACTGCCCAGGTGCACAGACAACGTGTATCCTGAATAAAGTTTTTATTTTACTTTGATAGTGATGTAAGTGTTCCCCTGTTCATTTATTTTGATTATTGATATTGAAACTGATTCAGAGTTGAGCACGTAGAAGGTGTAAGTAGTAGAGGTTAATGAACGTGAAGGAGTTTAAGCATGCATGGGATAGGCACAAGGCTATCCTAGATATAAGATAAGGCCAAGGACGAATATATGGGACTTTCCTATTTTTCACTTTTATTGCAGCAAAAAAAAAAAAAAAAACATGTAATAAGGGAAGCAGAGAAAGACAATAGGGGGAAAATATTTCAGAGCCACAATGTCAGCCTCCTATCCGCTACACAAATGCAGGCTTCCTCAAGCATTAATGGTAAAAACATGGCAGTTCCTTACCTTTTACATATACATATGTATTTATTTAAATACAGTTTTCTATAGAAGATAACTTTTTAAACTTTTTAATCATGTTTCCTTGTGCAGCAATCAACCAATCTCTGAATTATTCCTCTGATTTACAATTGCATTATTGATGTCTTTTGTTTTGGTCGAATGCAGTTAGAATTCAAATCTTCATGGTCAGTGACCAGAATATGGACGAATAATAATATTCACATTACAGCACCCTATCTGCTGTAATATACAGACTTCTCGAAGCAGTACAATATGCAAGTCCCTTTTACATTTATGTATATATATTTTATTTAAACCTTACTGTGCTATAAACCCTTGTCTTAGCCCCAGGTGAAATGTTAGTGTATTACCCACCGATCGCCAAATGATTTGCCTGACTTGCAAGTTGCAGCTCCATCATGCCTGTCTGTACAAACAGCCTTGGCGCATATGAAGAGTGTGTTTGAAATACATAATTACATTTTCAAATGAGATAACCCTGAAGGACCACTTTAAATCTGCATTTTTGGCATGTACGAGAGGTAACAGACTTAATAGTATAGTCGCAGCAATTACAGACTAATTAGAGATGTGATTTTAAATTTCTTATTGTCAAAATGATTGAAGGTTTGTAAAATAATTTCATTCACACACAGGGAACATATAGAGGATCTTTATCATATTGGGATGTTGAAGCACATCATGGCATAGAGAGTTTAAATGATCTATTATCAACATTATTTTTTCTTTCCACTCCCTAATTCTCTGTGTTGAAGCTTGCTCATTAAGGTGAAGTCATTTTATGTTTTCACATTGGGGTCAATTTGCATAAATTTGTCTTATTGACTGCTGAATTCGTGGAATGACATTCTGCTCACACATTTACATCTCTACTTTACTACACAAGTCCTCGTGGAGGTGTACTCTTCTGGAAACAAAAACAGTAGATAATTGGAATAACCCCTGATGAAGAATGTTGACCCACAAATAAGTCCATCAATGACTGAATGCATGACATCAGCTAGTGCTCTGTTTTAACGCTTCCTTAACAAATAAGTAGAGTTGTGGTTGATTAAAATGGAATTATTGGAAGTAATAATTATTTGTCTGGTAATTACTAGACCGATAATATCAGATAATTAAATACAGATTGGTAAATATTGATTTATTGTGAATTAGATGACAAATTAAATTCCAAATATATTGTATTATGTCATATTAAAGGATCATTTCTGGCATAAGTCACTGAAAAACAATGTTTCTGGGCATGTGAGCATAGAAACTACAGTAGACACTGGTAATAGCCATCCCGGTGATGTAGTAATGATGTTCAAAAAAATGCCTGCAATATGCAGAAGGCAACCCTGAAGAGTAGGTATAAAAATAATAAGTCTAGTCCCCAAACTCACTTTGGTGCAAGATGAAGATCACTGCTTGTATAGTGCACAGGCTTTTATCCCTGTGTGGCTTGATGCAGGCATTCTGTATAAATCACATTTTTAATATTTGACTCAAGCCTTCCCCAGTGATCACTCTGCATGTTTACTGCAGGTGCGGCAGCACTGATTCTATAGACACTGAGGATATAAAGTTTAGTTTCATATAGTCACTTTCTGTCCTCCTCAAATTGAGTCTATTAAGTGGGCTATGCGTGACCTTGCTCTTGTACACAGTAGGATTTCTTTTAACAGTTCAACAAATTGTCTGATGACATCACTAGAGAGAAAGTATATTCCATTCATTTGAATGGCACTATTCTTATTGGTTTCTGCAGCAAAAAAAAAAAAAAAGGAAATGACTTTTACTCATCTAGTGTGGGAAGTCCTTGTTTCTTGCAAACTGCTGTCATTTCACAATTTCTACTAGCTGTAAGTATTTTATATTTTAAGCAATGCAAAATGTAAGAGATGCATTTTAAAGTAGTTTGAAAGCACATTAATATGCATTATTATTTGGAAGATGCATTTTGGGTCACTAGACAATCCCTTGAAGGGGTAAAAGAAAAAAGTGTGTAGTGAGAGGGGAGGCAAACGCAATACACAAACACATTTTTCTTTGTTCCAGGGACATATAGGCAGAGACCCAATTAGTGTCTTTACAAGCCCCGTGGATCCCTGCCAAAATATTGTGAGACTTCACGGGGGATGTCGCGGAGGCATGCCCAAACCATGAAGTTCAGGCATGCTGCTTTGTCAGACATTCTGCACAGCCCTCAAAAAAAGGCTGACCCCACTCTAGCTATGCTACCTACTAGGCATACCTCAAAACTCTTTCCCCTGGTAAATTAATGTGCAGTTTGAATTCCCAGTGTCCTGAAATTTCTGTTTGAAATCCCGGTGTCCAGCTGAGTTCTATCTCTTGCCTGAAAAGTGGGGAGCTTTGCTAGAGCCTTCTTTTCTTGTAGTTGATTATATACTTAACGTGTCATGTGAAGAGTCATGGTTGGTTCGTTGACATCGAACAGTATAAGAAACCATTGCCCACATGCAGAGTTCCATCAAGAGATTCTAAAACAAAGTTCAACGAAGCATCAGAACCAACAAAATGTTCCTGATTTTCACGATTTTAAATATTTGCCTCAGAAGTGCATAACCCCTATAGTATGTCTGTGATGTTTCAATGATTAATAGTTTAATTGATCTTTTGGCCATATCCATGCATAAAGTAATTGGTGCTACTAATATGGTAATCTAACAATCTGCTCTCAAGTTATCAATTCCAAGTCTCACGTTGTGATGATATCATATTACTGTCTCTCACTTTTGGACCTATTCACTTTCTAAAACCCCATGACATTGTCTTCCTATTCACAGAACACAAACTGACTGTGAAAAGAAATTAGGTTATCCTTTGGGGTCATTCTTAATCGGTTCCTAATTTCCATTATGGTGGTGCGTGAATGGTCTATAAGAGAGGTGATGACCTATGAGCAGAAATCATTCCTAAGGCTCTGACCACCTACTCTAAATAAATCCATTGTAGTGTATGTCCTGGCTTTGGATGGAGATGGGGGAGGCAAATGCTTTCTTTACAGACCACTGTTTGTAATGTAGTACTATTATACATGACAAATAAAACAAATTCTCATTAAATCCCTATACCTTCACCTCCATTCTTTGCAAGGTAGTTGAAAAGCTGCTCATGTCCGAGACAGATCTGTTGATCGCTACTATTCTGTGACATTAGAATTTTAGATCCTGATTTGCATCCGCTGGATATCTCAGCAACTTTGTGAGTAATATGCTGCAGCTGTTGGCCTTTGACTGCCTCTTTGACCCCCTTTGTCTCGTTTGCAGAAGCCAATTGAGTTGTTTAAGCTTTGCTTCATGTTGCAGAAGATCCATTTTTATCCGTAAAGGGATGGATGCAATAACTGAAAATATATATATATATATTAGGCTATTATGTGCTTTAGAATAGTTTGTGTGTTAAATGGGATTAGAAACCTGTACTTGGGCAGCCAGTAATTGGGTAGCAGAGAGGGTAGAGAATTGCAAGCTTTTTCACAAAGCATTTACACATTTTATCGTATTGGGTTATCTTGTGTTTTTATATATCCTGCAAAACACTGTACAGCATTGGGATATGGTTGCAAAAGCAATATATAAATATTAGCCCTTATTAAAGTGCCTACCTTTTACATTTTTGAATTGCTATATCTTTTTTAATTCCCAGGGTCTTTATTTTTTTAAGAGACAAGGAGATTGACATTGGACATGTCATAGTGGAATTGGAAGAGTTCAAAGGTCTTTTTATACGTGTGAATTCTCTTTGGATTGCGATCCTGTATGCAGTCAATGGGTAAAAGATTCTCTGATTTCTCAGTGCATGCATTCAGTTTTTGTTTTGAACACTGGCACACAGATGCAGACTGTTCCAATTTCATACAGATATATGAAGAGATAAGACACTGCAGATAAATAACTTTATATCCAATTTCTTGTGTACAGTGCCTGATTTATCAGACGAGGACTAAATCACCCGATACCCCATGCTATCTGTAATGAGGAAATCCGTTAATGGTTTGCTTGTCTCTGTAAAAGGAAAATGATCTCATTATCCACCAGGACCACAGCATTGTTACGTGAATGAGAATGGTGAACCAGAGATTACTATGAAAGCCAGTCAAACTCCTCCTGCTAAAATTTGCGGTCTAGGGTTGCCACCTGGCTGGTATTTTACTGGCAGGCCGGTAAAATATTGGCATTAGGCTAATGTTAAGTCTATGGAGACAGTACCAAGGCCGGTATTTTTTGGAAGAAAGGGTGGCAATCCTATTGCAGTCTGATGTCACGTTTAAACATGTTACTGTCAAAGGCTGAATTACTATCTAGCAACAAATCTGTGAATTTGCACATATTATTTTAGGAAGAGTGTCTTCAGAGGATCACATACAGGGCCGGTGCAAGGATTTTTGCCGCCCTAGGCAAAATGAAATTTGCCGCCCCCCCCCCCCCCCCCCCCATTATCATATTATTTTCCCATATCATGACATCACATGTTCCACCCCTTTCTCAGCATTTAAATTAAAAGAGAGTTAACAGAGTTACATGTTGCAATAAAGCCCCCTATTAAGAATGGTGGAGAATAAGTACCATAACTTAAGCCTCAATATGCCAGGATTATTCCCCTCAATACCCCAGGATTATGCCCCACAATATGCCAGGATTATTCCCCTCAATATCCCAGAATTATGCCCCTCAATATGCCAGGATTATGCCCCTTAATACCCCAGGATTATGCCCCTCAATATGCCAGGATTATGCCCCACAATATGCGCGGATTATGCCCCTCAATATGCCAGGATTATGCCCCTCAATATGCCAGGATTATGCCCCTCAATATGCCAGGATTATGCCCCTCAATGTCCCAGGATTATGCCCCTCAATGTCCCAGGATTATGCCCCTCATTGTCCCAGGATTATGCCCCTCAATATGCCAGGATTATGCCCCTCAATACCCCAGGATTATGCCCCTCAATGTCCCAGGATTATGCCCCTCATTATCCCAGGATTATTCCCCTCAATATGCCAGGATTATTCCCCTCAATATCCAAGGATTATGCCCCTCAATACCCCAGGATTATGCCCCTCAATATGCCAGGATTATTCCCCTTAATATCCCAGGATTATGCCCCTCAATGTCCCAGGATTATGCCCCTCATTATCCCAGGATTATTCCCCTCAATATGCCAGGATTATTCCCCTCAATATCCCAGGATTATGCCCCTCAATACCCCAGGATTATGCCCCACAATATGCCAGGATTATGCCCCTCAATACCCCAGGATTATGCCCCACAATATGCCAGGATTATTCCCCTTAATATCCCAGGATTATGCCCCTCAATGTCCCAGGATTATGCCCCTCATTATCCCAGGATTATTTCCCTCAATATGCCAGGATTATTCCCCTCAATATCCCAGGATTATGCCCCTCAATACCCCAGGATTATGCCCCACAATATGCCAGGATTATTCCCCTCAATATCCCAGGATTATGCCCCTCAATGTCCCTTGATTATGCCCCTCATTATCCCAGGATTATGCCCCTCAATATGCCAGGATTATGCCTCTCAATGCCACAGGATTATGCCCCTCAATACCCCAGGATTATGCCCCTCATTATCCCAGGATTATGCCCCTCAATATGCCAGGATTTAGCCCCAATATATGCCAGGATTTAGCCACCCAATATGCCATGACTTTCCCCAAAAATATGCCAGGATTTAGCCCCAAAATATGCCAGGATTTAGCCCCAAAATATGCCAGGATTTAGCCACCAAATATGCCATGACTTTCCCCAAAAATATGTCAGGATTTAGCCCCAAAATATGCCAGGATTTAGCCCCAAAATATGCCAGGATTTAGCCCCAAAATATGCCAGGATTTAGCCACCAAATATGCCATGACTTTCCCCAAAAATATGTCAGGATTTAGCCCCAAAATATGCCAGGATTTAGCCACCAAATATGCCATGACTTTCCCAAAAAATATGTCAGGATTTAGCCCCAAAATATGTCAGGATTAAGCCCCAAAATATGCCAGGATTTAGCCCCAAAATATGCCAGGATTTAGCCCCAAAATATGCCAGGATTTAGCCACCAAATATGCCATGCCAGACAGCACTTTACCCCAAAATATGCCATGACTACTTCCTTCCCTTACTTACCTCGTCGCTGCTGCCACTGTGTCTCTGGTGCAGGTCCGTCCGTGGCTGAGAGGGAAGCGTTGTGTGCTCCCCTCCAGCCAATGCGCATTCAGTAAAGTTTGTTTAAAAAAAAAAAAAAACTTTACTGAATGCGCATTGGCTGGAGGGGAGCGCACAACGCTTCCCTCTCAGCCACAGGCGGCCCAGCACCGGAGACGCAGCGACGCCGACGAGGTAAGTAAGGAGGAGGATTTTTTTTTTTTTTGAAGCAGGGTTCCGGCGCCCCCAGCCAAGATGCGCCCTAGGCAGCTGCCTAGGTCGCCTTACTGGTGGCGCCGGCCCTGATCACATCATGTCTCAATCGACTGCTTGCACACATGTCTACAAAAAGAGTAATCATCATTATAATGTTTATGTAATTACACATTAATTAGAGATCCTAAAACTGTGCAGAAATTAGCCATTGCACAAACAATGTAAAAATATTTTTCTTTTTCTTGCCAGAGTAAAATATCAGTAAGTTTTTACACTTAGACTTGCAGAAAGAGAGTCGATACTCATCAACCCCAGAGAGATAGTAGCGGCTCCTCTGATTGGCTAAAGTGTGTGCCTTCAGCATAATTGTAAACTCACACATTTTTTTTATACAAACTAAAAAACGCTGTGTTAATGCCTCTTTCCCTTAGCATTAGTAAATCCAGACTATACTATATAATTTATATGTATTTTTAATTTTTTACATTTATTTATTTCTACAAATTATGGTTCACGGACATCCCCTTATTTTACCAGTTAATGTACATTACCAGAAATGCTCAAATGTTTAACTTCAATGGAAATGTAAAATAAAACATGGAACTATTAAGCAAAATTATAAAGTCTACACAATGCATGCTACTTCTCATATCAAGAGTTAGCTATTCATAGATGGGTTAAAACAACTCCCAGGAATTAGATCCCAAAACATAGCATATACCACCCTGTACCTGTGCCAGAAATCTGACAAGATAAAGATTGCTCTTGAGTCCACTCAAATCTTGTATTGTCATGTTGGGATGCATCTGTAAGTCTGGGATTGGGATTGGATCCAAAATATACACATAACAATGCAGAACTTTTGCACTTAATCCTAGAATTCATTGGAGCAGTGGAATATACTGTTGTTCCCAAGGGCTCTTCAGCTTGGGTGGCATGGAGATGGCAAAGATTTGAATGTTTGGAGACACAGTGGAAGATTGTTTGTCTAGGGCAGAGGCCAATCTAGAGCTCATGCTCTGCCCTTTGGAAAAGCTGAGCTGTCAGTGTCCTTTTCAGAATTATACCTTGTATGAGAGAAACCAAGCAAGGATTTGCAGCACTGCAACGTCCATGATGTTCTACAATGGCTGAGGTCAGCTCTTCCTTGCTGCAGGCCTCTATCTCACCCATCCCTAAGGAAGGGAAGGACTCTAAATGTATCACAAATTATAGACCGATCTCACTGATTAATAATGATAGAAAAATGCATTCAAAAATACTTGCTTTGCATCTGACACCAGTGATTCCAGACTTGGTTCATCCCGATCAGACAGGTTTTTTTTCCACTGCAGATCAACGAAGAATAATTAACTTGATAGCAGAGGTTAATAGGCATAAAACTCCTTTGCTTGGCATTAGATGCCAAGAAAGTTTTTGATCGGGTAAGTTGGTCTTTCCTGACGGGAACCTTGGAAACTTTTGGCATACAGGGACCTTTTAGAGATTGTACTATGTTACTTTATAATTTGCCTCAAGCGTGTGTGTGATCTTCTATCCTAGCAGTCCTGGATATTGTTAAGGAATATGGTGAATATTCAAATTCTAAATCTCTCTAAAACCCAGGTAATATCTAGTTCCATTGCACCAGAAAAGAGGGCACACTTGAATGCCCTATGCCAGTTTGATTGGTCAAACCCAGTGATTGATTATTTAGGAATTAGATTATCGTTTAAACTGAATTCTCTGGTGGAGTTGAATTTTCAACATTTAATAACGAGACTGAAATCTTTGATCAAGAGATGGAAAGGAACAGAAATATCCTGGATTGGAAGAGTTAATGTAATTAAAGCGTATCCGATTCCAAAAGTGTTATATCTCTTTTAGGCGATCCCGTTGCGTGTCCCCAGATGAACACTTGATTTAATAACTAAAATGTTTTTGGCATACGTGTGGCAGAACAAAAAGCCTAGAATAGCCAGGGCTGATCTGATTAGAAGCAATAAACAGACGAGCCTCAGATTCCCAGATCTTCATAAACTACACCAAACAGCGATGTTTGTACATGTGTTCTGGAGTGGGAAATTAAAAAAGGGACCAATCCTAGATGGCTACAACTTAAAAGGGTTCAACCTAAAATATGAATCCATTTCTTTTGTACTGGATTGGACTCTCAAACTCATATAACTCATATATCAGATATACTTAATAGTAATAGAGTGATACAATTTTTGCTTGCTCAGGAGAAGTATGGCCTTTCAGATATAGAAAAGTTCACATTTATTAGAATTCAAAACTATATTAGAAATAATCCTCTGCCCCCAAGACGTATTGGATGATTTTATATCGAAGTTAATAGCAAGATTTTCAACTTTTTTAGAAGGTGAATAGAATCTTCCTACCTCCATTATTAAATGGGAAAGAGATCCGGGGAAAGCTTACTCTAAGGAATGTTGGTACGATATAGCTGAATTCAACAGGGCTGTCATTCACTGTGTCACACTCCAAGAGGTGTATTATAAGATTTTTTATAGGTGGTACATGATGTAACAGGGCTACTGGAACCATGTACCATGTATGGTGGTGATGTCAGAACCTGGAGGTGATAAAACACATCCTTCAACAACTGTTGGCGGAAATCTGGAGCCTTAAAACCTTTATATCTGCCTCTTTTTCTATTTATGCTTAATTGTCGATTATGCCCAAAGCTCACCAAAACCTTTTGGCAGACGTCCTCTCTGCTATATCTGTTTGGCTCGGTATTGGAGGAGAACTGAGACCCCTGGTTGGCACGAGGTGACTGCTCAGATTACATACCAGAGTCAAATGGAAAGATCTCTTTTTACTCAGCAGGACAAATACCAGTAGATCTGGTCCCTTTGGCATAAACTTAAAATATAAAAAAAAAAAGTCTCACTATTTCTAGACCATTCATTTGGTCCAAAACTGAAATGCTGTCTCCCCTCCCATACAATACACACAGTCAGGGCTGACTCTAAACACCTTCAAGGAGGCAAGGGTTAAACAAGATGCAATGTTCCTTTAAGAAATGCTTGGAGAGGACCATTAATTACCATAAGCCTGTATATTACCAAAAGCCTGTAGTACATGGGTCCACTATATAGAAATTAGAAAAACTCTAGTTTATACCCAGCCTCATCTGTAGCACTTTTTTGGTTCTGTTCTCACTGTATCCTTTAGCAAATGAGCATAGCCAAACCTGGTCATGTATTTATTACCGGTAAATCCATGCCCACTAGGTTTTTGAGCATTTAACTGGATATGATCTTGTACAGACACTGATAATCCTGCACATGATGAGTAAAGTGAAGAGTTACTTCAGGGCATGGAACTAGAAAGAGCAAACCGTATACAGAATTGAATTAAATGTTATAATCCTGTTTCTGTCCTGTTACTTTGCCTTAAGGTAGAGATGGGTCATGATATGTTAAAGGACTTTGTGCTAAATTTATCCATGACAGTATTGAACGTCTGTATACAAATAGCTGTCTCTATTGCAAAAAACAAAATGTAACATGGTTTTTAGTTGACATCTTTAATGTCTTAATCAGTTGTATATTTGTTAACCTCTCACAAACTGCTCAATGAATGTACTATTACTTTGACTTGCTGTGATTACTGTAACCCTGACACTTGGTTAGGCAACTGCTTGCTGGTTTTCTGGTTCAAGCCCATTTCTGGCCTTAGACAAACAACTCCTTCCAATGCCCACTTCCTTCTCCATTCCACCTACATTTAAGGGTGTTTTATTAGGTGAGGAGCTCCTTCATTTTCAGGGGCCAACCAACACCTCATGCCACCTGGAACTATCTCCTTTCTGCCCCCAGTAAGACTTTATTTTTACAAATGGTCTCAGGTATGGGTGTATTATCAGTTTACAGAAAACTGCACCTTAGATGATACTCAGCCACGGGCAGATTCTCCTTTATGATGATTAAACAGTAGATTTTTATTTTTAATGTAGTAGTCTTGTGAAGGATATGCCATAATATTAAGCTCCACCCACTTTTATATATTTTTTGTTCATACTCTACTTCTTTTGCTAAAATTTCCCCACTTTTTGTCTGTCTCATTTATAAAGACCTTCAACTCTCGGTATTACTAGTATGAGAAGGATTGCAGAACAGAAGCTTTATAGGTAAACTGTTTGTTCCAGCACATTAAACCAGGATAAAAGGTAAGCAGTAAAGGGAGTGTCTGGTGCCTAAAAAGAATCTTCCAAATGTTAATGCATATTAATGTGCTTTCAAAGTACTTTAAAATGCATGTTTTACATTTTGCATTGCTTAAAATTGTAAATACTTACAGCTAGATGAAATTGTGAATTAACAGCAGTTTGCAAAAAAAACAGGATTGACCACACTAGCTGAGTAAAAGTCAATTTCCCTTTTTTTTGCTGCAGGAATTTCCTGTCGCTCTAGTGATGTCATCTGACAATGCGTTGCACTGTTAAGAGATCTTACTGTGTACAGGAGCAAGTTCACTTAGAGTCCGCACAATGTATTCAATTCCAGGAGCACAGGAAGTGACTAAACAAAACTTGATATCCTCAGTGTCTATCGGTTCCTGCAGTAAACATGCAGAGTAAACACGGAGTGAGTAAAATATAAAAAAAAATTATTACATCAAATTACACTGGAAAAAAACCATGTGCACTATACAAGCAGTAATCTTCAACTTGCACCAAAGTTTGTTTGGGGACTAGACGGTCCTTTTATATGGCACATTTTTATTTCGCTTTAAAATGTGAAATTCATTTCAGTTTCCTGTCACCTGAACTCATCACTTATTAGTTTGCTTTGACAATTCTTTTTTAAGCCAGCCAGCTTGCTTGTTGTTACATGCTGTTAATGATGTAGCAGTTTAGTCCTAGGCTCTGGGGAGAGCTGATTAAACTCTGTGCTTTTAGGTTGTTCCCAGTATCCCAGCTGACACACTTTTCCTGAGGGAGACAGGTGTTACTGGAGCACTGAAAAAACTGCTATATAATAAATAAACACCTGTAGCAAATGCTAAATTTTCCCTCTTTCATTATATAAAACCTTTATGTTAATGATAACTGGTACAGTGAAATGATCTAAAAACCTCATTAATTTCCCATCAGGCATATAATTTACACTCCACAACATGCCGCAAGACGTGAACAAATATTACAGACGTGTTTATTGTGACATCCACAATTTGTTACAAATATCTTTTAGAAATATTAAGAAATACATTTACATAATATTAACATATATCATTTTTTTTTTTTATTCTGAAAATAGAAAAAATACATTGAATTTCTTAATATAACATTACAAATACACAGAACGGAAGAGAGGAGAGAAAAAAAAGAGAAAACCTTTCTTTTCCGTCTGGACTTTTGGAAAATAGTACCAATAATAAGTATAGAAAAGGTTTGAGTGTTGCTTTCAAAAGCCTGATTAATTATTCTTTTAAC
The DNA here is from genome assembly GCA_036172795.1 of Pelodytes ibericus. Classification (NCBI taxonomy): domain Eukaryota; kingdom Metazoa; phylum Chordata; class Amphibia; order Anura; family Pelodytidae; genus Pelodytes; species Pelodytes ibericus. The sequence continues at coordinate 148,342,845 of CM069862.1, forward strand.
TATATTGAGCGTATTTAATATGTTAATGAACTACAGAAACATCTAAGACAAATATGCAAATTTGCATTTCATTAACATTAAATGATATTGCCAAAAATAAAAATAAAAGGGGAAAACCAGAAATGTTTAATTATAGCTATTTGTCTTGGTAAATATCCGCTAAAAACATGTAAAAAAAATAAGTCGATAAAATTTAGACATATTTTAGTCATAATACACCCTACAGATTATAGTCTCATTATAATATTTTTATGACCAAAACTGACATTGCTACAATTATCAGGCTATCTACAGCTAGTAGAAGTCTTGCTAGTCTCCACCTTGGCTGATATGTTGTCAAAGCTGGACGAATGAGCTCCATCAGGTGTTGGTTTGTAAGGATTGCATGATGATTAGACAAACTCCCCATGAAAATTCAATTTACATTTTAATCCAGTGGATTATCTATTTATACCTGGTAAATAATTATAAAGCTTGAAAATGTTTCATTTACCTTTCATACGAAGAGCTCAGACAACTACATTTCAGAGAGCTGCATGTGGCCTGGTAGAGGTGGTTTTGGCCACCCCTGATCTAGTGTTTTAAACATGAAAAAAGTGCAAAAACAGTACCAGCAAAACAAAGGAAATGTAACCCCTTAGTGACAAGACACCTTTTCACCTTGACTTTCCCTTGGTGACAATGGCTGTTTTGACATTTCTGGGGTGTTTGTGTTTAGCTGCAATTTTCTTCTTTCTCACATACTGTACCCACACAAATTATATGTTGTTTTTATCGTCATAAGAAGGGCTTTCATTAGATACCATTATGTTCATCATATCTTATAATTTAAATAATAAAAATCATAAAATATGATGAAAAAAAACTTTTACCTAAAATATAATTTAAACAAATACAATCAATAAAAAAGACCCCGTCTAAATAGTTTCTAAATGTTGTCCCAAGTTCAGAAATATGCACGTTTCCATATTTATAGGTATTTTTTTGCGAGTTATGGGTCAAAAACCAAAGATAGTGTTTTTTGTTTTTTTCCTACATTGAACTTTTGACCCCAACCCAAACCCAAAATGTAACCCTAACACTAAATTTAACCCCAACTCTAACCCTTATGCTATCCCTTAATATGTTTTAATTTAATTTTAACCCTATCCCTTTTGCTAAAAATTATTTAATTTTAACCCTATAGGCTAATCTAACCATTTAACCGGTTTTATACTAATTAAATATTTATTTTAATTTTTTTACATTGCTATCCTGCTTAGCTACCACTAGGGGCAGTCAAGCAGCATATTCAGAGCGACGGAAGTGAAGTCACTTTCACTTCCGAAGCTCAGACCTCCAGAGGGCATAGCCATATTGACGAACCATGCTGCTCCGTCAATATGGCTCCCACGATTACTCCGTGGGGCGATTGTAAGTTCCCCAGAAAATAAACTTTGGTGCTGGTATTGCCAATAGACCAGTACCATTAAAGCGGTTTTCGCGATCGTTGATCGCTTGATTCACCGCAGGACGTGCCAGGCACGTCCATTGTCAGGAATGGAGTTCCCGCCAGGACGTGCCTGACACGTCCATTGTCGCGAAGGGGTTAAAAAAGGGAACAATGGGCACTATTAAAAAAGGGAATAATGGGCAATATTCTTACTCTTGTTTGTCTCCAAACAAAGCCTTGACCATCCCAAACACATTTAAATTTGCAGAGTGGAACTGACCATTCCTGCACCCATTATGCTTGGGATATCACTGGTGGACAGCCATGTTGTAATGCCTATTACAATCTCAATTGCTCCCCCTCCCCCCAACTGTACTTGGTGGGAAAATATATTTTCGCAATGTAACGTAAGGGAAAAAAGAGCTTTTAACATTGAGGTGCTTTAACATTCCAGTTATTTTGCTGGCACTGTAATACGTCAACGTTTGTGCCGATATGGACCAGAGCTGCTAACATTTTGTCACTTTGGGAACTCTTGTTGCCATTGCTCTGAGAGTATGATGAGAATGTTGGTTTTGATTGCACTGGTGATTGAATATTGCCTCTGATGTGGAGTTGGGGACTGGCTCCACATTATCATTCATTACATCCCACCCCACAGGATAGAAGTAGAAGAAGCAGTTGTTGTGGTGGGGAGTGGTTTGGTTCCATTTGACAGTTCAGCATCATGTTACTAGTGTGAATCTGAAGCAAGTAAATCTGAATATTGTCAGAACAGCACCCCAGCCTGGATAACTCACTGTGCAGTGACTTAACCATATTTAGTCTATGCTGAATCTGTACATGCCTTTTTAAGTTGTATTTATTTATAATGCGGTCATAGTATTTTTATTAACACCCCTTCGTGACAAAGGACATGCCAGGCACGTCCAGCCAGCAACTCTGTTGCGTTGATGTCGAGGCATTAGGCAGCACTGAAATTTCAAATCTAGGGTTAGGGTTAGAATACTGGTTAGGGTTACAATTAAATTGGGGTTAGCATAAGGGATAGGGTTACATTTAGGGTTTGGGTTAGGGTCAAAAGGGGAAAATGGTTATAAAACAAAAAACTATTTTTGGAAATTGCCCTATAACTCACAGTACTTATAAAACAGGGTGCATGTACATGTAGGGAAAACGATTTTTAAAAAAAGGAATACAATAGTGTATCACTGTGTATACAGGAAAAAGTGTCTGGTGGGTAGTTGCACAAAATTATGTATAACCAGGCTCTTCAGATATATCTTTAGTCTTCTCTAGGCGTGCATGCATCCTCACTTATATGGCTCATGCAAAAGACATTACAATATATACATAATGTGACACAGTATGAAGAAAAGTGCAGTGTGCATATGCTATACTGATTGGAATCCCGGCTTCCTCAGGAGGTGTGTATCCAATTCAGCAGTCTTGCAAAAAAACAGCAGAAAAACATGAAAACAATATTTTTTCTAAACTCGTGACAACATTTTAAAATGATTTAGACAGGGTCCTTGTTACCGATTGTATTTATGTAAATTAGTTTTTTTAGGTCAAAGTTAGAAAAAGTGTTTTTTTTTTTTTAAATTCATCATATTTTACCATTTAGATTATAATTCTTATGGCGGTAAAAACAATATATAATTTGTGTGGGTACAGTATGTGAGAAAGAATAAGATTACAGCTAAATAAAACACCCCAGAAATGCCAAACAGCCCATGTCACCAAGGGAAAGACAAGTTCAAAAGGTCATGTCACTAAGGGGTTAAATAGCCTGGCATGTTATCACCACCTCCATCCTCACTGCACCATATCTGAAGCCGACACCATGTTTCCATGTGAACAGCTGACAATAGACTGTCTGGCTATTGCATTGTAACAGTTTTGTTTTCCTTCGACTTGGTAAATGCAGCGTTACAGAAGGATTAAATGGGGCTTCCAAATCCAGCTGTTACATTTGCCATTCCTGCATTGAATAAGTGTAAAACACTGTAGCCACTTAAATACAGAATTAGCAAAAATGGCTTTATGAGAAAAAGTAACCAATATGTAGACGGAGCCTATGAATAAACCACAAGATGTAGTTTTAGCTGCTCTTGCTAGTCTAGTGATTGTCCCATCTTTTTGTATATTATTTTTTAACAATACAATATATGTTTGTGCATTGGTGTAGTTAACAACTGACTTTAATCTTTGTCACTGAATGGATTGTTTACAAATAAAATAAAGAATTTTTGAGAAGTGGTGGACAAATTGTAGCACCCATTTTTTGAAATCCCGATCTATATAGGTAGCTTTATTTTTGTTTGCTTGTTTTGTTAAGTTTTTTCTAAAGAGCTTTATGCAGCAGGGTTCTAAAGCTGGAACAATCAGCTACAACATTAAACTAAAATTATGCAGCTGGCTCCCATGTCACTGCTACATGCTAGACATAAAATAGAAAAGCTGGGGTTGCGAATCCTTCAATCAAAATTCTAACTACATTTGTATCGAATCACTAGAGGTTTTCAGGGTGATCCAGCACCAACTTTGTATGTGTTTAACTCTTATTACGCCAAGACCATACATGTTTTATTGGACGTTTATATATAAACACTTATGTCTCCACTTTTTTTATCCTATAAAAATGTATTCTTGAGATCCCTGTTTTTAAAGACCTGTGACTGTTTTAACCAATACAGTTTAGAATGCAGTTTTTTCTCTTTTTCAACCCATTTAAAATAATTGTTGTCAACAACATACCATATTTGCTCGATTATAAGACGACCCTGATTATAAGACGACCCCCCAAACTTTGGATATTCCTTTAGGAAAAAAACTGAAAGCCTGAATATAAGACTACCCTATAGGAAAAAAGTTAAACTTGTATATATTCACATGTAAATTGCTTTTTTAATAAAATATTATATAAAAAAAATGCATTTCTTGTGTTTATTTCCTTTTATGTGCCAATGCTGCCTCTCTCTTTCCCTTGCCCCCAGCTTTGTCTCACTCCCCACTCGCCTGTCTCTTCCCCCCCACATGTTTTTCTCTGCCCCCCTCCCTCCCTTTGTTGCTCTGTCCCCCCTTCCTCTGTCTCTCCCCCCCTGCCTGCGCTGTCCCCCCTGTCTCTCTGCCCCCTCCCTCTGTCTCTCTGCCCCCCTCCCTCTGTCTCTCTGCCCCCCTCCCTCCCCCTGTCTCTTTGCCACCCTCCCTCCCCCTTACCTCGATCCCTGGTGGCTAGTGGGGGCAGCCGGGGGATGTCTGCACAATACGTGCAGACATCCTCCATGCTGCCCGACATGGCAGTCTATTATGACGGACAGCTGGTCCGTCATAATAGTCTGCCGTGTCGGGCAGCATGGAGGATGTCTGCACGTATCGTGCAGACAACCCCCAGCTGCCCGATTTACCCTGGTGGCTAGTGGGGCAGCATTGCTCGCCGGGACTTCTGTGACGAAAGCGGAAGTACCCGGCTTCTTCACAGAAACCCCGACGGTCGTGCCGGGCGGAAGCAGGGGAGTCTGCGCTCATCGCGCAGACATCCCCTGCTGTCAGAGAGGGGGATCCAGGTCCCCTGCAGCTCTGCTGGGGACCTGGATCCATGTCTTATAATCTGACCTTAATTTGAGGTCAGATTATAAGAAGACCTCGATTGTAAGACGAGGGGGATTTTTCAGAGCATTTGCTCTGAAAAAAACCTCGTCTTATAATCGAGCAAATACGGTAATATTCTGCCATACAAATCATGTGAGATGTTGGGGTCTTTGCTATTCAAACATTTAAAAAAAAAAATGTTTATAACGTTGTTAAATTACATACACAGTTTTTAAGCTTGTTTTGTTCTACTGATTTAGGATTTTCATACTTTTATTATTATTATTATTATTATTATTATTACTGTTGACAGTAAAAGAAAAAAAAACGTTTAAGTATGATGTGCCAAATATGTCTCAGCAAGGGATTTCTTAACCCTATACAAAGCATGATGGAAAGGATGCCTTGTCTTTTGAAATCTTGCATAATGTAAATGGCAGCCTTTCTGGAATTTTTTTTTGACATACATAAATGAAGATGATGAGCTCTTATAAGTCCCGGGAGCTTTCAGACCAACAAACAGATAATAAGCAAGATTGTGTTGCTATGGAGACCATGTGGGTTATAGAATGCAGTATTTACCCTCAGGACATCAAACTCCTTTACCATTAGCAAGATTAAACAGGTTCTTTCATAAACACCCTAGTGATGGGTACCCTCATTTTATAGAGTTTTTTTTTATTTAACCCCATCTTTCACAATATGTATGAAATTATACATATTTTCTTTTTTTTTTATTTTGTAACAAAATACCATATGGATCATGCATGCCTGAAACAAGTTATATATGCAAAATAAAAAAAGTGCGCTTATATGGAACACATGTCACAAATAAAAAATATATATTACCAGAGGAAATTGATATGAGGATCTCAGCATGTATATAGAAAACAAAAATAAAGTAAGACATTCGGGACTTCAAAGGTGATTCCAACCAAAATAGCACTTTCTGCTATTGGTACTGTTTTCTTGCTTTTAACCTAAACAGCTCTTAACATAACTCTGCCTACAGTCCAAGCAGATGTATAATTGGATTCCAAGCAGATGTATAATTGGCCAAAATCTTTACATGCCTGGCATAATGTATTATTCATATACTGTATTTGCTCGATTATAAGACGACCCTTATTATAAGACGACCCCCCAAACTTTGGATATTCCTTTAGGAAAAAAACTAAAAGCCTGAATATAAGACTACCCTATAGGAAAAAAAGTTAAACTTGTATATATTCACATGTAAATTGCTTTTTTAATAAAAAATTATATCAAAAAAATGCATTTCTTGTTTTTATTTCCTTTTATGTGCCAATGCTGCCTCTCTCTTTCCCTTGCCCCCAGCTTTGTCTCTCTCCCCCTCCCTTTGACTCCCCCCTCGCCTCTGTCACTTCCCCCCATTGTTTCTCTCTGCCCCCTCCCTCCCCTTGTCGCTCTGCCCCCCCCCCCCCTGTCTCTCTGCCCCCCTCCCTCCCCTTGTCCCTGGGTGCGCATTGTGGGTGATGGGGCATGTCTTGGGCTGTTGGGGTAATTCCTGGGTGTGCAATGTGGGTGATGTAGAATGTCCTATGGTGCAGGGGTAAGTCCTGGGTGTGCAATGTGGTTGATGCGGCATGTCCTGGTGTAATGGGGCATGTCCTAGGTGTACAATGTATCTCCCTCTCGTCTCCCTACCTTCCCAAAGTAATTTCATCCAGTTTTTTGTAAATCATGCCAATGAGGTTTAAATGTATGAAACTATGTATATCATGGCAATAGATGTTTTAAATGCACCCATGAGACATGACCCATTATCCACCTTGCATACCCAGGAATCACATGGAGATTTGCCAATGTTGGCTTGGTGTTTGTTACTATGTTTTGACTTATTTCGAAAGTCTTGAACCAACATGAGATATTTGGTTGATAAACAGTGTGGGAGGATGTATGTAAAGACTAAATATTTTTCACAATTACCATACTTCTGTCTAGTGTTTATTTTTTTAAGGATAATATATCTTCAAAAACATAAATAAAAAAGCCGAAATTCCACATACAATGCTGTCGACATCCCCACATTTTACTTTGTATTTTTATGTAAATAACAAACTTTTTTGTTACTTATTTTGCTCTTAGGCTGTACTGCTTCACAGGCACCAGGCCTTCTCTTCTTTATTGTGTTTTTCTTTTGTGGCTCATTTTTAATCTTTGTAACATGTTTTATAACTGCTGGAGGACTGTTAAATGTTTGCTCTTAGTTCTCATCATAATAAGCTTTGTAGCTTAAAATGCGTTCTGATGCATTTCCAAAACTATTAAACAACTCATATTCGTATGTTATGCTCTAATTTACATACATTTCTATTTCTTTTGTACTGGCTTCATTTGTGAGGTAACATTAACCAAAAATAAAACACAATTCTACTGGCATATGTGGTAATATGACACACTTTGTTATATTTAAATTCTCAGTGAAGCACTTTGTAACTTTGTGCACTAGTGACCCCCATAACGGCAAGTTGTTCCTGACAGGAACATATTAAATTGACTTCATTTCTGAATCAGAATAGGAACATTCTTCCGCCTCTCTAAACCGCTATTAATCTTGTTCTCCTGTATTACACATTCTTGCCAGTTCCACAAGACATTGTCTGGCATGTGTTTTGTGAGAGAAACATAGAGTAATGGATGCCAGTGCTTCTGGCATTCTTATCTAGAACAGAAACTGAGGAAACCTCAAAGGCGTGGAAGAAGAATTTGCCTACAAACAACAAATGAAATGCACAGTCCTGCTCCAGGAAGATAATTTTTCAACAATTGAACTGTGTTGATTATAAAAAGTATTAAGGCTTGGGCGTGGAATGAACAACATTGTTTAGTAAAGCCTTTCATTTCAAGGAAACTCAGCTGTGCACTTGGTAATTTAGATAAGGATATCCGTGCTTTAGAGGAAAAGCATATTTTAATGTTTTAGTTCTTCACCTTCATAATAATTTTCTCAAAAATCCAGAAACAGCAGATAGAGAAGAAAGGATTGTTTACATTTCTTCGGTAATTCAAAGGAAATACTCTTAATATTTAAAGGACACAGGGTTATAAAAGTATTTGAAAAACAGGTCAAGGAATTTGAATTACAAGTCTGCGGAATTTTCACTTTATTACACATTCGTTATAGGTATATTTTTATGTAATTTAATGTAATTTTATAAACTGGCAAATTCAGATCTGCCTCTCTAACTATGACTGGAGTTGAAAGAAAACTGTGTGATGTCACTGCTGACATCAGTGTCCTGCATGTGTGCTGTGGGCATCCTCATGCACTTCAGTGGGAGACCACCCACCTCAATGGGAGATTGATCCCTGAGAGCCAGCAGGCATACTGCGATCAGAATGGCAGGGCATGTCAGGCACATCCGATGTTGGCAAGGGAGTAATTCCCATAGATGTGCCTGGCACCTCCAATGTCATCTACAGATTAAGCAAACAAGTACCACTGGTTGTAAATAAAGAAAACATATAGTACCAGGGGTATTTAAATACAAGACTGTGCTGACTGCACATAATGTCATTGGTGCTTAAGTAGTTTAGTGGCATACCAACAAGTACATGGTTTCTAATGCTTACAGAGGAGTTAGAGATATGGCATGTGAAGTGGAGGTTGTCTATTTTTGGATGCCCGTGTTCACTGAATCCCTTTGCGAATTAAATCATCTAATACCTGAAATGGGAAAAGTCTTTCTAATCTTCCTTTTGAATGAGCCGTGAAATAGGATCTGCAAAGTGCCTGACATGTGAAGAGGTTAGGATGGCTTAGTTCCAGGATTTTCTGATAAAAGAAAAGATGTTATCGTTTTCCTCTAAACGCCGTTATTAATATCAGAAGGTAAAGGTGACTTATTTCAATTACTCCACTCTTCCACGACTCATATAAAATGTACTGTGGCACTTAAAAAGAATCTGTCATTTGTACAGTGTTTACCTGTGATGTGCCAATGGTAAAATAATCTGTACATTGCGTCAAAACAACTGCAGGAAAATATACAGAGCGAGAGTAATAAAATAATTTAAAGTTTGTGCGCCTCCTAAATTGTTGCATTATCACCTGACTCTCTCACCTGACATGCAAATTAACTACTACGGAAGAGAATAATCTGCATATAGTGTCCCTTTAAAAATACTTTATGGAATTTTTGTAAAATGTTTCTAAATTGTTGAAGCTTAAGGTCATGAATCACTTTGCTTTTTACTAAATGAAAATATTTACAATTGTGACGGACTCCCTGGTACCCCGGCTGGGTACCACCATCAAAGCTCTGCTTCCCAAGACTGGAACTACAAATAGATCAGGAATACTCAGCAAATGACTCCAAGTTCCAGACAACACCAGTATAGGAGTAAAACAGGAACAACTTTATTGTGAAACACACAAGCTTACATACAAACAAAAATAATATCAACCAGCAGGGTCTGGGGTTATAAGGAAACTTCCTAATTGAAAGAACACCAGCACATGACTCACATAACAATCACAGCTAATTAGATTTACAGTACACAATGGACATAACATAATTAAAGATCACACCTTGCAGGTACGGTGCAGGCAACAATGGTTGAATAGTATTTTCTCTCTCATTTGCATAGTTAACATATTTTATTCCGATACATGCTCATGATTGAACCAATACAGTGTTGAAATTTATTTAAAGCAGAAATTATTAATAAAATAGCCATATTATTTGACATTTTCATGGTATCATCAAGAATTACTTTATAAACTGCCTTTAGCTTGTATTTAATCATTTCAAATCTGTTCAGCACTTTTTGCAAATTGAAATAAATGTCTTTAAAAACTAAACCCATTTTTTATTTTTTAATGAGCAGAAGGCCACTTTGCAAAAGCAAAACTAGGCAGCTGCCTTCTCTGGGAGCAGTGCACCGGGGCTGCAGAGAGAGGTGGTCCGGCAACTGCCTATACCCATCATTGATGGCAGGGCCGTCTTTAATAGTGATTGGACCCTGGGCAAGCATTTGCTTGGGTCCCCCTGGACCCTGCCCCCTCCCCTGCATGCAATCCCGCCATCCATCGCAATGTTACCCCCCCCCCACACACACACATATGCCATAATTGTTGTGCCATTCAGATGCCAGTAATATTGTGCCTTTCAGATGCCAGTAATATTGTGCCATTCAGAGCGCAGTATTATTGTGCCAGTCAGAGCCCAGTAATATTGTGCCATTCAGAGCCCAGTAATATTGTACCATTCAGAGCCCAGAAATATTGTGCCAGTCAGATGCCTGTAATATTGTGCCAGTCAGAGCCCAGTAATATTGTGCCAGTCAGAGCCCAGGAATATTGTGCCAGTCAGATACCAGGAATATTGTGCCAGTCAGATACCAGGAATATTGTGCCAGTCAGATACCCGGAATATTGTGAAATTCAGACCCCAGTAATATTGTGCCAGTCAGATGCCTGTAATATTGTGCCAGTCAGATGCCTGCAATATTGGGCCAGTCAGAGCCCAGTAATAATGTGCCAGTCAGATGCCTGCAATATTGTGCCAGTCAGATGCCTGCAATATTGGGCCAGTCAGAGCCCAGTAATATTGTGCCAGTCAGATGCCTGCAATATTGTGCCATTTAGAGCCCAGTAATAATGTGCCAGTCAGATGCCTGCAATATTGTGCCAGTCAGATGCCTGCAATATTGGGCCAGTCAGAGCACAGTAATATTGGGCCAGTCAGAGCCCAGTAATATTGGGCCAGTCAGAGCCCAGTAATATTGTGCCAGTCAGAGCCCAGTAATAGTGTGCCAGTCAGAGCCCAGTTATAGTGTGCCAGTCAGAGCCCAGTAATAGTGTGCCAGTCAGATGCCCAGTAATATTGTGCCAGTCAGAGCCCAGTAATATTGTGCCAGTCAGAGCCCAGTAATATTGTGCCAGTCAGAGCCCACTAATATTGTGCCAGTCAGAGCCCAGTAATAGTGTGCCAGTCAAAGCCCAGGAATATTGTGCCAGTCAGAGCCCAGTAATATTGTGCCTGTCAGATGCCTGTAATATTATGCCAGTCAGATGCCTGTAATATTATGCCAGTCAGATGTCTGTAATATTATGCCAGTCAGATGCCTGTAATAGTGTGCCAGTCAGAGCCCAGGAATATTGTGCCAGTCAGATGCCTGTAATATTGTGCCAGTCAGAGCCCAGGAATATTGTGCCAGTCAGATGCCTGTAATATTGTGCCAGTCAGAGCCCAGGAATATTGTGCCAGTCAGATGCCTGTAATATTGTGCCAGTCAGATGCCTGTAATATTGTGCCAGTCAGAGCCCAGTAATATTGTGCCAGTCAGAGCCCAGTCCCAGTAATATTGTGCCAGTCAGAGCCCAGTAATATAGGGCCAGTCAGAGCCCAGGAATATTGTGCCAGCCAGATGCCCAGTAATATTGTGCCAGCCAGATGCCCAGTAATATAGTGCCAGTCAGATGCCTGTAATATTATGCCAGTCAGATGCCTGTAATATTATGCCAGTCAGATGCCTGTAATACTGTGCCATCAGCCCCCCCCCCCCCCCCCTCCCTAGTACTTACACTTCACTGCTCCGTGTCCTCGCCGGATGTCTACTCCGTGCAGTCTTCCCTCTTGCACGGAGGAGGGAAACAGTCACCGAATGTGACGCGATGTCACATCCGGCGTTAGTTTTTTTTCATTTTTTTTTATTTTTTTCGGCCGTCGCATCCATCGGATGCGGCTTGCCGGAAAAAAGCGTTCACAAGCGCAATGCGCTGTGAACGGGGAAAGAAGGGGCTGGGGGCCCACGGGACAGCTGCCTTGGGGCCCCCCAGGAGTAACTGGGCCCAGGGCAGCTGCCCCGTTTGCCCCGCGTTAAAGACGGCCCTGATTGATGGGTGTGCACATCAATCAATTGGCACATACCAATAGCAATGAAGAAGATGGATATCCGACATGGCATCATGGAAGTCTTAAGAGATATCCAAACGTAATGTGAACAGTGCTCCTTAGAATAACCTCAAATTTTTAAGTTAATTCCAGCAAGCTTATGTTCTGTATATTTTACATTTTGATAAATTCTGAAATTTCATCAATTGTCAGCATTTTAAATAGAAATGGTTTAATGAAAGAATACAAATAAAGTACCTGCTTATTTCGTATCTCTGCTTATATAGCATTATTAGGGGGCTGACATGTTTAGAATCTTGGGTCAGCTAGAGTAATGTCCCTTGATAGTCTGTACAGCGCAAAGAGTGCTCAATAAGGTACTTTATTTGTATTCTTTCATGAAAAAATTTGTATTTAAAAAGCTTACACTTAATGTACTGTCTAAATTAAACAGAATTTTTGCATCAAATTTCAATTCTCCTGCAGTCTTATTCTCCTGCAGTCTTATTGAAAATAATTTACTGGGTTCTCTAAATTCAGTGACATTAGTGATTTAGAGTACACAGGAGGCAAACTGTCTTCTTTTTCAGCTGTTTTCATTCTCCTTAAATAACTGTGGAATGTATCTTGTATCTTTCTACTTAACATAGCAATTTCAAGTGTTTGGAATGTAGATGGGTGTGGTTTCAGTTAGTTCTGTGTGCTGTGATGTAACGCACAAAGTAGTGCTTGGAGAGATAGGCAGGACTGTTGCTATGCCAATATCAATACTTAAATTGCACTTTATTTGATGGTTTTAGGAGAAAGATCTGTTTCTAGTTCTTTATTTTGTGTGATGCTGCACTTATCTAAACATAACATATTTTTTCTGACACTGGACATTTAACTGCCCCTTTAAAAATGTGATTCCAACATGGCCCCCAGACATCAGCTGTTCAAATGGTAATGGCTGCTAAATATATTATATTTTATATGTACATAAGATTTTCAGATTTTAAATAAAAAAAATTAAAAAAAAACTCTGATTGGTGTATAACATTAAAGTGCCTGATCCACTTTAAAAAAAGTAGACTCCAACTGGAGAAATCTCAAGCTATAGGATCCAATGCTGGGGGGAGGAGGAATAAAAATTAAATAAATAATGTGTTGTTTGGGATCTCTCCACTTGAATATCCCTGCTGCCTTAAAGGTTTTTTTTTATTTTTTTCCATTTTATAATATCCTGATTAATATATGCCCTTTTCTCCTGTAGCGCTTTGAATTTGCTCCCGAATCTTCTGCTTTATTCTGACCTATGAACCCCCCTTCTGAACCTTTTCATGCCGTTCTCAAGCCACAATACACCTTTTGTTCTTTTTATGATTCATACATTTAATTTAACTTAAAGTTTCATTTTTAATTAAACACCACATCACTGTTTCTGAACTGCAGCCCCTGGGCATTATGCATTAAAAATAAAAAGGAAAACTTAATGAAGATAATTTGTATTATCATCAATGTGTACGCTTGGCAGAATTTCATTAGTTGTTATCTCCCATGTGAAATTTTATTAGCTGCTACTCTATGATTCCTTATATTTTGTAATTACAGAGGATAGCGTGTAATAAACAGCTGCCACTGTGATGAGAAATGGGCAAGGAGCACAGTTCGAGACATTGTTCAATGGATTTTTATTGATCTATGTGTGTGCTCAAGGTGTAATTTTGTCTATCACTGCACAGTCACGCTTTGTCTGACTATATTATTGCTTCATTCAGTCACAGACATAACCATATTCACAGAAAAGTAATGTTTGAATGTACACAACTCTATTGTTTGATTTATAGAATGTATATGTTTTTGGAAACATTGTATGAAATCATGACAATGTATGGTGATCCTGTTCAAAGATGAATTTTGTTACATAGGCCCATATCTATCTAATTTCTATTTTACAGAATCTGAAGTTGTGATTTTTACGAAGATTCAAGATTATCTTATGGTTGTCCGTTGCCGAAATATTAACTTATGTGAGTTAAAGTTACACTTTGTTCTTTTCCTCTGTTAAACTCCTTGACTATTTATGCTGCTTTGTGTTTGATGATCTGTACTTAGCATTATACAGATTGCTGCGATCCAGTCCATAATTTATTTTGGAAATTAATAAGCATCTTCTGTTATCTCTTTGAGACCCTCGTCCTTGAACTGTTTGCTGATGCGGAAAGTCAACGGTGCCCAAGTAAAATTTCAAGAGGTATAAGACATTGGCAATCTTTTTTTATTTTTTTTTATTCTAGTCTAAAAAAAAAAAAATACTGGGCAAATTGGAAATTCTCTGCTGATCTGAATTCTGATCACAGAAAAATAGAGTCCTTTCAAATGTGTAGAATGTGATCTTTTCTGTGGACCTAGCCATCCACAGTGTCATATATACACATACGCATTTTCAAATTATTTTATATGCCTTGCTCTTTAGCCATTCATATTCATTTGAAATTGAATTGGTTTTATTAATATTAATGATCATAGAACTACAGTATGTGTCAAAGGTCAGCAATTAAATACTTTATATCCGTTGTATCTCTTCACATTTTGTTCAGAAAATGTTTATTGATCTGTGGGTTAATGTCATTTCAAACTCCGCATACACATTATGTGCTTCGCTGGATTCCATTTTTTAATATCCTAGTTTATCCACTAGAAAGATCAGAATCATATTCTGGAAAAACCAGGGATGGATCATATTCTGGAAAAAGCAATGAAAATAAATGTTTTGAAGGCCTTACAGGACATTGTACAAAGGTCATCTAGTACATTGGATCTAAGGATTTATGTGCCTTTAAACACTGTGCCCCTATAGAGATTAAATACTGTGCATAACACCTCCTAAATAGTAGAATCTCCATCAACTATTAGAATGTGTGGTTATCCTATTCATGTACTGTTAAAACACACAGTGGGAGTTATGTTTAAAACTGATGTACACCATAAAGTGGTGCTATCACCATATTCGAACAAAGGTCTGGCCTATGTGTGCCAAACCCATAGTGCTGGGTTGCGCTTACCATAGCACCAGCGCAGCCCATGTAAAAAATTAACAAGCAAAAAAATGCTCTTGAAAAGTGCTGAACAATATCTCACCAAATCTATTTTGGTGGAGGCATGATTACGGTGTTGGGATTTCTAAAATGAGATGCAATTGCTTTCATGAAAATTAGAACTAAGCGATGTTACTTTTTTAATCACTTCTTGACATCTTTTAGATTATAGTCTAGTTCTATGTAAAATGTTGAACAAAGTGTCTAACTGGAGCGCTAGCATTAAAAAGTGCAAAACATAAATATAAACAATGTGATAAATAAAGAGATACTTATAGAAAACGTCTTGAAAAGCCTTCTTCTTTGCAGAATCCGAACTCAGTCCAAGGTGTGTAGATATGCAAAAAAGAGAAATTACAGGGAAAAAAGGTGTTTTGTATTATCCAGTGCAGGGAAAACAAAAGTCTTATAATAGTCAAGAATATAAAACACCACCAGAAGGTAAGTATCTATATGGCACATTAAATTGTAAAAAAAGATCAGAAAAACTAATGTGTTTCATCAATAAAAAAAAATATATTTTTAATTTGTAAACAAATAAATGGTTAAGATACCGGTATATAAACTAAAAAATTAATACATATAACTAGTACAGTTCAAATATATCAGCAAACAAAGTGCAACAAAATCTATAATTGATGGCTGATAAACAAAATGCAAGACATACAAGACTTACAAAAGAAAAAACACAAATATAAACAATAAAATCAAGGTCGGTGGGACCTAATAAAAGGACCCCACGTAAAAAGCTTTGGGTTTCAGAGAGCCCTATCCAGGGTAAATGGAGCAGCGATCTCTTGATTACTGGATATTTGAATGAAGTTATAAACGTGATCCCTCCAGGGTTCTCTCCAGAAATGCTGCAGCCTCAATTTACAATTGCTTTCCCGGAATCAGGGCCGTCTTTAACGCGGGGCAAACGGGGCAGCTGCCCCGGGCCCACTTACTCCTGGGGGGCCCAAGGCAGCTGCCTTGTGGTCCCGCTGCCCCTCCGTATGCACCTGCACTATGCGATCAGCACTGATTGCATAGTACAGGTGCGGCCAGCGTTTTCTGCTCTCCCCGGCTCCCTCAGCGGGGAGACGCAGGCAGCATGTGCTCAGTGTGTGTTAAACACACTGAGCGTCCAATCCATGCTGCTCGCGCTCCCCGCGCGTAGTAATGACGCAGAGCATCGTATTTCCGATGCTCTGAACCAACACTACGCGCGGGGACCGCGAGCAGCATGGATTGAGCGCTCAGTGCGTCTCCCCGCTGAGGGAGGTGGGGAGAAGAGAGAACGCTAGGGTAAGGAGGGCAGTGAAGGGGGGGGGGGGATAGAGAGAACGTTATGGGTGGGGAGGGGGGTAGAGAGAACACAGAGGAGGGGGGTTAGAAAGAACACTGGGGAGGGGGGGATAGAAAGAACACTGGGGAGGGGGGGATAGAAAGAACACTGGGGGGGGTGTGACTGTGTGTAAGGCTGGCTAAGAGTGTGTCTGTAAGTGTGGGCATGCATTTATATGTGTAAGGGTGTATGTATATGTATAAGGGTGAGTGTGTGTTTAAGAGTGTGAATTTCTGTGTAAGGGTGACTGTGTATAACTGGGTGTGTATTTCTGTGTGTGGATGTAAGTGTGACTGTGTGTGTAAGGGTGTATTTGTAAGTGTGACCGTTAGTGTCAAAAAAGCATATGTTTATTTTCTTTCGGTAAAAAAAATATGTAAGTGTGTGAGTGTGTGTGTCTAAGTGTGGGCGTGTATGTAAGTGTGACTGTGTGTAAGGGTGTCTGTGTATGTATATGTGTAAGGGTGATTGTGTGTATGTAAGTGTGACTGTGTGTATAATTGTAAGTGTGACTGTTAGTGTCACACAAGCATATATATTTTTCCGGTAAAAATAAAAATGTAAGTGTGTGACTGTGTGTAAGGCTGTCTAAGAGTGTGTGTGTGTAAGTGTATCTGTAAGTGTGACTGTGTATGTCTAAGAGTGTTTGTGTATCTTTGTGTAAGTGTGACTGTGTGTAAGGGTGTGTATAACTGTGTGTATGTAAGGGTGACTGTGTGTGTAAGGGTGTCTGTGTAAGTGAATATATATGTGTAAGTGTGTCACGTGAGGGGGAAAATCTCCGCCCCCTCATAGAGCATGTTAGAGCACCGGATGTCCGTGACATACTGGTGCTCAGAACACATGGAGCCACGCACAGAAGAAACAGCCCCTTCCCTGCAAATGTAAGGTAAGTGAGCAAGGAGGGGGACAAACGAGTGTGTGTAAGTGTGTCTATCTGACTGTGTAAGTCTGTTTGTGTAAGTGTGTCTACCTGATTGTGTAAGTCTGTGTGTGTAAGTGTGTCTATCTAACTGTGTAAGTTTGTCTGTGTGTGTCTGTCTGACTGTGTAAGTTTGTCTGTGTAAGTCTGTGTGTGTAAGTGTGTCTATCTGACTGTGTAAGGTTGTCTGTGTGTTAGTGTGTCTGACTGTGTATGTAAGTGTGTCTATCTGACTGTGTAAGGTTTTCTGTGTAAGTATATATATATATATTACACACAAACACACAAAGTGTGTGTGTTTATTTTTTTTGTAGGGAGGTATTAGGGTGGAGGGTGTGATTGCATGCCGGGAATGAGGGGTGGGGTCCAGGGGCCCCAAACAAATGTTTGCCCAGGGTCCAGTCAATGTTAAAGACGGCCCTGCCCGGAATCCATTCTTTATATGTAGCAGAGAAAGGATAGAATGTCCCAATACAATCAGCCTTAATATTTCGGCCGGTCAGAAGTATCAAAGTCCGGAAAATAGCACTACGCGTTTCGCCACAGGTGGCTTCATCAAAGGTGCATTTTTGTTTCCTTTTCTTTTACTCTTTTAGTCACATTGCTATTTTTTCTTTTTCTATCGCACATCCAAGCCGTACCTCATTAATATGCCACAGCTAGTTTTTCCATTAATATCCCACAGTTTGCCCAATAATATGCCACAGCCAGTTTGTGCATTAGTATGCCACAGTTTCCACATGAATATGCCACAGCCAGGATGGATATTAATATGCTACTGTCAGTATGGCCATTAATATGACACAGCCAGTATGCCACGCTTTGCACATTAATATGCCATTGTTTTCCCATTAATTTGCCAGAGCCAATTTTACATTAATATGACACTATTTGCCCATTAATATGACACTCTTTGCCCATTAATATGCCACAGCCAGTATGCCCATTAATATGCCACAGCCAGTATGCCCATTGATATGCCACAGCCAGTATGCCCATTAATAGGAAACTCTTTACCCATTAATATGCCACCGCCAGTATGCCCATTAATATGAAACTCTTTACCCGTTAATATGCCACAGCCAGTATGCCCATTAATATGTCATTCTTTGCCCATTAATATGCCATAGCCAGTATGCCGATTAATATGCCACAGAGAGTATGCCCATTATTATGCAACAGTCAGTATGCCGATTAATATGCCACATCCAGTATGCCCATTAATATGCCATTATTAGCCTGCCCATTAATATGCCATTATTAGCCTGCCCATTAATATGCCACAGCCAGTATGCCCATTAATATGCAACAGTCAGTATGCCGATTAATATGCCACATCCAGTATGCCCATTAAGATGCCACTATTAGCCTGCCCATTAATATGCCACAGCCAGTATGCCCATTAACATCCCACTATTAGCCTACCCGTTAATATGCCACAGTCAGTATGCCCATTAACATGCCACTCTGTCCATTAATATTCCACAATCAGAAAGCTCATTAATATGCCAGTCATTATGCCCATTAATATGCCACTATTTGCCCATTAATATAGCACAGCCAGTATGTCAATTAATATACAACTATTAGCCTGCCTATTTATATGCCACAGCCTCTATGTCCATGAATATGCCACTCTTTGCCCATTAATATGCCATAGCCAGTATGCCGATTAATATGCCACAGAGAGTATGCCCATTAATATGCAACAGTCAGTATGCCGATTAATATGCCACATCCAGTATGCCCATTAATATGCCATTATTAGCCTGCCCATTAATATTCCATTATTAGCCTACCCGTTAATATGCCACAGCCAGTATGCCCATTAATATGCAACATACAAGACCCTATACGATCCCTAAAACAAATAATGTTACTGATAGATCAATATAGTCATTTATCAAATTACAATTAAACATTAATAAATCGGTTGCACATTTAATATCGATGAATTACACTCAAAAGGCTGAAGTAGAAAGATACGGTTTTACAATAGCAGAAGAGTTTCTCCCATATCTAGGTATTAAAATTTCAAAAGACCCAGAAGAATGGACTCAGATAAATATCCTACCTTTGATTAGAGAGACAAATACTCTATTTAAAAACTGGCGAGGACTGTTTATATCCTGGATGGGCAGAATTAATGCAGTAAAATCATATGTCTTACCAAGGTTCCTTTATGTATTTAGAATGCTACCCTTCTCCTTTCCAAAATGCTGGTTGGAACTTATTCAAAGATCCTTTAACAGATATATATGGGCTCGGAAATGACCAAGAGTGAATTTACAGACCTTAACAAAAAGCAAGAGACAAGGGGGAGTAGGGATGCCGCTAATACAAGATTATACACAAGCAACTTTATTGGCACAGGCCTTCCTAACATTAAATAAAAGATCAAGTAAAGAACCCTGGTATAACTTAGAACTAGAAAAAAATTCACTCTCGGGAGATTTTTTAGCATACTTCTGGACTCCAGAAAAACATATAGGAAGGAAGAGAGATATAGAGTTAAATCATCCCCTCTCACACATTTATAAAAACTGGAGAACAATAAAAAAAAAAATGGGAATGGGAGACAAGCTGTTCCCCTCTCTCCCACTCACTGTCGTCCAGAGCCTGAATGAAGGTCTGGACCTTAGGGAATGGGAAAAGAGGGGAATCAAGAATATCTCAGATCTGATGGAAGGGAACAGGATAAAACCCTTTGGGGAATTACAGAAAACCTTCTCTCTTAGTTGAGAAGATAGCTTTAAATATTTGAGGGTAAGGAGTTTTCTTGGGGATTTGGTGAGCAATGACAGCCTTACTAAACCTCAAAGGATACTACAAGATTTATTAGAGAAAACTGATTTTAAAAAACTAACTACAAAAGCAATTGACCTAATTAGAGCAATAAAACAATATAGGCCACCGATAGCTTTAACTAAATGGGAAAAAGATCTTAATCTGACAATTGAGGAAAGAGAATGGAACCGGTCTTTATATTACAACTATGAAGCAATGCACTGCCTGAACCTTAACGAACTTCAGTTCAAAGTGATGTACAGGACCCATTTAGTCCCCACAATTTTATCAAAAATATCGGAGATAAATATACCAAATTGTTGGAGATGTGGGAATAGGAGGGGCGATGTTATACATATATGGTGGAGTTGTCCGATAATTAAATCTTTCTGGCAATGCATCTCTGACAAACTAGTACGGAATATAGGCAAAGACTGGAACCTAACCCCGGACAGAGCTTTACTCCATTTAAATTTCCCAAAGAAAACCGGGAAAGAAGTATCATTTATTATTCACTTAATGGCAGTAATAAAATTAGAAATTGCTAAGAACTGGAAGTCTATAGTACAACCAAACTGGGCAAAAATTAAGATGCAGCTGATAGATCATTGTCTTATGGAGAGAGGAATTGTCCTGCAATACAATTGGAATGCCGATATGTATAAACAATGGGATGACTGGGTAAATTTTCTTAAAGAAGGCCATTTAGATTGAAAAAAAAAAAAAGGAAGGAAGGAGGGAGGAGGGAGGGAGGAAGAGAAGGAAAGGGGAAAAAAAAAGAAATAAAATGGGAGAAGAATAAGGGTAATTTGTTCAATCCCTTACTAATCACCTCAAGACTAAAAACTGGGCTGAGAAGTGCGGAATGCGAAGACGGGGAATATGATCCACAGACGTGCGAATGCGTTATGAATGTGTTGTATGTGATATATGTGGGTACGAAATGTACAATTGTCTCTACGGGTAGCCCATGCTCCCTCAATGAAGTAGGGGAGCTACGGGAACGGCAGGGGGGAGGGAGAGGGAGGGGGGGAGGACAGGGGTAGATAGACACAGATCGGAAAGATTTAGATTAAAATAGATTAAGGGAGAAATGGAAATAAAGGCACAAGGGAAAGAGAGAGTGAAATAAGGCAGGTGGAAGGGAGGGGGGGGGAGGGAGAATATAGATAGGAAGTAACAAATACTCTTACGTTATGCAATCACTTCAAACTATGGATAAATAAGGAAAAAATATATATTTTTTTGATACAAGACACAATGATGTGAATTAAGGCAAGTCACAAATAGATTAGCCAACGCTGAGTGTTAAAAAGAAATAAAAAAAAAAAGAAAAAAAAAAATGCAACAGTCAGTATGCCGATTAATATGCCACTTCCAGTATGCCCATTAAGATGCCACTATTAGCCTGCCCATTAATATGCCACAGCCAGTATGCCCATTAACATCCCACTATTAGCCTACCGTTAATATGCCACAGTCAGTATGCCCATTAACATGCCACTCTGTCCATTAATATTCCACAATCAGAAAGCTCATTAATATGCCAGTCATTATGCCCATTAATATGCCACTATTTGCCCATTAATATAGCACAGCCAGTATGTCAATTAATATACAACTATTAGCCTGCCTATTTATATGCCACAGCCTCTATGTCCATGAATATGCCACTCTTTGCCCATTAATATGCCACAGTTAGTATGCCCATTGAAATGCCACTCTATGGCTATTAATATGCCACAGAAAGCATTCCCATTAATATACCACAGCCAGCATGCCCATTTATTTGCCACAACCAGTATGCCCATTAATATGACACTCTATGCCCATTAAAATGCCACAACCAGCATGCACATTAATATTCTGCTCCATGTCCATTAACATGCCACAGCCAGTTCCCTACTCCTCTCCCCTTTACCAGTACTCACCTGTCTTCTGCGAGATACAAAAGCTTTCCATGCTGCCTCTCTCACTCTCCCTGCGCACTACTCTGATTGTGCACCGGAAGGTCACGTGTCCCTGGCACTCTGGCGTCAGTGTGCACCAGTATGGTGCACACTGACAAATGCGTTAACAAACGCGTGCCGGCAGAGACAATAGCTGGGGAGATCTCCCCTTCCAGCCTCTCCATGCGAGAAGGCAGTATGCCTTCTCGCATGGAGAGGCTGGAAGGGGAGATCTCCCCAGCTATTGTCTCTGCCGGCACGCGTTTGTTAATTTTCAAATGGGCAGATTAAAACCGCCCATGGGCCGTAGTTTGGAGACCCCTGGTCTAGATAACTCTTTCACACAGTGTAAAACCATGTGCCACTCTCTAAAACCTATTTGTTGTTGGCTATTTCAATGAAAAGACACAAACAAACTATTACTTTTGATTAGCATTCTCTTTTATTGATATCACCAACAAAAAAATGTCGGTGTATAGATTTATATGTTTTCAAAGCATTTGGTATTTTCCTTCTGCTGGCTAAGTTTTTTTTTAATACATCTTGAGTAAGGCTTGTGTTTAATATATTACTTTTCCATCCTGACTGTTAATCTGCTTGCATTTAACATGGTACAGTTTCACTTTTTATTTAAAATACCAAAAATAAATGAAAGGATCATCACTGATAACTCCTGTTTACTGAGAGATTTAGCTTTTCCTAGCAAGACGTTTCAAGGAGAGGATGGGAGAATGCTTTTCTTGTAATAAAATCTCATAATCAATTTTATGTTATGTATTTAATGTCATTCATAAAGATGTTGGTTCGGAAACAATACACTGGAAAAGCATCGGATGACACATTAAATTAAGGAAAGTGGATGCGAGATGATCCATGCTTACAATACGAAGTAGATATTGATTTGCAGGATAAACACACATTTCGACAGTTGGCAACTTGCCATTTGTAATAAACAGCGACCCTCATAGACCTCCAAAAACCAGTGGAGCAATTTATCAGTAGAAGGTTATGATCTGTAGTTCATAACTAGCCAACAATCATTGGATAGTTATTTATATGGCATGAATAACTTACTGGAGGTATGTGGGATTTGTAGTTCAAATTGAGCAGATGATCATGGGATTTGTAGTTCAGATGAAACATATGTACCACTGCCATAGGTTAATTGTCCATGAATCCATATTGGCCAGTCTTAAAATGTTTTTCTCGGGCTATAAAGATGTTTAACCATGGACCAAAAATAAACAACAAATCTGAAGATTCAAAGGTTGACTCAATATACACCGATCTTGCCTGAAATTGTGCCAGATCATTAAAGTAGCTGCATTTTTGAATTTTCTAAAATTCAGCTAATCAATATAGCTGATATCAGGCCCTTTTTCATCAATCTTAGCTTTGGGGATTTCGAACTCGCGAATCATATGGATTCGCCCTACTCATAAACAAAAATAAATTCCTAGCCCAAATTATAATCATGGGAGGGCCATGGCAATAAACGAAGCTGGGAGCTTCCCTGCACCCATGATTAACATCCCAAAACGGCCCCCATATAATAAAATTAACCCCTGGGTGTCCAGACACTGCTCAAAAGCCTCAAGTCCTGCCCTCCTTCAATTACATAATTTAAGAAAACAGGGTCTGGCCAAATGTATTTGAATTCATACAAATAAATAAATAACCCCTTGTCTGGTCCAGAGACTAGCCAAATGCCTCCAGACGCCCCTCTAATAAGATCATTTATCCAGCTCCCAGACCCTTTTATTATTAATGGGGGGCAAGGCTATTTGCCCTGGCCTCCCATATATATCATAGGTGCCCCAGGGTGGCTTATTTGATTTATTTTTTTTAATGTAATTTTATTTCTTGAGGACGTCTGCTATTTTTGCAATATCCGAAGCCCTCCCATCATGGGTCTCCATCCTCGCCATAGATTCCTTTGTAGAGGATAGAGGCTACTATTTTAGTCATCTGAACTATGGTGGCACAAAAATCTACCAATTTTCCCGCCAATGTTGAAGTGATCCAAAGTAGTCGGAAACTTAGAGATACAATTTTTTCTTTTTAGAGCTCCCTGAATTGACTCTCCAATCTCTACATTGTGGCAAGCTTTGTCAAGCATATGTAAAGATCACAACTACTTGTTTATCTCTTTACCTAATTTTCCTTCTTTGTGCCCAGCTCTGACATCCAAAGGATACACCATTGGCATATATGTTGCTGATTGTAGGTTGTATTCGAGGAATATGACTGCTGCCAGATTTGTTGTTAATGTTTTCCTGATCAGTGAATGTTGAAGTACATCAGAGAGTAACCAGAGCTTAAGAGACAAGCTAGCGGAGGTCTCAACATTACCTCTTCCAAACATCGTTAATATCCTGAAATATAATCTAGATGAGTATCTGATACACAAGAAACAAACCACATAATTCCATACTAGATCATCCACAAAGGAATTAATCACAAGATGACCACAGTCAGTTTGAGCATCATACGGCTAATACCTGCACAAGCCAGACTGATGTTTATAGTTAGACACTATTCTGTACGTCTGGTACAACAACCTTTTAAGAGTGTTGTGTTTCTTTTCTCTTTCTCCGGTGAGGAAGTCTCCCTTAATAATTGGTAAAATAAATCTACTCTACCATTTAAGTGAACTCGATACGTTTTTGCCAATTTGTCTAGATGAAAAAAAATCAACCATTCCAAGCTGTGATCTTTAAATATGGCAGTTGATAAAAAAAACTGAAACCAATGTATGGACACTTGCGTTATGTGATTAGACTTCATCTGATAGGATCTAAAATCAGGTGCTTCCTGATTGATTGGTAAAATCAAACCTGATATTTACAGGGGAGCGACTAAATTGCTATAGAATATATACAGAACATTATACAACTTCAACTGAGGACCACTCTTTTCACCAAGTGGTCACATGACCATAAGAATTGTCATGTAGCATCTGTATTCCTTTGGGCCGATACATTTAACCATATGCGTTTTTCCTGTGCATTACCTTCTTGACAGTGATGTAGTGTGCTTGCTATGGCCAATGACTGCAGAATATATTAGGCGATGAAGACTTTCATCAACATTTGATCTGCTCAAAGCCATCAGTGTGGTATAAATTTCATGCATTATGTGTGAACACTGCCGAGGGACATGAACTACTGCAATTAGAATTAGCGCAAGAAGACCGAATAATGAATTATTAATTGTGGAGGTCATTAAACGCAGCAGAAGACCTAAAAGAGGCCGTGTCCGTGCAGAAGAACAAGACGTGGGTAAGTAAGGTATTAACTGTGAGAGGTCCTTAAACTTGCATGGAATTAAACAGATATATTAATTCAATCCTAGTGAAAAAAAACTAAAACTATGTAACTAACACAAAAATCATACACATTTCCAAATATATATTCGATTATCAGAGAGACTAGTGTTTGAGTATCTGAATGATAAGGATGTTGTCTTAATGAACCAAAACCCTGTTGCCGTAAATGTTTAGCTTGACTTTCAGTATGCTGTAACTTTGTCTTTATTTATGTAAGAGTTTGTATGGGCCCTGCTGACAAACAAATTGTTTACACAAAAATATGAATAGATAACATATACAGAGGGAGTAACCCCATATCTTTTCTTCTAATGGATCAGGAGGTGACTTCTTGCAACTAACTGTGCACCATTCAGAAGATATCCTCCCATTGTTTATACTAAGGCAGAGACTAGGGGGCTTCCACCTTATGCAGCATAGCTCCATGGAAGCTGTGAGAGATGGTCCATTGCTTTCTGTTATTGATGTGTGTGCTAGAGCAGAGTGCAGAATCCCGGACACTGCAAACCAATCGGGTCGCAGACATTGCAGCCTGGACGTCGGACGGGAAAATAAACCCCGAAATTATATGAAATATAACCGAGAGGCCAACAGCCGCATGAATTCGGCATCAGCTACTCACTTTAATGTCGAATCGACCAGCACAAAAAATATACAAAGTTATTCTTGTATAGTTTTTGCGCTGGTCAAATTGACAACAGAGTGAGTGACTGATGCCAAACTCATGTGGCCATCGACCTCTGTCACTTATTCATAAAATACACCCCTTCCATTTACCAGTGAGTAAAGTATTAAAGTATTTAATTTGCATATCAAGTCTCAAGAGTATATAGATATTTCTTGGTAATTGTATTATTCACTATATGCACAATTTAAGTAATGTTTAGCTGACTGAGCCGCTTTAAAAATGCATACTTAGTTATTTTATATTTTTACAGTTTTAAAACTTACACTTTGCAGCATCTCATGGAACCATGCTTACTGGATGTCTCTAGGCATGGAAACGCATTGGGTAACATTGTGCATGTACAGCAGTATGTTCAGAATTCTCACATCTCAGCTGGGTATTCAAGCACTTTATTGTATACGCTAATCTGCACAACATGTACATAGCTGAGTGTGCACAAATCCAGAGCACAGCATGCTCCATTACATGATATCAAAAATTCTTTGGAATGGCCCTTTAATCAAGAACTTTGAACTAATAAAAATAATATATTGCAGTGAAACCAATCAGTTTAAATACCAAGGTATTCAGCCTTGTGTAACCATATATCAATGAATCAATTATTAATCTCTTCCACACTTTCATGCAGTTGCTGTTTCAGCACGATGCCCTTTTTTAATTTGTGCCTTGTTCTGTGTGCTGAGCATAATAAAGTGGCTTGATTTGTGTGTCAGTCTGTAAATCTGTGCTAAGCAAAGGATCACCATTTATAATATACATCTTCCATTCGTTCATTTACCTGCTGTGAGCAACATTAAGTTAAAATGTTTAATGATCTACATCTGTACAAGCTAGCCATCCAAATAATCATTATTCTTCGTAGATACATAAGGTTAAGTAACATGTCCCTCAAACACTAAAGAGGTAAAAGCACTAGAAGCCAGTCAACCTAAAGAGATTGTATCTGTATGCCAGTGTCCTCAATTGAAATAACTGTAATTAGCTACACAAGAGAAATCCCCCCATCTCCAGTTGATTAAAAATAGTTCAGCCCGTGTGCATTACACATACACAGCTGGATATGTAATCAAATTCCCCAGTGCCCTCCAATTCTTAAATTCCAGGAGCCAGGGCCAAACATGGGGTCACTAATGGCTGTATGCAGGATTTTTTGGATGCCCCCTGGTGGGAGTGACGTAATAACTAACTCCCCCCCTTCAACAGCAAACCCCTTCTAGTTACATAACTTTTCTATGCCACCTCTGCCTCAGCTCCACTTGCTACAGTGTTATTTTGTTCCCCAAAACATGATGGTGTAACTTGTTACCCAAGAAACATGCTGCAGTCCCACTTTGTCCCTCAGAACATGCCACAGTGCCACTTAAACTCCTCTAAAACATGCCTAGTTCCACGTTGTCCCCCAAAATGTTCCAATGCCACTTTTGTCCCCGAAAACATGTCTCAGTCCCACTTTGTTCCCAAAACGTGCCCCAGTGTCACATTTTCTGCATGGCAGAGTAACAGTGGGGCATTTTCCAGTCCTATCTAAAAAAAATGTTATGTTCAAACAGACATGGAATTTCCAATATAAGATGCACAGTTTCTTTACTTTTTTACAGTCTCTTTTTGAAAAAAGAGAAAACATATGCATTGGCCTTAGAGAGTAAGTGCTATAAGATGCACCTCAGATTGCCATCAAATACAACAGAATCATTAACTTACCACTGGAACATATGGGAGGATAATATCAAACCAAAATACTCTTTGTGATGACATCTTTGCCGGATTGTAGTTGATGTGCCTCTCCTTTTACTCTTGTTCTGTTTATATACGCAACTGTTTGTACACTATTTATCGCCGGTACATGTGAAGTGCTTTTGCACCTTATTTGACACTATGTAGTATTTTTCTTATTAGGCATATGCAATCAATTTTATAAAAATGGATATTTTTCTTTTTGTTTGCTTGATTTATATGTATTCATATTCTTTATTCCATATATTTCAGGTTAATACGCCACCAAAATTGCAAAATGAATGATGAATTAATGTTAAATTGGGAAGCCAAATGTGATTAATTTCATGAGTTAATACAATAAAACATTTGGGCTGTTGAGCCAGAATAGGGGCCGCACAAAAACTCTTGAGGGCCACATCTGGCAATTTGGTCATTAATCCCTTGGAACTTTGGTGGCAGAGTGGCCTGGATATCTATCCACTTCTTTCCACTTGGGCAGGAAGGATGTAGTCCTGAACAGGATTGACATCCAGAATTAGTGTATATTATCAATAGAAGTGGTGGAAATTTATAATAAAGGAATAGTCCTTTCCACAATTAAACAGGACCACTCATAGAAAGTGGGAGGAAGAGGCAGGGAGTTATCAGATTTATTAGTCTTGCACTCAGTGCATATTTAGCGCAAGGCGAATAAGGCAAGTGCCTAGGGCGGCACTTATCTTGTCTGTCTGGGGGGGCGGCAAAAAAAACAACCTTCCATACTGCCTGTTCGACTCCCCGTCCGCTTTGGCAGGTGGGGATCCCTAGGACACCATGCTGCCTGCCACTAGACACTAGGGAAAAGCACAGCCCAGGGTAAGTCCTGGGGTGCTTGGGGCAATGAAATCGGGGTGCTGATGGCATGCAGTGGGTATTATGGGGGCATGTAATGGAGGTGATGGGGCATTCAATGTTTGTGTTCAGTGTGGGTGATGTGGCATGTCCTGGGTGTGCAACGTGGGTGATGGGGCATGTTCTGGATGTGCAACGTGGGTGGGGCCTAAGGCAGCACAAAACCAAAATATACCACTGCTTTCCCCCATCCACTTTTAGGCAGCAGCGGAAACCTGCTTGGGTGTAACATTTCTGAAACAGCTCTGAGTGTACAGCAATGATTTTTATATATGTATTATACATTTCTGTTCTTCTTCAATAATTTTCTAGGCAGCCAAAACTCCCAGAGGTTATAAATGTACTTTGACAGGCAAAAATCCTCACACAAGCTTGTGCTCTGCTCTGATAAACATGTAATTTCAATAATAAAAGCATTTTCTGCATAGTTGGTATTAAATACAGAACATATACTAAGTATGTGAAGATACTTAGAAAATCTACCTTTAGTTGTAGGGCACTGGTGACTAACCTTGGCACTGTAGATGTTTGGGATACTACATATCCCATAATTCTCAGTCAGACTAACATTTGAAACTATTCTTTTACTACAGTAATATGTCAATGTTTAAATTTGCCTGTTTAGTTGCTTTTCTATTTTTAAAGGGACACTAAACTTTTTTTTTCATTTTGTGCTTTTAATATAGAAGCACAAGTGAAATGTCCGTTATCCCTAGTATGAGGATGAACTGGTGTGATAGTGCACGCCAATTTATCCTCTAACCGACAGCTGCCATTCTTCCATAGGAAGCAGGCAGCTGTCTGGTCAGCGACCATGTTTTTGCATGGGATCAGCAGTGGGGGACCTTAAATAGGATTAAACAAGTTGGAATGTCCCATTAAACAATCTGGGGGAACCCTTTTATTTAATCATGCTCTTCATTTACTACCTGTACTCAAGGCACTGAATGAAAATGGTTTCCTCCAGCTGAGTAGAAAATAGTGCATGTAACTTCAAATCCACACATTTACCTTTCTGTAATTGAATGTTACAAAATCACGTTACATTCACATTTATTTATATACCACCAACAATTTCCATAGTGCTTAGTGCAAAGCACTGAAGGGAAATGCATACTAAGTTGGAGACTGATACATAAGATAGAGAGCCCTGCTCACAGGAAGTGGTGTATTTTGCTTTTGTACTGCCCTGGGCATGCCTAAATTTGGCCACCCCTCTAGCCATCCACAATGCACAGCCAGGACATTCCCTCAGCACCCATTTTGCAGAACCAGAGCCCCAGGACATTCCCCATAACCCACATTGCACAGCTAGGAGATAGCCCATCACCTCACACTGCACACCCAGGGCATGCTCCAACACCCCAGGACATGCCTCATCACCCACATTGCACAGCCAGGACTTACCTTAGCCAGCACCCACAGTTCACTGGTGTCTAGTGGCAGGCAGGATGGTGTCTGTGCACTGCCAGGCAAACAGATATCCTACCATGCAGCCACTCATGCTCCCCGCGTGGTCTGAAGTCTGAGCACCCACAAGTCACGTGAGCCCTGACACTCTGGAGGGGAGCTTGAGAAGCAGCACACCATGCTTGCCCACAGAGAGGCTGGTGAGGGGAGATATTGCCTTGTTTGCCTCGCCCTAAATACTGTGCTGCTCACATCCTTACAATCTAGAGGGAGTGTGGGACAGGAGACATATAAGTTTAAAGGGTCAAAGTAGGTAGTAACAGCATTTTGGAGACAACCAAAGTTAGGTGGATTAATTATTGGATGTTCTAGTTGAATGAATAGTAAACGTCCTTATTCTTAACACTACCGAGAGGAGTAGGTGGTTTGGCTATAGGTTAATTAGCGGGTGTTCTAGTGGGATAAATAATAAGCTTCCTTAAAGACGTGAATTTTGAAGGACTTTTTGAAAATTGAGAATCGGGAAGAGAACTGGATGATCTGGGGAAGTGAGTTCCAGAGAAAGAGGTCTGGACGTGGGAGGGGCAAAGGAGTGAGCTGAGTCAAAGACAACCCCAAGACATCAGGATCGGTCAGTGGGTACAATTTTAGCCAGAGATAAGGGAGGGAAGATGATCAGCACCATTTTAAAGAGTTTAAGCATTGATCTGACATCCAAGAAAATATGGCCGACGGTCCCCAACCAGTGACATTACAGAGTTAGGTCAGGGGAGGTAGATATGAGTGCCATTTGCATAAGGGAGGTATTGGAAGCCAAAAAAGTTGATGAGTTTCCCTAAAGAGGAAGTGTACAGGGAAAATAACAATGGGCCAAGGACCCACCCTTGCGTAGCACCAAAGGAGAGTGAAGGGGGCACCAGCAACTGATACGTAAAAGGAGAGCTCAAATAGATACAATTCCATTCGAGAGAGGCTATGCCTCCCATGCCCAGTAAGGCTGCGTGTTAAGAGGTAAGAATACGGCTGTGGTCAATAGTGTCGAAGGTGGCACGGAGATTTAGGAATATTAGTGCATAAAAGATTCCTTTAGATTTGGAGTAAGTAATTTGGCAGTTAAATGTCAAATGCAATTACATTTATATAATTTTATTTCATCAGCAATGAACAGGACTGTCCAAAAAAAAAAAAGGTTGGCAATCATGGGAACTATAGTCAATCAACTGCTGTATACCTCCCAACCTTTCAAATGGCCACTGAAGGACACTTTGTTTTTGGTGGGTGATTGCTGAAGGTTTGGCGTTTTTGCTTAATATTTAAGACAAAACATTTTTATTTACAATTAATCTATAAACATTTACTGCATTTAAAATACATACCTTACACTTGGGAGGTATGCTGCTGGAGAGCTATCTCATACTTAACCAACAGCTTTTTCAGATATTCACCTAAAAAGGTTTTAGGTGAGTGTCTAGGAAGTGTGATCATGTGCAAGGTCATTTTTATGTGCTTTTTAACCAATAAATAGCTACCTCCCCTTGATCTACTCAAATCTTGGTAACTTTGAATTAACGTTCAACCATGTTGTCTTTATAGTAGTTTATTACCAGCCAGTATTTCTTCTCCTATTCCCACCTTTTCTTTAGGTTACTTTTCTCTCCATCAATTTATCCTACCCCCTAACAGTTATTGGGTAGACAATAAAACAAAAAGATGATCTATATATTGTGTTTAGGGTTGCCACCCAGCCAGTATTTTACAGTCAGGCCGGTAAAAAAATGGCTTGCCTCCAATGTTAAGTCTATGGGGGCAATAGCATGGCCGGTATTTTTTTGTTGAAGAGGTGGCAACCCTAATTGTGTAAGCAGAATTGCAAGCAAATGCTTACCTTATGAGAATTTTTTTTTTTAAACATGTATTTGATGTCTACTGTTTGATGTATGTAATTTGCATATCAAGTCACAGGTGATGCTATAAGTAGGAGACACAATACACACATTTTCAACCTAAATATTGCTTATTTTATGCATTGTTTTGCAATTTTGCCAACATAATGTGTCTATCATTTTTCTTCTTTTTTATTCTCTACATTCCTACATAACCAATGTTTAGGTTGACAGAGTCCCTGTCAGTTGATAAGGACATAGGATTGCTGCAGACATAAGGAGCCTTATCCTGGGCGGACTATCCTTCCAAAATATAGACTCTTGACAGCTGTGCTATCTATTGAAGAGTCCTGAAGAACAGGGGCATCTATAGAAAGTTTAACAAAAAGTATACAGTCCTCTTCTTAAAGACAACCAAAATCAGGATATTAAATTGCTTATAGTATTATTAGGTACTGCAGCATGTGAGGTGTGTTGAAGGTAATTGCAGTGGGTCAGATATGAAGGCAGACTAATCGGTTTTTCAGTTTAGAATCCTCAATTTAAAATGGCTCAGCATAATGCTCCTGGTTTGTATCCTACACTGTTAAGCGAAGAGTGTAGCCAAATTGTCGTTGTTAGGCTAGACTAATACTACAGCCTGGCTTGTGAATTAAATCGGACTTCATGTTATTTCCCCTGCAATGTGCAGTCTAGTATTAAATCCAGAAGAAGGGATGGAGCTTTAGTGGTGTGTGGGTCAGAGGTTATTAAAGACAAACCTTTTCTTTTTTCTAAAGCTCAAGGAACTGGGATCTTTACTAAACAGTGAAAGTTGGTAAGCTGAAAAGAATCTACATTTTTTTCCAACTATTCTTTATTGAGTTCTTGCAGATTTTAGTGCTTGTTACTTAAGTAGAAGCTGTGGCAAGTTATCTATGCATGCCTAGTTCTTTTTTTAAGGCCCTTTCAAACCGTTATCACAATCTGCTCTTTAAAGCACCTTAGTACTTAATAAGCAGAAGCAAAAAAAAAAGTTATGTTTAAATGAAAGTGTAATGTAGGCATTTTAAAAATAAATGATTTAATATAAGTATACAGATAAAGTACTGTTGATACTTTATTGCTCCATATATCTCTGTTAGAGGGCAGACATGTTGATTAATATCTTGGGTCAGATATTCTTTCTGTCGTCCATAGGGTTGCCACCTGGCTGGTATTTTACCGGCAGGCCAGTAAAAAATTGCCATCAGGCCAATGTTAAGTCTATGGAGACAGTACCAAGGCCGGGATTTTTTTTAAGAAAAGGTGGCAACCCTAGTTGTCCATAAGGACAAGATTGTTGTACTAACATTAATATTTAGTCACTTTTAACTGTCATAGTGTTGTGGACTATGATTAGCATGATGCTATGATGAGAAAAATCTTTCTGAGCATCAAGGGAACTGTAGTCCACAGCACCTAGTGCTGTGCATAGGCGACATTCATGCTGGGACAACCCCACATTTGTGGGGATAAGACCTGAAAAAATGTGACAGTCTGTGAAATCCATAGCTAGGCAAATATGTCATTGTGTGTGAGGGGATCTATGTGTTTGTGGTAGCAAATGCCAGGAATCCACAAGCTGCAGGATTTTTGTCCAACAGACTATAATCCTTGCATCTTGTTGCATGGGTTTGATCCATAGTCCGTGGATTTTCTTTTCTTCGCATTTACATTGTTTCCTGAAACATAAAGAACAATCTGCGTAAATCTCTGAATTCTTCACACATGGCAAGTTTTATTTGTGTAATCTGACCTTGTTTTTATAGTAATTGCCTTACCTACATAACATCTGCAGTTATTTTTAGGCACGTTGAAGTTGTTCTGTAAATTGGATATCATTGTCTCAATAATCCTTATGAAAAATAACAGTGCTGTTTTGTTTTTTTAGTCTATTTTTTTTTATTTTGTTAGCTTTCTTTTGTCTGTTAATATAAGTCACATTCCCACTTTCTGTACTTGGCACAGTATGTCACTTGGCATGAACCACACGTTGTGGATTACTGTCAAACATATACGTCCCTGTGCACAATCCGGACTGCTCCGTGCCAATTCCTCAATCTTTACTTAGTCAGTGCAGCAGGGAGGAAGTGGATAGTCCATATTAACTCCACTTGGATGTTCAAATCTAGATATGTCCATAAACATTTTATTTAATCGATATTCTATATTTTTATAAAACATGCACAACATTCAAAGAGCCACTTCAGTCTAAATCCAAAATACTTTATGTATATTAGACCTTTTAAATGTATTTTGAAATTAATCTTTAATATTTTTTTAAATAATTCTGCTATACCAAATCTGTCTGGGTGAAAGCAGGACAAGGTTCCTTTAATTGGTTAAAACATAAAATGACTTGTTAAGAATATTTCTCAAAGCAGTGGAATGGTATTTGAACATGTTATGCAGGCAGTAACAGAAGAGAAGATGCTTTTGCCCTTCCCTCTTTCATATCTGTGACACAAACTGCTAAAATCATGTGACCTTTTTAATGGTTTCAAGACAAGACACATTTCTCATTGCTCAAGGTTAATCAAGTCATGGCTACTGAATATTATGTTTCTCTCCTGTTTCTCTAGGAGTGGATTCTGCTGGGTGCAAGATATCCATGTTCAGAGATTGAGCCTCTGCATTAAATGTAAAACATCTGTTCAATTTGAATAAAGCAATTTAATTAGCTCTAAACCAACCTGGTGATGTGGTTAGAGCTGTCTCAACACACAGGTTATATTTTTTCATGTACAGCTTATAGAATATCGCAATTTGTATCCATTATAAAAATGGAATGACGTATGTACTACAGAAACGAGCAGCCATATCCTTTAAATGAGTTACTCAAAGTCAAAAAAAGAACAGACTACATAGCCATCACTAAAGCTCTGTACAAAGCAAATGTATAGATAATTAGTTATTTTAGATCTAAGACAACATTCTCTTTTTTTCCCCATTGCATCCTTGCTGGATTTTTTGCTACA
Organism: Pelodytes ibericus; assembly: GCA_036172795.1. Taxonomy (NCBI): domain Eukaryota; kingdom Metazoa; phylum Chordata; class Amphibia; order Anura; family Pelodytidae; genus Pelodytes; species Pelodytes ibericus. The sequence continues at coordinate 148,377,711 of CM069862.1, forward strand.
CAAGCACCTTTCATGTCATGTTAGCAAACTCTCTATCAGTGTATTGTGAGTGGTCTGCGCAAAGCATGATGGGATGGACTGGTACACATACCATTGCGGTATATTGTAATATATTTTGTTAATGATAATTATATATCTAGTAAATTATATGTGCTGCCAGTTAATGTGTATAGCCTCACAATCAAAAGATGTCTAATAGGTCAAAGGACAGGTTGTGTTAATGCTATTGAAGATTTTTGTGACAATTTGCTAGCATCAAATAAGTTACAAATCCACGCTCTGTCAGGACTCGACAAATGTTTGTAAACTTTAGGAGCCAAACAAATCAAGAGCGAACCTACTGAAAATCTAGGAGTAATGGAAGTGGTACTTCTATGTAAAAGGATCAAAAAGGGTAGGAGCGAGCAATGCAGATTTTAGGAGCCATGGCTCCCTGGTACGTGGGATTTGTGAAGCACTGCACTATGTCTCTGCTTGAACAACAATTCTAGTCATAAACAAACTGAGTAATACGAATTAGAAATTATGCATTGATTTACTTTTCCTTGTGGTTGTATACATGGATGGAGTTTCGTTTTTGGGAAGCAGAAGGCTAAGCACATGGAGATAGATGATGTCTTACATAAAGAAAATGCTAATATTTACATTTTGTTTCTATTAGTTGCTACTGTCTTGTCTTTGCACTGTATACATTTTCTTGTCTACTATAAGGAATGAGTGTTAAAGATGTCCAGTATATAAAAATATTGAAGTCAGTAATATTGTTTCTGTATTATGTTATCTGAAATCATCTAAGTTATTTATAACATATTTTACTTTTTTATTTTTTTGTCCTTGTTGCTGAATCTATCCAGACCTGTTCTATACAATTCCTCTGTTCTTGTTTTTTGTTTTTTGTTTTCTACATGGACTGAAGAGACAAAATTAATTTGAGCATACTTTTTGATTGTCTAAGTAGTTTTTCTGAGCACATTCTGTGATCCTTTTGCATTCTGAACTGCATATTCTATCACAATTTTAATTTATTCTTTTTAACTGGTAGAAATAGTTAAACAGTTAGGTAATTCACAAGTCCATGAGCTTGGCTAAAAATCAATGGATTTAGGAGAAAACGCTAGCTGAACTTGAGGTTAGTTTGGTTGTTTATTCCTTGTTGATTTTACATATGTCAGTAGTTGTATTAGTTCCATATTAAACTTGTAAACCTCACACATAACAAGGCAAAGTCTTTTTGTAATATACACATAATGTCACATATATATTTGATAGTCTTGCAGTTAGCAAATGAATAGCTGAAATTAGGATTATACTATAATAGTTCTTCAATAATATAGTCCCTATAACTGTCCTCCAACAAGACTCCCCTTTCACATGGTCAGCAAAATATTCTCATCCCTCTTTTCTTTGCCCCTGTGCTCTTTCACCACTTCTGTTTCTGTAGTTGGTTGGACTGGTCTGCATTTTCGCATGGTCTGCACTATGATACTGGGAAACAGGCATGAAGTGGTTAGGCATGAAGGTATGAAGTGGTCAACCGTAAGGCTGCTCAAACAGCCTTCTTAGGGCGCCACAGCGACGGGGGCACCAGCCCTGGAGGGAAAAGAAAATGCTGGTAGAGGCACTGGCTGGGGAGAAAATCACCCCTCACCAGCCCTCTACATGGCCGCTGTGGAGCAGCCTGGGAGGGGGCGGAAATGGGGGAGAGGAAGAGGGGAAGAGAACAGATAAAAGAGGAGGAGGGATCGAGAACAGAAGAGGGGAGAAAACAGATGAGGGGGAGAACAGAGATGGGGGGAGGGAAAGAGATATGGGGAGAGGGAGGATAGGTAAGGGATATGGGGAGAGTCATTGAATTGGGGGGGGGGCACCAAAAAGCACTTTCGCCTGTGTATCAAAAAATCCTTCCACCGGCCCTGGAAGTGGTATACTTAATTGTAAAGAAGTGTTCTGTGATAGATGGCAACTCCCAATATTATGGAGTGGGTAAGAATTGTAATCTGTTTAATGGAAAGTCAATTAAATTTGACTGAAATAATGTATTCCATTGGGCTGTAGTGGTTGTCAATGGTCATTAACTTCCATTTCCTTTAACTTCGTCTCCATGGCACATAATATCAGTGAAGATCAGCACAGAATGCTGCAGTGTGATTTTAATTAATAATCTATTTAGTAACCAAGCAAACATTATTATACCTTTTTTTACTGTAAAATTCTAAATTAACTTTTCCAAGGAAAATCCTTAGAGGATTGTTAATGGTTTTACAATACAGACAACACAACGGATAGTTTTTTGCCGATTTCAAGTAGAATTTCTTTTTTAAATAATAAATGCCTTTTAAGTCTAGAAGATCGATGGTTTCATTATTTGCGGTGCTCAGCATTAAATCTCCGAGTTTAGTCCAATGTGAACAGTATCCTTTACTTTGGGTTCATTGTGTTTAATCATTTATTTACGTCCGACTGCCACTGCAGTTAGGAAACACCACAGTCCTATTGATTTCTTTTGATTTCTTTGCTTTTACCCTTTAAAAGGTGGACTTGGGTCTTTATGAAGGTTTAATCCAAAGTGACAAGCGCAAGGAAAAAGGAATTAATCTTTGTAGAAATGTCAAGTCAGTATTACTGGAATGTAATATTATAAGCATGAGAATGAATCATGTCAAAGATTTACCATTTTGGCCACTCGGTTTGATGATATCAAGTTAAGATATTTTAAAGTAAAAAAACGGTCTTTCTTCTTTTTGTTAATGGAGAACGGATAACAAGACATTCCTTTTATAGCCAGATTATAAAGGTTGGAGCAATTAGAGCAAGTGTTTTGATGCCTTCCTCAATTCTAGACTCTCTGGAAGCATTCATTTTGCCTTACTTGGCACAGTTACTCCATGTCATAATTCTACTTCTACAGATATATTCAGAAAAGAGTGGCATGAATAACATTCTGAAGAATGTGCCACAAAAGGCACAACAGGCACATATTTATTTTTTTATTTAATCTGTGTCACTTTTCCAGTGTAAACCCAGAGTGCATCATTACACTCAGTACTGACCATGTTACCACACATTCAGCCAATCATGGCAATTGCTTGTCAGTCTTGTAAATCCCCATACTAGCACTTCTATTGTTTTGGTTCAGTAATAGAAATAAAAGTGAAAAAAAAAACACTTTTTTTTATCATAGAAACATAGAACGTGTCGGCAGATAAGAACCATTCGGTCCATCTAGTCTGCACAATTTTCTAAATTTCTAAATACTTGTATTAGTCCCCAGTTCCCTCTCTTTTATCTAGGATAGCATGCTTAAACTCCTTCAATGAGTTTACCTCTACCACTTCCGCTGGAAGGCTATTCCATATATCCAATACCCTCTCAGCAAAGTAATACTTCCTGATATTACTTTTAAATCTCTGCCCCTCTAATTTAAGTCTATGCCCTCTTGTTGTGGTAGTAGTTGTTGTTCTTTTAAGTATATTCTTCTCCTTTACTGTGTTGATTCCCTTTATGTATTTAAATGTTTTTATCATATTCCTTCTTTGCTCTAAGCTATACATGTTAAGATGCTTTAACCTTTCCTGGAAAGTTGTATCCTACAATCCATGCACCAGTTTAGTAGCCCTTTTCTGAATTTTATCCAAAGTATATATATCCTTCTGTAGATACAATCTCCAGTACAGCCTACAATAGGCATGAGAACTTCCCTCTTTCTACTGCTAATACCTCTCCCTATGCAACCAAGCATTCTGCTAGCATTTCCTAAGAAAACAAAAAATAACCCAAGCTTCTACGGGAATGGTAACTGTAAAAAGCGCACCTTGTTTCCAGACGCCTGGTCCTTTAACCCCTTAGTGACAAGACATTTTCACCTTGACTTTCTCTTGGTGACGATGGCTGTTTTGACATTTCTAGGGTGTTTGTGTTTAGCTGTCATTTTTTTTCTTTCTCACATACAGTACCCACACAAATTATATGTTGTTTTTATCGTCATAAGAAGGGCTTTCATTAGATACCATTATGTTCATCATATCTTATAATTTACTACAAAACAAAATCATAAAATATGATGAAAAATTAAAAAAAAAAACACTTTTTCTAACTTTGACCTAAAATATAATTTACACAAATAAAATCATTAAAAAAGACCCCGTCTAAATAGTTTCTAAATGTTCTCCCGAGTTCAAAAATATGCATGTTTCCATATTTTTCGGTATTTTTTTGCGAGTTATGGGGCAAAAACCAAAAATAGTGTTTTTTTTATTTTTATATATTGATCTTTTGACCCCAACACGAACACAAAATGTAACCCTAACACTAAATTTAACCCCAACTCTAATCCTTATTATATCCCTTAATATTTTTTTTTTTTTATTTAATATTTCTTTATTGGGTTTTTAAGTAAAATAGGTACATAGATATAGCAGAGGTAGGTAGTTACATATAGACATGAATAATAAACATAGCAGCGTGGCTTTTATAGTAGTACTTGGAGGCATTACCATTTAAAGACCTGTTGTAGGGTCGTGAAGTACAGTATACTATGTTATCAATTACAGATGTGTTCTCTCTGATGTGGTAGGGTGACCATCCTATCATAGTATGGTATGGTAGTTCAGAACAGATTGTGTCTTGTCTGTTGGGTCTGTGTCTAGGTCCAGGCAACACAATAAAGATTCATTATATGTGAATAAAGAACTTAATTTAAGGACACATCTTATCTTCAGTGGAGGCGAGAAGGTGAGTATTCATATAAAAATAAAGCAGCGCAGTATTATTACCTTCATAATGTTTTGACGTAACTGTGTTGAGTGATAGAGCGTAACACTCTGTATATCCTTTTTTTTCTGGTGTTTGTGTTTTACCAATAGTGTATTACTATGGTTAGCCTATTGAAATATAATAATTTGGTTTAACCCTTAATGCTTAATGTGTCTTATCTACCAGCCTTGTATCTGAGTCCTGTTACAATCGTAAAAATACACTAAATCAGTAAATCAGTGAAAAACTAAAATATGAACACATAAACAATAAAGAAATTAAAAATTGCAAACTTAACAAATAACAGCGGTTTTGGACATCTACTTTGAATTATGAATATAGGTTGTAGCCATGTTGGAGGTTTAACCTGTTGGGGACATATTAGAGGGCCTATAACAGTGAGGCGGGTAGGTCGGATAGGACCTGTTTGAATGAGTCTGAGTCCAGGTATAGGATCCAGGGGGACCATCTGTTAGTGGATTCCAGTCCCTTACCCTGTGAGGTTAGTAGCAGATCCTCCATTTTTCTCACCTGTTCCACCGAGGCGACCCATTCAGCACAAGTAGGCGCTCTTGTTTGTTTCCAAAATTTGGGGATCAACATTTTAGCAGCGTTGAGTAGGGGGGGAGTCAGGGAGTGTTTGTAGTTACTGATGGATTTCGGAGTGTGGTGTAAAAGTGCTTGTAGGGGGGTGGATTGTAAATCAGGATCATCTATCGATCTGGTGACTGTCAGGACAAAGTCCCAGAAGGGTTTGAGAACGGGGCAGGACCACCATATGTGTAGGAAATGTCCCCTATCTTGTCGGCATCGCCAGCATATGTCTGGGGTTCTTGGGTATTGTCGATGTAGCATCGAGGGTACTCTGTACCATCTAACGAAAATTTTGTATGAGTTCTCTTGTGCCAGTGTATAAGGTGTACTTTTATGCACTAGGGTTGAGATTTTAGACCATTGGGCCTGTGTCAGTGTCGTGTGCGTATCTCTTTCCCAGAGTCTTACAAAATAGGGTTTGGTGTCAGATTGTGAATCGAGAAGGAGGTTATGGATGGTTGAGATAAGTCTCGTAGGAGGGTCTTTTTGTTGGCAAAGTGCCCTAAACGGGGTGAGCGTCTCTGGGTACTGTTGTGGTTTGATTATCGATGTAACGTAGTGTTGTAATTGTCGGTAGGTATGGAGTTGTAGTGGGTTAGAAGAGTGGGTGGGTACTAAGTCGTTATATGGTGTCAGTATTTTATCCGTCATCACATGTCCCAGTCTGGGGTATCGAACGTCTACAGGAAAAAGGTCTCTTATAATGCCTACATTGAACCCGGGTGGAAATTGGTCATTGTAAATGAGTGAAGTGAGGGGTGAAGGTGTTTGTCTTAGTTTGAGTTTGTCTCCATATGGCTAGTGTCGTAGGTATGGTGGGATGGTGTGGGGCGATCGAGATTGTTTGTGGTACCCAGGCAGCTGTGGGTATCGGGACCGTAAGTCCCTCTTGTTCGGTTGAGACCCATAGTTTGGGGGCTGGTCTTGTCCATTCGACAATTCTAGCCAGGTGGATAGCTTTTTGGTATAGGGATATATCCAGGAGTGACACCCCTCCTAAGTGTTTATTTCTAGCTAGGTAGTCATAACCTACTCTGGGGAGTGATTTCCCCCATATATATCTGGATATAAGTGATTTGATATCTTTCAAGTAGTTTTTGGCTAAGGTTATGGGGATCGCTTGTAGCACATATAGGAATCTGGGGAGAACATTCATTTTAATCACTCCTATGCGTCCAAACCAGGATATATTTTTGGTTGACCATTTGTTGATATCGGCTTGTATGGATCTTAACAAAGGGGGGTAGTTAAGTTTAAATAAATGGGTAAGGTCTCGTGGGATATTGATGCCTAAGTATTTAATTGCTGTGGTGGCCCATTTGAATGGGAAGGTCGTTTTCAACATTGTCGCCTCTGTGTCAGGGACCGTCAAATTGAGTATCTCAGATTTCGTGAGGTTGGCCTTGAAATAGGATAGGTAGGAAAACCGTGTCATCTCTTGCATCAGATTGGGTAGGGATATACGGGGGTTGTTTACAATAAAGAGTAAGTCGTCTGCGAAGGCCGAGACTTTGTGGGTATGCATTTCTAGTGGGAGCCCCTTTATGTCGGGGTTGGATCGGATAGCTTCTAGGAAGGGTTCTATAATTAAGACAAACAGCAGGGGTGAGAGGGGGCATCCCTGTCTAGTGCCGTTCGACAGAGTCAGTGGGTCCGACAATGTTCCATTTACCCGGACTCTGGCTGTAGGTTTATGATAAAGTGCCTCTATCCAGTGCATCATGCTTTGTCCCAAGTCCAGATGTCTCAGGGTGGAAAAAAGAAAGGCCCAGTTGACCCTGTCGAACGCTTTCTCTGCGTCCACCGAAAGCAAAAGTGTAGGTGTGTTCTGTGTTTGGGCTTGGTACACTAAATTAAGGATCCTGGTGGTATTGTCCCTAGCCTCACGTCCTGGGATGAATCCCGCCTGGTCTCGCTCAATAATAGATGGTAGATATGGTCTAAGTCGGTTGGACAGGATTTTTGCGAAAAGTTTTACGTCTGTGTTTAGTAGTGAGATGGGTCGGTAGCTGGCACATAGGGTGGGGTCCTTTCCTGATTTAGGTATGACTGTGATGTGGGCCTCTTGTGATTGGGGGGGGAGGTTTCCTCCGGAAGAGAGGGAGTTGAAGGTGTGGACGAATTGTGGGATCAGGGTCGGGGAGAACATCTTGTAGTATGTAAGTGTGAGTCCATCTGGGCCGGGGCATTTACCTGTGGGTGAGTCTTGAATTGCTGCCAATGTTTCTTCAGGGGAAATCGGGGCATTTAAGATAGTTCTGTCTCTAGATGAAAATCTAGTGGGAAAATGTGTGTCTAAATAATTTTCAATTTCAGTCAGGAATTGTGGGCGGGGGGGGAGATCTGGGTCTCGTAAGTTGTATAGTCCTTGGTAGTATGAGCGGAAAGTCTCCGAAATTTGTTCCGTGACATGTACCATCTGATCTTTGGAGTTTTTAATTTTCGGGATAAACATAGCCCCTTGTCTAGACTTGAGTGCCCTGGCCAGTAGTCTGCCTGGTTTGTTACCTTGTTCGTAAAACTTGCTCTTGGTGAGTAGGAAGGAGCGTTGGGTGTTCTGTGTACACAGAGAGGCCAGCTGTGCTCTCAGGGCCATTAAATTCTGGTATTCTGCCCTAGACAGAGTTAGCTTATGTCTGGATTCTATGGTGGATATTTGGGTCAGGAGGTTTGAGATGGCTGTTTTATTTGCTCGCTTGTCATGCGAGGCTATACTGATTAGGTGTCCTCTTATTACTGCTTTGTGGGCCTCCCATATCATTGGTGGAGAGCAGTCTGGAGTTGTATTTTCTGTAAAGTAGTGCTGGAGGGTTGTCTGTTAGTGTGTTTATGTGTAAGGGATTTTTAAATATATTTTCGTTTACTCTCCAGTTGGGTATACGTCTGGGCACCGAAGGGAAGTGTAGGGTCATAGAGATCGGGGCGTGATCGCTCCAGGTTATGGAACCTATGCTAACTTTTTGGACCAGGTCAAGATGTCTGTGGGAGAGGAATAATAAGTCAATTCTGGAGTATCTGTCATGGGGAGGGGAATAGTAGGTGTAGTCCTTTGTTTGGGGATGGAAAATCCGCCAGACATCGGCCAATTGTGTTTTGTGTAGGGTAGTTCTTACCTTCTTAATTTTAGTGTAGCGCATATGGGTCGCCCCGGTGGAAGAGTCCATAAGAGGATCCATTACCATATTTAGGTCGCCACCTAAGATCAGCACTCCTTCCAAGAACTCCGAGAATTCTGCCAGAACTGAACATAAAAAGAGGTGTTGGTCAACATTAGGTGAGTATATACTTCCGATAGTTACCTTTTGGGAGCCTATGTAGCCTTTAACAAAGACGGCCCTGCCTTCACTATCAGTCTTGGATTCGTGGAAAACAAAAGGTATATGTTTAGAGATGAGAATGGACACACCTTTAGTTTTCTTAAAAGGGGAGTAAGAGTGGTAAGAGTGGGAGAAGGTTCTGTCTATTAATTGTGGGGCATTGGATCTTTTAAAATGTGTCTCTTGAACAAGTGCTATGGATGTTTTAAGGGCCCGAAGTTCTCCGAATAAACGCGATCTCTTAGAGGGTACGTTAAGGCCCCTGGCATTTATAGAGGTGACTACTACATTCTGCAGGTTACGTGCTAGCATAAAAAAGGAAAAAATAGCAATAAGACGGCTGTTGATATTGTGTCCTATACCGCATATAACATTGATAAACTAAAAACATATTAACATAAATTAATTTGAACTTCGGTGAGGACCACCAACGGTATACACCGTGGGTAAGGTTCTCAGCAGGGGGGGCAGAAGCGCCTAGGGTCTGTTTCTGGTCTCCATCCAGGGAGTCCCAGGAACATTCCCTATGTACAGGGGCGCACACACACACTGTGGGGGTAGCGTGTTTAGCCAATTTCTGAGGATCTGGGGTGGGAGGTATGCTCCTCGGCTGACTGTTTTATGTGAATGGTCGTTGGAAGCAGTCGCGCTTTTCTATTAACTGGAATATACATATTGGGGGGGGTAAGACATAGAGAGATTTCTAGTTCCCAACTTCCAACCGGTACAGCTTAATGGAAATGAAAAATAATACAGTTAGTGCTGGTGGTGGGTATGAAGTTCAGGTAGTGTCTCTCTATATGAGGAAGGAGATGGGTCTCCTCATATCTTCTCCTGGTTGGGTGATCACGGTGCTTCATAGGTACCAGAGTCTGGAGGATGTTCCCTGGCTGCAGCGGTAGTTACGGGTGAGTTCGGGTGTGCCAAGGGTAGGTTGGTGTTGTCGACCTCTCGGGGAAAGCGGGGTTTCCTCTTCCTCTGAGGCCTAGGTTGCCATGGTTTGTTGAGGAGTTGGGGGATCATGAGCTCCATCGGATCCGATTTTTTCCAGTCAGTGAGGTCTGGCATCGGGATACCCAGTTGTTCACAGAAGTGAGGGGCATCGTCTGGTGAGTGTAGGGAGTGTATAGCACCCTCTCTACGAACCCTGATACTGAGGGGAAATCCCCATTTGAAAGGGATGGATGCTTTTTTGAGTTCGTCTGTCATTGGCCTGAGTAGCTTGCGGGCTTGTAAGGTGCCCCATGCTACGTCCGGGAGTATCAAAAGCTGTGATCCCTGGAAGGTAATAGGTTGGGCTTTCCTGGCCATTTGCAGAATATGCTCTTTGTCATTGAAGGAGTGAAGGCAGCAAATAATGTCTCGCGGGTGCCTGCCTGCAGGGTCTTTTGGTTTTAGGGCTCTGTGGGCTCTGTCTAAGGTAATTGTTACCTTCGGGTCCCCGCGGAGGATGGTTTGGAAGAGTTCCAGGACACGCACTGGGACATCTTCCGGGCCCTCCAGTTCGGCAAGGCCTCTAATACGTAGATTAGATCTGCGGCTCCTATTTTCGAGGTCTAGCAGTTGTTGAGCGAGCAGGCCTGTGTATCGTTTTTGCTCCCTCATATCGTGCACAAGCTTCCCCATGGCTCCGTGTAGGGTGGTCTGGTCGGCTTCCAGTGTGTCTATACGGTGGGCTTGTTGTTTTATGTCTGTGCGGATCTCCGCCATTTCAGATTTGATTGTGTCCGTTAAATTAGCGGTCAGGGCCGCAAAATCTTGACTGATGCGCGATGTGAAGAGGGAGAAGTCTGCCCTGGTGGGTAAATCCATACCGTGGCTCCGTTCGCTGGAATCTGAGGAGTCCTCATCCCTTTCGTTGTGGCGCTCTAGTGGCGGGAAATCTTCCAGTTCGGGCCTCGGCGCCATATTGGGAGCATGGCCTTTATCCTGTCTCACAGGTACCAAGAAGGATTTCAGGGAGGGCGGGTGGTGCCGCTCCGATATCGGTGGTACGCCAGGTTTAGTAGGGCGTTTTATGGAGTTCTTCCCCATCTTTATATATGTTTGTCGCGATCCTGCTGCAGGTTTTGTTCAGCCTCGGAGACGGAGCTCTCCTAACACACGTCTGCTCGCATCGGCTGTTGGACACGCCCCCCCCTTAATATTTTTTAACTTTAATTTTAACCCTATCCCTTGTGCTAAAAAATATTTAATTTTAACCCTATAGGCTAATATAGCTAAATACATATATACACAAGAGGTTGACCGGCTCCAGCCTTAATGAAATTCGTTTTTGAAGTAAGTAATGAGAGATCCCAGGTGCTGAAGCACTAAATAGAGCCTACTCAAAAGCTCCTATGACATAAATAAAAAACAAAAAATGTGTGCCAGCGGGAGATCATCCGGGATTCTCAATGATACTATCGAAGTACATGTCCAGGAAAAACATAATTTTATTCAAAGTCCAAAAGATATAAAACCATAAACAGAAGGGTGAAGACAAAAAAGCAACAAGGGAATAACTCACGCTTGACGCGTTTCGCACCTGCTGGTGCTTTGTCAGCTGGTGCTTTTGACAAAGCACCAGCAGGTGCGAAACGCGTCAAGCGTGAGTTATTCCCTTGTTGCTTTTTTGTCTTCACCCTTCTGTTTATGGTTTTATATCTTTTGGACTTTGAATAAAATTACGTTTTTCCTGGACATCTACTTCGATAGTATCATTGAGAATCCCGGATGATCTCCCGCTGGCACACATTTTTTGTTTTTAATATAGCTAAATAACCTGTTTTTAATTAATTAAATATGTATTTTAAATATTTTCCATTGCAATGCTACTAAACTACCACTAGGGGCAGTCAAGTAGCATATTCAGAGCGACGGAAGTGAAGTTACTTTCACTTCCGAAGCTCAGACCGGCAGAGGGCTTAGCCATATTGACGGAGCAGCATGCTCCGTCAATATGGCTCCCCACGATCGCTCTGTGGGGCGATCGTGGGGGTCCCAAAATAGAAATTTCGGTGCTGGCTATTGCCTCTATGTCGAGGCAATAGACCAGCACTGTTAAAGCGGTTTTCGCGATCGTTGATCGCGAAAACCGCTTCATTCACTGCAGGACGTGCCAGGCACGTCCTTTGTCGTTAAGGGAGTTTCTCCCAGGACGTGCCTGGCACGTCCTTTGTCGTCAAGGGGTTAACTAGTCAGAGTAATCCCAAGGTAGGAGACTCTTTTAAGGTACCAATAAAACTTAGGCATTTCCTGCTGCTCTATTACATTCAGAGGACCTACCTCTAAGTCCTCTGAAATTATTACTCCGAAATCCCTTTCCTCAGATGTTCAAATATTCAATATTCTGCTTTTAGGTTTTTATACCCAAGGTGCATAATCTTGCACTTATCCACATTAAGTGGCAGTTGCCACAGCTGTGACCATTTTTCTAGTTTAGCTATTTGATATTTGGCTTAAAGGGACACTCCCACCAAAAAATGAAAAGGTGTTTTTTTTGCATTGTTGATTTCAGATATGTATGTTGTTTGTCATGTGAGTTTATTTTCTTAAATATTGTATTAAACAGGTGTGAATGGGCTCCATTTTGTGAAATATGTATTTTTGGGTGCCACCTCCCAGAGACTTTACAGCACCAGTATCTCATTTTGGGGCTGGGGACACAGAATTCAGTCTATAAGTCAGAAAGTAAACTCATGTTGTCTCTGATCTTGAAATCCATGCGATTTTAGATGTTCAGCAATCCTATTCTTGACACATTCTTTCCATTATTTTCCCCATTACTGAAATAAGACTTACTGGTCTATAGTTGCCCGACTCCTCCCTTATGGCCTTTATAGAATGCAGCCAAATTCAAATCCTGGTCATTGACCAGATTAGAGGCGTCAATAGGGTTGGTGTCACCCGGTGCGGAATCTCATGGTGTCACCCCCCTGGATTTCCTCCAATACAATGCCAAACAGATTCCTTAGTAATGTCAGTTAGATGGCCTATTAACTATGCCACACAAAGGAGCCCCATAACTATGCCACACACAGGAGCCCCATAACAATGACACACACTAGAGCCCCATAAATTATGCCATTCAGACACCAGTAATATTGTGCCATTGAGAGCCCAGTAATTGTGCCATTCAGAGCCCAGTAATATTGTGCCATTCAGAGCCCAGTAATATTGTGCCATTCAGAGTCCAGTAATATTGGGCCATTCAGATACCAGGAATATTGTTCAATTCAGAGCCCAGTAATATTGTGCCAGTCAGATAACAGGAATATTGTGCCAGTCAGAGCCCAGTAGTATTGTGTCATTCAGATACCAGGAATGTTGTGCCATTCAGATACCAGGAATATTGTGCTATTCAGAGCCCAGTAATATTGTGCCATTCAGATACCAGGAATATTGTGCCATTCAGAGCCCCGTAATATTGTGCCATTCAGAGCCCCGTAATATTGTGCCATTCAGAGCCCAGTAATATTGTGCCATTCAGATACGAGGAATATTGTGCCAGTCAGATACCAGTAATATTGTGTCATTCAGATACTAGGAATATTGTGCCAGTCAGATACCAGTAATATTGTGCCATACCAGTGCTCGTTTTCTTTCTCCCTCCTCCCCCCTTCCCCATCACTTACCGCCTGGCTGCTGCTCCATTTCCTTGGCCGGACATCTCTGTGCAGTGTTCCCTCCTGCATGTAACGTAACATCCGGTCTCGGTGCTTTTTTTTTCTTTTTACCGACGGCCGTATCCTGCGGATGCGGCTCCCAGAAAGAAAAAAAAAGTTAAGCAGCGTGGTGCAGGGGGATGCCGGCAGCACGGATGTCACCCCCGCTGGAGGTCTCACCCGGTGCGGTCCGCACCCCCCGCTTCCCCCTCGGGGCGCCCCTGGACCAGATACTGGCACAAGTGGAAGTAAATAGGAAGTGTGAGGGTGTTTTTCCTATCTATTTGCTGTTATATAAATATCATGAACTGAAGTTGACACTTTACTTTCTGTTTTACACCCTACGCTGGTACTGAACACCCTACTTATTTTACTAAGAAGCTCTTTAGAGCCCTAGATAAGTAAATTTGAATACCACCAATTCAACCGAATGTGTATGCGAGTGTATGAGTTGAAAAAGGAAATGTTCTCCTTTCAGACACACAAAGGGTTACATGGCTATGCTGAATTTTGCTCCACAGCTTGGAATTATTTTTCAGACCATCATAAGCCCATGTTCTTGTGCCTTGCAGTCAGGGTGACAGCTGCTGTGAACTTACTCTGCTTAGCCTTTTAAACTCCACACCTTTAACTGGGTGATATTAGATGTTACCTTGAATAGAACATTAGTGAATGTTGCTTATTTGTTGTTAAAAACATTTTCCCCGCTGGATCCACAAAATATTGTGTGGTTTATCTAGAACTTGTGGTCTAACAGATACATCTTAATAGACCAACGTGTACATCTCCTCTGGCATAAAAGAATAACTAAAACCTATCAGCCTAATAAAGTCATTAGGGCAAGGCACAGAATCATTTCCTTTTACTGGAAATAATGTGGCTCAGGGCAATGGAGACTGGTGCCATAGATGTCCTTGTGTCAGAAGACAGCTAGTTGGCAGCAGTCATAAATAAACATGTTGTAGTGCGTTGTTCCCATTCTAGTAGTATAAACCATCAGTGCTAAAATACATTGTGCTTTGTGCCGAACCAAAATAACAGTAGAAACACTTGTTCTTATTTTGGTTTTGTTTTTTCAAATGCAATAAAGATACAGAGTTTCTGCACTAAGTGATGGTTTGAACAATTTGTTTTTGTTTTTCTGATCTAACCGTACTTATTTTTTAGTTTTTTTAAACAACTGTATGGGACTGTAGGTGAGAGGTGAATAGCTCAATGAATATCCTACAATACAATACAACTCACTGCATTGTGGGCATGCACCTTGCTCAAAAGCATGGAACTACTTTGCACTTTTATGCTACCGTAGATGTGTAAGTCAATAAATCTCTTGACCTACACCTTTAAGAAAAATGAAAGTACTCATGCCATTGTAGCATGGTGAGACCTCACATGGCGTATTGTACGCAGTACTGGATACCAGTATTTCTAAAAGGATATAGATACTTTGGAGAGAGTTCAGAGAAGGGCTTGAAAACTGGTATATGGATTACTGGTTAAAACATACCAGGAAAGTTGAAATGATCTAACATGCATATAGAAACATTAAAATACATAAAAGGAATTAACACAGTAAAGGTGAAGAGTATATTTAAAAGAAGAAAAACCACCACAGCAAGGGGGCAAAAGGTTTAAAAGTAATATCAGGAAGTATTACTTTACTGATAGCAAGGTGTGCAGGCAAGGGGGACAGAGGACATTTGCCCCTTCAGGCTGCTCTATACCTTGACTCAATCGGTTGGGGCTGTACCACTTTACACTTCTAAATGCCCCAGTGTCTAGCACTTTTTATTTTTCTGTAACTATATTTCAGCCATTCTTCCGAAGTCCAAATGTGATGATGAATGAATTTGCAATGAACGAAAATGTTATTTGTCCATTCATTCATTTGGATTCCATTTTCATTACACATTTGTCTCACACTCACTAATACACATTCACACAAATACATACAAATGTACTTTCTCACATCTCAAGAATACACCTAACCCCTACCTAGACTTGGGCATCCCTTTCTGGATGAATTTGTTTTCAGATGAAATATGTCTCGTTCATGTGAAATTCCGAATTCTCTAACATAACCTTGTTTGACTTATTCAGAAATAAACTTCAGCACAAATCCATTTGTCCAAGAATTCCCCAAACTAAATGAATGTATGAATTTCATCCAAAACCAAATGTGTCAATGGACAAAAGGAATGTCTTTGGACAAAACAAAAATGAAAGTGGTGCACAAGTCTTGTATATATCTGTATCTTTCTCAGGGCTGCCATAAGGGGGTGATGGGGGTAATACACCTTTCAAGGGCACCAGCCGTTAAAAAAAAAATAAAAAAAAATAAAAAAGGGCTGGGGAGATCAAAAGATCCTTCCAGGGAGCAAGGGTTAAAAAAGATGTAATGTTCCTTTAATCTCACCAATGCAATATTATTATTTTAATAATAAAATATATATTTTTAAATATTTTATTTTTCATTTTTTAAAACTTAAAGGAAGCAGAAAATAGTTGAGTCGAGACATAAAATAATAACCAAGACACGCAATAATTACATTTGAAGTGTAAGTTTTTATTTAATTAAATTAAAAAGACCCTGTAAAAGGCCCCAATGACCGAAACCTCTGGACTCACAAAGAGTCATCCTTCAGCACTCAGGAGAGGAAAAACCCCCTTTGGGGGAAACCTCTGGGGAACCATGGCTGTAAGGACTGCCCTTCCCTCTGGGCGATAAGAGGATAATGCAACAATTAACGTTTCAGGTGCAGAATGCAGAATGTTCATGTCTATGTAAAGTCACCTTCATAACGTTTTGAAGGATTTAGGGTAGAATAGTGATATGGGAGTTATTAAGTAGACTTGATCTTATTTGACATGAACGACATTACGTGTGATCACTCTTAACTGAAATGCTTAGCAATGCTCCTGCATGTTGGTGTTGTTTTGCTATTGTATGGGAGAAAAAAATAACTGTGGCCACTCCCACCATGTTATGTGATTAATGTTAATGTCCTGAGATGTAAATAAGGTTTTTTTTTGTGTGTGTGTGATTGTGTTCTTATTGGGTGTGAAAGGTGAGAAGTCATTATATATTTACACTAACTGATCTAAACTCCGATTCCCATCTCAGAAATCTTCCTCTGGCCATATATATATCCGATGATACCTTTACCAGAGCAAACTATTTTTATTCCTTTTACAGTGAATTGAAGACATCGAAACTCTAAACACGGATCCCATCACAGAAATCTTACTCTGGCCATATGTTGTCCGATGTTACCTTCACCAGAACAATTTTCATTCGTTTTACAGTAAATTTGAGGCATGTAAACTGTGCTGCTCACATCCCAAATCTGTTTATTCAAGAGAGAGAGCTCAATCCTTGTTAAAAATGCACTAATCATAAGACTCTTACCCAGTGAATTCCTTACACAGAGCATCTCACACAGCTGATTAAAACTCACAAACACTGTAAAACATTAAACTCTTACCTAGTGAATTCCTTACAGAGAGCATCAGATACAGCTGATTAATACTCACAAACTCTGTAAAACCTCAAACTCTTACCTAGTGAATTCATTACACAGAGCATCTCACACAGCTTATTAATACTCACAAACTATGTAAAATATCAGACCCTTACACAGTGAATTCCTTTTTCTGATCGGTTGCCGGATATCTCGCAGCTCAAAGAGGAATGAAGCGACCAGTCAAGAGACGGAACTTTGCGTAACCAGTGTATGTATGTAAGATGTGATAGAGATGGAGCTGTAGACCAACCTGGGGAAGTTGTGTGTTAGTATGCTATGTGTGTCTGGGAGATGTATAATGTAACTGTGTGCTGCAGAGAGCTGGGTAGAAGCTACTCTGGTGTCAGATCTATGTGTAAGTGGGATGCAGGTCAGGTGAGTAATATATGCAACCGGCATTATGACATCACATGACATCACCATATACATTATGAGTGCTCAGGTCACTGGACTGCACTAATCATAAGACTCTTACCCAGTGAATTCCTCTACACAGAGCATCTCACACAGCTGATTAAAACTCACAAACTCTGTAAAACATTACACTCTTACCTAGTGAATTCCTTACAGAGAGCATCAGATACAGCTGATTAATACTCACAAACTCTGTAAAACCTCAAACTCTACCTAGTGAATTCGTTACACAGAGCATCTCACACAGCTTATTAATACTCACAAACTATGTAAAATATCAGACCCTTACACAGTGAATTCCTTTTTCTGATCGGTTGCTGGATATCTCGCGGCTCAAAGAGGAATGAAGTGACCAGTCAAGAGACGGAACTTTGCGTAACCAGTGTATGTATGTAAGATGTGATAGAGATGGAGCTGTAGACCAACCTGGGGAAGTTGTGTGTTAGTATGCTATGTGTGTCTGGGAGATGTATAATGTAACTGTGTGCTGCAGAGAGCTGGGTAGAAGCTACTCTGGTGTCAGATCTATGTGTAACTGGGATGCAGGTCAGGTGAGTAATATATGCAACCGGCATTATGACATCACATGACATCACCATATACATTATGAGTGCTCAGGTCACTGGACTGCACTAATCATAAGACTCTTACCCAGTGAATTCCTCTACACAGAGCATCTCACACAGCTGATTAAAACTCACAAACTCTGTAAAACATTACACTCTTACCTAGTGAATTCCTTACAGAGAGCATCAGATACAGCTGATCAATACTCACAAACTCTGTAAAACCTCAAACTCTTACCTAGTGAATTCGTTACACAGAGCATCTCACACAGCTTATTAATACTCACAAACTATGTAAAATATCAGACCCTTACACAGTGAATTCCTTTTTCTGATCGGTTGCCGGATATCTCGCGGCTCAAAGAGGAATGAAGTGACCATTCAAGAAACAGAACTTCGCGTAACCAGTGTATGTGTGTAAGATGTGATAGAGATGGAGCTGTAGACCAAGCTTTGGGATGCTGTGTGTTAGTATGCTATGTGTGTCTGGGAGATGTATAATGTAAGTGTGTGCTGCAGAGAGCTGGGTAGAAGCTACTCTGGTGTCAGATCTATGTGTAACTGGGATGCAGGTCAGGTGAGTAATATATGCAACCGGCATTATGACATCACATGACATCACCATATACATCATGAGTGCTCAGGTCACTGGACTGCACTAATCATAAGACTCTTACCCAGTGAATTCCTCTACACATAGCATCTCACACAGCTGATTAAAACTCACAAACTCTGTAAAACATTACACTCTTACCTAGTGAATTCCTTACAGAGAGCATCAGATACAGCTGAATACTCACAAACTCTGTAAAACCTCAAACTCTACCTAGTGAATTCGTTACACAGAGCATCTCACACAGCTTATTAATACTCACAAACTATGTAAAATATCAGACCCTTACACAGTGAATTCCTTTTTCTGATCGGTTGCCGGATATCTCGCGGCTCAAAGAGGAATGAAGCGACCAGTCAAGAGACGGAACTTTGCGTAACCAGTGTATGTATGTAAGATGTGATAGAGATGGAGCTGTAGACCAACCTGGGGAAGTTGTGTGTTAGTATGCTATGTGTGTCTGGGAGATGTATAATGTAACTGTGTGCTGCAGAGAGCTGGGTAGAAGCTACTCTGGTGTCAGATCTATGTGTAACTGGGATGCAGGTCAGGTGAGTAATATATGCAACCGGCATTATGACATCACATGACATCACCATATACATTATGAGTGCTCAGGTCACTGGACTGCACTAATCATAAGACTCTTACCCAGTGAATTCCTTACACAGAGCATCTCACACAGCTGATTAAAACTCACAAACTCTGTAAAACATTACACTCTTACCTAGTGAATTCCTTACAGGGAGCATCAGATACAGCTGATTAAAACCTCAAACTCTTACCTAGTGAATTCGTTACACAGAGCATCTCACACAGCTTATTAATACTCACAAACTATGTAAAATATCAGACCCTTACACAGTGAATTCCTTTTTCTGATCGGTTGCTGGATATCTCGCGGCTCAAAGAGGAATGAAGTGACCAGTCAAGAGACGGAACTTTGCGTAACCAGTGTCTGTATGTAAGATGTGATAGAGATGGAGCTGTAGACCAACCTGGGGAAGTTGTGTGTTAGTATGCTATGTGTGTCTGGGAGATGTATAATGTAACTGTGTGCTGCAGAGAGCTGGGTAGAAGCTACTCTGGTGTCAGATCTATGTGTAACTGGGATGCAGGTCAGGTGAGTAATATATGCAACCGGCATTATGACATCACATGACATCACCATATATATTATGAGTGCTCAGGTCACTGGACTGCACTAATCATAAGACTCTTACCCAGTGAATTCCTCTACACAGAGCATCTCACACAGCTGATTAAAACTCACAAACTCTGTAAAACATTACACTCTTACCTAGTGAATTCCTTACAGAGAGCATCAGATACAGCTGATCAATACTCACAAACTCTGTAAAACCTCAAACTCTTACCTAGTGAATTCGTTACACAGAGCATCTCACACAGCTTATTAATACTCACAAACTATGTAAAATATCAGACCCTTACACAGTGAATTCCTTTTTCTGATCGGTTGCCGGATATCTCGTGGCTCAAAGAGGAATGAAGTGACCATTCAAGAGACAGAACTTTGCGTAACCAGTGTATGTATGTAAGATGTGATAGAGATGGAGCTGTAGACCAAGCTGGGGATGTTGTGTGTTAGTATGCTATGTGTGTCTGGGAGATGTATAATGTAAGTGTGTGCTGCAGAGAGCTGGGTAGAAGCTACTCTGGTGTCAGATCTATGTGTAACTGGGATGCAGGTCAGGTGAGTAATATATGCAACCGGCATTATGACATCACATGACATCACCATATACATCATGAGTGCTCAGGTCACTGGACTGCACTAATCATAAGACTCTTACCCAGTGAATTCCTCTACACAGAGCATCTCACACAGCTGATTAAAACTCACAAACTCTGTAAAACATTACACTCTTACATTGTGAATTCCTTACAGAGAGCATCAGATACAGCTGATTAATACTCACAAACTCTGTAAAACCTCAAACTCTTACCTAGTTAATTCGTTACACAGAGCATCTCACACAGCTTATTAATACTCACACACTATGTAAAATATCAGACCCTTACACAGTGAATTCCTTTTTCTGATCGGTTGCCGGATATCTCGCGGCTCAAAGAGGAATGAAGCGACCAGTCAAGAGACGGAACTTTGCGTAACCAGTGTATGTATGTAAGATGTGATAGAGATGGAGCTGTAGACCAACCTGGGGAAGTTGTGTGTTAGTATGCTATGTGTGTCTGGGAGATGTATAATGTAAGTGTGTGCTGCAGAGAGCTGGGTAGAAGCTGCTCTGGTGTCAGATCTATGTGTAAGTGGGATGCAGGTCAGGTGAGTAATATATGCAGCCGGCATTATGACATCACCATATACATCATGAGTGCACTGGTCACTGGACTGCACTAATACCGCTCAACATTTAAAATAATGAAAAAGGGTTTAAGGGGTATGTGAACAATTCCAAGAAATTTTATTTTTTTATTTTATAGATCAATGATAGCTATTGCTGTACAGAATATCAACAAATTATTTGATTTATATAATATCTTTTCTAAACACACTTCCTGCAGTTAATCAATACATGACTGTGAAATGTCTTTCTGTCTGTGATAGACTCATACACACTGCACTTAATAGATAGATTTCTTGCTATGCAGTCTGTGATACACACACACTGCACATTACAGATAAATTTCTTGCTATGGAGCTCTCTGATACACACACTGCACATTTACAGATATATTTTGTACTATGGAGCTCTGTGATACACACACTGCACATTTACAGATATATTTTGTGCTATGGAGCTCTGTGATACACACACTGCACATTTACAGATATATTTCCTGCTATGGAGCTCTGTGATAAACACACTGCACATTACAGATATATTTCCTGCTATGGAGCTCTGTGATAAACACACTGCACATTTACAGATATATTTCTTGCTATGGAGCTCTGTGATAAACACACTGCACATTACAGATATTTTTCCTGCTATGGAGCTCTGTGATAAACACACA
This sequence comes from Pelodytes ibericus, assembly GCA_036172795.1. NCBI lineage: Eukaryota > Metazoa > Chordata > Amphibia > Anura > Pelodytidae > Pelodytes > Pelodytes ibericus. The sequence goes on from CM069862.1 coordinate 148,399,134, forward strand.
GCACATTTACAGATATATTTCTTGCTATGGAGCTCTGTGATAGACTCACACACACTAAATTACATCCCCAATTACATTGTTACACAACTAGTAAATTTTAATACACTCAGGTACATTCATGACTGCATGCATTAGAACGAGGGTTGATCATGTCTGCCAGTTAACAATCTGATGTTTCTATGAAAATGCCTAATAGTCACTGACTCCTTCATAATAGACATCAACATCTGAACTTGTCATTGGTAAAGACAGGATGCCACAAGACGAGTGCTGAACCATGTCACACTAACTAAGGTATTGTGGGGCACACAATCACAACTGTCGCTCTTTGGGACAGCTATCCCACGGTCCTGTCAAGAAATGCTGCAAGTTATGCACAGTTGTGTTGCCACCATGTGCCCCTTCCTGCTGGTGCAATACCGCTGACATCCCCTATTCCAATCTGGTGGGGTATGTTGGGAGGTATGTGAGGGGACTAATGAGAACCTTGGTTTAAATGTCAATGGCTGTAACATTTTAATGTTATTTTTTGGTTTTCCAAATAAATATGTTTTAATTGCAGTTCAATGTTATATAAACCAGCCAAATTATTCAAAATGATGTAAAAGTTCAAAATAAATAATTTAAAAAAAAATGAATAGTTTCTTGATCGCTAACCTACTGCAAGTCATACGATAGTAGGAAAAGTATATTTTTCTTGCTCTTTCCAGAAGGCACTTGAGATGTCTTCAATAATTAAACAAAGTAATTTTAACATGGTCCTATTGACATTTCTGCTGCTACAAAGTATCTGGGAATAAATAAATCATTAAAACATGATGATACCTCAGAGAGAAGTACATGTATTGATATAGAGTTAGTCATTTAGGTTAAAGTACAAAATGAGATGTGCTGTATTTGACAAGTAAAAAAATGCTTCAACGCGATCTGGAAATTAACCAAAATGAAATCCACTTTGCTCTAGTTAAATTGTTAAATTGTTTGATGACGGTTTATCTAATATACCTACGTGTTTGTGTAAAAAAGTCTGTGCTTACTGGAATAGCAGAGTACCGAAAAGGTTTAAACATGTTATATTTATATGTATTTCAGTCACAGACTTGTTAAAAACATTTTCCAAGATTGCTCAGTATCACAGTAAAAGAAAAACATAAAACAAAAAACACAGATGAAATAATTGTAAGCAAACTATTAAAACATTAATATAGAGTGTGGTACTCTTTTGCTGTACTAAATGGGCTTATTGGTGCTTATCTGCCACCACAATCATCTTCTTCTTTTTTTCATTACGGTTGTGAAAGTGATATGAAACATACATTTCAAAGTTGTTGTTTTTTTGGGTGGAGGTTGTGGTGATTGACCACCCTCACCCATCGTAGGTTTCCGTTGTAATTTAATTGAAAATAACAATTAAATGGTCATAAACTAGTGTGTGTTTGCTTTTATTTTATATTTTATGCTTTTATACGTTAATGATGCAACTTACTTGTCGCCTTACAAGCAAATGAATTAATATGATAATGATCTTGGACATTGTCTCATGTTCTATCCTTTTGTTATGTTATACTGGTTAAATATACTAACCACTTATAGCAGCAAGCAGCATATATGTATGCAGCTTCATATAATTTAGGCTGCTTGGATGGCCCAAAACAAGTGCAAGTGAGTGACTAGAACAAAGAAGTATTACCCGTGAAAGAAACTAGAACAAGACAACAGATAAGACATTTGAAGAAAGCATTTCAAGGTTGCTAGAAAAGTATTTTTAGGCCCTACTCTTCAATTCCTGTCTACGTGAATGACACGTGAATGCCTCCATCCCGATTACGTGATTGCCTCCATCCTGTTTACTTGATTGCCTCCATCCCATTTACGTGAATGCCTCCATCCCGTTTACGTGAATGCCTCCATCCCGTTTACGTGATTGCTCTCTCTGATTACTTTTAATTCACCAAAATAGACCATTTTCAATTATTTCTACACCAAACACCACACATCTGCCTCTCCTATATTTATTCTGAATCTGCATGCTGAAACCTTTTTGGGGTCGCTGTTCTGATAATATCATCCGCAAAAAATATCACAAGAGGGCCCCGGACCTATTTTTTCAATGCCAATCACAGTGAAGTCCATTGTATAAGAAGTTGAGCAGATTATTATTAAGATCAATGTTCTCACATTAAAACCCCCTATGTCTCTTGCTCACGCTCTAAACTGTTCCTTAACTTTGGACAAGAGCAATCTATAGGTGTGTGCTTATATATGATAACAGTCCTGTGTGGGACTGAAATGTTAATCTTTGTGAAATTAAACTCTGATTCCTAATGATATCAAGTCCCCTGAATTTCTCCAAATAGTATATATATATAGAGACATGAGGGGTTTTAATGTGATAATATTGATTTTAATAATAATCTGCTGAACTTCTTATGCAATGGACTTCACTGTGATTGGCATTGAAACAAGAGGTCAGCTCATGTGATATTATTTGCGGATGATATTATCAGAACAGCGACCCCAAAAAGGTTTCAGCATGCCGATTCAGAATAGATACAGGAGAGGCAGATGTGTGGTGTTGGGTGTAGAAATAATTGAAAATGGTCCATTTTGGTGAATTTGATGAATTGTGTGTGTATATATACACATATATATACACACAGAATTCATCAATACACTTGCAAGCAACACTTGACAGCTTTCAATTAAATTGTGGTAAATGAAATATATAAAACATAGTTTGTAATTAGAGATAACACTGATGTCCTTCCATAACATTTCTTTCTTGAGATGAGAGGGTCTTCAAGTCCTTTGTGTAGCAGTAATACACTCTGTGGGAACTGGATTGACATTGTGAACATAATTTTACATCACTCTGAATGCCAAACAATTACACCTTCTAAGCGTGTAATCTGTTAAATGCTGGAAAGGTTTGGCAAACACTGTAACTAGCACAGGTGTCTGCTAGAACAATGTAAACGCATTTAATACTCCCCTCCCAGTGAAACCAAATGACGCGTGAGTAATAAGCCTATGCAAAAACTCCTTGGAATTTCAGGAATTATAATTTTTGTGTTCATTTGTCAAAGGAAGTTGGATCTCTCAGAACAAACAATACAAAAAAACAAAAGACTAGTCTATGATCTCATTACCCAAGCACTCTGGTGTTTTAAAGCATACTTCTAATTTCTCATTTAACCATCAAATGGAAGCATAGTCAATAATATTTTTGATTTACCTTTGGAGCTTAATATCATTATTGCACAATTTTCAATATTAACGATGTTTGTGATTGGTTGCTTGTTTTGTGCAAATGTATAATACCTTACTTTGTAACTAGTGTAGGTAACCCACGATTACTTTCCAAAAAAGGGATTAATCAAATGTTAAAAGTAACCCTTGCACCAAGATGAAGTGACCCAATACCAATGGTTCTATAATATAATGTACTTACTGTAAACATAAAACTGCACATTGATCTAATTTGCAGCGCTATGGTGTGGAACCAAAAAAGAACGACTTATGGTGTAGTTTGTAAGAATACAGGATATTTGAACTCACAAACACAGCTCCATTGGATGTGGAGCAACATGAAGAGCCTTAATTAATCAATCAATCCATCTGCTGGTGCTGGGAAGGATGGATGAATGCAGAGTCCGTTTTCTGTAATTAATAAAATATGTTAATTTAGGCTGTAACAAACATTCAGCCTGGATAAAATAAAAAGTGAAAATCGCTAAATAAGAGTATAAAAATAAGGCTGAAGGGGGGTGGGAGAAACCACACCTGCCTGCTAGTAGATAGATGTTTTTCTTCCAGTCCCCCATCAGCTTTATTTTTAAACTCTTATTTAGTGATTTTTTTGGGCAGTCACACAGTACTGGGACACTTCATGTGTGTGCAGAGGTTACTTTGTTCTGTGTGTTTGTATATTGAGGTATTTTGTGCTTCTCTCTCTATATCTCCGCTGCACTGTAGTATATTGCTCCCACTGCTTTGGCCATTCCTAGCCCCATTTTACTGAATCTAGTGTGACCACTTTTGTTATATATAGATTGTGTTTCATATTTGATGAATAAAATAATTTGTTTTTAATTAAATAACTTTTTTCCCTAAGGGTTTATTCTTTATATAAAGGTCATTTCGCTTCTCTTTTTTGAATACAGGAGTGACTGCTACCGGATCTTACCACTATGAGATACTGAAAAGGTGTCCATGACAAGGTACTATTTTTACATATGTCATATAAAATTCTTTGAAGAAGATATTTTTTATTCCCAGGCACTAGAATTTTTTTGTTCTGGTAAAAATTCACTGGTTATCAGAAAATGTCTTTTCATTCACTGCAGACGTTTTTAGGACAATTGTTGGCAATATGAAGTTCTGTTTATTGAAATATTACATCAAGTATAGGAATTCTTAAATAGAATTGCTTTCATGAAAGAAAATAAATAACTTCCCTTACTGTGCCCTCTTTCCTTGTATGGTTCTATCAGGAGGCAGACATCTTGGGACAGATCTTCATTATCTGATGGAATATTCTAAACAACATGGCTGCATCCGATAGTGCTCTATAAGCAATGCAGAACCAATAAAGTTCTTTATTTGTATTATTTCATTAAAGCATTTAAATTTAGACTGCCTACACTATATTATATTTCATATAAACATAACTTAATTTTTTGCCAACAGTTTAATTGGTCATTTAACAAATACATTAGGGTTTCAAATCCAAATATTCTATTTTTATAATAAATTGTTTTTTTGTTTTTCCAAAATCTAAAAAGTGTTTTTCTTAAAATAAATACTATTTTACAGAAGATAAAAAAGTTGCAAGCTGTTTATGGAGTGGCACAATATATCTTATAATCCTTAAACACAATGCTCTGTCCACTTGTTTGCCATGTTGTAGCTGTTTGTAGAAACCCTCCTTTTAAGACATCAAGTGGCCAATTGTAACGTTTCTAAGTGGCTTTTTTGGTCTCTTATCTTGATGGGAAAAAGAATTGTAGCATTCTTTTCCTCCGAGGAGCCCAGACATAAATACTGCTAATAAACTTTAACTTCTGAGCAACAAACGGATTTGATTTCATCCCAGACAATCTCCATGAAAAGCCACAAAAGCTAATGTTGTTGGTATAATATCATATTTTAATTGTGCTAGCAAAGGCAGGCAAAGTATTAAAAGCCAAAAAATGTTTGTTCTCCATTTGATTATTCGATTTATGTGCCAAATGTATGACCTCAAAACTATTTCTGTTGGAGACACAAAACCTGTTTCATTGTGTACTGTGAATTTTGCCAAATCTGCATTCTAATGTCATTATCGAAAGCAAAATCTAGCATCCGAGGTTTATGGTTCTGAAGTGGCTGTATTGTGTGTACAGCAGATTCTTAAATCCATAAAATAACAAGGTATTCCTTCTACTAACATGGCTGGATTTTCACACGTTCATATAGAATAAGCATGTTGCCGGTCACATGGACATGTATATATATATTTCCACTAATATTCCCCATGCAAAATATCCAGTACAAATATTAAGGAACTATGGCCACATCATCAAAAAAGAAATAAAAAAATGTGTCATGCAGCAAAATACATGTGCAGCATACACACCAGTGAAGATGTACCCATGTAGAATGATATAGCACTGTGGAAATAACACTTTATCATGAACTGTGGGAGGTGTGGATTTCTCTAAATAACAACACAGACACAATGCGATAAGGTCAAATCATAATGTGTTCTTTTAATTGCAAATTAAATTAATTGAAATAATAATGAAAAATAAATAAGGCCAGGGCAGGAAGGGGTGCAGTGTCAGTTGAGGAGTACAACTGGGTACAGGAATGGTGAGAAACTAAGGGTTCCATGGCTGCTAAGAAGGTTACAGTAGGAAGGATGATATACTGTGCAATCGTCCAGTCTTGTTGGTATTGTACCAAAGTGACCAAAGTGACTACCAACCACCTGTGCTGATGGAGGGATGTTAGGTGGGGGGATAGCAGGAGGAGAAGAGATAGTAGTAGATGGTAGTAAACATGCTGCATGTCCAATTTAGCGTACTTGTATGGCAAAATATGGCTGTTGGTGCATTAATCTCATCTACGTCTGCTCTGCAACTACTTAACTTAACCGACTGCACAACTAATTCTGCTTCTACATCAACTTGGCATGGAACGGTTCTTGGTTGCTCACCATTATGATCAGCTATAGGTAGATGTTTTCAACACCATGTTGTGTTCCAGCAACCAGACCATGGACAGCAGCTTTGAATGCGATCATCAGAGGAGTGTGAGACATGAATGATGTGTACACGTCTATCTACCTTGGGCAATGGATCCCTGGGCCTACACATCATGTCATGTTGAATGGAATTTAAAAGTTAAGGCCAAAGTAGCCGAGTTGTAATCATTCTGAAGAGCTGCTGATATTGAAAATATTTCAAGCTGAGGATGAGCAGATTTTCTTTAGACACAAATTATGTCCTTTCAGTGCTTAAGCAAAAGACCTAATCCATTTCGGCACTGTCCTTTGCGGAGCTAGTAAAAGACATGCATAACTGTGGCGTTCTAGTGTGTAGAGTAGTTAGTCTTCAAAAAATGTTTAAGTAGAATATTAATTTGATACAGAGGTATAATACACATAGAGTATACACTTAATATAATACATACATGTGTACAAAATAGTTGTGTGCTCATGGATTGTATATGCAGACTAATTCTGGGTCAAAAGAAGTGAAGCCTTTAATAGGAACATTCCACTGGTTTCCGTGATGATTGCGCCACTTTCTGCCAGAAACACCTTTTATAGTTAATGCCACATTAATTCTGAATGTTCTGTTCTATCTAGGTTAGTAGATAGCTGTCTTGTAAGAATAATACAGTCAGTGATCCTGCACTGTTCCTGCCTTCAGTCATCAGACAGCAGGGTACCAGACTGTTGTCATGGATAGAATGATATCTGGGGTCAATGCTGATCTGCCTTCATATGAGATGAATTAGGGGGGCGTTGACATATTGTTCACTAACACTTGCCTAGGTTTACTCACTGATGTCTGAATGGGACTGGAGGTGGTACTTCCAAACAGCTTTTCCATGATATCTTAAAGTGATTGGGCTTCACTGATCACTTACAAATAGGCTCTATTGTCCCACTAATGTCTATAGCTCACTTTCAACCCTCCCTCACCTGTAACATGGCTCTCTTTAGTGCATGACATCAGTGAAATACAATGCACACTGCCAGGTCTCCGGTCACTTGGTTCTGCTTTAAAAGTTTTCCCTCACACTCTTTTGTGCTGTATCTGCGTCAGACAACACAATTTAAAGAATAAACATCCCCACTGTATTCGCAACACAAATGTGTTGGTTCCATTCAAGCATTGCTAAGTAGTGGCATGGCCCTCTGCCAGTGAGACATGCTTTGTTCAAGCTGCTAATTCTTACCATTGTGTTGTTATGTCATGCAAAAGAAACTCTGGAATTAACTGCATTAATTTAGGCTTCTATTTGGGTTTTGCTTTTTTTTTCTTGCCGGCACGTACATGTATAAAATAAAAAAGAATCCAATGGTATCGAGATTTATTAAATTAAAAATCTTTGCTGTATTTACCACTATTCCGAAAACTGTCTGTATTCAAAAGTTGTATGAGTGTGTATAAGTTCAATGATGTCAAAGTTATCTGGTTGAGAGATGTGTTATATATTCATTAAAACTCACTCACTGGCATACAACGTGACCTACAGGCTACATTCAGTACTCATGCAATGCATCCTGGGAATGTCGGTAAGTAGACAAGTACGGCCTTGTTAGCCTCCCATTGCTACAGTGTGACTGGCAGTCTTGGCATCCGATGCGAAAGTGACATTATGTGGTGTAAATAGCTGGTTATACCTCAGCGAACCTCTTCATTTAAAAAAAATGTGGTAGGCCAAACACATTTCTATTGGAGAGGAAAACATGTTTTAATACTTTCATTAAGAACTCTACACAGACTTTAAAAACTTTACAGTGCATTTTCAGGATGGCCATCTCCAATTAATAAATTATATCTTACTTATAATTACTATAGCTAAGTGTATAGCTTTGTTGGGTGAAAATATTAATCACTTGTAAGTATTGTATTAATCTGGTATAAATAAAAATCCAGAGCCAATAATGTCATTTTACTTTATTTCGGCTGGTTTACTGTAATGTAGATAATCTGAAAGATTTCATGAAGTATAACATTACAATTATTGCAGGCCTGGAATTTCTTCATTGATTTTTCTTTTTAATTGCAGGCTTAAAAGCATTGCTACTTACTGAATTATATAATATATTATGATTGCTCGGTGATTGAATAAAATCTAGGAACAACACAAGACTCTTAATTGGGCAAGGATTTTATAGTAATGCTACATGTGTTGTATATTGGATATATTTGGCAAGTGATTAGTTAGTGATACAGTTTGTTTATAGCCAACTTCACACTTTGCAAATGTGTATACTGATCAGGATTCCTGTTAATATGACACAAATAAGGCCTTTTAATATAGCTGATCAATTATATATTATATAGCACCTTGTACTGTATTCACCCCAGTGAATCGGAAGGTCCCCTATGGACATTTCCGGGCTAGGAAACCATGCTTGTGGTGGCGGCCTGTCTCTACATTTTTCGGCTCTATGTCATCACACTTGATGTTGTAAAGTATCCATATTGTGCAGCAAATGTAAATGCCGATCTTAGACTATGGAGATGTTGTATGTTGTATATGATAATGCACCGCAGACTCATATCGGTTAACTCGACACTCTGTACAAAACATTGTGCCATTTTGCCCTGCAGTGCAATTATAACACTCATCACTGTAAAATGTTAAAAGAGTAAAACTGGCTGATGCTTGCCTCCAAGCGCACTCTCCACCTAGCGCGCTTAGTCAGTGCTGTATTTACCGCGAGGCATCCTAGGCGGACGCCTAGGGCGGCAACCCCCAGCACTGAAAAAAAATAAAAAATAAAAATTTAAAAAAACGCGTCCCTTTGAAAAAAAAAGACCGCGCTTGCAGGCAGAGACGGAGGTGAGAGGGGATCGGAAGATCCCCCCTCACCATCGCTCTGCCTGCCAGGCTGCACGGGGAGCCGAACAGGCAGCACAGAGAAACCTCCGTGCTGCCTGTTCGGCTCCCCGTGCAGTGTGCCGACACGGAAGTGCCCACAGTCACGTGACGGGCGCGCTGACGTTATACGCGCGCCCGGTCACGTGACCTGTCGGCACAATCGCCGGGAAGCCGAACAGGCAGCATGGAGGGACCATGCTGCCTGCCTGCCAGGGAAAGGTAAGTGCTGATGGGAGACTGTGTGTGTGTGTGTGTGTGTGTGTGACTGAGTGTGATTGGAGTCAGTGTGTGTGATGGGAGACAGTGTGTGTGACTGAGTGTGATGGGAGTCAGTGTGTGTGATGGGAGACAGTGTGTGTGACTGAGTGTGATGGGAGTCAGAGTGTGTGTGATGGGAGACAGTGTGTGTGACTGAGTGTGATGGGAGTCAAAGTGTGTGTGATGGGAGTAGGAGTGTGTGACTGAGTGTGATGGGAGTGTGTGTGTGATTGGAGTATGAGCCTGATGTGAGTCTGAATGATGGGGCATGTCTTAGGTGTGTAACGTGGGTGTGCAGCTTGGGTAGTGACTGTGTGTGTGTGTGTGTGTGTGTGTGTGTTTGTGTGTGTGACTGAGTGTGATGGGAGTCAGAGTGTGTGTGATGGGAGTAGGAGTGTGTGACAGAGTGTGATGGGAGTGTGTGTGTGATGGGAGTATGAGCTTGATGTGAGTCTGAATGATGGGGCATGTCTTAGGTGTGTAACGTGGGTGTGCAGCATGGGTAGGGGGGTGCCCGGATTTTGTCTGCCTAGGGCAGCACAAAATCAAGATACACCACTGCGCTTAGTGCATAACCACTTCTCTGGAAAGCTCCCCCCTACCTGAGCAGCATGCTCACTCTTACTCCCTGCACATCCTACAATCTCAGATCCTGCACCAGCCCTTCACTAGTGATCCCTTACTTCAAAAAGGAAGCAAGCAAGCAAGCAATTATCTGTCAACAATTACAAATCATGCTGCCCCCACGTACACAAACCTAAACTGAAAACCCGCTGTTCTAAGGTAAAGATCAGTCCAACAAATGTCATAATGAAGAATAAGCACGGCATGTAAGCTATAACTCATGCCTGCCACCTATTGGTGACTTAATGCTAATCTCTAGATGTGCACAGGAATCACCTCCCTAAAGATTTAAACACTAGGAGAACTTTGTACGAAAACCATTAAAAGGAGATTTCTATGCAGTGTGGCCCTTCACAGAACATAAGTCATATCCAATTTTTAAGGCATTCTGTGTGGCTTGTTAAGTTATGTTACTTAAAGAAAATCCGGAAAAGAGTGTGTTATAACAGCCAGAGGCGGCTCTAGACTTTGTGAGGCCTTAGGCGAAAGTCGAACATGAGGCCCTCACGGACACACATTATTAAATAAAATATATGCAAGTGATAATAAAAATGAACTGTAGAAATAGCATATTTCAAGATCAGACTCAAATCCCTGCTTCTAGAAATGAACAGCTCCTAGAATTGTATTTGTCTCATAATTATTCTACAAACATCTATAAACATTTGGTATAGATAAAATTGTGTGCGGCTGACTAACTCACATTGTTATTGCTGTGTCCTAAATGTGAACACTAACACATATCACACAGTCATTCATAGACACACTCAGTGAGCACACACTGACTCACAGACACACTCAGTCAGCACACAATCACACTCAGCCAGCACACACTCACAGATACACTCAGCCAGCACACACTGACTCACAGACACACTCAGAAAGCACACAATCACACACTAACAGAAACACTCAGCCAGCAGGAAAGGTGCTCAATGTTGAAAGTGGTCTCACAGACCACGTTGTGCTAGAAGATTGGCACTTTGTTCTTCCTCACAGCACCGGATGCACTGTGATTTAGCCATTCAATATGCCAGGATTTTGCCCCTCAATATGCCAGAATTTTGCCACTCTATGACAGGATTTTGCCCCTTAATATGCCAGGATTTTGCCACTCTGTGACAGGATTTTGCCCCTCATTATGCCACAATTTTGCCCCTCACAAATCCTAGAATTTTGCCTCTCAATATTCCAGGATTTTGCCACTGTATGCCAGGATATTGCCCCTCATAATGCCACTATTTTGCCCCTCACAATGCCAGGATTTAGCCTCTCACTATGCCAGGATTTTGCCACTCTGTGACAGAATTTTGCCCCTCATTATGCCACAATTTTGCCCCTCACAAATCCTAGAATTTTGCCTCTCAATATTCCAGGATTTTGCCACTGTATGCCAGGATATTGCCCCTCATAATGCCACTATTTTGCCCCTCACAATGCCAGGATTTAGCCTCTCACTATGCCAGGATTTTGCCACTCTGTGCCAGGATTTTGCCCCTCATTATGCCAGAATTTTGCCCCTCACAATGCCAGAATTTTGCCTCTCAATATGCCAGGATTTTGCCACTGTATGCCAGGATATTGCCCCTCACAATGCCAGGATTTAGCCTCTCACTATGCCAGGATTTTGCCCCTCACCTCATTATGCCAGGATTTTGCCCCACACTGTGCCAATATTTAGCCCCTCATTATGCCAGGCTTTGCTCGTTTGTGCCACCCTCCTCCCCCCTTCCCTAGTACTTACCTCCATGCTGCTCTCCGTTGTTTCCTCCGTGCATCTTCTCTCCTGCACGGAGGAAGGAAGTTCCGGTCGCTTTTTTTTTTTTTTTTAAACTTTATTGAAGCTGCGCGGGTTCAATAAAGTTTAAAAAAAAAAAAAACGCGATCGGAGCTTCCTTCCTCCGTGCAGGAGAGAAGATGCACGGAGGAAACGTCCCAGGTTAGTGTAACAGGGAGCTTAATGGCAGCGTTAAGCTCCCTGTTACATCAAAGGCAATAAGGTGAGTTAGGCAGCCGCAAGGCCCCCGTGAGTGCGAGGCCTTAGGCGGCTGCCTAACTCGCCTAATTAGAAAGCCGCCTCTGATAACAGCCCAACTGGCCCAAATTGAGTAACAATCAAACTGCTTTGGCTATTCTTTCCCTAATGACTGTTTAAATAATCATTGTAAGAAACTGGGAGAATGATCACGACTTTTCCCCTATCCATTTGAGACACCAACTGGTAAACCAATTACAAATGGAATGGAGTCTTAACAAAATAAAGAGTTTAAGTAGAGACGCAAGTGTATGGTATAACTGGTTGAAGATGATTCCGAATACATATATTGATGCTTCTATGTCTCTTTGTGACTCTAAGACACACCCCTTTCCCAGAGCTCTTAAAATCAGGGGGAAAAGTGTATCTTAGAATTGAGTAAATACAGTATTTCTTTTATTCAAATTTCATATTTTAGCAAATAGGAACCAAAACAGTTGCAAATGATCAGATCCCTTAAAGGTGAGCTATGTATCCTCTAAACAGGAGGGAGAAAACAATGTCATCATAATGTGTACCTTATGAAGTTCTAAACCAGGGATGCTTTACAAAGCTAGCAGGGCCAGATTATCATGATGACATGAAACATCACAGAGACAAATGCATTTTAATGATGGAGGGGAGTGGGACATTAAACCAAGCTTAAAAGGAAGCTTTTATATATAGCACACTACTTTAAAAAAAATATATATATATGTTTAATTGTTTCATGTATTCACTGCATGCAAGCATTAAATCAGGATTCCTCTGAAGTACTAATTACCACATTTTCTCATTGTGTGTAAAGTGTAGATCTATGACAATTGTGCCAATTTTCAATCATTAAATAAAACGAATAGGGGGCTATTACCTACAAGGTGAGAAGAGGTGAGATGAACATGCAAACTCACCAGTTTAGCTATACATTGTGCTGCTGAGCTTGCTTAGCATTGCCTGCAAAATGTATAGTTAAATTGGTGAAATGAAATGTTCACCTCATCCCACCTGTAACTCACCTTTTAATGAATAGCCCCCAGAGAGAAGTTATTGCTTTTTCAATATCTGATATTTTAATTTCTATTTTCATCTGCTACATGTCCATGAACCCAATTCTTTCATTTGCTGTGTATCTTGTGCTATTCTGCCTTTGATTAAGACCCAGCTGTCATGAGTCGAAACGTCAAGCTAACCATCACGTTATATTTAAACTTTATTTTTCATTGAACCCTTTGAGTGCCGAGTTCTCTATTTCCCTTACATGCACGTCATTATATCTGAGGTCACTCTTTAATGAGCAGTACTAGCACACATGGAAACTTTGGTTAATCAGAGAGTAAGATCAATGTGTAAAAATGCTTTGATTTTGTGTTTGAACATTTCGAAAAATCTTCATTGAGTTTGTGTTTGTTTCTATTTAATTGTTTAATGGCATCCTAATTTATTTTAATAATATTTTAAAATCTTAGAAACATAGAATGTGTTGGCAGATAAGAACCATTCGGTCCATCTAGTCTGCCCAATTTTTGAAATACTTTTATTAGTCCCCATTTCCCTATCTTGTATCTAGGATAGCCTTGTGCCTATCCCACACATGCTTAAAATCCTTCACTGTGTTTACCTCTACCACTTCTACTGGAAGACTATTCCATACATAAACTACCCTCTCAGTAATGTAATACTTCCTGATGTTACTTTTTAATTGTTGTCCCTCTAATTTAAGACTATGTCCTCTAGTTGTGGTAGATTTTCTTCTTTTAAATTTACTCCTTGTTTGTTTGCATTTGCTTCAGTGAAAATAAACAGACTCCTCTTGCTTGAGAGACTGGTGACTATCTCCCTATTTCGTTGACAGCTGTGATTAGAAGGATATGACATTTGAGTGATGTCACTGGTGGCATCACTGCTGTTCGGCACATGTACAGTCCATTTTCTTCTTATTAGCTCCCCAGAGACCCATTTGTTTACAGTAATGTAAGATTTCAAGGTGGAATGTCCAGTCACAAGTAGATACTACAAAAGCTAAGTTTTCAAAACAGAAATACTGGAAATACTAAATACTGGAACAAATATGCAGATTAATTTCTAAAATGTTAGCCTTGTGAGAAAACATAACCAATATCCATATACTATATTTTCATCTTGGTGATTGCTAGGGCTGAACCTGTATAATCCATTCAATTGTAACTGCCTTGACTCAGATTTGAATGGTCATGTTGCTAGCTCTCCTCTGATGGCGATGAAATAATACTTTTTGCTACTCTTACTCGCCAGTCTCTGTGGTCATTTGGCACCTAGTTTACAGAGGACAGGGCTTATTATCCAACAGCTTTAAAATGCAATTATTTTTCCATTTTCCTCTCAGACTGGAGTAATCCTTTAAGGTGTTTTGTCATAAGCTATTCCAATTACTACAGAAAACCCAACATGACTAACCTTTTTCTTACTACAAATTTTGAGTATAACAATAAAGTACTCCTCAATTTGCTTAATCTGCAAACACATTTTAGAGTACAATGTCAAGAAAAATGTTCCTGCAGGTCTGAATTCTGTGGTTTTTATGATGATTGATTATATGTTCTTATACATTTAAAAAAAAATTCGTAAAGGACTAAAAAAATGTTTTCAACCTGTGCCTTCTCCCAAGTACACCTGACATGTATCTTTACAAATACAGATGGGATTACACTCAGCGCTGGCCCTCTTATCGTCTCCTCTGTTGTTCTCATGAAAAAAAGGAGGGTCTCACTCTGCAATATTAGAGAGACAGTCGCTAACCAAACAAGGCTGCCTGCCTTACAGGAAAGTATGGCAGCTGCCAGTCAGAGGATAAACTGGCATTTACCATTAAAAGTGCATGCCAATTTAGCCTCATATTAATGATACTAAAATGTTCGCTTGTGCTTCTACTTTACAAGTGAAACAAACGTTTAGTGTACCTTTAATCATCACAGCATAGTTCACTTTTCTGCCATTAAAGTGTTAATCCAGCAGCAATAATCAGCCTAGCTGTATGTATGTACAAATATAAGATGAATGCCATCTGATGGCTCTGCATGGCACACTGTATCAATGCATTGGCAGATAGATACCAGGGTACCATTTAATGGCAGAACTGAAATGAAGAATCTCTCCACTGGCTGCCAGACTGTGACTCTCTTACAGAATAGGTTTGGCAGAGGGACCTGTAGCCAGTTCCCAGTGGAATCCCAGTTCATGACATCACCCTGTGCCGGGGAGGGATCATGGGGAAGGGTGAGTCCTACAGAACTAAAAGATTTTTTTTTTTTTTTTTTTTTTTTTTTTTTACAATACAGACGAGCCTTGTGCTGGGAAATGGGATCCAGGACTTCCCCACAGGTTAGACCTAACCCTCCTCTTTCTGATATAAGAAGCCGTCCACTTACAACAGAGGGACCACTCATGTTTCTACCTAACCTGTCATGGAGCATCAAGCAGCCCAGCCTGATTACAAATAAATGAGGATTTCTGCTTTGCAAAGGGGTGAACCAAGGCAGCTTGTCCTCAAGGTGAAGGCTAGGAAGTTGTGTTGTAAGCAAGCTGATGACAGCATAGGAAATGGTTTAAGCTGTCAATCTGGATTTATCTATTCTGCTTTTTCTCGAGAGCACACACACAAAAAGACAAACATTTGAACAGCAGGAGCTGTACCGGTCTGCGTGGGGCAGACCTCTGCTCTCCAGGTTGGTAAGTAGCTACTCTCAGATTAGTATGTGCTGTTTGTAAGCAAGTCAGTGGAATAGAGTGTTTGTGTAAATTTCAACACTTTCCCTTTAACTCTTGAGTGCCAGACAGAGGAACACATTTTTTTTTTTATCATTAGGACAATTACATATAAAAGGCATAACACAAAGAAGCATCATATTTCATGAGTTTCTTATGTCTCTGATACACGATTTATATGTTTCCAATGTAATGGTAGCCAGAGGGATGTCAATGTGTTGCTCACTCTCAGCATTAATTGGTAATTTGGATTGTAGCCTAATGTAATGGGAATTTGAAAGACAATGATGTTTATTCACTATACAGTGAACTGACATGGGAATTGCAAAAATCAGGCGTTATTAGCTGAGATGTTCTCTTGTTAGTTCACCACAGTTCACAGTTTAGTGACTAGATCGTGATATCTTGCTCATCAGTCTGGCACATCCGGTTAATTTTGCTTGCAAATGAATGCAACCTTTTGGGCACCTGAGGGATAAATATATATGAAAATTGAATAGCTAAAATCAGGCATTATTAATCAAGCTGATAATGTGGCAAGAGAATTATTAATGCCTGACTTTAGATATTCACTTGTAGGGTCACTGTTTATTGAATAAACCCTAATGGATGTTCAAAGCCCTGTTCGTTCTGCATTTATTGAGTTAATGTTGCCTTGCAATTAATGAGAAATCGAAAGGCAATACAGGTTATTTATAAAACTCTGGGGCAAGGTCCTAAAAGTGGTCTAAATTGCAAGAGTGGTTTCCATGGTGATTGCACCACTTTTAGAATTGTGAATTGAATTTTAGGAATAAAAGTCCAATGTAACTGTACTTAGATTCTAATTGATGCACACGGTTAGCTAAGCCCTTTTCTTGCTTGAAAAATACAAGATATTTAGCCATAGCACTAAAAGTAGGGTTAGCATGTAAGAGATGTTAGGGGTTAAACCAATGCTCCAGTGGGAGTTTTTGGGAAGTGGATAATGGCATTTTTTACATGTTGTCTGCCATTAGTCACCCATCCATCATCATCTTTTACATGCTATCAGTAGTTTTTTGTTGATGTTTCTTCCTGCAGTGTATGATTGTGACAATTATAGCTTAGCAGAATTTGCACTTTTAACCAGTGTCACAGATTTAACCCTAAAAATACCCAAAGAAATGTCTTTCTCTCTACTATTATCCCATCATTTCTCTTTAAACATTTCATCTTTGAAGTTATGTTCTATGTTGGCTCAAGTGGCATACACCAGCTAATCGACTCAAATTTTGTTAATAGTTGCACCTTTACATTAACCTTTTCATTGCTTGAACAGTGCCTCAATATGAGGGCATCTCCAGTCAACACAATAACGTTTGGATCTTGTTCAATGCAGTATGTGGATTAACTGTTAATTATTGTTAACTTTTTCCTTGTGCTAAATCATTGGCCAGGTCTGCCCTCTCCTGAGTAGGGTTGCCACCTAACTGGTATTTTACTGGCATGCCGGTAAAAGATTGGCTTGAGACCAATGTTAAGTCTATAGAGGCAGTAGCAGGGCCGGTATTTTGTTGAAGAAACGGTGGCAACCCTAATCCTGAATTGTCATTTACTTGATTTCATTTAAAGAAACAGTTGTTCATGTTCAATGTGTTTTTATGTTCATATATATTCCCACATGTATAGGTAAATACTGCCTATTCCCTAGTAAATTAACTGGATTAGAATAAGTGTACTGCAATAGCATATTGTGTTTAGAGATAAGCTGACATGTACAGACATGCACAAACACTTACCTGGGAACATGCTGCCTGTGCATCCAGAGAGTTGTAGTTCATCCAGAGCTAGGAAGCTGCCTATTATCTGTCTCTCCTGTAGACTATAATCTGTTAAAGGGATGCTAAACAATTATTATTTATTTGTTCTTCCAATATAATGACACTAATGAGGCAGAGCTGAGTGTTATATACATATGTAAAACATATACATATGGATGTTATATGCTTATGTGTATTGTAACGGGACGATTACCCAAGGCCGGTAGCACCTCTGCCCATTGTAGGAAATCCCCTCCTTAGTCCCCGATTATAGCTCAGCATCCACCCAGCAAGTCCACTAGCAGTTAGGTACAGCAAGAATGAATAACCTGTATTTATCAAAACTGCACAGACTTATATACACACACATATGACATCAACTAGGGGGCAGGCACAGGGAGCTAATTACTGTATTTGTCTGAAAAATACCCCTCGTCTTACATTCGAGGTCGTCTTATAATCTGACCTCAAATCGAGGTCAGACTATAAGACTGGGATCCAGGTCCCCCGCAGAGCTACAGGGGACCTGGACCCCACTTTCAAGCAGTCAGGCGATACGCGCAGACATCCTCCCCTGCCGCCCAGCACAACCGCTGCGACTTCTATGATCAGGGTCGTCTTATAGTCGAGCAAATACGGTATAACTTGTAAGCCTCAAACAATAGAAAACCTAACTTAAAACAGGTAATTAACTACATTACAACTTTACATAAAATAAACATCTTTAGATCCATACATCCAGACTACAAGAGACAATAGATGGCTCACAGCACAGTAAACACGTATTGATTGGATAAGTACACATATCAACACTAACAAATAATAACATTTCTTAACCTGGGGGAAACACAGTGAATGGAGCAAGGCTTGGATCTCAAGGTACACATCGTGAGTGAGCCTGTATTGTAGCCCAGCTGTATTAAAGAAGGGTGTCACTGATGCCCCAAAAGTATGTACCCCCAAACTAGTACAGATGGGGTTCATTGTCCACAGGGAGTCTTCTGGCCCCCAGGGGCCTCCAATACCCCCGTCACAGTGGATCTCCAAATCCATTTTGTGACATGTATTTATAAAGATATAAGTTGGGTTTCCTTGGGAGAATAAGACACTATTTTTTTAACACGTGCTGTACATAAGGAAGCAAGGATTAAAAAATACATTTTTTCCCTTTAAGAACAAGGGGGTAGCTGGGACCCCTTCCACTTGCAATACTCCATGTTTAGAGTGCCACTAAACCATTTCTCCCATTAGTTCAGAGAGTGGCACATTGTTTTCTTGTTATATAAGGCAGCAAAGTGTAGGTGTTATGTACACTTTGCCCAAATAATTTTTACATTTTGTTGGCCTGTTACCAGGTTTTATGGAATAAGTAATCACTCACGAATACATTTTTTGATAATAAATATTATGGTTTGTATTTTTATAATAAATGCCCCATTATAAAATTGTTTCTCTGGAAGACCCTTGCAGAATTGTGTGTGCCCTGCGAGCAGATCATCACGCTCCAAAGCGTTTATGCTTTTTTCCAACAATTCTCATTTGATAATTGAGCTTGTGCCTCTATACCACTACCCCACACCCCAAAAATTGACACAATCAGGTGTGACACAAACCACATTTTTCCTTCCAAACCTCACCTGGAACTGAGCAAATATCATTTTCTGTTGATTACCTACAGCCTGGACTCTGCCCTTCTCATCTTGTTTGATTTGTCTGCTTCCTGTCCTTTCCACTGTCTAACCCTAAGCCTGCTCAACAGCCTCAATGTGGAGCCTGTACTGGAAAAAAGTAAATAAAAAAAACAACAACATTTTCTAGGTTCCAAACTATATAAATACCATCCTGTTTTTCCTTGTACGTTCATCTGCCAGACAGGACCGTGTACAACTGCTCGATTTTCTTAAACTTTCTCAACCAGTCCGCAATCTGGTGTCCAACCCTATATTATATCAAACAAGTCCTTCCCAATGTGTAAAACAACTTACTCTTTATCAAATACAAAGTATCACAGCTTCCTTCTTCACATGTGGCAAAGCTCTTTCCTGGCTGACATATCTATCTAATATTTCCTTTATTGTCCCCTTACTTTCAGCCCTTCTGCCCTCTATTGGTGTTTTGCAATGGTCGGTCTTTGTTTCTGGATCTCTACCTAAAGTTTATTAAATATAACTAATAATCTACCCTGCTTCAATTTGTGACCATGTAACCACATGCATCTGAGCCCTAGATGAGACAGTTATCTTCCAACTGGCTGAATCCATTATTTTGAGGAATAATAA
Source organism: Pelodytes ibericus (assembly GCA_036172795.1). NCBI lineage: Eukaryota > Metazoa > Chordata > Amphibia > Anura > Pelodytidae > Pelodytes > Pelodytes ibericus. The sequence goes on from CM069862.1 coordinate 148,418,936, forward strand.
TGGAAGGATTGAGCAATCAAAAAATGGTTTGTTTCTAATAGTACGTTATATTAGAAATATATATTTATATTCAATAGTGGACATACAATCACTCTGTGTTTCCAACTCCTGTCTGTGTGTGCCATTACCTTATGATGTAAGAGTTGCAGGCAAATCTCTTGTGTACAGACAAACAGCCGAGTCATGTGAGGAATGTAAGATCTTTGGAAACTATACAAAAGAGAACTGAGTGCGTAATGTGAGTCAGCTGGAAGCTGGTAATGCATGGTTGTTGCTAGTGTGTTCAGAGGTCAGAAATTACCCCAGCAGAACTGAAACAAGTGAACTATGGGCTTTGGATAGTTTATCATAATTAGTGCTGGTGTGCTTTGTCACCCATTATTCAAGGACACAGGGTGATTTAGACAAGAATTATTTGCCTTCAAGGCATTGATTAAACCAACACATTTCACTCTTATTAGATTCTGTTTAACCCTTTGAATAATTGTGTGGAGCACATGCTGCTAAAGGGTTAAACGCAGATTCATTTGAATCTAGTTGGAATTCTCATGATATCCTTTATTTAATTTGGCTTCCTGCACAAATGCTGGGTTGGGGTATATCCCAACACATTTCACAGTATTGTTCAATCTATGGATACACTATTTAATATTAATATGTACTGTTATGTTGTGTGGTACCAATGCTTTGGTATGGGTTCTCCAAATATAGTTTTGATAGATATAGAAAATTGTTGCTCTACACATCACCGAGGTAGGCATAGGGGATTCCTGGAAATTGGCTGTTCTCAGTACATGCGGGTTAGTGCTGTCACTCTGACAGCACTACCACAGGTGTGCAGTGGCGCTGTGGCGCAAGATGTAGTACTAAGTCTCTGCCACTGGAGTGTCCCTGCCACCGGAGAATCATCTGAAAATTGCGGTTCTTAATCTCGCTGACCTGCCGAACGCTACCAATGATAGTGATGTAGAAGTGAATGTTATTATAAACACTTAGGAAGGAAACAGTGGTGCGACTAAAAAATACTAATATACCCCCTTAGTGACATGACCTTTTGACCTTGTCTTTCCTTTGGTGACAACGGCTGTTTTGACATTTCTGGGGTGTTTGTGTTTAGCCTTAATTATCTTCTTTCTCACAAATTATATATTGTTTTTATGGCCATTAGAAGGGCTTTCGTTCGATACCATTATATTCATCATATCTAATCATTTACTACAAAAAAAATCATAAAATATGATGAAAAAAAACAAAAAACAATTTCTAACTTTGACCTAAAAACACAAATACAATCATTGAAAAAGACCCTGTCTAAATAGTTTTTAAGTTTTATCCCACGTTTAGAAATATGCTTGTTTCCATGTTTTTCTGCAGTTTTTTGCAAAAAGATAGTGTTTTTTCCCCCACCTACAGTGACCTTTTTACCCCAACCCAAACCCTAAATTTAACCCTAACCTTAAATTTAACCCTAACTCTAACCCTTATGCTAACCCTTTGTTTATTCTAATTTTAATTTAATTATAAACCTAACCCTTATGCTTACCGTAATTTATTTCTAACCCTAACCATTATTCTAACCCTAGGTTTATAGCTAATTAAGTAGTTGTTTTTTCATTGCAATGTTGCTGACTGCCTCTAAGGGCAGTCTAGCAACACCATCAGAGCAATGTAAGTGACATTTTCTTCACTTTGACCTTTGACCTCCAGGCATTAAAGCATCACCATTTGAGCAGTGTTTGCAATCTTAGATCGAAAGCACTGCTCGTTTTACCACAGGACGGACTAAGTCTGTCCATTGTTGGCAGCGCTTTGCCAGACAGGACGGACGTAGTCCATCCTATTTTGGTAAGGAGAAAAACAACTAGGACTAGGAATAACTGTAGGACGGAGCAGTGAGGTAGATACAAAATGTTGTCACTGCAGTTTAACCCCCCCCGAGGCGTTAGTGACACAGGACGGACCTAGTCCGTCCTGTGTCAAAACGAGCACTGAAAGCGGAGTTTTTCCGCTTTCAGTGCTCTAAGGGCATTGTAACGATGCTTCCGTGTGGAAGCATCGTACAATACTAAAAAAAATGCCCGTCGGCATTTCGATCGCTCCGGAGAGCACAGTGCCTTTAAAACGCGGGCATTTCAAAAATGAGCATAGGAAGCGAATCTTTCGCTTCCTATGCTCAGAAAGTGTTTCTGATTGCCTCGCAAGTCGAGGCAATCAGGAACACAAAAAAAAAAAGCACTAAGTGACCAAGATGGCGCTGCCCTTCTAAGGGCAAGAGCACAGGAGGCAGGAAGTACCTGCTTCCTGTGCTCTCTGGCTGTCACACGATTGCCTCTTCACAGAGGCAATCAGTGACTGCCAGGCACACTGACAGGCAGTGGGGATGTTCTGCTGAACATCCCCACTGACTGGTCAGATCAATATTAACTCTATATTGATCTGACCAGTTATGATCTGTCTCCCTCTCCTCACATTTTTTTTAGTGAGGGAGAGAGACAGATCAAAGTTCTAAAAGTAAGTAAAAGTTAAAAAAAACAATAAATACACAACACACAAATAATAAAACAATAAAAAAAATTTTATTAAAGCAATTCCCTCCGTTTAACCCCTTCCCTGCCACTGATCTTGCATAAGCAGTGATCGTGCACATCAGCGCATTTATTTTTGCTGTTTGTGCATTTTTTAGGGGTTAATTTTTTTGTACTGTAATTTATTACAGTACTAAAAAGGCTATTCTAAGAGTTATTAACCCCTTATTTGCCGTCGATCACTGCTTACGCAATGATATTGACGCCAAAGCAATTTTTATCTGTCTGCATATTTTTTTTTTTTACACATACCCGCTAGGGGATTACATGTAAAGTAAAAATATTTGAGTTTTTTTTTTTTAAGCTGCCTGAGCGCATAGTGATCAGTAACAGCGAATTAGTGGCAAAGGCGGTTTGGTGATTTCTCAATTAAGCTCACCATTCGCCCTGGTCAGATCAAAATTAATCGGATCAATATTCACAAATATTGATCTGCCTCCCTCTCCTCACTTACATTTTTGTGACGGAAAGAGACAGATCAGTATTAGTGATATAAAATAACATTTTATAAAATTGGCAGGTTTTATGAAAGTCTTTCACTGTGTATTAACCCCTTCCCTGCCATTCATCACTGTGTAAGCAGTAATCCTGCACAGCAACAGTATGTTTTGCTGTCTGCACTGTTTTATGGATTAATTTATTTGTACTGTAATGTATTACAGTACTAGATAGGCTCTTCTAAGAGCTATTAACCCCTTCTTTGCTCGAGATCACTGCTTACGCACTGATTCTGAGGCCGCGGACTCAGGGTTCGATTTTGACCCTATTCAGCTTTCTGATACATCATCTAGCGATGTATCGGTGGCTGCTGAGCCCTTGCCACAAGTAGTGATGGGGGTCTACCGATAAAAAAATATATGGTTTGGTGGGGGTAAATTACATTGGCTGGCTTCAAAGATATATCCCATAAAGGACACGGACGCAGGTTGACTACATGTCAAAATTCCAAGTTGGAATTTTGAGATGCGCATCTCACAAATGTTGCCTTCTAGCCAAAAACAAACCAACAAACCTATGCATGGGTGCTATCCCTGTACTCGGGAGATGTTGCTGAACACATATTGGGTTGTTGTTTGGCAGTGACAAATACCAGAATCTGTGAATTCATGCCTGAAGTACAATGCATGTGGGAAAAAAAACTCCCAAAAAAGTACTACCACAAACTTTTACAAAGGCTGGTGGTAGAATTAGTACCTATACAGTATTAAAATACCACCATTTGAAATACCTTAGGATGTCTATTTTCCAAAAATATATGGTTTGATGGGGTAAAATTCATTGGACGGCTTCAAAAATGTTCCAAATGGAACATGGGCGCAGGCTGACTACATGTCAAAATTCCAGGTTGGAATTGCGCACCCCCTAAATGTGGAATTTTAGACCCAATACAAACCAACAAACCTATGCATGGGGGATATCCCTGTACTCAGGAGATGTTGCTGAACACATATTGAGGTGTTGGTTGGCAGTGGCAAATACCAGAATCTGAAAATTCCTGCCTGAACTACAATGTGTGTGGGGAAAAAATGACATCCCATCCCTTTGACATAGGTTGGTGGTAGAATTAGCACTTGGAAAGTGTTAAAATACCACAATTTTAAATACCCTAGGATGTCTAGTTTTCCAAAATATATGGTTTTATGGGGTAAAATACTTTGACAGGCTTCAAAAGTGTCCCAAATGGAACATGGGCGCAGGCTGACTACATGTCAAAATTCCAAGTTGGAAATGCACCCCCCCCTAAACGTGGCCTTTTAGCCCCCAAATAATCTAACTAACCTACACATGGGTGGTATCCCTGTACTCAGGAGATGTTGCTAAACACATATTAAGGTGTTGTTTGGCACTGACACATAATAGGATCTGTGAATTCATGCCCGATGTACAATGAATGTGAAAAACAAATTACTATCCATAACATTGACATAGGCTGGTGGTAGAATTAGTGCATGAAAAGTGTTAAAATACTACCATTTGAAATACCCTAGGGTGTCTAGTTTTCAAAAATATATGGTTTTGTGGGGTAGAATACACTTTTTGGCTTCAAAAATGTCCCAAATGGGACATGGGCGCAGGTTTTCTGCACGTCAGAATTCCAAGTTGGAAAACCAAAAAGCGCACCTCTCAAATGTGGCCTTTTAACCCCCAAATAACCTAACCAACCTATACATGTGTGGTATCCCTGTACTCAGGAGATGTTGCTGAACACATATTGAGGTGTTGTTTGGCACTGACATATAACAGGATCTGTGAATTCATGCCCAAAGTACTATGTATGTGAAAAAAAATTACTATCCATAACATTGACATAGGCTGGTAGTATAATTAGTGCATGGAAAGTGTTAAAATACTACCATTTGAAATACCCTAGGGTGTCTAGTTTTCAAAAATATATGGTTTTGTGGGATAGAATACACTTTTTGGCTTCAAAAATGTCCCAAATGGGACATGGGCGCAGGTTTTCTGCACGTCAGAATTCCAAGTTGGAAAACCAAAAAGCGCACCTCTCAAATGTGGCCTTTTAACCCCCAAATAACCTAACCAACCTATACATGGGTGGTATCCCTGTACTCAGGAGAGGTTGCTGAACACATATTGAGGTGTTGTTTGGCACTGACATATAACAGGATCTGTGAATTCATGCCCAAAGTTCAATGTATGTGAAAAAAAATTACTACCCAAAACATTGACATAGGCTGGTAGTATAATTAGTGCATGGAAAGTGTTAAAATACTACCATTTGAAATACCCTAGGGTGTCTAGTTTAAAAAAATATATGGTTTTGTGGGGTAGAATACACTTTCTGGCTTCAAAAATGTCCCAAATGGGACATGGGCACAAGTTTTCTGCATGTCAGAATTCCAAGTTGGAAAACCAAAATGCGCACCCCCTAAATGTGGCCTTTTAGCCCCAAAACAAACCAACAAACCTATGCATGGGTGGTATCCCTGTACTCAGGAGATGTTGCTGAACACATATTGAGGTGTTATTTGGAAATACCCCTTCACATTTTGAGGTAATGTTTACCTAAATTGCAATATATGTGAAAAATTAAAAAAAAAGATTTTTTGCTGCAAACTTTGGGATAGATTGGTGGTAAAATGGCTACATGAAATGTGTCAAAATACCCCAAGTTAAATGCCCTGAGTTGTCTAGTTTTCAAAAATATGTACATGTTGGGGGTCATTCATGGATTTAGTACAGAAATCAGTGTTACAATGTCACTATCGCTAATTTTGAAAGAAGGGATTTTAAAATAGCTTTGCACCACTTATAGTTCTGGCCCTGTAACATGAATAAAAAAGCACAAAAACATAAAAACATGGGCTATTTCTGAACTCAGGACATATATTAGAAACTTTTTAGCAGTGTTTTTTTGTTGTCTCTTGTACATGAGTATACGATTTTTCAAATAAAAGTCATAAAAAAATTATTTTTTCATTTTTTTTGCCATATTTTATTATTTTTTTTACATCAAATTATATGCTATTATCAAAATAATGGTATCAAAAGAAAGCCCTTCTTATGACGATAAAAACGATATATAGTTTGTGCGGGTACACTAAATGAGACAGAAATAAATTACAGCAAAACACAAACTGCTCAGAAATGTTAAAACAGCCCATGTCACCAAGCGTCGGACAAGCCAAAAAAGTCATGTCACTAAGGGGTTAAGAAGCAGCCCAGAACACGCTGAAGATTTCTAGGAAAGTTGTTTGTTGCAGCACATTAGACCAGGATAAAAGTGAAGTATTAGGGGAACCCTTGTATGTGACAAATGTATATTGTCGAGGGTTTAATCAAAGCAAATACAAGACTTCCAGTGTTAACTGTATTTAAATGGCCCATACGTGGAAATATTGGTGGTCAGTGGCAGTAGGAATTGGATGGTCCTGGTAGCAGTGAAACTGTGGTCAGTATAGTACTGGACAGTGGTTTGTTAAAACAAAATAGAGCAGCCAACACCGGACTCTTCTCCTGGTGTCCAGCAGAGCCTGTGGAAATTTCTAGAAGCAGAAAAGAATGGGATGTGATATGGGGCCTATCTTCCTGCAGCATAATACATTTCAAGTCAAGTCCAGTCTTTTATTTAAAACACCCAGAAACACCACAACAACACTTTAAAGAGGAAAATAAAACCTTAATGTCTAGCCTGCTTTTTTCACGTTTTATTATTAATGAAGTGGAGTAGGGAAGCCCTAGAGCCTTTTTCTTTTTTCTATATCACAGCAAGGTCAATTTGTGACTCTTTAAGACTCAGAAACAGACATGCATAAAAAATGTATGTTACTCGTGAAGTCATAATTTAGAGTAAAATCCTACAAAGGGTTCACCTTTTGTCTACCCATCTCGGCTTTGATGTTTACCAGTGGTAAGGTTATTGTTTTGTCTGTTGCTTCTGGAATCAGCATGCCTTAGATGATAATTAATTCTGAGGGCAGCAAAGATATTTCATTCAATCGAGTAACACCTGCCCTCAAAGTTTTGTTTGCAATAGCAAAAATGGTTAAAGGGCTTCTGCTAAAGCAACTTAAAAATGTTTTTAAGTTGCTTTTTAATGTTTTTAATAGTAAAGTACCAAACTACGTGTAATTGGTATTGTCTGTGATACTTGGAAAATAGTATTTTGTTTTTATGATATCTATCAGAGTGTATAGTTACGGATGTTCGTTGTAGGTTTAAGCCAGTCTTTGTTGGGTTCATCCCCCAAATCCAGACTCGGACAAATTCGGCCACCCCCATGTCCAAATCATAACCTTCCAAAATGCTATTCATTAAGCATTTTTGTGAGTTCAAGATGTGGTGAAGACACGTGTAATGGAAGGTTAAACTTGCCCCCCTGTTCATTTCAATAGGGTAAGAAAATAAACAGATTTTCAAGTCAACTCCAAACATTGAAATGAATGACCTATTTAACAGGTCAAATCACTACCACACAAAAAAGTTCACAAGGAACAGAATATCAGCGGCACTCCTTGTGTGATGAAAAATTATGATAATTCCAGTAGTGATAAATGAGATAAAAAAAACCACCTTAAGGGTTTCGCGCTCATACATGCCTTTGAGTAAGCGCTGGTCTACAGCACAAAACGCATACAGTGGTTTCTTTTTGGTACACACCGAGGTATGGGTCGCACTCTATGGTGAATAAATCGACTTTGACATATTCATTTATCACGTCTGGAATTAACATAATATTTCATCACACAAGGAGTGCCGCTGATATTCTGTTCTTTGTGAACTTTTTTGTTCACTTAGGTACTATGGACGAATAGTGCTGCAAGTGGACATCATTTGAATCCAAATCATTACCACACCTGTTAAATAAAATAAGTGTCCCCCAGCTCTATTTACATACTGAGGCCAGGGTCTCCAGCCCCTAATAAATATTGGCACTAGCGGCTGGGCCAGATACCCCTGGCACCCCTTAACACTAGGGCTGGTGATAATACCCCCGGCCCAATAATAATGAATGGGGCCAGAGCTTAGCAAAGTACCCCCAACCTTTAGAGTAGCACAGGTTGATGGTGAGTACAAGCTGGACTTGAGCAGAGACGGAGAGCAAATTTGTTTTAATGAATAGCTCAACATGGCTAAATGTAATTTTTTTTTTTTTAAACGTTAAATTTGATCTCTCAACTCGACCACCTTGAGACTAATTCAAATTTTTGTGAATAGACCCATTTGTGTGATGAAAGGTAAAGGTCAGTGAACTGCTTTGCCACCAGTAACAGATTTCAATCTGATCCAGCGCGAGTCCTAGAAAGATTGAACCATGTAAAGTACAGGAAAACCCATGCCCGTTGTTTCAGTTAACTGCGATTGACCAAAGAGTTGTATGCTGTTCATAGTAACGTGATGAAATCTTGTGCGTATCATCACAAAGCCTATGTCATTCATTACATAGGCATTGTGTCATCATCACAAGAAGAAGGGTGAGTACAGTACAATAAATATTTTAGAGTGAAAGAAACCACATTCACATAACTTTTATTATAATTGTTTTTTGTATTATTAGTTATTATTGTCAATGTCTTATTGTGCCTAAACTGTATTATAGGTATGTACAGTATATTGCGTTTGCTATTATCTGTAGTTTCAGCAACCGCTGGTAGACTTGGAACGCATCACCCTCGGATACAGGGGTTTCCATGTTTTCTAATGTAACACTGAGATCCTGTGTGACTTCCTATTGTGATATATTGCTTGAATTGACCTTGGTTTCCAGAACTTGACTTAGGGATATCTCCAACAAGGTCTGGTGGTAAATATGTCTTATCTCCAACAAGGTCTGGTGGTAAATATGTCAAGTGTCTCCATGTGCATCCTGAACCAGCTGTGGTGGCACCAACACCACTATACACACTAGTTTCTCCATGTAGTACCTAAATGTATTGAATAATTAGATGGTGAGTTTCAATGAGCCTTGTCCATTCAGTTTCTTTTCATTGAATCATTGAGGGTTACTAATGTGAGGTGATGTACTGCTGTTTTAAGACGCATGTCGGCGCTTTTTGTTTTCTGTTTAACCTGCATCTTTGTCTGCACAATTGACAACATACAACAGATAGTACCTTGAACCAGGGATGCTGCCTTTCCTTTGTATAAATGTTGCTGGTTTGATCCCATGAGTAAAGTGCTTGTAATAAACCCTATTGCTGGTTGTTCTCATCTCGATGATATATTCCTGGTATTAATTAAGTAAGGACCACAGGCGAGCTAGCCTTACTGATGTGAATCCCATTAGATCCAAAATCTACTCCTCAGATATTTGCCTAGAATAAGAGAGATTAATGTCCTTCCTTTCCCGAGCTCTGTCTCTGTGGCTCACATGAGTTATTGAAGCACTCATTACCAGCTAGCAATCGGAGCATCAACGCTGATTAATTAATATTAACTCGAGCCGTTTCAGATCCCACGAAGGATGACACATTTATGTTACTACAATTTGTCAGGATAGTTTATAGTGCTGGAGAAAATGTTTTTGAGTGCCTTAACTAGTTTGAGCTGCTTTGTTGTAATTCAAATAGGGGGGGGGGGGGGGGGGCAGAAAACACTTTTTTATAAGAGGAAGTTGGGGTTTGTCTCATTGTTAGTCCATTTATAAACCACTGTACATACGCAGTAACAGGCAAATGTTTATTTTACATACCAGAAGAATATGCTGTGTTTCTCAGAAAGGGACAGTACTCATATGACATCCTGTGCTAGTAGCCTGGCTTTGATATTGTGCCCATGAGCATGGCCTACCTTTGACAGCAGGACCGACATGGGGCTCTGAAATGAGGTACTGTGGTTTACTTTAATGTCACAAACATCCACAAACTTTATATCCTTTTCAAATACCCATTTTTATGAAGCTGATGATGGGACTATAGTCTGTATTATGCCCATGTTAGAGGGATAGCAGTGTTTTGTGGAAAATTGAGAATACATATTTTTTATTATGATTATTTTCTTATATGAAAATGTCAAAGGAAACAGGAGTCACTATTTACTCTGATTTCTACAGTAACTTAATGCAAAAAAAAGTATTTTGTCTTGTTCTAAAGAGCATTGCATATTTCCTTCCTCTTTAGAAGATACAAATCTATACCATTACAGTATATATCTGCCATGACGGAAGTAACAGGAAACAACATAACAAAAACATAGCTGCTTAGCTTCACTTCTAGCGTGGTGATTATTATGTTAACATCTTCAAATATTAATGAAATGAGACAGTTCACCTATTGAACAAAGCTGGATAGATTACAAAGGGAATATAATGGAAACATTGACATTTATAAACTGTTTCAACATAGTGTAGGAAACGTTGAGAGGTGCTACTGTAAGAGAGAACAGACTAAAATGACACAATGGGGAGAAAAGTGGTGAATGCACAACACAAATGTAGCACAAGTGTATGGTTGTCAACCAGATAATATAGAGGTTAAATCACTAAAAGGTAAGTTGCACCAACTTAACTATGCATCATGCAGATCCATGACGAGCTCAGTCATTCTAGCAGGAGAAGCTCACGAAGCTTGGCCCCGCACACTAGGTGGAATGTTCCTCTCCCCTGCACGTTACCTTTTAGTTGAATAAACCTTAAGTGTTAGGTAATTTAGAGTAACTTGACACTACTACGTCACTCTAAACCTAATGGTCCATATAAGCACAAGAGTTTTGATATTTTTTTTATAGATTTAAATAGAAAAAGCAGTTACTCTGTGCCTCTAGAAACTGCAATGTCATTTTTTCCCCACTTTCAAGCCTTGTTAACAATTTAAATGTTACTCAAATCAACAAATCCTACCCCTTGCAATAGTGCCAGTGTAGGTCCATGTAATATTACTACTCCTTACACAGAACTGACTGCTGTTTCCACATGAGCTTTTTTTTTTTTGGTTTTGTTCTTTCGCAATGCTCCATTACTTCTGTAACATCATGTTAAGTGGGATAAATTAGCTCTACAAAAGGAAATCCCAATATATTCTCTTGGCAACATTCTAGAGCTGTGATTATGGAGATTCACCAGAATTCATTGCCTATTTTATGTTTATTATTTTTCTGGGCTTTTGTCCAGACAGACAAAGGCGAGCCCGACACATTAAAAATATAATTATTTTACTTTTGTGCCTAAGTTGGATTCATCCCAAACTCTCAGGGATAAAGAAAGGGAAATGTCTTCACCCACTGTGAACCAAAGCTTTGCAGCTGGGTAGCTGTTGTATTGAATCCATTAAAGGTTTTCATACAGTCTGCCTAACAAACTACACTATACCTACAAAGTGATTCTCTTTCAGAATGAGATCCTCTTTACCTTTGTTTGGTGTATGAGTGTATCACAATGCTCTATAACAGTGAAACTCACAGTAGTATGTATGAGTGTATCATGGAATTCCACAGCAATACAGCTCATAGTAATGTTCCATGCATATGAATATATCCAAGAGCTCTACAGCAATAATAATGTGCCATGTACTAACTGCACATTATTGTATCACAGAGCTCCACACTAATAATACTCAGTAATGTGCAGTCTGTACAAGCCACCTAGCTGGTATTTTACCAGCCAGGCTCTAAAAAATAGACTTAAGGCCAATGTTGATTATGTGGCGTTTATAGCATGGGCAGTATTTTATTTTTTTCAAGAAACGGTAGCAGAGCTTCACCACAATAAAACATAGTAAAGTGTTGTGTATATGAACAAGTTCCATTGCAATAATGCTCATATAAATCTGCCATGTGTATGAATGTATCCATGAATTCCACAGCAAAAAAGCTCATAGTAATCTGCTATGTGAATGAATGTATCTCAGAGCTCCACTGCAATAAAGCTCATTGTAATCAGCCATGTGTATGAATGTATCTCTGAAATAAAGCTCATTGTAATCAGCCATGTGTATGAATGTATCTCAGAGCTCCACAGCACAAAAAGCTCATAGTAATCTGCTATGTGAATGAATGTATCTCTGAAATAAAGCTCATTGTAATCAGCCATGTGTATGAATGTATCTCTGAATTCCCTAGCAATAAAGCCCATTGTAATCTGCCATGTGTATGAATGTATCTCTGAAATAAAGCTCATTGTAATCAGCCATGTGTATGAATGTATCTCAGAGCTCCACAGCACAAAAAGCTCATAGTAATCTGCTATGTGAATGAATGTATCTCTGAAATAAAGCTCATTGTAATCAGCCATGTGTATGAATGTATCTCAGAGCTCCACAGCACAAAAAGCTCATAGTAATCTGCTATGTGAATGAATGTATCTCTGAAATAAAGCTCATTGTAATCAGCCATGTGTATGAATGTATCTCTGAATTCCCTAGCAATAAAGCCCATTGTAATGGGCCATAATGTATATGAAAGTATTGGAGTTCCACAGCATTAAAGCTCACTGTAATCTGCCATGTGTATGAATGTGTCTCTGAACTCCACAGCATTAAAGCTCATTGTAATGGGCCATGTGTATGAATGTATTGAAGCTCCACTACAATAAAGCTCATTGTAATGTGCCATGATGTGGATGAATGTATTGAAGCTCGACAGCAATAAAGCTCATAGTAATGTGCCATGTGTGAGTGTACCACAGTGCTCCAGAGCAACGCACTACTCACAGCACTGTGTTTTGTGTTCAGTTGTATAACAGAACTGTATCTCCTCATAACTTATCTGTGTCCATTTGAACATTAAGTAACTAGTGTCTACAGACTGCTAGGGAAGTAACGTTCTAAAATAAACTGACCTAGTATTTTCCCTTTTCATCAATGTATGATGAGTGTATCTATTCACAGCCCTCTCTCCATAATGTATTGCTTTTGTTTCTTTCTGTCGTTATGTAGCATACCTAATGCTCTGTATAAACTGTTAGTGCCATATAAATATTTGCTAAAAGTAATGCTACTCTATGCCACGGGTTGTTTTGTCCTTTCTACATGGGTCAAATATCATTAAATTAAAATGAATAATGTTGTGCACTACCCAAAATATAAATGCTCATTTCCTTTTTTTCCTATTTGGTGCTAAACCAGAGGGCTAACCAATGAGAGTAGAGCGACCGAAACAAGAAGATAAAATAAGAAATTCGATTGGACCGAGTGGGTGAATGGAGGAGACATATTTTTCTAACACTGGGCACCGGGATGATCTCAGAGCACGTAAGATCTACTAAATGAAAGTGATTGACAGCGATGTTCGCAGGATCTGAGTGCAAAAATTTTTTTTTTTACAAATGTTGTGCACTATGTCTCCCAAGAGGCATTTACCATGCGGGTATAGACAATACACAGGAGCTTGATTACCAAAGGTTAGCCCAGGGCCGCCATCAGAAATTATAGGGCCCCTTACTGAAAAAAATTATGGACTATCCCCTGGATAGTTTATCCATCAATAGCCCACTGATAATTTGCTCATTAATATGCCACTGATAATTTGCTCATTAATATGCCACTGATAATTTGTCCAGTAATAGCCCACTGATAATGTGTCCATTAATAGCCCACTGATAATTTGTCCATTAATAGCCCACTGATCATTTGTCCATTAATAGCCAACTGATCATTTGTCCAGTAATAGCCCACTGATCATTTGTCCAGTAATAACCCACTAATAATTTGTCCCGTTATATGCCACAGCCAATCTTTCCCTTCCCCAGTACTTATCTGGATGCTGCTCATCCTCTGCAGTCTCCTCCGCAGGGTTGAAATACAGCCACCGGATATGACATGCCGTCATTTCTAAAGCTGGGTCCACATCCCGCCGACTGCTGCCCGATCATGACTGTCTCCGTGTGAGACAGTCACACAGGTAGCGGAGGCCCACGGGGCAGCTGCTTTAGGCCCCTAGGAATGAATGGGCCCTGGTAGCAGCCCTGTTTGCCCATGCTTTTTTTTTTTTTGGAGTGCCGTGGCCCGAGCAGGCCTCTGGGCCTGCCAGGCCCAGGACTGGTGTATCGCCCGTCCCCCCCTGATGGCAGCCCTGGACTAGCCGACTAGCCATCCTAACACAGGCCTTTATTAGTCATGCAGTGGATTGGGGGGGGGGGGGGGGGGCTGTTGAGACTGTGCCGTCTGTTGTTTAGCAGTGCAGCAAGATGCTTACGTTTTGCTTTATTGATCAGAGTGAGTTGAGTTCACACAGGCTTGAAATTGTTACTGTTTTGAAACCATAGCTGGTTAAAAATTGGTACCTTTCAGTGTGGATTATTTTTCTAACACGCTATTACTCACTGACACCTGTACAACTCCACTTATTGAGCACAATGCTACTTGGCAGTGTGCCACTGGTTGGCTTATCAAATTCAATGAGAGGGTCAGAATTATTCTATTAAAATGTTTTGAAGCTGTAGAGACATAGTGTCTACTTTTTCTTTTCTTTCTTGACAGCTGGGTTGATAGATAACTACATGTAATATTGAAAACCTGCTCTAAACAAACTAGAGTGAGATAACAATCTCCAGACAATGCTGGAGCAGCAGATTAACCAAGACTTCTTTTACTGTGTGGGTTGCTTTCAGATAGCTTTCACTGTTTCACGTGTCCTAATTATTAGTTGCCAGATGGCTAGTAGCTTATTTAAGAATTACATAAATACTATAAAATCAGAAAAATAAAATACGAACAGAAATAAGCTAGGAAAAAATAAGTAAAAATAATAAAACGTGATTTTTTTTCTAACCTTTTAAGTAGACGTTCATAGGTCCAAGAAAATGGATGTTAGACAAAAAATATGCACTGTTGGTGAACAACAATTCCCATAAGCCTTTATTGGAGGATCATGGGAGTTGTAGTTTATTCAAAAGATGGAGAGCCACAGAAATAACTATGATTTGTCATAGACGCTACTATTATGGCTGACTATTTGAGAGTTAAAAGGTTGGGGTCCTCTTTGCAGCAGTTTTGTCCCATTTCGTTGCCTAGTATATTGATATTTTTCTATGCACAGACTTGCAGCTAATTTCTTTTTTTAACCTTTATTCATATTTACAATGCAGCATTTCTAAAGCTCAGAATAAAACACATTTCTTACCAAAACCTTGCCCAAAATGGAAGAGGAAACAGAGATGTTTTCATGTACCGTAACATATTTGTACTGCATACAGTCAGTGCTCTGTATCTTTTTTTTTTTTTTTTTTTTACTGTTAATGCAGTTAATTGTGTTTTCAACCATCTCTAAAAGTTCTAAGTATTCATAAATATAATTCCAATAATGAGGTTTGGCCAACAACCCTTTTACATGGAACATCTCTGAATATCTGTTTGGGGACTAAACTTAAATATTATTGTGCAGGTTTTGTTGCTCTAGTATGTAAGCTCTTCCAGAACAGTGATCCCAAAAGCACTTAACCCAGAAGATATGTGTCAACGTGAGGCTACTTAATATTGTATGGAAAGATATCATTGTATGGCGCCAGGGCCGATCCTGGGCGGGTGCGCGGGAGGAGAGGCACTGCCACAGGCAGCTCCCTCCCCAGAACCTACTCCCCAAGGTGGGGGCCGCAGGTGAGCGCCTGCGGTCACCGCACCTCCAGCTTACACTGACCGCGCTGTGAGGTGGGCGGCGCTCCGGATGTCAGATGACATCCGGCAGGAGATCCTAGGTGCCGGTGTTCTCCCTAGGCAGGCGCTGCTGAAAAAGTCCTGCTCCCTGCAAATATAGGTAATTAAGCAGGGAGGGGGACCAATCATCATAAAAAATGTATGTGTGGAATTGTGTGTTTGAGTGTGTGTTCCAGTGTGTATAAGTGTGTGTGTGTGTGTCAATGTGTATATGTGTGTGTGTGCCAGTGTGTATAAATGTGTGTGTCAATGTGTATAAGTGTGTGTGTGTCAATGTGTATAAGTGTGTGTGTGTCAATGTGTATAGGTGCGTGTGTGTCAATGTGTATAAGTGTGTGTGTGTGTGTCAATGTGTATAATTGTGTATGTGTCAATGTGTATAAGTGTGTGTGTCAATGTGTATAATTGTGTGTGTGTCAATGTGTATAAGTATGTGTGTCAATGTGTATAATTGTGTCTCTGTGTCAATGTATATAAGTGTGTGTGTGTGTGTCAGTGTATGTGAGTATAAGTGTGTGTGTCAATGTATGTGAGTATAAGTGTGTGTGTCAATGTATGTGTGTATAAGTGTGTGTGTGTCAATGGGTATTAGTGTGTGTGCCAGTGTGTATAAGTGTGTGTGTGTCAATGTGTATAAGTATGTGTGTCAATGTGTATAAGTGTGTGTGTACATAAGTGTCTGTGTAAGTGTATCCTGTGTGTAAGGGTGGCTGTGTCTATTTATGTGTGACTGTGTGTAGGTGTGCACTTGCCCAGGGCCACTGGTTAACCGGGGTCCCCGCTGGCCCCAACACGGTCCCGTTGCGCATGTCACTGTGTCACATGGAGGGCAGCAGGCATCATCCAGCCGGAGTCTAGTACCTCACTTCCTGCACTCAGCGTGCTTAGAGGGAAGACTGTGCAGATTAGACAGCCTGGGGACACGAGAGAGCAGCAAGGTGAGTACTTGGGAAGGTGGGAGAGGAGATAATGCTTTTATTGTGTAAACTAACCGTGGCATATTAATGGACAACTAACAGTGGCATATTAATGGGCAACCTGTGGCATATTTTGGTTGGTACCTGACTGGCTTATTTTAATTGTCAAAGTGATGCTGTGGGATCTTCTGTGGGTCAAAATAACATGAACTATGGGGCAAAGTGGTACTGTGGCATGTGCTAGAGACCCTAGGTACACCTCTGCAAATATGCTGCCCATGTGCTGCTTTGCTGCCCTTCAGAGCCGGCTATGCAGACCGGTGCCCTGTTTCCCCTTAGACCTCAGTCAGCTCTTTCTGAGAGATGACAAAAATATGAAGGACCCAAGGACGGAGCATGCCTAGCTAGCGGTCGGTCGCATGTCAGAGAGGCTCCGTATACTACTGGCACAAAAACTCGATTATAACTCGACTATATATATGTCCACCCCACCAAAACCCAATTCTACACAGGGTCAGAGACACGGCAAAGCCATGGGACAAAAGAAAAAGAGGGACCTGTCCCAGAAACCCAACGGACAAGATATTGGTGTGCTACTTACGAGGCCTGCAAGGCCTGTAGGCGACACCCCGGTGAAACGTCCTACATCTCTGGAGGCAGACACGGATGAATCTTCAGCAGATTCTGAATCATCCTACAAGACCAGGCAAACCGCTGCTGCCAATGATCCCAATGCGGATGATGATACCTGCCACTAACGGGACACTGCGTGCCCTTCTCCTCGATTTCAAAGAGGTGCTAGCTACGGAACTAGCGGGAGTCCGTCGAGAGATGGAAACCGTACAGCAACAAACGGACCTGATGAAGGCAGAAGTTGCCGATATCAAGAGCAAGCACGCAACCCATGAAGACACAATGGGTCATATGGCGCGAGAAATAGGAATACTACATAGACACATGTCCATCATGGACACTAGAACCCGCCAGACCAACATCAGACTCCGAGGTGTACCGGATGAGGTAGAATCCACCTCCCTCCGGGACTACCTGGTACAGTGGCTCACGCACACACGCCCTAATTGTGGCCCACAAGACGCCGTGCTTCTGGACTGCTTCAGAATCCGTAAGGCGTTGAAAGCCCCTCCGACTTCATCACGGGACGTGATCCTGAAACTCAGATCTACTGCTGATAAATCAGCTCTACTAGCGATCTCCCGGAGAAACCCAAACCTAACCTACAAGGAATCAGTGTTCCAGATCTATGAGGACTTACCATCGGCCACTTTACTGTGGCAAAGACAGATGCATCCACTGACATCGCACCTGAGAGAGAGGGAAGTTAAATATCGTTGGGGACCGACGCCAACGTTAACTGTATCAAACGAAGGGAAGCAATTTACCATTGAACACATGGAAGAAGAAGCGGAATTACTAACTGCTCTGGGGCTTCCCCAATTGCCAACACGGCAAACAGCAGACCCCAACTTACAGACCAATTCCCCAGCTGAGCCGCCGACTGCCTGATACTTGCCAACAATATTCCTGATTAGCCCTGTACTAGTTTTGAATGTTTTTGCATAGTATTCCTAGTATGGACAATGTTGAATATTTACCTGAAACTTGTTCTAGTAGTTGTATTTGATATTTTGAAAGGTGCCAACATACCTCGTATAATGTTCCAGCCCTGCTGACATGTCTAGTTGTTTATCCCCCCCCAGGGCACTTTCTCTGGCTCTCATTGTGGAGCGAGAGATACTGCGACCATAAAATGTGGATCGCATGCCCCTTTCTGTGCAGTTACCTCTTTAACTGCCGGTGTGTCCTCCCTTGTACCACCACCTTTTAGATCTCACGTTACTTACCTTTTATTTCATCTCTATTTCTGAACTGTCCACTATCTTCTTTTTCCTTTCCACAATTGTGGTTAGGTTGTGATTGTACCTATTGCCCTTAGCCTCCCCATACCCTTTTTCATGATACGGCCCGAAGGGTGTAATCCCCAATCGTTTATTTTAATATATAACTGGCCACCGTTTATTTACTGAACGCCCTAGGCGATCAGTAGATAAGCGTATATTCATAGTCTGCATATAATACCTATAATATCTAGGAATAACCTATAGTAATGTTTTCGAATACCACTGTGACATAGTCTAAAGATCTAAGCCTTAAATTTTTATTGTACCCCAATGAGCAAAGCTTTATACACATACCTGTCTTTTTTAAGAGGGGGGCTTATTGAACTCTGATTTATATTGTATGTTTGATGTAGACCTTTTGCCACTGAGATGTTACAAGCAAATGTATTTCTACCTTTCTTATAAGTGCAATCTCTGTTTCTATTTGTATAGTACCTTAATTGTTTGACATAGCATTGCTTTATACACAATTAAAATAACAATAACAATAAAAATATGAAGGACCCAGCACTCAAAAAGGTTAAGTGGAGGTGTTTATTCAGCACGCAGATGACATTTCAACCCTTTCAAGCTTGAAAAAAACCCTGTGAGGGTTGAAATGTCGCCTGCGTGCTGAATAAACACCTCCACTAAACCATTTTGAGTGCTGGGTCCTTCATATTTTTGTCTTCTACGTTTGGAGATTTGGGAAGCATCTCGGGACCTCAGCACCTCACAAAAATCTGAGTGCGGATCTGAATCTACTTTATTTTACAATTCTTTCTGAGAGATGGACATGAGGGTATGGGGAGAGAGACACGTGAGTGACTGACATGGTAAGCATGGTGGAATACTATGTATCGCTCATTGTGTACTTGTTTTCCAATGATGCTTGCCTCATGAGAGACTTTGGCTGATTGGGAACATTAGTTAAAATTCATTCAGCTAGCCAGCAAAAAGTCTTCCATGTTGCTGGCTGAGCATCATAGAAATAAATAAAACCACTACACAGTATTATGGCAAAATATATATCTTTATTTAAAATAAAAGTTTGTGTTGGTCCTTTACATCAAAATAAAGTTTGTGCTCTCCTCCCCCTCTCCCCAATAATGAAATGGGCGTGTCTGGAACATACATGTCTAAAGGGGAGGAGTTCATAATATAGCCACACCCACCGGGGGGCGCCCCAAAAAAAACCCTGCACCCAGGCGCCCATTACCCTAGGATCGGCCCTGTATGGCGCTATTAAAATGCAGATAACGAGGTTGGCTAATCCCATTTACACTGCATGTTCAGGTTAGATTTGCCACCCAACCGGTATTATACAAGCACATCAGTAAAAAAAAAAAATTGCTTTAGGCAATAGCACGGGAAGTTTTATTTTATTTTTTGGACGAATAAGTGGCAAATCCTACTTTAGGTGTGTGTAGGGTTTCCACGTTTTACTATAACCGGCCTTGGTACTGTCTCCATAGACTTAACATTGGCCTGATGCCAATTTTTTTTACCGGCCAGGTGGCAACCCTAGTTATGTGTTATGTTCACAACTTCAAAAGGTACCTGGCTCCTGGCAATGTAGCAAAACTCACAAACAAACAATACTTGTGTTAATTCGTGGTCCCTGCTGACAGTGGCTGGAGGAGAGGGATCATTAGTCACATCTATTTGGGTTCTGTGGGATGCAATGGTCTCTTTGATACTCCTTTGATGGGGCTAGTTACAGTCCCCTCTGTTGAAGACATTTGAATACTTTTTATTATTAGTCCACTAGTATTCAGAGTTTGTTTTAAGAAAAAGAGAGCAAAGAAAATCTTTTGAATGTTTATGGGATTTTATTTTGAATGGAAATTGGAAGTCTGGATGGAGGTCTGTACCAATAGGTTCTGCAATAGTCTATACATCCATAATATAAATAACTATGGGATTATGTGGTGAAAGGTTGCTACCATTTCTTCATACCATCTTTGTTATTGCCTTCATAGACTTAACATTGGCCTCAAATCATTTTTTTTTTACCAGCCTGCCATTGTTACCCTGTATCCTATTTAAAATAATTAATTGTGGATTGATAGGAATAAAACAGTACAGATTCTCACAAGTACAAGTAGATAAGATAATGTTGTTCCGGAGTGAAGAAGGATTTTTTTTCTTTTGAGATAGTAGGTTTTCTTTCTTTTTTTTTTGCCTTCTTCTGGATCAACAAATATAGATGTGTGGAAAGGTTGAACTTGATGGACTATATGTCTTGTTTCAATCTCATTAACTGTAATTATGTAAGATTTCAGGTCGTTGTCTATCAAGTAGCTCTAACCCATTCTCCAATGACCTCACTGCCGGGTATAGTTTAGTGAACATAGGTTATTTTCGGAATCTTAGCTTTATTTTAATTTTACATTCACAGTAAATATTGGGAAATGAAACAGCAGATATCTTCCTTTAAGTAGTAAACCTGCTCGATAAAAACGTGTGCCATTAATTAATTGATCAAATGTGATTGTAATTTGGGGCTTGTTGAACAGGTTAACGAACAATGAAAGTTCTTGTTCAGTGATAGATTCTGCGTCCTGCGGGACCAGCTGCATCAATCCCTTTTTGTTGTGTATTTTGATATTGCCCAATTTAAAAATAAAGTTTGAGGGAGCAAGTGCCCCCTTTGCCCCAACCTCCAATCACCCATTGTGCCAGCCTCCACACCATGGCCAAGTCCACTGAGTAACTGTGGACAGACCAAACATCTGTAATGAAGGGGTTGAGGTAACATTTTGCCTCCACAAATCCATCATTACTTCATTTATCAGGGATTTTTTCAGATTAAATGGGGGTTCAGCTCTCCCCTACTAAAGCCTTTTCTGTAAGAGAGAAAAGATGTTCAAGAAACAATATGCTGCTTATGTGCTTAGGTTGAGAAATGTTTTGTACTCTAAACAGTGCTGTCAGAGGAATAGGTTTTATCAGTGGGGTACAGGCATGTGTCCTGTGTATGCTTTTGTACTGAAGAATGTTAGATGTTTGAAAAAAATAAGGAAAACAAACTTTGATGACTTTGCTATTTTAGTCTTTTCCCTGTTTACGTTATACACAAAGGAATTTTTAATTCTGTCAAGTGTATCATGTTAATGAGAATCTGTGGTATATAGAGTCAACAATTATCAAAACTGTGTTTTTATACTGATGGCTCTCCAGCTCTCCAGTTTTTTACCATTGTCTTGTTCCAGCACTAAAAAATTTAGGAAAGCATCCCTCCATAACCCACACATTCAACTGTGGCTATTCCTGAACTACAAATCCCGCAATCCCTCAACAGCTGTTTAGAATGGAAGTGAACTATGGTAGTCCAAAAACAGCTGGAGTGGTGCGTTTAAAAAAAAAAAAATTGTAATAACTGCGTGAGTAATTAAATAGATTGTAATCTTCCCAGCTTAACTTGTTCAGTGCTCGCAAAAAAAAGGAGCTTTAAAGTTTTTGACTATATACTGCTCTAATCAGGTTGTGAATCAGGGTATCAAATCTTTATTATCCTCCAGAAGATTAAATCTTTTGATGGGTGTATGAAGGAAGTGTAAATTATTGCATTGGCAAAGAATCTGAGAAGGCAGTGGAAGTAAACCTCATAAAAAATGGTCCATTAGGTTGGCGCGCTAAATCTGTAAATCTGCCTTGAGTCAAATTTATTTGATCAGTGGTACTTAACTTTATTCAGCTATTGAACATTCTAAATGTTCCTTTAACTAAAAAGTAGGACTAGTACTCCACCTATGTTTAGCAGACAGAGGAGACCACCCTTGGTAACAGCATTGTGTATATTTTTTGAAAGTGGGCTACATAGTCGGGGACATAACAATCATGGTCGCAGGGGTCACAACTGCAACCGTGCTCACCACTCTAGGGAAACCAGCAACCCCTTGCAGCATCTCCTTTTAAAACATCTAGCTGCAGTAAGACACACACAGCTAGCATCACGGAGAGAGTAGTAATCAAATGGTTCCTCATGCTCTCTCCCTGCATGCAGGGGCATACCTATAGCATTTGGCAACAGTGATGGACACTGTATTTGGCACCGAGGGGGCCGCAACTCCATGTCCACCACGCCACACTGGAGGGGTGTCATTGGCTGGGGTGTCCAGGGTCTAATAGACTCTATTAGACCCTGGTAACTCCAGCCAATGGCACCCGGAACGGAAGATGTCACTGTGAAGCTGTCACTGTGAAGCTGTTTGGGGACAAAGAAGGCACTGATCAGCAGTTTTTTCTTAAGGCAAAGCTGACCCTGTTAGACATGTTGCTTTATGAAGTTGGGGGGGAGGGGGGCAGAGTTAAATATCTCTGTTGGGATGCATTATTTTACCATAATGGTAAAGAATACCTTGTTAACCATATACAAATGCTTAGTTATTTAGCAATTATATAGAAACATATAATATGTGAGCAGATAAGAACCATTCGGCCCATCTTGTCTGCCCAATTTTCGGAATAGTTTCATTAATCCATAGCCTTATCTTAAATCTAGGATAGCCTTATGCCTATCCCATGCATGCTTCTAGAAGACAGCTCCATACACCCACTACCACTAAGCCAATTACATAAAAGCATTGTAAAACAATGTAAACTTTATTCAAACAAAACTGCACATTTATAGAACAAATGAGAATGTGAATAGTTAAGTCAGTTGGCCCATACATTGGACACCCCTGGTGTACGTATATGCTTAAGGTTACTATCCTGAAGACCATTCACAGCACATGAGTTACACTGGGGACCAATAATGTGCAATAATTTTAAGGCCAACAATGATTTATACTTTGAGTTATTATCAATAGGACACTTTTCCATATTGGTCCCTCCATGCAACATGTCAATGTAACCTGTCCCCATGGCTGTAAAAAATGTGTATATATTACATTGACTTGTAACTTTTTCTTTTTTAGCTTTTAGATTATTTACAGGACCCATCTGCACAGCTCAGGCTGCCTACTGCTTAACCCTAGGCAATCAGCAGTAATGGATTTCAAATGATTGAAATGTGTCTGGAACACTAAAAGCAAGCACATGACTAATTCGAGGGTCTTTAATCCATAGCTGCCTTCTTTCCACAATCATAAAACTTCAGGGGGAAAAGGGAAGTAATGTGACTTTTTCTACATGGCAGGAGGCCTATAAATCACTCATGCTACCCTCTTGAAGTTTATTGTGTTTCTTAAACTACTTTATCACATTACTTTCCTGAGGATAACCGAAGAAATATGGATCAGCTTGTAGTATTTAAGATTGAGGGCATAATTGTGTCCGTAGAGTGCGCTGCATAGTGAAAGTTGTGGTTTATACTTTGTGTTTATTAAAATATCTTAAGGCGTAATCCAAACTAATTGTATACATCATACGTAGGGCTATATTATCCCATAAAGGATATTATTTTAATTCCTGTGTCCCTCTAACATTCTCCCACAAATGGAGATTTGCTTTGTCTTCATAGGGCCACATTTATAAAGGCCAAAAAAGTGCTATTTAAAAAAAGTGCTAAATTTGGAGCAAACCGCCATAACATTCCATTGGTTGCCATAGTTATTACTACTATTTTAGCACTGAAATAGCACCAGTTATTATGTTTTTAAATGGACTGTCCTGTGCCCAAAATGCATCTTCCAAATATTAATGCATATTAATGTTCTTTCAGAGTACTTTAAAATGCATGTTTTACATTTTGCATTGCTTAAAATATAAAATACTTACAGCTAGATGAAATTGTGAAATTACAGCAATTTGCAAGAAACCAAGACTTCCCACACTAGCTGAGTAAAAGGAATTTTCCTTTTTTTTCTTTTTTTTTTTTGCTGCACGAACCAATGAGAATAATTTCATTCAAATCATTGGAATTTCCTGTCTCTCCAGTGATGTCATTAGACAATGTGTTGCGAGAATGTGTTTAGAGATCCTACTGTATACAAGAGCAAGGTCACTCAAAGTCCACACAATATAATTAATTTGAGGAGCACAGGAAGTGACTAACTGAAACAAAACTTTTTATCCTCAGTGTCTATATAATCATTGCTGTCGCACCTGCAGTAATCACTGGGGAAGGCTTGAGTCAAATATTACAAATGTGATTTATCCAGAATGCCTGCCTCAAATACACTGGAAAAAAGTATGTGCACTATACAAGCTGTAATCTTCATCTTGCACCAAAGTGAGTTTGGGGACTAGACTGTCCCTTGAAGCACAACGTACCATTAAACCATTACAGGTCCTAATGATACTTATTTCTCTCCTTAGGATTTGTTTTAGGTTTTGATTTTAATTCTGATCTGGGTAAATTAACCTAATAAATTCCATTTTTTTTTATGTGCAGTTGTTCAACAAGATATTTCATTTTTCTTTGTTCTGTTGTTTTGTTGGCTGATTATTTGGATTGAACATGTCAATTGTGTAATATTTAGTTTTTATTGTTTTCAAAACAGTTATTCATATGGGCAAAATAATTTGAAAGTATTAATGGATTACATTATCATTGGCTTGATTGATATGTTTAAGGTATACACTGCTTATACTGCATATAACTTTTATGCTCCCTCCTGAAGAGTATAAACATTTTCTCCTTTCCTTTTTTAGATTTACTGAATTTCAAACATCAACTTTGATCTTGGGGCTTGTCGTATACATTTGAAAATGGCACAGAGACAAATTATTATCCTTGCGCTCCTGATGATCATTGTTATGCCATTGATTGAGGGCAACTTTCCTCTCCTGTCCAAACAACGTCTTAAAGGAAGATTTCAGAGGGATCGTCGGAATATCCGTCCAAACATCATACTTGTCCTTACTGATGACCAAGATGTTGAACTAGGTGAGTCAATTGGATATTCACAGAATGCATTGATAGTTTTTTTTACAGGGCCATCAAAATTAAATAAAGAAAAGAACAGTATATGCCAAAGTTATCTGACATTGCTTACTATTCTGCAGAATGTTTTCTAGTTAGACCCAGGACCCTCCTTTATGAAAAACCATCAGTACTGCTAGGATGGTACAAAAGAACAATTATACCATGATTTAATTTATGAGAAATGGAGTGCCAATGGTTGGCTATCATTCCGATCGTTGCTTGACTTAACATAATAGGTTCCTACAATTTGGTGATAACTGGTCAGCTAAATTCACCATAATCAGAATTGTGTAGCATCTCTTTCAAGTTTAGCCAAGAAAGTATCATGCCCCATGGTGTAATAGGGCATCATTTTGGTTTTTTCTAGTGTACATTTTTTCATAATTATAGATATATTGCTATGCTATGATTGATGAGGAGTCTATACTCGGAGTGATCAACCTTTGTGTGAGGTCATACATTTTCACCCACAGGATTTTGGGAGTCTTTGACATTGATATGACTTTTCCTCTTCTTATATATATACATATAAGTTGATTATTAACTAAATAGATAATGTGTATAATTTAAAATGTTCTTTAATTGTGTTTATAACACAGACAAGCACAGTAACTGATTTGAACACACCAGAATCCCAGCACACATAGCCATTTGGATTCTTGCAAGAAGGGTGTCAGTAACTGATTTGAACACACCAGAATCCCAGCACACATAGCCATTTGGATTCTTGCAAGAAGGGTGTCAGTAACTGATTTGAACACACCAGGTATATCCAATCTAGAGGAATCTGCTAGCAACTCTTAAATGTGACCTTATTAATTGATATACTACTATGTCTACTTGTGATATACTATGCCTTTTATCTGCATGTGTTGTTGTAACCATTTCTTCTTTATTTTTCTTTTCTCCCCACTATCACAACCTCTAACATATAGCCACATTTTTGCCACATTTTATTGCCTTTATGCTCTGCTAGGTCCTCTTATCTAAGTTCTTTTAAAAATGCCCAAACTATCTCTCTCCCCCCCCCCCTTCACCCCTGTATGTATAAAGTCTCCAATAAGAATATCCTTCTCTCAACAGAATCCCAGCACACATAGCCATTTGGATTCTTGCAAGAAGGGTGTTTAGTCCCTCCCACCCTACCCCACAACCCACCCACCCCAAGCTCAATTTTCTTTTATAGACCTTACCTAACCCCTCAATATTCTCACCTGTGTGCAGATTATTTACCTGCATCTATAAGCAGCAGGTGTTGGAATTTAGCAGCTACCTGACTTAGACTACCTTTTAACTCTTCAGATTTAATATAGTCCTGTTGTGCCAAATCAAACCATGAACTCTCAAGTGTTACAATTCAAACATGGTACTCATAAATTAAAATAAACTTAACTACAGCTTTAAATTTTGCATTCCAGAGGAGATATTAGTTTAACCTCCCTACCTTTACATTTTCTTTTGTCTGACCTGCCTTACTGATAGTATGATCAACCAAACAAAAGGTATTATTATGTTTTCATTATTCCTGGCATTAGTAAGCCATTTTCCCACCCATCCCAATACAATAACCCCTGCCTTGCAACATAATGTAGTGATCCACCATGGACTGCTTTGTAAATGTGCACTTCCTAATGAGTGCTGGTGGAGAGTGTTAAAAAACACTCTACCCTCTCCCTCTCCTTCTTTTCAACATAGGTTGTCAGTTAAAGCTCAGGGGAAGCAGCTCTGCAAATTTGTGTTCATTCTTCTCCTTGCCCTGGCAAATGACATTGAAACCAACCCAGGCCCCTGGCCTAGTACAAATGTCAACTTCTCTTTCAATAAGGGCCTCTCCTCTGTCCATTGCAATATCCGCAGCCTTCTACCAAAAATTGATGAACTAAGAGCATGGTGTCGGGTGTACAAACCTAAAACTCTTGTCATCACTGAATCCTGGTTAAGCCCTAGAACCCCAGACTCTGCAATACAAATACAAGGTTATATCTGTTCCAGAAAAGACAGAAATAAGAGAGGAGGAGGTATTGTTTTATATATTCATGAGTCACTTAATTTCATAAACCTTTCTTTATCAAGTACCCCTTCTACTTTTGAAGTTATAGCCGGAAGAATATTACACCCATTCTCAAAACCATTAGTACTTGTAGGGATCTATCGCCCACCAAATTCCCCTGCTCAGTCACTTACTGACATCAAGAAACTATTGGGTGATATTAGTGCCCAAAATAAGAAAAGTGAGCTGCTCGTATTTGGAGATTTCAATGTAGACTGGTTAGACCACAAAAAAATGTTAAAACATGCTCACTGTTCAAATCCATGAACCTAACACAGCTTATGTCATCTCCTACTCGGATGAATCCCAACAGCTCTAACCATACGCTGCTGGATTGGGTCCTTTCCTCTTGTCCCCAAAGAATCCAGCAATCTGGCATTCTACCCAATGTGTTCAGTGATCATTGCATAGTGTATTGTGTACGGAAAGTAAGACCCATCAAATCGACCCCTAGAGTAATTGTTACAAGATGTTTTAAGAAGTTTAATCTCCAGTCTTTTCTCAATGACTTGAGTAATTGTCTGTGGAGCAGGCTAAGCTTGATACCCGATCTGGACTCTGCAATTGAATATTTTCAATCTGAGTTCATGCAGGTCAGTGATAAACATGCCCCCCTGCGTAGAGTGAGAGTAAGGGGTGCCCATCTTCCCTGGGTCTCAGCTGACCTCTTGGACTTATTCCATTTCAGGGATGCTTTATGGTCAAAATTTAAGCAAACTGGCTCTGACCAAGATCACAACGCTTATCGGCAAGTCCGCAATAGATGCAAGACTCAAACCAAACTTGCCAAGACAACTTATTTCTCTGAACGGCTGAATAGAAATCTAGCGAACCCTACCAAATTTTGGAGCATCATAAAAAACATGTATGACCCTCCGCGCCGCTCAGAACCTACCACAATTAAGACACATAATGAAGTTCTAAAATCTCCAGTGGCAATAGCAAATGAATTCAACAACTACTTTGTAGGATGCGCCATGGCTCTTATAGCAACACACCACAATGAAGATCATGCCACTTTTTCTATGGCAGACAAGTCCCTATCGATATCACCCCTGGCCAAACACATTGCTGAATTTGAATTTACTTCTATATCAGATAGTGAAATAGCAGCGCATCTCCTCAATCAAAAAATGAAATTACAGTGTGGGCCGGACCTACTTCCGTCAATGCTACTGAGGCTGAGTGCGCCTGTTACTGCGCGACCCATTGCCTGCTTAATCAATGCATCCCTGTCCTCTGGTTATGTCCCCAAAGCCTGGAAAAAAGCCAGAGTTATCCCCATCCACAAAAATGGAGATGTAAACTTGGTGTCAAACTACAGGCCTATTTCACTGCTACCCATACTTTCTAAAATCCTGGAAAAATGTGCCCATGATCAACTGTGCGAGTATTATCAACGCTCCAACTATCTAACCTCGCTTCAATCTGGGTTTAGGTCAAATCACTCCACGATAACTGCCCTCTTAAAGGTGACCAATGACATTCAGAGTGGCATGGAGAGGGGTGAACTCACAGGTGCAGTTTTCCTTGACTTTGCAAAGGCCTTTGACACGGTTGATCATGAGCTGCTGCTAAACAAACTAAGTTGTTCCGGTGTAAATGAGAGGTCGCTCTGCTGGTTTCGTTCATACTTGTCTGATAGATCTCAATATGTGTCCATTGCTGATACTGCCTCCCTCCCGTTGCCAATTAAGTGTGGAGTGCCTCAAGGATCTGTTCTTGGGCCTCTGCTATTCTCGCTATTTATAAATGATCTACCCTCGGTATGTGACCTGGCTCGTGTGCATATGTATGCTGATGATACGGTCATTTATACTTGCGGTACTCAACTATCGCAAGTGGAGTCCGTGCTACAGGATCAGTTTTCTAAAGTTGAAAATTGGATAGCTAACAACAAATTATTCCTCAATGCTGGAAAAACTGTGTCCATGTGTTTTGGGACAAATGCCAAACTACTTAAATTAAACAATCCTCAAGTAACCATCGAGACCAAAACCAGTTATAACCTGACCCAGGTAAATTCATATAAGTATCTTGGCATGTGGCTAGATCCAAACTTATCTTTTGGTCTCCATATTGATAAGCTTGTGTCAAAGCTATATCCTAGGATCGGCTCTCTGTATAGAAACAAATCTAACCTAGATTCCACAGTAAGGAAACGTATTGTGCAGCAAATGTTGATGCCGATCTTAGATTATGGAGATGTTGTGTATGATTCTGCCCCGCAGACCCATCTCGGTAAACTCGACACTATGTACAATACATTGTGTCGTTTTGCGCTACAGTGTGATTATAACACGCATCACTGTAAAATGTTAAAAGAGTTAAATTGGCTGACGCTTGCCTCCAGGCGTGCTCTCCACCTAGCTTGCTTAGTGCATAACCACTTCTCTGGAACGCTCCCCCCCTACCTGAGCGGCATGCTCGCTCTTACTCCCTGCACATCCCACAATCTCAGATCCTGCACCAACCCTTCACTAGCGATTCCCCACTTCAAAAAGGAAGCAGGTAGAGGTGCGTTCTCTTTCAGAGCGCCTCATATGTGGAATAGCCTTCCTGTTTCTGCCAAATCATCATCTACTCTAAGATCCCTGAAAATAAGTATCTCCCAAATCCTCAAAACAGATTGTACCTGTTATTAGTTTACAAACTCTTTTGTATACTGTACATGTTGTTCCTTTTTGTATCAATAATGATTTACCCTGTATGTTCCCCTTCCAACTTGTTTAATATATGTATGTATGTATGTATGTATTTTTGAATTTACTGTTAAATGTGTAACTCTGTGTAACTCCATTCTGGACTGGGTCCCCAGGACATACTTGAAAACGAGAGAAATCTCAATGTATTTTTCCTGGTAAAACACTTTCTAAATAAATATTCCTTAGTATGTGGGAGAAAAAGAAATATATATATATATTATCAGCAGGAATCTTTGACATTGTTTCATGAGCTATATAGTAAGCTAAGGAAGAGGGATATAAAACCCATAGACAAATAGTATGCAGTCAGTGGATGTGTGATTTATTTATCTCCCACTGGCTGCTCACTGTTCGTACTTAGAACATGGACATGTCGGTACTGACTCTTGCTAGTTTGTATTTTGTATTACAGATTACGCTGCAGGGCAGTTCAGGAGAATATTCAGTATAACATCAGAATCAGACTCTAGTCAATTGTTAGTTTACTCCCTGCAAGTACGGGATGCGGGTTTCCTTTCAGACTGCATTGTCATTAAAACACTTGCATGCAAGTCACACTCACCGCACACTGTTTTGTTTAAAATTACTTTTTAACGCTTTCCTGTTAGCGTGACAAGACTGATCCATTTCTACTGTATGCCCATGTCCTTGAAAGAACACTCACACAATACAATCCTCTCTCTGCCCGGATGCTGCACTTATCAAAGGAAATGTACTTGGTTAATAGCAATGTTTTCTTTCTAAATATATATAATACATTTTTCTGTAGCTCATGGTTGTGGCTTTCAGTGCTGTTTTTTTTTTTTTTCTTGGTGTTTTTTCTTTCAAGGTGTGTGAAAAATATAAAAAAAATTGAATGATTTTAATTCCGCCTTCTCACATGCATCGCCCATCACTGTGCCGCTACAGGTAATGTCTGGTCATCCAAGTAGTGCATATCCACTTCATAGAACTACAAAATATATCTTGATGTGTGCATTTTGTGCAGAGTTACTACTAAAAACAAGCTTTATTTGATTGGTTACCCAATTCATTTAACCACTGTTATAACTGCTGCACAACACAGGAGAGAGTTGTTCACTTCTGCTGGTTCCTTTTGTGTCTGTAGTCCAGTTCAAAAAAAGTGTGGTCTTGGGGCAAGGTGGACACCAAAGTGGGAGGAGCATTGCTGTTATGGGCTGAGCCAGTAATATAGGGGCTAAACAGCCTCACCCTAAAAACTAATGTATTGCCTCTGGAGTGCCCGTAACTAGCTGTCAATAGATCATTAACAAAAGAAGGCGGGTGTATAATAATCTTGTGTACCACTTTAACTTCTATTAGTGTTATATTTGTTTTGTGTAGACTATTCACATCCATTATGGCGCTCCAAGGGTTATGTTTTCCTTATCATTTACATGTCTGTAACCCAAACCACCACTGTTCTGTTATTATTCATGAACTTGCCAAATTCCACTGGATTTTTCCTTTATTTGTTAACCCACCATGAAAGTCATTGTCCTTACCGTTTCCAAATAGGACACAGCTAGAGGCAGAGCAGCGGAGTAGAAAGCGGTTGTCCCCAAAACACCCCGTCGACATGATTAAACTTCACAGAATGTACTAGAATGGCAATCTGAAACTAAAACATCTAATACATTTTAATGCCTTATAATCATGAAGCACAAGTAGGACTTCTATCTGCTCTTGGGTTTAAATAATACATTCCATAAAACATGTGGCAATTAAACGGGTAGATTTTTTTATTAGCAAAACAAGTTTATTCTTCCATCTCAGGGTAAAGCAGTTTTTAGTACAGGTGAATCAAACTGAGACTCTCCAGCTGTTGGTGGGCTACATTTCCCATGTTCCCCTGCAAGCCTGATAGAAAATGGGTAAACAACACTGTGAAAAAAAAAAATGCAAATTATGTGATATTTAATGAAGGAGGTGGCAAGACTTGACAAACACCTAAGGAAACCAATGGCAGAACACTTAATGCAGCACGTCAGAAACTAAGCTTAGTGGGTAGGAAGTGGTCCAGAATTGGTCGTCAATACACATGAAATTGGGCTATAGTGAAGATCTCCAACACTATGGCAGTGTTAACTTGTACTACTGTGTTACATATTGTGCAGTTTTTTTATTAACCCCTTACCTTTTGACCATGTCTTTCCCTTGGTGACAAGGGCTGTTTTGACATTTCTGGGGTGTTTGTGTTTAGCCAAAATATTCTAAATTATCACATACTGTACCCACACAAATTATATGTTGTATTTATCGTCATAAGAAGGGCTTTTATTAGATACCATTATGTTCATCATATCTTATAATTTACTACAAAAAAATCATATAATATGATGAAAAAATTTAAAGAAAACACCTTTTCTAACTTTGACCTAAAAAATTATTTACACAAATGCAGTCATTAAAAAAAATAGTTTCTAAATGTTGTCTGAAGTTCAGATATAGGCTTGTTTCCATTTTTTTCTGCAGTTTTTTGCGAGTTATAGGGCAAAATCCAAAAATAGGGTTTTTTCCCTACAGTGACCTTTTGACCTCAACCCGAACCCTAAATTTAACCCTAAACCTAAATTTAACCCCCAACTCTAACATTTATGCTAATCCTCAAAATATTCTAGTTTTAATGTAATGTTAACCCTATCCCTTATGCTTTTTAATTGTAACCTTAACAACTATTCTAACCCTAACGTAGAATTCCTTCAGGCAGAATAATTCTGTTCTATTGCCAGAGTCCATTGCCAAAACCTATACCTACTCTGCAAAGCGGTTCCAGCCTCGTACCAGATCGTGACAGTTATTACAGGCCACTTCATGAAAACTGCAAACTTAGCCCGAGTGTTCTCCAGACAAGATCATCAGGATCAAGTCCTGGCTTCTCATGCATCGCAACTCCAAAGTCTCGATCAAAAAATAAACACGGTTCCCGAATTATTAAGATCTTTATCCACCACACCTCCAAAAATGCCAGTACCAGACAAATATGCAGGCGCTCCCCAAGAATGTAGAGGTTTCCTAAACCAATGTCTTCTACACTTTCGTACACAACCACAGACTTTTGCTTCAAACTCATCTCGTGTTGCTTTCATTATTAATCTACTCAGAGGTGAAGTGTCGGCCTGGGCGTCTCCATTGCTCGAGAGAAACTCTCCACTCCTAGATGACGCTGAGGCCTTCATATCAGCATTTCTTGCCGTCTTCGACGCCCCTGGAATCCGCAGAATCCAGTCTTATGGAATTAACCCGGGGAGAAAGCCCGTGGCTCAGTATGCAATAGAATTCAGGACACTTGCATATGAGACAGACTGGAACGCAAGCGCACTCAGAGCTGCATTCAGAAGAGGCCTTAATGAATCTCTTAAAGACGCTCTAACTTACCGAGATCTACCTGACGACCTGGAAAGTTTTATAGCGTTATGTTTAAGGCTTGATGCCCGCAATCAAGAAAGACGCAATTAGAGAGATAGAGAACGGGATAGGAGACCAAGGTTTCACAAACCCCAAACACCCTTCCTTCCTCAGAGTTCCAGTCTTGAAAACTCTACCCCTCCAGCTGAACCTATGGAAATAGGAATTGTGTTACGTTTAACTGAGGAGGAGAAACAAAGAAGGAGATCATTGGGCCTTTGTTTATACTGTGGCCAAAAAGGGCATATGGCTCGAATGTTAATACCAATCATGCTCCAGTGGACAGGTCACCTAGTGACCACACAAGCCTTCATTGATTCTGGGGCCGCTGGAAATTTCTTTGATAAAAATTGGGCTATGCAAACAGGTATCCTTTTCACACACAAACCGCAAATCAGTTCCATTGCTTCCTTGGATGGTTCACCGCTTGGAACTGCATTCATTTCAGAAGAAACTATATTATTAGGAGCTAAGATTGGGGTTTTTCATTCTGAAGAAATTATTTTCGATGCTCTATGCAGTCCTCTTCTTCCAGTCATACTGGGTATGCCATGGCTACAGAAACATAACCCAATCATAGATTGGAGACAAGGTGAGATTGCATCCTGAAGTGATCATTGCAAGACGAGGTGTTGTTCCCAACCTACCAAAGTCCATTCTGTTCTCAAACTTACCTCTGAAGACCCTCGATCTATAGTCCCTGCTCAGTATTGGGAATTCCTCGATGTTTTTTACAAAGAATGTGCTGAAACACTCCCTCCTCATTGGAGTTATGATGGCGCTATTGAGCTCCTGCCTGGAACATCACCCCCTTCAGTACATACTTATCCCCTCTCTGAACCTGAAAATCGAGCCTTAGCACAATACATTGAAGAAAGTCTCAAAAAGAGGTTTATAAGACCATCCTCTTCTCCTGCGGGTTTCTTTTTTGTTGATAAAAAGGAGGGTTCACTCAGACCATGCATCGATTATAGAGGATTGAATAAAATCACTGTAAAAAATAAATATCCTCTACCATTAACCCCTTAGTGACATGACTTTTTTGGCTTGTCCGACGCTTGGTGACATGGGCTGTTTTAACATTTCTGAGGTGTTTTGCTGTAATTTATTTCTGTCTCATTTAGTGTACCCGCACAAACTATATATTGTTTTTATCGTTATAAGAAGGGCTTTCTTTTGATACCATTATTTTGATAATAGCATATAATTTGATGTAAAAAAAATAATAAAATATGGCAAAAAAATTGAAAAAAAAATGTTTTTATGACTTTTATTTGAAAAATCGTATACTCATGTACAAGAGACAACAAAAAAACACTGCTAAAAAGTTTCTAATATATGTCCTGAGTTCAGAAATAGCCCATGTTTTTATGTTTTTGTGCTTTTTTATTCATGTTACAGGGCCAGAACTATAAGTGGTGCAAAGCTATTTTAAAATCCTTTCTTTCAAAATTAGCGATAGTGACATTGTAACACTGATTTCTGTACTAAATCCATGAATGACCCCCAACATGTACATATTTTTGAAAACTAGACCACTCAGGGCATTTAACTTGGGGTATTTTGACACATTTCATGTAGCCATTTTACCACCAATCTATGCCAAAGTTTGCAGCAAAAAATCTTTTTTTTTAATTTTTCACATATATTGCAATTTAGGTAAACATTACCTTAAAATGTGAAGGGGTATTTCCAAATAACACCTCAATATGTGTTCAGCAACATCTCCTGTGTACAGGGATACCCCCCATGTATAGGTTGGTTAGGTTATTTGGGGGTTAAAAGACCACATTTGAGAGGTGCGCTTTTTGGTTTTCCAACTTGGAATTCTGACGTGCAGAAAACCTGCTCCCATGTCCCATTTGGGACATTTTTGAAGCCAAAAAGTGTATTCTATCCCACAAAACCATATATTTTTGAAAACTAGACACCCTAGGGTATTTCAAATGGTAGTATTTTAACACTTTCCATGCACTAATTATACTACCAGCCTATGTCAATGTTATGGATAGTAATTTTTTTTCACATACATAGTACTTTGGGCATGAATTCACAGATCCTGTTATATGTCAGTGCCAAACAACACCGTAATATGTGTTCAGCAACATCTCCTGAGTACAGGGATACCACCCATGTGTAGGTTAGTTAGATTATTTGGGGGCTAAAAGGCCATGTTTAGGGGGGGTGCATTTCCAACTTGGAATTTTGACATGTAGTCAGCCTGCGCCCATGTTCCATTTGGGACACTTTTGAAGCCTGTCAAAGTATTTTACCCCATAAAACCATATATTTTGGAAAACTAGACATCCTAGGGTTTTTAAAATTGTGGTATTTTAACACTTTCCAAGTGCTAATTCTACCACCAACCTATGTCAAAGGGTTGGGATGTCATTTTTTCCCCACACACATTGTAGTTCAGGCAGTCATTTTCAGATTCTGGTATTTGCCACTGCCAACCAACACCTCAATATGTGTTCAGCAACATCTCCTGAGTACAGGGATACCCCCCATGCATAGGTTTGTTGGTTTGTATTGGGTCTAAAATTCCACATTTAGGGGGTGCGCAATTCCAACCTGGAATTTTGACATGTAGTCAGCCTGCGCCCATGTTCCATTTGGAACATTTTTGAAGCCGTCCAATGAATTTTACCCCATCAAACCATATATTTTTGGAAAATAGACATCCTAAGGTATTTCAAATGGTGGTATTTTAATACTGTATAGGTACTAATTCTACCACCAGCCTTTGTAAAAGTTTGTGGTAGTACTTTTTTGGGAGTTTTTTTTCCACATGCATTGTACTTCAGGCATGAATTCACAGATTCTGGTATATGTCACTGCCAAACAACAACCCAATATGTGTTCAGCAACATCTCCCGAGTACAGGGATAGCACCCATGCATAGGTTTGTTGGTTTGTTTTTGGCTAGAAGGCAACATTTGTGAGATGCGCATCTCAAAATTCCAACTTGGAATTTTGACATGTAGTCAACCTGCGTCCGTGTCCTTTATGGGATATATCTTTGAAGCCAGCCAATGTAATTTACCCCCACCAAACCATATATTTTTTTATCGGTAGACCCCCATCACTACTTGTGGCAAGGGCTCAGCAGCCACCGATACATCGCTAGATGATGTATCAGAAAGCTGAATAGGGTCAAAATCGAACCCTGAGTCCGCGGCCTCAGAATCAGTGCGTAAGCAGTGATCTCGAGCAAAGAAGGGGTTAATAGCTCTTAGAAGAGCCTATCTAGTACTGTAATACATTACAGTACAAAGAAATTAATCCATAAAACAGTGCAGACAGAAAAACATACTGTTGCTGTGCAAGATTACTGCTTACACAGTGATGAATGGCAGGGAAGGGGTTAATACACAGTGAAAGACTTTCATAAAACCTGACAATTTTATAAAATGTTATTTTATATCACTTATACTGATCTGTCTCTTTCCGTCACAAAAATGTAAGTGAGGAGAGGGAGGCAGATCAATATTTGTGAATATTGATCCGACCAATTTTGATCTGACCAGGGCGAATGGTGAGCTTAATTGAGAAATCACCAAACCGCCTTTGCCACTAATTCGCTGTTACTGATCACTATGCGCTCAGGCAGCTTAAAAAAAAAAAACTCAAATATTTTTACTTTACATGTAATCCCCTAGCGGGTATGTGTAAAAAAAATAAAATAAAAATATGCAGACAGATAAAAATTGCTTTGGCGTCAATATCATTGCGTAAGCAGTGATCGACGGCAAAGAAGGGGTTAATAACTCTTAGAAGAGCCTTTTTAGTACTGTAATAAATTACAGTACAAAAAAAATTAACCCCTAAAAAATGCACAAACGGCAAAAATAAATGCGCTGATGTGCACGATCACTGCTTATGCAAGATCAGTGGCAGGGAAGGGGTTAAACGCAGGGAATTGCTTTAATAAATTTTTTTTTATTGTTTTATTATTTGTGTGTTGTGTGTTTATTGTTTTTTTTTACTTTTACTTACTTTTAGAACTTTGATCTGTCTCTCTCCCTCACTAAAAAAAATGTGAGGAGAGGGAGGCAGATCATAACTGGTTCAGATCAATATAGAGTTAATATTGATCTGACCAGTCAGTGGGGATGTTCAGCAGAACATCCCCACTGCCTGTCAGTGTGCCTGGCAGTCACTGATTGCCTCTGTGAAGAGGCAATCGTGTGACAGCCAGAGAGCACAGGAAGCAGGTACTTCCTGCCTCCTGTGCTCTTGCCCTTAGAATGGCAGCGCCATCTTGGTCACTCAGTGACCAAGATCGTGCATTTTTTTTTTTGTGTTCCTGATTGCCTCGACTTGCGAGGCAATCAGGAACACTTTCTGAGCATAGGAAGCGAAAAATTCGCTTCCTATGCTCGTTTTTTAATGCCCGTCGTTTTAAAGGCACTGTACCTTTAAAACCGGCATTTCTATCGCTCTCCGGAGCGATCGAAATGCCGACGGGCATTTTTTTTTTGTATTGTACGATGCTTCCACACGGAAGCATCGTTACAATACCATCAGAGCATTGAAAGCGGAAAACTAGGTCCGTCCTGTGTCACTAACGCCTCGGCACACAGGACGGACCTAGTCCGTCCTGTGTCGCCAAGGGGTTAATATCTGAATTATACGATCAACTAAAAGAGGCTACCATTTTTACCAAACTAGACTTGCGTGGGGCATACAATCTCATTTGTATCCGTGAGAACGATGAGTGGAAAACAGCATTTAACACCAGATATGGCCACTACGAATACTTGGTAATGCCATTCGGTCTATGTAACGCCCCAGCAGTGTTTCAAAATTTTGTAAATGATATCTTCTGCGATATGTTACTTTCCCATGTCATGATATACCTGGATGATATCCTGATCTACTCCAGAAATATCAAAGACCACAGAATCCATGTGAAACAAGTACTCCAACGTCTGAGGTGTCACAAATTATTTGCCAAGGCCGAGAAATGTAAGTTCGAAAAAAATAAAATCACATTTCTGGGCTGCATCATCACTGATCGTGGTCTTGAGATGGATCCAGAGAAAGTCCTGGCCATCAGAGAATGGAAAATTCCCACTGATTTAAAGGGTATTCAACGCTTCTTACGGTTCACCAACTATTACAGCAGATTCATTAGAAATTTTTCTAAGACGGTATCACCCATAACAGCACTCACCAAAAAAGGCGCAAATCCTAAAAGCTGGCCTCCCTTAGCTATCAAAGTGTTCAAAAAACTCAAAGAAGCCTTTATCACCGCACCTATACTTCGTCGTCCTGATCCCACTTTACCTTTTATTTTAGAGGTAGATGCATCTGAATCCAGAGCATGAACCATTCTATCACAGAGGGATCAAGAGACCAATCATATTCATCCTTGCTCATATTTTTCTAAAATGTTCTCATCCACTGAATGTAATTATGACGCTGGAAACAGAGAGTTACTAGCCATAAAAATGGCTCTAGAAGAATGGAGACATTTATTGGAGGGTACAATCATTCCTGTTACAATTTTGACTGATCACAAGAATCTCCTCTACATAGAAAAGGCCACGAGACTTAATCCCAGACATTCTTATTATTCTTCACTCGATTCAATTTCGTGCTAACTTACCGCCCCGGATCCAAAAATAAAAAAGCTGACGCCATGTCGAGATTGCATGAACATGCTAATTTTCATGCTAAAGAGGATACTATTGTTCCCTCCACTCAGATCATGGCTGTAGTTTCTCTGGTTCTGTTACAACAGATTTCCAGAACTCAGTACCCTAGACCCAAGGATCTAAGATTTCCTTCTGGCCGATATTTTGTTCAACATAAATTCAGAAAAGCTGTACTATCTTTGGCTCATGATTCTCCCATTGCGGGACACAGGGGGATCACTAATACCAAGTTCCTTCTCCTCAGATATTTTTGGTGGCCTACCCTTTCCCGTGATACCAATGAATATGTCTCAACCTGTACTAAGTGTGCTCGATGTAAAACACTGAGAACCAAGCCATATGGTCTTCTATATCCATTACCTGTCCCCAAAAGACCATGGTATCACATAGCCATGGATTGTGTCACTGACCTTCTGCTGTCTCAGGGGAATACTACCATCTTGTTGTTGTTGACCTTTTTTCAAAACTGTCGCACTTCGTTGCCTTAAAGAAATTGCCTTCAGCAGCAACCCTTGCTCAAGTATTTTTAAAAGAGATCGTACGGATCCACGGGATTCCTCAATCCATTGTCTCAGATTGTGGTGCTCAATTCGTTTCCAGATTCTGGAAAACACTTTGTCGTCAACTCGGTATTTCTCTTAGGTTCTCTTCGGCATACCACCCCCAAACCAATGGACAAACCGAGAGAACGAACCAAGTATTGAAACAATATCTCATATCTTACGTAAGCAACGACCATTCCGACTGGTCTAATTTGTTGTTCCTAGCAGAACTCTCTTACAATTGTGCCTATCATGGATCATTGAAAATGTCACCCTTCTGTGCTATGTATGGGTTTGAACCCTCCATTTGGCCTATGGTACCTTGTCCATCCAATATTCCTGCCGCTGACCGAAAAATCTCAGAGCTAACTTCACATTGGTCAACTCTATCCAGACAATTGCTTGCTGTGAAGCTAACGCAGAAATCCTTTGTCTATAGGAAGAGATCTCATATTCCTCCCTTCAACCCTGGTTTGGTTTGGTTGTCCACTAAGAATCTCCATCTCAAACAACCCTCACATACACTCGGTCCTAAATACATTGGGCCTTTTAAAGTTCGTTCTCGTGTCAACAATGTTTCATATTCTTTTGAATTACCCCCCTCTATGCTCATCCATGACACATTCCATGTATCCATGCTTAAACCCATAGTGTCTAACAGATTCTCCTATCCTCTTCGTCCTCCTGACCCTGTTCTGATTCAGGACCAAAAGGAATATTTGGTACAATCCATCCTTGACTCCAGAATCCTTCGTGGCCGTCTACAGTATTTCATTCACTGACAGGGATACGGTCCTGAAGAACGGTCCTGGGTCAATTCCTCTGATGTTCATGCACTCTTTCCACCTTCGTTTTCCTGCCAAGCCTGGGCCTGGGCGCTCGTACAGCGCACACTGCCAATCACTCCCTCCTTACCTGCTCAGAACTCCCCGGAGCTCTGTCTCACTGCCCTCTGGGTCTTCTGCAGGGTTTCCCAGCCAAACACTCCATTAGCAAGCCTCTCATGACTATCCCTAGGTTACTGTTCTGCACATGTGCAGTTCTACATTTGGCTTACTGTCCCTTAAAGGGACAGTAATAAAACCTCTGTTTCTCCTCCCCAAATCCTCCATTGGCCAGCCAATCTCTCCTACACTATTTAAAACCTCATTTGTGAACTAGTCCTTGCCTGTAATAGTGCCTGGTGCATTTACTAGCGTTTGTGTTATATCGTGATTTGCTGATTCCTGTTGCCAACTCCTGCTTGCCCGACCTTGCCTGTTTTGCCGCCTGTCCCGACCTGTTTGCCTGAATTGACTTTGTTTGTTTTCCGCCTGTCCCGATTTTTACGCCTGTCTGACTATTCTTCCGCCTGCACCCTTGATACCTTCGCCTCGGTCCTACTCTGTATCCAGGTGCCGTCCTATTAGGTTTAGCTTTGGTATCCTGGTGATAGTTCAGAGTGCAAAAGTCCTGGGGGAACGAAACCTGCGGCTCAACCATAGGGAGGAATTCCTTCAGGCAGAATAATTCTGTTCTATTGCCGGGGTCCATTGCCAAAACTCATTGCCAAAACCCGCTGAAAAGCGGTTCCAGCCTCGTACCAGATTGTGACAGTTGCTGACTGCCTCTAAGGGCAGTCAAGCAACAGATTCAGAGCGTTAGAAGTGAATTTTTTTTTCCACTTCCAAAGCTCTACCCACAAGAGGGCACAGTCATATGGTAGGGGCATGCTGCAATTTATATAGAAATGCTTGAATGAAAGCATTAAAATAAAGTATTCTTTTGTGCCCTCCCTGCTTGTATAGCTCTATCAAGGGAGTGGATATCTTGGGTCCAATCACACTTCATCGCTCATCAGCCCCAAGATTCCAAACAACATGAACGCTCCTGCTAGAGCTATATAGAGCAAAGAGGACTCATTAAGGTACTTTATTTGTATTCTTTGATTAAAACATTTATATTTAAAGTACCTCCACTTGATGCAATCTTTCAATTAAACAGCCCTAATAAGACATAATTTTTTGCCAACAGTTGACCTTTAAATTTATGTAAATGCATGTTCCCGGTGCATCCAAACTGGACCTATGTGTATGAAGAAATAGCATCTTTTATCGCTGATACCTAGTTGGTAGCCTGTGAGCATAAACCTACAGCAAGGGGTGCTTCAATAAATATAGGAGTCAAATCTATTTTTCGTTATACATTAGTGGCAAGAATAGTGTTAATATATTATTCATTAAGATTTCTCTTTCAGTTTTTTCCTTGTGTATGATTGAAAGCAAGTGGAGGATTTAAAGATACATAAAGATCTTATAAGGGAAAGAGACTATTACATTTACAGCGCATTTTATTCTCCGTTGAATTACTATTTTCTAAATGAAACCTGCTCGCTGCAAAAGGACCCAGTTCATCTGCACTGATTCTCTTGTAATGGTATCATTTTCATTTCAATGTAAAAAAATAAATAAACAAATGAACTATGTACAATGTACTGTTTAAATAATACCATGTGGATGAAAGTTACTTTCAACATGATCACCCAACTGACCTGTAATTTGCAGGCTCTGAAATTGTAATTTAAACAGCAGATATCTTTAGTAA
Source organism: Pelodytes ibericus (assembly GCA_036172795.1). Lineage (NCBI taxonomy): Eukaryota > Metazoa > Chordata > Amphibia > Anura > Pelodytidae > Pelodytes > Pelodytes ibericus. The sequence goes on from CM069862.1 coordinate 148,461,210, forward strand.
TAAAATGTGGAATATAGCCAGGATACAAGATCTAACATGTTTTCCTTTATTTTAAGAGCTGTCCGCTACTAATAAATATAGTGGGTTACAAATTTAAAAGAACTCCCTATTTTTTTTTTTAAATGTTTACTGTATGTGCTCATGCACAAACTATTTCCTACCCATGCACTGAGAACCCATCTGCATGTCTCACACTGGCATGTGCATTAACCAAGATATTAGGGCTCTTTACTTGAGAGTTAGCAGTACTTCAAATCCCCTGACAAAACTGCCTGTCCAGAAACACTTGTCAAAATCCTGTAACACCATTGATTGAACCAGAGCTTTTATTATTTAGGCTTCTGTGAAATTGGGACAATTACTGTCTCCACTCAGATAAAGATGAATTAGTCTGTTGGTTTGTCAAAGGCAAATGTTTTCCATGTTTTTACATTTTAATGTAAAGAGCCACATACCACTCAGGAGCTTAAGTTGGGGTGGATGCAATTAGATTAATAATGTAATATTGCAGAACCTCTGAGTTTTCTTAGACAAAGTGTTTTTTTTTTTCTTTCTCTGTCAATATACAGGATGTAGTACTAATACCTTATTTGCTTGAATATTAAATGTTTTTTTTTCATACCAAATGCTCTGAAAAAGACCCCTTGTGTTACCGTATTTGCTCGAATATAAGACAAGGTTTTATTCAGAGCAAATGCTCTGAAAAAGACCCCTCGTCTTATATTTGAGGTCGTCTTATAATATGACCTCAAATCGAGGTCAGACTATAAGACTAGGATCCAGGTCCCCCGCAGAGCTGCAGAGGACCTGGATCCCCCTCGCTAACAGCCGGTGGATGTCTGCACAATGCAGACCGCCGGGACTTCTATGATGAAACCGGGTCTGCGCAGACATCCTCCGGCTCGCCCCGCTGGCCACCAGGGATATCTGGGCAGCCGGGGGATGTCTGCACATATCGTGCAGACATCCCCTGGCTGCCTCCACTAGCCACCAGGGAGCATACGTTGGGGGGAGGGAGGGGGGTGACAGACAACATTGGGGGGAGGGTGGGGAAGAGAGACAGACAACTTGGGAGGTGGGTGGGGGAGAGACACAGACAACGCTGGGAGGGGTGGAGAGACAGACAACATTGGGGGGAGGGTGGGGGAGAGAGACGGACACCGTTGGGGGGAGCATTGGGTAAGTCTGGGGGGTAGGGGCAGCATTGGCACATAAAAGGTAAATGAAAACAAGAAATGCATTTTTTTTATGTCATAAGTTTTTATTAAATATGAAAAAGCTATTTACATGTGAATATATACAAGTTAAACTTTTTTCCTATAGGGTAGTCTTATATTCAGGCTTTTTATTTTTTCCTAAATTAATATCCAACGTTTGTGGGGGTCATCTTATAATCAGGGTCGTCTCATATTCAAGCAAATATAATAGATATTTTGTGGGGACTAGCCAGTCAAAAGTCCCCCTCAACAAGACTTTTGACAAAATTATTTTTTTGTTGTTACGTATTTGCTACACCACTGTCATAAGCAAGAATGTTTATTAGATATAACAATTTCAAAGATATTACCTTTTAAATTGAAGACTAACTTCCACCCATTAAAAAAGTCATCCAAAAAATACTTTAGGTTAACAGGTTTTTGTTACATCATTCCATTACAGCTTAGAGCAGGACAGCTGGCCAGTTGGTCCATATATTGTTCTTTCATCTAATAGCTTTGTGTTGCATGGCTTCTTGGATCTGGAATATGATCTTCAAGTGTTAAGGTTCACGGGTCAAAAGCTATCATTTCTGTCTTGCATACAGCATTGGACACGTACAGTCAAGAAGGAGCTGATGTTATCTCTAAACAAATGTTTAGCAGTGTCCCGCATTCCAGAACTTTGAATTAAAAGGTTGCAGTGATTAAATATTAGTTTGTTTGGCTCGCAGTTTAAATATTTAAAGCTGGCCTACTTAAAGCTGCCTGGAAGTGTATTCTGGATTTTAGCCTTGAACAGAACTGTCAGTCTGAATTAGCTCGTAGCCTGTGCAGGGAGATTGGATCATATGTTTTCATATCAATGATTGTAAAACTATGAGACACTTGTCACTGCAGCGATTCTATTAAAACCGGTTACTGTTCTTAAGGGGAGAATTTAACTGGTACTGTTGTGCCTGCGCAGATGCTTCTGTCATATCTGAAAAATCATTTTTTAAAGTCATGTTAAAAAATATTCTTGCAGACAATCATTCTCTCTGTACTGCTGGCTAATAGTTTAACGTTATTACGATTTCTGTGCAAACAAGAAAAGAAAGATTAGCCAAGGTGCTCAGACTGTTATTTCAATGAAACATTTGTTATATTTGTTTGCCTATAATTGTACAAAGCTCTCTTTACTCCCTATCACTAACAGGATGCAGGAATATTGGTCAGATCTTTCATCTTCATTGGTCAAATCAAAGGAGATTTGACCCAAAATTCCCAACAACATATCAGACCCTGAATGGGGCGTATAGGGAACAATGCTATCTAAAGAGGGTGTTCTATGTGTATTTTTCATTAAAGCAAATTTAAAAAACTTGATGCAATTTTTCAGTTATAGATACATGATTTCTTATAGTTGCCCTTGTTCCTCCACCTTTCCCTACACATTCTTACCTCTTGTATACCAGAGTATATTATAGAGCACAAAGTCCAAAGCTTTTTTTTTTTTTAATATATATATATAATATAGAAAGTTTATTTATTTATTAATTTTTAGAAGGTTTTTCCAGAGAATTTCTTTCAACCATGTATACATGTTCTGGATTTTACCTTCATGGAAGTAAGAGTGTTTTCTCTACCCTTTTGTTAATATCTAAGACTTTTCCTAATGCGTCTGACTTCCTGACTTCCTAGGGGGTCTTTGCCAATTTTCTGGAACATGTCATGGTTTAAGCAATTGATGAATATTATTGGAAACAGCCAGAAAAGACCTGGAAAGTGTACTTTAACGATTCATGCTGCTTGAAAAGTGCTATTGATGTTGCCTAATGTCATCTGCTTACTAGTTTGAGTACTTGAGTTCTAAAAATCATTATCAAATGAAGCTATTTGTGTGATCTGACCTGTGCGTAACCATCTTTACGGTTAAAAAAAGATTAGGAATGGGGAAGATTTTATATTTCATGTTCACTGCCATTTTTGACTGTTCCAAAAATATATCTTTATTTCTTATACTAAGTATAACGTGAGTTGGTGCTAAATAAATTTTTGGTGGTTTACATGCTGTACTAGCCAGTGGTGTATCTTGATTTTGTGCTGCCCTAGGCAGACAAAATCCAGGCACCCCCCTACCCAAGCTGCACACCCACGTTACACACCTAAGACATGCCCCATCATTCAGACTCACATCAAGCTCACACTCCCATCACACTCAGTCACACACTCCTACTCCCATCACGCACACTCTGACTCCCATCACACTCAGTCACACACACTGTCTCCTATCACACACACTCTGACTCCCATCACACTCAGTCACACACACTGTCTCCCATCACACACACTCTGACTCCCATCACACTCAGTCACACACACTGTCTCCTATCACACACACTCTGACTTCCATCACACACACTCTGACTCCCATCACACTCAGTCACACACAGTCTCCCATCGCACACTCTGACTCCCATCACACTCAGTCACACACAGTCTCCCATCACACACACTCGGACTCCCATCACACTCAGTCACACACTGTCTCCCATCACACACACTCTGATTCCCATCACACTCAGTCACACACACACACACACTGTCTCCCATCACACACACTCTGACTCCTATCACACTCAGTCACACACACTGTCTCCCATCACACACACTCTGACTCCCATCACACTCAGTCACTCACACACACACACACACACACACACAGTCTCCCATCAGCACTTACCTTTCCCTGGCAGGCAGGCAGCATGGTCCCTCCATGCTGCCTGTTCGGCTTCCCGGCGATTGTGCCGACAGGTCACGTGACCGGGCGCGCGTATGATGACTTCCGTGTCGGCACACTGCACGGGGAGCCGAACAGGCAGCACAGAGGTTTCTCTGTGCTGCCTGTTCGGCTCCCCGTGCAGCCTGGCAGGCAGAGCGTTGGTGAGGGGGGATTTTCCGATCCCCTCTCACCTCCGTCTCTGCCTGCAAGCGCGGTGGGGTTTATTTTTTTTTAAGGGCCGGATTTTTTTTATTTTTATTTTTTTATTTTTTCCAGTGCTGAGGGGCGCTGCCGCCCCCCAAAATTTGCCGCCATAGGCATCCGCCTAGGATGCCTCGCGGTAAATACAGCACTGGTACTAGCATAGCATTCTGATTTGATTTTGATGGGATATTTCTTCAAACCAGCTTGAGATCCATCCAAACAGAATGAAACTTATATTTTCTGTAGTCTTTAATGATAAGTTACCATACTTGAGTCTACAAGAAAATTAAACTGTATTGTGATTGGCTGGAGCCTGTGTTTTGTAAACAGCCATTTCTTTCTGTTTTTGACTAATTGTGTTCATCTATTGGTTGTTATTTGTTTTATTCAGGTCTTTCTCTTTGTATGTATGTATGAGTATACACATAATATATGTCAGTGGGTTGAAAATTACATTTTTTTCCAGGAGCTGAAGATCAGGAATTCATTGTATTGGCTAACAGTATTTATTTTTTCCGTGTTTTATTTTGCCAATTTCAATTTGTGTGGTAGAAAGGAGCTATTGTTATTGCTCTTATGTCATTTCTGTATGTAAATTTTGTTTTTTTAGGGGTGGTTCAGATGTGTGCCTTTATATTTATGTTACATAATATTTAACTACCATTAGACCAATATATTTTTAAGATATGGTATTTTTGATATATTCCGATTTTTGGTTGGACAATGCCTTGTGAGTGCCTGAGCAGGTTCCCTTTTAATTTCTTTCTTCTGCTTGCATATATCTGGTTCCTGGGCATCCCTTCAATTGTTAAGGCAAGGACACACTAATTTGTGATCTTTATCTGAGCTTGTTCATGTTGAAGAATCTCCGCCAAATACGGGTTTTCTCCACACTGTAAAGTGTTGGGATGCATAAAAAATTGCAGTCACTGTAATACTTAACCAACGGCAGTTACGCCTTTTTTCCACTTCCCTATACTTTACAGTAAAGGTTTTGTTCTACATGACCCCAGTGGCAATATTTCTCTCTGTCTGAGTACAATTTCCAGACACAATTAGATTACGAAAGGTCAAATGGAGTTAGAGGCTGTCAGTGCATCAACACTGCCTTTTAATACCAGATTTATTTATTATGAGGCATCACTGTCTGTATATATATAGGATTTGGACGCAATTAATGATGTTCTCTTTTTATCATAGGCTCTATGCAGGTGATGAATAAAACAAAACGGATTATGGAGCAAGGAGGCACTCATTTTATCAACGCCTTTGTAACCACACCCATGTGTTGCCCATCTCGCTCTTCTATCCTTACTGGGAAGTATGTCCACAACCACAACACCTACACCAACAATGAGAACTGCTCATCTCCATCATGGCAGGCGCAACATGAGCCACACACATTCTCTGTTTATCTCAATAACACTGGATACAGAACAGGTGAGCCAATTGGGAATTGAAATTATGTCAAAACCAACACACTCCATCAGAATGTGATGAAGAACCATCACAAAATATGTCATGACCTATTGGGAGTGTAAGTTTCCACTGTTTTTCCCATCCTTGTATGAAAATGGTCAGGCCCAAGGTTCTTATGTGTGGGCCTGATTAGTGAGATTAGTATCTTCTATTAAGGACATTGGAATTCAATCCCATGAATGCTTAGACTCCTCCTTTGTATTAACTTCTACTGCTTCTGCTAGAAGGTTATTCCATGCATACACTACCCTCTCACTAAAGTAATACATCCTAATATTACTTTTATACCTGCCCCCCTCTAATTTAAGACTATGTGCTCTTATTATGCTATTTCGTCTTTTTTAAATCTACTCTTAACCTACAGCAAAGCAAAGATTGTTTTGGAACAATACGGTGCTGCTATACTTTATTCTGTCGCCAATATACCACGCTTATCAAGATTATATGAAATAGACTGTTTTATCTTTACCTATCCCTCTCCCTAACGTGATCTGATGTTACTGTTCCAAAGCTCCAGGCTATTAGCTGACAAATTGCTAACACCTTTGTTTTACACTAGATGCCAATTAGGGCTGCCACATGGCTGGTATTTTACTGGCATAGCCAGTAAACCAGGCATTTGAGCCGGTACCAGTATAACAAAAATATTTTGTTGCTGCAGGAGGGAGCAGGAGCCATTGGAACAGGTGAGGAGCTGTCAACGACGGATGTGCAGCATCTGTGTAGTCTTCCCCTGCCGAGGAGGGCTTCAGAGAGATTAACACACAGCTCCAGACATGATCTGTTTCTCAGATCTCCCTCGGTCAGCCCTGCTGTGTACTTCCTGCACATAGTGATGACTAAGTCTACACTATGCTCAGCGCATGTGAGGGAGAGAGAAAAAAAGAGGTGAGGGAAAGACAAAAGAGGTGAGGGAGAGAGAGACATAAGAGGTGAGGGAGAGAGAGACATAAGAGCAGTGCTGTATTCACCGCGAGGCATCCTAGGCGGATGCCTAGGGCGGCAAATTTTGGGGGGCGGCAGCGCCCCCCAGCACTGAAAAGAAAAAAAATTTGAAAAAAAAAAAAAAACGCGTCCCTTTAAAAAAAAAAAATAGACCGCGCTTGCAGGCAGAGACGGAGGTGAGAGGGGATCGGAAGATCCCCCCTCACCATCGCTCTGCCTGCCAGGCTGCACGGGGAGCCGTACAGGCAGCACAGAGAAACCTCCGTGCTGCCTGTTCAGCTCCCCGTGCAGTGTGCCGACACGGAAGTGCCGACAGTCACGTGACGGGCGCGCTGACGTCATACGCGCGCCCGGTCACGTGGCCTGTCGGCACAATCGCCGGGAAGCCGAACAGGCAGCATGGAGGGACCATGCTGCCTGCCTGCCAGGGAAAGGTAAGTGCTGATGGGAGAGTGTGTGTGTGTGAGAGACTGAGTGTGATGGGAGTCAGAGTGTGTGTGATGGGAGACAGTGTGTGTGGCTGAGTGTGATGGGAGTCAGAATGTGTGTGATGGGAGACAGTGTGTGTGGCTGAGTGTGATGGGAGTCAGAGTGTGTGTGTGACTGAGTGTGATGGGAGTCAGAGTGTGTGACTGAGTGTGATGGGAGACAGTGTGTGTGTGATGGGAGACAGTGTGTGTGGCTGAGTGTGATGGGAGACAGCGTGTGTGACTGAGTGTGATGGGAGTCAGAGTGTGTGTGTGACTGAGTGTGATGGGAGTCAGAGTGTGTGACTGAGTGTGATGGGAGACAGTGTGTGTGTGATGGGAGACAGTGTGTGTGGCTGAGTGTGATGGGAGACAGTGTGTGTGACTGAGTGTGATGGGAGTCAGAGTGTGTGTGTGATGGGAGACAGTGTGTGTGACTGAGTGTGATGGGAGTCAGAGTGTGTGTGAAGGGAGACAGTGTGGGTGACTGAGTGTGATGGGAGTAGGAGTGTGTGACTGAGTGTGATGGGAGTAAGAGTGTGTGTGATGGGAGACAGTGTGTGTGACTGAGTGTGATGGGAGTCAGAGTGTGTGTGTGATGGGAGACAGTGTGTGTGACTGAGTGTGATGGGAGTCAGAGTGTGTGTGATGGGAGACAGTGTGTGTGACGGAGTGTGATGGGAGTCGGAGTGTGTGACTGAGTGTGATGGGAGTGTGTGTGTGATGGGAGTATGAGCTTGATGTGAGTCTGAATGATGGGGCATGTCTTAGGTGTGTAACGTGGGTGTACAGCTTGGGTAGGGGGGTGCCCGGATTTTGTCTGCCTAGGGCAGCACAAAATCAAGATACACCACTGCATAAGAGGTGAGGAAGAGAGAGACATAAGAGGTGAGGGAGAGATAGACATAAGAAGTGTGTGAGAGAGAAAGAGAGACACATAAGAGGTGAAAGAGAGACACATAACAAGTGAAAGAGAGAGACATAAGAGGTGAGGAGGAGAGAGAGAGAGACAAAAGAAGAGGTGAGGGAGAGAGAGAGATAGACATAAGAAGAGGTGAGGGAGAGAGAGACAGAAAAACAGGGGATATAGGAAAGAGCTGGACAAAAAGGTTACGAAAATGAGAGAAACACTGACAAACAGGGGAGATGGGGGAGAAACGGATAAAATGGGATATCTGTGATAAGGGCATATCCATAATGCTTTACCAAAATTGAGCTCACGGCACCTGTACAGAGGAGCCTGAAGCTCAATCTGGTAGGGACATTGAGTGGATTTGTCCGTTTTATTGCTCCACCCCTTGTGACCTCACCCTTTTGTGGCTCCCCCCTCACCAACCCACAGCTATGGCCAGTATTTTGTTTTAGGAAAAGACGGCAACTCTAATGCCAATAAATCACTAATTGCAAATTTTGTTCTTTTCAGGATAAAAGGTTTGCACCAAATAATTCACCCTTTTTTTTCTCAAGCAGTTATATACATTTTGATTCACTTTTCTGATCCTGTTAATTAACCACATAATGTAGCACCTCGGGTAGCTGGCATAAAAAACTTAAGCTGTTTAACTACAACCATCATGATTGTTGGACAGGCTGCAGTCTGGCAAAGGAAAAGCACGAAGGGTGCTCGATCTTCAGGGCCGGACTGGGAATAAAAACCAGCCCTGTAAATAGTAGTATACCAGCCCCATAGCATTGAGTCATTATACCATCCCCAGAGACATGCGTATTTATTTTCTTGATCATAAAAGAGCAAGCCTTGCATTTTAAAGCACATTTGAAGAGAGTATTATTTATAGATAAGACGGGTATATACCCCTGCACAGGGCAATATATGCCCCCAGTATGTACTGCCCTGATATAAACCCCATGCACAGGGAAACACATATACACATGTATGTACACAAGGTTATAAGAATTGCCATGTGCAGGGGTATATATAATCAGGGCATTGTGTGAGCTATAACCTTGTGTACATACTGGGTGGATATATGGACTTACCCCAGCACCCAGACTGCACTCACAGGACTTACCCCAGCATTCAGATTGCACTCACAGGACTTACACAGCCAATTTGCCCATTAATATGCCACAGCCAATGTGCCCATTAATATGCCAGTATTATTTTGCCATTAATATACCAGTATCATTTTGTCAATTAATATACCACAGCCAATTTGCCCATTAATATGCCAGTATCATTTTGCTATTAATATGCCAGTATTATTTTGCAATTAATATGCAACAGCCAATTTGCCAGTATTATTTTGCCATTAATATGCCAGTATTATTTTACCATTAATATGCCACCGTCAATTTGCCTATTAATATGCCAGTGTTATTTTGCCATTAATAGGCCACAGCCAATTTGCCGATATTATTTTGCCATTAATATGCCACAGTCAATTTTCCTATTAATATGCCAGTATTATTTTTCCATTAATATGCCAGCGTTCGTTTTTACATTAATATGCCAGTATTATTTTGCCATTAATATACCACAGCTGATTTGCTCATTAATATGCCAGTGTTAGTTTGTCCATTAATATGCCAGTATCATTTTGCCACTCACTCACACACATACACTCTGCCACTCACTCACACACATACACTCTGCCACTCACTCACACACTTACACTATGCCACTCACTCACACACTTACACTATGCCTCTCACTCACACACATACACTCAATTTATATAAAATAAATGTGCCCCAGAACCATATTATACATACCTTAACCTGCAGTCCAGCAGCTTCCTCTCGGGCTGTCCGCACCAGAATCACCCTCCCCTTCCTCTCCCTCTTCCACTCAGCAGGCTCTGGCTACGGCTGAAATTCTTAAAGGGGCGCGGCCGGCTGAATTAAAAGTAGTGCGGCTGTCCGAATTTCTTAAAATGGCTGTCCGTCCGAATTTATTAAAGTGGCTCCAGAGTATGCGGCCTACCAGGAATTTTCCTGGTATCCCGGTAGGCCATTCCAGCACTGTGGATCTTCCACCACCTTGATGATTGTTTCTGCTGTCTGACATGCTTTGTCACAAGTAGTGTTACCATTTCACTGGTGGTATATTCAAGCTCAGTGTATAGTTAGCAAGGCACAGATGTGGTACAGTATAGCTACAGAATGCAGCTAACTCCCATTAGATTATAGTTAGAAACATAGAAACATAGAATGTGTCGGCAGATAAGAACCATTCGGTCCATCTAGTCTGCCCAATTTTTTTTTTTTTTTTGAGTACTTTTATTAGTCCCCCTTTCCCGGTCTTATAGCTAGGATAGCCTTGTGTCTATCCCACGCATGCTTAAAATCCTTGACTGTGTTTACCTCTACCACTTCTGCTGGCAGGCTATTCCATACATCCACTACCCTCTCAGTAAAGTAATACTTCCTGATATTACTTTTAAATCGTTGCCCCTCTAATTTAAGACTATGTCCTCTAGTTGTGGTAGTTTTTCTTCTTTTAAATATACTCTCTTCCTTTACATATCATATATCATAGCTCCCATCAGAATATATTTAGCCTGTCTGAATAAACTGTATTGTCCTGACTACAGGCCACACATATAGTTTAATGATATTTGTTCCTTAGTAGAGCTGTCACCTGACCCATCTACTTTGTAGTACTATTTATAGCAAGCTAATTCATTTTATCAGCACTTTTATATGGGAGCGCATAGCAGGTTTGACATTTTCTGATAATGCTGCAGTTTACTAGTTAAACCTACTATGTTTCTGTATCATACAGCATGTAGAGCTGGACCTTTGCTAAGCTACATCGGTCTGTGAATCTCCATCAAGGACAGTACCAAGGGTTAGGGGCAGGACTGGTTGTAAAAATGTGCTTCACTTATTTTTAAAAAAACTTTTTGAAACAATTAAATTATTCTTTAAAATAGATTTGATTTAAGAACCCATACACTACGTGTTCCAAATACACAGTGTAATTTGGACAATATAAAATGGCGTCTTTACCAATCAAGTGGTTAACGTAGTAGGAGAAATTAATGCTCTTTTTAAGATTGTGATGGTCGCAAATCTGCAATGTTTGAATATGTATCCCTTTTTTTAACATTATGTTTTTTTAACATTTGCATCATGGTGTTACATCCGGGTCAGAAAATAGTAAATGTCAAGCAACTTGTTCAAGGAATAAAGATTACCAAGTCATTCAAGAATTTCTGCAGTTGATGTACGTTGAGCTGCCTGTATCGTTAATCACAACCAAGACTTGTTTGTTATTTTTCTGACTAGAAAATACTTGTTTAAACATCATCCCTTATCAGCTAAAGAATCAGCACAAAGTATTTACTTCAATCTACCTATTAGATACATTATGCTCCAAAGTCCATATAAGTCCCTGTCGTATGGAGTAAAATAAGTAGATTTTTTATCCACATTGTTGCCTGTTTATAAAATTCTTTGCAACTTGTTTTGGCAAGCATCCAGTGAGGTCATCGTTGGAAAGGAAAATGTGTATATTGTGGCAGGCAGTACAATGAGAGTTGTCCAACTTAACTCATTTTCCAAAAAAACGCACTTGTTTTTGCAAACATTGCATAACTTAATTTGGCAGAAAGCTATCAAATAACTGTTTATTCTGAAAACTTGTGTTGGTCTCTACAGAGTAGGTGTAACACTGGATTGTGGCCTGTTACTGCGTTTGGGTTATGTAATTTGTATCTGTAAAACAATAGTTTTTAGTTTAGTTGGAATTTTAATGACTCAGTAGTATTGGGGATGCCTTTAGGAGTGAGTTTAAGTTGACCCCTTGTTTCAGGGCTATTACTCCAACCTCAGTGTGCATAGACAGATTATATGGGTAACACGGTCTTCATATTACACCTTCACTTTATACTGCAGCCACATCCAAAAGATAGAGGGTATTGAACCTACCACAACCCCACAACCCTCCTCAGACTGAATGTGTTCAGGTAAATGCTGACTGAGGGGCATGGGAGCTTTACTTCTATATTAAGTGGAAATCCACTCAGCTTTGCCAGCATACCATAGGTATGTTCCCCTGTTTAAACTCAAGTGCTTCAATAAAAAAATACCATATTTAAATTCTTATAGCTTTTAACTACCGTAGGTTTCCCATGGTATAGTAGATTATTAAACGGTAAATATTTGAAAGGTTCAAAGCATTAGTTTGTTCAGATAAGTCCCATGTATTGATATCCATTGCCTATATGTTACATTTAAATATATTTATCCTTTTTGACACATTTTTCTACCAAAAAATAGAAGCCAAACGTATTAAAGGAAAACTTTCTCCAAAAAAAAGTTCTGTTTTTTAAATAGAAATTATTTAAAGTAAGAATACAAATAAAGTAGCTTATTGAGCCCTCTGTCCCTATATTGTTCTATCATCAGGGGGCTGACATTTTGTTCAGAATCATTGTTCAGATGAAGAAAGTTCTGACCCAAAATGTCTGCCTCTTCAGAGCTATGCAAACAAAAGTGGTTTATTAATGTTCTTTCATTCAAACATTTCTGTTTAAAATGCCAACATTTGATCTTTCAGTTAAACATAACTTATTTTTTGTCGACAGTTGTCCTTTAACCATTTGTTTTCTCATATTCCTGGGAGGAGGTAATTTTTGTGCATTTTTGTAGATAGTTTTTTTCGGAAGATGTTTATTAGTCAAAAATATGATCCATTGTCCTCTGTTTCAAGGCCAAAGCAAGAAAACTATAAGAAAAAGAAATAATTAACTTCTTAAATTACTTGAAACATCCGGTGGGATTGTGTTCTTTACAAAATCAATTCTAAAACCTGGTCAGGCAGTATAAACACAATCATCATATCTATTTATATTGCCATCATTTGGATTCCATGACGCTTAGTGCTCCAGGAGGATAATGCACATTCACTGTGTAGACAGTTTTGCATTCACTGTTATACATTTGAAATACATAGCTTGTATTTTTCTATCATTTGTCATAAGTAGTATTTCTTTAGTGTCTGTTAAAGATTTGTGGTGCTCTCCCCATGATACCATTGGACAATAATAAACTAGAGCATGTCAAACCTCTTTAAAAGTATTTATTTAACTTGCTATTTTGGGGAAGCATCGACTACATATTTTCTGTTAGAGCCACTTTAAGAAAATGGTGGGCTCTGGGCCCATTTTTTCCCAAAATATTAAGTATTACACTGGAACCATGTACAGTTGTCATTATTTCCATCTTGTTACATGCCCTTGTTAAATAATTGGCTATTATAGGGGTAGGCAACCTTAGGCACTTCGGTGTTGTGGACTAAATCTCCCATCATGCTTTTGCAGCCGTAATGCTGACAGTGCATCAAGGGAAATGTAGTCCACAACATCTGGAGTGTTGAAGGTTTCCTACCCCATGCCTATTCCCTTAGGTTTATTCCTACATTTTGTATTTTCCCAGGCCTCTTTTTCTCAATTTACTCTGCAATTAAAGGGGCTGTCAGGGTTCTTATAATTTTGCTCCTAGATTAGGCAGTCCTGTTTATGTGCTTCCATTAGTGGTTTTCAATAACTTAATGGTGAGAGTAAGACTGACCAATGTTCTTAATTGTATTGATAATTTGAATGTGGCTTTGCATATTGATGAGCTATTGTTCCCAAGCATGTACGCTACAAATATTTTCTTCTTTCCCTGGTGTAATAGGGCCACTCTGACCACACTCAAGGTCTTTGGCAATTAATAACTTGCTTGTTCATTGTGTAATGACACATTTTCCTCTTGTCATTTCTCTAGCTTTCTTTGGCAAATACCTTAATGAATATAATGGCTCTTATGTTCCTCCTGGCTGGAAAGAGTGGGTCGGACTCATTAAAAACTCTCGGTTTTACAACTATACTCTTTGCCGTAATGGAGTGAAGGAAAAACATGGCTTTGACTATTCCAAGGTGAGTACATTGTCTCATTCGTGGTGGACAATCTGAACTCATGTAAGAAAACATGCTGCTCTTGGCCAGTAATTCCTTTTATTAGAACGATGGCGCAATTAGCAAAGTGCTGTCTTTGTTGATGGTGGAAGTTTATGTGAGTTGCAGTCCATTGACTGCTTCCGCCTGCATTTGTTAACCACTGCTCTGTGGTCAGCGAACAAGCTACGAAATGGTTCAGCAGCAAGTTTACAGTAATGGTAACATGAAAATAAAACGTTTGCTTCGAGAACACAGGTGTGCTCAATATAAAGCTCTACAAAACATTTCTGAGAATGAGAAAGCGGGGGAGGCCAGTCTTGCAACACATGACCAGCACAATGGGGTTGCCATTAGGTGCATACTTATATATAACATACATGGTACTGCGCTTCACTATGTCAGTCTAATAATATTCCCAAGTGCCAGTGTTTTGGGGCTTTGACACCCAGTAAGATTGTTAGTGTCCACTTAAAGGAAAGAGGGGTTGTCCACACTGCATGAACGTTACTGTGCAGTGGGTTTGTGTGCACCTGTATATGTAGAATGTACCTGCATGTGTATTGCATTTGCTCAGGGAATTTTTTCTTTAGTGAGATAAGAAATTTACTGACTCATGAGTCATAGAAACAGTCGGAGGAAAAGAACACTGTTTCCAAACTGATACAAAAACATTGTATTGCTATTATTTCTTTGGCTGCTAAACTGACAAAATCCTAAAAAAAATGGATTTACAAATGCGTCAGTCACCATTTTGATGCTGTGAATGTACTTTGCTACAGTGGAAAACTACTTTTTTAGTAATTACTTGCTAAAATACTTAGCAGCGGTGATGTGGTTAATGTATTACATGAACAACTACTAAAGGAACACATAGTCATGTTGTAAAGCATTCCCTCTTCAGTTCGAAAACAACACTGCTCTGATACAGATCAATAAAGTTCTACATTTGCCAGAATGCAATGTGTTTTTTATAAATCATTTTCAAATATACTGGTTGTTAAGGGATAAGGGGAGCACAAGATACTTCTGTGAAAGGTGCAATTTTTCTTCTATTTCATTTGACAATAATGTCAGGCAAAGATAAAAATAATTAAAATATATTGATTCGTCCGCAAGGTATCTTGTACCTTTCAATCCTTATTTATTGACTGACTGCTCTCTGGAATATGCAGTTCTTATTTCCATTTAAATAGTGTGCTATACAGTTCTTTAGTTTGATTGTTTTATGTGCAAGCTGGTGTTCTTGGAGTCCTGTTCCCTGGCAATATTACTTTACCGAGAGGGTAGAGGATGCATGTATTAGCTTCCTGCAGTAATGGTAGTGATTAATGCAGTGAAGCAATTTAAGCATGCATGGCATAGACATAAGGCTATCCTAGTGTTGTGGTTTGTGGTTTTGGATGAATAAATTTGGCGCAAAGGATTTCACAAAAGACGCTGTGTTAAGATTTAATATAAATACTTGTAAAAAAAAAAAATAAAACATATACCATGTGTTTGCTCCAAAATGTAGTCTTAGTTAGGAGTGCCAAGATGGTTTTAGCCCATGTGGACTGAAAGTCCCAAGATAGCATTAAACCATTTGCTTGCTCTAAAATTCAAGAGTCTGCACTACAATGCATTCAGCACAGCTCACCCTAACAATTTAGAGATACTAGCACAGTTATTAGAACCAACATGCATTTGCCAACACCCCAAAAGCCAATTAATTAAAAAAAAAATTGGCAGAATTTTATCCTAGCCGTTAACCCCAAATTTTACAATCACTCAGAAACTGATAAAGATGATACAGTATGATAATGATAATAAAATTAACAAACATTCTATCTAAGCACTTGTAATATTAACTAGATAATAATCTTTAGTACTAAAAAAGGTACATGTTATAAGCAAAGCAAAGAGATTAGGAATGGATTATGCAGGTTAAAAAAAGAAAAGCTAAAGTATAAAAATAGATAAAATAAATTGATACAGTTTTATACATCTAGTCCCATGCAATCTTTGTCAATGATGATGTTAATTCAGCTGCTCAATCAGTCTTGATATTCATAAAGAAGGGAGAGAGTTCCAGGCCCTACATTTGGCCTGCACACCAGCTGGCTGGTCTGAATCATCACATAGGTGCTACCTCTCTTCACCTCAAGCCTTGAATGCCTGTCCCTAGCTAGCTCCAGGATTAGTAAAGATACAAGCCCCTCCTAGAGTCACACATTCCAGTCGAATCCCCATGCCTCAAGCCTGAAGATTTGTTACCTTTTCTTAACAGCTGTTAATCTTTCCTGCATTGCGACTGCTTAGTGAGCCCTTTCCAGAGGGTATTTCTGATCTTCTTTTGGCTGGTGTTTCTGGGTTTGGCCTCAATTACCTGATGGTAACTGTTGGATAATTCTGTAGCTAATGCTGTATTTTCATCAAAAGTGAACTTTGGTCCTCCATTGTACTTTTGCTTTGAACACATTTTGTCACGTTGTCACAAATGTTGCAGCATGAATTCAAGTGTGTTTTTCAATTTAGCACAGTATTATACTGTATTCATGTGGTATGTAGTTATTTCACAACTATTCCTGTTGGTCTTATTTATTTGTGTAGTTTTCAACATTCAAAAAGTATCATTTTGTTTCAAATATGTACATTTCTGAATTTTCTTTCGCGTTTGATTCGCTTATACTTCAGTAAATTCGGGCTATTTATTCGTTGTGCGAATTTTGAGACAACCACTTTGGTTTGGTGTGTATCCAGCAGGTTGCCGCTGCTTTCGGTTTAATGGTGATATTGGTGTGGAATTGGCTATGATGTCTGAATTGTGAACATATTCGGAGGCACATCAGAGCTCGAAAATTCTGGGGGGTTTTCGTGCCACCAATGCAATCTGAATACGTCCGAACTTCGGAGGGACTATTTCCTAGACGAAAATCAACACACGTTGAATCAACCATTATATGTTTCAAAGGACAAAATGTAATTCTTTAACATAAAATAAACAAACTGCAGCAGTAATGTGTAGAAAAGGAGTAAGTAAGTTACATTAGTTGAGGAGGAAAGTGATGAAAACAAAAGGTCTTGAATGCGGCAAAACATACTCAAAGGCTTTTTTTCCCCTTAAAATAAAAATGTGATGGTACTTTTTGTAAAAAGTAAGGAAAGAAGATGAAAGGGTTATGTACTATTGGGGTACTTGTAGTGAACAGAAAATAAAGCATATGCATTTTTGTGGTGGAATTTAAAGTTTGCTATCACAAATATAGATTGCACAAAACTTTGTAAAAAGCTTTGTAAAATCAGGTTTCTAAAAAAAATACGGAAGAACTAGATAAAATGATTACCCAGAAACATTGGACCCTTTCACCTTAGAAGGCATATCCATCTTGGATTTGCATACTTCTCTCTTTCGGAATTCTTGTCCCGTCATCATGGTTTCAATATCTGGGGTCCTGATTCTTTGGAACAATGAAGGGCAAAGGTTCTGTGCTTGTGCAGAACAATTACCCATCACAAAGATTGTGTGTCAGGTTAATTAGCAACTTGTACACTCCTTGGTACTGCAACCACGCATGCAAGGTTGGTTGCCATCAGTCTGTGCAAGGTGTCCCATACGTCATGCCCTCTCATCATCCAATTCACCCATTCACAATTTTGAAAATAGGAAGGTATGTAGTAAGTACATTTGATGGAAATGGGTATTTTGCATTTGGGAAATTGAGGGATGGTGAATAATTATGAAACAAAAGGAACAGGGCAGAGCTGGCAGATGTAAAGTGATGAATGGGACACCACCACGTACATAAGATGTAACAAGATAACCTGTGCATTTAAAACAAACACATGTAGTACTGGAAGGCAGGACTAGGTGGCTCAGTACACCTTTTTTTTTCCCCAGCCTTCCAACACAAAAAGTACATCTTTCTGGAAGAGAGAGGAGATTGGGCTGATCAAACAGGAAATATAACTCCACCTCCATGTAATGTGATGGCTACATTACCCTCCCAAATGGTCAGAATTCTGACTTATTGACTGCATTCTGTGTCCTTAGCCCCATAGTGAGATACTAGTGATGTAAAGTCACTGTCGGGCGGCACCCAAAAACACTATATTTCACAAAATGGCGGCACCCAGTCACACTTGGTTAGTTAAATATTTTATTAAATAAACTCACATAGCAAAAACAAAAGACATTTGACATTAACAATGCAAAATAAAATAAAAATAAAACATTTTGATTTTTTTGGTGGAAGTGTCCCTTTAAGTAATAGCTGTGATACATGAGACACTGTTTTTGCTTTTTGTGAATCTATGTTCCATCATATAGGGGGCATCTGAAAGTAAATTCAGTCCGTAACAATTTAGTAAGGGTTAAGTTATGATTAATCCTATGATTGTTTCTGATGCCTCCATAACAAATGACATTTACTTTATCCTTGTAGGACTACCTGACTGATCTCATCACAAATGACAGCATTAGCTTTTTCCGCACATCCAAGAAAATCTATCCGCACCGGCCTGTGATGATGGTATTAAGCCATGCGGCTCCCCACGGCCCTGAGGACTCTGCTCCACAATATTCTCAGTTGTTTCCCAATGCTTCACAGCACATGTGAGTAACTGAATAGCTACACGCTTCTTCCATATGTGTGTCTGCATCTATTATGTGGCTGAAACAAACTGGATAAAACACTGCAAAGATGCAAAAAGTAGTGTATTTTATTATAATTATTCTAAATGGTAATTATAATGTACAAACCTATTGCATAATACTGCATTAATCTCTAAATGCTAAAGTAATTAACAACATATTGCTCTCTTTCTTTTTAAATTGTATTTAAGTAAAAACTGACAACAGAAAATTAAGTTATGTTTAACTGCTTTGGTACAAAGGACGTGTCAGGTACGTCCAGCCGGCAACCTTGTTGCCGACAAAGGACATACCTGGCATGTCCTGCGGTGGAACGAGCGGTTTTCGCAATCATTGATCGATGTCGAGGCATTAGGCAGCACCAACATTTTTATTCTGAGGCACTGAAAGCAGCATGTTTCTCTAGTATGGCTGCTGTCCTCTTGTGGGTAGAGTGTCGGAAGTGAAAAAAAATTCACTGCTGTTGCTTTGATGCTGCTTCTAGACTTCCCCCAGAGGCAGTCAGCAACACTGCAATAAAAAAAAAGATTTAATTAGCGAAAATCTAGGGTTAGGGTTAGAATAACGGTG
The DNA here is from genome assembly GCA_036172795.1 of Pelodytes ibericus. NCBI lineage: Eukaryota > Metazoa > Chordata > Amphibia > Anura > Pelodytidae > Pelodytes > Pelodytes ibericus. The sequence continues at coordinate 148,480,373 of CM069862.1, forward strand.
CGATAAAAACAATATATAATTTATGTGGGTACATTATGTGAGAAAGAAGAAAATTACAGCTAAACACAACCACCCCAGAAATGTCAAAACAGCCCTTGTCGCCAAGGGGTTAATTTAAAGAATGCATTTTAGATGTAAATGGTTTAATGAAAGAATTCAAATAAAACACTTTATTGAGCCATCTTTGCTTATATAGAACTATCAAGGAGGGGGCAGACATCTTTCTTCATATGATCCATCTTACGCAAGTTTTACATTTTTTTTTTAAACATAATTGCTACATAGTGTCGGATAAACTTTCCAAACTGTTTGGATAATTGTTATTTTCTTGTTGTTATATAACACTATTTAACTTTATCAACATAATAACCTACCTGTCAGCTTTAATTGTTTGAAAGTTCGTACAGTCAAAGGAATTTGTCCCGTTAAGTCTCCAAATGTTGTTTGTTACCAACTCAGACATCATCATAACACACTTATGTTCTCAGTAGCCCCCATCACAAATTCTCTACCATGCTTTATGTATTAAAAAAAATGTGCTCATGTTGCCATACATTCTATGTCTACCTTTTCTCATGCCTCTAACTCCAGGGCATGTCTTACCTTGTCTTTTTCTGTTGACATGTTACCCATGTTCCTTCCTTAATGCTCTATCGAGTCACCACTGTATCTTCCTAAATGTGCATATTAGAGGAATTATTGTGCATATGTTGAACCATTTCAGTAGCCCTTCAGTTAACTAGCACACAGATTTTGCCCCAGCACCCATATTTGCACTCACAGGACTTGTCTCAGCAGCCAACACTCAGATTTGCACTCACAGGACTTACTCCAGCAGCCAAAACCCATATTTGCACTCACAGGTCTTGTCTCATCCCCCATATTTGCACTCACATGACTTAAACCAGTAGCCAGCACCCATATTTGCACTCACGTGACTTGTCTCAGCCACCAGCACCCAGATTTGAACTCAGAACTTGCCCCAGCACCCAAATTTGCACTCACAGGACTTACCCCAGCAGTCAGAACCCAGATTTGCACTCACAGGACTTACCAAAGCAGCCAGCACCTAGATTTGCATTAACAGGACATATCTCAGCAGCCAGCAACCAGATTTGAACACAGGACTTTCCCCAGCACCCAGATTTGCATTCACAGGACTTACCCCAGCAGCCATCACCTAGATTTGCATTAACAGGACATGTCTCAGCAGGCAGATTTGAACTCAGGACTTTCCCCAGCACCCAGATTTGCAATTCACAGGACTTGTCTCAGTAGCCCTCAGATTTGCACTCAGGACTTGCTCCCTCACTCAGATTTGCACTCACAGGACTTGAGTACAGTAATTTAATCAGAGCTAGCTAGCAACCCTATAAATACTGTTCTGCCCTTCTATAGTCTTAGACAGTTGGCAGACATGCTAGTCCCAAACTTACTTAACGTACCACCCTCCTATGTGTTTTGGAGACTTTTTTGTAAGATTTCTAGAACGTATTACATAAAAGGACACCAACACTAGAGTGACTGTGTTCAGAATTCATTAACCCCTTGCCGACACAGGACGTGCTAGGTCCGTCCAGTGTGGCAAGACGTTAGTGACAGTGCTCAAATCGTATTGTAACGATGCTTCCATATGGAAGCATCGGATAATACTGAAAAAAATGCCCGTCGGCATTTCGATCGCTCCGGAGAGCGATTGAAATTCCGGTTTTAAAGGCACAGTGCCTTTAAAATGCTGGCAATTAAAAACGAGCATAGGAAGCAAATTTTATCGCTTCCTATGCTCTATAAGTGCTGCTAAAAAAAATGCACACTAAAAAAAAAATGCACTGTGTGACCAAGATGGCGCTGCCCTTCTAAGGGCAAGAGCACAGGAGTCAGGAAGTACCTGCTTCCTGTGCTCTTCAAGCAGTCACATGACTGCCTCTTCACAGAGGCAATCTGTGACTGCAGGAAGACTGACAGTCAATGGGGATAACAAATACAATAAAGTGAACATGTGCGCTAGTGACCAACACTAGAGAAAAAAGAGCATTACCCTTTTCTATGAGACGAAATGCTCAGATATTATGCAAAGGGAAAAACAAAAACAATAATAGTGTAGTGATGAGCACCCCCACTGCCTGTTAGGATCTGCCTCCCTCTCCTCACATTTTTTTTAGTGAGGGAGAGAGACAGATCAAAGTTATAAAAGTAAGTTTAAGTACAATAAAATAATAAATACACAATACACTAATAATAAAACATTAAAACATTTTTTTATAAAAGCGATTCCCTGCGTTTAACCCCTTCCCTGCCACTGATCTTGCGTAAGCAGTGATCGTGCACATCAGCGCATTTATTTTAGCTGTTTGTGCATATTTTAGGGGTTAATTTTTTTGTACTGTAATTTTTTACAGTACTACAAAGGCTCTTATAAGAGTTATTAACCACTTCTTTGCCGTCGATCACTGCTTAAGCAATGCTATTGACGCCAAAGCAATTTTTATCTGTCTGCATTTTTTTTTTTTACACATACCCGCTAGGGGATTACGTGTAAAGTAAAAATATTTTAGATTTTTTTTGTAAGCTGTCTGAGCGCATAGCGATCAGTAACAGCGAATTAGTGGCAAAGGCGGTTTGGTGACTGCTTAAATAGGCTCACCATTCACCCTGGTCAGATCAAAATTGGTCGGATCAATATTCACAAATATTGATCTGCCTCCCTCTCCTCACTTACATTTTTGTGAGGCAAAAGAGACAGATCAGTATTAGTGATATAAAATAACATTTAATAAAATTGTCAGGTTTTATGGAAGCCATTCACTGTGTATTAACCCCTTCCCTGCCATTCATCACTGTATAAGCAGTAGCTTGCACAGCAACAGTATGTTTTGCTGTCTGCACTGTTTTATGGATTAATTTCTTTGTACTGTAATGTATTGCAGTACTAGATAGGCTCTTATATAGCTAAGAGCTATTAACCCCTTCTTTGCTCGAGATCACTGCTTAGGCACTGATTCTGAGGCCGCGGACTCAGGGTTCGATTTTGACCCTGGTCAGCTTTCTGATACATCATCTAGTGATGTATCGGTGGCTGCCGAGCCCTTGCCACAATGAGTGATGGTCTACCAGGGAGGTGTCTACCTTAAAAAATATATGGTTTGGTGGGGGTAAATTACATTGGCTGGCTTTAAAGATATATCCCATATAGGACACGGACGCAGGTTGACTACATGTCAAAATTCCAAGTTTTGGAAATGCACACCCCCTCAATGTGGCCTTTTAGCCCCAAAACAAACCAATGCATGGGTGGTATCCCTGTACTCAGGAGATGTTGCTAAACACATATTGAGGTGCTGGTTGGCAGTGGCAAATACCAGAATCTGAATATTCCTGCCTCAACTACAATGTGTGTGGGGGGAAAAAATGACATCCCAACCCTTTGACATAGGTTGGTGGTAGAATTAGTACTTGGAAAGTGTTAAAATACCACAATTTTAAATACCCTAGGATGTCTAGTTTTCCAAAATACATGGTTTGATGGGGTAAAGTACTTTGACAGGCTTCAAAAGTGTCCCAAATGGAACATGGGCGCAGGCTGACTACATGTCAAAATTCCAAGTTGGAAATGCACCCCCCCTAAATGTTGCCTTTTAGCCCCCAAACAACCCAACAAACCAATGCATGCGTGGTATCCCTGGACTCAGGAGATGTTGCTGAACACATATTGAGGTGTTTGGCACTGACACATAACACGATCTGTGAATTCATGCTCGAAGTACAATGTATGTGGACACAAAACATTAAAAAATGACTAACCTAAAATTTGACAAAGGCTGGTGGTAGAATTAGTGCATGGAAAGTGTTAAAATACTACCATTTGAAATTCCTTAGGGTGTCTAGTTGCAAAAATGTATGGTTTTGTGGGGTAAAATACACATTCTGGCTTCAAAAATGTCCCAAATGGAACATGGGCGCAGGTTTTCTGCATGTCAGAATTCCAAGTTGAAAAACCAAAAAGCGTACCCCCTAAATGTGGCCTTTTAGCCCCAAAACAAACCAACAAACCTATGCATGGGTGGTATCCCTGTACTCAGGAGATGTTGCTGAACACATATTGAGGTGATATTTGGAAATACCCCTTCACATTTTAAGGTAACGTTTACCTAAATTGCAATCTATGTGAAAAATTAAAAAACAATTTGCGGCAAACTTTGGCAAAAATTGGTGGTAAAATGGCTACATGAAATGTGTCAAAATACCCCAAGTTAAATGCCCTGAGTGGTCTAGTTTTCAAAAATATGTACATGTTGGGGGTCATTCATGGATTGAGTACAGATATCAGTATTACAATGTCACTATCGCTAATTTTGAAGAAAAGGATTTTAAAATAGCTTTGCACTACTTATAGTTCTGGCCCTGTAACATGAATAAAAAAGCACAAAAACATAAAACATGGGCTATTTCTGAACTCAGGACATATATTAGAAACTATTTAGCAGTGTTTTTTTGTTGTCTCTTGTACATGAGTATACGATTTTTCAAATAAAAGCCATAAAAAAAAAATTCATTTTTTTGCCATATTTTTTTTTTTTTTTTTACATCAAATTATATGCTATTATCAGAATAATGGTATCAAAAGAAAGCCCTTCTTATGACGATAAAAACGATATATAGTTTGTGTGGGTACACTAAATGAGACAGAAATAAATTACAGACAAACACCTCAGAAATGTTAAAACAACCCATGTCACCAAGCGTCAGACAAGCCAAAAAAGTCATGTTACTAAGGGGTTAAACCTCTACTCCTTTAAAGTGGGGGGAAAAACTGGGTGAAAACAAACTTAGTTACCATATCAACACTCTAGTGCAGGCTACAGGCCTTGCCGACAATAAGATAAAAGTAAATGAACTCTCATTAATTATGACCCTGAAAGAGGCACTTTACTAAAATGTCATTCCCAGTTACCTTGTTTTCATCTGTATGAACAAATTCACTTTAAAGTGGGGGGCAGCTTGCAGAAAGATATAAACTTGCATGTCAGGTTTTACAATAGAGCTAAATGAAATGTTTAGTTAAAGTGGAAGGCCCAATACATTTTGACTGTGAACTAATGGTGTCTGAACACTGTAACGAAAATCAATAAAACTGTGGGAATAATAAAAACTAATTGCTTATCACGGTAGGGAAGAAGTTAGAAAACATTTGTGTACCAGTGATAGGTATGCTATAAATAACTAGTTTTGTGTGTTAAAAAAAAAAGTGTTGGAGTAAATTGCATGAACTCCTGTGATTTTGCAGGCCTTGTTATTGGGTACATATAACACTATTTGTTGTTGTTATTCTTTAGCTTGTGGTTATAACAATTTAATTTAATTGAGTCAGACACATTTAAGCTTCAGGTTTCTGAATGTAGGTTTAGAAGGTGATTTAAAATTTTAATTTGAACAATTCAAATTGCATTTCTTAGCAGTTATTTTGCGGTTTATCTACTAAATTAGAATAATATTTCTGCTACCAAAAAGAGTACATGTATAGCCTTGAAGGACTCTGTATGTTGCCATGCGTTTGATTGCATACTAGAGGGAGGAAATATTGAGAATATTGTTATACACATTAATAGCATACTTTCCAACTTTGTCTGTGAGGGTCCTGGGATAAAAAGGGGCAGAACCTGAAGGGGTTGTGATGTCATGTTGGGTGACCCTGCAGCATTGCGCTCCAGGCTACCTGGTACAGGATACTGGGTGTCTGAAGCTCATTTACTCGCAATCAGACTGTGCATGTCTCTTAGACATACAGTTTAAATGAAATGCTGCCTTTATGCCAGGATAGAACCAAAAGATGTCCCAGAAAGTTCATTGGGAATTATGATAGAACAACAAACAGCAGATAAGTATATAAGGGTTACAGTAGGGGTACAGTAGTTGTGGTGGGAGATAGAGTTTAGTAGCCTCTTGATTGAGTAGGTCTGCCACACACCTGGTATTTTCATCAGCAGGCCAGTCTGTGATGGCAATAGCAGGGCTTGTATTTTTTGAAAAAAAAGTGGCAACCCTATGAGTCAATAATGGATAAATATGAGCATTGTTCTTTAGGTGATGGCAGCAGGATTTGGTAAAAAGTAGAATGTGATAGATGGTGCAGACAATCCTGGTTAGTTGGAGAGAAAGTAGTGTTATGAAAGATGCATTTGGGTTGCATGTGTGGACATTGATAGAGGGAAGATATTTTGTGTTTTTAGTTTTAGGTAGTGGTGGTTTATAAGCCACAGTTGCTGCCCAAGATGTCAGTAATGGTGATTGAGGTGCTTAATAGTTGGCTGTATGGTGGGATATGAGCATGTCTTTCATGCTTTCGGGCTGCCATTTTGCATTTTCTCTCCAGTGTTTCAGTTCTCTGGGACACCAGAGGCTATAAAGAACAGCTAAATAAACTGAGGCACTGCACATCAAGGTGTGACTGATGTGTCCCCTGTTTGTGAGAGAAGTTATAAAAAAATATGTAGCTGATAAAGATTATTTAAGCTTTTCGTGACTAGAGCTTGTGCAACACAACTGTTTATTTGGAACTTGAAGGCTGAAGTTGTTTTGATTCCAATGTTTGCATAAGTGCAGCCATGTTGGCTTCGGCAGAGCCAGCTTTCAATCTAGTATATTCTGTCAAGGTCTCTGCATTGTGGAGATGAACCCTGCCGCAGGTTACATTGTAACCAAGCCGTTGTCAGTTCGATAAATAGGACTGCTGACAGAGGATGGAGATGAAATTACTGAAATGAAACCGCACAGAAGAAGAATCTCAAATTCTGTATATCATGTTCCGTGGATGGTTGGAAACCATAAGAGCCTAAATTCTCAAGACAAGTGGATGCGATTTGTGTTAATAAGGGTATTAGATGTTGAAGTCTGGCCAGAGTTGATATAGCTTTTCATTTCTGTCTTAATCAAATGTGTGCTGTAGTGGCAGAGGTGACTGGGGGCTTTGTATAAGCAAATGAAGCGTGTTTCTGTGTTATTAGACACTCTTATGACTATTGTTTTAATATGGTTTTGGGTTGTGTTTCTCTTGTTTCTTATGCATGTACATTAAATCCCTGTAGGTTTTCTGCAAATATACTCTAGTAGAAACTGTACACTTTACATGATCCCTAACTTTATATATATTGGACCTGTATTGCTAATCAAGAATAACAGGTTGAGGGGGGCGTGGCCAACTACCAACATGACTGGACGCTCTTAGGTCATTCAGACTTACTAACACCGAACAGGCAAACTCCCCCGGAGCAACGCAGACGAGTCTCCAAAGGACTTTAGAGCTTGTGTGTCCATAAAAGATCGGACGCCAATCAGCAGCTGCCCTCGATATCTGCGGTGGAAAGAAGACCACACCGCTCGTGACCCTAACGTGTCGGAGGAGACAGGTCGGAGGCGGGGGGCTTTCCGGACCGACCCCCGCTTCGCTCCGTTTGGTTTATGGAAAGCAGCCATTGACATCTTCTTCACGGAGGATTCGGCGGTAAAATCTCCCGCGCAGAGGACATCTTGGGACTCCTGTCAAAAACGCACAGAGGCCTGTCCTTTTAGACAAGCGGATTTCCAACACTTACCTACTGGGATCCACCGGATAAGGATCGATCTCCCCCTCACTCGGATCTTTATTTAGACCTTGGGGGACTACCGACTGGACCAGACACAGCACAAAATTCCTTAGCCACATTAGGGCACTTTAACCAGAGACCTTGATCGCCATAGGACCTGGGAATCGAAGTGTTAAAGAACCTTCCTGGACAATTGAAGCCCAATAACTATTATATTACCTGCTACATCACCAACTTGAAACCCGAAGATAAGAACAGGACAGTTATATGCTCGTGCATGAACTTCCATCCTCAGGAAAACCAGTGCCCCTACATTGGGCTAAGTATACATTTACCTCTCAGGGAAGGGGGGATACATTTGATTGCTACTGGGTGTAATTTTTCTCATTAGTTTCAAGATATAAGTGAAACCAATAACACCAATGGAGGTGGCCTCCACGATCACTCTTTTACCAAATCAGAAATCACCGGGCCCAGACGGATTCACCACAGAATACTACAAAATGCTTAAACCAGATCTCATAAACACTCTCACAGCCCTGTTTAACGCAATATATATTGAACAGGCCCCGGCTTCTTCCCTACTGGACTCTAGAACCATTCTAATACTTAAACCAAACAAAGATAGGGAATCTATGGAATCCTACCGCCCCATCACACTATTGAACTCTGATATTAAAATATTCACAAAAATTCTGGCAAATAGATTACAACATATCCTGCCCACATCGCTTCATCATGCCCAATTAGGATTTTTACATGGCCGTTCCCCGACGGTGGGTATTAGATCGGCGTTAGCCGTCGCCACCCAAGCTTCCTTAACACAAATGCCTCACCATAACACACTGATACGTCTGGATGCCACCAAGGCCTTTGACAGTATCGCCTGGGTACACATAGTCCGGATTCTGAAACTTAGATTCTTTGGAGCCAACTTTTTATCTTTTTTCCGAAACCTCTATTCTAACCCTGCTACCACGTTAATGATAAACGGTTATCCCTCGTCTCCCATCCCCATTGAGAGAGGAGTACGCCAGGGATGCCCCCTGTCACCCCTTCTCTTCAATCTAGCACTAGACCCCCTATTACACATATTTCACATACATCCAAACATCCCGGGAATAACACTAGGCTCTTCGACACTAAAAACAACGGCGTTCGCAGATTATATACTCTTATACGTGAATGATCCCGGTAGAGATTGGCCACTTATTAAAAATACCATAGACTGTTTTGGTACGGTTAGCGGATTCTCCATTAATTACGCTAAATCTGAAGCTTTATATCTAGGAAACACACTCACTCCTCCACACATGCCCCCAACCCCCCTGAGATGGGCAGCTAACTCTATACAATATTTGGGGGTTCACGTCCCTAAGAAACAACACAAACTATACTCCCTCAACTATACCCCAGTAATATCTAAAATTATCAACGAGCTTAAGTCATGGCACCTGTTGAAACTATCCTACATTGGTCAGGTGGCACTGATCAAGATGATCAGCTTCCCCCGACTCCTGTATCCGCTACAATCACTACCCTTAATACTTCAACACAAAGACACCAAACTCCTGAATTCAGCATTCCGCCATCTTATTTGGGAAGGAAAACGCCCTAGGATAAGCTTAACCAAATTGCAGCAGCCAACATCATTAGGGGGCCTAAACATGCCTGATGTTCGTGCCTATATTTTGGCAGCTCTGATGAGATACGCAATTGACTGGATTAATATGAGAACATATTACACAGACCCTACACTAGACCAAAATCTTCATCCAGCAATCAACCTAGCGGAGCTGCTACACACACCGGTCGGTCTACTACCTAGAGAGGTACGTAACTCCCTATTACTATTTGGCCCTATAAGGGCGTGGCAACTCATACGCACACAAATAGGTTTAAGCTTCACAAATACTACCTTTATACCTTTTCTACGAAATCCACGCTTCCAACATGGACAAACCTAATATCCCCTTACCCAATGGCACAAATTTAATATACACAACATAAGACACATACTCTGCCTTCCCAGGAGAGAACCACTAAGTCTAACTAGTATCACAGAAAAGCTTCCTATTATACCTATACATATCCTAGCATATGCCCAGGTGAAAAGCTTCACAACACAGGTCACAGCGAGTTTCTCCGAGACTGACTGGGATAACCCATTAGATGATTTTATCGATAGAGCAAAGATATCCAAATATTCGACGACTCATATACGACGTTTCCTAGAAAAACCTATAGACTATTCCACCATGACGTCAGGCCTCAATAAATGGCTGCCGATTATGCCAAATGTGTCCACAGAGGATCTACTTAAGGCACATAACACCCTACTCACAACAATTAAAGCCACGGCATACAGGGATATGTTCCTAAAACTTTTTCACAGAGCATACATATCCCCAGCCCAGAGTAAAATTATGTTCAACAACACCCAAGATAATTGCCCAAAATGTAACAAGACGCAGGCAGACCTTAATCACTGCTTATGGCAGTGTAAAATTGTATGTAAATTCCGAGCTAGGGTCCAACATTATGCGAAAACCACACTTGGGATTAGGTTTCCATTGACCGCAGCCTTCGTGCTCTTTGGCCTGACTCACAACCCGTTTCCGGGAGTGAAAATGGCCAGGGTGCTGATGGCCGTGGCCAATAAAACCATTCTACAAGTGTGGATAAAAAATGAGGAACCTTCTCTTCGTATGTTTCAAGACAAGCTATTCCAATTATTTAGAATGAATTGGCTCACAGCGCGCCAAAACTCAAATCAAGCTACAAGAGGCTTTTTAGAAAATTGGCAACTCTCTATTCCCGACTATCAAACAACAAATTAAATCCTCTTTTCAACATTCGCCATGGTACATGGACCAAATCTTGCAAGGAAAAGACCCTATACCCTAACTAGACCTAATCTGTACTGCTTGACTCAAAGTTCCAGATGAGATTTTACCCTATTTTAGATCCCACCAAACCTCACAACAGGGAGCCCCTGCTAACTTGATAAGCCTCTTGGTCATCCGATATCAGGAGACGAGTTTATATGTTTGTTTGTGTTGGTTTACCGTTTATTAAGAATCTGAATTAGAAAAAATAAACAAAAAACACAGGTTTACATAGGCTAAAGATAAGAAGCGTAGATCTTGATAATCACGTCAAGTACACGACTAAATTTGTATATTTTCTTGAATGATATTCCTTATATTATGGTTCAATGTTTTATCCATAATTGATGCTTTATTCACATACTTGATTGTCAATCTGGTACTGTCTCTTCAAAACAAAAAACCTAAATGTTTAAATTGATATAACTATAGATTGTGAGCTTGATACCTGTTATTGTAACTTTCAATATCATTTGTATTTTTATATACATTATTGGTCTATGTAACCTGATATATGTCTAAATAAAGATGTTAAAAATAAAAAATAAATAAAAAAAATCATAGGCGTGGTATCATGCGAAACGTTAAGGCGAGTCCGTCTTTTTCCATATATTTTGTGTTGTTTTCATCGGATCCACTTCTAATAAAAGAATTTATACTTTAAAAAAAAAAAAAAAAGAATAACAGGTTGAGGTTTTATACTTTCCACATGCCTCCCCTAGATTATGGAAAACACATTTTGTCTGGGTAGCCTGGGTCATATGCAGAACTACATCTGTCTGCAGAAGAATAAAACTATGTATGTGGAAAAAATCCTCAACGTTTTTAAACTTGTGAGATATTTTAAAAGAAATTACCGTAATAGCAAAACTAAAAGGTATATATTTTTAAAATGTTTCCTGTGCAGGAAATTAGACAGTGACCATTAGAAAAAGATAATTCATTTTCCCCCAGCCTCCAAGAAGAGGCTCATTCAGCACCAAAGATTTACCATTGTGTCATGGTTTTAAACCACAAGGTATAGATAAAAAATATTATACTATTCAACGTTTACCCATGACATTTTAAATAGTTTAGTACTGTAAAACACAACTCATCCATACTTCTTAGAAAGTTCAATAACAACAACAAAATTGCATTCAATTTTCCAGAATTTACACATGTTATGTTCTTAGCATCCTTTTATTAACCCTATAGTGACCGTGCTGTTTTGAAAATGTTGTACCCTATATGACAATGGCTGCTTTTACACTTCTGCTTTTTTTGTATTTAGCTGTCATTTTCCGCTTTCTCATTTAACTTACTTGCACATATTATATTTAGTTTTTATTGGCATAAGAAAGGTTTTCTTAAGATACCATTATGTTCATCATATCATAATTTACTATATAAAAATACTAAAATATGATGAAAAATAAAACACTTTTTTTCTAAATTTGAGCTGAAAAATATTTTATACATCAACAAGCAGTAAAAAAGACGTCCTCTATATTGTTTATGCTATTTGTCCTGAGTTTATAAATACCAATATTTACATGTTTTATTTTGTTGCAAGTGATAGGGCAATAATCGAAAGTAGTGTTTTTTGTTTTCTAACCATTTTATCCTACAGTGACCTTTTGTTCCCAACCCTCAATCTAATCCCAACCCATCTGTAACCCTCTCCTCTATCTCCCTAGCTATTCCTTGTCTGTCTCTCTCCCTTGTCCGACTCTCCCCCCATCACCCCTTTTGTCTAGCTCTCTTCCCCATTACCCTTTTTGTTTGTCTCTCTTCCCCATCACACCTTTTGTTTGTCTTTTTTGCCCTCTCCCTTGTCCGACTCTCCCCCCATCACCCCTTTTGTCTAGCTCTCTTCCCCATTACCCTTTTTGTTTGTCTCTCTTCCCCATCACACCTTTTGTTTGTCTTTTTTGCCCTCTCACACCTTTTGTCAGTGTCTCTCTCCCCCATCCATCCTGTATTTGGTCTCACCCCTTCTTCCATTAGTCCTGTGTCGCTCCACCCTGGTTTAAATACCTGAGGGAACTATAGATTTAATATTGTGTCAGTCTGAGGGGGCTATTCCTTAAAAGGTGAATTGAGGTGAGATGAACATTTCATCTCACCAATTTAGTTATACATAGTGCAGGATCAATCTTGCTGAGTTTGCTTAGCGAGGAAAACCCACCATGTTTGTCCCTGCACAATGGATAACTAAACTGGTGAGGTGAAATATGCAACTCAGCTGAACTCTCCTTTTAGTGAATAGCCCCCTCAGACCTCAGTCAGGCACAGTGGGGTGTATGAGACAGTGCTGACTGAGGTCTGTAACTGGCACACACTATGAAATCTCCAGGTTCATGCGCAGCTCTCGACAGCTGTGCTGGACACCACTATCAATGGTACCTCCCACCTTGGCAACCTGGGCTGTACCCTACCTCACCACATGTAAAGTACTCCTCGGGACCCTACTATCTTTTTAGATTTTCATATACCAGTGATGGTGAAACGATGAGGTTTCTTTAGTGGCACTCGACATCTTCCTACATTGTGGCCATGAATCTTGGAGGCACCAGCACACATTGTATATTATAATGCTTGAAGTGTACTGCTTTGCAAGGTAGGCAGTTCTGCAGTATGATGTATTAAAGGAGGGAAACAATTAGGGAGTTACTGGAATGATGAGTGATAAAAAAAAAAAAGAGGAGGGGGCACATTGAAATAAAAAATGGTAATATACGTAATTCGCTCACCCCGCCAAATATGTCTTCGACCTCTCTAAAGTGGGCACCTACCTCCTTACAGTATTTAGGAGTCCACATTCCCAAGAAACAACATAGACTATACGCACTCAACTACACACCAGTGATAACAAAGATTACCAATGAGCTCACGTCATGGCACACGTTAAAGTTATCATACATTGGCCGTGTGGCCCTGATCAAAATGATCAGCTTCCCCAGGCTCTTATACCCACTTCAATCCCTCCCTCTTTTATTAAGACACAAGGATATCAAACTCCTTAACTCAGCGTTCTGATGCTTTATTTGGGAAGGGAAACGCCCCAGGATAAGCCTGACTAAACTACAACAACCACCATCCTTAGGAGGTCTAAATATGCCTGATATTCGTGCCTACAACTGGGCTTCTTTACTAAGATTCGCTATTGACTGGATCACAATGAAACCTTACTTTACTGACCATTTACTTGACCAGAATCTATACCCAGAGATTAATCTCACTGCGCTGCTCCACACAACGGCTGGGCTGCTACCCAAAGAAGTGAGAAAATCCCCTTTACTTTTTGGTCCTATAAGGGCGTGGCAACTTGTTCGGACACAAATGGGCCTGAACTACACACACACCACCTTCGCCCCCCTCTTGAGAAACCCACAATTTCAACATGGACACACCAACTACCCCTTTGTTCAATGGCACAAATTCAATGTACACACCATAAGACCCATGCTCTGTCTACCTAGGAAAGAGCCCCTTAGTCAACATACTATAAAGACTAATCTCCCTGACATGCCTTTAAATCCTTTTGCATACGCTCAATTACGGAGCTTTATCGCCCACACCATATCTCATTTTTCAGAAACTGATTGGGACAACCCCCTAGACAATTTTATTGACAGAACACACACTTCTAGGTACTCGACGGCACGTTTACGACATTTGTTTTACAAACCAATTGACCACTCTAAAATAACAACAGGACCCAGCAAATGGTTATCAGTCTTACCCACCACATCCATAGATGATCTACTCAAAGCACATAATACATTACTTACCACCATTAAATCCACTGCATATAGAGACATGTTTTTGAAAATTTTTCACAGGGCCTATATTTCACCAACCCAGAGCAAATTGATGTTTTCTAACGCTCAAGATACTTGCCCAAAATGTAACTGCACAAAAGCAGACCTTAATCATTGTTTGTGGTTCTGTAAAATCATATGCAATTTTCGTGCCAAAGTACACCAGTTTGCCAAAACCACACTTGGAATACGATTTCCACTGACCATAGAATTTGCACTTTTTGGCATCGCTCCAAACCCATTCCCTAGAATAAAACTAGCCAGGATACTTATGGCGGTGGCTAATAAAACTATTTTACAGGTCTGGATTCGGAAAGAGGAACCATCCCTTCAAATGTTCCAAGACAAATTATTTCATTTATTTCGAATGAACTGGCTCACGGCACGCCAAAACTCCAACCAGACCACTAAACGATTTTTTGAGAACTGGCAATGTTACATCAATTCTTTATCGCCAGCTGTTAAAAAACAAATTAAAGGTGCCTTCCAAAACTCGCCGTGGTACATGGATCAAATTTTACAAGGCAAGGACCCTATTCCTTGACTGTTTAGCATTCACCCTCCCCACCCACTTTACTTAAAAAATGGCTACGGTGTTCCAGGTGTGGTACCCACATAAATATAAAGCATATTGAGGTCACGTGATGTAGCGCTGATCCATTATACTGAATATTTCTTGGTCACCCGGTAACTGGAGACATGTTTGTTTGTTTAAAAGTTAGTTTGTTGTTGTTTTATATAACAATTTGGGCAATCAGGCCCACATATTTTGAAAATTCAACACTGATTCTAATGTGAAAAAGGGCCAACAGCATACGGGTTTCCCCCTATCTGATCAAGGGATGACGTTTTTTACCTGATTACGGAGCTATGATACAGATAGATATATACTAAATGACAAATAACAACTATCTACTAAGATAAAACCCAACATATATTTTGTTACTATACATTTTTTTTGATGTCTGTATCCATATAGATGTATATATACTCACTGCACTGTTTACAGTTTGTTACAATATCAACGTCTGACATATGTACCTATGCTTATACATGCCAGTTTTGTTACTGAAACAGCCCCATGGGGGACATATTTGACGTCCATCCATATTTTTCAATGATTGTATTTATGCAAAACCCGAATAAAAATTATAAAAAAAAAAAATGGTAATATACTGTCATCTATGTTACCAAGAAAAAGCATGTCAGGAAATGTAACACAAATGTTCTTTCATTTTTAGCACACCGAGTTACAATTATGCACCCAACCCAGATAAACATTGGATAATGAGGTACACAGGCCCTATGAAACCAATCCATATGGAATTTACAAATATGCTTCAAAGAAGGCGTCTCCAAACACTAATGTCTGTGGACAACTCAATGGAAATGGTAAGTAACAAAATAATGTTTCTTTTCAAATATAGCAACACTGAGTCATACATAGTAACCAATCCACAACTAACCAAATCTAAGATTGGCGAACTGCACGTCATTGTACTTATGCTAAGTACGTTAGGTCACTAATTACCAGTATCTAACTGACGTTTAGTGAATATCTAAGTAAGGGGTTCCTCAACTCCTGCAATATGCTAAATTATTAATTTTGACCCTAAGAAATGTTTGAGGAAGCATGCATTAAACATGGAAGTACTGTTACCTACTAAACCACCAGTAACTTTTCCAATGGCTAAAACTAAACACAGCCTTGAGTTAGGTGATGTTATGATTAATGAAAATGTTATCAAGTGTAGAGGGTTAAATAGATTTTATTTACATAAAATTAAGTAACTTACTGAGCACTTTTTGCTCTATTAGGTGCAAACATGTTGAGGCAAAGGAAAATCTGACCTAAGATTCTGAAAAAAATGTCCACCCCCAATAAAGCTAAATGGAGTAAACAGGGTTCAGAACTTCAGGAGTTTATTTGTTTGCTTTCATTAAAGTATTTATATTAACTATATCTACACCTGATGCAATATATATGTTAAATTATTATTATTTTTGCCTACAGTAGTCCTTTAACATCAGACTGCTCTCTAATTATAAAATCATGGAGCCATCCACTATAAAAAAATATGCACCGTGAGTGTCTGAATAAGATTATAATAACAATAATAATAATAATAAAACATGTATCTAAATAACAAGCGAAGATCATGAAGCCTAATCTAGTAAAACATTCCTACCTCGCACTATTTTTTGTTTCTGCTTCAGGAGCAAGAATTTCTTTAAATATATTTTTTTGTCTAATACATTATCCACATACTGCACCACAGGCAATTGAATGCTGTTCATTCTACACTAATCTTTTATTAATCCACAAATAGGCAATTTACTGTTTATATTTATGCAGTTAATAAAAGGGATGCAAATATCCACTTCTCCGAGCTCTTTAGTTGCATGCTAATACACTCCGTGGTTTCACACCAGTAAATCCCTTGACTTCTGAGATTAATAAATTGGAGATGTATGGCGTACTATAAAATGATGGCGTGCACTATTCGGATTAATATTTCCTCTTAATTGGCGTTGTCCATTCTGATCTGTGCAATGTCATAGTGTAACTGCATGGCTGTATCTCATCTTAACCATTTACGCTACTGTGTGTGGGTTTATGAAATATGGTTGAGTTCAGGACTTTAACTCTGACCATTATAGGCCCACCTTTACTGGGGTATCTTTGTTAGCCAGTTATGTCCTTATTAATTAATGGCTAACTTGGCTAAAGCTCTATGGTGAGACACACCAGAGCCCGCTATAGAATGGTGCTTGAATATAGGCAGGATCACCATGTGATTCACAAGTTCTCATGCATCACAGTTAAGTTCCTCCATCATGGTACTATGTTATAACAGTACTACTGCAATTCTCTATCAAATGTGTATCTATCATGTTTTCAGATTTATGACATGCTGTTGGAAACTGGGGAACTTCAAAACACCTACATCATCTACACAGCTGACCACGGATACCACATTGGCCAGTTTGGACTGGTGAAAGGGAAGTCCATGCCTTATGAGTTTGACATAAGAGTTCCGTTTTATGTCCGTGGTCCAAACGTGGATACAGGTTCCCTGTACGTGTGTGCATACTATAACATTGTGTTTAAAGGGAGGGGTGAAGTTGTACCTAACCCTAATGTATCTGGACTGATGTAGAAAACCTTGCAAACTATTCAGGAGATTGTTGTACAATATATTTCACTAATGGACAATAGAGGTGTGAGAATCAGATACAGACCAACAAGTGGAAATATTTGGGGGACAAGGGTACTGAAAAAAGTTAGTGAGCGGAAGAAAATCCAAATAATTTAAGACTACAGTAAGTAAAAAAAAAATTCAAAAAAAAAAAAAATTTAAAAAAAAAATATATATATATATATATATAGGAGAAGGCTTTTGATTGGGCAATGCATAGGTAATTCAATGACTTGTTTATCACACTGCTGTGTAAAACGTCTGTTTGTCTCAGGAACTGTGTCCAAAACACATGCCTGATGATAGCCATAAGGGCTAGTGCTTTATGCCATAGTTGTTGTTATATCATTAACTTGGTTTGTACTTACTCATAATGAGCCTCTAAATATAAGCATTGAAATATAACATTTAGCAGCGGATGTGAGCCATTTTAGCATGCTCCTTCTTTTCCATCCGAATCTGTAAATCCTTAAACCTTATTTTGTCGAACACTATAAGGTCTGTTCACTAAAAGTAAAGTGCAGGCGAGTTAAGGTGAAAAATTTTTCAATACTTGAAGATTTAACTATGCAAATTGAGCTAGTCTGGGTTTGTCTCTGCACAAAATATAGTTAGGTCAGTTAGATAAAATGTTTATCTAACCTCTTCAGCGCCTTGCTAGTACTACCATGGCTGCCATCAGGGGGTGCAGCCAGTAAACAGGTGAGGGGCCTACCTGTCCTTGGGGGCTTGCAGCCAGAGTATGTCTTGTGTTTAGCGCAGACATCCTTAAGTATGAAAATATATTTACTAGCAAAACTTTTTTTTCCTATAGAGTCAACTTATATTACTTTTTTTCCATAAATTAAGATTTTGGGGTTAGGCTTATTTTTGAGCAAATATGGTATGTTTTGCGTTTATTTATTTTTTTCATTATGTGGTGCCTGGCTGGGGCTGGGCTCAGAAATGTCTCTTTGTTGGTGTGGGTGTGGGGCAGCTGCACCGGTAAAGACCTATGTGACAAGAAGAATAGCCAGCATATGTGCTAATATCCTTCCGCACAGCACCAGCCAGTAGAGAGGTCTTCATACATGTGCGAGCCTCCTACAAATTAGTAGTACCCTAGTATCGGGAGTTTCTGATGATGGCCATATTAGTAGCAGATATAACTCACTGTAGCTGGAGTGATAAAGGCTTCTTACCCCTCTATTAGAGCAAAAAAAAAAAAAACTGTGTTGTTCTAAGGAGAAATGCATTCCCATAGATTAAAATATCTTTGTGACATGTGTAAATTAAATACTCTTTATAATATTAGACCATTTCATGAAGTGCTGTGCGTAAGTGTCATAAAGCACCCAAAAGAGTTTTCTTGTCACTGTGCTACCACAATAGAAGGATCATTTACTTAAGCTCCGCCTAACAAGGTTCGAACTCTGTTTAGAAAACTGTTCACTCGAATGCTGTTGAGGTGAGGATTGCCTCAATTAAGATCAAGCTTATTTTTTTATTTTTTTTACCAACGTTGTTTTTATTTACCAAACTTGTAGGTACAAATTGTTATACACAACCTACACAGTCTAACCATGAGCAATTAAAATGAAACGGATTGTGTGCATCTACCTACAGGAATCCTCACATTGTCTTGAACATTGACCTTGCTCCGACCATTCTGGATATCGCAGGTTTGGACATCCCACCAGAAATGGATGGAAAATCTATTCTAAAGCTTCTGGACACCGAAAGGCCTGTTAACAGGTATGCCTTTAGGCCAGTATGGCTCGTGTAATAAACAAGAACTATAATATAAAAAAAATCTTATTGTAGATAAGTCTAGATCACTGCGACCCTGTGTTGTGCCAAGGACTGATTACAAGGTTACAATCTTCTAGTTCATGTCTTTCTCTTAAAATGCAATACTAGAAGTTTTGACAAGTATTTATTCATGAAGCAGCATTTATATTTACTAGTGTTTAGTGTTAATGTGGAGCTTAAAATAATGTATCTATCAAGCTTGACTAATTCAGCACAAACATTCCCATGATGCTTCTCACTCTGCCAGTGCTGTTCTGAAGTCTGAGCATGGCAGGTCATGTGACTTGTGACGCTCTGACCTCACAACAGTATGTGGGAGTGAGAGGCAGCGTGGGAATTTTTAATTTTATTTGTGTGCCCGTGGTGAAATATATACGTCCCACGGCCCAGACATTCCCCACCCCTGCTATACAGAGAGCAGTACAGTCTCTATACATAAAACCGCACAGTCACTATACAGAAAGTAGCACATTCACTATACAGAGAGCAGCTCAATCGCTATATATAGAAGTGTAGTCACTATACAGGGAGCAGCTCAGTGTCTATACAGAAGTAGTCACTATACAGAAAACAGGTCAGTCTTTATACGGAGGTACAGTCACTATACTGACCATTGTATTCTCTAGGAGTAAAACACTACCTCCTGTTATTCATTCATTTTGACAGGTCATCTCTCTGTCTCAACAGGAAATAAAACTGAACTGTTTCTCCTATTCCAGGCAGCATACTTACACACTTGGAATAGAGCAAGACCACTGAGAGAGCATTCTTTATAATAAAAAAAAAACGCCTGCATATTTTTTCTCTGCAAAATAGTTTGTGTACTACACAGGTTTTAAGCTTTATATAGCACCAAAGTTGTTTGGGTACCTTGACTGTCGCTTTAAATGTTTTAAGAACAAACACAGTAACACCAAATAGCACCTAAATGCAGGATTCACCTTACACCTACTTCCATTACAAGCTTCTTGGTTAGAGGTAGCTGGCACTCTCCTTGCTCCTGTTTCTTGACTTAACCAAAATCAGAGAACCACTAAGTCCACATCAAAAATGAGAGGATTTAGTTCTGCCTTTCACCAATAATATAATAAAGATTATTAACTATATAACACTGCCATTTTATTCTATAAATAGTATGCTTACTACAAAAACATGACTAGCTGAGATGGAAAATGTCTCCAAATCTGTTACTAATGCCTGATGTTTGTACTTCACTTGTAGTGTTTACAAAATGACAGTTACATCAAGAATATAGAATATAGTATTAATGTAACAAATGAAAGCTTCACATTTGGAGATGCATTCAACCTCAGGTACATGAGTGAACAGATTAAAATGATAGAGCACATTTGAAAATGGGGACAATAAATTCATGAACTCATCTGAAGCGCTCATCCCATACATTCATTGCATTGCTTTACCTGCAGGGGATTAATGAAATGTAACCATTATCCCCTCAACGATAGGCGTTTTCTTAGAATTATTTGTTGTGTGTTTGTTTGGCTTTTAACTTTCTTTTGATGCCATGTTTATGCTTAGAAAGCAGGATTCTTTTTTTGTCGTTGCCCTTGCTTACATTCATGTCTTATACCAATGTATCCCTAGGGGGTTTAAGATCATTTTATAATTATGAAATCACATAGGAATGCTGTGAATTTCCTTAAACTGTGATTATACTGTATGTTGCAAGAATCATTTCCTAAGTAATGAACCCAAAATAAAGTGGTCTCAGATGCTCCCCTTCCATTTGTGTTCTGGATTGCATTATCAAGAATCATTGGTTTATCTTGGGATAGGATCCCACGCTATGTATCAGTATTTATCCCTTTTAATTGCAATCAGAGACACCAGTAAGAACATCTCAAACCAACTGAAAAGATTTCTTTAGGTGTGGTTCCTGCAAGAAGAGGGTGATATAAACACAGGGAAAGTGTAATCGGCATCTTCCTTGTAATAGGGAATAATATTAGGAAAGTATTGTTACCACTTACAATATATTTTCACAGCTATAACCGAATACGTTTACATTTCTGTGAGAACTTTGGAGAGGAAAATAAAATATGAATATCCTTTGTATGAATAAAATGTAGTGAATTCACATGATGAGGAGCCAGAGGGGTTAAATGTAGTTTGACTAGAATCAGTGTTTATACCAAACTGGTTTTTATGTTATTATGTGTTTTAAGCCCTTTTTTTCTGAGTTATCCTCCTTACAAGATTACGTTGGAGGATGAATTCTACCCTATGATTTCAATGTATGCATTATTATATATGTTTTATTTAGTTTTTATGCCTCCTTTTTATACAATTATAAAATATCTTAAAGTTGGTTGTAACAATTATTATGTAAATTATTATTTTAAAGTGTAAAATGCAACGGTTGTTTTACACCATAATAATGTTCATTAGATGAATAGACCATAATAATGTTCATTAGATGAATAGACCATAACAATGTTCATTAGATAGATCATGTTCATTAGATGAATGATGAAAGTTTTAGGATGACAGTTTTGCTCACCTTTGATGAGTGATGTCATCCTGCTCAGACTTCCTGGTCTCGATCTGCAGCTGACCTAAAAATCTAAAGCCAGGAGATTGGCCACTGCTGGAGCAAGGAGGTTGCAATAGATTGGCTCTCTCAGCAATGCTGCATCAAATGATAGACCCCTAATCTTTTCTTCTCAAGAGAATAATTTTTGAACGGTGCACCATTCAAAAAGCAATAAATAATGTTTTTCGTTTATTGAGAGCTGATTGAAGAAGACAACCAAATACAAGATAAGATTAAAATAATTGCACCCTGGATATTATTACCATTTGGTTCTATATACCCGTATATGTATCTATATATCTATATATCTATATATATATATATATATATATATATCACATATGAAGTTCCTTTTTGGTTGGCCTGCTCTGCACATTTTGTCATTTCTAATGAGTGAGACATTTACTGAGAACAGCATTTATTTTATGTATGTGGAAGTGCTCCAGTACTTTCTAGTTTTATCAAATTGCTTTATATTTTATGGTGGAAGAGATCTATTAAATGGCATGCCCTTTCTAGAAAACGGTAGTAAAAGCCCTTACAATGTCACCAAGCATGTTTGAGAATAAAAGTCGTACAAGTCTATTGCAGTGATCAAGCATATACAAATCCTTTTAGGGAACAAATTGATATTTTTAATAAAATATCAAAGGCTCATCAAGGACCTTTGGAAAGTAAAAAAGTTGCATTTAAAAAAAAAACAGTTGAATTTCTGATTTTACTGACATTTCCCTTTTTTCCTACAAGGTTTCAAGTCCACAAAAAAAGTAAAGTTTGGCGGGATTCGTTTTTGGTGGAGCGAGGGTAAGAATAACTTTTGTTGTTTTTGATCTTTAATGCCTTGACCACTTATGATGACAGATGAGTAGAAATATGCACCATGACAACAGTTTAAACTTCTATGGATTAGGAGACCAATTATTGCATTTATAGTACTTTTACAAAATATTTTATGATATTCTACATTTTTTTGTGGTTTTAGTTGTAATGGGAAGACTACCCAAGGCTGGTAGCACCTCTGCCATTGTAGGAAATCACCTCCTTAGCCCCTGAAAGCAGCTCAGTATTCACCAAGCAATTCTTCTAATTGAAATTAGCTTTTTGTTCCCAAATAGTAGGCAGGACTACTAGCAATTAGGTAAAGCTAGAATGAACACTTTTGTGAAAACACACAGCTATTCATACAGGAACAAGTAACCGATAACCACAGGTAATTGTGTTAAAACAAACAATGAACCAGGAACTAAATTAAGTCCTCTAACCAACCTGGTCCAGACATACAATGGGACATACCATAATTAGTGATCATCACACCTTGAAGGTGCAGACACACATTTCAACAGTAACATTATATTGGCCAATACTTTCTCCATATAATAGGACAAGTTAATTGCTTGTTATTCTGACAGACCGGAAAATACAAACACATCTGTACCCATTTTACACCTGCATGTGGTGCTTACTCATAAGTCTTGATCATAGTCAAGAACTATCCTAGCAGTGCTGACCTGTGTGGTTGAAATTCCAGTAATTAAATACCCACAGAAGTAATATTTTGAAAGCACTTTCTAATAAGTGCCCTGCTCCATATATATTTCCAATTTTATAAATGTGTACCCAAGACACATGGTTTTAATGTATGAGGTGCATTTCATTTTGCAGTAAACTGTTGCACAAGAGGGAAAATGAAAAGGTGGATGCTCAGGAAGAGAATTTTCTGCCAAAGTATCAACGCGTCAAGGACTTGTGCCAAAGAGCAGAATACCAGACTGCATGTGAGCAGCTGGGGCAGGTAGGAACGCACCACGTAATGTAAACCGAGCAGAGCTTCTCATTAAACTGAACCTGTTATCCACAAATCTTGTAAAGATGTCATCTTTTGGACACGGGTGGATATCCTGATATCTATAAACTCCTACCATATTTGTAGTTTGTAACCACTTACATCAGTGGTGCCCAACCTTTTTTGGCACCGGGGAGCGTTTCTATTGCAGGAAAAAAATTTCCTTCCACAGAAACAGCCCCCGTGGAGACGTTGTTTCCTCTCTCCTTGAACATCCAATTACCCTGTGGGGCTCCATGAGGCTGTTATACTGAGCAGTAAATCTGCTCAGCAACAAGTGAGTGTTCTGACTAAGGGGCATATACAGCTGGGATCACTGTTTGTTTTACAGTATTATGCTATGTCCATTTTATCCTAAATTTTCATCCTGTCTGTAAAACATCCTGAAGCTCCAAGTACAGAAGAAGATTGGCTCACAATATAACTTAAAGGATGCACAAAGTGGTGTCTTGAAATCAAAAGTGCAGCACCTATTTATTTATTTATTTATTGTTTGTTGTTGTGAATACACACTTGTGGCAGGTGTGTCTGAGTTGCAGCTACTATAAGTGTTTAACACAGTAATTGTTTTGTGTTCTATTCATAGCGCTGTTTTTCCAATACATACACAGACAGTCACAATTACATACCTACTGTACATACAGGTCCCTGGGGTGCATGATGTCCTGCTCTGTGGAGTCCTGTCTTTCAGCCCAGCCTTATCACAGGGCGCCAGCGATGTTGTGTGGTACTCAGGTAGCAGGGATATGATGTCATTCATACCCCGCCCCATCCACACAGCCTGCGGCAGACACCGGGGTAGGAGGGTCCTCAGGCTGCAGTAAGCTGGGAAGGTAGTAAATGGCTAGGCTGCGCTGAGGGGAGGTGCTTGGGCTCGGCCATGCTTCATAAAGTACATTTTTGAGCAATTTGTTTATTTATTCACTTAAAAGTGATATAGTCATTTTGACAAGAGAAGTACACTTTAAGCCAACCAAGGCAGTAAAATCTGCATCACTGTGCTTGCCAGGTTAAAATCAATTTACACTCAGCACTAAACCTACCAGACAGCTGATCATACCTTGACAGTTGGTCAGAGCAGACATTTAAAAAAAATCACACCTTTTATTAAGAGGGGGTTGGAGAAATCACACCTTGTTAGCAGTGCACACTTCCTCTCTGGATACAGTGTGTAATTCTTATTTAATTTACTTTAAAAATTTCAAAGTACTGCTGGTGAACACACTTCTTAACAGCTTTAGTGTTCCTATTTTATTTCAGACACAGGGAGATTTTACTGGCAAGCACATTTTCTCTAAAAGCAGCAAATTCATTTTGCATTCTTGCGTAACATTCTCATTGCCACAAGCGGGACTGAAGAAATGTTTTCTTTTTTGTTCTTTAGCAACAGAAACCGGTTTTATTCGGTTTAGTGAGTTTGGTCACAATTTGCTAACTCACGTCTGGACATATTTATCTTTCATCTGCAAAGCTGGGGAATAAATATTGAAAACAACCTACTGAGACGCAGCTTAAAATGCATCTGTCTACTACAAAAACACAATGACTAGCAATTCTGAATCCCTGCTTAAACTGTAGAGATTTAATCAGTTTCAATTATTTTTTGAGATATACATCTTTGTTAAAGCAGGGATATCCAGAAACATTATAGCAAATAGAAGAGATTATGCTGAAACATCAAGCTTGCAAAGTTGCATTATCCAGTATTAAACCAGCAGCCTACTCGCATGCTATATCCGGGTGTATTAGTACTCTTCTGAAACAAACTGCCTCCTCTCCATTAAATAAATAAGGGGAAGACTATTGCTACTCACCTCACACATTTGGCACAGTGGTGCTTACTTGAGGGTAGCCCCTCACGCATTTCACATTACGTAATAGGCTATAGCTTTATTTCTCCCTTTATCAAAGTATTTTATGACTAAAAAGAGACTGTCACTGCAGAGTAGTGGCCACTAACACACAACCAGTTTAAGCTTAGGCCCTCATCTCAGGATGAAGGCCTCTGAAGTTATCAAACGAATATAATGTCTCCAAGCCATGCAAAGTGTGGTTGTAACATCTCAGGCACACTTTTGCTGTCAGTCTCAGCTTAGAATGTCACTAGAGCTCGGTGCTATGGTTGTTCTGTGAATCCTTAAAATCTTTTGCTAGATCCTCTCAGAGATTCCTAGTGCCTGTAAAAAGCTTAGGGTCTGCTCTTTTACATCCCAGACAGTTGGCAGGTATACAGTGGTATGTAGAACATGCATGTGGTGTTCATTTTCACTTTGCTTCTGATTCAGACAGGGGGAATGATATCCTCTCAGACATAAGCCAGCTTTTAACTTGGAATCTGAAATATCCCAAACTGTGTAAAGTTGTCCGAAGCTAATCATTCCAACGTGTTCCTGCAGTGCAGACACAACTCCAGGCTTCATGCTGCACTTTGTGAACCCAATAAAATGTAACACAGAAGTTAATCTCAAAGTAAATGTTTTTTTCCTTCTAAATTCTGCTAAAAATGCTGACTGTTCAAGTGAGGTTTACTTAATAACTCAAACCATTTCCTGTCCTCCACCCAGGCTGAGGAAATTGTTTGCAATCTTGATAAACAGAGACCCATCAGCTTATTATAAGATGTAAGGGAGGATAAAAGTAAATTGCGGTAGTTCATAGGGCAGGTGAACAAGTTGCTAGACTAACTTCATGACAGCTAAATGTTAAAGAAACATTTTCTATAAAAAAAAAAAAAGGCTATTATTTTATAGGGTTCTTTTTTTTTTTAGTAAATTATTGTTTCCTTTCTCACCAGTGATTATAAAATAAAAAAAAGTGGTGGCTATGGAGATCAGAAGACAACAAGAAGAAAGAGCTCCCCCAGAGCTCCGTTTCACATCACCAATGGAATAGTACAATGTTGTCCAAAATTGGGGTAGCATTTGGAAGCTAAGTTTTGTACTAAGTGGAGATTTAGAGATTTGAGTCTGATTTAATTTTTTTATTATTATTATTGTATGGTTAGAGAAATGAGAATGAGGTTTTAGTAAATGTCTATTCAAGCCAGGTAGTAACTAATTTCTGAGAGAGATGGGCACCCCAAGCACAATGCATTGGTAGTGTTCCCAGCTCTGTTGCCATCCTCTGACACAGATTCAGTCACTGAAACCATGACCTATGAATAAAAAGGCCAGTAAGCATAAACAGATTACTTGAAAGTTGTTTGTAAGCCACCTCGTTGATCCCATGTGTCAAGGTCACTTTAAAACCAAATCCATGTTTTATGTGTAGAGCTTTCTGTGGGGGTTATCTCCGAGCTTCAAGCCAATCACCTTGTGTCCATTAAGTACCTACTGAACATGGCTTCAATATTACAGTTTATATTAAGTGTTTGTTATTCCCCTTAGAAATGGCAGTGTATCGAAGACCCGAATGGCAAACTCCGACTCCACAAATGCAAAGGAATGGCGAGTCTCACAGCACCGCCAGTGGCGCAAGGCAAAAAGAAGTCTCTGAATCTAATGTCTAATTACTACACCACAAACAGCGACGAATGCAACTGCGATGGCATCAGCTACAAACTGGCTGCGCTAGGACGGAAGAAGAAGCTGCTCACAAAGAAAAGTAAATATACTTTAACTGTGTTTAACGCAGGTTTACCTCTTCAACATGCTGTTCCACCTACTCAAACCTAATCTCTACACCTTTACCACACAATATGACATTAGGAATTTGGTTCCTAATCATTTTGCATGTCCAAACTCTGCCAAGATATAATTCATGTACACATGTGTCACAGAAGGACGTGATCACTCCAAACTTATACCACGCTGTGCAGTATGTTTACAAATGATTCATTTGGTTTTCTGCTTAAATGTTACATTACTCAAGAGAGCATAAAACACTGCCACTGTCTCCTTCATTCATTTTTATAGTCCCAGAACGTGCAATTATGTCAATAACTCCATCTTGTGCAATGCCTGTCCTGAGTAGTTTGCTAGTCATGGAATAAGTAAGTTATGGACTCACCCATTTTATAAGCTGGTTGCTGGTATTAGTTAGTTAGATTGTGTAGTTTATTTGTGTCATGCATGACTGGACCATGCATTTAACGGGATGAACTTGAATTGTAAGAACCAGAAGTATCAAGGCTGTGGCAATGGATGAAAGGGAGATCTGGTTAGAATTCAGGCAGGCCACAAGGGAACAGAGGTTTACAGGACAGTAGTCTTAACCAGATCTCCCTTTCATCCATGACCACATCCTTAATACTTCTGGGTCTCACACTGCAAGCTCAATGCATGCTAAATGCATGGTCCAGTCATGCATGACACAAATAAACTACACAATCTAACTAAGTATTACCAGTAACCAGCTTACTCAAGTTTTAATTTTCATTCACAAAGGTCAGAGTAATATTTTCACAGAACATTCCACATTTTTTGTATGTGTAAAACCAGGGGCGTATCGTGCCCTGAGTGACAGGTGTGTGCCGGACTGGCAGCCCCCCTGAACGAAATACATCTGAGGGGCCGACGGCAGCAGCGAATTCGTCATCAGAGTCACTCACTCATAAATTTGTATACTTTTCGTGCTGGTCAAATTGGCAGAGTGGGTGACTCGATGCCAAATTGGCAGTTGCCCTCTGTGTCCTGGATGTATTTAGTGTATTTCCAGGGTTTGTGTGCTGTCTGTTCGAAGCACAAAAACCCTGGATATATACAGTGCGGCGCACACCTTGCACACATGGAGCATACGTGGCTGCAGAAAACCAAACATTGAATTGTGTTAGAGAATTGGGGGTCTTTAACAGACAAAGTTTAAACAAAAAGGACTACAGATGGGTTATCTACTGCTATGAGGTATCTAACTCAGGCCTATCATGACCTGCTACATTTTTAAGGACTGAAAAACATATAAGAACCGCTATGAGTAGTCATTGATGTTAAAGCAGTGCCCCCCTGTGGCCACCTTTATAAATAACATGTCAAATGCTATTAACTGGAAAAAAAACATAACTACTGAATTGAAATTATATAAGAAAAGAGGAAATAACAGTGAGAAAGAAATATAACAAGAAAGAAGTAGCAAAATAATAAAGTAGAGTAAGAAAAACCAAGAAGTAGTAGGAAAAAAAGAGGAAAGGGGAAAGAAGCAACTCAAATAGAGAGGCTGCTAGTCTACATATTGAAATGTAGACAAAAATAGGCCAAGTGCCACATCTTCTGGCCAAGAGGAGACCTTTAGACTACTGAGTGTGGCCAAAAGGCCGACCCGCTCACTCCTCCTCCAGAGTGGGGGGAAGAAGAGCATAAAAAAAAAAAACCTGGGTCCTGGTTGTATATGTCCAGTCTCTAAGAGAACAGCAGACCACTATCCCAGCTTTACCTTCCATGCAGCCGTTAGTATGGCCAGCTTGACTGTCATTGCTCAGTACCATCAAGAAGGTGTAACTGCTTTTGGGTATTGCTGCTGCCCAGTCCAAGTTGCTAAGGTGGAGGGCCATATTATGCAGAAGTGTAGGCTTGTGTGCCTCAACTGATACATATAAACCTTCAGTCATTGTTACTGTGATTTTTCACTAAAATATTGGAGGTATTATTATTCAATAAAAAATATACTGGATAGGGTCTGATTAATCCAGATCCATCAAGCACCATACTGGCAGGGCGCCACTGATAGTTTAACAAACACTTTATAGTCTGCACCACTATCGGTTAGAGCGTTAGTAAATGTTTGTTGTTTGTTTACATTACATTAACGTTTATTTATATACTGCCAACAATTTATATAATGTTTGTCTTCAACTTTAAACTCTGTAGCAAAGTAGGACAAACAGATTCTACACGAGGTAGAGATCACTGCTCCCAGCTTGCAATAAGGTGGGAATGGTAAAAAAAAAAAAAAAATACTGGCCATGTTATAGCCTCCATAGGCCCAACATTGGCATTGATGTAAGTTTTTACCGGTCTACTGGTAAAATACTGCCTGGGTGGCAGCCCTAATGGGGAATAGGTGTCACATAACATGACTGGAAAGGCAGGAGGAAAGTGAGAATAACATATTGTGGTAGGCATTTAGGGAGGACTGTGACAACTAGGGAAGTCTGGTCATAGGTTACTAAATGTGCCCCTGCAGTCACATGAGAGGAGAGTGGTTGGAGAGCTCAGGGGAGCACAGTGAATCAAAAAGCAAAAAGGTTACATTCTGCTAGCAAGTGAGATTGCTAAGTGGTTAATTGAGAGGTTTAGTTGCATCATGTCTTAAACTATATTGGAAATGTTGGTTTGCTGTATTTGATTTCATTCTCACCATATAACTCTCATTCTGTGAGAAATGGTGAGAGAAGTCCTGTTTTTTGTTTGTTTTTGCAGGTCTTATATCTCATCTTGTTTTACTCATTGCATTTTTAGTGAATGTATCTGGTCAATTAGCAAAAGGGGGAAAAATTAGACACGTGAGCAATGTATGGCCCCTGACAACTGCTGCAGAAAAGAATAGTGCGAATACATGACACCCGCATGTAATACTCCAAGTAGAGCCCAGGAAATTGATTTCCCATTAACATTTGTGAGTCTACTGTTCTTTTAATGACTATACTTTATTAGGAAGGGTTTTAGGAGCCACCATGTAATATGTGTGTTTTGGAGTATCAATCCATTTTAGTCTATGATTATGTCGTTTTCTGAAGGCCAGCTTTGTATTTCATTTTTATTTTTTCCTCACAGAGTACAAAGCGAGCTACATGAGGAATCGCTCTGTCCGCTCCGTGTCGATAGAAGTGGATGGAAAGATTTTGAACCTGGGAATAGAACAGGAGTACCAGCCAGTTTTGAGGAGAAACATGACCAAGAGGCACATGTCTGAACTGGATGACGATGAGGACAAAGATGGAGATTTCAGTGGCACTGGTGGCATCACCAATGAGCTTATTGTGCCAAGCTCTATAAAAGTAACGCATCGGTAAGACACTTTGGTCTTTCCTCAATCCGTTGAGTCATCAGAATGGTATTGCAGCCTTCTAAAATTGGGTAGAGCAACTTAATGTCACCGCAATACAGATTTATTAAGAAGAATAAGGAGATCACAATGCTAGTCCCAGGGTTGTGTGGGTAAGCAAAAAAAACTTGCAACATCATTTTTGACTATAACTACATTTGTCATGGAAGATTAGGTACCAAATGAAGATTTGGTTTACAAATTATGCGGTGTAAAGAGTTAATTGTCTGCATTGCACAGTAGTGTAAAATGGCTGCCTGTACTTTGCAGAACTTTTAACATAGCAATGTCTTTTGTACAGATGCTTCATCCTGGCGAATGACACTGTACAGTGTGACATGGATTTGTACAAGTCCCTGCAGGCCTGGAAGGATCACAAACTCCATATTGATCATGAGGTCAGTCAGGGGAGATGCATGATGATACAGTCACTTTGGCTCTTGGGAAAGCAAATGGCCAATTGTGGAAACTTTTATAGAAGGGGGTTGAGGATATTTGCACTTAGAATTATTAAATCTTTATTTTTCATTGTTTGCTTCTCGCAACAAAATTTTAAAACAAAAAAAAATGCATCCTCATTCTGGGATGTAATCAACTTTTTTTTCATACACAGCTTTAACATGGCTTTGAAAGTGTCAGCGCAAACATAGTCAATGAGAGGCACCTCCCGCTCATCTGACGGGGTCTGTTATGTCAAAACATGTAAACATGCATATTTCTAAAACCGGGACAAAATTAATAAACTATTCAGATGGGTTCTTTTTACCGTTTGTAATTGTGTAAAGGATTTTTCAGATTTCATTATATTTTATATATATTTTTTATGGTAAATTACATAATATGAAAAGAATGGTATCTTAAGAAAGCCCTTTTTATGGCAATAGTATATAATATGTGTGAGTAAATTAAATTAGAAAGAGAAAAAATTACAGCTAAACACAAACACTTCAGAAATGTTAAAACAGCCATTGTCCAGAATGATCAAAAATGCTCCAAACTGTCGCTTCTTAAAGGGTAAATACATATACTCATGTATACTAAACACATTCACTGCCTGGGATAAAACCAAGGCCTTGTCTTTACAAAACAGTTACAAAAAAAAGTGATTTAATAATAATAATCTTGGAAATGTAATTTAATTTAATGAGAAACTAGCTGTTTGTGGTGAAGCAGTGAAGTTACATAGCTCTGGTTTCCTAGTTGTAGAAAAGTTCAACACCTTTAAAAAAATATATATATACACTTTAATTAAAAATCTCTGTCACCCAAATTATATTTGCAGTGTGAACTTGTACATTGTAGTTAATTGTCTGATTAACAACTGCATATTTTTATAATGTGTCTGCCTTGTCTCCAGTTTATGACATCACCTTATGTTTCTTGGGTATAACTTTCTCTGCAGATTGAAACATTACAGAATAAAATTAAAAACTTGAGGGACGTCAGAGGTCACCTGAAAAAGAAGAGACCCGAGGAGTGCGACTGCAGCAAAGTCAGGTACTTCACAAGTCATTATACAGTTTGCAGGGAGGGGAGAATATAGACATATAGACTGGGTTTTAAAGCTACGGCTACATATTTCTCACCTGGAGAGGTTGTTGGAATGTTGGTAATGTCTTCGGTCTCTGGATGAATGTTTTTCCCTCCTCAAAAACTTTTAATTTATATATATATATTTTTTAAATAATGGTGCTATATATATATATAATGTGCTAATGTAAACAAACATTTATTAACCATCTTAAACGACTGGGGATGCTGACAAAGGTTATAAGTTTTCCATGGTGCCCATATGGTAATTGAGGTACCTGGCTTAATCAGACCTTGATAAACTCTTTCCCACTATGTCATTTAAAGGTTTCCATTAAGTGATGATTTAGATTTCCTCCTGGTTGTCCCTTTACATTGTAAACAGCACATTTGCAGATAATATAAACTTGTGGCATAACAATGACCGTGTAACATATAACTACAGTATGACATTTTCCATTTGTAAACTATTTAGGAAATGTATAAGGAACATAACGCGTAGTGTGAATCAGTATTGAGAGAAAAAACAACTTAAGATGGGATGACGTTCCTAAAATACAGTATACACTGGCACTTTAAGAAAAGAGGAAAGACATTGTTAATCCCATAGTGCTTCTGTTCTACATAGACTTATGTCAAAGAAAAAATAGACCTTTTATTGTATGGAATACAGGCCTTACAGTGCCCTCTATTGGCTAAATAGAATTTCAACCACTATTTCTTATAAATGGAGTATTAAAAATGAAAGTGTAGCAGAGATTTGGTTTTCAAATGATATAATTTAAAGAAAAATGGAAGCTCAGGATTCAGTTGTAGACTAGAAGAAAGACTAGAAAGATCACCATTAAATGGATGTTTGAGGCTGCAAGGTGTTTGTTCCTTTATTTTCAAAACAAATTAACAAATAAATGTTTTTCAATCTGTTGAGTTCATTTTTTGTTTAATAATTTAGTTATGTGGTTTTTTTTTTTTTTAGTTATCACATAAAACACAAAAAAGGAAAGCTGAAGCATAAGAGCATGGCAGTGCATCCATTCAAGTAAGTAGTCCCATATTTTGCTATAGACAATATGTGAGCAGATTATGAATGTGGCACTCCAAATAGTCCTATAAATAGGGGTGCAGCAACCACTCTTAACAATATACCCCTCAAGTACAGCACCACAAAAAATACAAGTTTAAATACACAAGTGAGGGTGCGCAAATATAATAATGACCTATCAGGTACGCTGATAATGGCTTGCTTAGGATTGAGCATGAAAAAAAAAAGAGAAAAAAATATATATAGTGGAGACTGTACAGAAGACCCCCATATATCACGAGGAACGCCCATTCTTAGGCAACTCGTGCTGAAGAATCTAATAATCCAGGCTCATAGATAACAGGTACACACAGGGTTAACCGTATGAGATTATTTGGCTCTTCAACATGTGAGTTGTCCATGATATATGGGGGTCTTCTGTACAGTCTGCACTATATATTTTTTTTTCTCTGTTTTTGTTACATGATGTATCCTAAGCAAGCCATTATCAGAATACCTGTGGAGTTAAGATAAGTTGTTATTATATTGGCTACCCTTACTTGTGTATTTCAACCAAGAAGAACATATTCACACTGGAGCACAAATGCCAGTGCTGATAATGTATACTTGTATCAACAGGAAAAACGTTAAAGAAAAGGACATGGTTTGGCTCCTTCGTGAACAGAGACGCAAAAAGAAACTGCGTAAACTGCTCAAACGACTAAAGAACAATGACACATGCAGCATGCCTGGACTGACCTGCTTTACACACGATAACCAGCACTGGCAGACTGCCCCCTTCTGGACATGTAAGGAATCAGGGGCAATCTAAACACCTGTACATTTCTCTTCAAATTAGACATAATTTGCTTAATAAAATGTGCTCCTTTCTTTCCAGTGGGTCCATTCTGCGCCTGCACTAGTGCCAACAACAATACCTACTGGTGCTTAAGAACAATAAATGAAACTCATAATTTCCTCTTCTGTGAATTTGCCACGGGCTTCTTGGAGTATTTTGACCTGAACATCGATCCATACCAGGTAACAAGTTAAACCCTTTGTGGTGAGGGAGGATGAAATGTGTGAAGCATGTGCTCATGTTTAGCAGATCAATAGTGTTTAGAATGCCCTTGAAGAAACATGTGAAATGCAAGGCTGCAGATACTATGTTTAAAGGTTAGTCACTGGGCAGAGTTCTAAAAGTGGTCCATTCACCGTGGAAACCAATGGAATGTTCCTGCAGATTGCATCACTTTTAGAACTTTGACCCAAATTGACTTTTCTACATAACCCCTAGAGAGTTCCCTTTAATCTAGGTCTGCCTGCCTGCCTGCCTGCCTGCCTGCCTGCCTACTTTTATATAGACATAAGTCCGCAGTCTGCACATAGCACATAATCACTTGTGTAATAATACATAATTTCTATGTTACAACGTATTTCTTTAATAAACCAGTTCCCTGGCCCCATTTGCTTTGAAAGAAATTAGATTTGAACTGTTTATTTTGCTCTTTCAGCTTATTAATGCAGTGAACACGTTGGACAGAGACGTTCTCAATCAGTTACATGTTCAGCTCATGGAGCTGAGAAGCTGCAAGGGATCCAAACTATGCAATCCGAGGACCAGGACTGTGGAACTTGGTATGAAACATGTTTGTGGTCTATCTGATGGAGACCTATTGCTGTTAAGGAGGACACCTTTCATTGAACATATTATCATCAATGATATTGTTAGATGTTTCATTTAAATGGGCAATCCAGTCTAAAATTTCTGGGTATGGGGTTCATTTATCTGTAACATCTTATTCTTGCCCCAATATTTGTTTAACTCACAAGCTGTCTGGGGGCCCCAGGGGCCTTCTTAAAGTATTTGGCAGCTGGGGTGGATGCTATCTTCTCCAACTTCCAATCACAGAACTGAAATACTATATTTTTTTTG
Organism: Pelodytes ibericus; assembly: GCA_036172795.1. Classification (NCBI taxonomy): domain Eukaryota; kingdom Metazoa; phylum Chordata; class Amphibia; order Anura; family Pelodytidae; genus Pelodytes; species Pelodytes ibericus. The sequence goes on from CM069862.1 coordinate 148,515,500, forward strand.
TTTTTATACAGTTTGCCAGACACATTTTCATAATGCCACATAGATTTAATTAGTACTCATCATCTAAGATACATAGACTTGGTGCCACATAGCTTCCCTCAGTATACAGTCTGCCAGAGATATGCACAATAATATGGGCGTCACTAGGGTTGGTGTCACCCGGTGCGGAAACTCATGGTGTCACCCCCCTGGATTTCCTCCAATACAATGCTACACAGATTCCTTAGTAATGCTAGCTAGATGGCCTATTAACTATGCCACACACAGGAGCCCCATAACTATGCCACACACAGGAGCCCCATAACTATGCCACACACAGGAGCCCCATAACTAAGACACACACAGGAGCCCCATAAATTAAGCCACACCAGAGCCCCACTATTTATGCCTCACCTCTGCCCAATTAATTATGCCACACACACAGGTGCCCGATAATTATGCCACACAAAAGAGTCCCCATAATTATGCTACTCACACACAGGTACCCCATAATTATGCCACTCAAAAGAGTCCCTTAATTATGCCACACATGGGGCCCAATAAATATGCCACACACAAGCGCCCCATAATTATGCACACATGGGACCGCCATTAATTATACAACACACAGGAGCCCCACGAGGTGACAATTGTACAAGTCTAAAGCAATACATATCTATACATACAGACATCTCTCTCTCTATAACAGCCAATTTGCCCAATTATATGCCAGTATCATTTTGTCATTAATAAGCCACAGGCAATTTTCCAATTAATATGCCAGTATTATTGTGCTACATGCCAATACCATTGTGCCATTAAGATGCCAGTATTATTGTGCCATTCATATGCCAGTAATATTGTGCCAATCAGAGCCCAGGAATATTGTGCCAGTCAGAGCCCAGTAATATTGTGCCAGTCAGATACGAGGAATATTGTGCCAGTCAGAGCTCAGTAATATTGTGCCAGTCAGAGCCCAGTAATATTGTGCCAGTCAGAGCCCAGTAATATTGTGCCAGTCAGATACCATTAATATTGTGCCAGTCAGAGCCCAGGAATATTGTGCCAGTCAGAGCCCAGTAATATTGTGCCAGTCAGATACCAGTAATATTGTGCCAGTCAGATACCAGGGATATTGTGGCATTCTGAGCCCAGGAATATTGTGCCAGTCAGAGCCCAGGAATATTGTGCCAGTCAGATACCAGGAATATTGTGCCAGTCAGAGCCCAGTAATATTGTGCCAGTCAGTTACCAGGAATATTGTGCCAGTCAGAGCCCAGGCATATTGTGCCAGTCAGAGCCCAGGAATATTGTGCCATGCAGAGCCCAGGAATATTGTGCCAGTCAGATACAAGGAATATTGTGCCAGTCAGAGCCCAGTATTATTGTGCCATTCATATGCCAGTAATATTGTGCCAGTCAGATACCAGGAATATTATGCCATTCAGAGCCCAGTAATATTGTGCCAGTCAGATACCAGGAATATTGTGCCAGTCAGAGCCCAGTAATATTGTGCCAGTCAGATACCAGGAATATTGTGCCAGTCAGAGCCCAGTAATATTGTGCCAGTCAGATACCAGGAATATTGTGCCAGTCAGAGCCCAGTAATATTGTGCCAGTCAGATACCCAGTAATATTGTGCCAGTCAGATACCAGGAATATTGTGCCATGCAGAGCCCTGTAATATTGTGCCAGTCAGATACGAGGAATATTGTGCCAGTCAGATACGAGGAATATTGTGCCAGTCAGAGCTCAGTAATGTTGTTCCAGTCAGAGCTCAGTAATATTGTTCCAGTCAGAGCCCAGTAATATTGTGCCAGTCAGAGCCCAGGAATATTGTGCCACTCAGATACCAGGAATATTGTGCCACTCAGATACCAGAAATATTGTGCCACTCAGCGCCCAGAAATATTGTGCCACTCAGCGCCCAGAAATATTGTGCCACTCAGCGCCCAGAAATATTGTGCCACTCAGCGCCCAGAAATATTGTGCCACTCAGCGCCCAGAAATAGTGCCAGAGCCCAGTATTATTGTGCCATTCATATGCCAGTAATATTGTGCCAGTCAGATACCAGTAATATTGTGCCATTCAGATACCTGTAATATTGTGCCACTCAGAGCCCAGTAATATTGTGCCATTCAGAGCCCAGTAATATTCTACCAGTCAGATACCAGTAATATTGTGCCATTCAGAGCCCAGTAATATTCTACCAGTCAGATACCAGTAATATTGTGCCATTCAGAGCCCAGTAATATTGTGCACGGAGGAGGGAAACACAGTGACCGGATGTAACGTAACGTCACATCCGGTCGCGGTGATTGTTTTTTTTTTCGGGGGCCGAATCCAGCGGATGCGGCTGCCAGGAAAAAAAAAAAAGTTAGGCAGCACGGTGCGGGGGGTGGAGGTGTCACCCGATGCGGTCCGCACCCCCCTTGGGATGCCACTGCACAATAATAACATTTATTAAGACCATTTTTGCTTCACACAATGTTTAAATTGATAGTAAAGTCTGTCTTTCTCTACCCTTGTGCTATCTTTAGAGCCATGCAGTTTCAGTACTCTGCGTTTGAAGCATCCGACCTCAGTCAGCACTGCCTTGCTCTCCCGATGCATAGTTATGACTCAGTGTCATGTTCCGAACACTCTAAATTGTTAATCCAAGTGGAGATCTCAAGGCAGTAGTACTGAAGCTGTCCTCGTGGCTCCTAACACTAATTTGCTGGGGTCAAGACACTATATTTTGGCAGCCTCTTTAACCTGTGTAATTCCATGACCAGTGATACTCCTGGTGTTAGTTTGAACATTTTTAATCCTTTTTTTTTGTTTTGTTTTTTTTAGGTCTGAAGGATGATAGTTTCGAACAGTACAGGTAATACATTTAACTAGACCAATCTCTCTAATTGGGACTGTGCATTTACCATGGGTTTGGATACTGATCAGAGACTCACAAACCTTTACTAGGGCAATCATTACACCAAGTCATTATCACACACAATGTTCTGCCTGTATCAACATTACCAAACGATTAAATGATCAATATATAATATGACAGGTTTAGACCCTTCTAGCTTTGTGATGATCCACGTTTTAAAAATATTATATCAGGTTTCTATTCACCATCATGCAAATGGACATCCAGTTAAGGTATTTCAATAGAGACATGTGCATCTTTGTGACCTCTCTGAAGGGCCCAGAGGGAATTGCAAAAAAACAGGTAGTAAGAGCTAAAGCAGAGATATATTGTTTGTTTGTTTTTCTCCAACCTGCCTGTCTTTCCAGTTGGCCATTTTAGTAAATACAACTCAGGGTTTCCCAGAATACTCATTATTTACTATGAAACAATTCTGAGATTTAAAGATGCACATTCAATCTGAAGCAGGATTTGCTCTATATTTTCATTCCAAAATAAAAACCAAAACATTTCTATTTATATTATTAAAACACCAAAATGAAGGCTTACTGTTTTATTAGCATAAAAAACCATGTTACACTAATTATGAAGCTTGGGAGCGAACAGATGCTGATTAAAAGAAAACAAAATACTTATTGCATTTATACTGATTTTTACAATTGTCCTTTAAGACAAGATTATGAACATTATGTCCATCTGCGTTTTATGCACTTTTGTAAGTTGTTGCAGTGATATCACCAAGTTACAGTACAATTTGAGCTATACATTTCCTTGCCCAACATAGATTGAACTATCCACCCTACCTAAGGAAAGAAATTCTTAGCCCAGGTGTGGGTTACAGGCCCTTTTTAATGGTGTCCAGGCCCACAGTTTATGATTATAAATTGGTTCATACACTCCACATATATGAGCATACAAGTGTAATATAAAGTGTTTCAGAGAATCAGTATCCTAAACACCATTAAATGCTTTTGCATGCCATAAATTCTATGTACAGTACTATTAGTGAGACTATGTCCTTTATTCCTCTACTGTATTCTCTTGGTGATGGATTGCTTTGTTTTTCCTACTTGACAATTAGGCAACTACAGCGTCGAAAATGGCCAAAAATGAAGCGACCCTCTTCTAAATCCCTGTGAGTTTGGGGGAACATTTTCTTCTCTCTATTTCTTAGTTTTCTCTTTCTTGTTTTTTTTTTTTTTTGTGACTCTTTATTGCTCATTAGTGGGAAATACACTGCCTGGCCAAAAAAAAAAAGTTTCCACTTGAATCTAACTAAGCAAATAGGTCTGGGGTTGCTGCAGTTGGTCAGGTCTGGGTTCAGCAATATAATGTGCCCAAAGAATGAGGTCAGCTGACTACCTGAATATACTGAATGACCAGGTTATTGCATCAATGGATTTTTTTCTTCCCTGATGGCATGGGAATATTACAAAATGACAATGCCAGGATCCATCGGGCTCAAATTGGGAAAGAGTGGTCCAGGGAGCATAAGAGACATTATTTTCACACATGGATTGGCCACCACATAGTCCAGATCTTAACCCCATTGAGAATCTATGGGATGTGCTGGATACGGCTTTGCTTTACAAGATCTTGGTGAAAAATGAATGCAACACTAGACGGAAATAAATCTTGTGACATTGCAGAAGCTTATCCAAACAATGTCACAGCGTAAAGGTAGTCCAACGAAATATTAGAGTGTGTGACCTTTTGGGGTGGAAACTTTTTTTTGGCCAGGCAGTGTATTATGCTTTATAAATGGACCATGGTAACCCCAGAAACTGCAGTATTAACAGGCATAAAAACAACATCTTTCTCTATAGCTCACCAGCAGCAGTTTTGAAAATATATTAAGTTTTCCCTATTTTCATTCGGTCATTAGATTTTCAATAAGCAAACCTGACCGTATTTAGCCCCACAGTCTGAGACTGTCCTAGATGGCTTTTTCATGGGCATGAACAATGGGCTCAAACATAAAAGCATAGAGAGTCATTTTTATCCACATTAATACTATTTGTGTATGTCTAAAACCCCAAAAGGCACTAGTTACTTTGTGACTTATATAGTTTTGTTATTGTATACTTATATTGCTGCTAGTGTTTTGGGCAGATTTGTCCTATTTCCTCCATAATAAATGATGTTTAGCGGTCCCAACTGGATAGGTTTAAGGTTGGCCAGTGTTGCTCCAAAGTAACCTCAACTCATACAAGTGCAAAGTCCATTAATAAAACAAGGCATTGTGACCAGGAAACAATGTTGAGTACCTAACATTAAAAACTCTGTTTTGTGTCATCCTATAGAGGCCAGCTCTGGGAAGGTTGGGAAGGATAACCCACAAAGCAGGAAGTCATCTGTAAAAAGAAAAAAATATATATATTACAAAAAAAAACTTGAAATGTTGCTCATCCAACAAGATGACCTTCTGAATTTGGTAAAGACTATTCTCTTCATTTTGATGGAACGATTAACGGTGGGTAGATAGTCTGCACTGTTGAAAGATTTTAGAGACTGCAACTTATTTGTAACTAATGACATGACCAGAGGTGCAGGGACCCTTCCAAAATCCACTGCTGCACCTGCTTTTAGCCTCACAACATTCCTGCTGTCAAGGACTGTCTTTGTTTTATTTGTTTTGTATTTGAATGCACCACTATGCTGTCTCAGAGCGGACAAGAGGCATAATCATGGTGCCTCAGCAACAGAAGTTGATACACGCAAAAAATAAAGTATACACTCATATATGATCTTTCGCCACCATCAACTTAATTCAAACCGAATATGGGATCTCCTTAAAATGGATGCTTATATTGACCTATAGCAAATGCACAAGATCTAAAATATCACAGGAGAATACTGCTACAAAGAGAGCCAAGATACCACTACATGGAAAAAGAAGGCCCCAGATGAAACCTCACGAACAGGAATGCTTCAAATATCATGTACATACTCACTTGTGCCAGAGTACAAGAACAAACTTGTGTAGACCTACAATGGGAAACATTGACATCTCTCAAATTATTAAATTGTTATTTCTTGTTGCATAATAAAATTTCATAACTGATTGACTTTTGATACAACACATTTTCATTTCTCCAGGAGATTTTTGTGTCGGCCCTTACCAATCGGTTTGTGGTATTATTGAACGATAAATATTTGGTAGGATTATGGTTATATTTTCATACTAACTTTATTTCCATTTATTCTAATTTAATTAAGATATTACACCATACAAGGTGCTCTATGACATACTTATCTGTTTAAATATTTTTTATAACCTTGGTTAACCAATTGGGCTACTGGTTTCTGAAGAAAAAAAAAAAAAAGACACCTCGCTGGAAAATTTTCTTTTGCATAAATAAGTTTAAAACATTGTCACCAATCGTCATTTTAGAATTGCATCACATCATTCCGTTTCATAATGGAATGCTGTAAGCAGGTTTTAAAGGAAAATTAAACTTTTTTTTTTTTTTTTAAACCCTTGCTTCCTTATTGGAAGGGTTAAAAATATGGTGTTCCCTCTTCTACAAGTAAACTGGACGTGCATCTTTCCAGATACATGCAGGTTTACTTTAGGCTCTGCCACAGCTTGAGGCAAGCATGCGCTGAGGCCAGCCAACCAAATCATCTGATCAGGGTGTGAATGTAGCAGGGGTCTCTCTGCGCTAGTGCAGTCAGAGACCCTCGTTTTCAAAGCGGATCAACAGAGGGGACCAAATTAAGGTGCTCCGTTGTCCCCCTTTGAAAACAGTCTCTCTACATTAGCAGAGACAGACAGTTGCCGACTGGACTCATGGGGCAACTGACTGTAATAGGATAAACTGGCATGTACTAATAAACTGGTGTGTACTTTTGATAACATACTAGGAACACTGAGTTTTTTTTAAACTTGTGCTTTGATAATACAAGTACAAGTGAAAAATATGTTTTTCTTTAAGTATTATGCCTCACATGCATAATATAGGAAATACAGGTTTATTAGAAGTCTTTTACTTGAGTTTGCTAGCTGTTAATGATCACAGTAATGCTGTATTTAAAGTAATATATCATGGTGCAAACAAAAGGTCAACTTTAGGTTCATGTGGTCTGCACATAACCCAGAATGCCAAGTATTATGAGTATGTGCACCACAATATGCAGCCACATGACTATAGATGGGATAGCATGGTCAGTATTGATCTTTTCAAAGCAGTGGTTCCTAAACCAGTCTTAGGCTCAGCCAACAGTCCAGGATTTTGGGATTACCCAGTTGCATCTTTGGTGGGTTTGTGTTGTTCCAAAAACTTAGATACAGCGAGGTTATCCCTAAATCCTGCACTGTTGGCTGGGCGTTGAGGTTTGGGAATCACTACTCTAAAGAACAACCATGCCATTTCTGTGGTAAAACAGACTTGTTTGCACAAAAACAATTTAGCCAATACAGAGTGTAGTAATATCGCAACCCTATCCTTGTGTCAGTTTTAAAAGGTCTCCTTTGTAATGCACCGTATTCTGTATATGATTCATCTTACTTGCCTTGTGGCCATTTTCTTTAATATCTTTAACCTCTTTAAGTAAATTATGTCTAAACTAATCAGGTTAAGATGATTATTTCTGGAAAATGACAAATAAGCACTGCTACATCAGTAAATGTGTTTTCTTTATTCCAAGTGTACTTTGCTGGTGGACAAGGGATAGAATCTGTTTTCCTGAATGGTGTTAGATAAGTAATTTTGCTGAATAAAATGCCACAATATCTATAATTTACTCTGAGCTTCCCCTTTTACATATCTTTTCTTAGGGTTTGAATGAAATTCAAGTGAACACACACGATCCAGTGTTTAAATAGAAACCTTTATTTACAGTAATATTAACATCAAGGGACAAATCAGAAGAATCAGAATAGCTTACAACCAGCATTTCCCGCCTTTTTTTTCTCGTTTGCAGTGTAAGTGCAGACCTCACTCAAACGTTCCTGTAAACTATTTTCTTTCAATGCTCCAAGCCTTCTCCTGAGATTTTTTGTTTTATTCGATTTGTTTAAATATTGCTACCTCAGAAATAGGATTCTACAAACTGCTGTATCTTTAAACTTTTGGCAGTAATCAAAAAAAATAAAAAAAAGATCTGTATAACATTCAGATTTTTTTTATTTTCTAGGAGCTGGGAACAAAAATGTCTTCTTGCTTAAATTTATTTTTGCTTAAGTGGTCTATCATTTAAGGAACCTTAATGTAGACAGAACATATTAATTTTAGTCAGCTTGGTTAATGGAGCTCCCTCTTTACTAATAAAAAAAAAAATTAAATATCCACCCAAAAAGTTAGAAATATGAACTGACACTGCTTTCTCCTCTTGGACCGATATCTACATATATATTTGAGGGCACACATTCGACTAGACTGTCAATAGATTTTCCGCATGTATGTGTAAAGTATATTTAGTAAAAAGAAGGTAATGTTTATTCTTTTCTAGTGATCTTTTGGAAATCTAGAAAATATTTATTTTTAATTGTTTAAATATAGGCATACTTTTATGGCAAAATGATTTGGGTCACCAAAGAAGCTTATATCATATATTTAAGTGTAGGTAAATCAATAAACTATATATATATTTATAGCATGCAACAGCATTTGATCAATTACTGTTGGAAATAGTTTGCATTTGATTCAGGGGGTAAGCATATCCATGGACAACTGACCAATTGTTTTGCGAGTTGCACATTTGTAGCATGATTTAAGCGGTCTGACCTCACACACAAACAGTTTGTACATTCTTACAGCATTTTAAAACTATACACATCTAAATAACTAAAATAAGAGACAGCTTTGAAACAAACAAGCATTAATCTAGAAACATAAGGTCTTTAAATATACACAATTTTGTTTAGAACCCACTCACCCCCACCACTTGCTGGCAACCGAAGGGTTAAAAAAAACTGGTACTATGCATTTAATTACACATCAATGCAAATATACAGTTTTACACATGATTCCATTTAATAATAAAGAAATGTTTTTTTGTTACACACAAGCTTCTGCAGACCACCTCAACTGGCACAAAATGAATTCAACAATTAGTAATTCTGTAAAACCAAACATTTTCGTCAGAGGGGCGAGATTTTTTTTATTTAGGCCTCTAGCAGTTACTAAGACAAGAAAAAAGCGAATGTCATTCGTAAGCGAACAGGAAAGGCACAGAAAAAACATAGATTATTGCTTTTACCTACAGTTCTTTTGCAAACACTAGGAAGATTTTCACACAGACAGTGAAAAATAAATGAAACAAATGAGTTTTTTTGGTGGTTTATTTCTTCTAAAAATGTGTTTGGATTAGGGGGTTTCAGTTAGAAAATATAGCTGTAGCTTAAATATGTTTATTAAATATTGAAGTTTCTCAGAAGCAAATAACATTAGAAAAAGGTGTTTGTTTTTCTTACAAAATAAAGTAATATTTATCGTTTTTGAACAATGTATTTTAACATTTTCAAAAAAAGGAGTAAGCAGGCTGGTAATGTTGGCAAATTTGTCATCCAAAATCAGTTGGTTCACACAGTATAAGAAACCATGTGTACAGTGAATTTATGACTGAAGATAAAACATGTACTGTAATGTGCCTAAAAAATGTTGGACAACAAGGCAGAATTACCAGTGTTGGGACATACAAAAAGGGGCCAATCACCTTTATAGAAAAAATAGTCTATTATTGTCATTTCTCCCCACCCCTTCCTGTGTGTTTATACATACAAAATGAACAGGTTTGCTTAAAGAGTTTGAGCTTTAGAAAAATGTGCTGGATATTACCTGTTCTACTAGAGATTTACACCATCCCTTAGGAATGCATATTGTTAAGAGGAAAAATAATATAATAGGGGTTATGTATATGAAAATAAAGGAACACATGGGCCTAGCACCTAATGCTGACACTTTGTGTGTGCCTATGTACAACGCGGACATCCAACAAAAGTCAGGAGTGTGCACAAGTCCTGAACCTCTGCTCTGATTGTTAGTGCAACCCACGTAACGGGCTTTTCAGTGCCTGAAAGTGTTAGTGTTTGTTTGGGAGAAGTGTTCTATCTGGCAGACTTTTTATTCCAACACACTAATGTGTTTGGATGTGTACAAAAAAAAAAAAAAAGTTGCAATCACTGTTCTACATAAACCGCAATTGTGCCTTTTTTATTTACTTCACACAACACGTTAGTGTGTAGAAATATTTATACATAACCCCCATTGTTTTGATTCTTTAGAATTTGGACAGGGCACCCTTAAGCTGGAGGTTTATTTGCTAAACAGTGAATAGACAGCAGGCCTGAAACAACCTCATAGTTTCTTTTGTTCTGTATGCCAAATAAATGATGATTTTGTGTGACCTTTATGTTGTTTGTGCCATCAGATAATGGCTGCTCTGCTTTAAAACTCTAAACAGGGAATACACAAGCTTTTCATATTTCCGTATTGTTCAAGAAATGAGAAGCAGGAAATTTATAGTGGGAGAAACATCTCCATCATGAAGGATGGAGCTTTGCTACGTTTCAAGACTAGACAAGATTGAGGGAAGGGGAAGCACACATGGAGACAACGAAAACCTGTTACAAATGTTAACTGGAAAATTAATCTTAGAATGTAACACATAAAAACAAACATAGATATTGCTATTTCACACCTCAAAATTAAAAAAACCTCTCTTTAAACAATTTACATTAGATTTTCCCCCACATTTTGTGATTACAGATGGGGTCCATGAAAACATCAGGTTTGAGTCCAGAAAGCACCACCAAACTACAAAATGGGTCTTTGCACAAAAATCCAAAACACTCTATAAAGCTTAGACGCGACCAGGGCTATGCACCAATGGGTCTCTGGGGAGGTTGATGAAATGCGTCTCACTTGATTCTTAGTAGCTGTTGAACTATGCTTTCCACAATGCCGTGGAAAGTGTTTACCAACAGCTGAAGACATTTGCTTACTATGTCCTTTGAGGGATGGAGAAGTACACCCTATTCCTTAAATTAGAAAAATGAATATGTTGTATTTTCAGTTATCGGTATTTACAAAATCTTTATTTAATCCCAGTTGCCAAACAGGAATGCAGAACTCGACCAATGTGCTGGTCAGGAGATTAAATATTTAGCTTTAGAAGCTTAGCAAAAAAAAAAACTACAAAAGTCATATACAATGCACTATCATATATACAAAAATGTATACACAAAAAAGGGGGAGCAGGCAAGCAAAAAATATTTGCTTTACCACAGTATTTATACCTAAAATGTGAGGGGCCTACTACAATCTCACGCAGATGTAGATGGCGAAAATGGGAATTGTATTTATATGTCCTTCAGAATTTCAACAGTTCATTATAAAGTGCAAATCTCCTGCACATCGCTGTGAATGTTTCCCACTGATGGGATTTATTTCCTTAAACTGGCCATACCTGCATCGTTTTGACCCTTAAGATTTCCTTAATACGTGGCAAAATAGTCATACATCACTGTTTTAAAAAGTCCTTGAAGAAAAAAAAAAAAAGATACATATATTGATGTAGCTTCAAGAATTTTAAAGATTAAAAATCCACGCAAGCAAAACAAAAATACAGATATAGCTATGGCAATTTAAAGGAAATTAAAATGCAATAAAAATAAAAAAAATAAACGTTTAGTTTTTTTTCCAAATAAGAAATTTTCCAGGTGCTTTGAGGATGAAGACTTGATGAAATTGTGAGGTTAATTTGCAGTCAGTAAATAAAAGATTAAAAATAAACAAAAAAAAAACACTTCAGGTGTCCTAAAATTTTGTAGCCAAAATTCACATCCTAATCTGCTGAGCACCAACTGAAGACATGTCCGTTATGTATACAGCGTATATTCATACAGACCATTGTTTTAGTTTTTAGGGTTTTTTTTTTTCCTCTTCCATATGTCCTGATCAGAGATTCTGACGGCCCTTTTCCGAGGTTAGGAGTAAACGTCTGTTCCCCTCCATAAGGCCGATGCAGTTAGCTGCGTAAATATATATATATTTATATATCTGTTTTTGTTTTGTTATTTTCCTCTATAGTGCATCTTGAGTTCAACCTCAGAGTTTTCGTGTGAAAATTGCGTGATGTGTCAGCAGTATTTCTGCTATAAAAAAAGAAACATATCTTTAGATATCATAAACATTTCAAATCTACAATTTAGTATTACAAAGACAATTTTTCTACACAACTAGTCCTACAGAAAGATTAAAACAGATTCACCTGATATACCTTGGATTTTCATCTTTTTTTGGCAGTTACATGCCAACTATTATAAGGAGTGCATCTTTGTTTCAAAGCTACAAGACAAATATTTGTCTAAATGCGTCAGTAACTTTAATACCAGCCCAAAACTGACCCACTGAAGTATAGGTTTTTCAAAGTAGGCATTCCAGGGTACTACAATCAAGCTACTTTGAGACTCTGCACATTCCCATTTCATCACAAGTATCTGTGAAACATTTGTAGGCACATCACAATATTGCTGATAATTTTGACTGTCTGCTGTGCATTACTGCAAGAAAACACCAGAATTGTTCAGCTTTAAATTTTGAGTCATGCTGCACACATATCGCACTTGGGGCATAGTTGTACCAGGCCAATTCAGTTTACCCCCATCAAATGCATCTGCGACAGTTTGACTGCTGAACTGTCAGCGGCAAAAGGAATTGCGGGCAACTGTCAGCATTTACAAACATACAGCCCCCTAATAAATTAACCCCCCCCCCCAAAAAAAAATACCCCAACCCCCCATACTAACCTCCCCAACCCTAATACTAGCCCCCTGAACCAAAACAATAATACTCCTAATACGAACACTACCCCCCCAACCCTAATACTAGCAGTAACCCCCCAACCCTAATACTAACCCCCCCAAACCCTAATAAAAATACTTAACTCCTAATTATAGTGACCTTGTGCGATCCCACAATTAACTGTCCCTCGAAGAAAGGTCCGGCGATGACCTCTCGTGCAATGAACTAGCCATCACGAGAGGTCACGGTGAAGCAGCTGCATTCAAGCAGCCGCGATGAACCGTCCCATCCCACATCATACATGTATTTTTGAAAAATAGACGACCCAGGGTATTGTTCACTACCAGCCTCTGTCAGTTTGCCAGGTTGTTGGTTTAACATTTGGACAAGTGCATATCAGTTTTCAAACTTTAAATTTTGATATCAGCTATTTTTGTAGCCGACCTCTTCAATTCATCAAACCATAATGTTTTTGAAACGTAGACAACCTAGGTCATTTGAAATGGTGGTAGTCTGACAAAGTCTGGCAAACGTGTCAAAGTTTGCAGTGTTTTTTTTAATTTTCTTTCACACTCATTGTTACAGGAAGTTGTTTTATGTTACAGGAAAGAACACCCCAATATGTGTTCAACGACAACATCTACTGACTACAGTTTTACCACTTATGCATAGGTTTGCCAGGTTGTTTGTAGGGGTAAAAGCTAGACTTCAGCACCGCAGAAATGTTCAGTTCAGCATTAATCCAAACAGAATATCGTCCATTGACACATTCATTTTTGGAAACATTTTGGACATAACTTTCATTTAGGGATTTCCATTTGAATAATTGGAATTATGCCGAAGTTCATTACAGAATAAGTCAAACAAGGTTAGGTTTGGGGAATTCAGAATTCAGACAAAAAAGAGTCCATTTTCAGATTAGGGGTTAGGTGTATTAGTGTGAGTGTGTTTGTATTAGTATGAAGAGGAGTGTTTGAGTCTGTTTGTATTAGTAGGAGGGGGAGTGTTTGAGTGTGAGTATGTATTAGTATGAGAGGGCGTCTTTGAGTGTGAGTATGTATTAGAGTCTTTGTGAGAGTCTTTGTATGTGTGTGTGTGTGTGTATTAGTGTGAGAGTGTGTGTGTGTGTATTAGTGTGAGTGTGTGTGTGTGTGTGTATTTGTGTGTGTATTAGTGTGAGTCTCAGTGTATCAGTGTGTGATAGTCGTGTGTGTGTGAGTGCGTCTCTCTGTGTGTATTAGTGTGAGACCTACCTAATATCTATAATTACTACATAGCATGTCAAGTACAAAACCTATTACATTTGTATCCTATAGGTAATAATGATATTCTGTAATCACTGCAAAATGGGCAGAACATGAATACAATTTTTGTAATGGTAACCGTTTTAGTTATTTAATGTGGCATCCAAGAGTTACTCTCTTGAAAAAACCGAAATCTACCCCAGAGCAAATTCCACGGTTTAAAAATTTGGTTCAAAATCAGATATTCTAAAATATTAATCTCTCTCTAAGAAGTAAATTATCACCCCTTTTAGCATTTATACCTGCAAATAGTAAAATATTGCTTGACACAAGTAAAGTTCTGACTGATAAAGGCTTTTATAAAATTGAAGAATTTATTGCACACAATAACATCTAGGCATACCAGAAATTTATGACAAAACTAAAATGATAGAAATGACATTACAAATTTCTTATCCAGATATCTAGGACATCTTATTACTGTTAAGTACACAGATTTTGAAAGATATATAAAACACTGTAACTATGGACTCCGAGATGTGCCATACTATTATAAAATGTTCAATATAAACAATAAGGAACTTTTGTGCAGGGATAGATGGCAGAAAGATATGGGTGTACAGATAGATGATGACAAATGGTCAGAAATATTAGAAGACACAGCAAAATGTTCTGTGTCAGTCACCTTCAACGAACAAGCACATAAACTGTTACACGGGACATATCTAGTGACAACTTTATTAAACAAAATGTATGCTGACGCTAATGAAAATTGCTTTAGAGGCTGTGTAGAAAGAGGAGACAACATATATGGTGTAAAGAATATGGACCAAATTAAATATCATCATTAATGTGATCATACCCATCCCAGTGACATTAACACCTTGTGCTACTCAATCTAAAAATGAATAACCTAACAAAATTTGAAAATATATTAGATAATTATGTATGGGTGCACGAATATATAAAGCTAGTAGATTGAATAAATTAGACCTATCCTGGTATGATGTGATTACAAGAATAAATAAAATCTGTGTAAATAAAAAGCTTTCGAGGATTGTGAATGATGATAATAAGAAATATAATCCCTGAAAATAGGGACACCGTGGCTTTCTAGCCCTTATCGTAGATCTGTTAATACTAATATCATCTAATTATTGATTAAGCTAAGTAATTACAAAGCTCTATTTTATTTATTTGAGGTTTTTTTTTTAATTCTGTTATTAATATTAAGTTGTATATATGATATTATAAATAATTTTGATAAATTCTATAATCTGTTAAACTATTTGATAAATGACACAATGTAATATTTAGAAGATCAGTTTATAACCTTATAAATCCAAATAAAGATGTATAGTATTAAAAATAAATAAAAAAAAAGAGTGAGTGTGCGTGTATTAGTGTGAGTGAGTGTGTGTGTATTAGTGTGAGTGTGTGTGTGTATTAGTGTGAGTGAGTGTGTGTATTAGTGTGAGTGAGTGTGTGTGTATTAGTGTGAGTGAGTGTGTGTGTATTAGTGTGAGTGAGTGTGTGTGTATTAGTGTGAGTGAGTGTGTGTGTATTAGTGTGAGTGAGTGTGTGTGTGTATTAGTGTGAGTGTCTTTGTGTGTATCAGTTTGAGTGTCTCAAAAAATGCCAAGTCTACTAAACTGACACATTTGGGTCAAGCGCATATCTGTTTTTAAACCTGGAATTTTGAGGAGTCCCATTTGGGGCATTTTTTGTAGCCAGCCTATTTAATTAACCCCATCAAACCATATATTTTATAAGCAGACAACCTAGGATATTTTATTTATTGCATTTTATGCAGCCATTTTGTCACCACTTTTGCCAAGCCTGGGAATATTTTTATTCTGAATTATGTTCTGCTGCTTAGAATTTCTAAAATGTACTTTTATTTGCAAATGCTGGGAAGCACCTTTGGTAAGTGAATATTGCTTTAGATCAGTATATATTTTTAAGTGAAACAAACAAAAAATCAGATTGTACCCTTTTCTTGAAGAATTTGAAAGTGGCAGATGACAAATAGGAGAACTGTGCATGGTGCAAACAACTATTGATTTAACAATATTAGAGTTCTGTGTGGGAGTGACCAAAATGGTCTACACTCAGGTAGGGCAGAGAAAGGCAGTGGTAGTTATGGAAGTGGAAATAGGCAATTTCCATAACATGCCAAGCATGATGGGAGATGTAGTCCACTGCAGCTAAATTATCAGGGGTTGCTTCATTCTTGTAATTACTGTGGTAACAAATAAATATATTGGAAATTACATACCTGGTCAGGTCCCATAGGCATTCCAGGCATAGGTAAGGAATTAATGTTCATTTGTCCCATGTGGTTTCCACCCCCGTTTATGTGCATCATATTGTAGGTCCCGGGGTTAGGTTGGTGACTGTACTGCTGCTGGGGGAAAGAGCTGGGCCAAGAATTAAGAAATTCATTAATTCCGCTAAACCACAATATTTCTCAAAACAATAACAAAAAATTAAAAAGGACCAAAAAATAGTATACATTGAGGGGAGGTTATGGAGTATAAAAAAAACAATCAATTCATTTAGTTAGCAAGATTTCAAATAGATTAAAAGATAAATGTATAGTAAATGTACATGCCATCTCATGCTTATGACATCACCACAAGCAATGATTTGCAAATCACATTGCAGGGCATTTACAGATCAGTCAGATGATGTGACAAGGACACATTTAACCCCTTCATGACGCTAGGTGCTTGCGTCCCAAACGACACAAGCACCAAAACGTCACAAATTGTTCCTGGCCACCGATCACAAGGTGATAGGTAGCCAGGAACACTCTGGCAGAGACCCGATCAGGGTCTTAATAGACCCTGTGGGTCCCTGCCAAAATATCGCGAGACCTCCGGACGTCACGGAGGCGGCGCGATTTAGAGAAATGTAGCCAGTGCTCGCTTTGAGCACCGGCTACATTTTCCCTGTCGGACTGAGGCCACTCAAAGTTGCCTCAGATGACAGGTGGGATCCCGCTGCACGTTCTATGCCGTCCTAACGACTTTAAGGCACTTAAAGTCAGGACGGCATAGAACGTCCTAACGTCACGAAGGGGTTAAAACACATTGGGGGATATGCATGAAAACTCCCGCACTGCATAGTTTGGAAAGTTTTATTTTTAAAAAAATGTTTTGTTTTGGCTCAATCTGCATGTGCGCCGGGTTTATACATGCTCCTTTAGGCATTTATTTACTAAATATGCTAAACACAATAGGTTTTTTTTTTATTTATTTTAATTAGCATTTTTTATTTCAGTCTCGCCAATGTAGTTATATAATAACATTTAAATGAAAGTTAAAGAACAAAAGAGAAGACGAAGCAAGAGACTGCTTACTTGGGTCTCGCCATGTTTCCTGACGGCCAGCCTTTCATTTCGTTTGACTGGTACATTTGTGTGGTCTGAGGGTGAGGATTCTGGGTAGGTGCCATGCGTGATTGCATCATTGGAGTTGGGGGGCTTGATACTCTTCCAAAAGTGGGATCCGCCTGCTGACTCATTCCTATAAAAAAATTAAATCGGTATATGGCTACAATTATTTAAATGTAGGAAAACTTTTATACATTGTTTAACAAAACATGTCCCGGGACATTTAATAAACCAGACATGTATCTTAATGGATACATGCGGGTTTACTAACTGCAGTTCCTGGTTGTCAAGTGCTGACGTAGCGAATCAGAGAGGGGGCTCGCCCCGCTCTGCCAGCCAAACGTGAGGGTCTCTCGCTGCTAGCGCAGATAGAGACCCTCGTTTTTGCATGGGATTAGCGGGAGGACCTAGTTGGACCCCCCCCCCTTCTGATCCCATGCAAAAACTAGGGTGTCTCTCTGCGCTAGAAGAAACAGTCGCAGGCCAGACGGCTGCATGCTTCCTATGGAATCATGGCAGCTGTCGTCAGAGGATAAACTGGCGGGTACTATCAAAAGTACACGGCAGCTCATCCTCATACTAGGGACTACTAAAATTTCACTTGTGCTTCTATATTAGAAGCAGAAGTGAAAAATATTGTTTAGTGCCCCTTTAAATATAGACCAAAATGACAAGTATTTCATGTTTTATTTGTATAATTTGAATTTGAAAAGGTTTTTACTCTTTGAGTGAAATGCACTGGGCAGGCTAGGTTATATTTAGCCAGCAATGAGCAGTAAAAGGTTAATGCAGAATTCATTTGAAAATGAAACCCCTACAGAAATAAGTAGTGACTACATAGTTCCTATTACTCTATTAATGTTTGCATTATAGCTAAATAATTAGGACAACTAAAACATTATTAATCCTTGCTTCCTTAGAGAAAGCAAGGGTTAAAAAAAAAATATATATAGTGTGCACTTTTCCAAAGTAAAACCGACAGTCTTACTTTCAGCTCTGCCTTACAACTGAGGGTCACTCCATGTTAAAGCGGAGGGGACCTTTAATAGTGTCTCTTTACACTGGCAGAGAAAGACAGTCAACGATGTAACCAGGCTGACTGTTTTCCACAAAATCATTGCAGCTCTAGGGACAATGTAAAAAATAAAAAAAACGGGAAAGGTTTAGGCGTCCTTTAAAAACATCACGATATGCATGTTTTTCCTGGCACACACTTACTCGTAAGTCAGAAAACACTGATTTTACCAGGCTGAGTTTTAAATGGATTTGCCAGCTTTCTGGTACCTAGTACCCCAAAATGACACTTCTGGGCACGTACCATAGTTGGGTGGGTAGGAGAATTGCTGAGGAGGAGCTTGAGGCATTGGAGGTCCTCCCATGGGGTTGTCCATGGCTGCAGAAGCCGTGACATTCGGAGGCGGACTGAAGGTTTGTTGCTGCCCTTGTTGTTGTTGTTGCTGCTGCTGCTGCTGCATCATCAAGGCTATTCTCTGCTGCCGGATGTGATGGCTGATCAACTCTCTGTTCCTCTGGGCAACCATTTGGGCATTCAGGAAACCCTGCTGTATGAAGATATGTCCATTAGCACAGCACAGAGAGTAATTCCTAAAAATGTATATCAACTGAAGCAAGAATGCTGTGAAATAGCAGCAAAGGAATTTATCTAGACTCTTTAAAGAGGGGTTAAACCCTAAAAATATTATTTTTTAATGAGGTAGAAAGCCCTTCCCAATCCTGCCTTTTTAAATGATGCACTGTTCAGAAGTTATTCACCTTTAGTCTTTGTGGATGGAATTTGACAAAGCAGGGCTTCTTGGCAACAGAGAGCAAGATTGTCTCTGTGTCACTGGTATGTGTGTAATATTAGTTGTATAACTTTCCCTGCTTCCAAAGAAATTGGTTTGCTCCCTAGATATATCTGTACCCCTAAGTCATTGCCCAGTTTTTACTAGCAGATAGTGGGGGCAGTCAGATGTCTGGGTGCTGTTTGGTGCACACAGATATCCTCCAATGCTGCCAGAGTGCTGAAAGGCCATGTGACCCCAGACTCAGATGATGAGCTGGAAGTATTGGAGGATATCTGTGCACCCAGAGCCGCACACAGACATCCGGCTGCCAGAGATCAGTACTGCAGGGACCTGGAAACTAGCCTTATAATCCTTTTGTTTTAACAGAGCCTATTCTGGAAATAGAGAATTTATACAACAACAACTGACTTCTTTCCACAATTTTTTCTACATCTTTAAGCATAAGCTGTAACTTCGTACATTACACCGCATCAGCACGGTATTGTTTTTTTTAAACGCACTTGCTGGCAGAGACGGAGGTGAGAGGAGATCAGCTCTTGTTAATGGCATATAATACTGGCATATTATTGGGCAAATTGGCTGGGGAATATTAATGGCAAATACTAGCAGATTATTGGGCAAATTGGCTGGGGAATATTGATGGAAATGAATACTGGCATATTATTGGGCAAAATTGGCTGGGGCATATTAAATGGCAAATAATACTGGCATATTATTGGGTAAATTGGCTGGGATTATTAAATGGCAAATAATACTGGCATCATATTAGGCAAATTGGCTGGGGCATATTCAATGGCAAATAATACTGGCATCATATTGGGCAAATTGGCTGGGGCATATTAAATGGCATATTAAATGGCAAATAATACTGGCATATTTTTTGGCAAATTGGATGGGGCATATTAAATGGAAAATACTGGCATATTGGGAAAATTGGATGGGGCATATTAAATGGAAAATACTGGCATATTATTGGGAAAATTGTCTGTGGCATATTAATGGCAAAATAATACTGGCATAATATTAGGCAAATTGGCAGGGGCAAATTAAATAGATACTGGCATATTAATGGCCAAATTGTCTGTGGCTTATTAATGGCAAATAATACTGGCATATTATTGGGCAAATTGGCTGGGGAATATTAAATGGCAAATGATACTGGCATCATTTTGGGCACATTGGCTGGGGAATATTAAATGGCAAATAATACTGGCATATTGTTGGGAAAATTGGATGGGGCATATTAAATGGCAAATACTGGCATATTATTGGGCAAATTGGATGGGGCATATTAAAAGGCAAATGCTGGCATATTACTGGGCAAATTGGCTGTGGCATATTAATGGCAAAATAATACTGGCATAATATTGGGCAAATTGGCAGGAGCAAATTAAATGGCAAATACTGGCATATTATTGGACAAATTGTCTGTGGCTTATTAATGGCAAATAATACTGGCATATTATTTGGCAAATTGGCTGGGGAATATTAATGGCAAATAATACTGGCAATGTGTATGTAATGGGGTGATGGGGGCATGTAAATTGGGTGTTGGGGCATGTTCTTGGTGTGCAAAGTGGGTTATGGGTCATGTCGTGGGTGTGCATCATGGGTGTGGGGGGGGGGGGGTCAATGCCCAAATTTTGTCTGCCTAGGGAAGCACACAACCAAGATACACTAC
This sequence comes from Pelodytes ibericus, assembly GCA_036172795.1. NCBI lineage: Eukaryota > Metazoa > Chordata > Amphibia > Anura > Pelodytidae > Pelodytes > Pelodytes ibericus. The sequence continues at coordinate 148,536,270 of CM069862.1, forward strand.
TGCACCGCATGCTGTGCTTTTATGTATAGTGTACAGAGTTGAAGGATGTTATGTCAGATGCAGGGTCCTGTGCACATGTGTAGATTTTTATCATGCTATTCAACAAAGGGAAAGAAATTGAAGCTCACACACAAAATGCATGAGGTAAGTTGCAGTGGACTTCCGCCCACCACCAGAATATAAATAACTTGACAAAGTGCTAAAAAGAGGTCTGTAAACCACTAGTTGTCAGGACATTTCACTGACACATGCCTACTGTGAGTATAAAAAGTATATGAGAAAGAAGGTTTCTCTGTGGTGCTCTGTGGAAAATACAGTTAAAGAGGAAGGTGATTCTTAAATATGCAAAATCAAAGCAATAAATGGATATATTCACATATATCCAGGTATAAGGGACCTTGTCAACCTAAACATTGCTTGTACAGTGAATGAAGAGAATAATAATGATGTGGTGTCTCCTGTCCATGACATCACCTGTGGCTTGGTATGCAAATGAGGTGATATCATAAGCAGGAGACCACAGACACTTTTAAAACATCTATTTGACTTATTTTGTGTATTTGATTGATATTCTACTAGCACAATGCATAGATACATTTTCAGTCCCTTTAAGTTCTCCTACTGGCCATAATCATTGGACTTAAGTATTAGCTACATGAGGTATTAGCTATATGAGATATAGCTCCTCTGATCTTGCCAACAAAGTCGAATTTGAATAAATCGCCATGCAGGAGTGCTTGCAGGTTGTTTCCCTGTTCAAGTTCAAATATAGGACTAAATTTGTCTTAGTCCTTAAAACTATAAACTTATTAATATCTTAAACTGAGCTAGATCTTTTCAATTTCAAAATCCTCTGACAGTCTAACAAAGTCCTCTTACCTGTGATCCAACTGGTGTCTGCATAACTGGCCGCATTACTCCAGCCCCACCAGCATTTAGAGATTCGACTTTCATCTCTAGTGCTTGTCTATTTTGGTTCAAAAACTATTCATAGAGGAGTAAACAAAAACTGGTCAATGTACAGCCACAGAATTCTTTACAATTCACAACCTTATTCAATACAAAAGCTATAGGTACTAATGTATCATCAAGTATAGATTTTATGGTCTCCAAGATACCTTCTCTTATTTTCCATTTTCACAGCAAGGGTCCCTTGGATTGATTGTAGAAAGCATTGGAAACAAACCATATAATTTCCATAGAAGAGCACTATGCAAGGCACTGCTGGTTTACCATCTGAATTGTTACTTTACTCGACCAATGGGATATTAATACTGCATCCCAAGAACATGTGTTGAGTACAGGCTCCTCTAACAAGCTGAGTATACACTGGCCAGTCTTCTCCTACACCCCTAAAAGTTATAAGATGGAAGGAGAATAGGATAGATCCAGGCAGGTGAGACATGCTGCATCCCACATACTATCGGTCACTTTTTATCTAGTAAATGAAAAAAATATATATATGGATCCTGAATGTCTGTTCTACCTCGGTTTTAGAATACATGCAAATCACTGACAAGTGTACAACCAAAAAATGTGTAATACAATACTGAATGCTGTATCCGTAATATGTAGCATGTTGAACAGCTTAAAGTGCAGGAAAACCAGTGAAGGAACCTACAGGTAACCAAGATAAAAATAGTTTGAAGTAAAATATTGTATTGGAGGTTCAAGTGGAGTATAGGACTGATGATGTGAAAGAGTGGTCCATGAAAATGGTAAAAATTAGAAGACCCATGTATACAGTACATGTACTGAGCATCTACAGTTGACAGAAAGATGATCATTTAATGACCCAAATTTTTGCAAATATAGAGAATGTTAATGGTAAATGAAAGTGTGAAGGCCTCAAGAAAGCACTGGGTCGACAGCAAAAGAACGCGGGAGAAGGGCAAGCATAGAAGATAGAGATAGAAAGAGCCACCAGGGAAAACATGAAAAGGCTGGAAGGTGGAGGGAGGAATAGACCCTAAGAGAGACCAAAATATCCTCTTATAGAGAAAGGAACAGGAAAATCCTGCTTGATGAAGGAGAAGAGGAAGTCACAAAATAGCTAGTTGCTGAATGAGATGAGGTTCATGTCAGGATAATGTGATTAGTGAAAGTTGACTGAAGATGTACATTCAGTGTGAATAAAGATCCATTGGTTTCAAATTGCTCTGTATCCACTGGGTGGCAGCACTTCACGTTAGCCATACTGGACCCAGGATTATTAGTAGAAACACAGTATATATGAAAGAAAATGGTGCATAATAGGAAGATAATGTTTCTCTAAGGCGTACACCAAACCATTCCCAAACAGTACCTTAAGCACAAGACTTATTTTTTGGGTCAGCTACAAAAGGACTAGCTTTCCTTGAGGCCAATAAAGCTATCTTTGCATTATGCTACAAGATAAGACTTAACATCTGACTTGGGAGTTCAACAAAGAGTATCTACTAGGAGAGGCACTTTGTACACAGAGATAAGAGAGAACAGGTAGATATGAAAGTGGGCGGGGCTTACCTGTTGTCCCTGGAGCCTCTGCTGCAGCTGCATTCTGAGCTGTTTTGGTATGTTTGTCCTGGGTCTCATGAGGTTTGCCCTCGGGTGCATACCTTGCAGTGGGAAATTGCCTTGTTGTTGGCTCATCTGAGTCATCATTGAATTGAAAGGTGCATGCTGCCCCTGCATGTTATTAAAACCACCAGTTTGCATCGGGGATCCCTGCCCTGCGTAGGGCTGTCCGTACATCGGAGGCTTTTGGTCGATCATGACTGTTGAATCTTGAGGTTGGAAGGAATCTTGCTGTTGTTCCATCACTTGGCCCTAGTTTAAAAAATAATAATTATATATATATATATTTGTTTTTTTTATTATTTATATGTAGATGTATTTTATATGCAACACAAATAGTTGCTGCCAATCTACTGTGACAAACAGAAAAAAAAAGATGCAGAAACAAATCGCATAAATTGTATAGGACATAAAATATATCTTTTATTAATATATCTTAAAATATCAGGAAAAAACATATAATTATGTAGAATAAGTGCCACCACATGAGTTTATATAAACAAATCAATACGATACAGCCTATACACTAGGGAGATGTAACCCTACTAAGTAAATTGAGTTTGTGGTTCTATATATTATGTGAAGTAATAAAGACTCCTAACCCTATACTGAACATCTACTGGGTGTGAATGACTTTAAAGTCTAAAGCTAAATGCTATAATCTGGCTGAAGGAGTATATCAATGGTAATAAGTGTCTGAATGGAGAGCACTGGTCCACTAGATTTGTATCTAAGAAAAAAAATTGGTGTTCCTGAGCAGAGATACCGCTTTAACAACCGGCTTTATCCATTAAAACACACTAAAAGTGCTCTCCATCCTGACACTTAAAACTACACTGAACAAAATTATAAAAACGCAACACTTTTGTCCCCATTTTTCATGAGCTGAACACAAAGATCTAAGACATTTTCTATGTACACAAAAGGCCTATTTCTATCAAATATTGTTCACAAATCTGTCTAAATCTGTGTTAGTGAGCACTTCTCCTGTGCCGAGAAACTGTGCAGAAATTGCACATTTTAGAGTGGCCTTTTATTGTGGCCAGCCTAAGGCACACCTTTGCAATAATCATGCTGTCTAATCAGCATCTTGATATGCCACACCTGTGAGGTGGATGGATTATCTCGGCACAGGAGAAGTGCTCACTAACACAGATATAGACAGATTTGTGAACAATATTTGAGAGAAATAGGTCTTTTGTGTACATAGAAAAAGGTCTTATATCTCTGAGTTCAGCTCATGAAAAATAGGGGCAAAAACAAAAGTTTTGTGTTTATAATTTTGTTCAGTGTATATCTTCACGTATCATCTGTGGGACCGTTGGACTTAAAATAAACTTCACCTTTCTTTTGAACCAGTGACTTGTGTATCTACCTGTGGCGTCTCTTTACCAATCTCTTAACACACATCATTACCAAGCTGTCTGAGTAACCTCAATTGGCACACAGATAATTTTCTCTCATCGCTGCTGTATTTAATACTGCAGAATTAGCCATGGTTGCATCACTTTTGGACCCAGGAATCAGTTTATTAGGATAACATGATTTTGTATTATTATAAGAAACAGATTTCTGTTTATTATTATCCCACTGACTTCTGATTAAGCCCCAATAGAGCGAAACACGTCAGGTCTCCTACTCATTCTGCTTGATGGCACTCGAACATCAAGTAGCATTCATCTTGTGTTTTTAGATATTAATTTATTGTTTGTATTATGTTATATCTGTAATTATAGTAATATTTAATATTTTATACAAAACTTGTCCTTGTTTTAAAGTCTCCATGGAACTAGTTATAAACTGAGTTAAGCTGTGTTCCTGCTGTTAAGGCAGGAGGATAATAACTCTGTACTGGCAGGATGATAACAAGCATATCCTTATATGGGTTAGAAGATAAAGACTAGAGTCTTCCGGCCTGCTGATTCTTAGTGGATGAATTATAGAGCATAACATCAGTCATTGTTTAAAATGCTCAATAAGGCTATAAAATGCCATCATATTTTGCCAGTATAATGTATAGTTGAACTTTGCTCTTTTGTAACATTCCAGATATATTCGCACACGCCCCAACTTACTTGATTGACAAGGTCAGGGATTCCCAGAGCCCGGTCTATTTCCTCAAGTCCTGTGGCATCTGTGTTGCTCAAAAGGGTGTGTAGCTGGTCCAGGAGAGCAATTTCATCAGTCTGTCCCTCCACCGTGGATGGTGGACACAACAAGTCATCTAACGTGCTTCGACCTAGCTGTCTGCAAAGCATGAATGGCATGGCTGTTAAATGGAATACAGTACACAGCAGCCACATGCTTCTTCATCACTACTGTCAGACAATATTTAATATTTGGGGACACACAGCAATATTAGTGTTGAGGAACAGCAGTCGTCTATCTGCTGAACAGCATTGTTCATGATGTTCAGCCAGCTTAGAAATGGCAACACTACAGTTTTTATGCTCCAATTCCGACGATGTGCAATGATAAACAATAATACATAAACAATAGTAACTGTAGCCAATTAGTGCAGGATCAGCTTCCCACTATAAGCCAACAAAGGGTTACAGCATTAGGCCCCATTACAGGCTAAGTGTATGGGTTTTGAGAAGTGTGTTAGAATTTGACTGTAGCATAGTGAACAGAGAAGTTAGATGGAAGCTATAGATTTGCATGTTGCATTTTAAAAGCCATATTGTGTGAGGGGGAGTATACAATAGCAATTGTAATTACCTAACACTAGCTACCTGCAACTTCCAGAGCACAGAATTACTAAAATACAACCAGAATTCCTAGAGCAGGGTTCCTGGAGACTAAGAACCATGATACTCCATACAGAAAGCAGGTCTGTTTCGTAGAACAGCAATATAAATCTATACCTTACTACTGAAGCGCCAAACTTCATTCAAAATACAAAATTAGTTTTAACATAAACTGTGTACAAAGTGTTGTATAGTATTACATAGACCTGTGTCCACTATACCTGTTTTGAGGTCCACCATGTCCTTGATCCATTTGCATCATACTATCTGGCCAAGATCCGGGTGGATTTGTGGGGCCTTGCTGTCCATAGGGATTGGATCCCATGCCCATCCCCATTTCATTGGGTCCTAGTTACAGAAGTGAATGCAGATTTGTTACAATGTGGTATTAGCAAATCTCAAATAATCCAAAGTGCTCTACAAAATCTGTATTCAAGGATTTTTCCAATTACCATATAGTTAATAGTGCAAAAAAAGGGTAAATGTGTCAAATGGCCCCGTGCAGATTGATCAATAATAATAATACTTGCTGTACCACAACAATGCTGCCTTCTGAAGTAATCTGCAAAATACTATAACAATATACAAAAAACGACTGCAGAATGGCGCAATAATAGTGGATACGTGAATAGAAATATATTTTGCAATGAAGAGTGATATTCTTCCAAAATTTTAATCTGATTTCTGTAAAAAAAACACACAACAAAAACACAAACATGTGTATGACCAGGTATATAGAAAAATATATTGGCCCCTAATAAAAGGAGAACTCACAAACTGGTGGTAAGTGTAAGTCGAGTAGAGATTGCCATCACAACATGAAAGTACATCAGGATGGAACAAATGGCTGGAATAACATCAAAGGCTGTATCCGCCTACACCTCAACGCGTTTCGCCGGAATATACACGGCTTCTTCAGGAGGAAAAAACATGCATGTTTTTTCCTCCTGAAGGAGCCGTGTACATTCCGGTGAGTGAAATTCAAGCTTTCACTGCATCTCGATTCACTCCTGAACCAAACTCAATAGATATGATAAACATTAATTTGTTCAACAACAAAAATAGCCAAACAGTAGCAACTGTGGTTCACAAACAACAATTTTTGGAGCCACAAAAGATGATTCGCTAGAGATATATATAAACTATTAAATCAGAAAAAAAAGTACTTTTGTTCTCCATGGCTCCTGTACTTTGTCAAGCACTAACGTAAGAAATTGTAACCACAAAAGAGATATAACTGCACTGAACCAGTAATACGCACTCATTGGAAGCATCTGTTGCTGAAGCACAGGTCTACTTCCAGGGATGCTGTTTGACCTCGCTGGAAGCCCCGGCATACTGTTGTTCATTGCCGATCTTGGCATTGGGGTATTGTAATCAGGCCCAGGCCTGCCTACTGATCCTGTGCTGGAGGGCTCCATCCTGTTGACTGAAGGGTTCTGCAACCCCCAGTCGCTTGTTGGATGCTGGTTCATACTTCTGTTAGGACCACCTCCTGCAAAAGAAAGCCATATGGTTCAATACAGTTTATCAGGGTGCTTCATTTTCAAAAGCAGCTGCTGAACTTTAAATCATATATATATGACTAAAAGCACCACACACAAATATATATCATATATTAAGATATATTTGTAAATTGTAGGTGGTGTGCTGATTTGTGTTTATTTGTATTGTGTATACATTTTTGTCCGCGATATTCAAATATACAGATTTGGGGTTGTGCTGCCCATTATTTTGGTTTTATGTGACTATATATATATATATATATAAGGTCTTGTAGAAATTGTACAACAGTTGGAAAAAAGTAGTGTTTTCAGGCGCTAATATATAGTTTACATCAATCTATTAATACATCAGCTGCTACAAATTTCCAAGGTGCTGATCACCTCTTGCAGTAGAAAATGGAAAAAAGAAAACATGGAGCACTGTTCTGAGGAACAGTCACTGTGGAAGCCCTGGGCAGGGCGAACACATTATTCAATCACTAGCGCGAGATTAAACTGAGAGATATAACATCCAGTGCTCCGTGGCTATACAACACTTTAAAACCCAATTGTGACACTCAGTACGAGCAGTCACCACTTGTTCATGTAATATTTTAAACCTATTTTTATCTTTGATTAAAGTGATTTTATGCTATGTGAGTCTCCTTCTCCTTGCATAATTGCTTGTAGATATTGTAGTGCAAGCTACATTAGCTGAGAGTCTGAGTTCCATGCAAGTAACATACAGAGTTAGGACCCACTGACGTTTGGTGGGCTAAGCATCATATGGCCATAATATAGGAATAGATCTTCAACATTTTTACTTAAGCGAGGTGCTTTTAAAATATTTTAATTATAATTGTAAATTATGGGTAATGCGCTGATGTTCATTTGTATTGTGTAAAAAGATAAGACAGATCACCATGAGATGCTCAAGATGCATCCCAAGATGATGATAGTCCGGTATGGATTGAGTGGTCATTAGTCTTTAAAGAAGGTAAAATTTACCTAGCTAAAAAATAAAAAGGTGAGTACAGGTGAAGCAAAATCATCTCTGATGACTAATTCTAGCCTTAAAAGCATAGCAAAAACTTAGGTTAGTGAACTGAAGGATACAATGAAACAATTCCTCCTCTGGTAACCCCAGTTTAATGTCCCCATCCAGTGAAACTCCAAAAAAATACAGCAGACACTCATAGTGAACTCACCCATCATGACATTAAAATTTTCTTGCCCTTCCATCATTCTGGGACTGCTCATCATGTTTTGCTTTTGTAACATTGAGAAGCTGTTGATGTTCCTCACCGGAGGCGTGGCATTCCCTGGCATTGTGCTGTCCAATGACATGGCTCGGTTAAAAGGTGGTCGGTTCATTTGCACAGTTTGCGGACTTCTCATGCCTGAAAAATGAGGACAGGTTACTTAGTAGATGTGTTGAAGAAGGTTTGCAAGTCTAAATTAATAGCAGAAATGGTATCCGAAGCTAGAAATTTTGCCTAGTCATCCAGAGTTGTTAAAAGGAAGATCTTACCCATTGAGGGATTATCCTGGAAGACTGGTGGCTTATTTCCCATGGAAGATGAATTTGAACTCATTGGATTAGAGTAAAATTCAGGACCTGCAAGGTCCCCAAGAATGGCATCCAAGTGGTCTAAATCTCCAGTGACCTAAATAGTGCATGGAGGGAGGAAAATATAAAACATGACTGCAAAAATAAAGTGATGATTGCGTGGTTGTAAAGGTATACACTGTATTAAATATTCAGAATATTTTTTCTTAAGTATCAAAACATGGATAAAAGTAGACCATTAAAAAAATGTTAGGAGTTCTAAAAAAAATAAATAACAATGTTTCATACCAAGTCTTTTCCAGGGGCTTAGCCTCAGTACCTAATGTGGCAGACCGGGAGCAAGCATCATGCATTAATGTCAATTGAATAATATGGTGATGACCTGGAGTAGCAGTTTTGAAAAAAAACTAAAGTTTTTATACTTTACTGTCTCTTTAATTTATAATACATTTTGTTGTAGGAGAAAAAGCCCACTAACCATTTAATTTTTCATGACACAGTCATTGTCAAACCCTACACTTCTCTGTGCTTGGCATGTCCCACTGTATCATTTTATTTAATGCGAAAAGACGATCACATCATGCAGGAGGTTATTAATAAACCAAGATTTATTTAATGTGAGAGGATTCCAGATGAGATAACATAACATTTCTAGATAAATCTGAACTTGTGGTTGCAATTTTGGATCTTTTCACCATTTAAGTATGAATGCTGATAAAGAGCATGTCAACCATGCCTATTCCAAGTAATAACACTACATAAAAACAGAAGTATATTTACTTTTGTCTCCACAAACTACAATATATGTAACAAATGTGAAAATAGTCACAATTAAAACAGAAAGTCTCACTTTTTGATCTAAGACATTGTCAATCTTGGCCGTCCAGCTGTTAGAGGACTACATCTACAATACCCCTGCCAGCCTCTTAACTGACTGTGTATTATTGAAGATATAGGGAATCAACAGCTTGATGGATGCAGCTTTACACCCCCGATTTAAATAGACACTGTGAATAATACTGCATTGAATTGCACAGTATCAATATAAGGACTTCCCATACCTCTTCTGCTGGTTCTGTCTTTATTTTGATCTCCTTGTCTTGACTTGAAGTAGGAAGGCCGGAGCTGCTGCACTGCCCCATCTTGGTGTCCATTGGTTCCACTTTTGGCTTGATATCTTTTGAGAGCTGATCCTTGGGATCCTCTTTATCTAGCAAATATCTAAGAAGTGCATTATTTTCTTTCTTTTTTGGACTCAACTGTTCTTGTTTCACTGTAGCTTCTCCACAAGGTGCAGAGTTTACGGACTCCTGAAAATTGTCCTTGCCCGTGGCTTCCGCTGTAATTTTAGCCACCTCAGCAGGAGAGTTCCCATTCTGTAACAACTTGTGAAGAATGCGGTGCTTCTCTTGAAGCATGGATCCATGTAGGTTTGATGTAGAGCTAACTCCAGCAGATGTTGAGGACGAAACTCCCGAAGGACTGGTAACATTTGTGGAAGAGTCCTTACAGCTAGAGTCCATATTTGAGTTAAGTGCACTGTGACCCCTATCTTCTGTAGAACAAGTCAGTAACTGAAGGAGTTTTTTATGCCCTTTACTTTCAGCTTGTGCTCTTTGACTTTCTGATCCTTCAAGGACATTTTCTTTAACATCCTTTTCTCCAAGATGTTCCCTACCACTAGACTGACACACAGAGCTCTCCACTTGACCTTGTTCACAATACATACCAGAAGGGCTCTTGCACTCTTGATTTCCCATTTTACCAGGTTGGGCCATGCTCATAGTGGATGAGTTCTCTACTTTCTGGCCTGGTGACGATAAAGATGACAGAAGGGAACTTCCAACTCCTTCACTTATTGCATGAAGAGCACTCAGTGAGCTGCTGGAGAATCCACTGGCATTCCCCGAAGACCCCATCGGAGAATTCATGCCTGAGTATTAAGGGAGAAGATTGAAATATATTCATATACAGTATATATGATCTATTTCTCAAGGAATATGCAATGTTCACCAGGTGTCACCAGTGTCTTGTACCTGCACTATGTATAGTTAAAATGGTGAGATGGAATGTTCAGTTGACCAGCAACTCACCTTTTAGTGAACAGACCCCCAAGTCTAAGAACAACTGTCCTACAGTGGTTTCTAACCTATGACATTATAAATAATTCTCATAACAGTTGTTTTTGTTCAGGAAATGTTCATGTTAGAGTATGCAGTTCTTGTTAAGTGCCTTCAAACCATCCCTCTGGGTGTGTGGGCTACACTCCTGCCATAACTTTCCTTAATCATGAGGTCAAAATGGACCATTTGCATCTAATATATTTACTGTGTGAGCTCAAAAAAGTAACCACTGAACCTCTCACCCCTTCTAAGTTATTAGAACAAAATTAAAGCAGAGCAGTCAACCCAAACAGTTTAGTAACGTACCTGGAACAGGTGAAAATTGATTGGGTCCCATCTTGGGGCTCCCACGATTCCTGGGAGACACCATGAGGTTAGCTTGGTTGGCACTCATGCCAGGGCTTCCATGTGGTGGACTGCTCATGTTCATGCCGTAATTATTATTATTATTGTTCTGATACTGGGGCTGCTGCATCCCTGGGGCTTGGTTGACAGGTCCCATATTGCCTGCAGAGTTGTATCTCATGCCAGACATCTGGCCCATGTTGTTGGGGTCGACCATACCAAAGTTCCTGTTCTGGGGTGGCATGGTCTGCGGCTGGGATGTGTTCATAGTATTGACAGGGTTGGAGTTTGGTGGGACTGGTGGCCGCACACCTTGTGACATTGGGTTAGGATTGGGTCTGTATCCATTTTGCTCCCTGAAATAGAATACAAATAACCTGATTAGAGGAAACCAACATCCATTATTTCTTATCCAACAAGAAATGACAGCTCTGAATATACTCTTTGGGTTTTGAGTTGGCTAAGAAGTTAAACTTTAGAGCTACATTTTTATATGCAAATGCTTGTGTTTAGGAGGAATGAAAAACATCATAAAAATATCTAGCCCTTTCTGGGGAAAATCACATTTTGTGCTTATCAAATGTCTTTATTTTAAGTTTTGTTTTAAATTACATCTCCTTGTACACCCTCAGTATTTAAACTGGGCACAATATACATTGGTCAAACCTTCTCAACCTTTGTTCTAATGTTAGTGGAAGTAAAACCCTACTTTTGGGCCTTTGCTGCTTCCAGAGCCTCACTGAAAAATGGCCATGTGAATACCTGGTTGGTGCAAAATGCACAGCATGATCTTCCTTGCTTACCAAGTCTCAGAGCATCCTGCATTGACCACCTGAGGTGCTGAGGTATGGGAAAGGATATTTACTTAAAAGGATTGTCTGGTGCCCAAAATGCACTTCTAAATGTAAATGCATTTTAATGTGCTTTCAAAGTACTTTGAAACTTTAAGAAATTCAACATACATTTTAAATACTTACAGCTAGACGAAATTGTGAAATTACAGCAGTTTGCAAGAAACCATGACTGCCCACACTAGCTGAGTAAAAGTAATTTTCCTTTATTTATTTGTTTTTGCTGCAGGAACTAATTAAAATAATGCCATTCAAATGAATGGATTTTCTTGTCTCTCAAGTGATGAAACAAAACTTTATATCCTCAGGGTCTATATAATCAGTGCTGCCGCACCTGCAGTAAACATGCAGAGTAATCACTGGGGGAGGGCTTGAGTCAAATAATAAAAATTAGATCTATGCAGTATGCCTGCATCAAATCACACTGTAAAAAACGCCTGTACATTATACAAGAAGTATTCTTCAACTACTTTAAGTGAGTTTGGGGACTAGACTGCCCCTTTAAGTGCAGGCAACTTACCTTTGTAAGAAGTGTGTGGAAACAAACCCATGTGGATCATTTGTGACAGGATTCCTAAACAGTTTGCTTTTTGTCTGTGCTGTCACCATTGTGCCGTCAGCAAGTGAGAACCTATACAATGGCGTCTCTGAATTGCCATGCACATATGCTGGAAGGGGACACAAAAAAGGTAAATTGTATTTGTATTCATACTGACACTAATAACCTACAGTTACTATATCACACATCATAAACATATATATCATGCCTAATTATTACAAAATGATAGAGATAGATTGGTGGAGTTAAAAATACTTCATTTACCTTCCTGATAGTGCCGCTTATATGTCCATGGCTGGCCATCATTGTGGCATAGGAATCGCTGGATACACCTACGGATTGTGTCCTCAAAGCCTGGCCTCATGGACGATCGCAAGGAGTTTGCGTCTATATTCACCACTTTGCCTGTTTAAAAATTGATACAATTCAACATCATTCTTGAGTACTTACAAAGCCTGTCTCCAAAGTGATCTACCCATGATGTGGTGATCACAGACAATGAAGAAAGACCAGGCATATATAGTAAAGGCTTTTTTCTATAATTCCAGAGATCACATGCTCACCTGAGAGGTCGTGCCTCGTAATAAAGCTTTCAGGATTGGTTGAAAAAACTCTCTCCACAGTTGTCATACGTCTGGCCACACAGATCATACAGGACTGAAGATCTGCCAAGAACAAAAAAAAAATGTGTACATATGACTATGAGGGTGATGTACTAAACAAGTACAGTGGGAAAAAATTAGGTAAAACATGAGTAAGGAGCAATTTGCAACTATTTGTAACATTTTGCACTTTTTTTTCCTGATTTGCGCCTCTTTGGTTTATTTTTATTTAGCATGCATTTTTCCGGTTGCGCTAATAAATTGCGATTATATTTGCGCATGCTTACGAGTTTTGCGAATATTTTGTGAAAAAATAATACTTATTTGCATGTAAAAATTACACCAGCTTTTAGCAAGTGCTAGCAAAATAGGTCGAAAAAATATTCGCAAACTTGCCTTTTTTTATTTGCAGTTTGCTCGTATTTACTATTTGAGTGTTAAATGTTTAGTACATTGCAAAAGGCGCAAAGAACAAAATAAAAATGTTGCACATAAAATATTTTTTTAGTACATGCCCCTCTATATATTTTTAAAATAAAATGCTTTCTATATAGTCACAGATATATTCTATACATATTTAAGATGTTAAACCACAGCCGTGGTAAAATCGATGTCCTTACAAGACAAAGTAGACCATATCGGAAACACAAGTTGTTCCTACTTGAGTGATCTTCTAGGTCGCTCAACTTTATCTCCATATCCGCCATGTTGGGTTTCAACTATATAATGTGACTAAAACGCCAATTTTGTTATCTTAGAAAGTTGTTTTTAACATGCTTTGTGAATTTGTGACTTGTTTGATGTGAGTGCACAGATTTTTGGATTGTGTATAATTACTTGGTGTTTAGCAGCAACCCTTATATATATGCATGGCTGTTTATTATACAGGTTTGGCACAAATAGCTATTATATGTATATGAGTAACCACAAATATGTTTACATACAGTAAGCAAAAGAATATGCTAATCACTATAGTAATTGATGTCACTATAGTGTGTTGATTTGAATAAAATGGGCAAACATTCAAACAAAAATGATATTATATCAATATGGGAGAGAGAATTAAATATATCAATAAAGGAACAGACTTGAAATAACACTCTGTATAGGGTTAACAAGTCTATTTGTGATCTTTGATTGGTTGAAACATTTGTTAAGGTTACCAGTAGATATCCCTTGTTGTGTCCCCCCAAATCCCTTGGTATATGCTGGGGTTGTGTGAAGGTGACCAGTATATATCTCCACATTTGGTGGAGAACTAAAAACTTTGATCTTTTGAGCAAGGTACAGAACATCATTTTGGAGAGGAAATCAGTGGTAGTTCTATTACGTTTGGGTTGGCCTCCAAATGTGGTGCAGAAATACTTGACAATACACTGTCTGGTTTGGGTTAAGATTCTGATAGCAAAAAGATGGAGACAAAGTAAGAGTTTTTCAAGTAGCCATCTGAGAAATCAGCTCGTATGGAAGCTAAAAGTAGAGAAAGGGGTCAGTTGGATACATAACACATGTATAAAACATAAGTTGGTTTGGGAAGAAGTTGTGCAAAAGTTAATGTCCTCAACTTCTGATCCAATTGTGTAATAATAAAATAATTGGGCGTAACAGACACATTATAGTTCTAAATTATGGATAAACTGTTTGGGGCATCCACTATTCTCTCGGCAAATTTTTCACTTATGTTTTGTTTCGGAATATTGAGGTGTTTGTGCTTTAATTGTATGTAGAGTGTTTTTTTTATATGTAAATGTATTTTGTATTTATCTTGTGTGATATTTAATGGAAAATATTAAGAAACTTTTTCTGTGAATAAAAAGGAATTAAAAAAAATATTATTATTATTTTGGGTACTAGGGTTCAGTTCTGCCCAAAGCAGATTTAAACAGAATGCAAACAATTGTCAGAGTAATTAACATACATATATTTAAAAGGGTGGGAAAAGCAGCTCACCTTCTCCTTCTTCAAGCATGGCCCTTGGCTGAGACAGTGCAAAGCACTGCATGGTTTCTGATCGCTGATCCAAGTTGCTGCTCCCATCCTCTAGGTGATCATGTGACATTTTGACCAGCATGCGGCAGTTAAACGTATGGCTCTTCTGTCGTGGGGCTTCATTTGACCATGGCACACCGTTAACTTTGAACAAGAAAGAACGGAAAACTGAGATCCCATCTCACGATTACCAAGTATGATTAATTGCTACTTCCAAGATCAGAACAAACAAGGAAGGAGATGCAGGTAAATTTGCCAATTACTGTCCAATAAAGACAGTAATAGCAAATCAAAGGATTGTTCTGTGTCCAAGCTATCGGAGCATAAAAAAAAACACATGTATAATGCATATCCAATAACAAAATGGTGAAGTCAGCATTTCAAGGGTAAACCAACTCCACTTGCAGTCAACAGAGCCCCGATGGTGTGCGTGCATATTTATTGCAAGGAGAGCTGCCAATGTGTTCCCTCTATTGGCTGGCTTCGGCCTAGAAATAAAGCTGTACTGTATGCACACTAGAGAGAGCCTGTAAAACAAGCTGCATTGTCAAGGAAGAACCAGGAGCTATATACAGGGTGCTTTTGGAAACCACATTTAAAAAATATGGATATAATGGAAATTAAATCAAATGTTTATTGAATAAATCAAAAATAAGTCACCTGAAAAGGAATTTACTAGCCAAATTTGGAAAATTTGGAAAAAATTTCCAAAATACATTTGGAAAATACGTCTTAAATACTGATTCGGATTTTTTGGCATATAATGATCAATAAAGCATCCTGCAATATGGCAATTATAATGATGTAGATGTAGTAATTTTATTTATACCTTTTTATTTTTAAAGATTATTACTCAGCATAGTATCAGGATAAAGGATTTCCCCTTTAAAAGGGAATTGTATTTAATACGATTGCAATAACTGATGCCTTTGAGCGAGTTATCCTTAGGAGTGACCTACTTTTGGCTAATGGGGTTGCCTTCAGGCTGCCCTCTAAAAGGTATTAATGGTTATATGCCACTTTATGTAATCAGCAGTCTGTTGCAAATAAAGTTTGTTCAAATAACAAGAAGAAACAATGGTGCTGTTCTGTTGTGTCACTAAAACAACCATGTTGTAACTTTTCATTAAGGCCAAATTTGCCTACATTTTAAAAGCATTTGGAACCTGCCACAGATTTGCTTAATATCCACCTCCTGAATCAGTTGGCCACATCCCACTAAAATGTATAAAGTGAATAGAGAGAGCTTGCATCACAGTCATGGAACATCTTTTCTGCATGGAGAGACTGGTCTCTCTATCAGGACATGGGTGACCAATGCCTAGTAGGTGGGTGAAAATGTTATCTGCAAAAGTGATTCAGTATCACAAGTGTCATTAAGCTGATTTTTGTGGCTACTGTTGTTCATTTTATTGTCGAATAAGTTATTGAAAAACACATACTTGTGTAACCAACCATGCTCCTCTGCCCCCTTTGACTATAGTGATCCTTGGGTGCTGGAAGGAATCCTCATGGGTGGCTGTTTTCTATTTAGGTGAGTTTGGAAAACAAGAAGATATCTGTATCTTTTGGACTGTCTTACCAGCAGACTTGGGAAGATTTTTCAGGAAATCTTTACGATCCTCTTCATGCAGTATGCTGTAGACACTTTTGTTGACCAGATCTTCTTGTTTGTACTGCAAATACTGGGTGACATTTTCTGACACAAACACAATGCTGCCTTCACGATTCACTACAAACAGAAAGCCGTCCAATGCCTGAACACACACAAAAAAAAGAGAATAAAAGCAAGAATGTTTAGTTAGTGAAACACAGCACTTTTTCACAAGAATTGATCATAAAAGAATGGAGTCCTGGGCTCGGCAGTATAGTACTGATTGTAGCTGAGAAACTAATTTGAAAAGCCCCATTGTGTATGAGATGGAGCCTAAACCTCTATGCAGATGACCTGGGAAGACCTCTGCAAATGTGCCAGTCTGAGATCTCTGCTCACACCCCTTTAACCTGGACCACTACACTTTAAAACACCACCTCACAGTGGTCCCCTTAGGGAGGTTTTAAGGGCATAACGGGAGTCAAAATGTAAATATTAGTGAGGTTTAGCAAACTTTCATAAAATTCCTGAAAATGCTTTGAGATGTTAAATGTAATTTCCATTATATCACTCATCAAATCTATTCACCTGTAGTAAGAGTGGGCCCAGAGAGTCCTTGTCGATTACACCTTGCCCTGTAGATGAAACGTCCGCCTTCTGTACATCATCATCATTGGAAGAGGATTTTCCTGCAACATACAGATTTTAAACTATTTACTACAAATGTAATGCTATACCTGATAGTACACAGAGTAAGGTGAATGCTTAACTAAGCAACTATTCAGTTTTGTTTGTTCCCAGCAGGGAAACTTCAAAATGAATTTGTTCATGTATAGATGTATGTAATTCAATATTTAAAAAAATTTAGACTCCAAAAATCGTTCATAAATATTTTGGCATATACAGAAATGTGTAATCATGTGTATACCACAGACCATTCATTTGTAACAACCCCATAATTTTCATAGCTGTATATTTTTATAGTATTTATGGATGTTTTGTTTGAATTTTGTTTTAAGGGTAAAAATATTTTATTATACTGTTCAACTTTAAGCACAAGTAATTGTGAATATTTTTTTAAAAAAAATGAATCTTCAGAATCTGTTCACTAGTGTTTATAAATTACTATGATACTCTTTAAGTTTATTCAAGTCTTGTTGTCGAACAATTAAAGCTATTTTATATCTTTATTTACTACTTGATGTAAAGACAATCCATTTAAAAACCTCTGCATAATGAAAAGCATGAAATAAGATACAATCTAAAATCCAAGCAAATTTCTAAAATCGGGAATGATTTTTTTTAACTGTGCGAAACCTAAAATCTAAGCGGATATTTAAGTACAGTTTGAATGATAGGAAAACAACTTTTAATAGCATAAAAGGCAGCGTCCCTTTAATAAGAGGAAAGGAAGTTTATTAAATTAGCAAGCCAGTTCCCATCAGAAAGATCTTTACTTCCTGTTGTCCCCGTCTAGATTGTTAATTCCACCACAAGCATGCTATATAACATCTTGTAAAGTAAAATAACTTCTGCTTATTTATGGAAATAATTGTTATATTTAAAAGGGCGTTTCGTGAGACTTTTTAACACAGCCAAAAATATAATTTAAAAAAAGTTCTCAGTTCAGTTTATCAGTTTGCATATAACTTTATGAATGTGTTAACAGTTGTGCCAAAGAGCAGCTTATCTGCTCTATTTGAAAAAAACACTAAACTATTATCTTTCTACACAGCTGAATAAAGACTGCGACTAATCAGAAACAACCATACATACAAAAAATATATATGTATTATATCTTGCTTTACATCTGTCCACCTTTTCAAAGGTGCAACAAAGCTTTTATTCTTTAAAGTTGCTTGGACACATAAGGCACTGCACAACCTTAAAGAGATCTTTGCAGAATTTTTGCACAGATCTCTTACCCCCCTGTGTCCTAATATGTCATGGTTTAAAGGACAACTCTATAAAAAAAAAACTAAGTTATGTGTAGGCATTTTAACCGGTTTGTGATCGGACATATTAAAATGTATTTGTTGTTTTGGACAATGGCTTTTAACAGTCCTACAGTGTTTTTATTCAGCTGTAATTCATATATATAATTATTATATTACATTATAATTTGTGAGGGCTCAGACATTTATTTATGTTTTTATAACAACAAAATATTTTAGTAAGATAAAATTATTATTATAAAAAAATATGGTGGAAAATTTTACAACTTTTACTAGAAAAATCAGTTACACAGCTAACAAAAGCTTTAAAAAGTGGTAAATAGATTCAATTATTTGTTTTGAGTTTGTAAATCTTTTGTTTTGCTTTTTTTGCACCTATTAGACACAAGTACAAGTAGCACATCACTATTCCCAAAACATTTTTTTTTTTAAATTACCAATATTAACATTATCAGTGTTACAATCTGTCATGAATCACAGACTCACCCCCCACATATACATATTTTTTAGTAGACAACCCAGGGGGGTATTTACACTTTTCACACTTTGTACTTCAGGGGTTGTTAAGTGTTACTGTCAAACAACACCCCAATATATGTACAGTAACAATTACATCCATCGTTACTAATAGGACTTTTTCCTGTGACATGCCTGACACATCCATTATTGTGGACAGGTTTCTTTTAAAGAAAAAATACAAATAAAATACCATATTAAGCTCTCTTTTTTTTTTCTCTAGCTCTATCGGGCGGACATGTTTAGGATCTTCGGACAAATGCATTAAGAGCTAAACCAAGATGTCTGCCCCCGATACAGATATATGGAGCTCAATGGAGGGCTCAATAGAGTATTTAATTTAAATTTTTTTATTAAATAGTTTCTATTTAAAATGTCTACACCTGAAATGTCTTTTTCAATTCAAACAGAACTTATTCTTTTGGCGACAGTGGGGCAAGGGGAAAGCAAGGAAGCGCACATAATTGCATCCTGGCAATAAATCTTTTTTTGCTTAATACTACTATTATAATAATAATGTTGCAAAAAAAAACAACAATCGGCCATTATTGACACTTTAACAGTGCATTATTCTAGACCAGTATTATCCAACATTTTAATAATGTGTTTGTAAACAACACATATGATGGGAGGACAGACAATATTAAATTAATGATGCAATAGATTTTAACCAAAGCTTTTGAGGTGGGTGCAGGGCTGTTTATTTCCCTTTGATTTCCTGTACTTAGACAATACTACTCTAAAATACTTTTACACACTATTTATACTTTCTCAGTATACGAACAAACTGTTGTACATTTTAATAGATTGAATCATTTTATTTTCTCAATGCTGCTACAGTAGTAGAAAATCAGGAAATCCGAAAGAACTTCATTAAATCGCTCGGTTTTTTGGAGCACTTCCCCTTAAACAGGATCCGAGCATACCTCTCAATGTGTAGAGCTGATATTGTCAAACAACAGGTTTTCTATGAAAAACGGTGGACCAAAGATAGATAAAACCATGCATATAAACCTCTTGGGAGACTGTCTTGTTTTTAATTGACCCCTCAATGTCCCACTAATGTTATTTGTAATTTATGCAGTAGCTTGCTACTAATGTCAATAAGACAAATAAAAAAACACTGATATACTATGTAGATAGAGCAATGCTCACAGATTTACAATCTAGAAGTTGTAGCAGACAGAAACATAACCGATGCTATATAAAAAAGCAGGGAAGACGACTTTGGAAGATAACGACCAATTACAGTCCATGCCACAGTTACTACAATGACCATATTATGACTCTTGAGTGTCCCACATATTTCATGTTATAAGTCAGTAAGTGGGACATCCCTGTGGTCTTGAAGGCCAGACTGCGATTGAAATATAAAATGTCATTAGCTCACACAGGGTTAAAGTTCTTAGAAGCATTAAGTGCTTGTATCAAAGAATGTATAAAGAGCAGTGTCCTTCATTAGTTTGCATTTTGTCAGCATCCTTTCTGAGAAAGAGAATAGTACCTTGTTCTTTAATCTGACGGATCTGTCTGACAGTTTCTTTTAAAATTGCACATTTATCTGGTTTGACATTGAAATTGTCAATGTCGCTGAGATTTGCTGAAATCAGCTCAGCCAACTCCTCGATGTATTTACTTTCCTGCTCACGTCTTCTCTTTTCACCACTGCAGGTCAGGCTAGGCGAGAAAGAGAGAGAGAGAGAGACAATGTTTAGCATATGTAATATATCAAGAGAGGGGGGGAAAAAATAATAAAAAGGCATGCACATCTCCGTCTCGGCTGCTTTCTGCTTATGCAAAGTGGTTGGTCTGGAAATAGATGGAAACGACAGAGCCAGAGCCTCAAATGGAATGTATAATGGACAGAAGAAAAACTGACAACCTGTCTGTCCAATTGTTTAGCACTTGCAGAAGGAGTATTGCAATGCCTGCTAGTATCAGAATTAATAAGTAGATATCACTGCTCTAAGCAGAAGTGTAACTAGCATTACCCAGAATTCCACATCCTTCACTCTCCTGTCCTATCTGTAGGTCATCTATTAGCCCATATGGCATGCAAGAGGATATGCTTGTTCTGTAGCATGGTGTGCTTATTTAAAAAAACACATGCTTTTTAAAAATTTTGTAGGGGAAGGAGAGTTGGCAAAATGATTTAAATGCTTACTGTAAAATGGTACATATTTTAATGCTATTAAAACTCCACAACACCAGATATACCGGTACTTCATTATCATATAAGATTGCTTTTTAAAACATTAGGCCAAGGGTGTCAAATTGTGGCACTAAAGCTGTTGGAGGACTACATCTCCCTTACTCCCCTATAGCCTCTCATAGGAGATATAGTTCATCGACAGCTGGGTTGCACAGTTTGATATCCTTGCTTTACATAGGCCTCAGAAGGGTTGATTGGTTGGTGGGTCCATTTTTTAATAGGTTGAATAAATACAGGCGGTAACTGGTGTTGCAGAATCATCTTTGTTTACGTAACTGGAGTGATGGAAAGTGAAGTCCTCTATAGTTTATCTGTGGATTATATTTGGAGTAAGAACAGAACAGTGAGCAGTACGGAGCTGGTTTTCCATGAGAGCTACAAGTAGGGTTGCCACCTTTTCACAAAACAATACCGGCCTTGCTATTGCCTTCTGGGTGGCAACCCTAGCTACCAGCTAGGTGGCAACTCTAGCTACAAGGAATGGCAGTTTGGTGTATAACCAGAAAGAGGGATGAATCTGAAAATCCTGACCTAGACTTTTCACCCAAAAGAATCTAGGAGTTTGAGTTTTGTAACTTGTGAACAGTACAAATAGAACACGTACGGACCATAAATCTAAAGTATGCTGTATTCCAAGCTACCTTGCGGAGGCTTCACCTCTCATTTAGTGTTAACAATATCACAATCTGAATTCTGGGGGAAAACTGTTTCTGTGTGTATGACTAGCAAAAGAGACTGGACATTACATGGCGGAGGTTCAAATTTACCATGGAGAGGGTTTAGCCATGGTATCTGCAAAAGACCCGGTGGTTTCATTTTGACATCTCAAAATCCAGGATTCAGTTCTGCATTTGTTATAAAATAAATGAAGATATTCCACAAACTGTGGGGACCTTTCACCAGACCTTTAAATAACTTACTAAACATGGCCAAATGAACAAAACAATAATGTTATGAAATGCCATGCACATTACATCTAAGGCTTGTCTGTCTGATAAATCATTAATGCAATTCCAATTGCCTAAATGGATCATCAACTTGGACTGCAGGCAAATCAAGATTTAATGGGGTTGAAAAAAAAAAATGGAATACAAAAATCGACATGCCTCAACCACTAAATAAGTAAGCAGTATTGGAAAACCTCATCAACCATTCAGTTGCCCAATACCACATAGACCCATTTTTACTTTTTCTTTGAAGATTATTAAAATGGCAATGCAAATAGAAATGATTCTGAAGACAACGAATAGGGCCCATTCCCTAAATCATAATTAAGTATTAAAAAGGAATATCAAACCTTGATCAAAACACAGAAGAGAAAGATCAAACCGTGTTCTATCTTGGTCTACCATGAAGATAAAAAGAGGGGTTGAAGGACATTGGGGAAGCCAACACAATAAACCACACCTCCAACTCACATCAACTTAAGTATCACTAAGAGAGTGATTGAGGGCTTCCACTTACCTTGGTGCAGGAGTGTCACAAGATGGCTTGCGCTTCCGTGATTCAGTAGCCAAAGGATCCAAGGAGTTTTCCCCTAATCCACTCATTGTCAACAAACATCAGCAGCTGAAACACATAAGTAACAACTATGTTCGTGAGACTTTTTCATTGACATTCACCTAATAAAACACTGAATGCAAAAATACCACTTCTGGCCAAATACCCAGACTCCAAACTTCTCCAAATGATCAATATAAGGTAACAGCAATTTGTCCTGACAGCACAATTAAGTCCTCAGCTGTCCAAACATGAAGGCATCAAATACCGCAACTAAGTGCTCTCCCAAATTCATTTAATCCAGTTACAGAGAAATCCAGGAAAAATAATTATTCTGTTACAATCACTTCAGTGTAGAAATGCTCCTCCTTAATAGAGCTCAACACGCTGTATTAAGACCTTACAGAATGCCAGTTATATATCTAAAAATCAACAGAAGTTTTAGGACCAATGTTGTAATCATACATTATTGGGATGTATAATCCAGCTGACCCAGTGGGAGAAGACTTTGTAAAATAGGCATATATTCCTATCCATGCCAGTTATATTGAATGACAGACTTGAGGATCCTAAAGCAGGAGAACATGTATCCAGTGAATAAAAGAGTATAGCAAATGGGATGAAAGTATATAAAAGTGGAATAAATGTGTAGAGATGTACAGTATGTTTGCAGTTATGCAAGTCCAAGACAGCCTGGGTTTAAGTATGCAAGGCTTTAGATATTCAATTTCCTTCCACTAGATGGCATAATCCTACATAAATTGCCATATCCCTTGAATCATGCATTGTTCTATTTACATGCACCACAAGACACTATGCAAAAAAGTTTCATAACCTTTGATGTGTAGTCCAACTTTTTAACATGGAGGACTTCATACCATGAAGATGTTTATAGTGGAGGACAGACATTACTAATGTCATTAGCATTGAATGTAAGTCCTTTTCAGCCAGGATAAAGGCTGCACAAAGAGGCACATCCAAGCCACAGCGATAAGACACATATTGGTAAACAATGCTATTGCAAATACTATAGACACACACCTGTGTATATCTGCACATATATACATTTCTGAAGTTTAGCAGCCATAAACATTTGAATAAACAGTTTTTTTTTAAATTAACTTTAACTAATGGTAGAGTAATTTCTTGTATTTGTGTTGCACTATTATAAAAACATAATGCATATGCATATATGAGATACAATAATTAATATGGAGCACAACAAATCCCTGGTACTGTATTGCTGGATCCTAAAGTTTTTGATTAGAATATGTAGAAGTACCTGGACTACTATTATTATAAAAGTAAAAAAGTGGCCAGGAAGGGGGGGAAATGTAAAGCACCAGGGAGCCGCACTAAAAGAGGTTTACTACTTGTGGAGCAGTTAGTGGCTAATCTTGAACATGAGGTCAAGTATAGGGTGATCTTTTCAGTGATTGAGGTTACAAACAGGTCATCAAGAGACATCCCTACATAAAAGGGAGTCTACTCTTAAAATAGACTTCGAGAAAGAGTAATCCATTCAGCAGTAGGGTTGCCACGTTTTCTTCAGAAAAATACCAGCCTTGGTACTGTCTCCATAGACTTAACATTGACCTGATGCCAATTTTTTACCAGCTTGTAAATTGTATTGTAAGTTGTTTTGCTTTCGATCCATTCATGAGTACTTTGTGGCTGTGAGTATGGTTTATACCCGTAGAAATCCTGTCTCTGGAATCACATGTTACTACGGTGAATAATTAACATTGTTTATTTAGATTAAATCCAACACACTTTGTAACCTTGCACTGTATGGATTACAAATTAAGTGCTAGGATACTCTTGCATTTAAGGGTTATGTGAGCAACACACATCTATTTTGTGTAGTTTCCAGAGGAGGATTTGTCAGAAAAGCAAACCGCCACCTGTGTTTATATGAAGAAAAACCTTGATGACTTTTGCTACAAGCATTGAGAACGGTAGGTAGTTTACCTTGGGCAGCACAAACAGTCCCAATAGTGACAGAACAACTTAGCACACATTTTAATGGGTAGCTGAAACAAAACTTGTAACTATATCAAATAGTATGTAAAGCCTACACATGGCTGTGTTTAACGTTCATTATTACAACGGATAAGCTCACCAAAATTGGATTTAAACTCAAAAAATTATAATGAAGTTAAGTGTGCTTTAAAAACTATGGACACAAACAGTTATACATAGTATGGGAGTAACATGCTTGAGATATTCAGTCTGTGCTCCCCATATATATGCATTAGTAGCTGCCAAACTAGAGACAATGACAGAGGCGGATCAAATCTTGGCCTACCATGCAGATAAAAGGAGGAGTTGATTTAAGAGAGAGGGAGGGGGAGTTGGAAGCCAGCACAGTAAACCTGATTCCAACTCAAATAGAATTAACAAATATTGGGCAGTATCTCAGTTGCCTCTCAGAGAAAACACACACATTCACAAGGAAACGGATCCAGGATGTGCTCAAGGGAGCCAACATATCATGTCTTTCCTCTGAGAAGTCAGAAGATGCAGGCAGTCCTTGTCAAGCTTAGAAGAAGAAAAAAAAAAAAAGCACAGTATCAAACCACCTAGAGTGATGGAAAGTGGGGGAGGAGGAGAAACAAAAGACATAGCGCAAGGGTTTCCAAAGCTGAAAATTATCCCCTCTCTTCATCACACCACCCACATAAGAATAATTCAACAAGTGCCGTTGTCACAGATATGCGGTGTAGTGGGAGGTATACCATGGGAGGAGGGGATGTTTTTGTTAAATACTGGTTAAATAAACCCTAGGCCTGTCACTATAAACTACATATAATCATTATTTCCAGCTACAGTGGTGAGGACAGTCAGGTGCACACAAGAACTAAAATACCTACCTGTGTAAAGATGTCATTAAAGATGTCATTAAAACTTAATGACATTGGATATATAGTACCGTTTCATCCTCAAATTTATGAGGTTATTGAGCCAATTTCTACAATAGTAACCAGGTATCTGTAAGGTAACCTTTATAGGTGCAGCAATTCATAACAATGTATTCTGGGATTGTGATGGCTTTCCTACAGTTACCATGGTCATCTTAGTTCAGTAGCACATGTCCCATATGAATATATTTACCTAAATGGGATTTTTTTAATGAGATTGCATATTTTTACAGCTATTAAATGTACTGTAGGGAGACCATATTACTCTTCTACAAGTAGGAGATCACAACGACCATGATGAAAGCATGAACGAACATGGACCCAGGCTGGTTATAGTTCTGATGCTCCATATAAGTTATATAAATGGAAGGGAAAATATATCAGCCACGCAACTTTAAAGAAATCAAAAGCTCAACATGCAGGCAGAGTTTTGCTAATAATGTAACAATTATGTTTATTTGCCTGCTGTAAATGGACAGTAGTCCTGCATATGATGCTGCTTGGCAAACCAATGTTAATAATAACTAATCGTTATTTGGGATGACTTCCCTTTTTCAATTGGTGAGGTGAAACTTGGCACACACTCATTCTGAGACTTCACCCTTTTGCTCGAGGTGTTGAACGTGATTTGCACAGGCAAATCTTTGGCCAGCTTTCCTGACTGAAAACAGGTGTGATCGAAGTGTACATTTAACACTTGATTTTCAAATAGTTTAGGCCACTTTCCAGCATCAGATAGGGATGGCTATATGCAGAGTATTTCACTTACATAATAAAAATAACTTAGATCCACCCTTTAACTGGATATATATTTTGGGTTACAATGAGACATTTGTTCCCTTGTTCATTGTGTTCATGAATATTTTGTCATGTGTTGAGGTTGAGATTTAAGAGGAAGGGGTGGAGTTTACAAACAATGGGGTGGGTCTGAAACAGGAACTGGTGCTTCCTTGACACTTAGGGGTGGGGCAAATTTAGTTTAAGGGGTGCATGAGTTTAGTCAGGCGTATTGCAGCACAAAACCAAAATACACCACTGGGTTAACCCAGATAGTCACACAAATCACCACACACTTTAAAGTATCATGTACACCTCTCCCTTGTCAGAATGGCACCAACCTGGTACAGACCAAAAATAGGAGATAAGGAAATGATGAATTAAGATAATGAGCATATCCTCACTCATTAAATCTGTGTTTTCGCTGTGTCTTTTAGAACTGATAAAGCAGGTGATGCAGTTAATGGTACCACAAACTCACCAACATCAAAAACAAAATCTCTTCATACAAAGTGTCTTAAAATACAGCATGTCAGTTTGTGCTAGAGGTTTCTTTACTATTGTTCTTGCAGTCAGATGTCTTTTCTTTTTTTTGTTACAGCTCTAAGACACACTAGAGATGTTGGGAGACTGTAGAGTTTGGACCCATTCGACATCAGAAATCATTACCACACTCACTAAGGGCCAATTCTCCTCACTCTGTGCTTGCAACGCTAGTATGACATCACCAAATCATTACACCGTTAATACTATCAGCCCCACAGCAAGCCAAAGTTGTTCACAGTATAATAGGTTAGCAGCATTGTGCAAACAGAAGCGGGTAATGGAAGAAATATTTTCCAAAAATATAAATGAAACTTGGTTTAATTGCTGCTGAAAAAATGCCAAGGGAATTTTGGTGCCTGAACCTGCTCTTGCGGAATACTAATTTACGTAAAAACAAGTTATTGCAGGTCGTCTTTCACATAATCCTTTTCACCTGAGGTCAGAGCTGGTTAAAACTATGAGATGAGAGACTTCTGCCAGATGTTTGGACTCCCTTCCTGGATCACAAGTCCCATCTTGTCAGAAGCTTTTCCATGATTGTTGGTTTCAACACTACCTCACCGACAGGACTATGAGGAACCATGGAGTTAATAAAAAGCAGAAACCACTTTTGGACAAAGCCACCTCATATACACGAAAAAGAACAAAGTTGCAAGGGATAGCAGAAAATACTTTATCTTTGCTACTTCTTAAATATAGCAACTGTATACAAAAAGAGTTAGATTTCCTATCAGACCAGTCACTTACAGGTTATGATACTAAATAGCAGGGTGTTCCTGGGTAAAGTAAAAAGTCAAGTCAACATAAATTAAAAGATTATTTTGGAGAAAAAAAAATGGATAACTGTAACATTAAGAAAAGGATAATGTTTGATTAACATAGGTCATATTATAGTTCTTAGTATAATAAGCCTCTAGCCCCTATGTGTTGCTATGTGGCTGCCCCATACTAGTGTTTGTTATTATAAGTAATTTATAGCAAGTGCAAACATATTCCATATCGCAGATGCAATAGACAAGTAGCTGATGACATTACAAGCATATATACATATAAAAGGGACAGTCGCCAATGCATTGGTTTTGCATAATAGAAAATGCAAAGATTAAGAGAAAAAAAAAATGTCTTTATAATGTGTCTGCTGTTTATGACATCATTTTGATATGCAAATGAAATACGTTCAACTACTTCCAAGGTGATGGGAGATGCCACAGACATATTTAAATAATTAAACAAGCTTAAGCTATGCATTTGCTCGCCATTCTGCGGACATATTTTATATCCTTTTGAATGTTTAGGTGAGACAGTCAGTCCCCTTACAGAGGGAGCAGTGCCCCTGCTCCTAACATCTTTAGGACAGGGTAGGTATGAAAGGCATTATGCCTGGGAAGAATCAGGTAGAGATGCCCAGTGTGTTCAAATGATTCCATAAAATAGAGTCCAGCACATTCTTAGGGAAAATATCTTGGCATTTTGTGATGGGTTTTTGGCGATCAGTATTGGTTTTCAAGAGAGTTTTGGTATCTTTTTCATGTACTTTAGTTTAAACAACTAAAAAAAATTGTTTTTTTCATTTTTGCTTCTAATATAGATTATAGAAGAACAAGTAAAAAATGTACTGCCCCTAGTATGAGGCTAAACTAGCATGTTGTACATGCCAGTTTATCCTCTGTCCAGCACTTACATGTTTCCCTGGGAATCAGGCAGCCCAGTCTGGTCTGTGAATGTATCTCTTTGCTAGGTCTCATCTTTTGATCCCATTTGAAAATGAGGGGATCTCTCTGCTATTGCAAAGGATCAACAGAGCAATAGCAGAGAGAGACTCTGGCTCCATAAAGTCAGACACATTCAGCATGTGCCAGCCTCCTGAACATTAGTGCCTCAGCTCTGCACAGTTTTCCACTGGCTTCCAGTCTGCTCGAGGATAACATTTGCCTTTGACCTACATAGCCTCTCTCATTTACCGATACTACGCTGGGTGACCTCTTCATATATGTGCCTTCACGAGCTTCCCCCTTTCTCTGGAACGCGCTCACATAGCATTCAGCTCTCTTCCTCAATCTTCAAAAAGTCCCTCAACTCTTTAAGTAGCTTAAGATCCATCCCACTAGAACCCATTAATTAACTGCTAGCCAATTCAGCCTAACTCTCACTGTGCCCACATGCTGTAGGAGTAAGGAAACTTACTATTCATCCAACTAGAACCCCCATTTACCAACATTTAGCTCCAACTGTGCCCAAATACTATTACCACCACCTTGCCCTTTGACCTCTTCACTCACCTTATGAGTCTCCTGTCCCCCACACCCTATAGAGCCAAGGCGTCCAACTGTGGCCCTCCAGATGTTTTTGTACTACAAGTACCAGAATTCCCAGCCATTCAAGAATGCTGGTGGAGAATTATGGGGTTTGTAGTTCTGCCGCAGCTGGAGGGCCACAGATGGACGGCTAGGCTATAGAGTGTACGCTAGCGAGCAGGGCTCTCTACCTCATGTCTCAGTGTGTCTCTGTTGGTCTTACATAGAATGTAGTTTCCCCTCTATGGTCTGTACAAAGCTCTACATAAATTGTTGACCCTATATAAATAACAGTTAATGTAATGTAAATCTGTGTGCACCTGTAAATATAAACGTCAGGTTTACTTGGAGGAAGGGGACACAAATTTGTAATCCTTGCTTCTCCTAAAGAATCAAGGGTTAAAAAAAGTTTAGTTGTGCTCTAATAATGAAATACTTTATCAAGAAGAATAACGATTTAACTAATTTTTAAGTATGTCCAGGAGATGACCCATCTTTCCACCAAAAATGCACATCACTACATCGCCTTCCTCTGACTGGCTGCCACATTACCCAATGCACATCACAGTTGTGCACCATAATAGTTAATTATTGGATGTACTGAATAGAGGTACTTTGTTAAAGGGTTGGGCAAGTCAGTTAACTTGCAAACAGAGATTGAAAATTGTCTTGTTTCTTACCTGAACTTAACGTGACTCAAAATTAAAAAATCCAAAGGTGACGGGACTTTTCATCTGTCATCTTAAGTCCTAGCCTGGAAAACCAAGACAATACTGTGAGGGATGCATACTCGTTATAAAAGATTATGCAAACTCCATATACACACACAACACATTATTGGAATGTAAAAAATTCACAGAGTTGGCTTGACACAAAATATTCACAAATATAAAACTAAGCAAAATCTCCAATTATTACATCTAGTTTATACTGAGCTACAGTTTTTAAATGATTTGTCCACTAGGATTCTAGCATGATTTACCATAACTGGTGAGATAGGTGGAGCTGTATTAACTGCACCAACAGTGAGAGGACTATTAAAGCCCCTTCTGTTGCAAGTAATTGAAGGTTTAAGAAACACTTAGGTAGATTGACTAATGCAATGTCCTCATTCCAAGAAGTACCAAAGTCAATAACACATAGAAAAGTCATATATTGATTTACAATTATGGCATGCAGAGGTCATTTATAGCGCTATACCAGTTAATATGCATTCCTTTGCAGTCTACATACTGAGGTGTGTTCCACAATGTGCTGGACTTAGATGAATAATTAACAATTAAAATGGAAGGAAAATCCTTCTGAGCAAGATAGATCCTTCACTAAACATATACACCAATCATCCATAACATTATGACCACCTGCCTAATATTGTGTAGGCTCAATTTTACCACCAAAATAGCACTGACCTGTCAAGGCATGGACTCCACTAGACTTCTGAAGGTGTGCTGTGGTATCTGGTACCAAGATGTTAGCAGTAGATCATTACAGCTTAAATAGGTGGTATGTGTCAAAGTAACATCCACATGAATGGCAGGACCCGAGGTTTCCCAGCAGAACATTGCCCAAAGCATCACACAATCTGTCAGAGTTCATAATGTTATGGCTATTAGGTGTAGTGCTCAATGTAACAACATTGTTGCAAAATGTTAACCATCATTCCATTCGGCAGAATTCCCAGAAACCCTTATGGTATATAACCTGTGTATTACTATTGGTTAACCAATTCAAAATGGTGTCATCCACCCTATTATTTTTGCCAGTAACCAAAATAATGTTCCAATGTCCCCAGTGACGCACCCTCTGATTTAAATGATACTGTGGTGACAGGTTGACTGGGACATTTTTTTCTGAGCTACGAAATAAACAGATTATTTGGTCACCTATTTAGAAGTGTTATGCTTCTTTATTTCACCGCAGTAGACAGAAAGGCTGTGTTTAATTCTGCAGATCACAAAAAAATAAATAAATAAAAGAATAAGCCATGTTAATTATCAGACATTTTGGGTGCCTACAGGGAATCGGTGTGAATTTAGAAAAGGGAGACTAAGAGATGAGGGATGGGGAGGTTGGGGGGGGTGGGGGGGTGAGACTACCAAACAGCAGCTGTGCATTTGAATTGATTTATAGAGATCAGCTTGAAGCTGTATGCAAAGCAGGGGCTGTTCAGGCTAATTAGAAAAATAAATTGCTCTTGGAAGATATTTATGAAGCATTCACATGTAAAAGCACACAGTAGTGGTCTGAAACAGAGAGTTTTACAGCAGACACTCAGCCAGAGCTGCTTTGGAGATAATCACCAGCATGGTGCTGAAGAGGAGACACTTTATATTGCAATATTGAATACAGCTCTAATAATGGAATAAGAAGCTTCAATTAGTGTGAAATAACACTTTTACATGTGATGAAAAGGTAAAACAAAACACATCCCTGCAAACTCCTCCCGATGCCCCACAAGTTTATAAAAGGACAGCAAATCCAGTTTTATCCGTTGATGAGACAATTACTTTGGGCTCTACCAAACACTACTGTACAGCAATGAAATCAAATCCTGACAACCAAGGCACATAAAGGGGGCACCCAAGGCACATCAATATGTATCAAGAGGCGAGCCCATTTTAAAGATTTAAACCAAGACTGGGTACCACTCTGTCGTCAAACCGTTATGGACCATAACGTATGTGCCACCTAGAGGGATCACGAGAGGTGCAGTCAAGATAGATATATAGATATCTATACCTATATATCTATATATAAACCGTAAAACAACATGATGAAAGAGTAGTGGTTATGTCCACAAGCCAATAAAAAAAAAAAAAAAAAAAAAAAAAAAGGGAATTCTTGTCATGGTTACAAGGCTAAAATAATGATAGATTGTATATAGGGTGTGAAATTTTTTGGGGATAAAAATAGGGTCGGGTCAGGCATGACCTAACAAAGCACGATCTATTTATAAAGCACCAACATGTTCCTCACCACTGTGATGTAACAGGTAAAATCCATATGCCATTTCATGTGCTACCTATACTCTATTATTACGACTCTGCTCTGCTTTTTGCACATCCCTGTTTTAGATTATTTCAAATTAAAAAAAACACACATGCAAATAGTAGCATTAACTGCTTTTAAAGAAATAATTATCATTTTGAGGACAGTTTACTTATCAACCTGTAACTTGGGGGGTATACAAGAGAAGCACATTAAAGAAATTCCCCAAAAAGTGTACCCATTTATTATGATACAATTCAGTAAGAGCCTAGTATGTATCAAAGCCCACGTATACTCTCCTACAGTGAACAAGAAATCAGGAAGCTGCTGTGGAGGCCAGAGGCCAAGTTGGTTAAAAGATTGTGAATGTCAGCTTCCTTCACAAGAAGGAAGCTGATCTATAGATCAATAGGCATTGCCTATATAAAAGCAGTGCTGGGTTTCTGCATTTGTCTGGGAAGGTGGGAGAACGCTCAGTCATTTGATTATATGGCTAGAAGATGGAGAATCCTTTGGGACTACACAGACAGACACAAAAAACATTTCAAAACACAATCAACGAGGGAACAGTAGGTACCTGATCTGAAACCTCTTCCCTGATTATCCT
Organism: Pelodytes ibericus; assembly: GCA_036172795.1. NCBI lineage: Eukaryota > Metazoa > Chordata > Amphibia > Anura > Pelodytidae > Pelodytes > Pelodytes ibericus. Next base: position 148,569,009 of record CM069862.1, read on the forward strand.
CTTGGAGTGCTGTATTTATCTCCTAGAACTGGTCGTGTAGCCTGCACAACTCTATATTTTGATGGTCTATAATCCTAAGTGGTCAGCAATGTTGATAAAAGATGGACTGCAAAGCAATGGCAGTCTACCCGTGTCAAATAAGAGGATTCATCACATACAACAATAATAAATTAATAAGGACTTATTTGGTGTGCAACATTTCTTTAACCCATTCACAAATCATAATTAATACAACCCAGTGCAGTAACAAAAACAATTGTCAGAGGAATTCTATTTGACCTCACAGTATATATTTTGGACCAAAGATGCTAATTTTGAAGAGGCCTAGATACAGATATGAGCACATTTAATTTTTCGCTGTGTTTTTCCCCATCACGTACAATATAATTTTGCATCAATACGCTTGTCACAATTATGGCACGGAGAGGTGGATTTGAAAGAAAATCCTGATGCAATGCAGTGTGGCCTGATTCCAGGAACAGCTTAATACCTGCCCTATGGGAATTAAGTTAGCATCCCTGCAGCAACAAGATGAAGAATAACTAGCTCATGTTTTTCCCCCCTCTCTTCACATAGTCTCTGCTTAGCATATAACTCCTAACAATTACTTTCTTTGTCCTCTATAACTTGGGAGATTTACTAAAGTGGAGTGCTTTCACAAGGCAGAGAGCGCTCATCTATTTACATTTTCCCAGTCATGCAGATGCAAAGAGATACTATAAGACAAGGGAAGGTAATTGCCCTCAGGATGCTCTCTCACCTGCATCAGTGGGGGATGCACCACTCTTTACTTCTCAATGCCCCACTGAGCAGGCTTGGCAGTCAACTTCCTCAGGAGGGATCAATATGTAAGAGAAGAAACCCCCGATGTCAGGTAGCATTTTGGCCTTCCACGCAAAAGCCATGGGCATGTACATTTGTGAGAGGTTGCAGAACTACATCTCCAATATCACGCTGACCACCTCTTACCGACAACATTATAGGAGATGTAGGCTATCAAGCTGGAGGACAGCAGTTTGACAACCCTGCTATAAGATAACATACCAAGTGCAGATGTCTCCGAATCTTCTTCAGAATGCTTATACCAGATCAGGGTTAGCTGCAAGCTCTCTGGCGATCATAAAACTACAAACACCCAAAATGCTTTGTCGGCCTCAGTGATATCCGTATCACATATAAATACACACATTTATCAGTGCCTCTACCACCTCAATGTTATCTGGCCCTTGCTGTGGTCTCTTTCTATACCGTGTGTAAATAATCTAATTGTATTTTACAAACAAATTAAATCATATTGCTCAAATTCATCACTTACAGATAGATCATCACAAATAGATTAACTTTTGCAGCTCTATAAATGTATACAAAAATTATGGTAAACACCATGTATAAAAAACACTTTGCAGACAGGAAAACAATTCCATGACATGCATATAGCAACACACAAACTATTTATAATAACAAAAAAATAAGAAATCCTTTTTCATTTTACAGACCCTTCTTTATCAGGATGTATTTTGCAGGAATTGTGCTCTTCATTGGACCATAATGTCTGTCATGGAGATTTTTCATTGTGACTGACTATTGTAATATATTTAATAAGGCAAAAACTAAATCCTTAAGTGTGATGTTAGCTGCCAGCAGAGCATGAGATTTATTTCCATATTCTAAATTACATATAAAACACACAAATATATATGATTTCATGGTGTTAAGCACTGTTGGAGTTATTGTGTAAACATTAGCAAGCGTGCATCTTGCATCGGGGAGTTCATTTACAAAAAACCTGCATAGTTAAGGTCCAGCATATACTGAGAGACCAAGTCTACTGCCTTGAAGTACTACCAGATGGAAACAGCCAGACACACAAGAGAACTTTTGGCACAAGGGGCTCATTTCATAAAATAAAATAAAAAAAACGAAAAAAAAAAAAGCTTTTTTGTGTCATCTGGTGCCAATGAAGTCAAACTGTTCTATCAACTAATATCCCTGAAACGAGCTGAATGCCAAAGTGAGCTAATGGAAGCGTGACACTGAGTTTACGGTGATTTTGGGAAACTAAAGAAAGAATTTACACTAAATAGCGTCAAAACTGGACATTCTAAGTTTGTATCCAAATTAAAGTAAGCGAGTAAACAGTATAAACATTATATTCCTAAGTGCCATTACTTTACATTACAAATGGGGTGACACTGGTGAACAAAGGACACCTTTGTCCACTCAAGGGTCTCTCCTCCTTACTGATTGCCAAATGGATGGGCCCCCAGATCCCATGCTATTAGCTATTATGAAGAATCTCCAGCAATAGTTACAACTGGCCACAACTTCTCTAGTGGAGTGAGAAGGCAACACGTTGAAGATACGCCGTTAAAGATGTCTGCAGGTTAGAGGGGGTGATGAGGAAACCATACAAGCAAGGCTTCCTGGTGCCCAATACAAAACCAAAAAATAAAGCACAGTGTTTATTGTTTATAGTTTGCCAAAAAAACAAAAACAAACATGTACATCTGTTTGCATCCCAACAAAAGTAAAAGTCCAAAGCTCACCAATGGGGATTTTGTTAGGAAACTAGAGGCTGATCCTGTGCTTCACCAGTTTGATTATAATAACTGTGCCAAGGTTTGTCAACATTGTCCAACCAATTGGCTATAGAGCCATCTAGGATACTGAAACCAACAGTGAGAGGAATTTACCAGCCTTTCAAGGCAAGCTTCAGAGACATTAACAGGCAAACTAGTTACATATTAAAAAAGGATTACCAGCAACACATATAGTAAAAATAATTACGTTTCATGAATAGTCAGATGAAACAACAAAGAGCTCACATCGAGTAGATACAGTTTAATTCAACAAACACACAAAATAGATTTCTCTATAACGCTACACTGACTAAACGGTAATCAAAACACCAAGCCAAAAATGCATTACAGAGAACAGCCAAAATGCTAATTCGTATAAGTTAAAAAATGTATTGCCAGTTCACCTATGTAAACCCGGTGTGTTTCTTTACAATTATACACTGTATTTGCAGTTGGATTTTCCTCTTAGCTGAGGAAGGGCTGGTCTATTGGGGCATGGTCTAACTCGTGTCTGTTGGCAGTGGTGTATCTTGGTTTTGTGCTGCCCTAGGCAGACAAAATTCGGGCACCCCCCTACTCACATGCACACCCACGACATGTCCCATCGACCCATTACATGCCCCATAACCCACATTGCACACACACTAAATGCCCCATTACCCCCATTACATACCCCCACCCCATCCATTACATGCCCCCCTCATCCTGATTAATTAGAAGGAGCTAAAGCTTCCTGAACAGTGGGGGAAGGATCGAAAATGTTTGAAGCACCAGAAGTGTGCTTAAACACCCTCTGGCAAAGTGCTGCCCTCTGGCAAAGTGCCGCCCTAGGCGACTGCCTTGTTTGCTTTGTGGAAGATACACTACTGTCTGTTGGTGTCTGATCGGATCTGGTCATCTTTCTACGCTAATGCAGAGACTTCCTCATTCTTATATAAATGGCCACTATACTTGACATCTTTACTTCTATAATAAGCTTTCACCCACTCATAAATATATATATATTTTTTTTTTTTTTTAAATTAGCAACTTGATTGGCGACTGAGTTTCACCTGTTCAGTATTTAAACAAATTTTGTATCTTTTACAGGTGTCTTGATAACATTTCTGCAATGGGACGTAAACGTTAAATTTAATAAATTACCTCTATTCTTTTTTAGGAGAAAAATGTCCTCGGAATACTTCTTATTTTCATTTAGTGCATTCTTGATTCAAAATTTACACAGACACCAGGGCACTAAAAAGCTTTAGGATTTATGCTGTAGCAGTGGAGATATTGAGGAGACAACTAGGGTTGCAACCTGGCCGGTAATTTACCGGCATAGCCGGTATTTGAGAGGCAGGAGCCGGTAAAACTGAAAAACCGGTCATGTTAAGACCGGTATTTGTTTTGCAGGCACCAGGGAGGGGTGATCAGCAAGCAGGGCACGATAAATATTGGGCACCAGGTCGCCATGGCACCAGGAAATTAGACCTCGTGCCCGGTATTCATCCACATGGTCCCCTTGCTGCTTTTGTTTCTCTGGCACAAGGGGGAAGTCTATGTGATTTTCAAATAATGAACTCTTCTGAATGAAATAGAAGGATAGGTTGGATAATTATTATTATTTAATATCGTGTTGGCATATATGTGTATGTTTTCCAATCCCAATTTCTGTTCTTTATCTCTAAAAATGTAAATAAAAAAAAAATAAAAAAATAAAAAGTCTGACCAGAAGCTTCAAATAGTTCTAGCAGCTTGTCTTTGCAAGTGTCCAACCTTTTATAGTGGACATCTTCTGTATGACCATATAAGGCAAAAGTGGTCTACAGTGAGCACCATTACGTTTTGCACACCACATTGTCCACCTAACGGATGCCCAGAAGGTTTTTGTGTTTTGTTTTTTTTTTTTAAAGAAGAAAGAATTTGTTCTTAGAAATAGGGCCCAGAGAGATTACTTAAAAGAAAGAAAAAAGAAAAAAAAAAAAAACAGAACCCAGATGAGCTGATCGACAGACCTTTTCCTCTGGGAATTTATTTTTATTTTTAAAATACTACGGCAACTGCGAGCAACTTGTTTTTTCTCCCCTATGAATTTCCGTACAATTGGAGACTTTTGTGAATTGTGATAAATACTGTAATTAGTTTCAGGGCCACTGGGAGTTCATCATTCAAACCTCTGATTAACCACTGGCAAGCAAAGAACCGCATTTCACAAGAATGGATTCATTTTTGGAAGAAAAACCTTAAGCTTTTGTTAATATCAGCTAGTTAAAAACAAGTGGGGAAAGGGAGATGAAAATGGGAAATCAGAAGTGAGATAAGCAGATAATTTGGAGATCTCCACATGTGTGCATTAGGCTTATACAGATAATAATGGTAATTGTATATTAAGAAATGAGGCATATTTTAGGTGTATTGCCACCTATATCATAATGTACTTCTACCATGATATCATGAAGCTCTGTTCAACATAGAATAATACCATGCCAATACTAAAAAAAATGTAAGAGGTTGAGGAACACTATACTTAGTTTCTCTGTTACCAATTCTTACCTTAAAAATAATCATTATTAAGCAGAAAACCAAAAAAGACTAGTTTGTTAAAGGAACACTAGACGTTATTTTTTACTTGTGCTTCTAATATAGTTCCTACTGTTTGAATAAAGCGACATGTATTTTTGACAGTACAGACAGTTTATCCTCTCCAGCAGAGAGAGACCCTAATTTTTACATGGGATCAGCAGGGAGGATCTTAACTAGGCACTCCCTGCTGATCCCATGCAAGAACGAAGGCTTCTCTCTGCACTAGCAGAGAGCCAGTCGCCGACCAGACAGCTGTCTGCTTCCTATGGAAACAGGGGAGCTGTAGGTCAGAGGATGAATTGGCATATACTGTAAAAAATACATAATAATCGGTTGATCTGATTGGCTGTGAGCGTGCAGAGACGCTGTCAGAGCACCACAACCAAGAACTGCTGTGCCTCAGTTGTGAGACACGGCAGATAGTAAACCCATGTGTATCTATTAAGATACACGTTGTGCTTACTCCAAACTCATGGGACGTGTTTTTTTTTAATCAAGGGTTAAAAACGGTGCAGTGTATTTGAATATATAATTCTTTTTAAAAAAGAATTTTATCTAGACTATTAAATCACATTCCATTTTTCATTCAGTAGGAGAAGGAAACATTATTTTTGAGGGTAAATGGCTCTTCCTTTCCAGTGACTCACTGTTTTTGTTAGTTGCAGACATTTGACGTTATCAGCGGTAGTTGGCGCCAAATGCAAGAGTCTCTCTCTACCATAGTGAGATACCTGGTGAAGACATTGTGAGAGTCTTTAAGTAGTGTGACCAGACTGACTGCAGGTATTTTGTTTAAGGTATCCACATGCTGGGGTCCATGTATATAGGACTATTTCTTCTTTCTAAATAGCAAACATTAATTTCTAAATACAGGTTGAGTATCACTTATCCGAAATGCTCAGGACCGGCAGCATTTTGGATAACGGATACTTACAGATAATAGCTCATTCCAGCAACAGCCCTAAAAATGATCTACATTACCTAAATTCAATGTAAGTTACTTGCTCACATTGAATTTGTAGATCAATTTATAGATCATTTCCAGCAGGGGAGCTCGGTGTTGCCGAGATGATCTGTCCGTTGCGTCTAGTGAGGCCCGTCATCAGGGTGTGACGGGCGATACTGGCGTCCCGGGCCCAGGAAAATTCCCTTGTTTAAGCCGGTCTGTGGCTGTGAGGGAAGCATTGTGCGCTCCCCTCCAGCCGCGCAGCTTCAATAAAGTTTGTTAGGAAAAAAAAAAATGCCACCAGAGTAACTCTGGTCACTTTTTTTTTTTAAAAACTTTATTGAAACCTCGTGGGTGGAGGGGAGCGCACAACGCTTCCCTCACAGCCACGGACCTGCACCAGGAGACAGTAGCAAGGAGGCAAGTACTGGGGAAGTAGGGTGGCAAAAGAACATAACGCTGGCACATTGAGGGGCAAAATCCTCGCACATTGAGGGGCAAAATCCTGACATGATGAGGGGCAAAATCCTGACATGATGAGGGGCAAAATCCTGACATGATGAGGGGCAAAATCTTGACATGATGAGGGGCAAAATCCTGACATGATGAGGGGCAAAATCCTGGCATATTGAGGGGCAAAATCCTGGCATATTGAGGGGCAAAATCCTGGCATATTGAGGGGCAAAATCCTGGCACACTGAGGGGCAAAATCCTGGCACATTGAGGGGCAAAATCCTGACATAATGAGGGCCAAAATCCTGACATAATGAGGGCCAAAATCCTGACATAATGAGGGCCAAAATCCTGACATAATGAGGGGCAAAGTCCTGGCATATTGAGGGGCAAAGTCCTGGCATATTGAGGGGCAAAGTCCTGGCATATTGAGGGCAAAATCCTGGCATATTGAGGGGCAAAATCCTGGCATATTGAGGGGCAAAATCATGGCATATTGAGGGGCAAAATCCTGGCATACTGAGGGGCAGAATCCTGACATGATGAGGGGCAAAATCCTGACATGATGAGGGGCAAAATCCTGACATGATGAGGGGCACAATCCTGGCATATTGAGGGGCAAAATCCTGGCATATTGAGGGGCAAAATCCTGGCATATTGAGGGGCAAAGTCCTGGCATATTGAGGGGCAGAATCCTGGCATATTGAGGGCAGAATCCTGGCATTTTGAGGGCAGAATCCTGGCACATTGAGGGGCAAAAGAATGGCTTATTGAGGGGCAAAAGAATGGCTTATTGAGGGGCAAAAGAATGGCTTATTGAGGGGCAAAAGAATGGCAAAATCCTGGCACATTGATGGGCAAAATCCTGGCATATTGAGGTTACAATTCAGGCATATTGAGGGCAAAATCCTGGCATACTGAGGGGCAGAATCCTGACATGATGAGGGGCAAAATCCTGACATGATGAGGGGCAAAATCCTGACATGATGAGGGGCACAATCCTGACATGATGAGGGGCACAATCCTGACATGATGAGGGGCACAATCCTGGCATATTGAGGGGCAAAATCCTGGCATACTGAGGGCAAAAGAATGGCATATTGAAGGGCAAAATCCTGGCATACTGAGGGCAAAAGAATGGCATATTGAGGGGCAAAATCCTGACATAATGAGGGGCAAAATCCTGGCACATTGAGGCGCAAAGTCCTGGCATATTGAGGGGCAGAATCCTGGCATATTGAGGGCAGAATCCTGGCATTTTGAGGGCAGAATCCTGGCACATTGAGGGGCAAAAGAATGGCTTATTGAGGGGCAAAAGAATGGCTTATTGAGGGGCAAAAGAATGGCAAAATCCTGGCACATTGATGGGCAAAATCCTGGCATATTGAGGGTACAATTCAGGCATATTGAGGGTAAAATCCTGGCATATTGAGGGGCAAAATCCTGGCATATTGAGGGGCAAAATACTGGCACATTGAGGGGCAAAATCCTGGCATATTGAGGGGCAAAATACTGGCACATTGAGGGGCAAAGTCCTGGCATATTGAGGGGCAAAGTCCTGGCATATTGAGGGCAAAATCCTGGCATATTGAGGGGCAAAATCCTGGCATATTGAGGGGCAAAATCATGGCATATTGAGGGGCAAAATCCTGGCATACTGAGGGGCAGAATCCTGACATGATGAGGGGCAAAATCCTGACATGATGAGGGGCAAAATCCTGACATGATGAGGGGCACAATCCTGGCATATTGAGGGGCAAAATCCTGGCATATTGAGGGGCAAAATCCTGGCATATTGAGGGGCAAAGTCCTGGCATATTGAGGGGCAGAATCCTGGCATATTGAGGGCAGAATCCTGGCATTTTGAGGGCAGAATCCTGGCACATTGAGGGGCAAAATAATGGCTTATTGAGGGGCAAAAGAATGGCTTATTGAGGGGCAAAAGAATGGCTTATTGAGGGGCAAAAGAATGGCAAAATCCTGGCACATTGATGGGCAAAATCCTGGCATATTGAGGTTACAATTCAGGCATATTGAGGGCAAAATCCTGGCATACTGAGGGGCAGAATCCTGACATGATGAGGGGCAAAATCCTGACATGATGAGGGGCAAAATCCTGACATGATGAGGGGCAAAATCCTGACATGATGAGGGGCACAATCCTGACATGATGAGGGGCACAATCCTGGCATATTGAGGGGCAAAATCCTGGCATACTGAGGGCAAAAGAATGGCATATTGAAGGGCAAAATCCTGGCATACTGAGGGCAAAAGAATGGCATATTGAGGGGCAAAATCCTGACATAATGAGGGGCAAAATCCTGGCATATTGAGGCGCAAAGTCCTGGCATATTGAGGGGCAGAATCCTGGCATATTGAGGGCAGAATCCTGGCATTTTGAGGGCAGAATCCTGGCACATTGAGGGGCAAAAGAATGGCTTATTGAGGGGCAAAAGAATGGCTTATTGAGGGGCAAAAGAATGGCAAAATCCTGGCACATTGATGGGCAAAATCCTGGCATATTGAGGGTACAATTCAGGCATATTGAGGGCAAAATCCTGGCATATTGAGGGGCAAAATCCTGGCATATTGAGGGGCAAAATACTGGCACATTGAGGGGCAAAATCCTGGCATATTGAGGGGCAAAATACTGACACATTGAGGGGCAAAATCCTGACATGATGAGGGGCAAAATCCTGACATAATAAGGGGCAAAATCCTGGCATATTGAGGGGTGAAATCCTGGCATATTAAATGGCAAAATCCTGGCACATTGATGGGCAAAATTCTGGCATACTGAGGGGCAAAATCCTGGCATATTAAATGACAAAATCCTGGCACATTGAGGGGCAAAATCCTGACATAATGAGGGGCAAAATCCTGGCATAATGAGGGGCAAAATCCTGGCATATTAAATGGCAAATTCCTGGCACATTGATGGGCAAAATCCTGGCATATTGAGGGGCAAAACCCTGGCATATTGAGGGGCAAAACCCTGGCATATTGAGGGGCAAAATCCTGGCATATTGAGGGGCAAAATCCTGGCATATTGAGGGGCAAAATCCTGGCATATTGAGGGGCAAAATCCTGGCATATTGAGCGGCAAAATCCTGGCATATTGAGCGGCAAAATCCTGGCATATTGAGCGGCAAAATCCTGGCATATTGAGCGGCAAAATCCTGGCATATTGAGCGGCAAAATCCTGGCATATTGAGGGGCAGAATCCTGGCATTTTGAGGGCAAAAGAATGTCATATTGAGGGGCAGAATCCTGGCATATTGAGGGGCAGAATCCTAGCATATTGAGGGCAGAATCCTGGCACATTGAGGGGCAAAAGAATGGCTTATTGAGGGGCAAAAGAATGGCTTATTGAGGGGCAAAATCCTGGCATATTGAGGGGCAAAATCCTGGCATATTGAGGGGCAAAATCCTGGCATATTGAGGGGCAAAATCCTGGCATATTGAGGGGCAAAATCCTGGCATATTGAGGTGGCAGAATCCTGGCATATTGAGGGCAAAAGAATGTCATATTGAGGGGCAGAATCCTGGCATATTGAGGGGCAGAATCCTGGCATATTGAGGGGCAGAATCCTGGCATATTGAGGGGCAGAATCCTGGCATATTGAGGGCAGAATCCTGGCATATTGAGGGCAGAATCCTGGCACATTGAGGGGCAAAAGAATGGCTTATTGAGGGGCAAAAGAATGGCATATTGAGGGGGAAAATACTGGCATATTGAGGGGCAAAAGAATGGCATATTGAGGGGAAAAATACTGGCATATTGAGGGGCAAAATACTGGAAAATTGAGGGGCAAAATACTGGCATTTTGAGTATCAAAAGAATGGCATATTAAATGACAAAAGAATGGCATATTAAATGACAAAAGAATGGCATATTGAATGTTTAAATACTGGCATACTGAGTGGAAAAATATTACTGGCATATTGACCAACTGCTCCCAACCACCCTCCATATTACACTAGACCGGGATAACATGCTTGTGAGGCGAGTGGGAGATATTGTCGGGGGGGAGGGGGGCAGAAAATTTGTTCAGTAAGAGGCCCTGAAATTCCTGGTGGCAGCCCTGCATGTAGTCCCTCCATTTCCCACATGGCTGGCTTCTCATTTACAGTGCCTGGGAGGGTGAAGCAAAGGACCTTCACCGCCAGATGCCAGGAAGGTGAGTATCCCTTATCTGAATTGACCCACATCCAGAAAAACAAAATTCCGATTTGTGTGTCATTTCAGTTTGTGGATCTTCGGATAAGCGATACTCAACCTATATATAAGCTAAGTGGCACTGAGTTTGGAAACTGTTGCTACATACATATTAAATATAAAATTATATATATATATATATATATATATATATATATATATATATATATATATATATACACACACACACACACACACACTTCTCACTGGCATAATATAGATATATACACACAAGCTGTCACACAATACAGTAATGCGGTACCTGTCACAGCACATCCTCATCATGTGAAGTGAAGAAGCAGGGCTGCAATGCAGCGGGTGCGCTGAGGACTCTGTGTCACTCTTCTCCCGGACTTTCACAGAGCCAGCACAGCGGTGCGGAGCTTCAGCAGCATGGGGCTTCCCTCCTTCAACGCTGCAGTCACTGGCTCACATGAAATGCGCATAGCACACACTCCACATCCACAGGCACCGTGTGCTTCAGTGGATTTAACTTACTCAGGGTTATGACAGGCCCTGCGAGTGCCATTCTAAAAAAAAATATTAAAAACGACTTTTTTATATATCTAGTTAACGCCGGGTGGCAACCCTAACCTTTGCAGATAACCGTAGTTATGGTTATGTGTACCATGTTGGGGACCTCATGCTAACAAGATATCACAGACAGAAATTTAAGATGTGACTAAACGTTTTAAAATTACTTTTCTTATAGAAATAAACCTTTTTTCAATATGAGCGAAGGGGAGGGGGAAATGGCATGTGCTTTAAAAGTTATATACTTTAGTACTGCAGTTTGAAGAGAGACCAACTGGTCTGGTGTCGATTGTCAGTCACAGTTCCCGAAGTTAGAGATGCTTTGTTTTTGAGGAAAAAGGATAGAAGCTAGTTAATAACCGCTCTATCTACAAAATGTTTCCTGCAATTTAGAACGTATTACTGTTCATGCATTTAGAAGGAAGTGCCCCACTGAAACTGCAGTAGATTGGCTGATAAAATAGGACTGACAGCAGATCAGCTAACTGAGATCAGAGCTCCCATCAGAAAATGTTTGCCCCCTTACAAAACAAATGTTCTTTTGTCTCAGTTCCCCAGTTCTCTTATCCTTTTGTTACTGCTTCCACATCCCTTGCCATAGCACCACCTTGCACACCCAGGACTTTCCCCAACCAGCACTCACTTTGCATTCACAGGACATGCCAGATCACCCACATTGCACACCCAGGACTGTCCCCAATTCAGCATCCATAGTTCTCCAGCTACCTGGTGGCTAGTGGTAGGCAGCTGGATATTTGTGCACTGCCCAGATGTGCAGACATACTTACATTCTGCCTCCGTGGTATGAATTCTGAGCGCCAGCAGATCACATGACACCTGACTCTAGCTTTAGAACACACACTGGGAGTGCAAAAGGCACTATAAGAGGATGTATGTGCAACTGGCCACCAGTAATATTATAGCAGCAGGCTGGTAAAATATGGTTTGCTGTCAATGTTAAGACAATTGAGTAGTGTTGAGCGAACCCGAAACGCACTGTTCGGGTTCGTACCGAACATTACGTTTTTTGGACCCCGGACCCGTACACGGACATTCCACTGTATGTTCGTGTTGGAGTTCGGCGATTACATTGTATGTAATGCTATTGGCTTTCTATAAACCGAAATAGAGTCCCCATTCATAAGAATTTCTTATGAATGGGGACTATTTCGGTTTATAGAAAGCCAATAGCATTACATTTATTCCATAAGCCGAAAGTCTATAAACCGAAAGACATTTGATTTATAGACTTTGGGTTTATAGAATACCTGTAATGCTATTGCTATTCTATAAACCGAAAGTCTATAAACCGAATGTCTTTCGGTTTATAGAATAGCAATAGCATTACATGTATTCCATCTGAGAGTCAAATAGAACCGTCAAATACTGTGCTTAAAACGCACTTTGTAAAATTCTGGCTACCTCCTCCTCCTCCAGCGCCGCTTCCACCTACACTGCCACGGTCACAGCCTCCTAAACCTATCGGTCACTTAGTATAAACTGAAAGACAATACCCTGCACTCCTACCCTCTCTCAAATGGATAATTCTGTTGATCCTCCTGGCAGCCATGCTTTAGATTTAGATTTATGTTCTTCCAAAGCTAAAATCAAAGATTCCATCTAGTGCTATTTTATGGCTCAGCGGTATTTGTAATTTGTATATATTTTATGTTATTTTAAGTTATTTCCCTATCCACATTTGCTTGCAGGGCACTTGTCCTACTCTTACCCCCATTTTACTTCCTTTTGCAGCCCTCTAGCCCTTTCCAGGACTTTTTTAGAGGCATTTTAGTGCCCAAAAGTTCGGGTCCACATTGACTTCAATGGGGTTTGGGTTCGGGGTCAAGTTCGAGCCCGAACCCGGACTTTTTCCCGAAGTTCGGCCGAACCCGAACATCCAGGTGTTCGTTCAACTCTACAATTGAGGCAACAGCATGGTCAGTATTTTTTTAAGAAACAGGAAAAATCTTTGGAGACTTCAGGCCACCAGATATATAAACACAAAACATCCACCTCCTGGAAGCCCTCTAACCTTTGTATAGAACAGGAAAAATTGCAGATAGGTGCTCACTGCAAAAATAATAACTTCTTTTAAAGTATCCTTAGCAAAGATTAAAATTGTGCATACATCATGACTGGTGAAAAAGCGCCTCTAAACGTGAAACGCATTAGGCATCTGATGCCCTATGGTTTTTCACCAGTCTCCTCTCAGCGTGAAATTCGTGAGGCATCTGGTCTTCTATGCTTTTTCACCAGTTATCATATTTGCGCAATGTTCATTTTTGGAAATTTTAATAAATGTTATTATTTTTGCACAAAGCAAGCGCCTATTTGCAATTTTCCCTATTTTTTGAAGAACCCAGGGTTCTTGGTAAAGCAAGTTTAAAGCAAGTTTCTCTACACAGGCACAATCAAAAAAAAAAAAAAAACACCTTTGTATCTAGTAAAAAAAAAATTAAAGTTTAGTGGAAGTTTAACATTGCCTAATAATAAACACATTATGCTTCTTATTAAGTATACAATAATGTAACGCAGCTGGTTCACACTCAATGAGTGGGTGCCTGGGCAAGATCTCCCATCGATCTCCAAAATATAAGTAAACAAGGACAATGACCAGCACTCACAAGCAAAATGCCGGAATACAATCCACGTTTTGCTTGTGAGAGATAGTCGTTGTCCTTGTTTGCTTATTAAGTATAAAGAACTCTAAAGAAAATTCAGCAGGGCTTGTCAAACTCTTCGGTAATTCTCATTTCCCCATTCTCTTTGAAAAGAATCAGATAATCCCTTAATTGCACTTTGCTATACCTCATCCCAAAAATCACACTTGTATATAATCCTGCCATTCCCTTAACAGTCACCAAAATTAAAGAGCCACTCTAAACAGGCATAGCTGTGTCTATCCCTATGACCAAAAATGTTCAGTCTTGTTTAAAGAATGTAATTATATGTGCACGTCTGATTAGCCAAAAAAAAAAGGGTATTTTGATATACATGTTAAAGCATGTATGTGAGAATGCATGAAAGTACACACCTGCATCAACCATTTCATCTGATAAGCAAGAAAAGTTATTCTTCGTTAAAAAATGTTAATGGACCATTGCATGAAAATTATTTTAAAGTAATACAAACAAAACTAAATAATAATTTCCTATTAGATTTTATTTTCTATATTTTGCAATATTTACCTTTGAAACGAAATACCTCACAGGTGTCCCTATATTTTCACCCAAATCCCCCTGTCCCTCTTCCCTCCTCTATTGTCCCTCCTTTTTGGTTTGTATGAGTGTATCACAGACTCCATAGCAATAAAACTCATAACATAGTGAGTTTAAACTGAATTAAATGTGGATATTATATTAATTTGTGAAAATTAAATACTTTATTATTCAAATGACATCAAATTACATAAAGAGTTACCAATTGGCCATAAAGTAACTGAAAATGTTCTAGCAAAGCCACACCTTCAGCCACTCCCACAAAAAAAAGTGTCCCTCTTTGGCCATTTGAAATGTTGGGAGGTATGAAACTTAGAAGGGAAAACTTTTTTCCCTAGGGCTCATCTTCTGCTGTGGATAGCATGGGAGTCATTGAGAGGGCTGGCTGCCCAATGCACATGCTTCTCTTGGAGCCTAGCAGCAAGACTCTTCAAAAAGATTATTCATGGTACCTCAAGTTTTGACTATTGTTTAATGAAACTCTATAGAATGACATGGCTTTTAATTGAACAAACAACTGTTATTTTATTTAATGACTGCCTGAACCAAAAGATGATTTTTAGTTGCGGCAGGTGATATTGACACAAATATGAAATCTCACCTGTCTAATGGGCTTCTAGTACTGAACCCTGAGGCCATAGTGAATGCATTGGGTGCACATAAAACCTTATGCCAACATTTGTAGATCTTTATAGTTTTGATCAGAATTTGAGGAGCAAATTAATAAAAATAAAAAATAGCCAGATGAATTTCCATCAATATATTTCAAACAAATAATTAACCATTTCCTCCGTATAATGGGGTTTCTGACAGTCAAAGGAGCTGCTGACATCCTGACAGCTTTTGTTTGAATCCCAGCTTGAAAGCACCCAAGGGAGGCGGTACTTTCAAGGCATGTTAGTGAGCATTTACATCATCTGATCGACACAAACAAGCTGCTTGAACTACCTAATCAGAGTAGGAAGGACAAGCATGATGTGACATTCTTGCCTGGGGTGTGTCAGGATCATTATTATACAGTACTGCG
This sequence comes from Pelodytes ibericus, assembly GCA_036172795.1. Taxonomy (NCBI): domain Eukaryota; kingdom Metazoa; phylum Chordata; class Amphibia; order Anura; family Pelodytidae; genus Pelodytes; species Pelodytes ibericus. Next base: position 148,584,550 of record CM069862.1, read on the forward strand.
CAACAGGGAAACTAGAGGGCATTTAAATCAACATGTGTGAAAACAAAAAAACTCACAGGGCCAGGGGAAATGGTAAAGGGATCAATCAACAGCTTATAAGAACTACTCTTATATTTTGAGGCTCCAACTCTTATCATGTCCCTTCCTAGCTGAGGATGCCTAGTACAGACACATTATGGCACTCCGGAGCAAATTTATTTTCCCAAATACAGGCCCCTGAAGCTATTGAGCTGCTCCATAGTAACACTTGGATAAAAAAAAAAGTGGAATACCAGTTATCATTGAGCAAATGATAGTATAATCTGTATTAGTACAAAAGGCATCCTACAAATAGAGCTCATAATGCCTCGGACATCTTAGGCTGCAGATCTTCTCTAGGCTGAAGAAATGTAGGAGATATCGTGTCTCTCCCACAGAAGAGGTTTTATTTTTAAAACAGTAATACTTCTTTAAGAAGCATGCAGACTCCCTAGTCAGGAACAAAGGAGAAGGAAAGGGGGGCTCCATCTGTAACAATCTTACAGCTCCGAAAAGTGACCCCCTTCACCTTCATACAAGGCGTCCCAAGACCCTCACTGGAAACTAGTTACTTGCGGAAATATTGCTTTGATTTGTAGTAGTAAAAAGGAAGTAGAAAAACTATCCATATTTAGTCAGAGTTTGTGTAAAATTCTCCCTGCAGCAGCCAGTGAGGGATTTGCATTCTTGTGGCTCAATTATAATTACCTCCGATACGTGCCAAAAATAAGGCAAAGCATACGAAAGCCCTGGCTTCACTGCTATTATACAAAATGGATTGGGTTCGGGTAATTAAAAATATTGAGCGAGCATCCAAAGAATTCCTGGTCCTCAAATAGTAACTCTGAAAATGAAAAAGTAGATATCCCATTGTGGGTGTTTATATTAATGTACCAGACTATACCTTCTTACATATTAGTGTGTATATAAGTCACACCTACTGACTGCGCCATTTTAGTTAAGAGCCAAACTTTGCCTCTCAGGTTTTACATCAAAAGAAAAATGTATTCTAAGTATGCACAGACTGATTAACCAAAATCAACTGTGCATTCATAGTGGGCAGTCATACCCACAGCACCTAGGGTCACATAAGTTGTGTGGTATTGCTTGAATACTCCCCCTCAGGATTTTCATGGAGGTTTTTTCCCTTTCTAAAGAATAATATAAAAACATGGTCATCTTCTTAAAGAACCACAAAAAAATGTTAAAATAAAATGTGCTGCTATTAAATAAGCATAAATTATTTGTAAACTTTATTTGAAGTGTGGTGCTGAAGATTTATTGCCCACCCCACTGACCAGACACCGTGTTTCATGTGGAAATCAAACAGGCAGTTTGTTCCTGATTCTACATGATGGGGGGCCTATTCACTATAAGATGAACATTTCAGGTCAACTATACATTGTGCAGGGCCAGACTTGGCGAGTTTTTCCTGTTAGAATAGCTCAGCTGGCCATCGATAAGGCATAGTTACATCTTACATTTTTAAAACTTTTTAACAATGTATTATATTGGCCCAACTCTGCCTTAATAATGAATTACTAGACACTTTAAATCACAATTAATATATCCTACAAAACAATTAGCAATCCAGACTGGTAACTCAAAATTTACAAGGAACATCAGGTAAAAATACTCCATTGCTTTTATGCACCATTGAAAATCAGTACTTACCAGAGAAGAGGAGAGTAATGTGCAGTTTAGCAGCCCTGAAAAAGAGCAGAAAAGAAAAACAGTTATTTAACAACTTTACAGTAAATCAAGGGAAAACAAACTATTGTTGTGTTTTACAGGTGACACACGCACTAAATTGTGTTGAGATGACATTGTGCAGTTAGAGAAATTCTCCAATTCTTCATAATTTGTGTCTATGAATAGCCCCTTAACCAACATGGTCTCCTGAGTCTTGCACCAGTTACAGCATGTAAGAAACTAGCTACTAGATATACTCATGGAGCCAGAGATAGAATAGGAAATGCTTGAAGGTTTCACGAAGAAATACTACAGAGAATGATGTCCTCTGGCCAGGAGGAATTTCAGGAGCCATTTCCCCTGGCTCTTGGGGTTTTTCAAACCCTGCTGAAAAATAAGCATGAATATCCAGCAGGATTTCTAAACAGGCATTTCTGAGACCATAACACAATGTTCTTATATAAAAAGAAAGGTCTGCCTTTTTCCTTTAAACAGAGGACACAGTTGGATTCATAATCACGTGATGTTCTAATATGTGAAACTCATTAAACTTTGGGTCTTCATGTTAATGAGCATCAAGGAATTTTCGAATGATGGGTTCAAAGCGCGCACACATATGCTACACATGTGTGAATATACAAAGCTGCTTAAAATTTGTGAAAAAGACTAAAAATCCTGTTATGGTTGATGGATGTCAGCTGTCACGCGAACCAGCCAAATATACTTTTTTTTAAAACATTTTTTTTTTATAAACCACAGCTGAAACAGAAGAGAAGGAGAAAAATATCTTAATTCCACCAGCCGTATGTAATGCATTATATATGGTAAAATATATCAGAGGTCACAAGTTTACAGAGCTTCTCCCGGTACAAAAAAAATGCTTAAAAACAGAAGAGGCCCTGGATCCACAGCAACAATAAAAAGGCAAATACAATCTGTGGTTACACATGACACAATAGATACAAACAGTAAGACAGAGTCAGACTGCTTCCTCTGCTTTAGGTCTATAGTTATTTTGTATTTTGTTTGTCTGTTGCAAAGTACCACAGAATAAGATGGCTCTTCATAAATAAATCTAGAAAAGGGAACTCTCATACAATAACTTCCTGTTTGGGTTGTTGAGGTAAAAAAAAAAAATTATATATATATATATATATATATATATATGGATACCAAAACAGGAAGAGCTACAATAACAATTTAAAACAAATAATGTTACCTTAATAGACTTTAAATTAAAAATAGTAATAAAACAAAAAGTTTCACTTATGTGTATTTCACATCAAGTGGTATTTTATGAAATGAAAACAAATGGTTATTGACCCATTTTTTATTTGATAGGTTAAGAAAAAACAGCTTACATCCACTCACATGAAGTATTGCAACATAGGAAAATTCAAAATTATTAAAGAACGCTCAAAGAGAACATATATTGTAAAACTGTGAGTGTGTTTATTTTTTAATAAACATTTAAAAACAACCACACAAAATAACTCTAAACTGCCAGCTTTTTAGACAACAAAGTATCAAATTGTTGCGTTTACTGACAAATTATAGGATTTCAAACAGCAACACATTTTTCTATTTTCCAGTGTTAAGAGGGGAATTGGGTTTATAAACTATAGAATATTTACAAGACAAGCTTAAATGCCTGCACAGAGGCCATTTTAATCGCTTTGGATGACAAAATAAAAATTGTACAATTACATATGATGCTCAACTTGGTCCCCAAAAAGTACACAGAGTAAACACACGTTATAGGGTCACATATGTTTGCAGAAGACCTATACAAAACCCAGCTTTCTTTTTTAGAATCCACTGAAGTAGTTCAAAGAAACAGAAAGTAGTACAGAAAGCAGGGGTGTAAAACCACTGCCATTCCAGATGTTGATGGTCTACATCCCCCATAATACACCATCAGCCTGTTGGGATGACAGACAATTATTGGAGATATTGGCATTTTGATCTATAGCATGCAATGCAGAAAAAAAAAATTAGACACCTTATGTAACCTTTTCAGAAGTTAAGGCTTCCTTGCAATACAGAAAATTGGGAGTTGAGGAGAAAGGAATGATGGCGACACTGGCTTAATTTGAAACAAAAATAAAGTAGGAGTAAAGTAGAACCTATTAGACTAAAAACTCACTGGTAACACAATTATGTGTGGACTGTGATGCATACAAACACACAATGTATACACTGTAAGATCAGAATTGCTAACAGATGCATAGACCAGGAGACATTTTTTTACAAACCAGAGTTCCTGAAAAATGTTACATCCATTTGGCTCTCAAAAGACCCATCCTGCCTCCTTTACATGTAAATATGCAGTTGTGTTCCACACACAGTCAAGTTGATGAGGAGACTCACTTGGAAACATATGGGTTAGGCCTGAAGGGTAACAAGGCCCCATCTCACACAAAATACTGGGCACTAGAAAAAGAAAACAAAATTATATAAACTGGCTGGCATTGCCTCCATTGTTTTTCCTCAGACAATACTCAAATGACAGCTTCAAAAAATCAGATACTGAAGTTGCATTAAAAGTTTCATTTAACATTTGCTTCACTATTAGGAGCAAAAGTTAAAAGCCTTTTGCCACTTGAAAGGAGCAAACCCAACATGTATCCTTAAGGATCCAAATGAGGCAGAGTTCATCAGGATGCTGGCACATGCTGACAGTGTCATAATACACTCAGCCAATCAGAGCGGGAGTGTGTTCTACGCGTCTATTCTGGGTCTTTCAGGTCTGGTCGTTTCTCCCTGATGGTGCAAAGAGAGACGCTCGTTTATAAACAGAGGCTATCTTGACATTCAAAAACATGGGAGAGAGGATAAATTAGCATGTACCTTAAAAAGTACATGCCATCCTGTATAGTTATATGGAGGTCATAAAAAAAAGTATATGCCAGTTTATCGTCATACTAGGGCCATTATACATTTCACTTGTGTTTCTAAATTTGAAGCACAACTAATGTTGTGGCTCTTTAACTATAAAACTAATACAGTTGCAGTAGACATATGCAGAGACATATCACATTTGCATCTGACAGCAGCTGGTGGTATATGATGGTGCTATACAAATGAAAATAATCCCAAGTATAATAATCTGAGCATGGCAAATGTGCAATTTAGCTCTAGGAGCCAGACTTTGTTGCAGAGTCTGTTCTTCCGCTCATGCATCACTTACTGGCTCCATAGATTCATTCATACAAAAGGTTTCATAACTTGTTTTCCAAAGATCCGATATGACCCACAAATACACAGAGCCTAATAAACTGCTTGCAATGCCATGTTAAGCAATGTCTGAAAAAGGTTTGGCAGGTAAATATTTTCAATAAACATTTTTGCACTCTGTAACATGGCTCTCTTTGCTAGCATACAACTAGCCTCCTCTTATTGATTGGCTGTTCCTTTCATTTCTTTGCAAATGGTAGACTGTTACATACTCCCCAAAGAAGGTGGGCTGAAATTGAGCATTAAACCAAAATTGCAAAACCGTTTACGAAAATAAAAACCTATTGATACAAAGCTGCTTGACTAAACATTAAGAGTCAATTAGGCAACAAATAGAAGGACAACACACACCTCAGCTGACATGCAAGTGCCATTAAAGGTTGCTCGTGAAGAACAAATTTTGGTTTGCCAATTTGGAAACTTTATTATCTCCCTAAATGCTTTTGTTATCTTTAAAAAACGTTTCTAATAGAATTTTGTTTTCTCTACAGGAAGGGGAATACGTAACATTTCCTTTGGCAGATAGACAAGTATTAGACCTTTCCGTTACATACACTTCAGATTTTCAATACCATAATGGCAAACTACTGCTTTGAATGTGAAATGTATATGGGTCTAGTCGATAAATAGAGAATTGCAGGGAATTGAGACAGGAATTTCAAACTATAGACAGATTAATCAATTTATGGTACACTTAAACCAATCAACAATGTTTGGAATTAACGTCACTCAATAACTATGGTATTGGTAAGTACCATATTTGCTCGATTATAAGCAATTCGATTATTATTTATTTTTCTGAAAATTGCCCCTCGTCTTATAATCGAGGTCGTCTTATAATCTGACCTCAAATTGAGGTCAGATTAAAAGACATTGATCCAGGTCCCCAGCAGAGCTGCAGGGGACATGGATCCCCCTCTCTAGAAGCAGGGGATGTCTGCGCGATGAGCGCAGACTCCCCTGCTTCCGCCCGGCACGACCGCCGGGGCTTCTGTGATGAAGCCGGGTACTTCCGCTTTCGTCACAGAAGTCCCGGCGAGCGTGCCGGGCGGCAGCATAATAGACGGAGGTGTCGGGCAGCATGGAGGATGTCTGCACGTATCGTGCAGACATCCCCCAGCTGCCCCCACTAGCCACCAGGGATCTTTTTACATGTTAGGGGGAGGGAGGGGGCAGGGAGACAGGGGGAGGGATGGGGGGCAGAACAACAAGAGGGGGGAAGAGACAGAGCAACAAGAGGGGGGAAGAGACAGAGCAACAAGGGGAGGGGGCAGAGAAACAAGGGGGGGGGAAGAGAGAAACAAGGGGGGGGGGGAAGAGAGAAACAAGGGGGGGAAGAGAGAAACAAGGGGGGGGGGAGTCAAAGGGAGGGGGAGAGAGACACAGCTGGGGCAAAGGAAAGAGAGAGGCAGCATTGGCACATAAAAAGGAAATAAAAACAAGAAATGCATTTTTTGATATAATTTTTTTATTAAAAAAGCAATTTACATGTGAATATATACAAATTTAACTTTTTTCCTATAGGGTAGTCTTATATTCAGGCTTTTAGTTTTTTTCCTAAAGGAATATCCAAAGTTTGGGGGGTCGTCTTATAATCAGGGTCGTCTTATAATCGAGCAAATACGGTAATTGGCAAACTACAAATCACAAGGGGATTGTCCATGTAGCCCAAAGTACCCATAGTCCTCTAAGCTCCTCAAGCTCTGGTCTGCTGCATTTTAATATATGCTTCACTCACCTGTGCATAAAAAAACCCAACTCCAAATCAAACCAACTGCTTTAGATACACTATATAACCATTAGGATAACTCCCTCTCCTTACAAACAAGTACAAAGTACAAAGTGTGGGATATGGTGGCACTGCTGTATTTCATCCTAGGCTGACTAGGGCGGCATGCTACATGTGGTGGCATTTTGCTGCTCTCTCCGACACCTGCCCAGCGCAAAGAGTGAGTGCTGAGCACAGCACGAGGGATGAAGTCTTTATGCTGTGCCCACTCATGCCTGTTGCTCATTTTCGGGTGGGGCGTTTGATGGAGAAGGATGGTACAGACAATGGGAGAAAAGAGTCAAGAGCAAGGTCAGGAGGCAGTTTGAAAGTAGATGTCTCTTTTCTTTTAACTGTGCAGTGTTAACAGCTTTGTGATGCCCAGGGCATTAGAAAATCTGACTAGAGACTTTGCAGGTTAAATGCTAAACATGCTTAGTGCCCTTTTCAGTTGCAAAGTCATATTGATTTATTATACCATTTTTATCAAGATTAATTTTTTAACACAGGATTTTTTTAGTAATGTTATCTTATGATATTTGGATATTATGAGTAATAATCTCAGTACCGTTGTGACTTAGAAATGTATGTAGCGAATGAGACAGCTATAGACATGATGTACCTATTTTAATGTGGAAGGTGACAAATCTCAGGACTCCTAAAAAGCTCTACTGTTGGCTCCTAAAATTTTAAATTGTTTATATAGGACTCTATGGATGTGCTGAAACCCTCGTTCCTAAAAATAACTACGCTTGTGCCTGGAGTTGGTCTACTTGGCTCCTAAAGTCAACAGACATTTGCCAAGCTGGAGGTAGATGATTTTGCACCTGTAGTTAAAGCAGCATTTACTTAAAAAAAAAAAAAATAATCAAGGTTTTATTTTGAGTAGAATAAATACATGGAAAGGTACGATGAGACAGAAGCCAATGTAACATAAAATTGGTGGTCATTTTTGGATGGAACCTTTTTTTTTTTATTGTGAATATAGTTGCCAATACAGCCATTTCTTACAGACCAAACATAACATTTTGTCAGACCATTAAGTGGTAACGTAGCGCATGAATGGCCAACAAGGTGGGAAGGCAAGTGCTAGATCAGCGGAAGTCCAAAAGGGTTAAGGCAGAAAGAACAGGTTCACTAGCGAAGGGAGAGGCTGAAGTCTGGATGGAGAGGTGAGCAAACGCCAAGAGAAAGTCAGAGGTCAATAGCCAGAAGATTGAAGATAAATGGCAAGCTTGCAGACCAAAATGGGCAAACAGTGGCTTCACAAGGAAGGAGTCTAACTTGGGGAATATACAAGAGCTCCTCCCACCAGCACACTGTATAGGAGGCATGCCTGAAAGGAACACGCCTTCCGCCTGTTGTAGGGTGCTACTCGAGCCTGAGGATGCAGCACAAAGTGGGAGGACAGGGGTCTTGGAGGTGAGTGGCGGGTGACAGTGGGTCCCAGAGCCTGACACTTTTAGATGCTCAATTGTGGTCATGGCTATTTCTTTTAGGTTACGGATAAAGTTCACAAACATCCTCCACAATCAAAGCAATATGTACCTTCTTTCCGGTATTTTACCTTTTATACTAAAATATTTTATTTTATTTATGCAAAATTCATGATATCCTATTTTTCCAATAACTATATGGATTCAGTTGAATCAGTTTGGTGGGCCTAAAGAGGAAGGGGTGGATCCTAAAGAGGAAGAGGTGTGGCCTGGACAGGAAGGAATTTGGCAAATTAAGAGGAAGTGCATGAGTTAAGTCAGGTCTAGGGCAGCACAAAACCTACATACACCACTGTATGGTGGTAGCTCATAAATTAAACATACAGCCTACAAACTACATTTGTTTATACACACAGGAAGGTTGAGCAGTCTGGAGGATTTCTTTCAAGCTAATACGTTAATGCTGTTTGTCCTCTTGCTGGACATGTTAAGACCTACTCAAAGTCTAGGGTCTCACTTGCACTTCATACACTACCATGTATTATCAGAACATATGTTTCAGTAAAGTTGTAGTAGTATAAAATGATGTTTTCAGTATGTCTCAGCGTTAGTGTTCTTCAGATTTTCCAACTCATTAATTATTTTATGATTTTTCTCCTCAGGTCTTTATAAAACTTCTCATAATAACTATGCACCTATTGCATCCGATTACACTGGTATGTAATGGGCTACTCTGTTCCCACATAAAACTACAGTGTATTGCCATATAAAACATGAAGGTTTGACAGGTTCTCTGGGTCACTGCTCAGAGAGGATTTAGGAGCACACTCCAGCAGGCCTCTTGGCGAGTTATGTGCTGTGTTGGCTGACCAAGCGACAGGACTATAGTTGAAATTAAACCCTTCATTAGCCAACAGAGTTTTATTGCATGCTTTCAAGACCAAGTCCCCAGGTCCTTTCACAGGCATCTTACTAAAGATGTCATGGCGACCAATTGGCCTTCAGGTCTCAGTGTGCGGTTGTGTAAATCATATATTGACGTGACTCTCCGAGCCTGTAGTTAGATTTGCAGGTATGGTTTCAGAATGGTTGTTAAGGAGAGCGTACACAAAAAGTACAGTACTGCAAACTTACTAAATAAAAAGGGCTTCCCTGACTGGTTAAATTGCACTTAAAGTGACACTACCACTTACATAATATGTAAGATTACCTGTGCATTTAAAACAAACACATATATATGACATGTGCCACTGTTTTGTTTTATTCTATGTTTGAATTAATTGCATGTAGAAGCAAAAATAAAATTGAGTGTTTATCTCCTGCATCCATTTTGTGAATTTTACCCATGATGCAACATTTTCCAAAATCTTCCAGCAAGTCTCAGTTTACTACTGTGGCCAGAGCCTGCAAGATAAGATACACCCCTGCTCTCTTACTGACTCCTGTGCATCACTAGTGGGCAGGACTAGGTGTCTATGTACACCTTTCTTTGACCTGCTTCCAACACAAAGAGAGGAGATTGACCTGATCAAACAGGGTCATAACTCTGCCCCTTTTGATGTATAGTTACATTACCCTCCCATTCAATGCAAGTCTATGGTCAGAATTCAGACATTTAGACTGCATTCTGTGTCCCGAGCCCCAAAGTGAGATACTAGTGCTGTAAAGACACTGGGGGTGGCACCCAAAAACACAATATTTCACAATATAGCAGCACCCAGTCACACTTGCAAATAAAAAATATATAAAACCCTTTGAATTTTTTGTTGTGAGTGTACCTTTAAGAATGCAAGATATATAGTTCTGTATCATACATTCACAACAATATTAACCCCTTGGCGACACAGGACGGACTAGGTCCGTCCTGTGTGCCGAGGCGTTAGTGACACAGGACGGACCTAGTCCGTCCTGTGTCAAAACGAGCACTGAAAGCGGAGTTTTTCCGCTTTCAGTGCTCAAGCGGCATTGTAACGATGCTTCCGTATGGAAGCATCGTACAATACTAAAAAAAAAAAAAAATTCCGCTTCCTATGCTCAGAAAGTGTTTCTGATTGCCTCGCAAGTCGAGGCAATCAGGAACACAAAAAAAAAATGCACGATCTTGGTCACTGTGTGACCAAGATGGCGCTGCCCTTCTAAGGGCAAGAGCACAGGAGGCAGGAAGTACCGGCTTCCTGTGCTCTCTGGCTGTCACACGATTGCTTCTTCACAGAGGCAATCTGTGACTGCCAGGCACACTGACAAGCAGTGGGGATACTCTGATGAGCATCCCCACTGACTGGTCAGATCAATATTAACTCTATATTGATCTGACCAGTTATGATCTGCCTCCCTCTCCTCACATTTTTTTTAGTGAGGGAGAGAGACAGATCAAAGTTATAAAAGTAAGTAAAAGTAAAAAAAAAACAAATACACAACACACGAATAATAAAACAATAAAAAAAAAATTATTAAAGCAATTCCCTGCGTTTAACCCCTTCCCTGCCACTGATCTTGTGTAAGCAGTGATTGTGCATTTTTTAAGGGTTAATATTTTTTGTACTGTAATTTATTACAGTACTACAAAGGCTCTTCTAAGAGTTATTAACCCCTTCTTTGCCGTCGATCACTGCTTACGCAATGATATTGACGCCAAATAAATTTTTATCTGTCTGCATATTTTTTTTTTTACACATACCCGCTAGGGGATTACATGTAAAGTAAAAATATTAGATTTTTTTTTTTTAAGCTGCCTGAACGCATAGCGATGAGTAACAGCGAATTAGTGGCAAAGGCGGTTTGGTGATTTCTCAATTAAGCTCACCATTCGCCCTGGTCAGATCAAAATTGGTCGGATCAGTATTCACAAAAATTGATCTGCCTCCCTCTCCTCACTTACATTTTTGTGACGGAAAGAGACAGATCAGTATTAGTGATATAACATAACATTTTATAAAATTGTTAGGTTTTATGAAAGTCTTTCACTGTGTATTAACCCCTTCCCTGCCATTCATCACTGTATAAGCAGTAATCTTGCACAGCAACAGTATGTTTTGCTGTCTGCACTGTTTTATGGATTAATTATTTTGTACTGTAATGTATTACAGTACTAGATAGGCTCTTCTAAGAGCTATTAACCCCTTCTTTGCTCGAGATCACTGCTTACGCACTGATTCTGAGGCCGTGGACTCAGGGTTCGATTTTGACCCTGGTCAGCTTTCTGATACATCATCTAGTGATGTATCGGTGGCTGCTGAGCCCTTGCCACAAGGAGTGATGGGGGTCTACCGTAAAAAAAAAAATATGGTATGGTGGGGGTAAATTACATTAGCTGGCTTCAAAGATATATCCCATATAGGACACGGACGCATGTTGACTACATGTCAAAATTCCAAGTTGGAATTTTGAGATGCGCATCTCACAAATGTTGCCTTCTAGCCAAAAAACAAACCAACCTACCTATGCATGGGTGCTATCCCTGTACTCGGGAGATGTTGCTGAACACATATTGGGTTGTTGTTTGGCAGTGACATATACTGGAATCTGTGAATTCATGCCTGAAGTACAATGTATGTGGAAAAAAAACTCCCACAAAAGTACTACCACAAACTTTTACAAAGGCTGGTGGTAGAATTAGTACCTATACAGTATTAAAATACCACCATTTACAATACCTTAGGACAGGGCTCGGCAAACCCCGGGCGCCAGGTCGCCATGGCGACCTGGAAATGGAGCCTGGCGCCCGGGTGCCGTTGCCCTAATGTTCCCCTTGCCGCTGCCATCCGTCTTTTGCAGCGCGTGGGGACAGACAGCAAGCTCCGCCCCCTCGCGCAACACGTGTGTTAGTGTTCAGCCGAAAGAGCCATGAGAATCGGCTGCGGCACGAATGTTCCCCCTCCCCAGCAATGAGGTAAGGCAGCAGGGAGGGGAAACATTCGTGCCGCAGCCGATCTTCATGGCTCTTTCGGCTAAGTGCTGGGTTGTCAAGAGACGACACCCAGCACTCAGAATTTAAGAAGGAAAAAAAAAAACTTGTGTATGTTTGAGATGTATATGTGAAGTGGGGGGGGGGGGGAGATGTATATGTGAAGGGGAGACGTATATATGTGAAGTGTGGGGGGGGGAGGTGTATATGTGATGTGGGGGGGGAGGTGTATATGTGAAGGGGAGGTATATATATGTGTGAGGGGGGAGGTGTATATGTGAAGGGGAGGTATATATATATGTGTGGGGGGAGGTGTATATGTGAAGGGGGGAGGGATGTATATGTGAAGGGGGGTATATATGTGAAGTGTGGGGGGAGGTGTATATGTGAAGGGGGGGTATATATATGTGAAGTGTGGGGGGTATATATGTGAAGTGTGGGGGGGTATATATGTGTGAAGTGTGGGGGGAGGTGTATATGTGAAGGGGGGTATATATGTGTGAAGTGTGGGGGGAGGTGTATATGTGAAGGGGGGGTATATATATGTGAAGTGTGGGGGGGTATATATGTGAAGTGTGGGGGGGGTATATATGTGTGAAGTGTGGGGGGAGGTGTATATGTGAAGGGGGGTATATATGTGTGAAGTGTGGGGGGAGGTGTATATGTGAAGGGGGGAGGGATGTATATGTGTGGGGGGAGTTGTGTATGTGTGAAGTGTGGAGGGAGGTGTATATGTGAAGGGGGGAGGGATGTATATGTGTGGGGGGGAGTTGTGTATGTGTGAAGTGTGGGGGGGAGGTGTATATGTGTATATGTGAAGTGTTTGTGTGTGTGTGTATATGTGAAGTGGGTTGGTGTGTGTGTGTGTATATGTGAAGTGGGTTGGTGTGTGTGTGTATATATGTGAAGTGGGTTGGTGTGTGTGGTGTATATGTGAAGTGGGTTGGTGTGTGGGGTGTATATGTGACGTGGGTTGGTGTGTGTGTGTTTATGAATTGCGTGTATGTTTGCGTGATTGTCTGGCTCCTAAAGATTTTTGCTGGCTCCTAGAATAAAATTAAATTTGTCAAGCCCTGCCTTAGGATGTCTATTTTCCAAAAATATATGGTTTGCCCGAAGTACAATGTATGTGAAAAAAAATCCATTACATTGACATAGGCTGGTGGTAGAAATAGTGCATGGAAAGTGTTAAAATACTACCATTTGAAATACCCTAGGGTGTCTAGTTTTCAAAAATATATGGCTTTGTGGGGTAGAATACACCTTTTGGCTTCAGAAATGTCCCAAATTGGACATGGGCGAAGGTTTTCTGCACGTCAGAATTCCAAGTTGGAAAACCAAAAAGCACACCTCTCAAATGTGGCCTTTTAACCCACAAATAACCTAACCAACCTATACATGGGTGGTATCCCTGTACTCAGGAGATGTTGCTGAACACATATTGAGGTGCTGTTTGGCACTGACATATAACAGGATCTGTGAATTCATGCCCAAAGTACAATGTATGTGAAAAAAAATTACTACCCAAAACATTGACATAGGCTGGTAGTATAATTAGTGAATGGAAAGTGTTAAAATACTACCATTTGAAATACCCTAGGGTGTCTAGTTTTACAAAATATATGGCTTTGTGGGGTAGAATACACTTTCTGGCTTCACAAATGTCCCAAATGGGACATGGGCACATGTTTTCTGCATGTCAGAATTCCAAGTTGGAAAACCAAAATGCGCACCCCCTAAATGTGGCCTTTTAGCCCCAAAACAAACCAACAAACCTATGCATGGGTGGTATCCCTGTACTCAGGAGATGTTGCTGAACACATATTGAGGTGTTATTTGGGAATACCCCTTCACATTTTAAGGTAATGTTTACCTAAATTGCAATCTATGTGAAAAATTTTAAAAAAAAGATTTTTTGCTGCAAACTTTGGCAAAGATTGGTGGTAAAATGGCTACATGAAAAGTGTCAAAATACCCCAAGTTAAATGCCCTGAGTGGTCTAGTTTTCAAAAATATGTACATGTTGGGGGTCATTCATGGATTTAGTACAGAAATCAGTGTTACAATGTCACTATCACTAATTTTGAAAAAAAGGATTTTAAAATAGCTTTGCACTACTTATAGTTCTGGCCCTGTAACATGAATAAAAAAGCAAAAGAACATAAAACATGGGCTATTTCTGAACTCAGGACATATATTAGAAACTATTTAGCAGTGTTTTTTTTGTTCTCTCTTGTACATGAGTATATGATTTTTCAAATAAAAGTCATAAAAAAATTTCTTTTTTAATTTATTTGCCATATTTTATTATTTTTTTTACATCAAATTATATGCAATTATCAAAACAATGGTATCAAAAGAAAGCCCTTCTTATAACGATAAAAACGATATATAGTTTGTGCGGGTACACTAAATGAGACAGAAATTAATTACAGCAAAAAATAAACACCACAGAAATGTTAAAACAGCCCATGTCACCAAGCGTCGGACAAGACAAAAAAGTCATGTCACTAAGGGGTTAAATAACAGGACAATTGAGATGTTGATGGGAAGTAGTACAGTTCTTAAAGGAATGACTTGTATATTACCAACATCATTCTACATAATATAAAGTCTTGATACACTATATTATAGAAGAAACAGAGTAAAAAATGCCCGAATGCAACAGCGTGCCATGGGAAAAGAACAGACAAGCAAGGGAGTGAAGCCATTATGGTGGGCTCTTTAGTCTTTAGGCTGAGAGAGGAGGGAGAGATGCACACAAGAGGGGGCGCACAGAATCTGCTATTAATCATATTATATGTCATTGTTCATTTGATGCTGCTGGCAAAGACGCAAGCAGCACATTGTTCGGTTCCCATCTAAAGAATCAAGGGGCTGGGGAGGCTCAGAGGGTCTGTAACTAGTGAACAATAAGAGGGGAGGGAGAAAATACACGCAGAAGGCTTATTCACACGCCGAACAAGAATACCAGTGACAAAGACGTATAGATGACAAGACAGACAGTATATCAGTGAGATGTATAAAAGTGATCTAAAAACACATGAAGACATCAAAATACCACATTGGGTCCCCAACCAGTAGAGAATGTAAGTACCAGTCCATCCAATGTGATGTATAAAATAAGATTTTCTCTTATTCATGACACACTAGTAGCCTCTTCATGCGTTTACACTATAGAGATATATATAGTCTGTATATACACATGCCCATTGTATATATACAGACTGTATAAGTACCAGAGGTTTAAAATACCCAAAGCTAAAGCTATGTGGGGTTTTGAAGAATAATATTACAATAGTTGTCATTTTAATTTTGCCACCTGTATCCAAGTAATTAAAACATTAACCCCCGAGAGCACTGAAATGTGTTGCTTTTGCAATCAAAACAGGCACAAGTAAACATATATTAGCAAAATGAAAAGAGACACACACACAAAACAAACCATTATTTTAGCTTGTGACGACAACCATCAAAATGTATTACAAACTAATTTATCCTAAAATGTCCACAGCATGGCTTAACCCATGGGTGTCATGCTCAATAACACAGGTTCCCTTCTGTTCCTAAGGAGCATACTTTAGGAGCACAAGAACATGTGTCTGCCTCTAAAGCCGTACACCACTGTAACCCGCATGTGGCATTCAAGCTGGCTAGAATAGACAGGATTTAAGACAAGTAATCTGCTTTTTTCCATGCCCTCTGCAGTGGATTCTATTTTTATCAGATGAGCCGTAACGCCAAGGAAGTGAAGCACATTGGCTGATTAAGGGTGATTGAGGCCATGGTGAGAGAGCAGACTGATCCAATGACATTGATGTGCTTAATAATTTATATATTGCAATCTATGTATAATAAATTGGCTAATGAAGATACAATGACTACATCACATTGATGCGGCTATTCCTAACATGGGAGCAAACACAGGTTTATTAATGTTAAATAAATCTTTTTTTTTCTTTTTACGCAACAAAAACGGCACTATGTTCTATTTCTGAAAATCACCCGAGTCATTGGACGGTATATTAAAGAGGAACTTCTAAAGGACGGTTTCTTTTTATATAACAATTATTTTGAGGCAACAATATTTCCCCATCATGCATCTGCCACCTTCTTTATTGACTCATTAAGAACACGACATAACCACCATTATGTTGTACGATAAACTCAGTCTCAAGCTGCATTACATGTATTTCTTGAGGTATGTGTGAAGTACCAGAGGCTACAGAAGAATCAGTCTAATTTCAAACGTTAATGGCATTTGATAGAAAAGTTTGACATTGCCTTTTAAAAAAGTTGATTTCTGTTATATGTGGCAGGAAAATGTATTTTGCTTGTGGTATTGGTTTACAGCATGGTTGAGAAATACATATGTGTACAACATATTGTATTGACAGTGTTTCATTTTAGTACTTTACCAATTGAACAGAGGAGAAGCAAGAGTGCAAGAAAAAACTGAAACGAGGAGCAAGTAAGAGACACAAATAAAAAGGAAAAAAGGGGAATGAGAAAATAAAAGGGGAGGAAAAGAGGGAGGAAAAAATAAATAAGGGGGAAAAAAAACAACAGAACAATTAACTGAGAAAAAGAGCTAAGCGTGTAGAGAAGGGAAAGGAAAAAAAATATTAAAACTAGGCTTTTAGGCTCCACCAGCAATAGGCGTCTCCCAAGAAAATGTTACAGGGTCAAAAGTTTACTGTGGTTTCAATTTCACCTCTCTGCAGCCAATCAGAAGCAGCACAGAAGCTGCAGAGAGAACACCCGCTGCCAAAAGGAACATTAACTCATTGTGCGCCAGGCCCCTTGCCTGGAAAATTACCTCCCTCTCTGCTACAGAGGAAGTTGCTGCGTGCAGCTGATTCGCCTTTGTGTAATTAATCTGCACAATTTCCAGCCGTACTGTGCTCTCCTTTCAGCATATAAAAGAAGTTATTTGGTTTCAAAGCCCAACAAAAAAAAAAAAAGTTCTTGTTTGTTTAGCATTTGATTATTTCTGGTCTTAGAATCCTTAAAAGTATGTAGTTGTTTCATATTTGGAAACATGTGTCAAAGGTTAACAGTTTGAGTGACACAGTGCATGTGTGACCTGCTTACATTTAAAAAAAAAAAAGTACCTCACCAATACAACCAATTCTCCATTTTTGTATCCACAAGGAGGAGCCATCTATGACGGTGTTTTCTGACAAATTATTTGATCTATTTCAAATGATTTGGCTTGACACACATCAATCCAAATTCAACAGCACTGGCAAATTTGTTCAAGTCTGGTAACCATATATTAACGCTCTGCCCTTAGAAACAAGGAGTAATGTCAAGAAATCCTTCCAAAACACAGCTTGGTATATGCACCAACTGATCCAAGGTCAGGACCCTATTGATGTTTCCATTTAGTGTAGCTTATTCTGGGAAGCAGGGGTCACCCCCATACTGCAATTGACCTGGGCAATTCCCCCTTTTGGGGTTGCACATCTATTGTACTCAATTATATACTGCTGTATTGTATTTGATCCACATCCATCTTGGAGCCTTGTTCCCTGTTTTTCTCCCTTTGGCATAATGTATGCACTTTATTTAATATGTAATTTACCTATTTTCTATATATTTTTTTCTATTGCCGTTTTTATATTACTGTACCACTTGAAATATCACCTGATCTTACGACTGCACAAATAATTTAAAAAGTCAAAGTTTTGACCAATATATACATCTATACACAAAGCCTTACACACTTACATATTGGTATAAGTAAGTCGAGCCAACCTAGTTTCACGCAATCCATAAAAAAAAAAAAAGTATAATAAAAAGTATAAAATATACTAGATAGAAGATGGAATTTCTGCCCTTGTCTCCATTCACTTGCTAGAAGAGCAGATATAGAACACCCATTGCTAATTATGAGATTTATTTTAACCCTAAAATTTATTTTTACAGCACTATGAACGTGCTATTGACCTGCTTACCTAGTCAATATATGAATTGAAAATATACTGGGCAATAAGAGGTAACGTCAAGCAATGCTATAGTGCACAATGTGATTTTTGAGTCTGGTGTTGGACAGCTAATCTAGAAGAAGAAAACATTTTTGGGGGAAAATAAAATATGCTGCAACAGATCAGAGTTATGCTGCTAATGTCAAAGAAACAGTGAATAACTAGTATAGTCTTTTACAGTTTATAAAAGACAGTAGAATTGCACAGCTTAAATGCCCTTACTAAAAGAAAATTAATACTAATAATAATACTTTGCAGTTTATTTTCTGGGGTCCACTTACTATATCTATAGACATGGAGAAAAGAGGACGAACATCCTTTGTACATCTTTAGTAATGAGGATTGGGTTTTTACAGCTCAGAGAGTGATGATTGCGATTTGACTTTGAGCTAAATATTCGTAGGTTGCCATGACAACAGGTTTCTAACCAGTCCATCCCCTTCGAGGCTTTTGCTCTCGGAAGGGACCCAAAATAATAAAAAAAAATGGGTTATTCTATGCTACAAGACTCAGAGATGGCATTAGTTTTAGAACCAGCAAGAACATGCAGTGATGCCATTGAGGATATTAAGTGCAATAATGACCGCAGCAGAAGCAGCAGCAAAGCGTAAATTTTTGTGAGAAAAAAAATAAAATTCCTTCCAAAAGAATATTGAAATAGTGTATACGTTTAAAATTGTATTGCTTACATTCATTTATAAGGGAAAACAAGTCAAGGTCACGACATATAGACAACTGTTCTGGTTTACCAATTAGCTGTACTTTTTTTTTTTTTTTTTTTTTTTTAATTACCACCCAATACTACAGTAAATAACTTGGGGTTACAAAAAAAAAAACACGACTTTTCCTTTCATATTGCCTCTCCCTTTTGCTGACAAAACAGCCCTGACAACCTGAGGCACGGACTCCACTAGATCTCTGAAGGTGTACTGTGGTGTCTGGCACCAAGACATTAGCAGCAGATCCTTTAAGTTCTGTAAGTTGCGAGGTGGCCTCCATGGATCGGACTTGTTTGTCCAGCACATCGCACAGATGCGTGGTTGGATTGAGATCTGGGGAGTATGGAGACCAAGTCAACGCCTTAGTCTTGTTGTTGTATTCCCCAAACCATTCCTAAACCATTTTTTTGCTTTGCGTATGGTGCATTATCACACTGATAAAGGCCGACGACATCTAGTAATACTGTTTCCAGGAAAGGGTGTACATGGTGTGCAACTATGCTTAGGTATGTTGTCCATTTCAAAGTAACATTTATTTGAATGGCAGGATCCAAGATTTCCCAGCAGAACATTGCCCAAAGCATGACTGCCGGCTTTCCACTGGTCAGTGGTCTTGATGTTATAGCTGATCAGTGTTATTTATATAATGTAATCCAATTCGGCACTGTAAATGTGCATTTCAATGTAGAAAAGTAAAATGAAATAAATTAAGATACAAATGCCCCTAATGATGATGCTTTGCTGTGGCTCCCATTCATAACCCCTATTTTTTTAATGCATAGGGTGGAACAGGTTTCATTTATACCTATAGTTTGTTCGAGCATGCAGGAAAAGCATGGAAAAACTATATCTTTATTTGGAGTATAGGAAGAAAACTGCGAAAAGGTACAATTATTAAACAACTTTCTAATTAATGCACTCTTTTTTGGGGGAGAGGGAATGACCGTTTTTAAATACATGAAATTATAATTTTAAATACCCATCAAACAATTAATATCACTGCATATGTATATATTATTTTAATATGAGTATAAAGATATTTATATCAAATTATAGACAGAGCAGATTACCTGTTTGGACTTTAATGTGTATTCAGCCATCACGTTTAAAAGTGCTGTTTAAAAACATGCATTTATACAGTTGGTGGCACAGAGAGGTTTCAGACTGGCTACGTTCCATCTCTCTGGCCTGGAACTAGTATAAAGATTTGCTGATGCATCAGAAACGTCCAAGTACTGCAGACATGAGAGCAAATGGCAGTCTGACTGTCTGACTACCCTCCTCCAACTGTACAAATGATGCCAACTTGAATCCATACCACAGCTTCTCAACCCTTTAATTGTCCACTGCGTTTAAATAAGAAGAGGATGCCACAGGGTTAAACTGCACCCAGCAAACTTTAATAACCACCTAACTTGGCCACATCAGTGGAGTAGGTGGGCAGGAGTCAAAGCTGGTACTGAAATGCTTATGCAGATATGTTCAGACACAGTTCCAGACCTTTTGAAGAGTACATATTTCTCTTTTGAGGATGTTTAACCAACATTCAATGCATTCCAACATTGGTCTTCTAATGTCAAATAGCATGTTCCATTAAATTACGTGCACATTAAGTTCTTTTTTTGTAAAATGCAGGTTTTATTTTTTAAATAATGCAGTTTTAAAGACTGAATTATAAAGTAAATATAAAAAGACAAGTTAACCTTGTTTAATACAGTAGTTTTCTGTGCAGTCTGAAAATCTTGTCCCTGGGTGAACTTGAGCTAATGGACACTTGTCACAATTACTGTGCAACACTTCTCCACACTTTGAACCAGCAGCATTTTGGATAATGGATATTTACGGTTAACGGATCTTTTCGGCAGCACCAGCTCTATAAATGTTCTACATTACTAAAATCCAATTTGAGGAATTTGCTCACATTGAATATAGACCACATAGAACATGTATAGAGCTGGTGCTGCTCCAAGGTGTATGGAACCAAGTCCCTCCCCTCGCAGGGCTGCTGGAACTCTCATTAAGTCAGATTTAGGAAATTACAAACAAATATATGCATTAATTAACCAGTTTAATGATGGTAGTAATTTTCTGTCAAGAAGTTATGAGAAGGGAAAGTGTTGTAACTAAAAACTTTTTAGGGTATTATCAGACCTGGAAATATAAGGAGACTATCAGATAGATGGATAAGGTTGAAATTAAGGGGGAATTAAAGCTTAGAACAGTGACCCCTGAAGGTTTAAACAGACTGATTTATAGAATTTCTTATAATTTCTCTACATCTAATGATTAAAAATCCACTTAGGTCATGTTATTTTATGTGATGCTCTAAATTAAGAGTTTGTTATAGTGCAAAACGTGTAAGGCATCATGTCTGTCTGCAATGAAAGTGCACTGGATAGCTTCATTTCAGCTTGTATTGATTTACTTGTGTCACTATATGAGTGACACAAGTCACTCATATGACACGAGTGCCGTTTCATCTTGTGCTTTATTCAAGTTTCTATTATTTACCTGCAGATTTGGCAATATGTTTTGTATTGTATGTATTTTTTAGATGTAAGATGGAGTTATACATTTGTGATTCAGTCCATTTAAGTAATACTGGCAATTATTTTATAATTTTTCCTTTTTATGCAATGCATTTCTCCACAACTTCATTTGAGGAGCCTGACCGATGAAACTATTTAAGTAAGGTCAAGATCCAGTAATTGTATGTACCTCCGAAGAAGCCAAGCTGAGCAGGTGAAATTCGTAGTGAAGTTAAAAGGATACACGTCAAACTTGGGAGATACCATGGCACAGCCAGCTATCACTGCACCATCGTGGAATTCCCCTTCTTCTGACTGCGACCTGGATATATTGTGATTTTCTCTACAGCTGCCCTTCATGGGCTTTTGTGAGAAACCTTGTGGCTTCTCACCTCTCTAAATTGTAAGCCTTCATTTCTATAGTATTGCTGAATACAATTTTATTGGGCTAATAATAAACATGTTTATACCATATTCCTCAGATGTCTGCAGTTTTACCTAACTGAGAAAAGTTATGTTTATTTCACACAAGCAATTAGATTGAGCATATTTGTTCTCCACCCTTGTAAGTGGGCATTTGATACCTCTTATCAGTGGTTTGATTTTTTTGTTTTATACCGAGAGCATTATTTGCCATTTTTGAGTATCAGTTTATGTATAGCTTATATCCTTTTTCTTCTAATATATCAGTATTTTGCCACATGAGCTACATAATTGCACTAGCGCTTGGGATTTATTTTTCTTTGTTTATATTTTAGGTGTGGTAATTGCCATCCTGGTTTCGAGGAGCTTTATTTACACTATTGGGTTATTTATAGTAGCACAGACACCCATATCATTTTATGTTGGTTTGTAATGGCTTGCTATAGCCATCATTCTGCTTTTGCTTATTTACAAGAGAATTAGTGCAGAGGCGCTGGGTCATAAGTTCAGGAGTATGCACAGTAACAATCAGTGAAGGGTCAGAACTGTATGGGCATTAAATACAAATGTCAAGGTCACTAACTGGTGAGCACACAGTGCTGAGCTGCCCTCTGCCAGTAAGTCCAGGCAAACAAACAGCACCATAGGAGCAGGACTGGGGGAGGACATATTGCAATGTTCCAGCTCTTGTAGCAACCCAATGGTTTCGATCATTTTTTTTAAATTTTAGTTTCCATGTTTACAGTAAAAGAAAATAAAAAAAACATACACTATTTCTCCACCTGATAAGAAGCATAAAGCTCAATAGTTAGTCACACAGAGGCCGCATGTGAATTGTCAGGCCAGTGTACAATCGTCCACGCGTGCAGATGGTCTGGCACATGAGCAGTATTTTTCTCGGAAAAGGAAGAAGACCGGTATCCTAAAGTAGGACACATGAAGTTTTGTTTGAAGAGACTGTATTGATTGAAAATGATGTATAAATTGTGTTAGTAAAACTGCAAGCAAATTCTCAAATTATGAGTAAAATGAAGCTGCGGGTTCTCTGGTTTATTATATCACCTGTAGTTTAACATGCAAATTAGATGTTTCCCATTGAAATCTAGTTTGTTCACATATCAATCCACAGATGATGTCATAAACAAGGGACTGCACAAACCAAAACAAAGTTTTTGCTAATTTTGCAAACACAATGCATAGATCAATTTCAATCAATCATTTACACAGAAAAATAATGTTTAGCTGATTCAGTCCCTTTAAGGAAATATTGATCCCTTATTCAAGTAGACTGTGACAGAGTTCCTATTGGCTATACATGGCCTCACCACAGCTAACGAGAATGAAGAACCTTTGAATCAGAAACAGGAAGAGTATATGGTAGCACTATATGGTCTAATCAACATACCAAATAAAAGGTTTTATCCTAGTCTAAAGTTGTTAAATAAACCTATTATGTGAGGAAGATATTGAGTCATGTAGGACACCTTAATAATAGTGAGCTCCAAACAAATCATGTTCATTACTAGTAGAAACTAGCCCTGTGTCTGTTGCTGTGTGATAAACAGCTCCGGTTTATTTAGTACAAAGCACCAGTTTGACAAATTATTCAAAGATTCTAAGCATTAAAAATAGCAACTTGCTTTTGGTAAATATCCCCTCTGGTCGGATACCTACACCAGTAGAATGGTTGCTGTAGATCAATTTAAAAAAAAAAAAAAGATTCTGTCAGGAACATTAATGAGCAGGATCAGCAGGATCCTACCTGTCAGATGTCTGACATGGAAAATGTAGTCGATGGTCAAAGTGAGCACGTCTGTATTTTACTGAATCACACCGTCAATGGGAGGTATCGTGATCTTTTAGCAGGTACCCACATGGCCCTATTAAGACCCTAATCGGGTCTCTGCTATTGTGTTCCTAGCTACCAATCACCTACTAAAACTGGTGTTGTAGTGCTTGTGTCTTCTGGGACGCAAACACCATGTGTCACGATGGGGTTAAAGGAAAAAGGAATAGAGAAACCCTCTAAACCCAGTGATGTTAGTCTTTCATCATAAGGTTTACTGGGTCCTCCATTACTGATGGTGATACTGTAGGCACATGCGGAGTGCATTCTCAGGTGCCCACTTGTTGCACCTGTGCCACAGGTTCGCCATCACTGCTCTAGCCCTACAAAAAAAAAAAAAAATGAAGTGACACTGCAAGCACGGTGCAACCCGATGTTGCTTGATTCTTTGTTCGACACACAAAATGCTGATGGAATGAAAAGTGAGTCCATCTATTAGAGAGGTGTAACAAAGGCACATTTAGCATTTCGGCTAGGTGGAAACCCTTGCTATCTACCTCATAAATTGGTCTGTTTCTCCAACATAGTCTGTAGTTCCCTTCTATGCGCTGTACCAAGTGCTGCGTTAACAAATGGGACTATGTATTTAGATGTGAATAAAATGTAGTATAAACTTGTTTTCCATTGTCTCTTAAAGTGCACCTGTCATGCTAAAATGAAATGGTCACTTTAAATACACTAACTATTATGTGTACATTGTGCTAGCTAAACTGAATCAGACATTTATGTGAAAAAAGTTGCTTAAGAATCATCTATTAGCTGCGTATGTCAACCGTTTAGTGTTAAAATATGCAGTGTGGCTGTGCACTGTCTTATGTGTACACATCTAGAAGGCTTTAGCTTTCAAGCTCAGGCTGCGGTGTGTGCAGCCACAATGAATATCTTCAGGAAGAGATCTTAAGGTATTCAATCTACATATTTACTGGTGATCCCACCGGTACTATCGTGGATGCCTTTTCCATCCATAATCCACCATCTTAAAGTGGACCAGACACCTAAAAATCCCTTTACATTAATCAGTTCCAACCAATATAACCAATTGCATTAAACCATTTTCAGAGACTTACTGGTAAAAAGTATGTGTCTATCCACAACAACAACAAAAATAAGACTATCACTGAATTATATAGAAAGGACATTCAGCAACCAATCAGAATCTGTGATTTCCTCAGCTGAGATGACTGATTCCAACATCCCATTATGCAAAAAGGGTAAATGATGCAATATGCCCACAAGAAATACAGATTTTTAATTAAATGTTTTTTTTTCTAGAAAACAAGAAGAGTAAACTGCTGAACAGATCTTAAAATGTTTAGCACACGAAAAATTTGCATTTGAAGTACTATATGATGATGCAAAGAACATTTCTAATGACATGTATACTTTAAAGAGTTATATATTTAGGCCCAGGTAGTTCATTTAGGGAATGTGAGCCAACACCTGTTTATTAATTATGGCTTTGCCTTCTTTTACATTCTGTGTTCCTTCTAAATTGGCACTAGGCAGTTGTCTGTTCCAGATTATGCTAGTGGAATAGGAGTCATGTGACCACAAGAGTGACCAAGAATCTTCTTGTCTGGAGTGGTCTACGCACAAGGTTTTTGTTTTATGCAGCCCAAAAAGCACCCAATATACTTTGCAAGGTGCAATCATATTTGAGGAGAGAAAAAATAACAATCCCTTTTTCCTTACAATGCTTTACTGGTCCCTATAAATGACAACTGGAAGCAGATGGCATGCCTGGTATAAAGATCCAAACCATGGAGAGGAAAATTAATACTCTTGACATACCCAACTCGGATACTCCGTTATCGCTAGCACTTTGAGTGACAGCACTAATATGCATGTGCGGTTTGACAGAGTTCCTCACCAGTCACTCACACAGGATTGCCAAAGGGATATGTTGGGAGGTAAGCTCTTAACTAAAGAGATTATGATTTGGGATTGTCGATGTGACTGGTGTTATGTATCCCCAAGCTACTCTTTATGGGTGTGTTTTTATTCATTCATTTTAAAAATAATACATTAAGAGACATCTATGATAGACACTAAACATGTATATTTTACATAAAAATATACTATACACTTTTTTTGCAAATAATAAAAGTGCAAATCCAAATTCTTTTAAGGGTTTACACGATTGAAAATCTAGTGGAATGGTAAACATACACTCTGCATTTAAGACATAGTTTTTGTGCTGGGCGATGAAGATTTTTTTTGTGCGTGTTTTCAATCTGATGAGCACAAACCAAGGTCACTTCCTGAAATATGCCGCCCACTGCAGCTGCAAGGAAAGTCATTTTTTTTTTCCACGTTAGGCAGACAGAAGCGTAGCGAGGGGAGGGAGAGATGGGTGTTGTCCTTTAGAGAAGCACAGTGAGGGTGCAGGCAGACTGTGCTTACAACCAGAAGTCACAGTTGGAGTGAAAAATGCATAGACACATAAAACATAGCAAAATAATCAAAACCCGCCTATACAAAATCGCTCGCCAAGCCGTGATCTGCAATCCCTGAAACTCCTGCGCAATACAACTCCCATATTGTCTAGCCAGCCAGTAGCGGTGCTTAGCTCACATAAGTTGGCATTTAGGCTTGCCCAATTAGGCAGAAATAAGGTGCATTTACACAATAATAAAATCAATGAGCTTGCACTTTGGTGCGATCAATACTGAGGTCATAACATGAAGACATAAAATACTATATAAAAGTTATAGTATAAAAAGTTATTTAAAAAAAAAAAGTACACATAGACCGTTCCAAGCCATTTTGCCATGTCACCTGCTATGTATCACAGGTCACATCACCCCAATCTGATCAGCTTCTAAAAGTGGGCATAGTGACATTACACCTTTAATTGGCCAAGAGGAGCTGCAGAATGTCACAAGAACACACTTGCCATGTGAATGTGGAAGGGTAGTTACTGCAGGAAGCCAACGAGAAGATCAAAACAAAAATAAACAATGGAAATTTACTTACAGAAAAAAGATCAGTCCATGTAGGACAAACATTTACATTAACTCAGGGGTGGCATAATATCTTCCTTCGTAATATGCACAATATTAACAGGATAAATATAGGCTAATCTGCAGGATTAGCCATCATGGATGGGTGAAGTGCACCAGTTTCATCATAAACAGGTGAATGTGATGGATCTAGGAAAGGGGTTGTCAATGGACCATCTGAAAAACAAAAAGTGTTGGAAAACTTGGAACATACAGGTTGAGCACCATGGGATTTATTGTGCAAAAACTGCTGGTGAATGAACGACCTGTTGGCGACATAGGGTTTGATTATATGCAGAGGAAGCGTATGCCAATGTAGTACATTCACTGAGCTGTCCTGCTCTACAATGGACTCTGTATTTTAAAATCACTGCCATGCTTTCATTAGGAGGAGCGGGGACAAACCGTCATTTTTTTCTGTCCACAAACACAATGGGGTCTTTGGAAGACACTGACACGCCACGTGTCCTTCAGACAGTTACAGAAGCTTTGCAGCTGGCTCTCCATTTTATCATTCGCTCAAGATCTAGCCAGTACCGAGAGTTGTAGATCAAAAAGCTTAGCTGAGAATTGTGAGGTATCACCAACAAACTTGGCATTTAGAGACAGTGTTCACTGTGGTTAATGTCAGCAGAGGTGTTTGTTTTAGCTTTAGCAGAGAATTAATGGGTAAATTTGAGCCTAGTAGAACAAGCATCTGTAAGAGCAGCATTTTGGGTAACTCAAGGTTACAATTGAAGTCATAGTCTAAAACAATCACCCCTTATTTCCCTGCTTTTACCGCTTAACCCAGAATATACTTGTTTGAAGTCTGAAAAACTAGAAGCATCAGCCAGCTTTCCCTATGTGAACAAATTCATGCCTGTAAAACAAAACTATAGGTTTTCTAGTGTCCACAACTTTATCCATTGCACACCGAGTAGAACAGGGGCAGCCAAGTTTTTTTTTTATGTGGGCCGCATATGTGTATTGGCGCACATTATTATTTTTCTCATTTACAGTAATGATGAAGAGTAGCTTATTTGCCTTAGAAAAAAAAGTGTTTGGTTATTTGGCATCAATAGGAAAAGCAGTCCAAAACAATTTAAATCCACTTAATTCAAGCACAACTACACATTTATAAGACTAATGAGAGCATGAGTAGTTAAAGCAATTGGTTCACACATTGGACACTTAAAAAATATATATATATATACATATTAAATTGAATGTAATTGCAGCACTGCAGATGTTTTTCCAGAAACTGGAAAATTATTTAAAAAGTAATTCTACAAACAAACAATGCTTATAGTCTTTATGTAGGGAATAAAAAAATATCTATATATTATGTTAGCAGAATTGCATGCAAATGCATAAAAAAAAAGAGCTATACGTGTTTTAAGTGTCTATAGAATCTTCTGCTTATATCACCTGTAGTTTGATATATAAATTACACATCCCCCATTGAAAATGAGTTAATTTGCATATCAAGCCACAGGTGATGTCATAAGCAGGAGACTCCACAGACACTTAAAACATCTCTGATTTCATGCGTTTTCTTGCAATTTTGGTAACAATGTATAGGTAATTTTTCATAATGTTTTATTCTCCACATTTGCAGTATAAGCAGGGTTACGTTTCTTTAGAGAGAAAAAAAAAGTATTTGCACAAACATTAGAAAGTAGATCGTAAAACCCTAAATTGCCAATGTTGGGATCAGCAGACATGTTTGAGCACCAATGGTTAGTAATCAATGGCTTTTGTACTCCAGGTCTCAGAACTATATTTCCAATAATGCTCGATCAGTCACAAGCTTGCCCAAAGCTTTTTGTATTAGGCATCTTTCCATTTACAGCCGAAGATTTTAGAAGAGAACCAGCATATCGAAGGCAGAAAGTGACAGCTGCTGCCCAGCATTGTAGGCTGTGGCATCTACAATCTGAAGTGCAATTTCTGGCAAATTTCCAGAGAAGGTGCATGATACCCTTCAGCTCTATGATCAGCAGAGACTAAAATCAATACTAGCATCTGAATGTTCTATAATGGAAGGCAACAGCTATGTGTTTATGGTTTAAATGGCTAAATACTACTCGTGTGTTACTAATAATTCATGATTTAATGACAACGCTGTATACAGGTTATCAGCTCAGATTAGAACTGCCCCCAATTTTTGGAAAGCATCTTTCCGTTTGCACTTTCAGATTAGAAGTGCACATAGGACTGGTACAGCTTGGCCTGGGGGCAATTAGGCCATCACTGGGATGAATGAATTTCAGCTCCAATTCATTTTTAAAAAACACAAGCTCCCTGAGTGGTCAATGGATGTTTTGACCTTTCAAAGAAAAGAAAAAAATACCGGTCATGACCGGTTGGAGATTTGTCATAGACACATATTTGGAAATCTACTCTCCTTCCATGACAAATCCTAAGCATTTGCCAATTCTCATTTGCACCTAGAAAATGCATATTCATTTGTTGAAGAAAACAACATCCTGACATGTTCTCCTTTTCCTGAAAGGCCAGATATCTACAATAGTCTCCATAAATATTCAAGGATAAATTATTAACTATACAATGACAAATCATGGCCCAACGATGGAAAAGAGAAAAAAGAAGATGCTCGTCTTTTATTTGGAAGTAGCTGAAACTGGTTAACAAGATTCCCAGCGCATCCTCTAATGGGATGCTCTTTTCCTCAGGATGAGCCATATTTGTGCCAGTGTTGTCATGGTAACTACTTCTCTCACACTGCCTCAAGGTCAGGCCTCTACTAAAGCCTTATACGCTTAGGATTTTGCACACAAAAAGGCAGGAGAATAAAAATTATTACAAAAATAAGCTTGCATATATCCTGCAGAGATTTTTTGAGGTTATAGGGAAAAAAAGAGGATGCAATAAGACCCAGAAAGTCTGTTTGCATACCACAGTCAAACCACAAAACAGCTCTGTTTTGAAATATTCACACACAATCTTCTCATGTTTTTTTTTTTTTATCCAAAGGTACAGCTTTTCAATGCACTATTTGGGAAATCATGGCATTCAGTAGGTCTGACCAAAGCATACTTATGAAGAGAAAAAAACAAATAAACGCCTAAGGCATACATTTATATTAAGAAAAATCTCTGAATTTTTATATTGCCTATTTCACCACACTTGAATTAAGGTTAATTAAACCATGAACCTGGACCTCGGTACTAAATGCAAAAAAAAAAAATTGTCTCATCAAAATCTCAAGTTAATACACTACGAGCATACATAAAGTGTAGAGCTTTGTGAATAAGGCAGTTATTGATAAAAGTTCATAAGAATGACAGCGATTCTGGCTTTCAAGTTATTAAGTTTTTCTATATTCCATGTTGCATTTGGAAAATTCGATAATGATTTTTGAGCAGCTAGGAAATATTAGTGGCCACCCCTCTTTCAACCACCTGCCCCAATACCAATCGGGGGTCGGCGACCTGTGCAGACACACAGCAGGCAACTTCTAGAGGAGTCACCTATCAACCGGCACTTGCTCTGTCAGAGTCACTGGCCGGGGAAATCAAAAGATCTCCTCCCACAGCCCTCTCTGTGAGGAGGCAGGCAGCTGGATATCTGTGCATCCTCTCAGGCTGCCTCTTGTGCTACCCCCTAGTCTTCAAAAGTCAGTGTTGGAGGTCACATGACCTCCTGGTGTTCAAACTCCAAAGACACGAGATGCAGCCTAAGAAGAAATGTCTATGCACCTGGGCAGTGGGCATCGGGTAACTATAACCTATCACTGCCTGATAATGGTGGGGGATCACAGTGCAAGTGAACACCCAAGGCTGACCCTGCCACCAATGTTCTAACAGAGGGTATGAATCTGTGCGCCACACACCTAGCACGGAGCACCCGCGCTGTGTATTTCTCCGAGCAGAGCACACAAACACCAGGAATACATCCGAAAGACGACGCTGCAACGAATTCGGCAACAGAGTCACTCACTCTGTTGCCAATTCAACAAGCACTAAAAAGTATACAAATTTTCATATACTTTTTGTGCTTGTCGAATTGACAACAGAGTGAGTGACTCTGTTGCCGAATTCAGCGCAGGGTCGTCTTTCAGATGTAACGACATCTCTCGTGTATTTCCGGGGGTTTGTGTGCTGGTTGTTCTCATGAGACGTCGTGCCTCCGAGTGACAGGAGTGGTCCGGCGGGCAGCACGCCTGTCACTCAGGGGCACGATACACCCGTGGTACGAATAGGTTTCCAAATTGTAAGGGAAAAAACAATAAGCCAGATTTGGGTACAAGAAACACATTGTCAACATTACAGACCCTTTAGCAACTATAATGTGATCAAATTCTTCCCGGGCTGTTCTATAATATCTCAAGTAATTTAAAAAAACATGTCAACTTAATCTCAAGTTTCAAGGTGAGAATAACCTTTAAAAACGGGAGTATTAGAAATAACCAAGTCTTCATTTTCTAAGACTACTTAAAAGGACAGAAACAAAAAAAAAAAAGTGTAAAAATAAGAAATTTGGTCATGCAATAATTAAACAAACAATTTGTGAATACAAGGGCTTATTTTCTAAGCACCATTCCAGTTTTAAGAGAGATAGCAGAACATTTAACGGACAAACACTTTACCATGGCAAGGCATCAGAAACTAACGACATTTTACACATTTATTTTTCTGTTGGAGTGGGGGTAGAGGACGGAAGAGCCATCAATCCACCCAATTACTCGAATTCACCCAATGATGTATCTGTATAGCTCTGTGCTATTACATGTTACACAGCCGGTAAAAAAATTGGCTGGAGGCTAATATTAAGTCTACGGAGGCAATGGTGATGCTGGTACTTTTTAAAGAAAAAGGTGACATCCCTCCACCGCCACCCATGAAGACACTGAGGGGTTAACAAAACAAGGCAGTCCTTTGCACACCCTTTTTCATTTTCTCCTCATTATACAGATTTAACCCTTAGGAGGTGAAAGCAAAATCATGTGGGTGGGAAGGAAGGGAGTGTGAGAGGGAGTAGCTGAATAGCTCTTTCACTGAATGTAGTTGACCCAATTAGCAGCATACCCCCTCAATCTGTCCTGTGTGAAGCAAACCCTCGTAGCACGCAGAGGTAAAAACACAGCTCTTGCTATGAGGCCAAAATAGATATTAAGTCATGTTTGCCTGCTTGATGTTTTAGCCTCTTTTTAAAAATGTGAAGGGAGTATACGGTCCATTCAGCACATCTCCTGGTCAATGTCATCCAATTTTTATTTAAAAAAAAAATAAAATATTTACTCCCTTACACTTCATAGTCAGTAGAGCAGCACATATCCCAGACAAGTCGGTAGACCTGTTTTCTCCAAAAGAAATACCCAGCACAAAATGCAGCAAGGAATCCTGCATTTGCTATTAAGGTTGTAATGACTGCTTCTCTCCCTCATTAACCACCTCAAATCATTGCATCATGAGATCTGCATTACAGGATGCATGATGTCACTGGTGACATCACTGTAGGGAAATGTTTTGGAAACTCAAGACAGGGTTACTATATATATATTGCGACAATATAATGGTGCTAGATGGCAAGAGAAGAATAAATCATGAAGTACTGGGGAGGTGCTTTTTGTAGACATATGTTGACTCTTAAAACGCTTTAAATAAAAAAATGTATAAAGCAAGAAAAAGAGGAAAGGGAAACAAACAAATGGTGCACCTATATGACATTTCAAATAGTACCACTGATATACGCCAGCCTTTTCTGCAATCCTCCTTGTGTGTGGGGCTATTTATGTGTAGATGACTCATTTTAAGGAACAGCAAATTTTGCCATGTCAAATACTCAGAGAGAGAGAAAAAAAAAAAGTGGAAATTTCCATTTATCTTTTAAGAAGCCAGAGATTCTCAACCAGAGGCTGAGGAGACAAACAAGTATGAAGGGAAAACAGACAGGCATTCTGGAAGCCAGCCTGTTAAAGATCCCATTTATCTTCACACACAAATTCCTGTGGTTAGACAAGCTGCATACCCCCTACCTACTTAGGAAAGATATAGAGCTGCAATAGAATTACATTAAACTGCCACTCAAAAGACTGGCCTGCAAACAGGTCACAAGAAATCTGGAATGCACTAGTTATTCCAAGCCTAACGGGGGTTGTATAACAGAAGCCTTAACATTAATGGTTTTGAGGGGGGGCAGGGGAAGAGGGGGTTTAGTGAAGTTTAAAAATCAAGCCAAAACGGCACTTGGCAAAGATGGTGCTCACATGATCAGCATATGCGTGTTTATGTATAAGGCAGCAGCCCAAGAGCTAAATGGCTGTAATATTGACTCTTGAAGGACCTGCGTCAGTTGCACTAGCAAAATGATTAACCTCTGAAGGACCCATGATATTCTGTGCCCTAGGAGTCAAAGTGTAGCCTTCCAGCTGCTACAAAACTACAAATCCCATAGTGCTTCAACAGACTTTGAAAATGGCAGAGAAGGTATGGTAGTTGATTAAAAAGATGAAGAGCTGAAATGCAATTAGACTCATTTTTCCAGAACAAGGAGCCGATTCGGTTTGGATTAGGGTTGCCACCCAGCTGGTATTTTACCTGCAGGCCAGTAAAAAAAAAAAAAACTGGCTTAATGCCAATGTTAAGCCTGTGGAGGCAGCAGCAAGGCTGGTATTTTTTGTTTTGTTTAAAAGGGGGCAACTTTAGTTTGGATAGACAGCGTTTGGTTTCCCCTCTGCTGTCCAAAAGGAGAAATCAGGACAAGGTTCTGTGTACATGCAGATATTGTGTACAAAAGTACAGACTTGGTCGAGAAAATAGTCTCTGACATGCATGGATTCTTGACATGCTGCATGTCAGCGCAACTATGAAGGGCAATTGGTTAACATACTGCATGCAGCTCACATGTACATGCATAGCTGGATGGCTATCAATTTATAAGTATTTTATCAGGAAGGATACTAGAAAATGAAAGAAATTTCTGTGTATGTCCTGGGTCCACAAATATGGCATTGTTACAATAGGGTACAATATAATATTACAAATACAATATAATAAAATAAAAATATACAAATTTAACACAGAACATGAGCAGGTAAGAAATATAATCAACCATGATTACAGGTGCATTTTGTATTGAGAGAGATTTCTTAAGGGATTTTAGATTTAGGGTCAGTGAGGTTATTCTATAATTGTAGTGCTCTGTTCGAAAATGAGGATAGAGCCATTTTATTTTTGTATTGTGGTATAGTAAATAAAGTGCTTATATTGCACTGAAGGTTATGGTAGGTGGGGACAGCATTCTACTCAGGTAGGGTGGAAGTATCCTAGTAAAGCTCTAAAACACATAGCTGGAAAGGTGAAGGTTGCGTCTGGATTCCAGCGGTAGCTAGTTCAGCTCTTTTAACATGTCACAAAGGTGGGTCATGTAATTACATTGTATAACTCATTCTGCCGATTTGTGCTACAATGTAGTAAGTTTATGACGGTGAGTTTGCAGCGCAGGTACATTTACTACATCCTCAAATTCAATGGACTGCCATTAGCATTTGTAGAAAAATTGTTTTTCCTTACTGTGGAGTTTAGGCAGGATTTGTTTCTGTATAGGGCCACCAAGTTTTGGATAACATTTTGGTGAGAGTTTTTCATTGTGGAAGCCAAAAGATAGATTGGGGTCTAGCCATATATCTATATGTTTGAAAGAACAGACTGCAGTCAGTCATTTGATTTTGTCCTGATTCATAGGTGAGAATTTTGATACTGGTCAAAAGACCATTATGACAGTTTTGTCAGTGGTTAGGAGGAAACATTTGTTATTTGTGATCCACTTTTCTAGCTCTATGAACTGGTCTTGAAGCACAATGTGCACACCCACAGGTGTCTGACCACACATCCAAATTTAGATGTGTTAAGGTGGACTAAGCATTTTATTTTAGATGCCACTGCATGACTTCAAAAATAAAAATATTTTTTGTGTTTTATTGATAACCCTTTACGAGAGAGACACACACACATAAACAGATGTGTCAGTTTAAACAGCTTTATATTGGATTTATGTGTCTAAAAGTCTAAATAAAAACACTCATTTTATGGTTTTGTGGGCTGCTTACCAATCTGACTGAATGAGAACCTGTAAGAGATCCAATTTGCTTTAACAGCCTCCTCCAACCAAAATTAAAATTCTGTTACTTAGGTCTCACCTTAAAGCAGGGCTCGACAAACCCCAGGCGCCAGGTCGCCATGGCGACCAGGAAATTAGACCTGGCGCCTGGGTGCTGTCAGCCTCATGGTTCCCTTGCCGCTGCCATCTGATTTTTCCGCAGCGCGAGGGGGTAAAGTCTGTGCCGATGGCCGATGGCACAGACTGCAAGCTCCGCCCCCTCGCGCAACGCGTGTCTGAGTGCCGGTTGTCGTCACGTGACATCCTGGCACTCAGCACGCCGACCAAGTTCAGCTGCTGCACGAATGTCCCCCTCCCCTGCAGGGAGGGGGGACACACCAAGAAGAAACCCCCAAGAAAAGACTGTGTGAGGTGGGTGTGTGTTTGTATGTATTGTAAAGTAGGTGTGTGGGAGGTGTTTGTGTATATGGGTATATGTAAAGTAGGTGTGTGTGAGGGGTTTGTGTATATGGGTATATGTAAAGTAGGTGTGTGGGAGGTGTTTGTGTATATGGGTATATGTAAAGTAGGTGTGTGTGAGGGGTTTGTGTATATGGGTATATGTAAAGTAGGTGTGTGTGAGGGGTTTGTGTATATGGGTATATGTAAAGTAGGTGTGTGTGAGGGGTTTGTGTATATGGGTATATGTAAAGTAGGTGTGTGTGAGGGGTTTGTGTATATGGGTATATGTAAAGTAGGTGTGTGTGAGGGGTTTGTGTATATGGGTATATGTAAAGTAGGTGTGTGTGAGGGGTTTGTGTATATGGGTATATGTAAAGTAGGTGTGTGTGAGGTGTTTGGATATATGTGCATATGTAAAGTAGGTGTGTGTGTGAGGGGTTTGTGTATATGGGTATATGTAAAGTAGGTGTGTGTGAGGTGTTTGGATATATGTGTATATGTAAAGTAGGTGTGTGTGAGGGGTTTGTGTATATGGGTATATGTAAAGTAGGTGTGTGTGAGGGGTTTGTGTATATGGGTATATGTAAAGTAGGTGTGTGTGAGGTGTTTGTATATATGTGTATATGTAAAGTAGGTGTGTGTGAGGTGTTTGTATAAATGTGTATATGTAAAGTAGGTGTGTGTGAGGTGTTTGGATATATGTGCATATGTAAAGCAGGTGTGTGTGAGGTGTTTGGATATATGTGCATATGTAAAGTAGGTGTGTGTGTGAGGGGTTTGTGTATATGGGTATATGTAAAGTAGGTGTGTGTGAGGGGTTTGTGTATATGGGTATATGTAAAGTAGGTGTGTGTGAGGGGTTTGTGTATATGGGTATATGTAAAGTAGGTGTGTGTGAGGTGTTTGTGTATATGTGTATATGTAAAGTAGGTGTGTGTGAGGTGTATGTATATATGTGTATGTAAAGTAGGTGTGTGTGAGGTGTTTGTATATTTGTGTATATGTAAAGTAGGTGTGTGTGAGGTGTTTGTATATATGGGTATATGTAAAGTAGGTGTGTGTGAGGTGTATGTATATATGTGTATGTAAAGTAGGTGTGTGTGAGGTGTTTGTATATTTGTGTATATGTAAAGTAGGTGTGTGTGAGGTGTTTGTATATTTGTGTATATGTAAAGTAGGTGTGTGTGAGGTGTTTGTATATTTGTGTATATGTAAAGTAGGTGTGTGTGAGGTGTTTGGATATATGTGTATATGTAAAGTAGGTGTGTGTGAGGTGTTTGGATATATGTGTATATGTAAAGTAGGTGTGTGTGGTGTTTGTATATATGGGTATATGTAAAGTAGTTGTGTGTGTGTGAGGCGTTTGGATATATGTGTATATGTAAAGTAGGTGTGTTTGTATATATGTGAAGTAGACGTGTGTGTTAATGAATTGTGTTTATGTTTGCGTGATTGTCTGGCTCCTAAAAAAAATTTCTGGCTCCTAAAATCAAATTAAATTTGTCAAGCCCTGCCTTAAAGGACAACTGCCGGCACAACATTTACTTATGTTTAAGTTTAACAAATTGCATCACGGATAGAAATTTTAAAATAGAAATCCTTTAATGAAAGAAAATAAATAAAATACATTATTGAGCGTATTTGGCTCTGTTGACTATTAGCGGCAGGCACTTCATTTAGCATTCTTTGGTCAGATTGCACAACAATCTTTCAATTAAACATAACTTTTTTTTGCCAACACTTGGCCTTTAACTCCACCTATTGTTTGTGTCTTTAGTATTCTAAGCATACAGCTGTATGATCAGGCTTTTTTTGGCAAGACTGCTCTGCATGCACCCTCCATTCGACTTTCCCACCACAAAGGGAAGCCCACTTTGTAAAGCGGGATTAGCAACCTATGGCCCACTGTCCACTATCCAAGGCAAATATGACATATGCTCAGCCCGCGGTGTTGATCGTGCTGTCCTGATTTTAAGCAGAGGTAGAGCTTGTCAGAATTCAGCACCGCAATCCTGCATACCAAATTCAAACTGTGCACGTGCAGCTGCATGAACATAATCAAAGGGGCATTTCAGCTCACAGCTTGATTTTATTTCATATTGTGGATCATGACCCAATTTTTTGCATATTTGAGCATGCAAGAAAAAAGTGTTTGCCCTGGCAAAATTTGTAAAATTATTAGCGTACAGCTGTACACACAGAATTGACCTTACTCCTCAGCTGATCCCACACAAAAGCGACTGTCTCTCTCCACAGGCACAGAGAGCCAGTTGCGACCAGACCAGGCATCCTGCTTCCTAGTCTAGCACTCTGCAGACCCTGATCATACTAGTGGGGCGAGTCCCCGATATGATTTGCTGTGCACTTTCAGTGCGAACCAGCCTCCAGACCAGGACATGATTTTTAACCCTTGTTATATATTCAAGCAAGGGTTAAAACCTTCAAGCACCAACACTTGAGTGTTTACAAGTTTAAAAACAGACTTCTAGACAATGCAAAACATTTATTTTTTTTAAATAAAAAGGTCCAATTTTTGATTGTTGTGCAAGAGTGTTTTCTTGGTTCCGCACTTCATATGGTTCCACTTGGAACTAAAGATGCTGCATAGAGATCAGCAACTCCCAATCTGCTGTCAAACTTTACATAGACTGATAAGGTTTCTATTACTTTTGGAAGGGTGAAGACCGCTTCCTGTTGTGATATGTTCTTGGCAGTCACAGCGTTTTCAGGGTGAGGATAGTAGTGCATTTTTGTTTTGCGGCAGAGGCTGGATATGTTTTTCTTGCTAGCTGCAATTAAAACAATTTCACTTCTTACCACAGATCCCCAATATTCCTACCAGTAGTGAAATTAGAATGTTCTCTCACCACCAGCACCCCCATTAATTTTTCTTGCCCCCATAACAACAGGTTTTACAGGGGTCAGCAACCTTTTTCCACTCCAAGGCCAGAAGCAAAAAGTCTGTGATGGCTGGCCACATTCATTTATTATACAATATTCTTTCATCTATAACAAACAAAAGTAATATGGCACAGTTTGCCCATTAGATATACCACAGCCAGGTGCCATTAAAATATTCTTAAGTCAATTTACCCATTAACATATGCCCCAGCAAAGTGTCCATTAGAAAATGACACCGCCATTTTGTCCATTGCCATATGCCTCACCCAGGAGCCCATTAGAATATGCCACTGTGAATTGACCAGAGTAAGGTGCCTATTACACCCCTCTCCCCAGTACTCACATGGCTGTCTCACTCTTCAGCACAGAGGCAGGAGGGAGAGAGATCCCCATCGGATATAACTTGTGGTGATATCAGGCAGCAAGACAGGAACCGCATTGACTGCTCCAACACGAGCAGCCATGGATATTATGCAGGCTGGACAAATACCTTAAAGTAGGTTTGGACTGGCGGCTGGATAATTTTAGCCAATGTGCCAGAGCCGGCCGTGGGTTGCAGACCGCTTATGTATTGGCACCCAGTAGTGTGTACTGCCCATGATGCTCTGCCAGAGGATTGTGATATGCATCACGGATATTGTTCACCACAGAAAATACATCCAGCACATTGCTTTAGTGTTCCTCACCACGGACATTAGTAAAGATAAGTAGGTAAATGAAAATACAATTCATTATAATAGTACATTATGTGCACCACTCCATTTGATTAGACCTTAGATCAAGACCCAATGTCTCACCAGGTCTTCAAGACAGGCATTGATAGGCTTTACACAGGTAATTCTGAAAATGATGAGACCGGTGACCAAAAAAAAAAAAAAAATGTAAGAAATATCTTCAGAAGCATTATTAAAGGATAGCCTATCCTATCACTAAGAGCCACAAATTGTTACACCCCTACGAAGAGTTAAACAAGAGACTTTCAACACCAGTCTAACCTACAGGTAGTTTCCCTGCAGCCACTGTACAGCTACATTAAGGAGAACAATATTCAAGTTAAGACATTTTTGTGCACTTTTTACAAAGTTAAGTTATTATTAGTCCCATATAGAAAATGTATTAACACTTACTTGTAGCAAAATATTAGGCATGCCACTTATAGATTCTCTCTAAATTAGCCACATTCAGATAACTTTACAAAAAAGCCAGGTATAGGTCAGGCTTCAGAATCCCAATGGACGTGTCAGGGTAAGAAGGTCATGTGGATCAGATATACAGAGATTATCAAGATGTCAACAGTTCAATAATCAAAATTAAATTACACTCACAAGAAACAGGAAGTCAGCTCATGTAAGATAATGCTAAACAGATTGAACCATACTCGCAAGTAATCACTGACGCACATGAGCAATCATCAGCACAGATGCACTGTGTGATTATAGAAATGTAACACACAGTAGCCAACCACTCTCAAAATCAAACGTATTATAGCAGGGTGGAGTATTTCAAACGATCTCTATGGTAGTATTACTTAAAAGAAGGGGATTTAGTGACTGCATGAATTATGCAGCATTTGTGTGCATGTCCATTTTATGTTGTAGGTCTGGATACACATGCTGAATCATTCCAGCATAGACTGCAAATTAACATGAGTTACTGTGGTGTATGCCCTGCTCTTCAACTCCTTGGAGGAGGAAAAAGGGAAATCAGCATTATGCAGAAGAGCCCACCGCACCTCTTAATCATGTCATACATATACATAAATTCAGGACCACCATCAGGGGGGTGACAGCCAATAAAACACTCGGCCCAACCGAACAACAAAACGCTTGCCCGCAGAGACACTGGATGGGGAGATAAAAAGTTCTCCCCTCACCAGAATCTCCACGCGAGAAGGCAGCATAATGTCTGTGCAATGCACATACATCCTTTCATGCTGCCTCTCACGCACTCTACCCACACTGATCTAATATCGGAGCACCAGGGGACACGTGAACTTCTGGTGTTCAAACCAGATCAGTACTCAGGGAGCACGAGAGAAGGGCAGCCTGGAAGAATGATGTATCTCGCACAAGTAAGTACTGGGGAAGGTGGGAGGAAGGAGGAAACTGGCTGTGGCATATTAATGGGCATGCCAGCTGTGGCATATAAATGGGCATTCCAGCTGTGGCATGCATTTAAAATCATTGGCATGATATACAAAGACCCAGATAAAATAACTTTGGGAGGGCAGGGGGGTGAGGAGATATGGGGAAGACGGGGGCCCCAGAAATGTCTCTCATATATTACCCCACACAGTGGTATTAGAATTGCCATGACCCCACCAAAAGTCAGTCCAACAGACTTCTACAGGGCTGTTGAGCCTTAACACTAAACAGACAAAATAAATAAAAGGAAGTTGTGTTTCAGAAGTGGGAATTCCATCATTTAACGCAGCATATGAATTTTCAATGGAGCCTCACAGAGAAGTGAGGAACAAGTTTCATGGCTATACAACATTCCTTGCTTAAAGCCTGCAAAGGATTATATGTAATAATGGTACCTCTAGTAGTCTTCGTAAATCTCATCCCAAGGTATTGATTTCTATGAAAGAAAGCGCACAAGATCTACCTCATCATTCCCAGGTAGATAAAAAGCGCAGCTCACTTTTTTGACTGGGATGAATACATCTTACATATGCCTTTAGCTTTTTTTTTTTTCTCCAGTGGAGCACTAAGAGGCAAGTAAACACGCACAAAAATGTTCCAGCTCTGAATAAACAGCCTTGAAAAGAGACAAACACTGAGCTGGCAATTTATCAGCATACTGGTATCTTCTAACCTGTTCAGAAGGAAAAAAATATATATACATTTTTTTAACACACTGAAATTTTTCCAGATTTCATTAAAAAAAAAAAAAAAAAAAAAAAAAAAAAAAAGACACACACATATACATTATATATATATTATATATTTATCCCAAATCATCCAAATATTCTGCAGAGATATCAATTGAAAAGAGTTTTCAATTTCAACTACATAAGCATCTTATTTGACCAAAGTTGGCCACAATCCGATGGGAAAAGGCTTTGTAGACTTTAACCCCGTTTGTAAATAGAAGTACGCCTCAGCCTTTTTTGATGACATCAACATGGAACGGATGTAGATTGAGTGAGGATACAGAACAATCTTCGCTCATTGCTTCTGCAATGACATATTCAACAGGTTTTTAAACCAAGAGAAGAGTGTTGCATCATAAGTGCTACAAGTGTCACCAACCACGTTTCTAGTCTTGTTTCAGTCTTAAGGGTGAGCAAACCCCAACATTTTCTTTTAAGGAGTCAGATACCTAGGACTTTGAGAAGAAATTTTACTCACACATAGATTTACCTCCCGTGTGATAAAAAAAAAAAAAGACTGGCTTGAGGGTTTAGTCGTGTTTTCAGTAGAGATGGTCTAGTAGGATATTGAGAAAGATGCTTCAGAAAAGCTTGCTTATACAAAAGTAGAAAATGTAAGACATTGTGAGGTATAACTGCGTCATAAGATTAAAAGACCAAAGAAATTCTTATAATTCAATTTTAAATAGCCTTTCCAGCTTGTACATTTAAAATATGAAGAGATCTCAGGACAAGAAGGCACCAACACAGTTAATTTATTTCAGCAAAAGTTGTTCGAACCCGATTGTCACATTTCTGACCCCCTTTAAGCGTCTTCTATGGACTATAGGCTCCTACAAAAGAACTGCAAAATAAAAGTTAAAGGGACACTCCCACAAAAAAATTAAAAGTTTTTTTTTTTTTTAATGTTATATTGTACATTTCAGATATGTCTTGTTTTTCTTATGTGACTGTATTTAATAAAATATGTAACTAAACAAGTGTGACTGGGTGCCGCCATTTTGTGAAATAGTGTTTTTGGGTGCCACCCCCTAGTGACTTTACAACACAAATTTCTCACTTTGTGGCTGGGGACACAGAATGCAGTCTATAAGACATAAGTTTGATCAGAGACTTGCATTGAATGGGAGGGTAATTTAACTATTACATCACAAGGGTGCAGAGTTACGATCCTGTTTGATCAGGTTAATCTCCTCTCTTTCCATTGGAAGGCTGGTAAAAAAAAATAAAAAAAAGTTGTACACAGGCACCTAGTACTTCCCACTATGATACACAGGGGCCAGTAAGAGAGCAGGAGAGTATTTTATGACATCATCATGCACGCTTTGGCAACAGTTTTAAATCAAAACTGGCTGGAAGATTTTGGATG
The DNA here is from genome assembly GCA_036172795.1 of Pelodytes ibericus. Classification (NCBI taxonomy): domain Eukaryota; kingdom Metazoa; phylum Chordata; class Amphibia; order Anura; family Pelodytidae; genus Pelodytes; species Pelodytes ibericus. Next base: position 148,626,766 of record CM069862.1, read on the forward strand.
ATGTTGCATCATGAGAAATATTCACAAAACGAAGCCAGGAGATAAACACCTAATCTGATTTTTCCTTTTATATGCAATGAATTCAATCATAAAAAAAACAAAAAAACAGTGGCATATGATTTATATATGTGTTTGTTTTAAATGACCAGGTTATTTAGTTACATCTTATGAGGTAGTGTCCCTTTAAAGATTTACAAATAAAATACATGACTATTCATGAAAAGCAGAATTGCAAAAGAAGGGAATTTGAAACTTAATTCAAGGATTGTTCCAACTTGGCTACTTTGGCCTCAAGTTTGAAATTCCCTGCAATTCTCTATTTCATGAATAAAATATATAAAAGTGGTTATCCTTTGACAGCCAAAGGAGGACATTTAGAAAAGTACTAATGCTGCAAGAGCCACAGACTCCTGTAGCAAACAAACCTCAACTTGATAAATTCATGCTAGTTTTGTACGCACGTTTTCACATAAGCTTTGGTTTAATCTATTACATTGCTTGAAATCATTTTATTATCCTATTTAGCTAAGTGCAACTTGCTTTGTTGCAAAATAGATCAAAATCAGTATGACAGCTTTCATACAATTAGTTGCTTTGTAAATTGCTTATGGTTTAGTCTTTAAAAGGGGCAGTTCCAAATTAAGCGCAATAGGCAGAACTGTTGCTACAGCAAGAACACTGTAGGAGGTCACTGAGTTTTTAACAAAACTGTTAACAGTTTAACCAGTTAGTTGGAGTTCTTCATTCACAAGAAGAGTAACAAAAGAAGTGCCAGGCAACCATAGGACATTAAGTCTTACATCAGTCATGGAGAAGGTACCCCTTTAACCATGTTAAATGGGGTTTTAATAAATGGACCAGTGGGGGGGGTCTAGGACACTTCTTCGCCGCATTTTCATCGCTGACAGTTCAGCGCGGCAGTTAGAACGCTGAACTGTCAGCAATGAAGTATAACGCGGCCGTTTCACCGCGGCTGCAGCTATGTAAGAGCTGACAGTTCAGCGCTGAACTGTCAGCTCTTACAAATCTAAAAGTAAAACGAAAATAACCCCCCCTAATAAATGATTCCCCCCCCCAATAGTAACACTAAACACTAAACCCCAATACTAACACTAAAATTAACCCCAATACTAAAATTAACCCCCTAAACCCTAATACTAACCCCGACCCCTAATACTAACCCCCGACCCCTAATACTAACCCCCGACCCCTAATACTAACCCCGACCCCTAATACTAACCCCGACCCCTAATACTAACCCCGACCCCTAATACTAACCCCGACCCCTAATACTAACCCCGACCCCTAATACTAACCCCGACCCCTAATACTAAAGTTAACCCCAATACTAACCCCAATACTAACCCCAATACTAACCCCCGACCCCCAATACTAATCCCCGACCCCTAATACTAATCCCCGACCCCTAATACTAAAGTTAACCCCCTAAACCCCAATACTAACCCTAATACTAAAGTTAACCCCCTAAACCCCAATACTAACCCTAATACTAACCCTAATACTAACCCCAATACTAACCCCAATACTAACCCTAATACTAACCCTAATACTAACCCTAATACTAAAATTAACCCCTAACACTAAACACTAAACCTAATTCTAACCCCCTAAACCCTAATTCTAAACCAACTAAAATACTTACCTTTAGCGATGAAATGTCCCGCGATGAAATCTCCAGCGACGATCTGTCTTGTGCTGTACTGTCGGCGGTGAAGAGGCTGCACGGAAGCAGCCGCGATGAAGTGTCCCATCCCCCCAGTGGGGTACCTCAGCAATCTCCATTTGGACCCATTCTCTAATATTATATTAATGATATTGCAGAAGGCCTTGATGGCAAGTTGTGCGTTTTTGTTGATAATTCGCAGATTTTCAACAGGGTTGATGTTCCTGGAGGGAAAAGCCAAATGGCAAATGATTTAGCTAAACTAGAACAATGGTCAGAGCTGTGGCAACTCATGCTAAATGTGGATAAGTGCAAGATGATTAAACTTTGGCATAAAAACCCAAGGGTGGACTATAGAATGTTTGATTCAGTCCTAACAACTACAGAGGCAAGAGATTAAGGACAATTATGTCAGGAGGATTTAAAAATTTAGGTAGACAATGTAACAGAGCTGCAGAAATGCTAGCAGAATGCTTGGTTGCACAGTGAGAGGTATTAGCAGTAGAAAGGGTCAAGTGCTCATGTCATTGTACAGAGCACTGGTGAGACCTCACCTGGAGCATTGTACACAGTACTGGAGACTGTATCTATAGAAGGATATAGATACTTTGGAGAGTTCAGAGAAGGGCTACTAAGTGAATGTAAGGAGTGCAGGAAGGGAAAAAAACAAACAAAAAAAAACATGAAAGTTTAAATGATCTTAACAAGTATAGCTTGGAAGAAAGACAAGTCATTTAAATACATAACGGGAATCAACACAGTAGGAGAGGAGAGTAAATGAAAAATGTACCTCAAGAGGCCAAATGATTCTTATCTGCCAACGCGTTTCTGTTTCTCGTTTATAAAACATTCCCAACAAGATGAAAGAGACTGTCCCAGACATTCGCTTTCTCTTCCTCACAGTGCTGCACAACTCAGGGGTCAGAGCACCAGTGACACTCACTCCTACTGACAGCCATTGTGGATTCGGCACACATGCAATCAGATGTAGGAGAAGTTAGGGTTCTATGTAGGCTGATAGTCAAGAACCAGTAGACATTCAGAATGCATACATGCCTTCTTTCCTATTCATGAAAGCCTCTGCCATCTATTTATTGCTGCTGCCGTTTTGTGCTCTCTCCATGTAAGTTTTGCTTCAATATTTCAGATTTGCGCACACATTTTCACCTCTTTCCCATCAGTTTTGTATTCCACTGTACATCTGCTCTTTTACTCAAGTACGTCATAGTTTACATGAACATTTATATAAAATGGCCAACAATACATAGCACTAGGTACAGAGTGGAATTACATACTAAGACTAACAAGATCTGACTGATACAGAAAGTAGAAAGCCTAGCTTGCAAGCTTAAAATGTAGAGTTAATGGGGGGACAGGAGACACAAGGTTAAGATGTCAAAGGGAAGGCGGTGGTAGTAACAGTATTAATGATGGCTGAATCTACGTGGGAGATTAATTATGTGTGTTCTAGTTGGATGAGTTGTAAGCTTCCTTAAATAGGCAAGTTTGAGGTTGGAGGAGTCCATTTCAGGAGTACAGAGGTCATGCATGGTAGTACAGGTTAATGAGGCAATCCAGGGTGTTGCCGAGGAGTGGAGGGCTTTGCAGTTTAAAGATGGAATTTTACATTTTTGTTCTAGAGCAGACAGGAAAGCAGTGGATGGTTGGATGGTGTTGGAGCAGCCGAATCAGAACGACAAGCGAGAAAGATGAGCCAGGCAGCTGCATTTTGAATAGATTACAGGGGAGAAAGAGCAGAAAGAGGTAAGGCAGTAAAGAGGTTTTTTATAGTAAACAAGGAGAGATATCAAAAGAGCGTGCACTTGGATTTTTCGGAGCAATGTGCAAAAACGTGCATAGGTGCAAACAGACTTAAGCTAGAGCCTAAACATGGGGAACGAAGGAGAAAGCGGAGTCAAAAACGACCAAGACATCAGATGAGGTCAGCTGGTACAATTATAGCATTTTCAATGGTGACTTCAAAGTCATGCACAGTGACGCACCATGAGGGAGGGAAGATGTTCAGCTCAGTTTTAAAGAGATTACATTTTAGGTAGTGATCAGACATCTAGACATACCTACTCAGCTTTCCTTCCAGTGCTCTTTCCCTTTTCTATCACCTCTTCCTCCTGGCTAGGTTGCTGTATTTCTTTCTATGGAACTTTGAATGTTTCAAGTACCTTGAGCCTCATGGTCACCACATTATCAAGATATACATTAGACCTGCTGTAACCGCACAGTGATGTCAGGCTTATCAAATGTCTTCACGTTGCCTTACGTGCCATCAAAAGGCCAACATAGTCTACCATCACTTGGCCCTTACCATATTCGAGCAAACCCCAGTTAACAGGATACAGATTAATTTGCAATAGTACCAACATTGTTCACAAATGGCACATTTTGGAAAATTAAGTTCTGATGTGACTTTAATGCACCCATGCTAAACTTTGTAAAAGGTAAATTTCCAATGCTGTACCTGCAGAGATAAAGCAGTTTCCATTCATGTGAATGGAACTGTATTATAAGCGAGGTCAGATGCTGCAAGATCCTACGTACTCAAGTTGAACCTATGCATAAAATTGAACAAATCATTACTGTAGAAACAATGAGAAAAGAAAATATATATGAGTGTAGGATAGGGTTAGGCAACCGTCGGCACTCCAGATGTTGTGGACTACATATTCCTTGATACTTAGCCAGCGTTACAGCTGTAAGAGCATTATGGGAGATGTAGTGCTGAAGCTTGCATACTCTTGGTGTAGGAAGTGGTTGCTGACCTGATAAGAGTGCATTAAAAAGGACATCAGTCAGCCTTATAAGTTTTTCCTAAATAAATCCACTAACCCCTATCTATGGTATAGTGCATTTAAAAATAAAGGATATCTATCTAAAATTCCAAGTTATGTTACCTTGTGGCAGAGCATACTTCTCCTGCAAGTGCCATGATGCCCTGCACTTAGGTCGGAAATCTGATGATCTGACACATGCCTTTGGAAGTCCGCCATGATTTGCACAATGTTGCATGACATTACATGCATCTCACAGCTTGTATAATCAAGCAAGGCTGTGAGGGAAAGATCTCTCCCTGATCCCCGTCACAGGTATCCTAGCTGCACAATGCAGCGGCAGCATGCACTGCCAAAAGGCAATACAACTTGAAATTTTAAAAACAGGACATCCTTAAGGTTTAAAAGACACTATGTAACAGATAGGAGCGAGGGGATTTAATTAATAAAGAATTAAAAAAAAAAATAGTTTTTAAACTCTAGTGTCTCCAAATCTTGAAATCATACTGGCAATATGTGCAACATAAATGCAAAGTACACTTTCTCAACAGTATTAATCATAACTTAATCAGACAACCGGGGGTAAACTGGAATCAAGCTATAGAAACATGACCATTGCAACCATCATGTAGCTTTCTGTGGAAATCAAATAGTACCTGAACTGGACCTTATGGAAGCTTTTCAAGAGGATGATTCACCTGCACTCAAGCAGGACATACTAAATGAGAGGAAAGTTAGTTGTTGGCTCATGTAACCCCATATCAACATAGTAGTAGTCATCTTCCAACTGCATGACCCTGAAAAGTCAGAGAGAGTTCCCATTCATTCCTGTCTTTGCTTTGTAAAAAAAATAAAAAAAAATATATATATATATATATATATTTTTTTTTTTTTTTTAAACAGGAAAAAAAATGATTTGTAATTCAGAAGCTCTTTAAAATGTACAGTAGAAAACAGGCTTTTTGATCACTATATAACCATTCAGCATAAACTGTAATTAATCTGCTTTTGAAAGATGATAAACTTGGGGCTTCTGTAATCATTACATATTTTCAGATTAGCCTCTCCAGTCTTGTTGACATTCCTCAAGATGCTATCAGTAACATAAAACCGTATGGCACTTGTGCACTGTCAACACGATACAGACTATAACCTCTCTTCCCAATTATTTGGCCCATAGCAACCTGGAATACTGCTCATTTAAATGCAGGACCTAAGACAACCTCCAGAGGTTGGAGACTACCAGATCCAGAAACAGTTAGCGTGCTAAAAAGGTTCATCTTACACAAACAATGGACACAATCCCAGTGTTCTCTCTCCACTAGCAGCATCTCTAAGGGATATTGTTCAGTTAATGAGAAAGCCAAATAAAACCCATGCTTAGATCCCTTGTTAACGAAGCGCTCTTGTGAATCATGAGTGTGCTTGCATGAGATCCAAGACCTTCACCAGCAGGAGACATGAAAGGGAGTATTAGAAAGAGAGCTGCTCCTTGTTTGCATTTTGCTTAGTGATTGTATGGGGTAGAAAAGAAAACAGAATTCTTGTAGGATTTCCAACTTGGTGGCACCAAGACATTAAACACACAGAGAAGGGAGGGGGGAAACCCTACAGTAGATTCAATTTGCAAGGTACATGCCTTTAAAGTTGAGGTGGTTAAAAAAAAAAATAAAAAAAACAACGAAGGGGGGTGGGGATTTAAAAGAAAAGAGGCAATTATAAAATCTATTTTAACCTCTTCTGAAAGTCATCAGTCATGTCGCAATTAGGAAACTAGAGGGCAAGATATCTGCAAAGCTCCTCCAGAATCTCAAGGGTTAACACTCTAAGCACCCTGCTAATTGACAAAGCAAGGCTGATCATCATCTGCTGTTGGTTTAGGATTTGCCACCAATGTCAAACCACTGCAGTAAAAATTGCTCCCCTCCCCATTAAGCCCCCTACTAGTTTTCAAACAATACCTTACAGATCCTTTCAGCACTGAAGGAGTCAGAAAAATCAAATAAATGTAACCTATTTGCTTGATGGAACTGTAACATAATATAGCCATTTGGACTGCATTAGAAATGTCAAACCAGACGTTTTAATATAAATGCTGCAGAACATTTACAGAGTCTGTCCTATTGTTTGTACTAAGTGTATTTGTCTGAGTGTCAAAAGGCAACGTCTGATTACAGCACGGATGGGGTTAATGAGAACAATTATCTGGACACACAGGGATAGGTTATCCAGAACATATGGGGTGTTCACACAATAACTACTCTACCAAAACGAGACGCTGTTAATTGCTTGCCTATATACATACATACATACACACACACACACACCTTATGCAGGAACAGAGACACATTAGACTAGACAACTTCCTATATTCCAGATGACATTAAAATACAATATTATGCCCATCCTCTTACACACAAAAAAAACCCCGATTACAGCACTTAATTACTAGCCATTGTAAAATATTTAATAGACTAACCTATTGAGATTTAATCCAGAAAGAGGAGAGATTAAATGAAAATAGTATTGATCAGACCATTCAACGTGAAAGCTTGCATAAAAAAGGATTTAACATAATCGTCTAAATAAAAAAAAATAAAAAAAGGTGCAAGGAGACGTATGTGAATATTAAGCTAATTCACCCCAGCAAATGGGTTTGGAGAAATTTGGAACTATAGCAGATCATGCATCTAGCAATGACTAGCATGAAGATGTTTGTATCGTAGTTTGATACAATGCTTTATGTAGCAAAATAAGTCAGTGAGCACAAGAAAATAAAATGCGGCATGTGGAGTAACTTTGTATCTCTCGAAAGATAAAAAAGTAATAATTATTTGTAAAGAATAAAAGCTGCAGATCACACACACACACCAACTTCATTTCTACATCGACATACAGACACAAATTAAGCCAGTATTCCGTCTAAATAAAAAAAATATTTTAAAAATAAACCAGAGCAAAAATAAACAGACGATTTTAGTAAACAAATAATAAATCCCAGTAACGATAATTTTGAGTCAATTTGCAGCTGTGTAGTAAAACAGTGAATCAGATGTTGGGATTCTTGCAAGTTCCCGATTACAAACCAACTTAATCAATATGCAAAAATATAATACATATTAAAACATATTAAAGAGAACTCTCCCTGAATCAGTTCACGTGATTCCATTGAATGAAGATACATAAGGAACAAGCTGGAAGTTGACCAAGTGCTAATAAGGTTTGTAGCAGATGAGGGTGACAGCTTTCCCCCAAAAACCCTATAAAGTTTGTATGATGTAGCTCTGCACTTCATGAGGGTAGCTTAGAAGCAGGGGTGCTATGTATTGCATGCTCACAGACAGACCACTTCTTGAGGATAAAAAATATAATACTTACCCAACTGCCCCTCTCTCCCTTTTGTAGCTCCTTTATTCCCCCACTGAACCCGCCGCCATTTTCCTCTCTGTTGATTTAAATGGCAAACACTCCCCGGGTAGGGAAGGGAGCCATTCTCCCGCGGGAGCTCATGGGAGTTGTAGTTTCACCGCGGTTGTGACAAGACATTTAATCCAGGTGCCGAAACTACCAGAACCGGCATGCCGAGCGGCTCCGCCTGCATCAACAGGGGAGAGACAATGAAGCCTAGTGATTTGCACAGGGGGGGTTTATTTTTAGTAGGTGGCTGGATATGTAGGGAGGGGTGTAAGGGGTAATAGTGGAGGGTGTTACCCTCAGGTGAACTCCTGTGGTTTGTTGTACAAGGTTGGAAGGGGTAGGAAGATGCACAGGGTAGCAAGCTCATGAGCGCAGGCAGGGTTTGCAAAATGCAGCCAGGTCTGGTAATGAGCTGAAGGAGGAGGGTGAGGATGGGGGAGGGTTATTAGCAGCTGACTGCAGGTCACAAGAGACACCAGGGCTGGTCCTGCCTGAGGAATCCTTTGCTCCTGTAGCTTAGGCAGGCTGGCAGTTTAATATGTGTTGGCATTATCAACACATGCACTAAATACCAGACTTCCACAGTGATATGTTTATATGTAATACTTTAACTGCTGCAAAAACACTTCGGAAATAGCATTTAATCACTGTACCTCCAAATTTACCCAAGTGCCTAATATATGAAATGGGCTGCAGTGGCACAATTTTCCAAGAGGTTCTGCAGGAGTCTTGAGAACTTGAATGATTTTCCGTTTGTTGGACAATTGAACTGTTCTGTGATTTGATTAAATTTGATGCAAATTTGGCTATTTTTAATTGCATATAGTGCCATTAAGTTCCAAAGTGCTTGGTATGCTTTATGCTTATTGTAATATAAGCATACCAAGGTTGTAAGATTGTACAATCTTAAAATCACAAACTGGTATGCCCTCAAATGAAATAAAACGAACAGAGCTTTTTTTTTTTTTTAAATGGTTAAAATATAGGACTTTATACATGAAAGAAATTATTGCTGGGAATTGAGACAGGAATTTCAAACTTAAGGTCCAAGTAGCTGAGATGGAAAAATTCTCCCCATACTGACAGGGCTACTGGGGAGTGAAAAAAGTGGGAGTATTTATCGGCTTTATTCATGTAAGAGAGAATTGCAGGGAGTTTCAAACTTAAGAACAAAGTAGAGTTGACAATTTTGCTCAATTTTTTCTTCTTCTCCCAGTAGTTCTGTATGTATGGGGTCGGAAACAGCCATTTAATTTCCTTTTGGTCGAATGGATACAGATACAACCAATAGTAGATTGCATTGAAGCAGAGGCTCTCAAACTAAGCATTACTATGCATGCATGCACTTAGAGAATTACATACAACCTTGATTGACTGATACAGTGAGATCAAAAGGAGAGTATATGTATCGGAAGTCACATACCCCGACTCCCTTTTGGCAATGCTTCTGCTGAGTTTCAGGACTTGGACCTGTGATGTTGGCAGGTATGCTTTGTTGAAAGAATATGTTCAGTTCATCTTTGGGTACAATGACCAGATATTTCAAATTATCTCTAGGGACTTTTTTTTTATTGTTGTTGTAAGGCAGATGATAAAAAAAAAAACTTTTTTTAATACACTATGTGGATATTTATAAAAGGAGATGCAGTTGCAAGTGTCAGGAGAATAAATTTTTTTTGCATTGGCTGTTGTTACATTTATAGCAGCCATTGCACTTTTTAAACATCCCAACACTTTTGTGCAGCTGAAATTGTGACTGCCATACATAAGTGCAATTTCAGTTCTACATTTGCTTCTACTTCTGTTGTAAATAGGAAGCACTGGCACAAATTGTGTCAAAGCAACCCTAAAATCCTGAACTGGCACAGGTAGCGGAAATTCCCTCCTTTTGTCAAGAGTAAACATTATACATTGTCATACACTGCTATTGCACCAATATTAGGCACCATTTCAGTGTGCACTGCTTAATACACCCCCCACCAGTGAATTGGATTTGTATTTACTGAGCAAATTATATGTATGAAAACAAACCAGAATCCCATACCTGGCAGTTTCATCCCACTTGATGAAGGGGGTGGGGGTCACACAATACTGCATATTCAACAGTGAGCATTAATATGCAAATGACAGGAAAGGCAGAGGGGATTAGCCACTCTGCCCAATGTTTCTCATTAAAACAGTTCACAAAAGTAAAGTTCTGTACAAACTAATGTAAGAAATTGAGCCCCTCCCCCAACTCTGTTGGTTTTACTGCTCTTTTAATGACATGTAACTTACACTTTATCTCCTGTTTTTAAATAATAAATATTTAACAAATACAGAACATGAAACTTTGGTCTCGTTACAAGATATCTCCAAGCTAGATTTTTGTTAGTGATCTTTTTCAGGTTTCACTTAAATGTCTAAGACAAAAAATAAACAGTGTTAAGTATAAGTGCCTACTCCATTCCATTATTAAATTATACAGTAAATTGAGTGAAAATGGTCAATTAAGTACTACACAAGAGTCTTAGCCAGACTGCTCCTATAGATGCTGCCTGAGTGTCATTGTCAACAGATAAGCTGAGAACTATAGTTCCCATGTTCCTTAGCCAGAAAAAAATGCTCCCATTATGCTGACTGAGCATCAAAGACCTGCTTTTCCTATTAGCACATCCCAGCATCACAATCCTTCTCTACCCTGTACCAGTCTCCTCTATATAATCCCTTGCCTTCTCTTCCTTTCTCATCCCTGCAGCATCAAAGTTCCCACAACTCCATTCCCTCAGCATCATAATCTGACGGAGTGTCAACCATAATCTTTTCACCCAGTCTCACATTACCTTTTCCTTTCAGCATCGTAGCCGCACCTGTTTGCAACATCACAGAACGGCCTATCTTTCCTTAAATATGTATGTCGGGTTCTTCTCTACCTGTGTGCAGACACTCATCAAGTATATCCCCCAATCTTTCTAATGAAAGACTGCCAGCTGTGAATAGCAGCACTATGGCATCATGATGTCAGCATGGTAGGGTTGCCACCTGGCTGGTATTTTACCGGCAGGCCGGTAAAAAATTGGCATCAGGCCAATGTTAAGTCTATGGAGACAGTACCAAGGCCGGTATTTTTTTGAAGAAAAGGTGGCAACCCTACAGCATGGCCTCATAATTTAAGAGCACATCAACACCTGAAGTACTCAGCGTGCATCCCAGGCTGCCTTGTGGCCATACTTTAAAAGATGCTTAGTGGGAATAATGTTGGCTATGGACCCCACTAGAGATTACAGTTGTGAGGTCATGCTAACTACCGCGAGGCTTATGAATCAGGAATTATGGCGATATTCTGAAGGATTGCTCAGGGGTGGATTTGCAATGTTTGGTCCAGGGGTCAAAATCAATATATTGGCCCATGTTGCAACCTCATTAGTCCACCTGTACTTGCAACTTCATTAGTCCACTTGCACAATCAGATATGGACAAAGATAGACATGCAAGAAAATACAAGTGTAAAGTGGTGCAGCCTAATGAGTCAGGGTAGAGGACAGCGTGGGGCTATTGCCCCTCTGCCCCCCTTACCAGCCCTCCTGTGGGTTTGACTACTGGGTGATCTCAATTATCAGGCATGGTGACCTTTTCAGAAGAGTTTCTCTGAAAAAATGTTGTTATATTATTGAGCATGGACAGTATTTATACTGTATCAACAAATATATCAGTAATATGTGTACGGGAGATTAAGGATAATAATTTAGATCATTTTTTGCTGACCGATAAAGATGTAGCAGTGAAGCCTATTCATCAGTGCTAACAATTTATGGGGGAGGCGTGTAATTAATAGAGAAGATGTACTTTTATTGCTTCAGACAAAGTGGGCAGTAGATATTTCTTTGTAGCTACGGCAGGCAGCTAGCATTATCAGCATGATAAGTTAATTGGGGAGTAGTTAAGGAAGTCTGTGTTGAAAGCTAGAAGTGTCCTGGACCATTATGAATCTAAGTTTGAACTTAAGTGGGCCACATAGTTGGAAATGCATGTGTTTATTGGGTCACACTGAATTTTTATTTACAGTAATGGTGAAGAAAAACTTGTTATCCATAGAAACATGTTTAGTTGTTTAGTAGAAAAAAAAAAATGCCAGTTTGAAACAAGTTTCAATCAACTTTATTCAAACAAACCTACACATTTACTGGTTCAAATGAAAATATGGGTAATTAAATGTACTCAACCGAAAAAAAAAAATTATGCTCTAAATGTAGAGAATAAAAAAATTATGAGACATTTGCAGAACATTGTGTATAGAAATTTTAAATGTGTCTGTGGTGTCTCAGGTTTATAACATTAGCTTGCGACTTGATTATGCAAACGATACATTTCCCATTGAAAAGTAGTTAATTTGCATATCAAGCCACATGTGATGTCATAAACATGAGACCATAGACATGTTATTATATTTCTCTTATTTTTATGCCTTCAAATGCAATTCTGCTAGTATAATATATAGAACATTTTTCAGATTTTTTATTCTCTACATACACAGTATAAACACATTTTAGGTTGAGTTCCTTTAAATAAGTGGATCACACATGCTATCAGAAAAGCGCCACATTTGGCCTGTGGACCACATAATGTTGGCCTCTGGCATTGACAGTCACACAACTATTGTTGGTATGTTGAAACAGTCTTCTATTTGGCCCAGCTGCCTTGTAAACTTTGTGCACTTATGACACACAGTCACACTGACACACACACAATCACACTTGGACAGTCACAGATACACTCACACATATACAGTTTCACTTGCGCACACACACACACACACACACACACTTGCAAAATCATACTTGCAAGTTTACACACAAACCCTCACACAGTCACATACACAGTCACAGTTGCACACTTACACACACTGTCACACTTACATATACGGGCTCACGTGTACACACAGCCACACTTGCAATCACAGTTATAGTTACATAGTCATAAGTACACACAGCCGCACATACACACAGTCACATTTGCACACGCTCAGTCAAACTGGTATGCACACAGTGACACACACAGTCAAACCGGCATGCACACAGTGACCCACGTGCACAGTCACAGATACAGCCAGTCACAAGTACATACACGCTGCACCTAAATACACACAGTGACACTTGCACATGCAGTCACATTTGCAAACACAGAGCCAAACATACTGTAACATTCACAGTTGCATGCTTACACACACACACTGTCAAACTTACATACACAGTCATACTTGCACATGCAGTCACACCTGCAATCACAGTCATACTTATACACTCATACTGTAGACTCACAGTCACACAAACACACAGTGACAAGTACATACACAGGCATACAAACAGTCACACCTGCGCACACACTCAGTCAAACATTTGCTCGAAGATACACACAGTCAGAAGTACAAACACACAGTAACACTTGTTCACACACACAATCAGCAACGTTTGCAAACACCCACTCAAACGTTCACACACACTTTCACATGCACACATGCAGTCACACTTACAAACACACAGTCACACACACAGCCTCACTTACATACACACAGTCGTACTTGCATACTCAGGGTGCCTGCACCTCATGCACCCGGTGTGGTTTTATATTTATTTAATTTGTCACACTTGCACATGCAGTCACACATGCACACACAGTCACAAGTATATACACAGCGCACATAGATACACACAGTCACATGTGCCCACACATACACACGTGCACATAGATAGTGTCACTTGCACACACAGTAACAAGTACAAACACAACTACACATACACACACACTTTCACACACAGTCGCAAGTACATACACAGTCGCATATACAAAAAGTACCTCATGCACCCAGAGTGGCTCTGGGTGCTTGCTTCTATATTTATTTCATTTGTCACACTTGCACACATGCAGTGAAACTGGTATGCGCACAGTCACATTTGCACAGCAACAGATACAAACAGTCACAAGTAAATACACACACAACCACACTTGCACACACACACATAGTCACATTTGCATACACACACTCACATATGCACATACACAGTGTCCCTTGCACACACAGACACACTTGCACAGTCACAAACACACGCACACAGTCACACGTACCTTGTGTAAAATGAGGCCCAAATCTACAAAGATCTTGAGAAACATAAAGCCAGGATAAATGTTCTATGAACCAGAGTACTTTAACTCTAAAGTTCAGAACCACAAAGTTCTAGAGAGAGGTTGACAAAAAAATGGAACACAAAAACATGATTCTGCAGGGAAATCCATTAACCTGTTATTGTTTGGATCTAGAGGGCTTAAAATATGGAATATGACAATCCCGAAGAAAAGTTCGGGAAAGACCCAGATTCAGAGCACAATTTGAACAACCGTTTAATTTAATTTGGACAATTAGTCTTCTTAATAAAATTGCCACCTCTGATACAAAAATAACTATTTAAGTAATAGTAAAGCTGATTTTTTTTTTTTTACTCTTCTAGATAAAGTTGACAACCCTATCTTTTACAGAGAATGCCAAAGAAACTACACATCTGACAAAGAACATGCAAACTATTTCCTTTTGAGTGTGGATGCTTGCTGCAGTACAGTATTGGAAATTATATTGTCATTTAACTATAGGATATATTCAACAAAGAGAGAATTGCAGGGAACTGAGATGGGAATTTCAAACTTTAGGCTAATATAGCCGAGTTGGAAAAATACTAAGCTATAGGTTCCTTGTTAATCGGTCAAATATTTGGAGAGTAAAATAGTATTAATTACTTACTGCTCCTTTAAAACCCCTGTAAAAAAAAAAGAAGTCTGATTTTTGAGGGCCTAGTGATCTGCCTGCAGCCTGTATCATGCAGATGTCCCATGACCCCCTGTGCTCTGATTCCTGGAAATATGGCAGGGGAATGCAGGCAACTCTTATTCCCTCCAGTGGAAGTGCACAAAGAGAGATAGTTATGGGAGATCACCCCAACCAGCTCCCTCCATACACAGAGGGCGCAGTAACGAATTAACACTTAAGGGGCCTGGGCACTTTATAGAGTACCACCTGTATCCCTGGGTGCTTAATGAGTAGTAGAAGCCACCATTGAACGCTTGCATAGCCATTAATGTAATCAGACTTTGCCTCACAATAGGCTAATGTACAAGTAAACTAGAGATGCTGTCTAGTTACTGATTCACAAAATATTGTAATGCTTGTTTTGTAACCTATGTATACGTTTTTGCATTTTGATACCCTTTGATTCCCAAAACCTAAAGCAAGGCATGGGAAATGATACCATGTTATTTAACCTATTGTCACTCAAAGGGTTAATAACATATATGAAAGGACCGTGTAACATATGTATATGTTTTTCTCTGCCTCTTACTCATTTCGCAGCCTGCCAAGAGACATTATTGGGATGTGTCTGTCACTATCTCTCCCATCTTTTTTTCCCCCCCAAAGATATTTCTGATGTCATTTGTTTGTCGTAGTTTAGTGCTTATGAAAGTGCTGATAACCTAACATTAGGTATCAAGCAGAGGATAATATTAAAAATGCTGCTTAATTTAAACCTCCAACATAAGTTCCCCAATTGTTGGAAGAAGGTCAGCAGCTTGTGCAAAACTTGAATTTGTACTAGACATGTGCAAAACTAAATTTTCGTTTCGTTTTCGTCCATTCGGACGAAAATGTTATTTATTTAGTCTAAAACGAATTTCGTTCATTAGTGCATTCGTTTCAGACGAAATTCGTTCATTATTTTCGTTTCGTTAATTTTTATTCGTTCGTTTTATAGAATACAATGTAATACTATTGGCTTTCTATAATCCGAACGAGAGCCCCATTCATAAGAAATTCTTATGAATGGGGCGCTCGTTCGGTTCATAGAAAGGCAATAGTATTACTTGTATTCTATAAGCCGAAAGTCTATAAACCGAACGACTTTCGGCTTATGGAATACATGTAATCCTATTGCTATTCTATAAACCGAACGACTTTCGGTTTATAGAATAGCCATAGGTTTACATGTATTACATAAGCCGAAAGTCTATAAACCGAAAGTCGTTCGGTTTATAGGCTGTCGGCATTTAACTAATAAGAGACAGAGTCTCCATTCATAAAATTATGAATGGAGACTTTGTCTCCGTGTAGTAAAATGCCGACAGCCTATAAACCGAACGTTCGGTTTATAGGCTGTGGGCATTTTACTACACGGAGACAAAGTCTCCATTCATAATTTTATGAATGGAGACTCTGTCTCCGTGTAGTAAAATGCCGACAGGCTATAAACCGAACGTTCGGTTTATAGGCTGTCGGCTTATGGAATACATGTATTCCTATTGCTAATCTATAAACCGAACGACTTTCGGTTTATAGAATAGCCATAGGTTTACATGTATTACATAAGCCGAAAGTCTATAAACCGAAAGTCGTTCGGTTTATAGGCTGTCGGCATTTAACTAATAAGAGACAGAGTCTCCATTCATAAAATTATGAATGGAGACTTTGTCTCCGTGTAGTAAAATGCCGACAGCCTATAAACCGAACGTTCGGTTTATAGGCTGTGGGCATTTTACTACACGGAGACAAAGTCTCCATTCATAATTTTATGAATGGAGACTCTGTCTCCGTGTAGTAAAATGCCGACAGGCTATAAACCGAACGTTCGGTTTATAGGCTGTCGGCTTATGGAATACATGTATTCCTATTGCTATTCTATAAACCGAACGACTTTCGGTTTATAGAATAGCCATAGGATTACATGTATTACATAAGCCGAAAGTCTATAAACCGAAAGTCGTTCGGTTTATAGGCTGTCGGCATTTAACTATACAGAGACAGAGTCTCCATTCATAAAATTATGAATGGAGACTTTGTCTCCGTGTAGTAAAATGCCGAAAGCCTATAAACCGAACGATCGGTTTATAGACTTTCGGCTTCAAATAATACATGTAATCCTATGGCTATTCTATAAACCGAACGTTCGGTTTATAGAATAGCAATAGGAATACATGTATTCCATAAGCCGACAGCCTATAAACCGAACGTTCGGTTTATAGGCTGTGGGCATTTTACTACCTCATCAATAATACAGCAGGAGGATCACAAATCCCATCAAGATGAGGCAGCCCTCACCAGGATGCTTGCCCCCTTATGTCCCGACGCCCCGTGTTACTTACCACCTTAAGAACACAACAACGGACGCGCGCATTCCCAAACGGCTGGATAGGCGTGCGCATGCGGTGTGTATCGCTGTGGTCGATGATCTGGTAAGAAGGGGTGTGCGGGGGGTGTGAGGGGGGCGGGAGGTGGGTTGCGCAGCTGGCTCATGCGCGGTGGTCACAAAGTTACAGCTGAGTTATCAGCTGTAACTTTATGCGCATGCGCAGTGAGCAAATTCTCCTGCGATTGCGCAGGAGAATTTGCTCCAGAAATTTGTCAGAACACCGGTTTTAACTATACGGAGACAAAGTCTCCATTTATAATTTTATGAATGGAGACTCTGTCTCCGTATAGTTAAATGCCCACAGCCTATAAACCGAACGTTCGGTTTATAGGCTGTCGGCTTTTAACTATACGTTTGTCTCCATTCATAAATTTATGAATGGAGACTCTGTCTCCGTATAGTTAAATGCTATTGTATTCTATAAACCGACTCTATTTCGGCTTATAGAATGCAATAGTACTACGAATGGACGAATGAACGAATGATTTTCCTTTATTAACCATTCGTTCATTCGGCTTTAGTTAGCTTAGCATTTTTGTTCTTCGTTTTTCGGGCGAATGGACGAAAATGCAATTTTCGGACGAAAATGCATTCGTCCGAAAACGAATGCACATGTCTAGTATATATTCACATGTAAATTGCTTTTTTAATAAAAAATTATGATATAAAAAAAATCTTGTTTTTATTTCCTTTTATGTGACAATGCTGCCTCTCTCTTTCCCTTGCCCCCAGATTTGTCGCTCTCCCCCCCTTAGTGTTGTCTCTCTCTCACCCTCCCTTTGGCTCCCCCCTCGCTCCCCTTGTGTCTGTCTCTTCCCCCCTTCCCTCCCCCTGTTTCTCTCTGCCCCCCTCCCCTTGTTTCTGTCTCTTCCCCCCTTCCCTCCCCTTGTTTCTCTCTGCCCCCCCCCCCCCTTGTTAGCGACAAATCTGGGGGCAAGGGAAAGAGAGAGGCAGCATTGTCACATAAAAGGAAATAAAAACAAGATTTTTTTTATATCATAATTTTTTATTAAAAAAGCAATTTACATGTGAATATATACTAGACATGTGCATTCGTTTTCGGACGAATGCATTTTCGTCCGAAAATTGCATTTTCGTCCATTCGCCCGAAAACCGAAGAACGAAAATGCTAAGCTAACTAAAGCCGAATGAACGAATGGTTAATAAAGGAAAATCATTCGTTCATTCGTCCATTCGTAGTACTATTGCATTCTATAAGCCGAAATAGAGTCGGTTTATAGAATACAATAGCATTTAACTATACGGAGACAGAGTCTCCATTCATAAAATTATGAATGGAGACTTTGTCTCCGTATAGTTAAATGCCCACAGCCTATAAACCGAACGTTCGGTTTATAGGCTGTGGGCATTTAACTATACGGAGACAGAGTCTCCATTCATAAAATTATAAATGGAGACTTTGTCTCCGTATAGTTAAAAGCCGGCATTTAACTATACGGAGACAGAGTCTCCATTCATAAAATTATGAATGGAGACTTTGTCTCCGTGTAGTAAAATGCCCACAGCCTATAAACCGAACGTTCGGTTTATAGGCTGTCGGTTTATGGAATACATGTATTCCTATTGCTATTCTATAAACCGAACTTTCGGTTTATAGAATAGCCATAGGATTACATGTATTACATAAGCCGAAAGTCTATAAACCGATCGTTCGGTTTATAGGCTTTCAGCATTTTACTACACGGAGACAAAGTCTCCATTCATAATTTTATGAATGGAGACTCTGTCTCTGTATAGTTAAATGCCGACAGCCTATAAACCGAACGACTTTCGGTTTATAGACTTTCGGCTTATGTACTACATGTAATCCTATGGCTATTCTATAAACCGAAAGTCATTCGGTTTATAGAATAGCAATAGCATTACATGTATTCTATAAACCGAACGTCGTTCGTTTTAAAGACTTTCGGCTTATAGAATACTATTGGCTTTCTATAAACCGAACTAGAGTCGAGTCCCCATTCATAAGAAATTCTTATGAATGAGGAGGGACTCTGGTTATGTTTATAGAATGCCAATAGTATTCTATAAGCCGAAAGTCTTTAAAACGAACGACGTTCAGTTTATAGAATACATGTAATGCTATTGCTGTTCTATAAGCCGAAAGTCTTTCGGCTTATAGAACAGCAATAGCATTACATGTATTCTATAAACCGAACGTCGTTTGTTTTAAAGACTTTCGGCTTATAGAATACATGCTGCTATTGGCTTTCTATAAACCGAAAGAGTCCCCATTCATACGAATAGGTCAATTGACCTATTCGTATGAATGGGAACTCAATTTCGGTTTATAGGAAGCTAATAGCATTACATGCATTCCATAAACCAAAAGTCATTCATGTCGGTTTATGGAATGTAGTACAATGCTATTGGTATTGTAAACCGATTCTATTTCGGTTTAGAATGCCAATAGCACGAATGGACGAATGAACGAATGATTTTCGTTTATTAACCATTCGTTCATTCGGATTTTGTTAGTTAAAATTTTCGTTATTCGTTTTTCGGACGAATGGACGAAAATGCTATTTTCGTCCGAAAATGCATTCGTCCGAAAACGAATGCACATGTCTAATTTGTACAGACTCATGTAGATCACTGTAGGGACACACGCTATGTGAGGTCATGTATAAAAAGTGGAAGAAATAATTTAATTGGAAAAGCAAAGTACATGCCAATTTATCCTCTGACAGGCAGCTGCCATTCTTCCATGGGAAGCAGCCAGCTGTCTGGTCGGCGACTGGCTCCCTCTGATAGCGTGGAGAGAGACCCTAGTTTTTGCATGGGATCAGCAGGATGGACCTTAACTAGGCCCCCCCCTGCTGATCCCATGCAAAAACAAAGGTTTCTCTCTGCATTAGAAGAGAGACCCCCGCATACTGCAGACCCTGATAGCATAGAGCACGGTGAGGCTGGCAGTGTCAGCACGTGACAGCCTGAAACTACTGTGTCTCAGCTGTGAGACACAACAGAGAGTAAATCCGCATGTATCTATTAAAATACACATTGAGTTTACTCCAGACCAGCAGGAGATATTTTTTTTAACTCTTGCATCCTTCGAGGAAACAAGGGTTAGAAAAACAAAACAGTTTAGTTGTCCTTTAAGGTCCCCTAAGAAAATGATGGTCTCTCTCTGCACTAGCAGAGAGAGACAGTCGCGGACCAGACATGCCAGTTTGTCCTTCTACTATGGGCCCTAATTTTTTCACTTGTGCTTCTACATTAGAAGCACAAGCGAAACGCGCGTCGGGCTTCTCTTTTTTCTTTTGTTATTTTGTTTTTTGATATTTAGCCCTCTTTTACATCTTTTTCGATTACCTACCTGTCGCCAGTCTGCAGCCTGTGCTGTCCTTCCCTTTATCTCTCGCTATCTCCGCTATTAGGCGTACGCTCATTAGATAGGAATTATTTGATTTGAGATTAGGGACTCCCATTTTACTCCACTCCCGCTATTTTCTTTGCTTTATCTATTTGTGTTGGGCTATTTTGGAATAAGATATATCACCCAGGCTTCACCCTGTTTATAGACAGGCATATAATATAGGGCTTTATTATTTATAATAATCTTTTATATATATATTTTTCATTATCATTATTTACTATTATTTCTTTTGTATGTATGTTTTTTGTTTTCATCTGTGATATATGATTTAATATATCCTTTGTATTTATGAGTACTGATTTGGGTAATATCTGGTACAACCTTTTGCCTCCTTACCCTTTCACTGTTTTTTCAATTTGCAACTATTTATGGTGATTTTTCACCTTTTAATATATATTGAGAATAAAATTTGTTCTTTTAAATGCTCTCTTTGTTTAGTTGTCCTTTAACTCAACATATCTGTGTCAAATTGAAAACGCCTATTTGTGAAACGTGTTGTTATGTCATGGCCATCTGCATGTTCCCGCTATTCACGGCACTCACCCTGGGTAAGCCATTTGTGGAGGTTGCATCAGCCTCAGATCGGCTCCCACCTCCGTTCTTTCTCTCACCTGTGTGCATGCACACGTTCACATTACGTCACCCACGCGAGGAATACAAGACATATATACATGGAAGCATTGCTCATAACCAATCCCCAGTGTATAAAGCCCACACTTGCACAGACTCATTGCTAGATTCATGTGCTTCTCCTTGTAGTAAGTCAACCCTTGGCCTCGGCTCCCCAATTTGACTACGCTGCTTTCTGGACCTCTGACTAAGTGCTTTACACTTTTGATCATTCTATCCTCTGACTCCCTTGACCTCGGTTCCCCAATTTGATTATGCTGCTTTCTGGAATTTTGACCCTCGACTTGGCTATTCCCCTAAGATGGAGCATCCAATAACAAAACCCACTGTGATTGAATCTCCACCTTCTGGTCACCCATGCTTACAGTTATCACAGGGAGATTTCTGTTCACTATTGTCAGTCCTTTCAGAGAGAGACAAGAGAGGGGAGGGGGGGGGGAGAGAGACAAGGAGAGGGAGGAGGTAGAGAGAGACAAGGGGAGAGGGGCAGAGAGAGAGAGACAAGGGGAGGGAGGGAGGGGGGCAGAGAGAGACAAGGGGAGGGAGGGGGCAGAGAGAGACAAGGGGAGGGGGGGCAGAGAGAGAGACAAGGGGAGGGGGGGCATAGAGAGAGACAAGGGAAGGGAGGGGGGCAGAGAGAGACAAGGGGAGGGGGGGCAGAGAGAGACAAGGTGGGAGGTGGGCAGAGAGAGACAAGGTGGGAGAGGGGGGGGCAGAGAGAGACAAGGTGGGAGGGAGGGGGAGAGAGAGAAAAGGAGGGAGGTGGAGAGAGAAAGAAAAGTTTGGGGGGATGGAGAGACAATGTGGGAGGGAGGGTGAGAGAAATAACACTGGGGAGAGAGAGAGAGAGACAAAGCTGGGGGGAGGGGAGAGAGAGGCAGCATTGGCACATAAAAGGAAATAAAAACAAGAAATGCATTTTTTTATTATCATAATTTTTATTAAATATTAAAAAGCAATTTACATGTGAATATACACAAGTTAAACTTTTTTCCTATAGGGTAGTCTTATATTCAGGCTTTTAGTTTTTTTCCTAAAGGAATATCCAAAGTTTGGGGGGGTCGTCTTATAATCAGGGTCGTCTTATATTCGAGCAAATACGGGAATTTCAATACAAGATATTTAATTACATGGTCTTATAAATAATTGGATAGACAGCTTTGTGTTTCCACTGTCAGACGGGCCTGCTTTGTTGCTGTATATATTAAAATAGTCAATTTAATTGGACAGAAATGATAAATATATATATATATATATATATATATATATATATTGTAGTGTAATAGATTTTGAGATATAATAGTTTTTATATACAGAATATTTTGCATCTGCAAAACTCTGCTAGTGCCTTATTCAATAATTAAAGAGTAGCTCATTTTTTTACACACACACACACACACACTTCCAACCCGTTTTGGGCATGCACCAATCTTCTTTACTATATAAGTCAGTCTCATATAGCAAATTGTGTCTGAGCAGAGTTCACCTCTGCTCCTGTGGGGTATTTTGGCATATTGCAAGTACTCTACCTGTCCCAATCTCAGCTACGTATTTTTACTCCACAGATTCTGCTCCTATCCCGACTGCGGCTGCGTTTCTGATTCAGTTTGTTCTCCACCTGTTCCGAATGTTGGACACATTGACTCTGCTTGCTAATTACCTATCCTGCCCTCAGCTGCGGTCTACTTGACGACTGGTTCTCTCTTGGTAAACTTTGGGTTGCCGCACAAGTTCCCTCAAGTCAGGCACATATTTGTTGGGGTGAACATCACTATACATAACCCAGAGCTTATATTACTTATTGGGTCCCTGCCAGCAATCACAGTTTTTCTTAGGTCAAAATATGGGCCCAGCAGATCCCACCAGGATGTCAAATCGGCAAGTCCATCCGGAACAAATGCTTGCTACAGATTCAGCCCATCTTGAGTCTGTGGATCAAAAGTTGGACATTGTGACTGACATTCTTAGAGCACTCTCTTCTTCAGAAAGAATCTAGTGGCGGAAGTGGTGTCTCTTCTATATCTGCTTCCATGGCTGAGGCCCCTTCACATTATTAACCACCAAAGCTACCAATTCCAGACAAATTCTCTGGAAACCCCCAAGAATGTAGGGAATATTTAGAATGTAATTTCTGAATCAGTGTCTGCTCTATTTCAGAAATCAGCCCCTTACATTCCAGGCATCTTTTATAATCAATCTCCTACATGGCAGCGCTCTGGCCTGGGCTTTAACTTTATTGGAGCAAGACTCACCCTTCTTTTAAATCTGTCTTCAAATCTGTCTTCAATGCACCTGACTGCAAAGAATCCACAGAGACCACTCTATTAGATCTTAATCAGGGAAGGAAAACCTTGGGGCAATGTGTCGTAAAATTCAGAACTCTGGCATATAAAACTGATTGGAACAATAATTCCCTCAAGCGGACCTTTTGCAAGGGCCTTAATGGCCATTTGAAAGATGCCCTTACCTGCCATGACCTCCTTGATGATCTTGAATACTTCATGACCATGTGTATCAAATTGGACACCAGAATGCAAGAAAGCCAGTAGGAGAGAGATCGAGACAGTAAAACTCACCCAGCCTTCAACACTTCTGGTACAATTCATTACTGCTGTTAACCTCATAAGAATCAAACAAGGGGATGAATGGAAGACAGCCTTCCACACCCGATATGAACATTACGAGTACTTGGTTATGCCCTTTGGGTTGTGTAATGCCCCGAGTATCAGGCCCCACCACGGAGCTCATCCCCAGTGTACCCAGTACTGAACCATGATGCCATGAACCACTGGTGAATCGAGCCTCCATACCGTGTGGCAATCACATCGCAAAGAAGACATTACCTTTGGGTATGCGCATGCCCCTGCATCTCCGGTGTCACTCACAGAGCGGGCGCGCTCACTGCAATGTCACACTCCCTTATTTACTTCGAAGGTTTAAAAGGAATCACCATGCTCTCCACTGCACTTGGTGATTCTTGTGAATTGTGTACCTGGCGTTTAATGGATTTATCTTTTGCTGATGATCCCAGACATCGTTTACCTGCCTTTTGTTTCTCTGACCTCGGATTGTTTAAATGGACCTCTCTCTGATTGCCTGTGGCCGCCCCGACTCCTGCTTGTTCTATGTATTGATCCTTTGCTTGTGACCCTGACTTGGACTGCCCCTGATTACTTTCACCTCTTCAATCCCATATTACAAGGTAGAGTGCTTAATCGCTGGCCGTGTTATTTACATTTTTGGAATACCTGTCTACTATCTGCAATTAGCCCTTACACTGCTGCTTTATTTTATTGTGGATTATCTTCCGTGTCTGCTGGTCAAGTGTTTGGCTTTCCTGATCGCTACAACTGCCCTTGTCGATTATATGATATTTCTGTCGCTGTGGTGCCTTCTCCTGAGTGTTTTCCTACTACTGAAATAACCCCGGTGGGCAACGTATACTTTCAGTATTACTACATCTCATGCTCAGTTATATGTTGGTCTGCATATTGGTCTCCCTTCCTGAATATCCTCACACCCACAGTATTCCAGGCCTTTGTAAATTACATCTTCCATGATCTGTTGTTGTCCTATGTTATGGTATACTTGGATGATATTCTCATGTACACCAATAACTTGCAAGAACAGCATAACCATGTCTGTTTTACCACGTGTAAGAGAGCATTCTTCATACACCAAGGTGGAAAAAATGTCAATTCGAACAAAACCGAATCCCGTTTCTTGACTATATCCTGTCAGCAGGCAAACTAGAAATGGATCCAGAGAGACATCAAGACCAATAAAATACATCCTTGTTCTTATTTTTCACCTCGGCCGAGAGAAACTACGACATTGGTAACAGAGAACTCCTTGCCATTATGATGGCACTTAATGAATGGCGGCACCTATTTGAGGGAAATTCAGTTCCTATCACCATTCTTATGGACCATACAAATCTCTTGTATTTGGAGTAGGTCAAACGGATAAATCCTCGTCAAGCCAGATGGGCACTAGAATTTTTTAATTTCTAGAAATATCATACTGTCCCCATCAAGAAATATATAAATCACATTGCATTGTGGCCTCGATTTCATCTTTGTTAATACAACGTATTGCCAAAACACAACTTCCTTCTACTCATGGAGTGGTCAACAAGCTATTTGTTCACTCCAAATATGGAATAGAGGTCTTCAAATGGGCTCACCGCTCCCCTGTTGCAGGACACTGTGGTCTAAATAATACCTTGTTTTTATCGAGGAAACAGTTCTGGTGGCCCATTATGATGAGAGACGCAGATAAATATATTCATACCTGTGAAGACTATGCCAAGAACAAAACACCACGCCATCAACTTTACGGACTATTAGTTTCTCTACCTGTACCAACCTTGGGAGCATATCGCCATGGACTTTATCACAGCCCTCCCAGCTTCTAAGCGAAACACGACGATTGTAGTGCCTGTTGACCTATTCTCCAAACAAGCAAATTTTACTGCCTTACCTATATTATCCTGTTCCAAGGTGCTTGCTGATGTATTTCTCTGCTACATTGTTCAGCTTTATGGTCTACCCCAATATCCGACCATGGCCCTCAATTCATTTCATATTTCTGGAAGGCCCTTTGTCAACTACTGGAGATTAGTCTCTACTTATTCTCCGCTTATCACCCACAATCCAAAGGCCAAACAGAGAGAACCAACCAACTGTTAAAACAATATCTCTGTAAGAACCCTGTTTATTTCCTTCAGCAGACTCAATTATCCAAAACCTCAATTGACATTCGACAACAATTGATCATAGCCAAAAGACAGCAAAAGAAGACAGATGATGAAAGGAGAACGCCAGGTCCGGATCTTCAGCCAGGAGAAAAGGTGTGGTTAGCTACCAAAAATCTCAGATTGAAGAGTGTCTCCAATACCGTAAATTACGTATATATTGGTCCTTTTCAGATACTTTCTGTTATAAACAAAGTAACATACACTCTAAATATTCCGACCTCCATGAAAATACCCAAATCTTTTCATATATCCCTATTGAAACCAGTTGAGGTGAATGACTATACCACCTCGCTGAGTCACCCATCTCCCTCCATTCCCACATTCATGCATCCTGAGCGTCCTGCTCCTCGGTGTTTGGTGTGTGCCCCTCGGGACAGGGTTCTGTCATTCACCATCTTAGGGGTGGTCCGGACATTGTGGGCGTTGTTCTGCGCATGTGCGGTGGACATATATTTCCAGAGCATGCTTTTCGAGTCCAGGCCCATGTAAACGGCGCAACGTGCCATGTTTAAATATTTAAAGGGGTAGCTAGTTTTTTGCACACGCCCTCTCCCAAACCCTTTTGGACGTGCACCAATCTTCTTTACTATCTTGTGCCAGTTCACCTCTGTTTCTGTGAGCTATTTTGGCATATTATCTTTGATTATGCTTGTCCCAATCCTGGCTACATTTTTGAATTCACTAGTATTCCGCCTGTCCCGACTCCAGTTTTGTTTCTGATTCTGCTTGTACTCCGCCTGTCCCGACCTTGGCTATGTTTTGACTCTGCTAGTTCTCCGCCTGTCCTGAACTTGGTTACGTTTTGACTCTGCTAGCTTACCACCTATCCTGCCCTCGTATGCGTTCTCCCTGACTACTGGTTCTCTTCTTGTAAACTTTGTGTTGTGGTGCCGCACAAGTCCCCTATACAACAGCATCCTTGGCTCAACCTTCGGGCACATATTTGTTGGGGTGAGCACCACTATAAATAACCCAGAAGTCATCCTACTTATTGGGTCCCTGCCAGCGATCACAGTGGTACCAAAAATGTTATAATGTTGTAACAATTGTAACAGATTGTAACAATTTAATGCGACTAAGTTCTTTGTGAGAAAGCATAGTGCCTAAATGTTACACTTATGCAATTATTTAGAGAGTTATGTGTGCATCCGCCTGTCATGTGTACAACAATATCAACCAGTGGAGGCATGTCCTAAATTACAGTCCATCAAAACGTGGTCTTTAATACGTATTTGCTCGATTATAAGATGACCCTGATTATAAGACGACCCCCCAAACTTTGTATATTCCTTTAGGAAAAAAACTAAAAGCCTGAATATAAGACTACCCTATAGGAAAAAAAGTTTAACTTGTATATATGTAAATTGCTTTTTAATATTTAATAGAAAAATTATATTATACAAATGCATTTGTTGTTTTTATTTCCTTTTAGGTGCCAATGCGGCCCCTCTCTCCCCATCCCCTTGTCTGTCTATCTCCCCCCTCCCTTTGTCTGTCTATTTCCCCTCTCCCTCCCTCCCCTTGTCTGTCTATCTCCCTCTTCCCTCCCCTTGTCTGTCTATTTCCCCCCTCCCTCCTCTTGTCTAATTCCCCCCTCCCCTTGTCTGTCTAATCCCCCCCCCTCGTCTGTCTAATTCCCCCCCCCTCCCTCGTCTGTCTAATTCCCCCTCCCGTTGTCTGTCTAATTCCCCCTCCCTCCCCCTCACCTTGATTTTTTCCCTGGTGGCTAGTGGGGGCAGCTGGGGGATGTCTGCACGATACATGCATACATCCTCCATGCTGCCCGACACCTCCGTCTATTATGACGGACAGCTGGTCCGTCAAAATAGACAGAGGTGTCGGGCAGCATGGAGGATGTCTGCACGTATAGTGCAGACATCCCCCAGCTGCCGATTCTCCCTGGTGGCTAGCGGGGCAGCAGAGGAAGTCTGGTATTAAAATGCCAGTATTATTTTGTCATTAATATGCCAGTGTTAGTTTGTCCAGTAATGTGGCAGTATTATTTTCCTATTAATATGCCACAGCCATTTTGCCCACTAATATGGCAGCATTATTTTGCCATTAATATGGCACAGCCAATTTACCCATTAATATGCCGGTGTTAATTTGTCCAGTAAAGTGGCAGTATTATTTTCCCATTAATATGATCTAATATCTAATTTGCCCACTAATATGCAAGTATTATTTTGCCATTAATATGTCAGTATTATTTTGTCCATTAATATGCCAGTATTATCCATTAATATGCAACAGTAAATTTGCCTATTAATATGCCACTGCATTCTGCCACTCACACACACTATGCCACTCACACTTACACACTCTGACACACTTACACACTCTGACACTCACTCACAAACTCTGCCACTCACTCTCACACTCTGATACTCATACTTGCACACTCATACTGCTGCTCACACAAACACACTTGCACACTCTGACACTCACACTCTGCAACTCAGACACACTTACTTACTCTGACACACACACACACGCTGCCACTCACTTACATACTTACCTACTCTGCTACTCAAACATACACTTACACACGCTGACACACACTCGCTCACACACAATTAATATAAAATAAACTTTCCCCAGTGCCCATATGGTGCTCCTGATGTTTACCTTACTCTGCAGTCCTGTTGCTTGCTAGCTGCTCTGGCTGAGGAGGCGCCGTGGGGGTTGCAGCCTGGAGGAAAGAAAAAAAAACATGACAAAAAAACCAAAACATTGAAAGAAGTGCATTACTTCTACCATCAGGTGTCACTAGGTAGTGATGACCTTTTGTTCCACCAGGTAGATCCTGTAGGGGGGAGGAGAGACTGGACATTTTGCTGGAATGGGGGAAAGAGAGACAACACATATGGAAGGAGCAGGAAGCAGCATGGAGGAATGCAGAGCTTTGAATGTGTTTGCTAAATGTAAAGCTTTCATCTTGGGCTTAGTTTAAGTGCCAAGAACCTAGGGTTAAGAAGCTAAGGTTTAGTTTAATGCGTAGTACTGTAACTAAAAGTAGAAAGTAACTGCTGCAGAACCTCTTTCAAAATCATCATTATCAACCTGGAATCAAGAGCCATTTTGGACACAGCCATGTGCTTTAGTGAACCTCTCTGAAGTTAATTACACATGTTATCTAATCAATACAATGGTATATAGAATACCGTATTTGCTTGAATATAAGACGAGGTTTTTTTCAGAGCAAATGCTCTGAAAAAGACCCCTCGTCTTACATTCGAGGTCGTCTTATAGTCTGACCTCAAATCGAGGTCAGACTATAAGACAAGGATCCAGTTCCCCCCCGCAGAGCTGCAGGGGCCCTGGATCCCCCTCGCTAACAGCAGGTGCCCCCGCTGCTGCCCGACACATCCGTCGGGACTTCTATGATGAAGCTGGGTCCTTCCGGCTTCATCATAAAAGTCCCGGCGGAAGTGCCAGGCAGCAGCGGGGGATGTCTGCACGTATCGTGCACACATCCTCCGGCTGCCTCCACTGGAGACCAGGGAGATTTGTCCGTCATAATAGACGGAGGTGTCGGCAGCATGGAAGATGTTCTCACGTATCGTGCAGACATCTCCCGGCTGCCACCAGGGAGAGACAAGGTGAGGGGGAGGGAGGGGGGGACAGAGAAAAACAAGGGGAGAGACAGAGACAAGGGGAGGGAGGGGGGAAGAGACAGAGACAAGGGGAGGGAGGGGGGGAAGGGACAGAGACAAGGGGAGGGAGGGGGGAGACAAAGAGAGACACAAAGGGAGGGGGGAGAGAGAGACAAGGGGAGAGGGAGACAAAGAGAGGCACAGAGAGACACAAAGGGAGGGAGAGAGAGACACAAAGGGAGGGGGGGAGAGAGAAAAAGTTGAGGGAGGGGGAGAAATAATGCTGGGGGAGAGACAGACAACACTAAGGGGGGAGAGAGGCAAAGCTGGGGGGAGGGGAAAGAGAGAGGCAGCACTGGCACATAAAATGAAATAAAAACAAGAAATTGATTTTTTGATATCATAATTTTTATTAAAAAGCAATTTACATGTGAATATATACAAGTTGAACTTTTTTCCTATAGGGTAGTCTTATATTCAGGCTTTTAGTTTTTTTCCTAAAGGAATATCCAAAGTTTGGGGGGTCGTCTTATAATCAGGGTCGTCTTATAATTGAGCAAATACGGTATAACAGTTGTATGTTTGTAACTTTGTGATATCTTTTTAGATATATTGTTTTTACATCCAGAAGTAAAAATAAAGTATATTATATATATCACAACGTCTTTTGGTATTTATCTTTACATAATTTATCTGTATTCTCGAATCAAAGAAATTTATTGTTGTACTGTTAGTCTTGTTTGTCTAAATAAATATTTATTAAATATTTTATTAATAATTATTTAGCATAATTTAGCATACAGCAGGCCATGACCGTAACACCCACCAAAAAAGCTTACATCTCCATCGCAATCCCCAACTACAGACTACCCGAGTCAGCCCGACGATCCCCTGCGCAGATCTGAGAACCCTAACTGACTCCAGCCTCCAAAAAAGTATAGGGAGCAGGCAGATTCAGGAGAGATAGGTCCCTACTCTGATTGAGTGAAAAGAGGGATTACTGTCCACCCCAGGCAACCCAAATAGGGCAATATCCGTTCCCCACCTCCAGCTCATTGTGAACACCGAATTCCAACCTGGGCTCCTCTCCCTTGCTCAAGAAGCTCCCCTAGCCAGCCACCTAGGGATCACCAAGACCCAACACCGGATCACCAAGCCTTCTTCTGGCCCGGCATCTCACAAGATGTAGCCACTCATTGTCGTACGTGTGACCCCTGCCAGCGTATGGGGAAGTGCAACTAAGTGACCCGGGTCCCCGGCAGTCTACCGCGGTAATAACCATTCCACCGGGTAGCGATGAACATTAGAGGTCCCCTGGCCAAACCCAGCCAGATGGGCAAACATTGCATACTCACCGTGGTGGACTTTGCCACAAGGTACTCCAAAGCCATTGCCCTTTCCAACATCCAAGTAGACACGGTGGCCAATGCTCTGCTCCAAATATTTTCTTGGATAGGGTTTCCCCAGGAGTAGAGTTGAGCGAACCCGAACTGCAAAGTTCGGGTTCTTACCGAACATTAGGATTTTTGGACCACAAACACGGACATTCCACTGTATGTCCGGGTTGGAGTTCTGGGTTCGGCGATTCATATCACCTAAACAAATTTAAAATTACTAGTGACTGGACAGCTATTGCTGCCCAGTCACTAGTAAAATAAGCCCCCCCCCCACCCGGTCCCTACCCATTGCACGCAGGTGGGAACCCTTATAATGTTAGGGGGGACCTAATGTCCCCCCGGTCCCCACCTATTGCTGGCAATGGGTGGGGACCCTATAATGATAATGGTGGGGGGACCTAATGTCCCCCCCAGGTCCCCACCCATTGCCGGGGGGTGGGGACCCTATAACAATAAGGGTGGGGGGGACCTAATGTCCCCCCCAGGTCCCCACCCATTGCCGGCGGGTGGGGACCCTATAACAATAACGGTGGGGGGGACATAATGTCCCCTCCAGATCCCCACCCATTGCCGGCGGGTGGGGACCCTATAACAATAATGAGGGGGGGACCAAGTGTCCCCACTCCTGGTCCCCACCCATGAGCGGCGGGTGGGGACCACAAATAAAGTGACTAGGGGTGCCCAAAAAAAATCCACTGGTGAAAAAAATAATAATCCATCTTCGCCCATGTAGGGCCCCGTGCAGACTGAGCTCTGCAGGGCGGGGCAAGGCTTAATAATTAAGCTCAGAGCACTCTGTTTAAAATGGCTATCACTCTGGTTGGTTTGAAATCCAACCAATCAGAGTGCTCTGTGTCATTTTACACAGCGTGGGAAAGTTCTTTAGAATTTTCCCACTCTGTTTAAAATGGCTAGCACTCTGATTGGTTGTTTTTTTTTTTCTCTCTTCCCCTTTTTCCTCTGACACTTGGGCACTAAGGATACTAATGATAGAACTGATAAATCACAAGAATGGTTTTGTTTATGTCCTGATTTAATAACTATGGTCCTATGTTTGGCGCTCAGTTTGTTTCTTTTTTTTTTCTTCGCCTGGCATTAGAGCGCTAAGGGTAGATTCGTAATATCATTGTTATGCCTATGATGAGATTTAATGATTATGACTGTCGCTATTCTGCTAGTCTGTTTCTGTTGTTTATTATGACTGGCGTTATTCTGTTATTCTTTTTCTGTTGTTTTCTGCTACTGCATGTCTAGCATGTTTCAAGGACTGGGGTGAAATCTAGCTCCTACCTTCCGGCCGATCGGCTATGCGTAATTTACGTCGAGAACTCTGGGAAATAGCTTCCAAAGGAGTTCTAGGGGGGCTTTTGCCTCCAATAAGTACGAATGTGGGATGATCACCAATGAGTACATTGGACTTATGCCGGAGGATGTATGTGTGTGCGTGAATGATATGGGTCCGGGTGCAGGCGCGGGGTCAATACACGGTAGCAACCTAGATGACTATTAACATCATGTCAGTGAATGCTCAGGGGCTTAATATGCAAAAAAAGAGAGTATTTTTATATAACACATTAAACAAATTGGAGACCCATGTGGGCTTTAACCAAGAAACACATTGTCTGGAGAACAAAAAACAAACCTGAAAAAATTCCCTACTATAATACAAACTTCAATGAAAGATAAAAGGAAAAGGGGGGTGGCTATCATTTTTTCTAAAGCAGTTTTGGAAGAAATCATTTGCCAAATATTAGATCCAGAAGGAAGATATATAATCCTAATTTGTAAAATTAACAACAGAGTATACACACTTGTAAATGTGTATCTCCCAAATAAAGGTCCGGTCAGACCCTTACAAAAGATCATGGAGAAAGTAATGGAAATAAAGAAGGGATGTTTACTTATTTCTATGTTTCTATGTTTATTGCAGGAGATTTTAACGCTGTAATGGACCCAGAGCTAGACAAAAAATTGCTGAAGGTTGGGATGAGTGTCGATAAGACAATCATAAAACAAGCTGAAAAATTAAGACAAATATGTAATTCAAAACGTTGAATTCAAACAAAGATGGAATTCTACGCTTGACGTTTGCTCGTTTGCTTTGATACAAATATTGGTTGACTACAAAAAAACAATGTTATTACTATTACAAGAAGAACTACAAGTTACAAATCTCAAATTGACAACGTTAGAAAGTTCTCCAATCCTGACGGAATTAACAGAGAAATTAAATGATTACAAACAGAAAACGGAAAATGAAATAGCACAAAAGGAAAAATTTATTAGAGATCGCATGGATTATATAAACAACGAAGTATAACAATGGATGCACACCTCCTACAAGCAACAAAAAACATCTTACCATAAAAAGGCATCAAAGAAATCTATCTTAAAAAAGAGAAAAAGTAGAGGTGTATCCTTCAGCGGCGCAGAATCTTCGGAGTTCTCAGAGGGCTCTTCACGAGCATCAATATCTTCAAATGACTCATCCGGCATAACTTCAATAGATTCATCATCACATCGCAAAGAAAGAGCATCTGAGACCTTAATGAAAACCAAAGCGGTCTCTCAAAAAACAAGCAGCGTCAGACCACTTCCAACTTCAGAAAGAAAAAAAGAAAATACGGAGGGGAGGACGAAGGAGACAACCAGAATGGAGATTACCCGGAGGGGAGGAGGTCGTACACAAAGAAAACCTACTAACTGTGGTAAATTTGTCAAGCCATCATCTTTCAGCTGGGGAACATGAAGTCCTCAGCAAAGGACTTTCTTTTGCACCGGAAAAGGACTTTAATTTATTCAAAACATTATTGGACGTTAATAAACTGGTACGTGATATTACAGTCAAGAAATATTTTTGCAGTGGGGCCGATGATGGGGTGAGTGATCCTACTGATGTGCCTTGTATTCAGACTGTTGCCAATAGTATATCTGTGAGGGACCTCTCATTTAAAGAAAAATGTACAGTAATGGAGCTACAAGAGTTAAGCTTAGAAAATTAAGATATTTCCTTGAGGAAAATTACCAACATAAACACTTCACTTAAACATAAATCTAGGTTTTATCCCACTAACCACCGTACACCTGAAACTGATATTTTTCATAGAGCCATTGATTTGGAGTTACGGGCACTAAAAATTAAAACCACACATAGGAGACAACAAAATCCCAACCAACAGCATAAATTGGCCCTCAAACAATTAAAAGAAAATTATGAAATAATTATTAAGAATGCCGATAAAGGTGGGTCAGTGGTAATTCTCGACAAAAGTGCATATCTTAGAGAAGCCGAGAGGCAACTGCTTGATGCAGACACTTACTCAAAACTTAGCTACAATCCAACCCAAGGGTTCTTAAGGGATCTAAATAATATCCTAGATACAGGAATGTTTCTGGGGATTCTAGAACGATCAGAAGTGGAATATTTATACAGAGAGAATCCTATCATCTCCACATTCTATTATTTACCTAAGATATACAAAGACAGGTGCAAACCCCCGGGCCGTCCAATTGTATCGAGCATTGGAAGTCTGGGAGAAGGCTTGTCTGAGTGGTTGGATATTTATCTTCAGCCAATAGTTATAAAACAACACAGCTTCCTTAGAGACACCAAAGATGTCTTAAATCAAATGGATCTAATTGAATGGAGAGGGGACTACAGTTGGCTCACTATGGATGTGAGTTCTCTGTACTCGAGCATACCCCACGAGACAGGATTATTGGCATTACAACAAATGTTAGCTAAATATAGTGACTATTCGCTGGAACTGATCGACTATCTTGTAGAAGTTACAGAATTTCTACTAAAACATAATTTCTTCACATTCAATGATCAATTTTTCATTCAGAAACGGGGTACTGCGATGGGTGCACGATTTGCACCTTCATATGCAAATCTGTACATGTCAGCTTGGGAAATTTCGAGAATATATGACCATGTGAATCCATTCCGTCAGTGTATCGCCTGGTATGGGCGGTACATTGACAATCTGTTATTCATATGGCAGGGTTCAGAGTCTGATTTATTGGATTTTTTTGAATATGTCAATAACAATCATCTAAACTTGTCATTTACTATGCAAACTGCAGTGGCCAGCATTGATTTCCTTGATGTTACACTAACCGGGAATATTAGTACCGGCCAGATTGATACTGCGGCATGTAGGAAGCCAAGTGCAGGCAACTCTGTTCTTTATGCTACAAGCTGCAACTCTAAGAACGTGATTAGGAACATACCAGTAGGCCTATTTATAACTCTTAAACGTAACTGTTCCAGTACAGAAACTTATAAAGAAAAATCTAAAGAACTCAAAAATAGACTACACTTAAGAGGTTACCCGAAATGGATGCTAAATAGAGCATATAAAATTGCAGGGGATAGAGACCGCAAAGATCTCATCTCGGACAAGCGCCTTTCCACTCTAAACAATTTCTCTGGACTCTCTGACTCCCTAAGCCCAACTAGAAATAAATCTAAAAGGAATTATAATGAGGGACATGGAGTCAGAGACCCGAGAGACTGATCTAAAGATGAGGATACCAACATTAAGTTGAAGGAACAACAACAACAACAAAATATGGGGTAAACAACTTTTGTAACTACATATAGTCAACAGTACAATGATATTAAGACCATTATACAGAAACATTTACCCATAATAGGAGTGGATTTAGGATATCATAAGGTGCTGGAAGCAGGTATCCAATTCACACATCGTAAAGCACAGACCCTAAAGGATATTCTATCACCCAGCCACTTTTCGTTGAATAATAAAACTACTAAAAAAAACCTCAATGTGGTTGAGGTGTGTAGGAACATACCCTTGTGGCCATAACATTAGCATGACTTGCAAATATGTGGATAAAAAGGACTGTATTATATCTAAGACAGATGGCAGGGTTCATCCTTTTAGGGAATACTCAAATTGCTGTACCTCATTTGTGATATATGCCATCTCTTGCGGAAAGTAGGGCCAGCAATATGTTGGCTGCACAGTCCGCGAACTGAAGTGCCGGATCAGGGAACATCTATCAGATATTAAGAAAAACATAAATACTCTGGTGGCACGACACTTTCTGCTCTGCAGCAATAACAATACCAAATTCTTTTCAGTATCAGTAATGGAAAGAGTTAAAAAAGGACCTAGAGGAGGAGACATATATAGACTTCTATGCCAAAGAGAGGCCTATTGGATCTTCACTCTTGGTACAAGAAACCAAATGGGTTAAATTCAGAGTATGATATTACACATTTTTTCTAGATAGCTTATTGTACCTATGTTTACACGCCTATATACATACACACATTAGAATAATCTCTACTCTCTAAACTTCTTCCCAAAGGGAACTTCCTACAATAGATACATATATCATGTGGAATAGAAAGTTTTGGGTGCCCCCCCCCCTCTTTTTTCTGTGAGGACTGGTTAGTCCATCATAGTGTAATTTACTCCCCTAACATATTGGGCATATATACATCTGACACATCTGGACCCGGGATATCCAACGTGTCCACCCCGTGTTGCTGTAGCTATGGGGGAAGAACACATCGAATCCAGATGTTCCATTCAATAGGCGACTTGTACCCTCTGCGGTATCCAAACCAGACCAAGATTGTAATATAAATTAACAACAATAAAACTTATAAAATATTTAAAATTCGCCTCACCAGACATGTACTATAGCCAACAATAGGATACAACATTTTTTAGCAATGGTTATTAATAGGAACAAAAACTAACAATTGAATATCTCTGACTTTATCTCAGTGAAAGAACATAATTAACATAACACACAGCAATGATTTGTAATAGCTGATTGTGTCTAATCGACAAAAAAATATCTTTAAGATTATAAGTGCACATATATGCATATAATCACTGAGGTACAGCCAGTCATTTATCTATGTGTTTATAGTGAGTTATCGCTTTGTATTTAACTATAGCTATTTAGCTTTTACAGGAATTGTTTTTATATGGCATTGTATTTATAAATCTCAGACTGTTATTGGGTCATCAACGGTTTTTGTATTTTGACATGTATGCCCTAAATAATTGCACTTCATATGTTTTTTAGAAACACAAGCTTGAAATTATATATTGACAATTGCACATATTTAATAGTAAACACATTATTTTTTGATTCATCTATTTGTTTATGCACTTATGCACCAAAATATGCATTGATTGTTTGTTTCACATTTTTCTATTTTGTAATTAATTAATTTGACCTTTATGTTGATTGGTCTGGACACATTTAAATATCCTGGTTGTCACTATTTTACTTCACTTATGATTAAGCGTGCATTCACGCGAAACGCGTCAAGTTTTCCCAACTTGCTTTCTGCTGTTATATTTATAACTATTCTTCTGCCATTAAATATTACCTGAGATCCTGAGTGCGGATTCTTCCTTTCTTTTTTTGCTTTGGCTATTGATCTCTAAACGCTGGGTTGGCGTGGGAAGCCGGCACCTGGACCACACACACAGCTAAAACACCCTTCCAGTGCTGGAGAAGCACTAAATTGGAAACAGTGGAGCCCGGATTTCCTTAATTGGAGACTACCTTTGCTACCTAGCAGATACCCCTATCCCAAAAATATCTGAAGAGGTTAGAATTGAATTGAATAAGCCGTTCTCCACTATAGAATTACAAGAGGCCATCAGTAAGTTAGATAATTATAAAACCCCCGGCCCAGACGGCTTTAGCAATTCTTTTTATAAAATATTTGAGGAGACTATTTCTCCGGGTCTTCTAGATGCTTTTAATGAAATCGCAATAAGAGGGGAGCTTCCGAGGAAAGGCTCAGCGCCAACATTCCCTAAACCAGACAAAGATCCTAAAGATGTTAAGAATTACAGGCCTATCTCGCTGATAAATGTAGACACCAAACTGTACTCAACGATTTTAGCGCAAAGACTGAAAAATATCATCGCATCAGTAATCCACCCTGACCAAATAGGTTTTATCCCTGGAAGAGTTTCCGCCAACAACGTGAGACGATTGATAGATATCTGGGATCAGGCTGATAGAACAGGGTTGCCCCTCCTGACCCTGTCGTTGGACGCAGAGAAGGCTTTCGACATGGTTGGATGGGGCTACCTTAGCAGGGTCCTGGTGGCATTTGGTCTCAATTGATGGATACATAGGGCCATTATGGCGCTGTATTCAAGACCAGTGGCGAGGACAGTAGGCCAAATTATAACTGCCAAGTGGATCAGCCTGGGAAACGGCACGAGGCAGGGATGCCCCCTTTCACCGGTTCTGTATGTTATCTCAGTTGAACCACTGGCTATTAATATAAGAAGAAACACAGAGATCAAGGGTGTAATGGACCGTCTACCGGACGAAGTAGACCCTCTGTCCGTTGTGGGAAATCACCTCCTTAGCCCCCACTTATAGCTCAGCATTCACCCAGCAAGTCTTTCCTGGACCCTTGCTCTTTGAACCCAAATAGACAGGACATCTAGCAGTCAGGTACAGCAAGATTGAACAACTCTCTTTTATTTGTGCAACAGCAGAGACTTATATACACATAAACATGACATCACAGCATTAGTAATCCAGATAGAAATGACCATGAGTACACCTAATTACAATACACGCAGTAAGACATATAATCAACACAATATAATCAGTTTAACAGAAGGACATACAATGGGGAAATCCTGCCTCACACCTTTCAGGATACAAAGGTATCAGATACATACAGAGTGCACTCAATGAAAGTAACTTGCTAAATGACATCACTGTACAACAGGACACTGAATGACTTACATGAAGACAATGGCTGAGGTGACATAATTACAGGGGTTTACAAGATAGGATACAATCTTAACCTGGGGAAAACACATTGAATGGGACAAAGGCTTAAATCCTAAAGTACACATCTTGGCTCACATCCTGAATGAGCCTGTATTTGAAGTCCAGTTGAAAACAGGGGTCCACTGGCGCCCTCAAAGTTTGTACCCTCAAACTAATATATTTACAGACAGGGTCCATAGTCTACAGGGAGTCTTCTGGCTGCCAGGCCCCTCCAAGAACCCCCGTCACAGTGGATCTTCAAATCCATTTCATGACAAAGGGCTTTTCCATAAATAACGGAAATGAAGAATATAAGATCTCCCTATATGCCGATGACGTCGTGCTCACGATTGGGGACCCGGGGCACCTCCTCCCCCCGCTGGTGGCAGAGATAACTAAATACAGCTATGTCTCGAATTATAAACTTAACGTAACAAAAACAACAGCTATTTCCAAAAATGTAGAACCAGCCATGGTGAATGAATTGGCGAAGGAGTTTGGCTTCCATTGGACCCAGAAAGAATTTACCTATCTGGGCATAACGGTAACAGTGGAAGTGCAAGACCTAATGGAAATAAATTTTATGACAATGTTGAAGGAGACTAATAGACAGTTGAGGGAGTGGGCCCATTTGGAAATGTCATGGTGGGGGAGAGTTAATACAATTAACTATTATCTTATTCCCAGGTGGGCCTACTTGTTCGGTATGATCCCCCTCAGAGTTCCGCAGGAACCTGTTGCAATCTGCTGCAATCTAGACCTGTTTCAATCTGCAATTAATGTATATGTATGGCGGGGTAAAAAACCTAGAATTGCCAAACACATTTTGACCAGGAAAACTAAGGTTGGAGGGATGGGATTCCCAAATGTGAACGCTATATACCAGGCGAATATTCTGACACATATATACAGACTGCAAGAAGCAGATTCTAGGATAGAGCCTTGTTATAAAATCAAGACAGAAGCCTGTAATAAAACTGAATTAGAGACTCTTTTATGGATAAACAACTATGATAGAAATAAAACTAATATACAGGTTAGCTCAATTACTGTGTCTCAACTAATACAAGAATGGCAAGTAATAAAGAACATATTGGGTCTAAAGAACAACATTTTAAAAACCTCCACTATAGATAGTATCCAAGTAAATATGGAGAATATATTGTTAAGTAAATGGCAGCAGAAAGGAAAAATCTGTATTTTTGATATAACAGCTAACAATGAAATACTTACATTCGAACAGTTGGCAGCTAAGTTGGGCTTAAGAGAGAGTGATAAATATGACTATATACGAGTCAGGCACTTTCTACAGACCCACTTAATAAAGTTGGGAGAGAGAGCTGACCATTTGGAAGGTGTCTTCTCACATAAAAATAAGTTCATAGAGTTGCCTCAAAAAGTAGACATCTTCTGGAAAACAGTCAGAATTTCTCTTCCCCGGCAGCTAAAGACGTATGGGAAAGAGAACTGCAACTTAACATATCAACGAAAAAATGGAATAATTCATTCTCCCAAGTATCAAAATGCATTCACTGTTTAAATCTGGTTGAAAGCCATTTTAAATTGATGCATAGATGGTACTTAACTCCGAAAAAACTGTCTAAAATGTATTCGAGCTACTCTCCTAATTGTTGGAGATGTGGCGATATTGAGGGTTCTTTTGTACATATTTGGTGGAAATGTCTACGGGTGGAAACACTGTGGAAAAATACGTTTAGAATTTTGAAAATATTAGGAGTGAACCCCAAGTTTGACCCTAAGACAACCCTTTTGCACCTCAATTTGGAAGAACTAACAAAAAAAGACAGAACCCTGGTAATACACTGTTTTATGGCTACCAAAATAATAATTACTAGGAATTGGAAATCCAGTTTACCCTTGGTAGCAACACAGATGGAAGAACAGTTACTGCATCAATGGAAAATGGAAACCGATTTAACCTGGTCGAGGGATATGTCAGGAAAAATATCAGCCCAGTATAGAAAGTAGATAAATAAATGGAAGGAAGAGAATGGTAGATTAAGCACTTAGCATTCACATAGACAAATAGAAAGTATGTGGACCTTACCCCTCGCCTGTACTATGGACCCATAGAATCCTCCAGAGATATGTCTCTGGAATAAGAATGACTGTTTTTGAGAGGCTGGGGTACGAGCATACATATACAGGAGAAGCTTGCTCTGTCATCAAATTTTCATTCATTCAACACTTATTTACAATTCACCTTAATTTTTAGTTTCACTAGGTATAAGAGACACTTAATATCACGCCTTAAGTATATCAATATCCATTTATGTTCAGCACAAACAATTATGCGAAGGATTACCCCATCACATTTTTTTTTTTTTGCACTCACTTCTCTTATACTCTTATTTGCACTCGAGTGTATATTGGGAGCCCTCTGAGTTATATGGCAGAGGGAGGGGCAGGGGTGGGGGGGGAGGGGGGTGAACGAGGGGTAGAGGGAGGTATAGGGGTTTCACAGGGGGAAACAGCAATGCTGTTTTGCCCCCTATTTATTGAGATGCTCGGTTCTCTAAGAGCAAGACCTCTTGTGGAAGTGTGAATGGCTTTGTATGTTTGTTATATGTCTGAGTGGGGATATACTACGTATATTACTGGATACAGTTTGCATAGTCACTTTTTGAAGCTAATAACGCCCATTGTTGTCTTTACTGTTATTAATATATGATAAGACGGTTATTAAGAATAAGTATATGATTATGTATTTAATGTCCCTTTTGTATACTATGTATGAGTTTATTGTGTTGTATTTTTCTTATGATGTTACTATAAAATATAAAAGATTAAAGAATAAAAATAAAAAACACACATTTTAAAATGGTGATCCAAACATTAGTTATAAAAATATCTATTAGTGATATAAAATATTTAGGTCAAAAGAGCATAATAAAACCCATGCATAGAAAACAATATAACTTGTGCAAAATGACGACTCTGGAAAGATCATACATATACAGCAAGGTTCTTGGAAAAATACCTGAACACAAATAAAGCATACAATATGGTGCAGTATGTAAATACCGTACTTTCTCGAATATAAGATGATCCTGATTATAAGATGACCCCCCAATCTTTGGATATTCCTTTAGGAAAAGAACAAAAAGCCTGAATATAAGACTACCCTATAGAGAAAAAGTTTAACTTGTATATATTCACATGTAAATTGTTTTTTTCTTATTTAATAAAAATGATGATAGAAAAAAATGCATTTCTTGTGTTTATTTCCTTTTATTTGCCCATCTACCCCCAGAAGTAGCCAATGCATCGTCCCCACAGCCATTTGCCCCTACCCCCCAGACTTAAACAGTGCTGCCACCCCCAGAAGTACCCAATGCTGCCTCCCCCAGCCTTGCCTAATGCTGCCTCTCCCCCAGACTTGCCCAATGCTGCCTTTCCCCTCCCTCCCCCAGACTTACCCAATGATACCTCCCCCAGACTTGCCCAATGCTGCCTCTCTCCCCTGCCTCCTCCAGACTTGCCCATTGCTGACTTTCTACAACCCTCCCTCCCTCAACCAATGCTGCCTCTCCCCCTGCCTCCCTACCTCACCCAATGCTTCCTCCCTCCTCCCACCTCCCTCCCCCAGACTTAGCCAATCTCCCTTGTGGCTAGTGTCTGACACTTCCGTCTTCCGACGGACCACCGTCATACAAGTCCCGGCAGAAGTGTCGGGCAGCAGAGGAGGATGTCTGCACGTATGTCTCCCTGGTGGCTAATGGCGGCAGCCAGTGGATGTCTGCACGATACGCACAGACATTCTCCGCTGCTGCCCGGCACTTCCTCCAGGACTTCTATGATTGACAGTGGGAAGGTCAAGTGACCTCCAGGCTTCCGTCATAGAAGTCCTGGTAGAAGTGCTGGACAGCAGCGGAGGATGTCTGCCCGCATTGCTAGAA
This sequence comes from Pelodytes ibericus, assembly GCA_036172795.1. Classification (NCBI taxonomy): domain Eukaryota; kingdom Metazoa; phylum Chordata; class Amphibia; order Anura; family Pelodytidae; genus Pelodytes; species Pelodytes ibericus. Next base: position 148,669,364 of record CM069862.1, read on the forward strand.
TAAATTGAATATTAAAAATGTTAATGCAATGGCACACTCACAAACAAAGCCCCAAAAATCTAGGACACACACGCTGTAATATTCACAGGTCACTTGAAGAGAAAAATGCAGGCTGCACTATATAATAATTTGTTCACATACAAAACTTGGACAATATAGATTGTAAAATGATGATCCACCATAAAAACACTGCTGGGAAGAGAAAAGTCCACCTTCAGAAACTGTTGTGGTCACTTTGAGTACAAAGTTATGCCCTTCGGTCTGTGCGACCCCACATTCCAGCTTATCTTGAATGATGTGTTAAGGGACATGCTTGAAAACTTCGTGGTAATATATATGATGACATTTTAGCTTACTCTGAACACAGAAAACAGATGACTAAGGTGCTCCCTAGATTAGAATAACATAACCTATATACGCTAAATTGGAGAAGTGTGTATTCAAGGTCACCACCGGATTCCTTGGATACATCATAATGCCGATCAGATCAAGATGGATCCTAAAAAGGTAGAAGCCGTCCTTCAATGGCCTACTCCTACCTTAGTCAAAGCTGTCCAACGGTTCCTTGGCTTTGACATTTCTATAGAAGATTCATCAATGGATGCTCCCGAATTATAAAACTCATCATTCAATTAACTTCCAAATTGAAACAGTTTGAATGGAATGATTAGGCTCAATGAAACTGAAAGAAAAATTCACAAACGCTCCCGTTTTAGTCCTTCTTGATCCTCAAAAGTCGTACTTCCTTGAAGTAGACACATCCGAAAATGCTATTGGAGTTATCCTCTCCCAAAGAGATGAAAAGAAAATCCTGCTTCACTGAATCTCTTTCTTTTCTAAAAGGCTAACAACCTCAGAGAAAAACTACAGTGTAGGCGATCGTGAATCATGACATTTATTAGAAGGTAACATTCATCCCATCACAATATACACTGATCACCATAACCTGAAGTATCTCTGAACAGCGAAATGACTGTGTCCACGACAGGCCTGTTGGGCTTTCTTTTTTTAACCATTTCCATATGCACATTACATACCACCCAGGTCCTTGCAATGTAAAAGCTGACGCCCTATGCAGGTTATATTATTCACAAAAAGACCCCACTCCAAACCAAGATACTATCCTCCAACCAAGTTACTTTCTGGAAACCTATCTCTCTCTTATTACAGAGATTTGAAAACACAAGAAAAACAGGCCGACACACCCACTTTATGGTCTGAAAATGGCTTGTTATTTAAGGACCATCTCATTTATGTACCGAAAGACAGGCCCTCAATGCAGTATATGATGATATACTTGCTGGACACGGAGGTGTCAAGAAAACCATGGACCTTGCATCTGGTGGGCTATTTTACACCAAGACGTTCTTCATTATGTCCGCTCATGTGACATTTGCGCACGTTCAAAGGGTACCAACATAAGAAGCTCTGGTCTTCTTCAACCACTGACCATTCCTCAACCAACAGCCATGGGAAGAGATCACAGTTGATTTAATTGTGGATCTTCTTCTTTCTCTGAGGTTCTAGGCAGTCCCCACCAGACACACCTACTATTAAGCATCTCAGTAGGGGAGGTGCTTGCTGCTTGTGGGAAGGTTTAAGATCCTGACTCACCTGTTATTCCATGCTAGTTTATACCCAAGCTAGTACCTTGTTGTGCTTATCCTACCTGTGTTCACTGATATTTTTGGATTAACTGGCTTTGACTTTTTGAACTCCCTTGTTGACTTTGTTACCTTCTCATACCTCGACCTTGCCTTTACTCCTACTCGCTCAAGAAACGTATCTTTTGGCCCTGACCATTTGGACTACCTTTTTGACTACACTTGTTGCCTATACCTTTTGCTGTGATGCCTGGTTTATGTTCATTGGATCTGTCCTGCACTATGCTCCCACTTGTCAGTCCTGACACTAGGCAGAAGGGGCAGTATGATGCCCACACTAAGCCCCGAGAGTTGATCCTAGGACAGACGGTACTCATGCTTAAACCTACACAGAAGAATAAACTGCAAGCGGCCTTCTACGAGTTCTTGTAACAAACCACATATTGCATTGCCAAGAAAGGGTGCAGACTGTTTCCCTGCATATGCCATATCAATACCCTTAAACCATACCCGCCTAGGGCAGCTGAGGTCGCAGTCATATGCACACCTTCTGTCACTGACGTAGGGGACCGAGCAATCCCAGATCTCCTAGCAGACACAGATCTCCTAGAACAGCCAGCTCCCTAGACCAGTTGCAGCTCGGTCCGCAGTTAAGCCCCCAGGAGCAGAACCAGCTCAAGGCAATGCTGGCCCCCTTGTTCTCTGCCCTGACCAAGTTAACCTCCATCACCCCGAAGATATCCCAGGACAGGCACCCCTCCATCAACCTGCTTACCGTGTCCTGGAGGCAGTCAGAGGCCATATTAAGCAGGAGCTGAGGAAACCTAGGAACCTTAATCAAACCCTCCCATAGTCCCTGGGCATATCCTGTGGTCCTGGTACCTAGGACGTGACCACCACGTTCTGCGTAGACTACAGCAGGCTATAAAAGGACTGACTCCTATCCCATGCCCCGATTGGACAATCTCCTTGACAAGCTTTGGTGTCCACCCTCAAACTTAGTTGGGGATACTAGCAGAACCCCCTGTCCCCCGATGCCATCCCTAAGTCAGCATTTTGTCACCCCCATTCTGGCCTGTTCCAGTTTAGGGTCATACCATTCTGGATGAAAAATGCTCCGGCTACATTCCAGCGACAGGTAGACAAACCGACTTTTCCTGCGCATAACTGGACAACATTTCCATCTTTAGTGGGCAGCGGGCAGGCATGACAATCTGACCTGACAAGTGCCAACTGGAGATGGCCAAGGTGCAGTACTTCATAGGGTAGGCAGCACCCAACAGCAGCCCAAACTGGCTAAAATAGATGCCATAGTCAACTGGCCGGTCCCCACTAACAAAAAACAAGTCCTAGCATTTCTGGTTCGAGTCCCAGTATAGCGCCCTGACCAAATTCCTGACAGACCTGACCAATAAATCCTTACCGAGGGTTGTGCGGTGGTCCTCCGAGTGCCAGGAAGCCTTTGATGCCAGAAAGACTGCCCTGGGGGGTGCCCCAGTACTAGCTTCTCGAAGCATTAACCACCACTTTCTGGTCCATACAGATACCTCCATGTATGGACTAAGAGTGGTGCTGAGCCAGGTCGATGACCAGGGAAAAAACAACCAGGGGTTTATCAAAGTAGGAAACTCCTCATCAGAGAGGTGGGCTATGCAGCTGTCGAGAAAGAGTGCCTGCCCCTCGTATGGGAGCTCAAAAGGTTTCAATCCTACTTATATGGCTGTGAATTTACCATCCTCACAGACCACAACCTGTATCAACCTGGCAAAAACAACAAAAAATGTGGCAGGACTATCCCAGCAGCTGGATATGTGACTCCTTCTCCGCCCCCTAACCGTTTCTTTGTTTCCATGTCGGATTATTGCATGGATTGTACAAGATTTTAGAGCCATAGTTGGGCTCACCCATGTGGGTAAACCCCTGGCTGGTTCTTCCAAAAAGGGGGAGATGTGTCACAAACTACCGTGACTCTGGGACATTTAATTTAATTAGTGGCAATCTCCCCCAAAAGAGCTATACTCCTCCACCACTTGGGTTCCATTACGATCTGGCTAGCCGCTGTTACTCAGCTGGAGCTTAGTCCCAGGTCGCTCGACACCTTATTGGGCCATTCAAAACCTTGCGTCAATCCCAGAACCGTCGCTCGCACAGGAATTGGTCTCTCATTGAAGTAAATTTCCCATAACTCTAACCATGTGGAACTTACAAAAAAATACTTTACAGGTGGTACATGGTCCACACCAGACTTGCAAGAATTTTTCCGAATTCTTCAAATCTTTGTTAGAGAAATTGTAAATGTCTTGCTGCATATTTGGTGGGAGTGCCCAGTTATCCAGCCATACTGGCTCAAGATTTTTGAGCTTGTAAATAAAGTCCTACAATTAAAAATGGCACAATCCCCTGAATTAGCTATCCTTAACATTCACCCGCCAACTCTCAAACAACCCCAAAGGGTCATACTGAGTCACATCCTACTGGCAGGAACTTATTGCGAGACAATCCGAAGGCCCCGGCTCTAGAAGAATTACATAATCTAATTACACACAACTTGAAAATGGAGCGTCTGCTCTATTTTCCCAGCAACAGATTGCAAGTGTACAACGACTTTATGGCTATTTGGGAAAGATATTCTAAATAGGTGGTGGTGTAGGACCAAGTGCCCTATCATCTTGGTGCCCTATCATCTCAGTGCAGTCAACATTCCTCCCCCCCCCCTCTCCCTGCCAACTCTAATTTTCTATATTTCTTTTTTTTCTCTTCTTCCTATCTATTTCAGTGTGAAATGTGAGATTATTTTATTACCGATGCAAATTTTGGTATGTTTTCTAAAGTTTGGTTATGGGGGACTGTTTGATATTTTCATTTTCTATGAAGCTAGTTGCTACGTGCTAATACCCCAGTGATATTTGATATTTGATTTTACGGTGATTTCTTATGTATATTTTCATGTACCCTAATAAAAACTTTTATTGGAAAAAAAAAAAAAGAATAAAAGGGACCATGTCTCTCATCCATGACAGGTGGAGGAAAAAGCTGAAACATCGGAGACAGCTCTACATTATGTGTTCTCTTGTGTATTTCCCCTATGTGCATTGTAAAAGGTAACAGCGTAAAGCCTCCGTGAGCACTGTTCACGTCGCACACGCCACAGGATGTACTAGAGGCTGAGGAGGTAGCCTATTGTGCAACCCTGCGGTTGCCTGACGACAACGAGCAATTTTCGGTGCCAGTGGGGAAGGTAAGAGCAAGGCCGGCGCCTCCTATAGGCAAAGTAGGCCTAGGGCACATTTTTACAAGGGGCACCCTCGCGCTCCTATTTCTCCCTGGTCAGAGTGATCATTCAGAGTATCGGAAATACAATGCTCTGAATGATCAGTGCACATGAGGAGTGCGAGCAGCACTGTCTGAGCTCTGTGTGTGTTTAACACACAGAGCTGGTACTGCCACTTGCTCCTCAGTAAAAAAAACACGCTCCGATGGAAGGGGGGTGTGGTCCTTCACCTTGTCCCTGGTGAGGTCCTCCTCCCTCCCTCAGTTCCACATTGTAAATATTAGGGGGACAGACCACACATATGTGAGGGAGGGAGGGTAGGAAAGAGCACACACATGGGAGGGAGGGGAAAACCCCCCACAGACATGGGTGGGGGGAGACCACAGACATGGGGGGGAATGACCACAGACATGGAGGGAACAGACTACAGACATCGGAGTGTAGAGGGACATGCATGAGGAGGGAGAGGAGAGGGAGAAGAGAGGGACAGGGGGACACATCAAGAAAAAAATGCTCCCTCGTGTTTATGTGACTGTCTGTATGTGTGACTGTCTCTGTGTGTATGTGTGAGATTGTGTTTATGATTGCGTGATTGATGTGCTGTTGTCTGGCTGTTATAAGTAGGAGGGGTAAGGGGAGGGGCAAGGCAAAATGAGGGTTCGCCTAGGGTGGCAAACATCCTTTCACCGGCCCCCCAAGTGCTGGGGGGCAGTACGCACCTCACAGCCACATGAAGTCATCATTATAGAATATTTGATGGATCCCAAAGATATTCAAAGAAAAATAAATCCAGCTACACAAACCAAGCTGACACACCCTAAAAACAAATAGCATAACGCAAATGTCTATTATACTGGATTTGAGCAGAATCCAGCTTAACGAGTTTCACCACATACAGTATCAGATCCTACACTTTAATGCATCCTTTGCACTTTGTTAACATGAGTTAAAAGTAGCACTTTCATTGTGAGTTTAGATTTTATTAGTTTTATTAAATTTATATCTATTTTGATAAGTGAATATGCTCTGCACTATTTTTTTACAGTGGAGTCATCAGGAAGATAGATACATCAACACATCTTACTGCTCAACAGTTCTAACACCATTCTCTAGATTACTCACCCTTCCGCTCACTATAGATGAGAACAGTGGGTGCGTGTCATCCTTAATCTTAAAGATACTACAATGAGTAATGTTAAGAGAAACAATAACCTAGCAGGTCTACTTGTGTTGGGAGAAAAAAGGTAGCAAAAACGGCACTCGTGAGTCCACAGATGGAAGCAAAAATATTTAAGGGGTGAATAATCAAATCCATGGGGATAAAAAGTCATGCAGCAGACAGCGGAGGTGGTGCAAAACCATGAGATCAAGCTTGACGCGTTTCCCTTCCACTTCCATTACACTGTCCCCAGTGGTGTATCTTGGTTTTGTGCTGCCCTAGGCAGACAAAATTCGGCACGCCCCACCCATGTTGCACACCTATGACATGCCCCATCACCCACATTGCATACACATTAAATGCCCTATCCCCCCATTTCATGCCACCATCACCCTCATTACATACCCCCACCACGTCCATTACATGCCACCATCACCCTCATTACATACCCCCACCACGTCCATTACATGCTCCCATCACCTCAATTCATTGGAAGGAGCTAAAGCTTGCTGAACGGTGGAGGAGGGAGCGAACATGTTTGAAGCTCCAGAAGTGGGCTTTAACACCCTCTGGCAAAGTGCCGCCCTCTGGCAAAGTGCCGCCCTAGGCGAGTGCCTTGTTTGCCTTGTGGAAGATACACTACTGACTGTCCCACTCACCTGGGTAGCCCGAATTACTCTCCTTCTTCTACTTGTGTTGGCACTAGTGAATAGAGTTGAGCGGACAACTGGATATTCGGGTTCGGGCGGGTTCGGCGGTTTCGGCCGAACTTCGGAAAAAAGTCCGGGTTCGGGCTCGAACTTGACCCTGAACCCGAACCCCATTGAAGTCAATGGGGACCCAAACTTTTGGCCACTAAAATGCCTCTAAAAAAGTCCTGGAAAGGGCTAGAGGGCTGCAAAATGAAGTAAAATGTGGGTAAGAGTAGGACAAGTGCCCTGCAAGCAAATGTGGATAGGGAAATAACTTAAAATAACATAAAATACATACAAATTACAAATACAGCTGAGCCATAAAATAGCACTAGATGGAATCTTTGATTTTAGCTTTGGAAGAACATAAATCTAAATCTAAAGCATGGCTGCCAGGAGGATCAACAGAATTACCCATTTGAGAGAGGGTTGGAGTACAGGGTATTCTCTTTCAGTTTATACTAAGTGACCCATAGGTTGAGGAGGCGGTGACCATGGCGGTGTAGGTGGAAGCGGCGCTGGAGGAGGAGTAGGAGGAGGTAGCCAGAATTTTTCAAAGTGCGCTGTAAGCACAGTATTGGACTGTTCTATTTGACTCTCAGATATAAAGTGCACCGCAAGAAGTAAATGTACTATTTAGCACCCAAAACAATTAGAATTTTTCAAAGTGCGCTGTAAGCACAGTATTTGACGGTTCTATTTGACTCTCAGATATGAAGTGCAGGACGCAAATGTAATATTTAACACCAACAAATTGCAGTATTTAAAAATGCCTAAGAGAGTCGGTTTATAGACTTTCGGTTTATGTAATACATGTAATGCTATTGCTATTCTATAAACCGAAATAGAGTCCCCATTCATACGAATAGGTCAATTGACCTATTCGTATGAATGGGGACTCTATTTCGGTTTATAGAAAGCCAATAGCATTACATGTATTCCATAAACCGAAAGTCTATAAACCGAAAGAGATTCGATTTATAGACTTTCGGTTTATAGAAAGCACATAGCATTACATACAATGTATATGTATGTAATGCTAGGGGCTTTCTATAAACCGAAAGTCTATAAGCCGAATTTCTTTTGATTTAAAGACTTTAGATTTTATAGAATGCATGTAATGCTATGGTCTTTCTATAATCCGAAAATCTATAAACCGAATAAAGTCTATCTCTTTCGGTTTATAGACTTTCGTCTATAATTAAGTAACTTTGAAAGATACATTTAAACCTTCAGGTTACACGAATGTAACCATTCGTATTACAACAGTGCCATCTACTGGCCAAACGTAACATTAACTGCCATTGAACATACTTCCGTTTTATAGAATGCATGTAATGCTATAGGCTTTCTATAATCCGAAAGTCTATAAACCAAAAGAGATTCGGTTTATAGAAAGCCCATAGCATTACATGCATTCTAGAAAACGAACGTCTATAAACCGAAAGAGATTCGGTTTATAGACTTTCAGTTTATAGAAAGCACATAGCATTACATACAATGTATATGTATGTAATGCTATGGGCTTTCTGATTGGCTGCCCTGCAGCCTTTCAAAACGCGCCATTAAATCGCCGAATCCCGAACTCCAACCTGAACATACAGTGAAATGTCCGTGTTCGGGGTCCAAAAACCGTAATGTTCGGTACGAACCCGAACAGTGCGGTTCGGGTTCGCTCAACACTACTAGTGAAATATCAAATAATTGAGAGCTGCAAAAATGTTGCAATAATAGAAAAATATATTATGGGTCAATAGTTGGCTGTGGAGCCACCCCACCAATAAACACCACTTTAATTAAATAAAATTAACAATAAACTCACAATACACATCTATATGAAAAATACACATCTCTATAAAAAAAAATTAAAAATAATCCCAGACAAACCTGCAAGCAAAAAGGTTAAATTTGACCCACAGTATGCTGCACTGAAGAAGCAAAAATAGATCCCATCCCGTCTCACCTTGTATCCTCTTTTTCCCCTCTACTTTGTCCAACTCTAACCCATCTCATCAACCTCTCCCTGTCCTCTGGAATAGTACCGTCAACCTTCAAGCAAGCCCAAATCGTACATGCATTGAAAAAATCTTCCCTTGACCCTACTCTTCCATCTAACTACCGTCCTATATCCCTTCTCCCCTTCGTGTCCAAGTTGCTGGAGAAAACGGTGCACTCGCGACTGACAGACTTTCTGACTCACAATGACCTACTTGACCCTTTTCAATCTGGCTTTAGACCCTTACACTCTACTGAAACACCCCTTACTAAAGTATCAAATGACCTCCTTGCTGCCAAATCTAAAGGCCACTTCTCGGTGATGATCCTCTTAGATCTCTCTGCTTCCTTTGAAACCGTTGACCACCGCCTCCTTCTTAATAGATTATCCTCACTTGGCTTAAGTGGTGTGGCACTCTCTTGGATCGAGTCGTACTTATCTGAGCGCTCCTATTCAGTGTCGTTTGCTGAAGCGACATCGTCCCTACACCTGGGTTACAGTCACCGTTGATAATGCTACGATCGTCCCGGCTGACCGTGTTCGATGTCTTGGGGTCACTTTTGACTCTGCTCTCTCCTTCGTTCCTCAAATTCAGTCCTTGGCCAGATCCTGTCGGCTGCACCTAAGGAACATTGCACGCATTCGCCCATTCCTCAGCGAAGAGACAAAAATTCCAGTGCACTCGCTTGTGATCTCTCGCCTGGACTACTGTAACGGTCTTCTGACTGGACTACCTCTGGCTCGTCTGGCTCCCCTACAGTCTATCCAAAATGCGGTTGCCAGACTCATCTTTCTTGCACGTCAGTCTGATTCGGCGGCTCCTCTCTGCAACGCCCTCCACTGGCTTCCCGTCTGCTCGAGGATAAAATGTAAAATTCTGTCTTTAACCTACAAAGCCCTCCACTGTTCTGCTCCTACGTACATTTCCTCCCTTGTTAACCGTTACCTCCCTGCATGACCTTTGCGCTCCTCAAAGGGGTTAACACTCTATTCTAATCTCATTACCACTTCTCACTCGCGTCGCCAAGATTTCGCACGAGTTGCCCCCTCTCTCTGGAACTCCCTTCCACGGAGCATCCAGCTCTCTCACTCGTTTTCAAACTTTAAAAAGTCCCTCAAAACTCATCTCTTTAGAGAGGCTTACTACCCAACCCACTAGTTACCAGTCACTTTGCCTCTAGCCGATCCCACCTAGCTGGAACACACACTCCCTCTTTGACCTATCCCACCTAATGCCTCCCATCCACTCTACTGTTACTACAACTTCAATCCCTCTGACCTCTTCAATCCCTTAATTGTCTCATGGACCCCATTCCCTCTAAATTGTAAGCTTATGAGCAGGGTTCACTACCTCATGTACCAGTCTGTACTAGTTTGTCTAACTTACTATGTAGTTCCTTTCTATGCTCTGTACCAAGCGCTACGAGAATTGGTGGCGCTGTACAAATAAATGTTAATGTAATGTAATGTAGAAAAGAAAAAATAATAATGAAAATAATCATAATGTCAGTGCAGTAAAAAGGGCCAGCCATATGTACCCAATGCTAAGCCACTGTGCGTCCACAAAAATCCAGTATAGGACAGGATAATCAATAGTGTCAAAACACCAAAGACTAAGGCCTTGAGGGCAGTTATTTCTAAGGACTCCAAGAGGCTTTTGATTGGCTGATGGGGATGATGATCCCCACTCCTGGGTAGCTTTTCTCCAACTACAGAGAGGGTGTGGTCCTGTCATCTCCTTTAACCCCTTCGCGACAATGGACATGTCAGGCATGTCCAGCCGGGAACTCTGTTCCCGACAATGGACGTGCCTGAAACGTCCTGCGGTGAAATGAGCTGACAGTGCTGATCTATTGCCTTAATGTCGAGGCAATATCCAGCACCAAAATTTGGGCGTAGGAGCAGCATGCTCCTGCAATATTGCTGTGCCCTCTTGTGGTCAGAGCTTCGCAAGTGAAAAAAAATTCACTTCCGTCACTCTGAATATCTTGCTTGACTACCCCTAGAGGCAGTCAGCAACTTTCCAATGGAAAATAAAAAATACTGCATTAGCTTAAATAATAATAAAGGGTTGCAATTAAATTAGGGTTAACATAAGGGATAGGGTTAAAATAAAATTAAAATATATTAAGGGTTAACATAAGGGTTAGAGTTGGGGTTAAATTTAGGGTTAGGATTAAATTTAGGCTTCGGACTATTTTTGTTTTTTGCCCCATAACTCGCAAAAAACTGCAGAAAAATATGGAAACAAGCATATTTCTGAACTCGGGACAACATTTAGAAACTATTTAGATGGGGTCTTTTTTAATGATTGTATTTGTGTAAATTATATTTTAAGTGAAAGTTAGAAAAAGTGTTTATTTTTACTTTTTTCATCATATTTTATGATTTTTTTTGTAGTAAATTATAAACGATATGATGAACACAATGGTATCTAATGAAAGCCCTTCTTATGACAATAAAAACAACATATAATTTGTGTGGGTACAGTACCCTGTCCATCCATATCCTGCAACATAACTCCTGAACTAGGGCACTCCCATGCCACTGGAACCCCGTTCATGACACTTGATAGCCAATGGGATAGTATGTGACATGGCGTCCCAAACAGTAGAAAGGCTCGCAACACGACCTTACAGATAAGGATATCTGAGGTGGCGGACATAGCGACTTATAGGAAGAGGAGCAACATTTCCATCCATACATGGTGTGGGAGATTGGTTGAGCGACTAATACTTGGTGTACTTACAGGTGAGATCTCCAAGTGACCGAGCTTAACCTTTATTTGATATAAAAATCAAAGGAGAAATCAGCAAAGAGACGGGTCCAATGTTATAAAAACCACCCCATGATAAGCTTGCAGTCTCTTGAAATAATTACTTAACCTTTATTTGAGCTAGCAGCTTAGGATACTCTCCCACCGGGAGAGATATATACTCCAAAGGAGTCTGACTGGCTAGAATGTGAACACCGGGGCCATAGCTCTGAACCCCAGAGCAGTTGCCAATTCTGCCCCTCAGTCTTGCAAGTTCTGCCCCTCATACTTGCCAATTCCATCTCTCAAACTTGCCAATTCTGCCCCTCAGACTTGCCAATTCCATCCCCCCAACTTGCCAATTCTGATACTTAGACTTGCAAATTGTCACGGTTTCTCTGCTGTTTGAAATAGAAACCCTTCCCTCACAGTGAGTTTGTCAGCTATTATTAACAAGCAGCTCCTTTACAATGCATTCCCGGACTTGAGGAACTGGGTGGGTCTTCCAGGGACACAGACGGGGAAGGGGGGCAAATTTCCCTTCCTGAGCAGGCTGCGCCAATGTGCGTGTTTTTTTTCTCGGGATCCAAATTTGACTTAGAGGGGGAAAAAAAAATAATCTCAGGCACCAACGTTGCACGTCACACCCCCTTCTTTCTCAGCTATATGGCACCTTGGTTTGGTGCACCTGCCCAGGATAGGCCCTGAGACAAGGGGCACCCCTCTAATGAATGGCACTCGAGCAGACCGCCCACTCACCGTCTCTTTAGTTCGCAAATGCCCCACACAGCCCACTTACTTCAGCAGCCTGCCAGGCACCATTCCTGGCCATCCTGTTGGTGGATGTCTTCATGTCCTGAACAGCAGCTCTTCTCTCCAGTGTCTGTAACAGGAAGTAGTGGGGCTAAGAGAGGTTGAGGGAGGTGTAGTGAAGATAACTCATTTGGCGAGGGTCACCTGAACCTGGTCCAGAGTCTACAGTCAAGATGGTTAATGACATGACCCACCTGAAACCATCCGCAATTTAATGCGGAATGAGCTAACCAAGCCATGGAACAGTTCCTCCTTTGCTTCTTGCAGAGCACTAGAAAGACTGGTCAGAACGACTACCATGGGCAGATTTCACCCACATTTGTGCTACAATGTTTCTTCCCGACTACCCCATTCTTGGTGAACTGCCTTTTGCAACTGTCCATGTTGCTTGATTCGTTCATGCCACAGGAGATTCTGGCATTGGAGGAGCACCTCCAGTTACTCCATTCCAGTTGGGTGCAGGTTCAGGATTCCTTGCAGCGCTCCATGCAAAACTTTAAGCTCCAGGCTGACCACAGATGCCTACCCGCACCTACCTATCAGGTTGGGGAGAGGGTCTGGCTGTCTTCCCACCACCTATGGCTCCACAGCCAACAAGCCCACACATCTGGGTTTGAATCCCAGAAGAACATGACACTCAATCTCAAAATCATCTTTTTTTAATGTATACCCTTGAACATACCTCATGAAAACATTGCCTAGTGCTGGTGTAGAGTTATAAATTAGCATTTTATTAGTTCATTGCAGGTTATCTTGTGAATTACAGGTAAACCCCTGATAGCTTGAGATCAGGGCTCTCTACCTTATGTATCAGTCTGTTCTTTCTTGGCTAACATAGTATGTAGCCCCATATAAGCTCTATACCTAGTGCTACGTAAATTGTTGGCGCTACAATGTAATATAATGAATTAATGATATGCACTTGTGAATGCTCACGGTTCCGGACACAGCATCAGGGCACTCAATTTACCTTCCGCTTTAAAGCAGAGATTTGGTAGTGATGCTAGAATCACATCAAGATCCAACTTGTATCACAGTGTGATTTGTGAATCTTCAGCACCATGCTATAGTGGGACTTAGCTGTACTAACATTAATGACGTAGTCCTCTTACCGCTACAGTAACTAATTAATGAGCTATAGTGAATAATGGGTAGATTCACCTAAATGAAAAAATACAGATATAGTAAAAAAAATAATTATAACAATTTTCTTTTACTCCATACTACAAAACACAACTACCACAAACACCATTTGAGGAAATGCAAACATTAGAGGAGATGCCACCTCATGGCATCTAGCTTCTATAGAAACTTATTATACATACAGAGAACACACCCTTACCTGCTTACATAGGCAAATCGGAACAGGCTAAACCCCAGTGGGAGAAAATATTTGCCCTGACGCACCAATGCTCCATCAGCACAAAAAACAAGAGATGTCCTGCAAGCTCCTCACACATTGGTATTGCAGCCATCTAACTTCACACAATATTCTCAGATCACTCTGACCTATGCTGGAGATATGGTTTGCCCCTGGGACTGTCATTTACATATGGTGAGAATGCCCCCTCATAGTATCATACTGGACTGCAATCCATGGTAAATTGCCTGCTCCACTACAACACCCTGGATGTAAGGAGTGGCAAAGATCAGGGACATGGAGGAACTGGCTTCCAAATCAGAGGACCAGAGCAAAAAAATATAGACTCCCCTGGTTCTACTAATTCCAAAATGTGGAAGAACTCAGGACCAGTGCAGCAAACCCTGCTCAATGAAAGTCATGCATTCAATAAAAAAACATAACCCACCTCCCCCATCCCCTAAGATAGAACCGCTCCCCTCTTAACCCCTATATAACCATGCTAAACATGCTGACATTTTTTATTGTTCTTTTTATTTTCATATTTATATTGTATTAACAAATGTTTATATGTTGTGATCTGTAGTTCACAGATCACCTCTGTTGTTAAAATAGATTGTTTTAAAAATGCCTGTTAATTTCTGCCTGCTGTGCCAGCCACCATTTTATATGTATTGCCCCCCTCAACCCCCGATCCCTATCGTTCTATATCACTATAAAAAAATGAAAACAATAAAAACTGAATTACAAAATAATAATAACAATTTAACGCAAGCATTTTTCAGATTGTAGAACATCTACAAATATATTAATATTCCAATAAAAAAATAGGAATCACAGATTGTTTTTTAAATACACAAATTAGTGTAACTATGATAAACATTTTGACTTTTGTTTTGCAAAACCACACCTATAAAAATGGCTCTTTCGTCAGAAGCCAAACCTGTCCGTTAGACAGAGACAGAAATGTGTCCTGATGTAACCTCATTAATGTATTTGGAAAATTAGTTTTACAAAAGTATGTGATGTCATTCTGGACCCAGGAATGTTGCATTTCAGGCACACAATAGTACAAAGTACTTATGCCCCACCAATAAATGTATTGGTTCATTCTCCTGCACATTTCATACAATTAAATCATTGTATTCATGGGTTGTTTGCCATCATTGTCCTGGAATGAACTACTATATACTGGAACCAAGATGGTTTAAAGATGTCACAGGTGAGTTTGGTTGGGTTCTACCATTAACCTTCAGTTTATTTGAATATGGGAACAATATGAAGCTTGGACGGGCCTACATCTCCCATAATTCTGGTTCAGCTAAGAGGCCCTCATGGGTGTTTGAGATATGTAGTTCTCCAATAGCTGGCAATGGCAGGCCGCAGTTTTGTCCTGTCCCAGAGGCTTTGCGACTGCCGCACATGTGGGGTTAGATAGGTTTCTAGCTGCGACAGAAGCATGTATCCTGAGAAGGGACACCATGGTCCAGCATTGTGTGGTCCAGTGCACTATGTTCGTAAGTTATGTCTTTTGGCTAAAATTACATTGTCATTTCAACACCGATAAATTAAATAGTAGAAAGACAAAACCACACCCGTCCAATGTCTATTTCCTGCACAAGATTCAAAGCTTTAATATGTCTTAAAATTGAAAGGGATGAGCAGCTTATGAATAGCTATCAGCCCAGATGTATTTCAATTTAGATGAATTAAGTTTGATTACTTCATAAACAATTAGTGAGTGTCTGTGCCAACAACAGATTAGTAATACAATATATATAGAAACAGCAAATGTAGCCAATTTCTAGTAATTAACCATCTTACAGGCTCCAACATAGTGAGTGCTGCATCAGCTATAAATTATTGGAATTGTAAGAAATGTATAGATCAGTAGTAGGAGATTTCTTGATCCACCATGTGAAATCAAGGAATGTAGGTCATGGGGCAGGAGATGAGGTAAAGATGTTCGCCATGGCTTCCTTACACCTCTTATACATAGAAAAACTGAACATGTAGTAGGATTGGGATGTTGTGGCACTATACTATGTCAGGAAGCACCCCAGCAGGCAGTGCTAGAGAGCCAACAATCTAATTTGACCTTAGATACAGAATCTTTGGATTTAATTTCTTTGAGCATACCCCTATCCTGCTGTCCCAACTTCCGCAGAAAAATAATTCTGCATATGCATAGTATTATGTGGCATGTTGTAAAGTTTGCCTTGAATCACCATGCAAGCAACCAGGATGGAAACACAATCTTTGTATACATATTCTGCAGGGAAAAATCAACAAATAATCACCCTTGGAATTGTGCTCCGTGACATTGTTAGGACACTTGGTGTCCCAATGTTGCAGAAACAGGTTGACGGGGCCTGGTACAGAGTAAACACTCACTGCTAGGGCTTGTACCAACAGGTTTGTATGTCCACATTCCTGGACCCAGTGGTTATAGCAGCAGATATCCAGTCCAAGGAAGAGTTTGGCCATAGACTGCATGACCCTGGAACCAGGCTTGAGAAGTAGAACAGCAGGTGATATAAGAAGGAAGCTGCAAGTCAAACCAAGAAAGTGGACACAGTGCTTTAGGTAAGAAAACAAGGTACAGGGCAAAAGAACATAGGAGACATAAAAGACAAAGAGAAAGCATAAAGCATAGGGCTAGCAGCAGGACCTACAATGGATGGTAAAAGTGAGGGTTTGAATTCATGTGATGGCCATATGACGGTAAGCTTGCTGCCACATCCTAACCACTAAACTCCATAGATCTTAACCCCTTCTCACTTGTAGGACGTTCTATGCTGTCCTAATGTTTAGCGCCCAAAAGCTTGTAGGACACCATAGAACGTCTGGAATGTAATAGCTCATTGAGGTTTATGTGATGAACTATGCTACGCATTCAGCAGTATGAACTTGCAGAAGGGTCCCCACTGTCAGAAGAGGCAATCACTCTGTGATTGGGACCAGGGGCACAAAGACGCTGTTTTAGTGCTTTGGTCGAGGACCAAAGCACCATTCGGAGTGAATGGCGTTAACCTAAACTAAATAGAGACAAAGACAAGGTGCATATCTGTAGCTGGAAAGAACCCCAGTGGAAACAATGAGAACAACAGGGTGGGGCACATTTAATAAGTAGGAGAGGAAACAAGACAGAGTACAAAGGAAAGACAGACACGGAGCATGACTGCAACAGAAAGGGAATAAGTAACACAGAGATTAAAGCATGAAACAAAGGAAACGAGGGAACAGAGAAGAAGAAACACAGGGAGAGACTGGATGCAGGATGGACTTGCCTGGTTTAGCGTCACAGACACAATTAAATTACTAAAAGGAAAACTGCAGCAGCATCTTGTCTTTGGAAGTAGGTCATCTGGGCTCCACTCCTAACACCACTTTTCGGTAATCAGCTCGATTCAGGTACTTAGAAACTCGCACTGACCATGGGCATATAACGTTCCACCAGAAAATAATAAATTTGGCACTCTAAAATCCATGAAACTGTGTCATGCATTTATTTTGAAACAAAGGCTAGTGAGGATAGTGACACACTTTATACTTATCACATTGACCAAAGCTTAATCATAAGTTTCGCACTTATGATTAAGCTTGGTGAATGCGAAATGCAGTGTGTTTTCTTGTGGAGCATATGATCTTTCCTGGAAAAGATCTTGAGCATGGGCCATCTAGTCTTTCTGGCTACACCATCTTCATTCTATTGCTGTACCTGCATGGTGGTATTTCTGAGCCATCTCTCAGCCATCTGTCACCTTACCCATAAATCCAACTGCAATATAACAACTTGCCGAAAGTGCCATGACTGTGTTCAGGGCCGGACTGGGAACAAAAACCAGCCCTGGAAAAAATTTATATACCAGCCCCATCGCATAAGATTTTTAAAGCAGCCCATAGCATAATATAATTTTTTTGTTCATAGAAGGGAAAATCATGCATTTTAAAAAGCACATCTGAACAGTGTATTATTTATAGATAAGACTGATATAAAAGCCTGTCTAGGGCAATATATATACCTCCAGTATGTACACAAAGTTATATGAATTGCCCTGTGCAGAGGTATATATCAGGGCAGTGTGTGAGACATATCCTGTATCCTGTCTCTCTCTGTCGTTTCTGTGGCGTCTCTCTCTCTCTCTGTCCTTTCTGTGGCGTCTCTCTCTCTCTGTCCTTTCTGTGGCGTCTCTCTCTCTCTCTGTCCTTTCTGTGGCGTCTCTCTCTCTCTCTCTGTCCTTTCTGTGGCGTCTCTCTCTCTCTGTCCTTTCTGTGGCATCTCTCTCTCTCTGTCCTTTCTGTAGCGTCTCTCTCTCTCTCTGTCCTTTCTGTGGCGTCTCTCTCTCTGTCCTTTCTGTAGCGTCTCTCTCTCTCTCTGTCCTTTCTGTGGCGTCTCTCTCTCTGCCCTTTCTGTGGCGTCTCTCTCTCTGTCCTTTCTGTGGCGTCTCTCTCTCTGTCCTTTCTGTGGCGTCTCTCTCTCTGTCCTTTCTGTGGCGTCTCTCTCTCTCTGTCCTTTCTGTGGCGTCTCTCTCTCTGTCCTTTCTGTAGCGTCTCTCTCTCTCTCTGTCCTTTCTGTGGCGTCTCTCTCTCTGTCCTTTCTGTAGCGTCTCTCTCTCTCTCTGTCCTTTCTGTGGCGTCTCTCTCTCTGTCCTTTCTGTGGCGTCTCTCTCTCTGTCCTATCTGTGGCGTCTCTCTCTCTGTCCTTTCTGTGGCGTCTCTCTCTCTGTCCTTTCTGTGGCGTCTTTCTCTCTCTGTCCTTTCTGTGGCGTCTCTCTCTCTCTGTCCTTTCTGTGGCGTCTCTCTCTCTGTCTTTTCTGTGGCGTCTCTCTCTCTCTCTGTCCTTTCTGTGGCGTCTCTCTCTCTCTGTCCTTTCTGTGGCGTCTCTCTCTCTCTCTCTGTCCTTTCTGTGGCGTCTCGCTCTCTCTCTCTGTGTCCTTTCTGTAGCGTCTCTCTCTCTCTCTGTCCTTTCTGTGGCGTCTCTCTCTCTGTGTGTCCTTTCTGTGGCATCTCTCTTCCCCCCTTCCCCCTTAGTGTCTTTCACACCCTCCTCTCCCCCTGTAGTGTCTTTTACCCCCCCTTCTCCCTGTAGTGTCTTTTACCCCCCCTTCTCCCTATAGTGTCTTTCACCCCCCCCTGTAGTGTCTTTCACACCCCCCCCGTAGTGTCTTTCACACACACCCCCTGTAGTGTCTTTTACCCCCCTTTCTCCCTATAGTGTCTTTCACCCCCCCCGTAGTGTCTTTCACACACACCCCCCGTAGTGTCTTTCACACACACCCCCGTAGTGTCTTTCACACCCCCCCCGTAGTGTCTTTCACCCCCCCGTAGTGTCTTTCACACACACCCCCCGTAGTGTCTTTCACACACACCCCCGTAGTGTCTTTCACACACCCCCCCCGTAGTGTCTTTCACCCCCCCGTAGTGTCTTTCACCCCCCCCTGTAGTGTCTTTCACCCCCCCCCGTAGTGTCTTTCACCCCCCCCGTAGTGTCTTTCACACACACCCCCTGTAGTGTCTTTCACCCCTTCCCCCCCTGTAGTGTCTTCCCCCCCACCCCTGTAGTGTCTTTCACCCCCCCCTGTAGTGTCTCCCCCCCCCCCTGTAGTGTCTTCCCCCCCCCCTGTAGTGTCTTTCACCCCCCCCTGTAGTGTCTTTCCCCCCCCCTGTAGTGTCTTTCACCCCACCCTTCCCCCTCCCCCTGTAGTGTCTTTCACCCCCCCTTCCCCCCCCTGTAGTGTCTTTCACCCCACCCTTCCCAATCCCCCTGTAGTGTCTTTCACCCCCCCTCCCCCCCCTGTAGTGTCTTTCACCCCACCCTTCCCCCTCCCCTGTAGTGTCTTTCACCCCACCCTTCCCCCCCCCCTGTAGTGTCTTCCCCCCCCCTTCCCCCCCTGTAGTGTCTTTCACCCCCTTCCCCCTGTATGTCTCACTCACCTTGGTTTCTACTTCCCATCCCGCCGCCGGAACTGCTGCTGCAGCATCCGGCGGCAGCAGGCGAACTTCTTAAAGCGGCGACGGCCGCCGAATTGCTTAAAGTGGCGGTGCCACTTTAAGCAATTCGGCGGCCGTCGCCGCTTTAAGAAATTCGCCTGCTGCGGCCGGATGCTGCAGCAGCCGAATTCTTCAATTTTAGTGGCCGAGGCGGCCCCGGGGCAGGCGGCCCACCGGGATTTTTCCCGGTATCCCGGTGGGCCAGTCCGGCCCTGACTGTGTTCAATCTTGTGTTGCCACATAAAAAGATGGGCCAGCATGGCAATAACTTGAGTCCCAAGTAGGTGGTCAAATATATACTACATAATCTTTCCTTTTTTATTTTTAAACAGTAAAAGAAGAAAAATGTTTTAATGTGTGCCAGTCATGTAAAAGCTTCCCATCTGCATGCTAGTCATTGTGGGATGCTAACATTAGTATTTGAAGGTGGATGCAAATGCACCTGTTTCAGATGCCAAATTGGTTGATTTAGTAGTCATGTTGAGGGGAAAAAATTCAGGTAAGTATATATATGCAGAAAGAAAAGTCCTGCGCTCACTCCCATCACTGGGCGGCTGCAACGACTACAGTACACATCAGCCCCAATATATAGTAAAAACCAAAGAAAAACAAGTTACCTGCTCTCTCCTTTATCCCCATGTATTTTTAAAACAAATAGAGGTTTTTTAGTTACCTCCAATGGCCATAAGAGGATGAGCCCACCTGCCAACGTCAAGGCAGACCCCCCTATGTGGGTCCTAACTCTAACCATTCACCTTGCTTATTTGAGCCTCTGGCAAAAATCACTAATGAGACAGAAAGGGGTATTTTTTAAATACACCCCTATACATTATTAACCCTTAATAGGGAACACATGGGCGGCTGCATTGTAACAAGGCTGAGTAATACAAAAAATGGATACAGATGCAGAAAGAAAAGTCCTGCGCGCACTCCCATCACTGGGCGGCTACAACGACTATAGTACACATCAGCCCCAATATATAGTAAAAACCAAAGAAAAACAAGTTACCTGCGCTCTCTCTTTTAGATAAGTATATATGTTTTCAAATTTCAAACTGCTACTTTCCACAGCAAAATGATAGATTACATGCATATACCTGCCATCTTCCTGGGTGGAGACTAAAGTGGGTGGGGTTATGATATGTTGTATAACATCACATGATGGTGAGATGACCCTGCAGGATTGATCCTGTGCCTACCTGGTACAGATATAGGGTGTCTGGAACTCATCTCTTTACATTTAGGCATTGCTGCTTGTGAAAAGCTTTGTGCATACTGTTAGCAACTTGGTCCTTTCACTAAGTTTAAACTAGAGTAGTCAGGGCCGGTGCAAGGATTTTCGTCTACACAGGCGAAGGTGCATTTTGGTGCCCCCCTGCTCTGATCCGCCACGCCTCCCACACCATTAAGCCTCCTTACATTATATATATATATATATATATATATATATATATATATATATATATATATATATGAATAATGTATAGTGTAGAAAATAAATACATCTAAATATTCAACTCGCATGCTCTAAATGTGTCACACATTGAAACCCTTAAACACAAAGACACCCTTGCAGTCACACACACAGACACCCTTACCACTTACACACACACACACATAACCTGAGACACACTATTTTGCCACTCAATATGCCAGTATTTAGCCCAGGGGTCCTCAAACTTTTTAAACAGGGGGCCAGTTCACTGTCCCTCAGACCGTTGGAGGGCCGGACTATAGTAAAAACAAAAACTATGAACAAATTCCTATGCACACTGCATATATCTTATTTTGAAGTGAAGAAACAAAATGGGAACAAATACAATATTTAAAATGAAGTAAAGTTAAATCAACAAACTTACCAGTATTTCAATGGGAATATTATGCCAGTCAGATGCCCAGGGATATTATGCCAGTCAGAGTCCAGTAATATTATGCCAGTCAGATGCCCAGGAATATTATGCCATTCAGATGCCCAGGAATATTATGCCAGTCAGATGCCCAGGAACATTATGCCAGTCAGAGCCCAGTAATATTATTCCAGTCAGAGCCCAGGAATAGTGTGCCAGTCAGATGCCCAGGAATATTATGCCAGTCAGAGCCCAGTAATATTATGCCAGTCAGATGCCCAGTAATATTATGCCAGTCAGATGCCCAGGAATATTATGCCAGTCAGAGCCCAGTAATAGTATGCCAGTCAGAGCCCAGGAATATTATGCCATTAAGATGCCCAGGAATATTATGCCAGTCAGATGCCCAGGAATATGCCAGTCAGATGCCCAGGAATATTATGCCATTCAGATGCCCAGGAATATTATGCCATTCAGATGCCCAGTAACATTATGCCAGTCAGAGCCCAGTAATATTATGCCAGTCAGAGCCCAGGAATAGTGTGCCATTCAGATGCCCAGGAATATTATGCCAGTCAGATGCCCAGGAATATTATGCCAGTCAGAGCCCAAGAATATTATGCCAGTCAGAGCCCAAGAATATTATGCCAGTCAGATGCCAAGGAAAATGATGCCAGATGCCCAGGAATATTATGCCAGTCAGATGCCCAGTAATATTATGCCATTCAGATGCCCAGGAATATTATGCCATTCAGAGCCCAGTAATATTGTGCCATTCAGATGACCAGGAATATTATGCCATTCAGATGCCCAGGAATATTATGCCAGTCAGATGCCCAGGAATATTATGCCAGTCAGATGCCCAGGAATATTATGCCATTCAGATGCCCAGGAACATTATGCCAGTCAGAGCCCAGTAATATTATTCCAGTCAGAGCCCAGGAATAGTGGGCCAGTCAGATGCCCAGGAATATTATGCCAGTCAGAGCCCAGTAATATTATGCCAGTCAGATGCCCAGTAATATTATGCCAGTCAGATGCCCAGGAATATTATGCCAGTCAGAGCCCAGTAATAGTATGCCAGTCAGAGCCCAGGAATATTATGCCATTAAGATGCCCAGGAATATTATGCCAGTCAGATGCCCAGGAATATGCCAGTCAGATGCCCAGGAATATTATGCCATTCAGATGCCCAGGAATATTATGCCATTCAGATGCCCAGTAACATTATGCCAGTCAGAGCCCAGTAATATTATGCCAGTCAGAGCCCAGGAATAGTGTGCCATTCAGATGCCCAGGAATATTATGCCAGTCAGAGCCCAAGAATATTATGCCAGTCAGATGCCAAGGAAAATTATGCCAGATGCCCAGGAATATTATGCCAGTCAGATGCCCAGTAATATTATGCCATTCAGATGCCCAGGAATATTATGCCATTCAGAGCCCAGTAATATTGTGCCATTCAGATGCCCAGGAATATTATGCCAGTCTGATGCCCAGGAATATTATGCCATTCAGATGCCCAGGAATATTATGCCAATCAGATGCCCAGGAATATTATGCCATTCAGATGACCAGGAATATTATGCCATTCAGATGCCCAGGAATATTATGCCATTCAGAGCCCAGTAATATTGTGCCATTCAGATGACCAGGAATATTATGCCATTCAGATGCCCAGGAATATTATGCCAGTCAGATGCCCAGGAATATTATGCCATTCAGATGCCCAGGAATATTATGCCAGTCAGATGCCCAGGAATATTATGCCAGTCAGATGCCCAGGAATATTATGCCAGTCAGAGCCCAAGAATATTATGCCAGTCAGATGCCAAGGAAAATTATGCCAGATGCCCAGGAATATTATGCCAGTCAGATGCCCAGTAATATTATGCCATTCAGATGCCCAGGAATATTATGCCATTCAGAGCCCAGTAATATTGTGCCATTCAGATTCCCAGCAATATTATGCCATTCAGATGCCCAGTAATATTATGCCAGTCAGATGCCCAGGAATATTATGCCAGTCAGATGCCTAGGAATATTATACCACTCAGAGCCCAGGAATATTATGCCAGTCAGAGCCAGGTAATATTATGCCATTCAGATGCCCAGTAATATTATGCCAGTCAGATGACCAGGAATATTATGCCACTCGGAGCCCAGTAATATTGTGCCAGTCAGAGCCCAGTAATATTATGCCATTCAGATGCCCAGTAATATTGTGCCAGTCAAATACCCAGGAATATTATGCCATTCAGATGCCCAGTAATATTATGCCAGTCAGATGCCCAGTAATATTATGTCATTAAGATGCCCAGTAATAGTATGCCAGTCAGATGCCCAGTAATATTATGCCAGTCAGATGCCCAGGAATATTATGCCAGTCAGATGCCCAGTAATATTATGCCATTCAGATGCCCAGTAATATTGTGCCAGTCAGATGCCCAGTAATATTATGCCATTCAGATGCCCAGTAATATTATGCCAGTCAGATGCCCAGGAATATTGTGCCAGTCAGGTGCCCAGGAATATTATGCCAGTCAGATGCCCAGTAATATTATGCCAGTCAGATGCCCAGTAATATTATGCCATTCAGATGCCCAGGAATATTATGCCAGTCAGAGCCCAGTAATATTATGCCATTCAGATGCCCAGTAATATTATGCCATTCAGATGCCCAGTAATATTATGTCTCTCAGATGCCCAGTAATATTATGTCTCTCAGATGCCCAGTAATATTGTGCCAGTCAGATGCCCAGGAATATTATGCCAGTCAGATGCCCAGGAATATTGTGCCAGTCAGATGCTCGTTATACCTCCCTCCTCCCCCCTTCCCCAGACCCCAGTACTTACCACCATGCTGCTGTTCATGTCCGTGGCTGAGAGGGAAGCGTTGTGAGCCAGTCAGATGCCCAGTAATATTATTCCATTCAGATGCCCAGTAATATTATGCCATTCAGATGCCCAGGAATATTATGCCAGTCAGAGCCCAGTAATATTATGCCATTCAGATGCCCAGTAATATTATGCCATTCAGATGCCCAGTAATATTATGTCTCTCAGATGCCCAGTAATATTATGTCTCTCAGATGCCCAGTACTATTATGCCAGTCAGATGCCCAGGAATATTATGCCAGTCAGATGCCCAGTAATATTATGCCATTCAGATGCCCAGTAATATTGTGCCAGTCAGATGCCCAGTAATATTATGCCATTCAGATGCCCAGTAATATTATGCCAGTCAGATGCCCAGGAATATTGTGCCAGTCAGATGCCCAGGAATATTATGCCAGTCAGATGCCCAGTAATATTATGCCAGTCAGATGCCCAGTAATATTATTTCATTCAGATGCCCAGTAATATTATGCCATTCAGATGCCCAGGAATATTATGCCAGTCAGAGCCCAGTAATATTATGCCATTCAGATGCCCAGTAATATTATGCCATTCAGATGCCCAGTAATATTATGTCTCTCAGATGCCCAGTAATATTATGTCTCTCAGATGCCCAGTAATATTGTGCCAGTCAGATGCCCAGGAATATTATGCCAGTCAGATGCCCAGGAATATTGTGCCAGTCAGATGCTCGTTATACCTCCCTTCTCCCCCCTTCCCCAGACCCCAGTACTTACCACCATGCTGCTGTTCATGTCCGTGGCTGAGAGGGAAGCGTTGTGAGCTCCCCTCAGGCCATGCGCATTCAATAAAGTGTGTTGAAAAAAAAAGTTTCAACACACTTTATTGAATGCGCACGGCCTGAGGGGAGCGCACAGCGCTTCCCTCTCAGCCACGGACATGAACAGCAGCATGGAGGTAAGTACTGGGGTCTTGGGGAGCGGGCGATTTTCCCGCCCCCCCATTGGTGCGCCCTAAGGCAGCCGCCTGTGCTGCCTTACGGTAGCGCCGGCCCTGAGAGTAGTAATAACATTTAAAAAAAAGTTTAATAAAAAGGTGCAGTAAAGTAAAACTATACACTGCATCTAATCGCCTGTCTGATGTGCAAAAAACTTTACAATCCGTAAGATATAATATTTTGGTTTTATCCTTGAACCCCTAATATGTATCATCTGCAAAATCAGAAGCAGCAGCCAAACCAATCACAAATTTTTGTGCCTTACAACAAACCTTTTAAGATGATTTTAATAGTGAACACATTTTTGGCAGAACTACAGAAAGTTTATTTGCAGACACGAATGTCATTTGTGGGATGGCTGCCGTGTTTAGGAGCTCTTAGTCATTTAAATGGACACGGCGCCATATACCAAGTTAATAACCATTTAAAGTTTAATAAAATTAATAAATATGTAAAACTGAGCAGGAATGCAGCTAGGACATATAATGAAATCCTGTGAACACATTCTCAAGTGCTTACAATACAACGTAATATTTGTTTCAATTGGGTCTTTATCCATTTAGGATTGTAAAGTTCCTTTCTGTATTTGATAGCTTCTCAGCAATTGTATGTAATGGGTATCAATTTAGATATAACCTAGGTGAATTGCTTTTTTTATTGAAAAGACTCCAAAAATAACTGAAAGTGCGAATCTGTACAGGAATTAAGTAGATTGCATTTGAAATAGGTATGGCAATTACTCAGGGTAATGTGGAATACCAGTGCCAATATGAGAGTGATGGGATTTACTTATTAACACATA
This sequence comes from Pelodytes ibericus, assembly GCA_036172795.1. NCBI lineage: Eukaryota > Metazoa > Chordata > Amphibia > Anura > Pelodytidae > Pelodytes > Pelodytes ibericus. The sequence goes on from CM069862.1 coordinate 148,695,513, forward strand.
CCAAGTGGCAAGGTTTTCCTGCCTACATGTCCTCTTCCAGTCTCATTCTGTGATCTTTAGACATGGGCATCCACAGCCTCTCATAGTAGCCAATCACAAGGCTCCCATAGAGCTAAATGGGTATGCTAATGCAGCATAGGAAACTGCTGGTTCTCTTTACTGGTCAGTGATTACCCAAGTTTATAAAAAGCTAAATTAATTGAACAGATTTGGTATTTGTTTGCCTAATACTTAAACCATAGGTTTTCAAGTGTTAAGTCATAACTTTGCATATCTTTTAACTTTTTGTAGCCATTATTATGATAGTTCTTATCAAAGTATAACATAAAAAAGTAAAATATATAAAATAAATTGAGCATATTAATTTACATTTATTACCCTTTTCACAAAATAACTTATGCCAAATATCACATTTTAGCAAACCAGATTGTAATAGTACTGTGTTAAATTAATGGAAAACAAGTTAGAATTATAGCAAACGACAAAGTAATGCATATTGCCGTAATTTATTTTGATCAGTTATTAATAATAAATGATGTATGATTGTAAGGGTCTTATTTACACTCTCAGATAAAATTAACAGAAATATTAAAATGAATTATATATTATATAATATGTATCCTTTTTTTCTACCTATAAAAATTATATTTGAAAAAAAAAAACCTATACCTACCTCTTGATTTTTCCAGTGGCACAACTGAGTAACATAATATGTCTGACAAAGACAAAATATAAAAGCAGTCGGTTGATTGGAGAAATATCTTATCTTATATAAGTTATGTTAAGTTATTTTAGGGCAGATACAGAATGTTTTAAAGAGTACCTACAATAAAAAATAATACATTATTACAATATAAAAAAAATGTTTTTAATGTGAATGTATATTACATTAGTAGAGTCATTTTTTAAAATAGATACATTTCAATGTACTATTTTAACTATATATTCAATAGGAGTGTTGTTAATCTCATTTATACCATTGTTTACTGACTATTTTCTACAGTTAAAAACGTGTTATACAGTTTTAAAAAGAAAGAACATGGGCAACTTGTCAAAAAGAGAACATTAGATGAGAACCAGAGTTCTTTTCACATAGCCCCTCTAAGGATAAGAAGATCATTTTAAAATGTGTTGTTGTAACAACAAGGCCCTGGAAGAACTTTCCATCTTGCTGCAACTCTGGGAGTGGTCCATCTGCAGAGTGGTCACTTGCATGATCACGTCTGGTACAACCTAGCGTGCAGACATAAACAACGTACTGACTTGTTGTCAGCTTTGGTTTCGGAGAGGAAGGCGCTCTCTCAACACTATGTTCGAGCTCCCCAACCTCATTGAGGTGCCCACGTGAGTCTAGAGACACCTCTGCCAGTTAGGACCCCTCACTCCTCCTGCCTTCTACAACCCCTCTACTTGGTGATCCAGTAGTATGACATCATGAGGTCTGCAGAGCTGTACTCAAGCTTTTTTTTCTCTTTGCAAAAAACAGAGGAAGACTGTTTCCCTGACTGCATGGAAAAGGTATAAGGCTATCCCAGATATAAGATAAGGCCAGGGCTAATGAAACTTTACCAACTGTGTTGGTACATTCTCCTCTCTTCCAAGAGTTTAATCCTTTTTATCTCTTTTACTTTGTTCAGGAAAACCATTCATGTCATGTCTGGCTGTACTGCTCTAGACAATTATTTAATCAGCAAAATCTCTTTCACAGTACATTGAGTGAATGTGTCGGCATCTTGACTCATTCATTGATGTCTGTTTAAAATCTCTGCGGAATAGTCGCAATAGAAGATCTTGCTCTGGACCCATATTTGTCCTGGGTAATTAATTCACAACCCAAAAATAATTTAATTTCTGAAATATTATTATTTATTTCACAAAACAATTTGTTATACTTTTATGATTCCCTTTGCTCCTGGAGTTTTTGTTGAGCATACTAAACATTTTTTTGTGAATAGATTTTTAGTGCATCACTGGTTTGTGTTGTGTTCTTTGCAGTGATCATACTGGCTCTGACATTTTGATTGATATTTGTGTTCTAGAATGCACTCACTAATCATTAGCCTAATAAAAGCACACCACCGGAAGTTGAGTAAACTTATGTATGTATAAATATATTTTTATGATGAAGCCGAAACACATGTCTTAGATCCACTCAACACCAGCTCGTGACCCACTTTTGGGTTGGGACCCATCAGTTGAGAAACACTGTTAAAATGTGCATGCTGATTAACAGTAACCATGCACCCTTGTGCAGGTTTATTCAGACTGTATCTAGGAATTTCAGTATCCTTCTTGCTTTGCTTTCTTCTTTATTATTTATGGTTGTTCTCTGTTCTTATCCATTAGTGGTTTTATGTTCTGCCTGTTATTATGTTCCATTCCAGGTTTTCTCTGCTTCCCTCTACCTTGTTAATTTGCTCTATATATACCACACACGTTTCTGTTCAGTTCAGCTCAGTCTACAGGTATTCTTTTTGTATGTATGTGCACTGTTAATTTTTAAACTTAAGTTATTCATTTGCTAATATTAGTTGTAGATTTAGGGACCTGCCAAAATGGGAGGTACCTTGGCATGACTGACAAGCTTTTTGGCCAATAGGTGAACCAAACCCCCACCAGTTTACCATCTTTAGTGTTAGGCTAGTTCCTGAATATCATTTTGTTTCTTTATATGTTTCTCTTGTGTTTCTTAGCCATATCCTATGTATATAGTTATAGTTATCTCTATGCCTGTCCCATAAAGTTCTACATCATTGCCCTATGTCTGTACCCTGCATTATAGCTTTGCTATTATCTGTATCTCTGTGCCTTGTACTGTTTATCCTTAGTTTCTCCTAGTTTCTCCTCTATCCTTAGCCCTCACTCAGTTTTGTTGTGCCTTACTTGATTTCTACTTTTGCTCTGCTTAGTCTGTCTCTTAGTTTATTCTGTCCTAGCCTGCAACATCCTGCTTTCCTGTCGAGTTATTATCCATGCCTGCTCCAGGATGTCTGCAGGATTTCTCCAGTCCCTTATGTTATATTGGATACATCAGCTGCCTCCACAGGGCCTCAGTATGTGGTTGCACAAAACCTGAAGCCCCAAGCTACCAGATAAGTGCACTTACCCAGCAATGGGCCCTGTGTCTCCACCCCTGCACAATAGCTCATGGTTTGGGCGCTCAGGGTCCCATACCACCTGGACCCTGTGCGTTACATTAACACCTGAAAAATAAGAGAGAGAAAAACAAGTCACTGAGGGAGGTACCATGCCCGCAGTCAATTTAAAATTAAATATATGGTCCCCCTGTGGCCACAGGCCAGCATGATGTCTGCAGCCACTGTAATAATTATACAGGGCTATGTCCTAAAGCCCTGTATAAACATTAAATATTAACCACCCCCACCCCCTTACCCTATGTGTCAGGGGCTACTTAATTGCCTCTGGTACTTTAAACTAATTAGATTAATTTAAATCCCTACCTCCCCCCTCCCCCCCCCCCCATGTCTACCTTGCCCAGGTAGGGGGAAAAAGATTTTACATTGGCCCCAAACCTATTAAAAAAACACACCCTTTGAGTGCCATGAGGGAGCAGTGAAATCACTGTCCATCCCCTTGGAAGACAAAGGATGCCTTAAAAAATATAACATTACCTCTATCCAGGTTCCAGTCATCTCATCTTCTATTTTAGGGTGGCCAAGAGAAAGGGGCCACCCTAAAATAACAGAGGTACCTTGTCAAAGCTTCTTCACCAGTATAGGAGGACAATGTGTATATATATATATATATATATATATATATATATATATATACATACATACAGTATATATATATATATATATATATACCGTATATATATACTGTTAATAATATATTACCTTATTATTGATCTTCATTCTCCTCCTATACTGGTGAAGAGATTTTGACACTATATACATATATATTTATGTAATATATATATATATATATATATATATATATATATATATATATGCTACATATATAGTTAAAATGGTCTATTTGGAGGTATAGATTAATTTTGAACATTGAAAAGAAATTATGTTTTCACCATAAGTCACACTAATACGCTGATGTGTCTGATGAGAATGATTTTTATAGAAGAGAAAAAACTAGACATGTGCATTCGTTTTCGGACGAATGCATTTTCGTCCGAAAATAGCATTTTCGTTCATTCGCCTGAAAAACAAAAATGCTAAGCTAACGAAAGCCGAATGAACGAATGGTTAGTAAACGAAAATCATTCGTTCATTCGTAGTACTATTGGCATTCTATAAGCCAAAATAGAGTCGTTTTATAGAATACAATAGCATAGTACACTACATTCCATAAACCGACATAATGAACGACTTTCGGTTTATGGAATGCATGTAAGTCTATTGGCATTCTATAAACCGACTCTATTTCGGTTTATAGTAATGCCAATACTATAGCACGAATGGACGAATGATTTTCGTTTATATTAAACCATTCGTTCATTTGTTCAACTTTTTAGCTTTCTATAAACCGAAACAGAGTCCCCATTCATAAATTTTTATGAATGGGAACTCTAGTTCGGTTTATAGAAAGCCCATAGTATTACATGTAATCCATAAGCCGAAAGTCTATAAACCGAACGTTCGGTTTATAGACTTTCGGCTTATGGAATACATGTAATCCTATTGATATTTTATAAACCGAACGTTCGGTTTATAGAATAGCAATAGGATTATATGTATTCCATAAGCCGAAAGTCTATAAACCGAACGTTCGGTTTATAGACTTTCGGCATTTGTAATGAATGTTATAGTACTATTGGCTTTCACTACACAGAGACGGAGTCTCCATTCATAAAACTTTCGGTTTATAGAATACATAGAATTACATGTAATTCTATGTATTCTTTAAATCAAAAGTCTATAAACCGAACAACCTTCGGTTTATAGACTTTCATCTTATAGAAAACGAACAGTAGTAGTGCCTTTCTATGAACCCATTCATAAGAATATGGCATCGATTTTAGGAACCGGGAGATGGAAAAAGGTGCTTGGTTGGTCCTCCTACTTCAAATTTGGGGCACTGCGCTTGTAATCTAATGTGCCACCAGATAGGAGTGGTGTGTTAAGTAGTACTATTCTTACCAGTTTAATCCCTGTTACGTCCCCTATCAGGGGACGTGTATATGGCATCGATTTTAGGAACCGGGAGATGGAAAAAGATGCTTGGTTGGTCCTCAGAGTGTCAATATCTGCAGTTAAGATGAGGTAGGCTGCTACCTGTCGGTCGAGTTGTTCTCTGAGGGTGGACCCCGAAGGGCTGTGGCGATGTGTAGGACTTAAAAAGCTCCGCATGTCCTACATCAACAACACGTCTGTAAAGCGTCCTGTCCTTGCCGGCGTGGTCGTGGTAGGAGGAGGATTACTTTCACCTCTTCCACTGTTAGATTCCCGTTGTGCTGTGACATCACCCTTATACGCTGTGTAAAGCATACTTTTTAATTTATTTTGGAACTGCTGCATCTTTTCCGACATGCGGTAATTCAGTAACATTTCAGGCACTTTCTGCTTATACCGGGGGTCTAGTAGCGTGGGCACCCAGTACGTCGTTCTCCTTCAGCCTTTTTATACGAGGGTCCCTCAACAGGCACGACAGCATGAAAGACCCCATTTGCACAAGGTTGGATGCCGAGCTACTCATGTCCCGTTCCCCGTCCTCAGTGATCTCATTGAAGGTATGTTCTTCCCCCCAGCCACGTACAACACCACGGGTACCAGATAGGTGACAACGAGCACCCTGGGATGCCTGTTGTGGTTGGTCTTCCTCCTCCTCCTCAAAGCCACATTCCTCCTCTGACTCCTCTTCCTCACAATCCTCTTCCAGCGTTGCTGCAGGTCCAGCAAGCGATGCTGGTAAGGCTGTTTCTGGTGGTGATGGTGACCACAACTCTTCCTCTTCACGCTCATCTACGGCCTGATCCAGCACTCTTCGCAGGGCACGCTCCAGGAAGAAAAAAAATGGTATGATGTCGCTGATGGTGCCTTTGGTGCGACTGACTAGGTTTTTCACCTCCTCAAAAGGACGCATGAGCCTACAGGCATTGCGCATGAGCGTCTAGTAACGTGGCAAAAAAATTACCAGCTCCGCAGAGGCTGTCCGAGCACCCCGGTCATACAAATAGTCGTTAACGGCTTTTTCTTGTTGAAGCAGGTGGTCGAACATTAGGAATGTTGAATTCCAACGTGTCGGGCTGTTGCAAATCAAGCGCCTCACTGGCATGTTGTTTCGCCGCTGGATATCTGAAAAGTGCGCCATGGCAGTGTAGGAACGCCTGAAATGGCCACACACCTTCCTGGCCTGCTTCAGGACGTCCTGTAAGCCTGGGTACTTATGCACAAAGCGTTGGACGATCAGATTACACACATGTGCCATACACGGCACATGTGTCAACTTGCCCAAATTCAATGCTGCCAACAAATTTCTTCCATTGTCACAAACCACTTTGCCGATCTCCAGTTGGTGCGGAGTCAGCCACTGATCCACCTGTGCGTTCAGGGCGGACAGGAGTGCTGGTCCGGTGTGACTCTCTGCTTTCAGGCAAGTCAACCTCAAGACAGCGTGACACTGCCGTATCCGGGATGTGGTATAGTACCTGGGGAGCTGGGGGGGTGCCGTTGATGTGGAGCAAGACGCAGCAGCAGAAGAGGACTCAGCCAAGGAGGTTATGGAAGAGGATGGAGTAAGAGGAGTAAAGGAGGTGGCAGCAGGCCTGCCTGCAAGTCGTGGCGGTGTCACCAACTCCTCTGCAGAGCCACGCATTCCATGCTTGGCAGCCGTCAGCAGGTTTACCCAATGCGCAGGTGATATACCTGCCCTGACCATGCTTTGCAGTCCAGGTATCAGTGGTCAGATGGACCCTTGCCCCAACACTGTGTGCCAGACATGCCATTACTTCCTCTTGCACAATCGAGTACAGGTTGGGGATTGCCTGTTGTGCAAAGAAATTTCGGCCGGGTACCTTCCACTGCGGTGTCCCAATAGCTACAAATTTTTTGAACGCCTCAGACTCCACCAGCTTGTATGGTAAAAGCTGGCGGGCTAAGAGTTCAGACAAGCCAGCTGTCAGATGCCGGGCAAGGGGGTGACTTTGTGACATTGGCTTCTTACGCTCAAACATGTCCTTGACAGACACCTGACTGTGGGCAGATGAGCAGGAACTGCTCAAGGCGAGAGACGGAGTGGCGGATGGTTGAGAGGGGGCAAGGAGGACAGCAGTGGTTGACGTGGCTGAAGATGCTGGACCAGGAGGAGAATGGCGGCTTTGAGTTTGTGTGCTGCTTGTACTCATGTGTTGATCCCATAGGCGTTTGTGTTGTGCGATCATGTGCCTTCGCAAAGCAGTTGTACCTAGGTGGGTGTTGGACTTCCCATGACTCAGTTTCTTTTGGCACAGGTTGCAAATGGCATCGCTGTTGTCAGAGGCAGACACACAAAAAAAATGCCACACTGCTGAGCTCTGCAATGACGGCATTCTGGTGGTGGCAACAGCATGCGTTGATTGGCGTGCTGTCTGGCTGACCCCGGGTGCCGATGCATGCTGTCTGACTGTGCCACTAGCTCCTTGCGACGACCTTCCCCTTCTTCCAACTCGTCTCCTCCTCCTCTCTGTCTCCCCATCTGAACTTTCCCCCTGTTCTTCTTCTCTTCTAGCGGGCACCCACGTGACATCCACGGACGCATCGTCATCATCAACCGCTTCACTTGTATCTGACAACTCAGCAAAGGAAGCAGCAGCGGGTACAACATCATCATCATCACACCGTACGTCCATGTGTGTAATGCTGCCTGACTGAGACATATCCCTGTTATCTACATCCTCTGGCAATAATGGTTGCGCATCACTAATTTCTTCCAACTGATGTGTAAATAACTCCTCTGACAGATCAAGTGAAGCGGCTGTGGTGCTAGTGTTGGTGGTGGCGGCAGGCGGGCAGGTGGTAACTTGAGAGGTGCCCGAAGCTAAGCTGGAGGAGGATGGTGCATCAAGGTTCCGAGCGGAAGCTGTAGAAGATTGGGTGTCCTGTGTTAGCCAGTCAACTATGTCCTCAGAACTTTTCGAGTTCAGGGTACGTGGCCTCTGAACACTGTGCATTATTCTAGGGCCAAAGGAATCACAGCACCACGACCACGACGGCCCCTGCGGGGTGGCCTGCCTCTGCCTGTCATTTTTTTTTTCGATTAGTGGTACTATGCGTGCAAGCTACTGTGACAACAAATATGAGTGGCACTGTGCACTGGCAGACGTTGGCAGAGTAGCCGCTGTAGGCCTGACACACACCCTTGCAGACAACTAACTGCTACTCAATCTATTACAATCACATTTTTTTTATTTTTTTTACTACTGTTACACCAGATATGAGTTGCACTGGTGTGACACTGTGCCCTGGCAGGCCCTGAAACGCACACGTGTGAAGGAAACTGACTGGAGAGAGAGGAGGGAGTGAGAGAAGGGAGAGAGACAAGGAGGAGGGGGATAGAGAGAACAGAGAGAGAGAAGAGAGAGAGAGAAGAGAGAGAGAGAAGAGAGAAAGAAGAGAGAAAGAGAGAAAGAGAGAAAGAACAGATATTGGGAAGGAGGGGGAGAGAGAACAGGTATGGGGGAGTTGGCGAGAGAACAGGTATGGGGGAGTTGGCGAGAGAACAGGTATGGGGGAGTTGGCGAGAGAACAGGTATGGGGGAGTTGGCGAGAGACAGACATGGCAAGGAAGAGGAAAGGGACAAACATGGGAAAGGAGAGAGACACATACATAGGAGGGGGGAGGAAAGTGACAGGGGGGGAGGAAAGAGGAGGCCCGCCACAGGAAGGCCCGCACAGGGCACAGGAACACTTAAGATGGGCCTTGCCCTAAATGCCTTTAAAAGTGGCCTGGATACTTTTTTAATGAGCCGGAGCATAGAGGGCTATGCATGTTAGTATAAGCATTAATATTTATTTAGTGCTTGTTGATCCAAGGAGAAATCTAATTGCCATTTGGAGTCAAGAATGATTCCCCCCGCTGAAGGCAGAATTAGAAATTGCTGAAGGGGGTTTTATTTGCCTTCTTTTGGAACAACAGCAGTAAACATGGACGGAATTGTTTTTTCAATATAAACTACTATGTAGCTATGTATGTTTGTACCCCCCTGATGGCAGCCTGCTAAGATGGAACTAATGTGTTTAATATGATTCTCCTATTAATGTTATACATGCTCAGTCTTTACTAAGAAGATACAGAATTACAGTATTGCAATTATTGTCTATATACCATTAATTGATTTGATTTTATGTGATTTATAATTTCTTAAAATAAAAACTATTATTTATTTATTTTTAAAAAGGGAACAAGGGAAACTAGAGAAGAGGGAAATGAATATAAAAAAAAAAATAATAATGATATTATGGGGCCATCTTGTGTTAAGAAGAGGTTACAGCACTGCAAAGGCTGAACGAGAGTCCAGTAGTAACGCTGGGAAAATAAAGAAATTTATGTGCAGCATGTGCACAGGATTGATTACTTTCAGTATAGACTCAAATTAGACCTTCATTATACCAATTTATATAGTAAGGGATGTCGTTAGAAATGCATATTTTCCAGTCTGCTTGTGATTTCCTTTCTGGTGTTGGCTCATAAGTGTGAAATCGGTTTTCCCATTAATGGAAAATAGCTTTTTTAGCAATAGAAACATGTTTAGTTGTTTTGTAGTAATACAAAAGCAACACAAAATTAATTTAAACCAATATTATTCAAACAAAGCTGCTAAATTATTATACTAATGACAATAGGGGTTGCATTGGGCAGCGCTATACTGTCAGATTTGGTTCATGGGCCGCATGTTGGACTCACCTGATTGTATAAGGTAGAAGTAGCCAACTGGCTGCATTCCAGCCATTGATGAGATAGGTCAGTCAGTTATTGTTCCAATTGAACACACTAGGGTCGACTCAATATACACCGAACTGGCCAGAAAGGGATTCGGGTCATACACTTTAGCCAAATTGGATACTAAGTGGTCCGGATTCAAAGATCCCCGCCATTGAAAAACTGCTGTTATCGGGAATTTACTGGGGAGTTTGATTCTATGCCCACCGCCAACGAGGTCAATGGGTGCGCTACAATCAGTGGCAAACAATTTCAGCAGCCATTAAAATTACTGCAACCATTAGAAAAATGCCCTATACACACAATGAGATTACCGCACCCATTAAGGAAACATTACCGCCAGGTAGATCATGGCTTAACTGAGAGGATCTATGTTAAAAAAAGCTTAAAACTGTAAAGTTAAACAAGTCACTCATGCACAAAATGAACCATTCATACATATTTAACCCATATCAATGCTTGATCAAATTTAAAACACAGTTCAAACATTGTTAAATAGTAGTGGTGCCTCCTCTTCACTGTTGCCTCTCTCATCATCTCCTCCTCTCCTTCAGCCTTCTCCGAGGTGCCATGGTACCTGAACTGAAATTGGGGTGGATGCCCCCCCCCCCATGTCCCATTGACCTCTTCTCCCTTCCACTAGATGTGCCTCCCTGCACTTAGCTAGCCCTCAGCAGGGTCCACCTTCATCCCTTGCCTTCCCCCACCTCTAGTTCTCTGACTTCCACCTCTTCACTCCTCACTTCCTCCTCCCTCCCAACACTACTCTTGTCACCCCCAACCCTCCTTTCCTCCTCTCTCTCTCATATGCCCTCCCCTCTCTACTTCCTTCACTACCTCCACACAAAAATAAAAATAAAAATTTGTAATGTGAAATGTGAAAATAAATGTGCAAATGTATATGCACATTTATGTGTATGAATTGTGCACACTCACAGACACTCACCAAACAACCCACTCAAGCACTGCTGATACACGACTGACACTCACAAATGTTCTCTTCTGTCTCTCAATCTCTCTGTCTCTAACAACACCCTCCAACTCAAAGTCCTGTGTGGTGTCTTTGTACAAGTTCCCATCACAGGCAAGATGTGACTGATTACCTGAGCATGTATAGTGCATTTTTTTCAATTGTTGGGATCATGTCTGTGACTCCTGATTGGCTAAAAATCAATCAGACACTGTTATGGGCTTGCATTTACATGGTTACTATTTTTGTGATTATCTGATTATCTGGTTTACACTATTTTAATGGCTCCATTATTTGGCACACTTTTTTTTTACTTCCTTTAGCAGATTAATGAGCATTTTTGACCTTGAGCTGATACTTGCTTTAGTGATTTTTAGCTCGGCACTCGCCGTTGCCATTTGATTGCACGCTATTGGTTTAATGTCCCAGGTCCGATTATTAGTGGGGGCCATTGAATCTAAGCCACTATTTCTATATCTTGTAAGCATTCAGGAAATTTTTGCCATGAAAACCATATATTTATGACTACCCATTATGCGCTGATCACCGCAAAACACACTCTGAATTTGGGGAACAAAGGTAGAATTTGCCCTTTTTATTTTTCCTGATTTTAGCTGGAGAATTCAACTTTAAAGCTCCATAAAGCAGTGGCGGGGGGACGACTGGGGGACAGACACCCATGCTGCCGGGATCCTCCCGCAGCACATTGCTCTGTTGAACTTTTTTTTTTCTTCTGGCATCCGCATCCGCTAGATTCGGCTGATGGAACAAAAAAAAATCATTGACACCGGATATGACCTTGTCATATCCAGTGACTGTATTTCCCTCCTCCGTGCAGGAGAGAAGACTGCACGGAGGAGACGACCAGGGATGCGGAGCAGCCAGGAGGTGAGTACTGGGGAAGGGCGAGGAGGGTGGTATATAATGAGCACAATAACGCTGGCATACTAATGGCAAAATACTGGCATATATTTAATGCAAAATACTGGCATATATTTAATGCAAAATACTGGCATATATTTAATGATAAAATACTGGAATATTAAAGTACATTACATTACCATTTATTTATATAGCGCCAACAAATTTACGCAGCGCTTGGTACAGAGCATAAGAAGGGAGATACAAACACATTTAGACAAATGGCAAAATACTGGAATATATTTAATGGCAAAACACTTACATATATTAAACTGCAAAATACTGGAATATATTTAATGGCAAAATACTGGCATATATTTAATAGCAAAATACTGGCATATATTAAATGATTAAATACTGGTATATTAAATGGCAAAGTACTGGTATATATTTAATGACAAAATACTGGCAGATTAAATGACAAAATACTGGCATATATTTAGTGGCAAAATACTGGCATATATTTAGTGGAAAAATACTTGCACATATTAAATTGCAAAATACTGGCATATATTTAATGGCAAAATACTGGCATATATTTAATGGCAAAATACTGGCATATATTTAATAGCAAAATACTGGCATATTTGAAATGACAAAATACTGGTATATTAAATGGCAAAATACTGGCATATATTTAATGGCAAAATACTGGCATATATTAAATGACAAAATACTGGTATATATTAAAAGTCTAAATACTGGTATATATTTAATGGCAAAATACTGGCATATATTACATGGTTAAATAATACTGGCATATTATTGGGCAAATTGGCAGTGGCGTATTTATGGCAAAATAATACTGGCATATTGTTTTGGAAATTGGCTGTGGCTTATTAATGGCAAAATAATTCTGGCATGTTTTTGGGCAAATTGTCTGTGGCCTATTAATGGCAACATAATACTGGCATATTATTGGGCAAATTGGCTTTGGCATATTTATGAGCCAGCTAACACTAGCATAATAATGGGAAAATGGTGGCTTATTTTAATTGGCAAAGTGATGCTGTGGCATGGTCTGTGGGGCAAAATAATATGTACTATGGGGAAAGTGACACTGGCTTGTTCTTCAAGGGCAGTTCTGTTGGGAAAAGTGACACTGACACTGTGGCATGCCAAATTGTGTAAGTGCAATATGAGGGCAAGCAAAGTCCTGTGGGTGCTATATAGGTGCATGGCAAGTGCTGTGGGTACTGTATGGTGCCATGTTAAGCCCTTTAGGTGCAATGTGGATGCAGAGGAAGGGAATAAAAACAAGGAATGCAATTTTTCAAAAACAATTTTATTACATATGAAAATATTAAAAAGTTAAAATAAGTATAAATGTAACTAGTTATAGAGAGAGAGATGTCTGCGTGTATAGACATTTATTGTTTTAGAATTGTACAATTGTCACCTCACAGGGCTCCCGTGTGTCGCACAATTAATGGCACTCCCATGTGTGGCATATTTATTGGGCCCCCATGTGTGGCATAATTAAGGGGCACTTGTGTGTATCATAACTATGGGGCACTTTTGTGTGGCATAACTGTGGGGTGCTTGTGTGTATCATAACTATGGGGCACTTGTGTGTGGCATAATTAAGGAGCTCCTGTGTGTGGCATAGTTAATGGGCTTCTGTGTGTGGCATAATTTGTGGGGCTCCTGTATGTGGCATATTTTGTGGGGCTCCTGTATGGCATATTCATCTGACTGGCATTACTAAGGAATCTATTTGGCATGGTATTGGAGGAAATCCAGGGGGGTGACACCATGAGTTACTGCACTGGGTGACACCAACCCTAGTGACGCCTCTGCTATAAAGTACACAAGATTTTAAAGTGCATATTTTCACATGGACAAATCTACATATATGTATGACCTAATTTAATGTCTGATACAAATATCCATAATTATAATATTAGATCAAAATATGATATTTGGACAAATATGGAACTATGGCCATGTCATAAAACACAGTGTCATCCAGCTAATACTTGTCCAGCACAGACACCAATAAGTAACCACAATGAAAGAGGATGTGTATCCCTGCAAGATGTTTATACAAATCAATAATCACTGTGAGGGGCTTTGTTAGGTCTCCAAATGATCTGGCGCTAGAGCCCAGATTGGCTCTGTCACACACACCATCTCTCACACAAACACACACACTCTGTCTCTCTCTCACACATACACACACTCTGTCACTTTCTCACACAAGCAAACTCCGTTGCTTTCTCACACAAGCAAGCTCCGTGTCTCTCTCACACACGCGCACTGCATCTCTCTCTCACACACACCCACACTCTGTCTCACATTCTGTCTCTCTCTCACACTCCGTCTCTCTCACTCTGTCTTTTTCTCTCAAACTCCATCTCTCTCTCATACTAAGTCTCTCTCTCACACTCCCTCACTCTGTCACACACATACCGTCTCTCTCTCTCTCACACATACTCCGTCTCTCTCTCTCTCTGTGAGATTCGGGGGTAAGGAGCGTAGCGCTGGGTGGCGGGTGGAGAGATGAGGTGACTCCAAAAAGTGACACAAAAAAGGGTAAGGCGGTAGAATAGTCAGTCCAATCCAAAAGGTCAATGCCGGTAGTCAGGATACACAAACAGGTATAGAAGTACAGGTAGGGATACAGCAAAAAGGATAGTCCAGGGAAAAAGCCAAGGTCGGTACACAGGTAAATCTTCAATCAAAGTAGCAGGTAACTGGGAATAAATGGTACTGAGAACAGACACCACAGCTCAACAAGCAAGCAATGATTGAGGTGAGTGTGGGGTTTTTATAGAGCTGTTGATTAAGGACCTCTCCCCTTTACACCTGGGGACCGCCCCCGCACCATGTTGTGAATAGAGAGAAGAGGTACAGCCTCCTCTTCCTATTCTCCCTGCCCCCTTGCCAACAACCAATCGCGCAACGTTTCTCGCGAGTAAGCTCCGCCCCCTAAACCTCTTGGAAGTAGTCACACTCACTGTTAGCGGGTGAATAGCAACTCGAGGCCGGGGATGCGGCCTACCTCGCGGTCGCGCTACAGCGCGATGGCGGCAAACAGGGACAGAGGATGACTTTGGCTGTGAGGGTCCCCTGGGCAAGGTAGGTGAAGGTCCTGGAACCTGACAGACTCCCCCCCGTACACGCAACCTCCGGATGCGTTGAGGAGCCGGGTGCCCGGGATGGAGCCTGTGAAAAGATCGGATTTTAGCAGGAGCATGAAAATTAGCCATGGGTTCCCAGGTTCTTTCTTCGGGATCGTAGCCTTTCCAATGGACCAAATATTCTAGTCTTCCATGGCGAATCCTGGAATCTAAAATCTTGTCCACTTCATACTCCTCTGATCCATCGATGGTTATTGGTGGAGGAGGAAGGGTATGTCTTCGAGGATAGGCGTCTGGTTTCCATTTCTTGATTAAAGAGACGTGGAAAACTGGGTGTATCTTCCAGGTCTTAGGGAGCGATAATCGAACTGCGGCGGGTCCACAGAGTGTTGTGATAGGAAATGGTCCTAGGAATTTAGGGCTTAGTTTGCGGGATGGCCCGGTTGTCTTGATATGAGCCGATGAGAGCCACACTTTTTCTCCTATTTGAAAGGAAGGTGCTGGAATCCGACGTCTATCCGCGTATCTTTTATAGTCTTGTTGGGCTTTGTTTAGGGTGGTCTTGATGACAGAAAAATTTTGTTGGAGAAGTTGAAGACGATCTGTGACGGGAGGTGCATGACTGGTCTTTGGTAAATCAAGATGGAATGTGGGATTGAACCCGTAGTTGGCTTTGAAGGGTGACATGCCTATTGTCCTCTGTAGATGATTATTGTAGGCAAATTCCGCCAAGGGTAGCAAAGACAACCAATTGTCTTGGAGATGGGTGATGTAGCATCGAAGATATTGTTCGAGTATTTGATTTACTCTTTCTGTCTGTCCATTGGTTTGAGGGTGGTAGGCTGAGGAGAGGAGACGGTCTATCTGAAGTCCTTTACAGAACGCTGACCAGTGAATTGGACACCTCTGTCGGATAATACGGATCGAGGAAGACCATGGAGACGTACAATATTTTTCAAAAATAATTCGGCAGTCTCAGCCGCGGTAGGTAACTGGGTGGTAGGAATAAAGTGTGCCATTTTTGTGAACCGGTCGACCACAACCATGATGGTATTATGTTGTAGTGATGGTGGGAGATCCACTATAAAATCTATTGTTAGATCCTCCCAAGGGTGATCTGGAGTAGGAAGCGGTTGAAGGAGTCCTGCTGGTTGGGTATTCCTACCTTTAGAACGAGCGCAGATGTCACAAGAAAGGATATAATTTCTTATGTCTTGTCTCCATCCTGGCCACCAGAAATATCTACAAGCTAGGTCGACTGTTTGTTGGAATCCTCCATGTCCTGCGAGAGGGGCATCATGGAGGGATTGTAAAACAGCAGTCCTTACTGGTGGGGGTACATAAATAAGTTTGTTTCTGTACCAAAGACCCTGGTCTTGATTTAAAGAAGAGGTCTCTGTTAGTGAGACGGGGTGAGATCCGTGTTTCTTTATCTCTGATAAAAGAGAGGTGTGAAGGGCTAGAAAGTGACCTGGTTGTAGAATGGTGTTGTTTGTCATAGCTTTAGGGGTTGAAGGTTCGTGGAGCCGGGATAGAGCGTCAGCTTTGAGATTTTTTGATCCCGGGAGATAGGTTATATGTAACCTGAATCTTGTAAAAAAAAGAGCCCAGCGGGCTTGTCGTGGGCATAATCTTTGGGCTTTCCTGAGATATTCTAGATTTCGGTGGTCGGTAAACACGGTGACAGGGTGAAGAGCTCCTTCTAACAAGTGTCTCCATTCCTCCAATGCCAATTTAATGGCTAATAATTCACGGTCGCTTACACTGTAATTAGTCTCTGAGGGGGTCAGTCGACGAGAAAAGAAGGAGACTGGGTGAAGTCTTTCTCTCCATGGCGTTGAGAGAGAACTGCTCCTACCGCTGTTTCGGAGGCGTCTACTTCCAGAAAATAAGGTTTTTTCGGATCAGGAAGGACCAGAATGGGAGCTTGAGTAAATTTATTTTTTAGGGTATCAAATGCCTTTTGGGCTTGTGGAGTCCAATGGAATGAAGTATTTTTCTTGGTAAGTTGTGTTATGGGATGTATGATGCGGGAAAAACTATTGATAAATCTACGATAGAAGTTCGCGAATCCTACGAACCTCTGGACAGCTTTCACGGAATTAGGAGTAGGCCATTGAAGAATAGATGATATTTTCTTGGGATCCATCTCCAAACGTCCCGGAGAGATCACATATCCCAAAAATTCAACTTTGGTCGTTTCGAAGATACACCTAGATATTTTAGCATATAGATTGTGTTGTTGCAATCTCTCAAGAACCTGGAACATATGTTGGCGATGAGTTCCCAATGAAGGAGAGTATATTAAAATATCGTCCAAATAGACTACCACGAATTTATCCAACATGTCTCTAAAGATGTCATTGAGGAAATGTTGAAAAGTGGCTGGGGAATTGCATAATCCAAAAGGCATCACTCGATACTCGTAATGTCCGTAACGAGTTCTAAAGGCCGTCTTCCACT
Source organism: Pelodytes ibericus (assembly GCA_036172795.1). Lineage (NCBI taxonomy): Eukaryota > Metazoa > Chordata > Amphibia > Anura > Pelodytidae > Pelodytes > Pelodytes ibericus. The sequence goes on from CM069862.1 coordinate 148,712,844, forward strand.
CATCTCCTTTCCGTATACGTACAAGATTGTATGCCCCTAGAAGATCAATCTTGGAGTATATCTGGGCGTTTTGCAGGCGATCCATAAGTTCGGGAATCAATGGTAATGGGTATTTGTTTTTTATTGTTATATTGTTTAGTTCCCTATAGTCTACACAGGGTCGCAACCCCCCGTCCTTCTTGCCAACAAAAAAGATGCCTGCTCCTGCAGGAGAGGTGGAAGGACGAATGAATCCTTTTCGGAGACTGTCATCCAGATATACTGTCAACTCAGGTTCAGATAGAGGAAATATTCGCCCAAAGGGGATGGCAGCCCCCGGGAGGAGATCGATAGGGCAGTCGTATGGTCTATGAGGAGGGAGACGCTCGGCCTCTTTCTGATTAAAGACGGAACGGAACTGTTCATAGGCCTCTGGTATTTCTTCCTTTTGAGAGATTGGTTCTTGTATAAGGGTGATATGGGCTGGAGGAAGACAATGTTGGAGACAAAATGATGAAGAAAAAGTGACTGTTCCGGACGACCAATGGATGAGGGGATCATGAAGCTTGAGCCAGGGTAATCCCAGGATGAGGGGAAATAAAGGAGAATGCACTAAATTGAAGGAGATGATTTCTTCATGTTTCTTTCCTATGCGTAGTCGCAAGGGTTTGGTTTGTAGTTTCACAGGACCAGATAATATAGGGCTTCCATCCACCAATTGCACAACTAAAGGCGGATTTTTTGATTGTGTAGGAAGTTTCAGATGTTCCGCTAGGGTCAGGTCAACAAAGCATTCGCTGGCTCCAGAGTCGATAATAGCCTCCTGAATGATGGTCCTATCTTCCCACTGTAAGGAAACAGGAACAGATAAGAGAGGGGTAACACCTCCGGTCATGAGAGGAGTGGGAAATATAGTCTTCTTACCTCGAGAAGTCAGTCGAGGACAAGTGGTGGTAGTATGACCAGGGGTTCCACAGTATAGACAGAGATTAGCCCTTCGTCTACGGTCTTTCTCTGCTTCAGATAAGGGTCCACGAGCCACTCCAAGTTGCATAGGTTCTTCACTTCCAGTGCAAAGAGGAGGGGTTGTAGTGGTTGAGCTGGTAGACCGAAACGGAAGTTTGGGCCGGGAGAAGGTATTTTGTTGAGCCATTCGCTCTTCTTTTCTCTCTCTCATACGTCTATCCATTTGGGTGACCACATTGATCCAGGCATCCAATGATCCTGGAGTTTCTACTCGGGCTACTTCATCTTTCAGAAATTCAGATAGACCCAAACGAAATTGATGTATCAAGGCGGGTTCATTCCATTCAGTCTCCCCCGCTGTTCGGCGGAAGTCAGCGATGTAATCCTCGACAGGACGTTTACCTTGTCGTAGAGATCTGAGGTTAGATTCAGCTGTAGACTTACGGTGGGGATCATCATAGAGGGTATCCATTTCTTGGCGAAATGTCCCCCATGATGCTAGAGAGGGGTGTTGACTCTCCAGTAGATGTTGGGCCCAGGTCATGGGACCTCCAGATAGAAGGGAAATAGCGGTTCGAACCCTTACGAAGTCTGTGGCATAGGTCCGGGGTTTTAATACAAATAGTAACTCACAGGCCGTGATGAAGGTTCGGTATTTGGTACGGTCTCCTTCGAACCTCTCTGGGAGTTTGACTTGAGGTTCTGGGAAGGCGGCGCCCCCATCTTCTGGTGGTGCAGCGACAAGAAATGGAGGAGGTACGGCAAGGGCGGGATGAGGTGGTGCCGCTTGGAGTGCTTGTACTTGATTATGCAAATCTATCTGTTGTTCCTGGACTCCTTGTACAGTGTGTGTCAAGATCGTAATTTGTTGTGTCAGTGCTTGTATAGCTTCAGCCATCCCTGCAAGCTCCATAGATGGCTTGCTTGTTATGTGAGATTCGGGGGTAAGGAGCGTAGCGCTGGGTGGCGGGTGGAGAGATGAGGTGACTCCAAAAAGTGACACAAAAAAGGGTAAGGCGGTAGAATAGTCAGTCCAATCCAAAAGGTCAATGCCGGTAGTCAGGATACACAAACAGGTATAGAAGTACAGGTAGGGATACAGCAAAAAGGATAGTCCAGGGAAAAAGCCAAGGTCGGTACACAGGTAAATCTTCAATCAAAGTAGCAGGTAACTGGGAATAAATGGTACTGAGAACAGACACCACAGCTCAACAAGCAAGCAATGATTGAGGTGAGTGTGGGGTTTTTATAGAGCTGTTGATTAAGGACCTCTCCCCTTTACACCTGGGGACCGCCCCCGCACCATGTTGTGAATAGGGAGAAGAGGTACAGCCTCCTCTTCCTATTCTCCCTGCCCCCTTGCCAACAACCAATCGCGCAACGTTTCTCGCGAGTAAGCTCCGCCCCCTAAACCTCTTGGAAGTAGTCACACTCACTGTTAGCGGGTGAATAGCAACTCGAGGCCGGGGATGCGGCCTACCTCGCGGTCGCGCTACAGCGCGATGGCGGCAAACAGGGACAGAGGATGACTTTGGCTGTGAGGGTCCCCTGGGCAAGGTAGGTGAAGGTCCTGGAACCTGACACTCTCTTTCTCACACACATACACCCTGATACACACACCTAGACACAGTGAGACACACACACACACACACTTAGACACACACATACTTACACAAACACCCTTACACACACCTAGACACACATTTACACACTGACACATACACTCACACACATACACAAACACCCTGACACACACACTTACACACATTAAGACACACACACACAAACACAGTCACACTTACAAGCAGACACATTGTTTGTTTATTTTTTTTTAACAAAAAAATAAAACAAAAATCTTGTACTGTTGGTCTCCCTCCCTGCTAAGTTACCTTTATTTGCAGGGAGGAGGACGTTTCTGATGGTGTCTGCAGCTGCAGAACACCACCATCCCTTTTCGTAAGGTGACATCCGGCGAGCAGACACCCTCACAGTGAGATGTGGGCGGAGCTTGCACCCATCACGCTGTGTCAGTATGGCCAGGAGGTGGGTCATCGCAGGCACTCGCCTGTGGGCCACATCTCAAGGAGGAGGGGCTAGGGAGAGAGCTCCCTATAGCATCGCCTCTCCTCCAGATCAGCACTCACCCCCGCATCAGTTTAAAGCGCCGATTCTGGAACCATGTCCCAGAAGGGGAAAGCTCAGCGGAGATTTTTTTTTTTACATTGATAGTCCTGGAGTCTTGTAAAGTATACTTTAGCCCCAGAGTCTCCATTCGGAGCTATGGACCCCACTGGTCACTGTTATTCACAATCACAGATCAACACAGATCTGGAATAACAAGGAAAATATCTTAAAATACAATTGAAAGAGCTACATAAACAGGAAAATTGTCGCAAATATGCAGTTATATCAAATATCACATGGGAATGGATGAATTGATCAGCATACCTTAACATGGGCCAGAGTGTTTTGAATGCTGCAATACACACCCCAATCCACCTGTGAGATCCCAGCAACCAGATCAAAATACACATTATTCACAGAATGCAATCAGATCCTTATAAATAGGGAGGGAGATTCAGAACCACACCTGTTGCTACAGCCAGTAAGATTAAAGTTAGTTGTTTGTGTGAAATTGTTATAGAGGAATGTTTATCAATGTTTATCTCCTCCAAAGCCACTGGGAGGCCTGGAGGGATGACAACCAGGGTTCATTACTGGCTGACCCTTCTGGGGTCAGAGTGCCTAGGCACATGCTTGCCAGGGACATCCTGGGAAGGTACCCTGATCACCAAATTCTGAAAACATTTAGGCTTTCCTGTTTGACCATCCTGCATTCATACAAGCACATAAGACATTATGTGGAGCCTCTGACTGAAAGGAATTATTCAATACCTGGGCTGGTGAGATTGTAACAGTACTGCATAATCTAGGTTCTCATACCTTCCAGACATGTTCTGGGAGGGTGTCGGGATCAGTAAGAAATCCTTTTTATGGTGCCTTTATTTTGTGCTACAGGTCATGGTCTCCAGAGTACATGGGTGCTGTTGGGCTGAGGAACCATCACACAAGGAGGAATTATATCTATAGCTGGAAACATTACCATTCCCCAAATATTCAGATGTCTGTGTTGCTCAAGTCAGGGCACCTGGCATCATGTCATGATTAGAGTTGAGCAGACACCTGGATGTTCGGGTTCGGCCGAACTTCGGAAAAAAGTCCGGGTTCGGGGTCGAACTTGACCCCAAACCAGTGGTGTATCTTGATTTTGTGCTGCCCTAGGCAGACAAAATCCGGGCACCCCCCTACCCAAGCTGTACACCCACGTTACACACCTAAGACATGCCCCATCATTCAGACTCACATCAAGCTCATACTCCCATCACACACACACTCCCATCACACTCAGTCACATACTCCTACTCCCATCACACTCAGTCACACACTCCGACTCCCATCACACACATTCTGACTCCCATCACACTCAGTCACACACACTGTCTCCCATCACACACACTCTGACTCCCATCACACTCAGTCACACACACTGTCTCCCTTCACACACACTCTGACTCCCATCACACTCAGTCACACACACTGTCTCCCATCACACACACTCTGACTCCCATCACACTCAGTCACACACACGGTCTCCCATCACACACACTCTGACTCCCATCACACTGAGTCACACACACTCTGACTCCCATCACACTCAGACACACACACACACACACTGTCTCCCATCAGCACTTACCTTTCCTTGGTGGCAGGCAGCATGGTCCCTCCATGCTGCCTGTTCGGCTTCCCGGCGATTGTGCCGACAGGTCACGTGACCGGGCGCGCGTATGACGTCAGCGCGCCCGTCACGTGACTGTCGTCACTTCCGTGTCGGCACACTGCACGGGGAGCCGAACAGGCAGCACGGAGGTTTCTCTGTGCTGCCTGTTCGGCTCCCCGTGCAGCCTGGCAGGCAGAGCGATGGTGAGGGGGGATCCTCCGATCCTTCCGTCTCTGCCTGCAAGCGCGGTCTATTTTTTTTAAAGGGCCGCGTTTTTTTTTGTTTTGTTTTTCTTTTCAGTGCTGGGGGGCGCTGGCGCTCCCCAAAATTTGCCGCCCTAGGCATCCGCACACCTAGACACACAGTAAATACAGCACTGCCCCAAACCCCATTGAAGTCAATGGGGACCCGAACTTTTGGCCACTAAAATGCCTCTAAAAAAGTCCTGGAAAGAGCTAGAGGGCTGCAAAATGAAGTAAAATGTGTCCCCATTCATACGAATAGGTCAATGCCATGTAATGCTATTGGCTTTCTATAAACCGAAATAGAGTCCCCATCAATTGACCTATTCTAATGAATGGGGACTCTATTTCGGTTAGCTAAACACTAAAATAAAAAGAAAGTCTATAAACAGAATGTCTTTCGGTTTATAGACTTTCAGCTTATGGAATACATGTAATACTATTGGCTTTCTATAAACAGAACTAGAGTCCCCATTCATAATAAATTCTGTTATCTGTACTTTCCAGACTTAACTTAAACACTAAAAACAATGTATAACTCTATGATTATTAATTACCTTATCCACTATCACTACACTACTTGTGTTATATAAAATATTTGCTCTTAATGCACTCTGACTTATTCATCAGTAATTTCTTACTGTATGTACCTGCTGTTATGTTTGTATCAATGACTTCATGGCTTCTTCAGATCCAGCTGCTGGAGCCATGAGGTTGGAGAGCACCAGCTCAAAGTCCTTGAGGTCGGGCTTGCCTTTTTTAACTTCTTCAGCAGCTGTCTTATGAGATCTGAATACCTGCAATTTGACAGCAGGCCATGATGAGTTATGTGTGTCACCATGTGGACATGTGGCTTTGTCACACGGGTAACAAATGCATAATGTGAACTACAGGTATACTTGTTATTTGTGGAATGCAATATTTTGTGGCCCATGAGTATTGTGATTTTGTTTACCTTTTCTTACTAACAGTTATTGATCTCCCCTGCATTTCAACTGCGTTGATTTATTCCATTGCAATTCCTCTATTTATCCATGTTTAAAATAATATGCAAAAATGTACATGTTTTAGTGTGCAACCTTCCCAGCACCATTAGAAGCACACGTTTTGAGTGGAGTATCACTTTAAATGAAGTAGCTGCCCCCACCACCACGACCATATGCTTCAGTAAGGTTTTACTATGTATGCACTATCACATTTGTGATATACTATGGAGTATATGTAATATACTTTATATATATATATATATAAGATCAGACAGGCACATCAGGAGCTGTCCATGGTCAGGGTGATGGTAGACAATCCACAGCGATGACACATAATCAGCACCTGCAAATGATTCAACAAGCCACATATCAGACACTCATCTTGGAGGAGATCCGTACAATTAATTGATATTCAGCTCAACGCTAGTTAGTTGCAAAGCTGAGCTATCCAGAAACAAATTCTAATAGGATTTCCTTTGATAAGTAGTAATTAGCAGGGGTTTTGACCTCTACCTATGTCCTGTAAAGCTCTACGTTCACAAACTCGGGAGGTGTGACAGTACTACCATGCATTCGAGGTGACTCCCAATTATTTTCAATGAGAAAAGATCTGAGTATGAGCAATACATACATTGTTGTCGACTGCTACAGATTTGATGGGGCAGTCACTTTATTGGTGTTCTGACACCTTTAAATTTGGGTCTTTCCATGATGCTCAAGCTGCATTGTGCTTAAACTATGTCCATGTGACTCATCTTCTAAAAAGGCACAAAGTCAGCTCCAATGTGTGGGGATGTGTAAAAATAAAAAGAACACACAGACACTGCACCTTTTTTTAATTTTACGACACCATACATAATCTTGTAACTTTTATCCAGTGATGTATTTCAGTTTTGTCCTGTCCTAAGCCTAAGTTTATGACATCACCTGTGGCTTGATATACAAATGAATACATTTCCAAAGTGGAAAGTTTAATTTTTATAACACAATGCATTGGTCAGTGATGGTGAGCTTGTGGCACTCTGAGACCTGTGAGATTGCACTCAGCATGTGCCTATTCAGTTATGGAGAACCCAGTGAATGTTATGATCTAAGGCTGATATTTGAGGATATTAGACACTTTAGCGCACATTTTTTACTTTAACTCATTAGTGCAAGAGAAATTAGATGAAGGGAGGAGGGCAAAAGTGAGCAGGGGACCTAGGGTTGCCACCTGGACGGTATTTTACAGCAATGCTTTGGAGCCAGTGCCGTCATTACTAAAATGCCGGCAATGCAAAAGCCGTTTCAAACACATATTCAGATGATGAGCGTAGTGCCCGTGGTGTGTGCGCTGTGCACAGCCAATGTCCAAGGAGGGAAGCGAGGGCTCAGTGCTAGTCATGTAACTACAGGAGTTGGCAATCCATTGCCAAGGCCATCTTTGTATGGTACAGAGAAGTAGGCTAGAAAACAGAATAGTCAGAGAAGCACTCCAAAACGAAATCAATAATCGCAATAAGGTGCATCACCCCAAGGGGAGTCCATCTAGTACCCCCAATGATAGTATATACAAAAAAAGTGGAGTAGGAGGAGCTAGAAAAATTGTAAAAGATACAATACCATAAGGTTACAAAAGTTTATTGGAAAAATCACTGTATAAAAATATAAGCTATATAATAAATTACATCCATTTACACAGAAAAAAAACAGCAAATACTTACATATACAAATAGCACCAGCAAAAAAGATCTAGATACAAAAGCAAAAAGGAAAACAAGGACAGGAGGGACACACTGTGCACAAAAAAATGGAGGTCACCGACATTTCGGCTGTAAAGCCTTTATCAAGGGGACCACAGAGAAGTAGGTTGCCACTTCCTTTCCAGCACAAAACTATCCTCCCTCTGCTGTGCTCCACCCACTGGTGGCAAGAGGAGAAGTTGGTCTGATGCTGGGCATGATCTGGCTGCTGGATGTGAGCAGTGAGCTCCACAGTGATGGTGCAGCAGTTAGTGATCACTTATGGGTACGATCACTGTAAGAAGAAGAGGAGCTGGTCATGGGGAGTTGTGGAGGTATAGGGGAGAAGTGTCTGTAGAAAGGATGGCAATGAGGAGGAGCATGGGGTGAGTGGTGTCTGAACAATGGGAGAGAGGGGTTTGTGTAATAGGGCAGGAAGGTCTGGGTGATGGGGGGGCTGTGTAAAAGGTGACAGGGACCATATTGAAATGGGATAGTGGGGTGAAAAGGAAAACCCTGATGGCTTAGGGTGAATGGGCAAAGGTAAGCAGAAATGGTGAAAGAAAGCTGAAGAGTCCTATAAGAGATGAGACAAAACAGTGTTGTACAGATAAAAAAATGAATTAACTATAAAATGCAATATTGCTGTAACATATTATACCATACTCGTCATTAGTATTCGGTGTGTATGTGTGGTTTTTTGTGTGCGTGTGTTTCTGTGTGCATGTGTCACTGCATGCGTGGCTGTGTGTCTATGTGACTGTGTGTGATTATGTATATGCGTGCATGACTGTGTGTACATGCTTTTTTGGGCCTGATGGGGTTACTGCACACACCTCTATTTTCCTGCATGACAGCTGGTAGAGGAAAACACTTTTGTTTTCATCCTTTTTAAAATTGTTTTGCTTCCACCCTTTTTAGGCTCCACCCTTTTAGGCTCTGCTCCTTTTATGGTGCTCCCACCTGTGGCTGTTATTTTTCTGTGGAAAAGGTGGCTGATGTTGATGTTCATAAAATGCCTGAAATGAGAGGGCATTTTGAGAGTTTCATTTTGGCTTCCTGCAGAAGACTGGGCACCAAAATTCAGAAATGTTATTACTTTCAGATATTGCAGGACTACATTTAACGTGAAATGATCATTATGGGTGATGTAGTTCATCAGCAGCTGGAGGGTCGCAGGTTGCCTACCCCTTGTATAGCTCATGTGTGATTATTTTATATTCTTTACGATCACAGTATAAGCAATGCTTAGGTCACAGAGTCCCTTTAACCCTTTGTCAACATAGGACTGACTAGGTCTGTCCTGTCTGGCAAAGCGTTGCTGACATATGATGGACCTAGTCCGTCCTCCAGCAAAAGGAGCACTGAAAGCGATTTTTTATCCCTTTTAGCGCTCCATTGGTATTGCTACTAAATACTAAAAAATAAACGCCGGGTACTTTTCGATCGCTCCAGAGAGCGACTGAAAATTCCATTTTAAAGGCGCAGTACCTTTAAACCATGTGCGTGCCCAGCTGTGTTTAAAGAGCATTGGAAGAGATGACATTGCTTCCTATTGTGCTCTCTCTCTGTGTTTCTGACACAGTCAGCAACACACACAAAAATTACTGGTGGTGCCCTTCTAAGGGCAAGAGCACAGGAAGCAGGAAGTAGCTGCTTTCTGTGCTCTGGAGGCTGTTACAAGATTACCTCGTCATAGAGGCAATCTGTAACTGTCAGGCAGTGGTGATACTCAGAGATGAGCACTCACCACTGCCTGGTTAGATCTTCATTTGTAAAATATCGATCTGACCACTTTGGTTCTGCCTCCCTCTACTCACTTGTGTATTAGTGAGTGAGACAGATCAGTGTTGAAAAATAAGTAAAAATAAAATAATAAAAAATAAAATAACGGGGGTGTGTCCGGACCTTGATGAGAGCAGACTCACACTGAGGGAGCTCCCGATTCCCGGACCAAAAACGTACATTATCCGCAGCCTTTCTCACCCCCAAATTATGAGGAAAACATACAAAAAAGAGTTCCCCACTCAAGGAGCCCCTGAAAAGTTCTAAAAAACCGACCATGGTCAACCTAAAGACCTTTCTGGTCCCAATGACTCCACGAGGAGGAGAACCCAAAATGTCAGCGGACACTTCTGAGGAAGAAGCCCTGTCTGGCATCCATATGGAGGAATTGGAGGGTGAGGACTGTTCTTCACGACCTACCCCTTACCACCCGAACATGGACTTATCGACAAGGTTGGATTTTGCTACCCTTACTCTGCAGCTACAGAGAGATCTGTCCACAGCAGTCAAACACATCACTTCCACGATTAAAGACGAATTGCGGGACAGAAAAACGGACCTTAAACAACAAGGCCACCGTCTGGAAGTAGTCGAGAAAGATCAGAATACACTTCACATGACGCTTTCAGTCCTGCAGAAGCAGCTCACGGAACAAAGAGCCCTTATGTCCCATATAGCACAACAAGTAATAGATCAAGAGAACCGCAACAGAAGATCTAATCTGAGAATCAGAGGCCTACCTGAAGGCGAAGGCCCAGAAGATTTGACGAAAGTACTTGGTGACCTCTTTAGGGGTATTCTGCAACGCAACTTGGATCAACCGATAGTCCCAAATCGGGCCCACAGGGCTCTACGCCTCAACCTAGAGACGTAATATGCTGCCTACACTCGTTCCTACTGAAGGAAGAGATTCTGTGGCAAGCACGCAAGAAAGGCCTCATCGTTTACAAAGGTTCACCGCTCCTGATATTGCCCGATGTTGCTTGGGCCACTCTGCAGGCCAGGAAACTACTAATGCCGATTACAGACCTCTTGAAAAAAGCTGCGATCCCGTTCAGCTGGGGATACCCCCTTTCCATCACCATCCGCAGGAGTCCCAATCGCATCACGTTGCGGTCTCCACAAGACTTACAGTATTTCTGCTCCACCTTACAATTGGAGACCCCAGATTTACCTGGATGGAACAGACGACCCCCCTTCTCACTCTGCAAAATTCTTCCTGGATGCCTAGGGCGCGGCGTAAGAAGAAACTGAGGCGATTTGCCCAGCAGAATATGCCCACATTGGAGGACTCTGGGCCATCTCACCCGTCGTTACCCACCTGAAGATTGCCTAGGCTCAGTGAGTCAAATGGCTTTCATTCCATAGTATTATGCGCCAGACACAAACGATTTTGTCGGCCGGCATTTTCAGACTACCTACTTTTATTTTTATTCTTAACCACTCCGCTCCGGTTGACAGACGGAGGGACCGTCTTTCTCTCGGACAAATGGTTACTGTCCTAACATTGTTACATCCTGACGACTGCATATGTATGCATCTTTCACCTTGATTAACCACTCTTAATATGTTTTATCTGTTATTTTTCAGCTGTGTGTAATCTTCATTCCCAATGTTTCCATAGTGACCTAATAGATTTATTGCTACTGCTAATACAATTTGGTCACAACAAACTTGTAGGATTGGCCGTGGACCATTAGGCCGTTTCCGTTAACTCTTCCCTACGAACATGCTGCGAGCTCCGCGAGGCCTGCCACACTCTCCCCAGCAGAGAAGTGCCAATGTATATAGTGGTGGCCTTCATGCATCACAATGGGGTGCATGGGGTCACTCAATTGGCACAACTGCCATCTCTGTCATTTTGACCCACTGTAAATATTGTATATACTGTGTCTCTCTATTCCTATTCTCCGCCTCACTTTCCTCTCTCTATACTCTCCTTCTTAATTTTCCTTTCTCTTCAATGCTCGAGCCGGAGGTGGCTTACCATAACTTAACCCAAATTTTGCACCCTTCCTATGACTAACACGGGCCAACTAAACGTAGTTTCCATCAATGCTAAAGGCCAAACGATCACGTCTCTTTCGAGAATATAGCACTAATCCAGGAGACACATTTTTTCAGACGTAAGGTCCCAAATTTCACCAACCCCCAATTCACGCAGGCTTATTATTCTCACTCTCCCTTCCAGAAAAATAAGGGAGTGGCGATCCTTATTTCTCGTTCTCTCCCCTTCGTTGTCCAGGACCAGTGGTCGGACAGTGAAGGTAGAGCCTTATTTTTGAAAGGATCCATAGGTGCTGATGTCCTGACTATCGCTAATTTTTACTCTCCCAATGTGTCTCAACATATATTTCTCTCCACCCTGATAGGGAAGCTGCAGGATTTTGCACCCTCACTCAAGATACTCATGTATTGATTACATCTCCATGTCTCACAGACATCTCCCTCAATTAATTAGATTGGACATATTACATGGAGCGATCATGCCCCCATACTAACCACCATCACATTACCCTCACTGACTAAACGACAACCTATGTGGCGACTGAACGAATCCCTATTTAAAGACCCGGAAATAGTCACTTCTCTTCGTACGTCTTTACTTAACTATTTTAAGGAAAACTCATCCCCCGAAATAGCACAGATCATGGTGTGGGAAGCACACAAAGCGGTCATTCGTGGCCATCTGATAAGCATAGGCTATCAGACCTCAGAGTCCATGGTCAAGCTACTAGCAGAGATTTCTGCCATAGAAACCTCTCACAAGCTAACCCTAAACCCACAGACTTATCAGTCCTTGTTGGTGTTGAGAGCCGAATTAGCAGACCTCTGCAATAGTCAAGATCAACGTAACCATCTCCTCAATGTTAGCTAGATCCCTACGAGATAGACACAATACATGTTTTATCCCTAAGATAAGAACTAAGCAGGGCGTCCTAACACACACGACTCCGCAGATTGCGTAAGTTTTTAGAGATTATTACAGAAGCTTATAAAACGTACCTTCTCAAAATACGTCCTCACAACTGTCTACCACTGTCCCCACAATTTCAGAATACTTGAATAAATATAGGACACGTAAATTGGATAGTCAGGATGCCCTTTCTTTGGATTCTCTGATCCCTGAGTTGGAATTGTCGAGGCTATCACTTCAGCACCCGCAGGTAAAAGTCCGGGCCCAGATGGATTTACCATCTCTTATTATAAACTGTTTAAAGACATACTCACCCTACCTTTTTTGCAAGCTTTTAACTCTCTTGCGGAGGGAGAGGCTTTGCCCCCACAGGCACAAGAAGCCTATATCACTGTGATTCCAAAACCTGGGAGAAATGCTGAATTTTGTGCTAATTACAGGCCAATTTCGCTCTTGAACGTTGATCTAAAGCTATTCTCTAAAATTCTCAGTAATAGGATCCAATACCATCTACCTGCACTCATCCATCGAGATCAGGCCGTTTTTCCCCCGGGTCGGGAGGCTCGGGACAACACCACTAAGATCTTTAATCTCATACACCTAGCCAAACTACGTAATATCCCTGCCATGCTGTTGTCAACTGATGCAGAGAAGGCTTTTGACAGGGTGAATTGGTCTTTCCTGCTTGCAGTCCTGGAACATATTGGCCTGGGCGAGTCTATGCTACACTGGATAGGTTCTCTGTATAGGACGCCTACTGCACGGGTCCAGGTTAATGGTACACTGTCAGACCGGTTCCCCCTGTCAAATGGGACCAGACAGGGCTGCCCCTTGTCCCCCCTTCTCTTCATCCTCACACTGGAAACCCTGGCGTGTGCTATAAGAAACAATCCTGATATTTCTGGCCTGGAAGCTGGTCCCCATCACTACAAACTAGCCATTTTTGCGGATGACCTATTAATGTTCATAACCAACCCGATAGTTTCTTTACCAAATCTCATGAGGGAATTCTCCACATTTAGTGCACTATCCTCTTTCAAAGTTAATTATAATAAACCGGAATCTCTAAATATTTCGCTCTCACCTAATGTGGTAACGACTCTAACAACTTAATTCCCGTTCCCTGCTCTCTCGAACAGCGAGGTCTATACACTCCTATACCCATGGCAGCCTGGGTTTCAAATCCACAGCAGGTGCCAGCACAACTCCATCACCCTACAGTGTCCCCCACCCTTAGGGTATGGAGAAATAGTCTAAACCTGACAGGTTTAGTCAACTCCCCCTCTTTACTGCAGTCGCTGATTAGTAATAACGACTTCCCTTCCCGGTTTGACAAACTCCTTTTTTAGGGACCTTTTCCAGACACCAGTAACATACCCCAGACTAGGACACGTCATTGAAGATGGCAGCATGCGTCCAGTCTCCAGTCTCTCCCCCGACCCCGGGACATGTATACAAAGAAATGCAACTATCGCATTTTGATACTGCACTGTCTGCAAAATACACGGTACCAGGGGAAGCCACTGATTTTGAGTTACTGAATATAACCAAAGATCAGCTTGGGCGGCTTGTATCGACAATCTACAGGATTCTTACTGACCTTAATGATTACAAGAAACCCTCTTACATTCTCCATTGGGAGAAAGATTGCAATACTGTTTTAGCTACCTCTCAGTGGCGTAAGATAGCTACTTTGACACAGAAATTCTCAATATCCACGCACATACAGGAGAACGCATACAAATTACTCACCTGTTGGTATTACACACCTGATACACTACATAAAATATATCACTCCATTTCTGATAGATGCTGGAGATGTCATACAGGAATTGGTAACACTCTCCACATATGGTGGACATGCCCCAAGATCCAACATTTTTGGTCTGCAGTGATCAAGGCGGTTAGCATAACTGGAGATGACTCTATCCTGGCAGAACCCCTGACAATATTGCTGCACCACACACCTCATCCTGTAGGGGCCTATAAGAGGTCACTCACTGTCCACCTACTGAATGTAGCTAAATTGCTTATCCCACGAAAGTGGAAGCAACCCCAACCTCCATCGTTTAAGGACTGGCTAACTTTGGTGGAGTTGATTGGAGTGGTCGAGGACATGATACAATCTTCTAATGGTAAGGGTCTACAACATAAAAATAGATGGATGCATTGGTTACTGTATCTTGGCAGCCCCAAGTGTCAAACTGCAATCCAAACTGACGATCCCCAGGCCCACCCCCCTTGATTTCCTTGGCAGTGCGGACTCTATGATTTGCTAAATTCACTCAAGCTCATGACTCGCTTCTCTTGCTCCCTTCATTTTCTCCCTTCAAGTTCTCTCTCCTTTCTTTTCTAATCTAAGCGTTTCATAATTTCTTTTTTTTTTTTTTTAAGTATTTTATTTATACAGTTTCCAAAAACATTTTTACATACCAACAGGCACAATACATTACAAACATTGTAAGACAACCATAAAAACATATGATCATCCTACAGATACCTAATAGATCACAGTCTTAAACAATTGAGGAGGATTATTTATTATATCCTTTCCACATGACGAGCACGGGGGATTGGGTATATTAACCTGGTTTTAAAACTGTGTAAAAAGGAAAAAAAAGAGAGAAAAGGGAGAGAGAGAAAAAAAAAAAAAAAAAAAAAAAAAAAAAGAAAGAGAAAGAGAAGAGAGGAAGAAAAAGCAAGAAAGGAAACGAGAAAGAACAAGACAAAGGAAGGGATAATGTCATAGCATAAGGTTCCTTCCTCTTAGCTCTAATTGGTGAACCCAGAGCCGAGGAGAGAAGGGAGATAATTAAGAACCTTACCCAACGTGATATGGCACCATCTACCTACCCTAACATATAAGTCGTGGAGGGAGAGCAGAGTGAAGAGGAGGGTCTGCAGGGTCGGGTAGTCTGTCACGGAGATCCGCTCACGCTCAGGGAATCGAACCGTTTAGCTCCTCTTAGAGGGTATTACTTTCATTTCAGCTTTAGCGGGTTTGTAGTCCATGTCTAGGTATCTTATATCCCGGATTTCCATCTATCATATGCAGCCTTGGGAAGATAGCTTCTTTTCCCTGTTATTAAGCCGATTTCCATTTGGAGTTGATGTTCTATCTGATATCTTATATTTTCCCAGGTTGGGACATTAATAGATCTCCAGTTACGGGCAATTAGGATCTTGGCTGCAACCAATATATGATCAGCTAAATATTTAAGGGGAGGTGAAAGAGAAGGCCATAATTTCTTAACAAAATTAACAACTTTTTAGATGTTCCTCCATTTTGCACTTAGTTTCTGTACAGACATCATACCCCATTGAATTTGCCTAATTCCCTGGAGGAATAAAACCATTTGTTGTTAAGATTGAACAGGGGGATCTTTTTACCGTTGCTGGTTAAGGCTATATTGCCAATTGCAGCTACCTTTGTTACGTTTCTTTTTCCTATTGTTGAAAGTTTAAGGATACTGTACGGATACTGGTCTACCTCACTGAAAGGTGTAATATCACACTGGTGTCACCTTTCATGCTAATTTCTGTACTTCATGTTGTATACTGTTGAATTATTTTTCACGAAAACTGATAATAAACAAAATTTAAACAAAAAAAAAAAACAACAACATTTTGAGACCCAAGGGCTTTTATATAAAAAAAAAATCAATTTACATGTGAAAATATCCAAGTTAAACTTTTTTCCTATAGGGTAGTCTTATATTTAGGCTTTTTGTTTTTTTCCTAAAGGAAAATCCAAAGTTTTGGCGGGCCTCTTAAATTCGAGCAAAAACGGTACTACCCAACATTTTTACTAAGGCTGCTGGTAGAATAGGTACATGAAAAGTTAAAATACCACCATTTGAAATAATCTAGGGCATCGGTAGTGAACCGATGGCATGCGTGTCACAGTAAGCACACCGAGCCCACAATTGTGGTACGCAGCCAGGTTCAGCACTTACCACTTGTCTGCTCCATCTGAGAGGTTCTTAAATCAGTTCTTAAAAGACGGGCGCGCCAGTCATCTGCATAAACACCAGATGATCAGGCACATGCATGCTATGTGAAGAAGCGTTCAAGTCGGAAGGCAATTAACTGCATGCATGCACCCTAATATCGGGAGAATAAGCGCCCGTCATTTACACTGATGTCTGCTCCTCTCAAACGAACCTGTATGAGTGTGTGAGTACAAATATGTGTGTGTGTGTGAGTGTGTGTCAGTATGAGAATACTTGTGTGTGTAATTATAAGGGTGTGTGTGTGTCAGTATTAGTACTAGTGTGTGTGTGTTAGTTTAAGTGTGTGTGCGAGTATGAGTATAAGTGTGTGTGTGTGTGTGCGCGAGTATGAGTATAAGTGTGTGTGTGTGTGTGCGCGAGTATGAGTATAAGTGTGTGTGTGTGCAAGTATAAGTGTGTGTATCAGTATGACTATGAGTATAAGTTTGTGTGTGTGAGAGTATAAGTGTGTGTTCTAGTAACATAGAAACAAAGAATGTGTCGGCAGATAAGAACCATCTAGTCTGCCCAATTTTCTAAATACTTTTATTAGTCCCCAGTTCCCTGTCTTATAGCTAGGATAGCCTTGTGCCTATCCCACGCATGCTTAAAATCCTTGACTGTGTTTACCTCTACCACTTCTGCTGGAAGGCTATTTCATACATCCACTACCCTTTCAGTAAAGTAATACTTCCTGATTTTAGCTTTAAATCGTTGCCCCTCTAATTTTACACTATGTTCTCTAGTTGTGGTAGTTTTTATTCTTTTAAATATACTGTCTTCCTTTACTGTGTTGATTCCCTTTATGTATTTAAATGTTTCTATCATATCCCCCCTGTTACGTCTTTCCTCCAAGCTATACATGTTAAGATGCTTTAACCTTTCCTGGTAAGTTTTATCCTTCAACCTATGAACCAGTTTAGTAGCCCTTCTCTGAACTCTCTCCAAAGTATCAATATCTTTCTGGAGATCCGGTCTCCAGTACTGCGTACAATACTCCAAGTGAGGTGTCACCAATGGCCTGTACAATGACATGAGCACTTCCCTCTTTCTGTGCTGGTCTGTTTGCTTAGAGGCTGAAGAAGTTCCCCGAACGAAACGCGTCCCTCTTGTTAAAGTGAAGTTACCTGGCCAGGTTCTCAATTCTTCCTTCTTTACTGACCAGCACGTTTCTATATCCATGTACTATTCATGGTATTTTGCTAACCCAATCAGCAAGTGAGTAATTTGACACTCTGCCTGTGGTTACCTTTGTATCTGTGTCTGTTGATTTGTATTTAAAGGCACATATCATTGTTTCTTGTTTTTAACAATTTGTCAATTTTTTTTACATTTGTGTATATTTTTTCTATATGTATTTATATATTGCATTGGTTTTTATATATTATTAAATTTATATATTTTATATTAATTTACTATCTTTGGTTTTTTTATATTGATTGACACTTACTCTGTTTAACTGCCAAGCGCTGTCTACTCACCTTCCCATTCTGTTTCCCTTTACAGTGGCTTGCTCCACTGTTTTCTTATAAAGACTAGCAGCTTATTTTCTCAATGCGACTCATCTGTCCAATCCACTGAGATATTTCATTGTCAATATCCTCAATCAGTGTATCGCTGGGTTTGTATACATTTATAATAATAATTATTTAAATTTAATTTTTTTTTTTTTTTTTGGTAAAGGGTTCACTTTGATTTCACATAATAGGCGCTGTGTATATCACATTTCTACTTCCCTCTTTCTACTGCTAATAACTTTCCCATTGCAACCAAGCATTCTGCTAGCATTTCCTTCTGCTCTATTGCTTTGCCTACCTACATTTAAGTCCTCTGAAATTATTACTCCTAAATCCCTTTCCTCAGATGTTGAGGTTAGGAGTGTACCAAATATTCTATATTCTGCTTTTGGGTTTTTACGCCCAAGGTGCATAATCTTGCACTTGTCCACATTAGATGTCAGTTGCCACAGCTCTGACCATTTTTCTAGTTTAGCTAAATCATTTGCCATTTGGCTTATCCCTCCATGTACATCAACCCTGCTGCAAATCTTTGTATCATCAGCAAAAAGACATACTTTGCCAGTAAGACCTTCTGTATGAGTACAAGTGTGTGTTTGTGTATGCGATGCTGGCACTTTGATGTCTGCAAATTGTCATGGAAGAAAAATGGGGCGGCACTCACGCCCAAAAATGTTTGCCATCACTGCCCTAGGGTGTCTAGTTTTCAAAAATATATGGTTTGATGAGGGTGAAATACATAGTTGTCAACATCGACCATGTTTCCAGGGACACATATTTGTTCCACATGCTGCAGAAAGAGCATGCAAAGTGCAGCCTTGCAGTATGTAGGATGCATATAGGCACAGACACAATCCAATTAATTAATCATGGTAGGTCCTATGAGATTTCCACCCTGATTAATTCATTGGATTCTGTCTATGCATATAGTTTTGAAAAATATGTACACGTGGGATGTGATTCATAGATGTATGACCAATATCAGTGTTAAAAAATGTTTTCAAATAGCATTGCACTACCTGTACTTATTGCCTTGTAACTTGAATAAAAAAAGCAAAACACATAAAACATGGGCCATTTCAAAACGCAGGACACATATTAGAAACTATTTAGCATGTTTTTTTAGTAGCTTTTGTTTACAATTTTTCAAATAAAATTCAGAAAAACTTTTTTAAAAATATCATATTTTATTATTTTTTTATATATAAAATTATATGATATGATCAAAATAATGGTATCCATGGAAAGACCTTCTTATGACGACAATATATAATTTGTGTGGGTACGCTAAAGGAGAAAGAAAAAACTAAAGCTAAACACAAACACCACCAAATTTTTAAAACAGCTAAATTGAAAATCAAATTAAAGTCCTGAATCTTTAATTTTTACAAACCAGCGATGCGGTCACCCAAATATATACAGTGCAAATATCCACTCTTGCATGCCTCCCAAATGTCCTGCTTTGCACGAGTCATTCCTGATTTCAAGGCTCTATCTCACCGACCTCTACCTCTGTTCATCTTTTTTTGCACAGATGTAGAACTGGGATTCGGACCGCAATCCTGCTTGATCACATCCAGTGTCTGGGACACCAGATAATGTGGACTGTGCATAGGGTTGCCACCCGGCCGTTTTTTTACTGGCACAACCGGTATTTCACCTCTTGGAGCCGGTGCCGGAACAACTGAAATACGGGCCATTCTAAGGCCGGTATTATTTGCAGCAGGGGAGCTAGGAAAAGGCAGACTATGCGTTTGCATAGCCTTCATGGTCCAAGTGGTGTAAAGGCTCTCCAGACGAGCACAGCGCAAGGGGGAATGTCTGTGCTTCCTGCACAGACTGCTAGCTCCGCCCCCTAGTGCATAGCGCTCTAACGTTGAGAGCTGGGACCAGGGCAGCCACCAGGAATTTCAGGGCCCCTTACTGAACAAATGTGTTTAATTATGGCCAGGCATTCCTTTTCCACTACGGAGTATCTCTGTTCATGGGGATTCATTTTTCCGGCTCACATACATGACAGGATGTTCCTCTCCTTCATGTACCTGGGAAAGAACTGCGCCAAGGCCTACATCAGACGCATCGGTCTGTACCACAAACGGTTTAGTGAAATCCGGAGCCACCAAAACAGGGTCAGCACACAAGGCTTCTTTCAAGACTTGAAAGGCATGCTCCGCTTCCGGGGTCCACTTTACCATAACTGGGCCTTTTGCCTTAGTGAGTTCCGTCAACGGGTTGGCAATGGTAGCAAACTCAGGGATGAACCTGCGATAATAGCCAGTTAAGCCTAAGAATGCCCTGACTTGCTTTTTAGTTACCGGACGTGGCCAACAGGAGATGGCCGCTACCTTGCTCTCTTGTGGTTTAAGGAGCCCCCGTCCGATTGTGTAACCTAGATATTTTGCCTCTTCTTGCCCTAAAGAACACTTAGCGGGGTTAGCTGTCAAACCGGCAGCCCTTATACTATCCACAACTGCCTGAACCTTCATCAAGTGGGTTTCCCAGTCCGCACTGTGAATCACCACATCATCCAGGTAGGCAGCTGCATACTCCCTGTGGGGGAGAAGTATCCTATCCATCATACGCTGAAAAGTGGCTGGGGCACCATGCAACCCGAATGGCAGTACTTTATATTGGAATAACCCGTCAGGGGTAGAAAACGCGGTTTTCTCTTTTGCTCTCTCTGTCAGGGGAACCTGCCAGTATCCCTTGGTGAGGTCCAAGGTGCTCAGATACCTGGCCTTACCTAATCGCTCTATTAACTCATCCACTCGAGGCATCGGGTAGGCATCAAACTTAGAAACCTCATTTAACTTACGGAAATCGTTGCAGAAACATATTTCCCCATTCGGTTTGGGCACTAACACAATAGGATTGTTCCACTCACTTTGTGACACTTCAATCACCCCCAACTCATCTTTTTTACCTCTGCGCTGACTGCTTCACGTCTAGCCTCAGGTATCCTGTAAGGCTTCAAATTGATTTTCTTCCCTGGTTCAGTTAGGATATCATGCTTGATTACATGTGTTTTTCCTGGTATTGGGGAAAACACATCCCTATTTTTAGATGCAAACTCCCTGACTTCCTGTTTTTGATGGGAGGCAAGAGTTTCAGCGATGTGCACATCTGAACCTTGCTCACGAGTGGCTTGAGTGGGTTTATATTTGGTCATGATGAGGACCTCTTGTTCTATCCATGGCTTCAATAAATTTATATGATAGATCTGTTCTGGCTTCCGCCTGCCTGGCTGTCTTACTTTATAGTTCACCTCACTGACCCGCTCAGTGATTTCATACGGCCCTTGCCAACTGGCTAAGAATTTGCTTTCAACCGTGGGGATGAGAACTAGGACCCTATCACCTGGTTTGAATACCCGTAGCCGTGCATTCCTGTTATAACTCGCCTGTTGAGCTCTCTGGGCTTTCTCCATGTTTTCCTTAACTATGGGTATTATTGCTTCGATTCGCTCTTGCATTTGACCGACATGCTCTATTAGACTATGATGGGGGGTATGCTCTTGTTCCCATGTTTCCTTGGCAACATCTAGTATGCCTCTTGGATGCCTACCATACATCAACTCAAAAGGTGAAAACCCTGTGGAAGCTTGCGGGACTTCTCTAATAGAAAACATCAGGTAGGGTATGAGATAATCCCAGTTTTTCCCGTCCTTGTCTATCACCTTCCACAGCATAGCCTTTAGAGTTTTATTAAACCTCTCCACCAGTTTGTGGATGGTATACTGAGGTTTTCAGTTGCTTGATTCTGAGCCACTTACACAAATCACACATGATTTTTGACATGAAAGGGGTTCCCTGGTCTGTGAGAATTTCTTTTGGTATACCCATCCTGCTAAACATCATCAGTAATTCCCTTGCAATATTCTTAGAGGTGGCATTTCGTAGAGGTACTGCCTCTGGATAACGGGTAGCATAATCCACAACAACTAAAAGGTACTGATGTCCTCTAGCGGATCTAGGTAACGGTCCTATCAGGTCCATTGCTATTCTTTCAAAAGGAACCTCTATGATGGGAAGGGGTACCAACGGACTACGAAAGCCCTTATGCAGAGCTTTCAGTTGGCACTCTGGGCAGGATTTGCAAAACCTCTCTATTGCCGAAAATACAACTGGCCAATAGAATCGGGATCCGGTCTCTAGTCTTTTCAAAACCAAGGTGCCCACCTAATACATGGCTATGGGCTAGCTGTAAAACAGTGTTTCGGGGAGATTGGGGAAATAACAACTGTTCCACCTCCTCCTCCCCTTTCTGCTCTACTCGGTACAACAGATCATGTTTCACCATGAAATAAGGAAAACTTAAGGGCTTGTCAGGGTTCACCCTTGTACCCTCCATTACTTGCACACTTTCTCTAGCTGCGGTCAAGGACATGTCTTCCCATTGGGCTGCTCGGAAGTTACCAAGGGGGACTCCGAGATCCTGAAACTCCACTTGTTCTATAGGGTCTTCGGTATGAGGAGGTTCTACCTCATTACCCAGGCACACCAAGTGTGCCTCTTGCTCAGTACCCAATTCACAATCCATGTGGGAAAAGGGAAAAATATTATCATCAATACCCTCTACCCCTGGTAGCTCCCCAGAGCACATTCTCAGGCGAGATGAGCATTTTTCCCATATGTGGCGGAAATGGGGAAAGTCCCTCCCTAATACCACATCATATGGCAACAGGGGCACTACCCCTACAGGACACTTAACCTTTCCTGCCTCTGTGCCAAACTCTACCTCTGCCATGGGGTATGAGTGGGTGTCACCATGAATACACACAATATCAATCATTTGTCTGGTATCCAATTTCTCTGGCTGGAGAGGAACACTTTTTATCAAGGTAACCTCACTCCCTGAATCAATCAGTGCTTGTACGTTCTTCCCTTCCACCCTCACCATTTTTAAATGCGTTGTATCAACAGCACTAGTCACCACACACATCTTTGAGCAAGTCAATACAGTCCTATGCAGAGCCCTTGTTCCCATGTCACACTGCATGGGCTCTTCATTCTCTGGACAGTGGCGTGCAAAATGTCCAGGCTCATTGCATTTGAAGCACCGGAGTTGATCCTCAGCTTGGTCTTGTAGCCGTAATGGAACTTGTGGGGACCTTCTCCCACCATAGTCATATTGTCCAAGGTTCGGTACAACGTTTCGTCCTTTGTTTCCCACTTTCCCGCTCATTCGGTTGTTAGCAGGTCTGGACTTAGGCCGAGGATCCATACTGTGTGGCTCCTTGGCGACCAAATACCTCTCAATCAGGCACATCATTGCTTCCGGATCCTTAGGGTCCCCTTGGCTGACCCATTGTCGCAGTCCTGTTGGCAGGTTTATGAGAAAACGGTCCATAACAACCATCTCCATTATCTTGGTAGCAGGGTTGTGCTCTGGTTTCAGCCATTTGTGAGCAAGCCTTAGCAATCCATACATCTGGGCTCTGGTGGGTTTACTCACGTCATAATTCCAGTTGTGAAACCTTTGGGCTCTAATGGTAGGTGTTATGCCTATACGCTTTAGAATTTCGGCTTTGAGATGCATATATTCCTGGGCCTGGTCAGAAGACCAATCCTCATAGGCTTTCTGGCATTCCCCACTCAGACATGGAGCTAGAAGCCCCGCCCACTGGTCTAAGGGCCACTTTTCCCAGGCAGCAACCCTCTCTAAAGTGGTGAGGTAAGCCTCCACATCATCTGCCTCTTTCATCTTATGCAGGAAGTCAGTTGCACGGATCCGGGATCCCCGGTCACCAAGGGGGCCCCCTGCGCATGGCAATAACACTCTCTGTAAAACCTCAGTAAGGACAGCTCTATCCTCCTGCTGAGCGTCCCTTAGCCTCTCAACCTGTGCAGCCAATAAACGGTTTGTGTCTTGCTGTACAGCAGTTGCTTCTTGTTGTACAGCGGTTGCCTGTACCAGGGCCTTCAGTAGGTCCTCCATTTTAGCACCAGGCAGGTAACAGTCTTAAAGGCACAGTGCTACTTATTTGGTTATCAGGTCTGCCACACAAAAAGTCCCCAATAAGCAGGCTAACAGACGACAGGCACACCCACAGACCTTCTATGTGCTAAACTGCCCGCATCCTCCACCATATTGTGATCCTTGATCCCAGTTAGCACGGTCCTCTTGGGCGAACAACATGTGCAGTCATTTGAATTGTATAACATCCAGGTACTTTATTTGTATGCTTCAATCTGGATTCAGCAGAAAGTAACCAAAATATAACATAAATCGGTGTAAACAAAAACCTAGCTCGTCTGAGCTCTAACTAACATAAATCTCCCTATCTATCAAGGGTTTAAACCATAAGAAAATAATTGAAGGATTTTACTAAGTCATGACATAAAGTCATGATTTATAAAGACACGGAGACGAGTATTTATGCATATCTCTTTCTATTTATTCCCTCAGCAGCAAATTTAAACATAGTGAAAAACAGTGAAAAATCTTAAACCAATTACAATAAGCCAATGGATATGCCCCTCCCCTTTATATAAACCCCAACTTGGATCAGCTCCTCCTCTTTCTTTGATGCGACCAACAAAGTCCAATGTAGAAAAATGACTTCATGCGAACTAGAGATGAAGACAAAATTTGTAGATGAACTCAGCCCGTGAACTTCGGGAACACCGTAACAAAAGAGAAAACAATAGGAGTCCAGATTGGTTCTTTGAAGTCTTCAAACTAGGATAAAGGAGGATAAAGTAGAGAAAACGGGTTAATTGGAGAAAAAACTCGCATTTATAGATATAACATCGCTATCTTAATTAACTATATCACATGGTAAATAACAATGCAATCAGACCAATTCAGTAAAAACAAGGGAAGGGAAAAAGCAATATAAGGGTGGGTAAATACTCGTCTCCGTGTCTTTATAAATCATGACTTTATGTCATGACTTAGTAAAATCCTTCAATTTATAAAGACACGGAGTCTCGTATTTATGCAAGTTTAAAGCTGATCCAATAAAACTTCTGTAAAATGTCCAACTGGCTTAAAATAGAACTCTTTAAAAGTCGATTCTCTCGACCAGTCGGCTGCTTTCATAATGTCTTCCAATCTGCATCCGGATAATAAGGCGTTTGCTGCCATAGCCCCTCGGAGAGAGTGGGGACCGAAGATGGATATATCGATACCAGCTTCACCGAGTATCCATTTGACCCATCTAGCCAAAGTCCCTGTAGAGACAGCGTGGTGTGGTTTCCGGATAGCTAGGAACAAATTAGAAGGGGATACTTGACGAAAGGCTTCCGTTCTTTGTTCATATTCCTGTAAACAGGCCACTGGACAAAGCTGAGGATGATCCGGAAAGGATGGATAAAACACTGATTTAATGGCGGTCTTTGTACGTCTAGTGATATCAAACAGAACTCCATCTGGAGTGAACGAACGTGCTGATTAATCCAATGCTCTCACATCAGAGACTCGTTTGCAAGAAATCAGACAGAATAATACTACCAATTTTGCCGAAAGTTGTTTTAAAGAAAGCTCACTATTATTTGGCCATTTGTTCAGAAAATTGAAGATGACTCTCACGTCCCATAGCTTGGAATACCTAGGTCGAGGAGGTCTGGCTAAAATCATGCCTTTCAGCAGACGGCAAACCATGGAATGTTTGCCCGCTGGGAAGCCATCAAAGCCCGGATGACCAGCTGAAATGGCTGAGCGCAAAACGTTCATCGAACGGTATGCTAAACCTGATTGAAATCTCAATGTTAGGAAATGCAGAATTTGGGTCACAGGAGCAGATATGGGATCCAAATGTTGCTCCATGCACCAGCCAGACCATGACTGCCAGGCAGCAGTGTATAACCGTCGTGTTCCTGGGGCCCAAGCTCTTGCCATGAGATCGTTAGTAGCCTCCGAAACTCCCGGGATAAACCAGAGTCCCCTGAAAGAAGCCAGGCCAGCAACTTCAACTGTCCGGATATTATGAGAGGGTGGGAATTCCCTTCTGGATCTACTAAAAGATCCGGTCGTGGAGGAAGGAGTCGTGGATAGTCTATCGCCATTTCCAATAAATTGGGAAACCAGGGTTGTGTTTCCCACCACGGAGTGATCAAGACCAACGATCCTTCTTGTTTGCGAAGATGGACCAAAGTGCGAGCTATGAGGCAAAATGGAGGAAATGCGTAAGACCTGTGAAGAGGCCATTCCTGTAGGAAAGCATCCGTCGCCAGGGCTTCCGGATCTGGTCGCCAGCTGAAAAATTTGGGAAGTTGTGTGTTCAGTCGAGATGCGAAAAGATCTAAGTTCATGGGTCCCCATAGTCTTTGTAGTTGTTGGAACACTAGAGAGTGAAGGTGCCAATCGCTTGAATCTCTCAGGTATCGTGAACTCCAATCTGCGCCATAGTTGGCTACACCCGTGATATGGGTTGCCTGAATCGAAATATTGTGTGCGAGACAGAATTGCCAAAATTCCGTAGCTAGCTTGGATAAAATTGGAGATCTTGTACCTCCTAAATGGTTTATATACCGAACCGCCGATACATTGTCCATGCAAAGAAGGATGGAACAGTTGTTCAGATTGCTTGCAAAACTTTTGACGGCAAATGATCCTGCTAGAAGTTCCAAACCGTTGATGTGTAGTTGTTGTTCTTGCAGGGACCATCTTCCCCCTGTGAAGGATCCTTCGCATAAGGCCTCCCATCCATGAAGGCTTGCGTCGGACGTAATTGTAAGATCTGGAATGGAACCAAAAATCGCTCTTCCATTCCATGCCTCCATATGGTGTAACCACCATTTCAGTTCTTCTGATGCTTCGGAATCTAGGGATTTGACCTGATCGTATGACCATCCTTGATGGAGGGAACGAATTTTCAGGCGTTGTAGAGCTCGATAGTGAAGGGGGCCCGGAAATATAGCTTGGATTGATGCTGATAATAGACCGATGATCCTTGCAAGGTGACGGATCGTGACCTTGGGACGTATCAACGTCTTCCTGATCTCTTTTTTGATCAATTTCACTTTGGATCTGGGAAGGTGAAGAGATCCCTGAATCGAATTTATGGTGAAGCCGAGAAAATCTAATTGTTGGGCAGGTTGAAGTAGGGACTTCTCCCAGTTGATGAGGAAACCCAGGGAATGGAGAAGGTCTATTGTCCAAGTCATGTGTAGTCGTAAAGTCTGTACATCCTGTGACATGATTAGGATGTCGTCCAGATATATAATGAGTCTCACCCCTCTTTTGCGAAGATAAGCTACCACCGGTTTCATTAATTTGGTGAAGCACCAAGGAGCGGAAGAGAGGCCAAAAGGCAGACAAGAAAAATTCCATAACTTGTCCTGCCATAGAAATTGGAGGAAACGGTGGTGTTCTGTGGCTATAGGAACTGTCAGGTAAGCATCTTGTAAGTCTAGTTTGGACATCCAGTCCCCTAGTAACAATAGGTCTCTTAGGCAATGGATGCCTTCCATCTTGAAATGGTGGTAACGTATAAAGGTATTCAGATGACGAAGGTTGATGACGGGTCTGACGCCACCTCCCTTCTTGGGAACTAAGAATAGATTGCTTATGAACACTGGTTTGTCGTCTGGGAAGCGTGAAATCGCCTTTTTTTGGAGTAATGTATGAACCTCTAAAGCTATTGTGTTTTGGTCCGAATCTGAAAAAGTCAGTGGTTTTTGACGTCGTGTCTGAACTGGGGGAGAAATGAAATCTATGTAATAACCTCGCACGGTCTCGAGGACCCATGTGTCCGAGGTTATTGTATCCCATGAATGGGTAAAGAACCTGAGACGACCCCCTATCTCTGGTGGGGAAGAAGGGTGAAGGTAAATTGAACTTACCGTAACCACGTCTTTGCTGGAATGACCCTCTAGGACCTCTTGATTGCCAAGGTCGACCCCTTTGCGGGAAAAAGGCAGGGCTTTGAGGTCTGAAGTCCTGAAAGGATTGTCTGGGTTGTATGAGGCCTCGGGGTCCACGGGACTGCCCCTTGAAGGAACGGCCGGCCAGACGGCCTCTAGCTCTGCCGGCCCCGGCAAAAACCTTTTGGTTGAAAATTTTTTGCATATTGGATTGCGCTTTATCAATAGCCGTAAACGTTTGGACAAAACTGCCTAACTCCTTCACAAAGGAGTCTCCAAACAATAAGCCCTGCGCCTTGGGGCCCGGTTCTGATTTAGCCATGTTAGTTAATTTTGGCTCTATTTTTAACAGGATAGCCTTCCTGCGTTCGGTGGCTAAGGCAGAATTAGCATTCCCCAGCAAATAAATGGCTCTTTGAGCCCAACCTCTAACACATGTGGGGTCCATCATGGATTCATTAGCCATAGCAGTTTCTGCTAGTTCAAAAATCTTTGTAACAGGGCCCAAAACGTCTAGGATCTTGTCCTGACAGTTTTTAAGGGAAAAATCCAGGCCTTTGTGAGTTTTCCAACCTGTTTTGCCTAAAAATTGGGCAATTTTAGGGTCCACTTCAGGGGTTGCGCAGACTTGATTGGGAACAGTGGGCCTTGGGCATTCAGCCCGTAACTTGTTCCTAGTAGCCTTGTCTAACGGCTTACGGACTCTAGTTGCTAGGTAATCAGCAATATGGGGCATAGGAGTCCACTCTGAAGAGCGAGGGTGATGTAATTCTTCAGGTGTAAAAAGGGGGTTACCCTTAAGGTCAACGATCACTGAGGGATCAGGAGTAGGTGTAGCCTCTTGAGAACTCCCTTCCTCAGGATCTAACGGTACAGTGCATGGCACAATTTCATTATGGTCGGAAAAATCAGACCCATGAAACTCCTTCTCTGATTCGGATGAAGAATCCGACTCAGACCAGGCCTTTGCCTTCTTCCACTTGCGCACCGATTTTGCCCGGTGCAGGGCTCTTTTGTGTGGTAACCGAGCGCCTTCCTTGACATGATATACCATGTCAGATCTAGAATCCTGGGAGATGTGTTTGGTTTTGGCCGTAGCCTTGCGACCAGACATTGTCTTTTGCGGTTCTTCCCTCTGAACATCAGAGACTTGGGAAGCTCGCAAAGCAGAAGTGATTGAAGAGGCTAGATTAGCAAATAAGGAATGAAAATCTGCAGGATTAGGTACATCCTTTATTTGTATGTCATCATCTGTGGCCATGGAAGGTTTTAAAATATGAGCCTGTAAGGCTTTATCATTCCCAGATTCTAAAGCCTCTTTGGAAATGGGCATTGTTGGAATAATTAATGCAGTGAGTAGATACTGCAACTGAAGAGTAATATTTAAGATGCAAGTGGAAATATAATGTGAGTTGTGAATTAAACTGTATAACTTCTTGTATAAGAAAGTTTATTTATATAACTGATTTCAAACCTGTAAGGGAAAAAGCGGCAGCAGAACAAACTCCTCAACCGTCCACTCTGCTTGATCTCTGCAGACAGAGGCAAAGTGGGCGGTAGGATACTCCAAAGGCGGGAAAACGGAGTCTAGCTGATTACTTCCGTATCAGCCTGAGGAGAAAGAAGTTCTCTGCAGTTAAAATGGTTGCCGCGCAGCGGAATGCGCATGCGCGGCAATAAATGATCTGACACAAACAGAAGGACGCTTGGGGCGCTATGGAAACAAAACGCCCCAAGCGAAAATGAAAGTAACGCGTATAAGATCAGTTGAACTGAGGCTCCGTCGAGTACACACAGCACACGACGGAGCTCCGTTCAGCTACCTCAAGGGGAAGACAAGAGCACACAAAAAACTTACCTGAGGTATATAACCACAATAATAATAAAATGTAAATATAATATAAATATAAAATGAAATACAAGTCAGTGCACTATAGAAAGGATCCTGGGACACAACCGCCCCGAGGGATCACCAAACACAACACACAATAATTGCAATATAAATGATAACAAATCCAGATTAAGTAAAGGAATACTTAACTGTCGAGGGAGCAGCAAAGAAAGAGGAGGAGCTGATCCAAGTTGGGGTTTATATAAAGGGGAGGGGCATATCCATTGGCTTATTGTAATTGGTTTAAGATTTTTCACTGTTTTTCACTATGTTTAAATTTGCTGCTGAGGGAATAAATAGAAAGAGATATGCATAAATACGAGACTCCGTGTCTATTTCTTTGTCAGCCTTCTGTTCTCTGGTTCTCAGGCAGCCTGTTTTGCAGCCCTTCCAGAGAGAAACAAACAAAAATCTCTCTTTTTCCTGCCTAGCAGTGAGGGCTTTATTCCTACTGCTGCAGCTGATTACCAGAAGCTGAGCAGTGTATTTTGAGACAGTCCAAAACCCAGACATGGACCTATGTCTCCAAAGAAAGCAGCGGAGTGGAGCACTGGCCCACCCTTCTCTACAAATGCTTCACCCCAGGGGCCCATAACTAAACAGTAGTTTATGTCACATACACACATATATATAACACCTACTCCCCCTGGGGTTAAATATCATATGCCCCTCTGAGCATTTTATGGGGAATATATACTCCCTCACAAACCACCCCATTCACCTTATCACAATATGTCAGGATTATGCCAAAATGCAGGATTTTGCCCTCAATATGCCAGGATTTTGCCAATTAATATGCCAGGATTTTGCCCCTCAATATGCCAGGATTTTGCCAATTAATATGCCAGGATTTTTCCCCTCAATATACCATGATTTTGCCTCTCAATATGCCAGGATTTTGCCCCTCAATATTCCAGAATTACGCACAGCGCTTCCCTCAAAGCCGCGGACCGGCTTAATATACTGGGCCTGGGACGCCAGTATCACCTGTCACCCCCTGATGGCGGGCCTGGCTAGGACACCCGGCTCCCAGGATGAAGAATAGATGGTGAGTGCCTGGCAGACCAGGCTGTTGAAGAAGCGTCCCCCTTCCAGTGCAATAAGGTAAACAGTGAAGGGGGACACATTGAATTTTACACCCTTTCCCTCCTCCCAAAAAAATTAAAAAAATGGCTGCCTTGTAACTAGGATTTTCTTTAGTCTGTCTATGTTACTGTGTGTTTCTCTATGTTACTCTGTGTCTCTCTATGTTAATATGTGTTTCTTTATGTTATCTCTGTCTGTCAGTATGTCTATGTAACTGTCTTTGTGTATGTATGTGTGTGTGTGAAACAGCTTGTGTATTTTCTCACTGACATGATATACACATATTCTATATATGTATGTGTGCGTGCTACTGTTTGTGTGTGTATATATGTATAAATATATATATATATATATTTCACACTGGCATAATATACAAATATATATATACACATATATAATGTGTCAGTGAAAAATATAAGCATAATAAGTATTAAGCTCCAGGCACCTAGTACCTGTACCAAGGAGCCAGAAGCTTAATCTGAAGTTGGGAGGTATGCCTTTGTGTCTACAATACAGCATTTCATTTTTCTCCCCAGGCAGCACAATGTCTTGGGCCGGCCCTGCCCATACCCATCCCAAATATATCCCACTCTCTGGATCTACCCTCACAAGCATGTTATCCAGGTCTAGTATAATATTCAGCGTGGGAATATGCCAGGATTTAGCAACTCATTATAACAGGATTTAGCCACTTAATATGCCAGGATTTAGCCACTCAATATGCCAGGATTTAGCCACTCAATATGCCAGGATTTAGCCACTTAATGTGCCAGGATTTAGCCATTCAGTATGCCAGGATTTAGCCATTCAGTATGCCAGGATTTAGCCACTTAATATGACAGGATTTAGTCAATCAATATGCCAGTAATTTGCCATTCAGTATGCCAGGATTTAGCCACTCAAAATGCCAGGATTTAGCCCATCAATATGCCAGGATTAAGCCACTCAATATGTCAGGATTAAGCCCCTCAATATGCCAGGATTTAGAAACTCAATATGCCAGGATTTACCCACTCAATATGCCAGGATTTAGCCACACAATGTGCCAGGATTTAGCCACACAATGTGCCAGGATTTAGCCACTCAATATGCCAGGATTTAGCTATTCAATATGCCAGGATTAAGCCACTTAATGTGCCAGGATTTAGTCAATCAATATGCCAGTAATTTGCCATTCAGTATGCCAGGATTTAGCCACTCAAAATGCCAGGATTTAGCCAATCAATATGCCAGGATTAAGCCACTCAATATGCCAGGATTAAGCCATTCAATATGCCAGGATTTAGCCATTCAATATGCCAGGATTAAGCCACTTAATATGCCAGGATTTAGTCACTTAATATGCCAGGATTTAGTCACTTAATATGCCAGTAATTTGCTTTGTAATATGCCAAGATTTAGCCACTCAATATGCCAGGATTTAGCCACTCAATATGCCAGTAATTAGCCATTCAGTATGCCAGGATTTAGCCACTCAAAATGCCAGGATTTAGCCCATCAATATGCCAGGATTAAGCTACTCAATATGCCAGGATTTATCCATTTAATATGCCAGGATTTAGCCACACAATGTGCCAGGAGTTAGCCATTTAATATGCCAGGATTTAGCCACACAATGTGCCAGGAATTAGCTACTCAATAGGCCAGGATTTAGCCACACAATATGCCAGGATTTAGCCACTCAATATGCCAGGATTTAGCCATTCATTATGCCAGGATTAAGCCACTTAATATGCCAAGATTTAGTCACTCAATATGCCAGTAATTTGCCATGCAAAATGCTAGGATTTAGCCACTCAGTATGCCAGCATTTAGCCACTCAATATGCCAGGATTTAGTCCCTCAATATGCCAGGATTTAGCCCCTCAATATGAAGGATTTAGCCACTCAGTATGCTAAGATATAGCCACTCAATATGACAGGATTAAGCCACTTAATATGCCAGGATTTAGTCACTCAATATGCCAGTAATTTGCTATGCAATATGCCAGGATTTAGCCACTCAATATGCCAGGATTTAGTCAATCAATATGCCAGTAATTTGCCATTCAGTATGCCAGGATTTAGCCACTCAAAATGCCAGGATTTAGCCATTTAATATGACAGGATTAAGCCACTCAATATGCCAGGATTTAGCCATTTAATATGACAGGATTTAGCCACTCAATGTGCCTGGATTTAGCCACTCAATATGCCAGGATTTAGCCATTTAATATGCCAAGATTTAGCAACTCAGTATGCCAGGATTTAGCCCCTCAATATAACAGGATTTGGCCACTTAATATGCCAGGATTTAGCGCCTCAGTATGCCAGGATTTAGCCACTTAATATGCCAGGATTTAGCCATTCAATATGCCAGGATTAAGCCACTTAATATGCCAGGATTTAGTCACTTAATATGCCAGGATTTAGTCACTTAATATGCCAGTAATTTGCTTTGTAATATGCCAAGATTTAGCCACTCAATATGCCAGGATTTAGCCAATCAATATGCCAGTAATTTGCCATGCAATATGCCAGGATTTAGCCACTCAAAATGCCAGGATTTAGCCCATCAATATGATAGGATTAAGCCACTCAATATGCCAGGATTTAGCCACTCAATATGCCAGTAATTAGCCATTCAGTATGCCAGGATTTAGCCACTCAAAATGCCAGGATTTAGCCCATCAATATGCCAGGATTAAGCCACTCAATATGCCAGGATTTATCCATTTAATATGCCAGGATTTAGCCACACAATGTGCCAGGATTTGGCCACTTAATATGCCAGGATTTAGCCCCTCAGTATGCCAGGATTTAGCCCCTCAATATACCAGGATTTGGCCACTTAATATGCCAGGATTTAGCCACTTAATATACTAGGATGTAGCCCTCAATATGCCAGGATTTAGCCATTTAATATGCCAGGATCTAACCACTAAATATGCCTGGATTTAGCCACTTAATATGCCAGGATTTAGCCACTCATTAAGCCAGGATTTAGCCACTTAATATGCCAGGATGTAGCCACTTAATCTGCCAGGAGTTAGTAACTTAATATTGCAGGATTTAGCCACTCAATATGGCAGGATTTAGCCACTCATTATGCGAGGATATAGCCACTCCATATGCCAGGATTTAGCCAATTAAAATGCCAGGATTTAGCCACTTAATATGCTAGGATTTAGCCATTTAATAGGCCAGGATTTAGCTACTCAATATGCCAGATTTTAGCCACTTAATTTGCCAGGATTTAGCCACTCAATATGCCAGGATTTAGCCCCTCAACATGCCAGGATTTAGCCCCTCAACATGCCAGGATTTAGCCAATCAATATGCCAGTAATTTGCCATGCAATATGCCAGGATTTTGCCACTCAAAATGCCAGGATTTAGCCCATCAATATGATAGGATTAAGCCACTCAATATGCCAGGATTTAGCCACTCAATATGCCAGTAATTAGCCATTCAGTATGCCAGGATTTAGCCACTCAAAATGCCAGGATTTAGCCCATCAATATGCCAGGATTAAGCCACTCAATATGCCAGGATTTATCCATTTAATATGCCAGGATTTAGCCACACAATGTGCCAGGAGTTAGCCATTTAATATGCCAGGATTTAGCCACACAATGTGCCAGGAATTAGCTACTCAATAGGCCAGGATTTAGCCACACAATATGGCCACTTAATATGCCAGGGTTTAGCCACTTAATATGCCAGGATTTAGCCACTTAATATGCCAGGATTTAGCCACTTAATATGCCAGGATTTAGCCATTCAGTGTGCCAGGATTTAGCCACTCAATATGCCAGGATTTAGCCACTTAATATGCCAGGATTTAGCCACTTAATATGCCAGGATTTAGTCATTTAATATTAGAGGATTTAGCCCTCAATATGCCAGGATTTAACCAATCAATATGCCAGGATTTAGTCACTTAATATGCCAGGATTTAGCCACTCATTAAGCCAGGATTTAGCCACTTAATCTGCCAGGAGTTAGTCACTCAATATTCCAGGATTTAGCCACTCAAAATGCTAGGATTTAGCAACTCATTATGCGAGGATATAGCCACTCATTATGCGAGGATTTAGCCACTCATTATGCCAGGATTTAGCCACTCATTATGCCAGGATTTAGCCACTCATTATGCCAGGATTTAGCCACTCATTATGCCAGGATTTAGCCACTCATTATGCCAGGATTTAGCCACTCAATATGCCACGATTTAGTCAATCAATATGCCAGTAATTTGCCATTCAGTATGTCAGGATTAAGCCACTCAATATGCCAGGATTTAGCCATTTAATATGACAGGATTTAGCCACTCAATGTGCCCGTATTTAGCCTATCAATATGCCAGGATTTAGCCATTTAATATGCCAAGATTTAGCAACTCAGTATGCCAGGATTTAGCCACTTAATATGCCAGGATTTAGCCACTTAATATGCCAGGATGTGGCCCTCAATATGCCAGGATTTAGTCATATAATATTAGAGGATTTAGCCCTCAATATGCCAGGATTTAACCACTCAATATGCCTGGATTTAGCCACTTAATATGCCAGGATTTAGCCACTCATTAAGCCAGGATTTAGCCACTCATTAAGCCAGGATTTAGCCACTTAATCTGCCAGGAGTTAGTCACTCAATATTCCAGGATTTAGCCACTCAATATGCTAGGATTTAGCAACTCATTATGCGAGGATATAGCCACTCATTATGCGAGGATTTAGCCACTCATTATGCGAGGATTTAGCCACTCATTATGTGAGGATTTAGCCACTCATTATGCCAGGATTTAGCCACTCAATATGCCACGATTTAGTCAATCAATATGCCAGTAATTTTCCATTCAGTATGTCAGGATTTAGCCACTTAAAATGCCAGGATTTAGCCCATCAATATGACAGGATTAAGCCACTCAGTATGCCGGGATTTAGCCACTTAATAAGACAGGATTTAGCCACTCAATATGCCAGGATTTAGCCACTCATTATGTCAGGATTTAGCCACTTAATATGCCAGAATTTAGCCAATTAATATGCCAGGATTTAGCCATTTAATATGCCAGGATTTAGCCACTCAATATGCCAGGATTTAGCCATTCAATATGCCAGAATTTAGCCACTTAATATGCCAGGATTTAGCCACTTAATATGCCAGGATTTAGCCACTTAATATGCCAGGGTTTAGCCACTTAATATGCCAGGATTTAGCCACTTAATATGCCAGGATTTAGCCATTCAGTGTGCCAGGATTTAGCCACTCAATATGCCAGGATTTAGCCACTTAATATGCCAGGATTTAGCCACTTAATATGCCAGGATTTAGTCATTTAATATTAGAGGATTTAGCCCTCAATATGCC
This sequence comes from Pelodytes ibericus, assembly GCA_036172795.1. NCBI lineage: Eukaryota > Metazoa > Chordata > Amphibia > Anura > Pelodytidae > Pelodytes > Pelodytes ibericus. The sequence goes on from CM069862.1 coordinate 148,748,871, forward strand.
AGGATTTAACCAATCAATATGCCAGGATTTAGTCACTTAATATGCCAGGATTTAGCCACTCATTAAGCCAGGATTTAGCCACTTAATCTGCCAGGAGTTAGTCACTCAATATTCCAGGATTTAGCCACTCAATATGCTAGGATTTAGCAACTCATTATGCGAGGATATAGCCACTCATTATGCGAGGATTTAGCCACTCATTATGCCAGGATTTAGCCACTCATTATGCCAGGATTTAGCCACTCATTATGCCAGGATTTAGCCACTCAATATGCCACGATTTAGTCAATCAATATGCCAGTAATTTGCCATTCAGTATGTCAGGATTTAGCCACTTAAAATGCCAGGATTTAGCCCATCAATATGACAGGATTAAGCCACTCAATATGCCGGGATTTAGCCATTTAATAAGACAGGATTTTGCCACTCAATATGCCAGGATTTAGCCATTTAATATGCCAGAATTTAGCCACTCATTATGTCAGGATTTAGCCACTTAATATGCCAGAATTTAGCCAATTAATATGCCAGGATTTAGCCATTTAATATGCCAGGATTTAGCCACTCAATATGCCAGGATTTAGCCATTCAATATGCCAGGATTTAGCCATTTAATATGCCAGGATTTAGCCACTTAATATGCCAGGATTTAGCCACCTAATATGCCAGGATTTAGCCACTTAATATGCCAGGATTTAGCCACTTAATATGCCAGGATTTAGCCACTTAATATGCCAGGATTTAGCCATTCAGTGTGCCAGGATTTAGCCACTCAATATGCCAGGATTTAGCCACTTAATATGCCAGGATTTTGTTACTCAATTTGCCAAGATTTAGCCCTCAGTATGCCAGAATTTATCCTTTTAATATGCCAGGATTTAGCCACTCAATATGCTAGGTTTTCGCCACACAATATGGCAGGATTTAGACCCTCAATATGCCAGGATTTAGCCACTCAATATGCTAGGATTTAGCCACTCAATATGCCAGGATTTAGCCACTTAATATGCCAGGATTTTGTTACTCAATTTGCCAAGATTTAGCCCTCAGTATGCCAGAATTTATCCTTTTAATATGCCAGGATTTAGTCAATCAATATGCCAGTAATTTGCCATTCAGTATGTCAGGATTAAGCCACTCAATATGCCAGGATTTAGCCATTTAATATGACAGGATTTAGCCACTCAATGTGCCCGTATTTAGCCTATCAATATGCCAGGATTTAGCCATTTAATATGCCAAGAATTAGCAACTCAGTATGCCAGGATTTAGCCACTTAATATGCCAGGATGTGGCCATTCAGTGTGCCAGGATTTAGCCACTCAATATGCCAGGATTTAGCCACTTAATATGCCAGGATTTAGCCACTTAATATGCCAGGATTTAGTCATTTAATATTAGAGGATTTAGCCCTCAATATGCCAGGATTTAACCAATCAATATGTAAGGATTTAGTCACTCAATATTCCAGGATTTAGCCACTCAATATGCTAGGATTTAGCAACTCATTATGCGAGGATATAGCCACTCATTATGCGAGGATTTAGCCACTCATTATGCCAGGATTTAGCCACTCATTATGCCAGGATTTAGCCACTCATTATGCCAGGATTTAGCCACTCATTATGCCAGGATTTAGCCACTCATTATGCCAGGATTTAGCCACTCATTATGCCAGGATTTAGCCACTCAATATGCCACGATTTAGTCAATCAATATGCCAGTAATTTGCCATTCAGTATGTCAGGATTTAGCCACTTAAAATGCCAGGATTTAGCCCATCAATATGACAGGATTAAGCCACTCAATATGCCGGGATTTAGCCATTTAATAAGACAGGATTTTGCCACTCAATATGCCAGGATTTAGCCATTTAATATGCCAGAATTTAGCCACTCATTATGTCAGGATTTAGCCACTTAATATGCCAGAATTTAGCCAATTAATATGCCAGGATTTAGCCATTTAATATGCCAGGATTTAGCCACTCAATATGCCAGGATTTAGCCATTCAATATGCCAGGATTTAGCCATTTAATATGCCAGGATTTAGCCACTTAATATGCCAGGATTTAGCCACCTAATATGCCAGGATTTAGCCACTTAATATGCCAGGATTTAGCCACTTAATATGCCAGGATTTAGCCACTTAATATGCCAGGATTTAGCCATTCAGTGTGCCAGGATTTAGCCACTCAATATGCCAGGATTTAGCCACTTAATATGCCAGGATTTTGTTACTCAATTTGCCAAGATTTAGCCCTCAGTATGCCAGAATTTATCCTTTTAATATGCCAGGATTTAGCCACTCAATATGCTAGGTTTTCGCCACACAATATGGCAGGATTTAGACCCTCAATATGCCAGGATTTAGCCACTCAATATGCTAGGATTTAGCCCCTCAATATGCCAGGATGTAGCCACTTAATATGCCAGTATTATGCATTTAATATGCCAGGAATTAGTCCTCAATATCCCAGGATTTAGCCACTTAATATGGCAGGATTTAGCCACTTATTATGCCAGGTTTTAGCCGCTCAATATTCCAGGATTTAGCCACTTCATATGTCAGGATTTAGCCACTCATTATGCCACGATTTAGCTACTCAATATGCCATTTTTTAGCATCTCAATATGCCAGGTTTTAGCCATTCAATATACCAGGATTTAGGAACTCAATATGCCAGGATTTAGTCACTCAATATGCCAGGATTTCAAAGCAATTCAATATTCCTGGATTTAGCAATTCAGTATGCCTGGATTTAGGAATTTCAGCATGCCAGGATTTAGCCACTTAATATGTCAGGATTTAGCCAATTATGCCAGGATTTAGCTACTCAATATGCCACTATTTAGCCGCTCAATATGCCAGGATTTAGCCATGTAATATGCCAGGATTTAGCCAATTATTATGCCAGGATTTAGCCACTTAATATCCCAGGATTTAGCCACTTAATATGCCAGGATTTTGCCATTCAAGATACCAGGATTTCGTAACTTAATATGCCAGGATTTAGTCACTCAGTATGCCAGGATTTAGCAATTCAATATGCCTGCATTTAGGAATTCAATATGCCAGGATTTAGACACTCAATATGCCATTATTTTGTCACTCAATGTGCCAGGATTTAGCAATTCAATATGCCTGGATTTAGCAATTCAATATGCCAGGATTTAGCTACTTAATATGCCAGGATTTAGCCACTCAGTGTGCCAGGATTTAGCTACTTAATATGCCAGGATTTAGCCACTCAATATACCAGGATTTAGTTACTCAATATGCCAGGATTTAGCCACTCAATATGCCAGGATTTAGCCACTCAATATGCCAGGATTTAGCCACTCAATATGCCAGGATTTAGCCACTCATTACGCCAGGATTTAGCCACTCAATATGCCAGGATTTAGCCATTCAGTGTGCCAGGATTTAGCCACTCAATATGCCAGGATTTAGCCACTTAATATGCCAGGATTTTGTTACTCAATTTGCCAAGATTTAGCCCTCAGTATGCCAAAATTTATCCTTTTAATATGCCAGGATTTAGCCACTCAATATGCTAGGTTTTCGCCACACAATATGGCAGGATTTAGACCCTCAATATGCCAGGATTTAGCCACTCAATATGCTAGGATTTAGCCCCTCAATATGCCATGAAGTAGCCACTTATCATGCCAGTATTATGCATTTAATATTCCAGGAATTAGTCCTCAATATGCCAGGATTTAGCCACTTAATATGCCAGGATTTAGCCACTTATTATGCCAGGTTTTAGCCGCTCAATATTCCAGGATTTAGCCACTTCATATGGCAGGATTTAGCCACTCATTATGCCACGATTTAGCTACTCAATATGCCATTTTTTAGCCTCTCAATATGCCAGGTTTTAGCCATTCAATATACCAGGATTTAGGAACTTAATATGCCAGGATATCTCAATATGCCAGGATTTCAAAGCAATTCAATATTCCTGGATTTAGCAATTCAGTATGCCTGGATTTAGGAATTTCAGCATGCCAGGATTTAGCCACTTAATATGTCAGGATTTAGCCAATTATGCCATGATTTAGCTACTCAATATGCCAGGATTTAGCCATGTAATATGCCAGGATGTACCACTTAATATGCCAGGATTTAGCCATTCAATATACCAGGATTTAGGAACTTAATATGCCAGGATTTAGCTACTCAATATGCCAGGATTTAGCCACTTAATATGCCAGGATTTAGCCACTTAATATGCCAGGATTTAGCCACTTAATATGCCAGGATTTAGCCACTTAATATGCCAGGATTTAGCCACTCAATATACCAGGATTTAGTTACTCAATATGCCAGGATTTAGCCACTCAAAATGCCAGGATTTAGCCACTCAATATGCCAGGATTTAGCCACTCAATATGCCAGGATTTAGCCACTCAATATACCAGGATTTAGTTACTCAATATGCCAGGATTTAGCCACTCAATATGCCAGGATTTAGCCACTCAATATGCCTGGATTTAGCCACTCATTACGCCAGGCTTTAGCCACTCAATATGCCAGGATTTAGCCACTCAATATGCCTGGATTTAGCCACTCATTACGCCAGGCTTTAGCCACTCAATATGCCAGGATTTAGCCACTCAATATGCCAGGATTTAGCCACTCAATATTCCAGGATTTAGCCACTCAATATGCCAGAATTTAGCCATTCAATATGCCAGGATTTTGCTAATTTTTTGCCACCCTCCTACCTCCTTCCCCAGTACTTACCTCCTTGTTGCTCTGTCTCCTCAGTGCATCTTCCCTCCTGCATGGAGGAAGGAAACTCCGGTCTGTTTTTTTTTTTTTTTTACTTTATTGAAGCCGCGCAGCCAGTAATGGGCTGGCTGTAAGTTATGGGAGCTGCAGTCAACAACAAAAAAGTTGGTGTGCAGTGTAACAATCCCAGTCTGTTACTACAAATCCTTTAAGTGAAGGTAGTAATATGGCTGGTTACTCTAACCCCACTGCCCAATAGGATGAGAGGAGGGTTCTAAGGGAAGCTGGCCAATAGGGTGACAGACAGACCGCTAGTGATCAGTCGGGTGAATGAAATGAAAGTTGGAAGAAGCTAACTGAACTTGGGCAATACCATGATGAATGGGGTTTAGTGGTGAGTGAGGGAAAGAATAAAATGAATAATAATTTAAACCATTATAATGCCATCCACCATGGTAGGTGAGAATATATTATAAAAAAAAAAAGGATTCAGAAACTGTATGGCTCAAATAGCATAATTAGTGGACTTTGTAGTGTGGACCCACTCAGGGCAGCTACCCCCATAGTTCAGTGGTAAAAACAGCCCTGAGAGAGCAGACCAATCCAATTCTGACATGGGGAGGGGGTGTATAGAATTAAATCAAAGGGTTTTTTGCTGCAATTCCCTGTCTGACAGGTATTTTTCATGATCTATAAATCTAGTTAACCAAACCTAAGCAGCCTACTGCTTCTCCCTCCCTTGCTGCAAGTCCAGTTTCCAGGGGGGGGCAAGTGCCCTTCCACCAACCCCCCCTCCTCCCCCCCGTGACTGAGCAATGTGCATGATATAGATATACTCATGGACAGATCACAGCCATTTTAGTTTGTCTATAAAGCTACCAGGTATCAATTGCAGAACCTTATGCTGGAGATTAAATGAACAGGTTTTCATAAACCAAAAAAAACTAAAATGCAAATGTCTCTCCACCCCTCCCTCCCCCCTAGCGCTGTCTGTCTCTCTCCCCCAAGTTGTAGCCTCCCTGGTGGCTAGTGGGGGCTGCCGGGGGATGGTTGCACCTATCCTGCAGACATTCCCCTGCTGCCCAAATCTCCTGGTGGCTAGCGGGGGCAACCGGAGGATGTCTGCACGATACTTGCAGACATCCTCCTCTGCTGCCCGGCACTTCCGCCGGGATTTTTATGATGAAGCCGTAAAGACCCGGCTTCATCATAGAAGTCCCAAACGGACGTGCCGGGCGGCAGCGGAGGATGTCTGCAAGTATCCACCGGCTGTTAGCGAGGGGGATCCAGGTCCCCTGCAGCTCTGCGGGGACCTGGATCCCAGTCTTATAATCTGACCTCGATTAGGAATCCATTTTACCAATATGTATAGCAACCTATACAAATTCAATTATACATATTTATTTAAAAATTTTAAAAAAATTCTAGAAAAGTGACAGAGACATAATATTTCATTCATATGTCGAATTAATGCAATTAAAATGACATTGCTTCCAAAATTATTATATTACTTTAAAATCTTACCAATAAACATTATTAAATCGACCCTAAAATATCTTCACAGAAACATCATAAAGTTTGTATAGAATAATAAAAATAAAATAAAAAAAACACTTCACAGGACATTCTGTTTGGGGATCAAAAAAACATGGTGGGCAGAACCTACCTAATATCTATAATTACTACATAACATGTCAAGCAGAAAACATGTTGCATTTGTATCATATAGATAATAATAATAATATAACTGTGCTTACTCCAAAATGGGCAGAACATGAATATAGTATATGTAATGGTAACAGTTTTAATTATTTAATGTGGCTTCCAAGAGTTACTCTCTTGAAAAAAACAAAATCTATCCCAGAGCACATTCCACAAAAAAATGTGGTTCAAAATCAGATGTTCCAAAAAAAATAATGTCTCTAAGAAGTAAATTGTCACCCTTTAGAATTTATACCTGCAAATAGTAAAATATAGTTTGACACAAGTAAAGTTCTGACTAATTAAAGGCTTTTATAAAACTGAAGATGTTATTGCAAACAATACCATCTTAACATACCATGAATTTAGAACAAAACTAAATGATAGAAATGACAATACAGCAGAAACATATAATAATTTATCAGATTTCTTATCCGGATATCTAGGACATCTTATTACTGATAAGCACACAGATTTTGAAAGATTATCTAAAACACTGATTTACTTAAATTTGATTACCGTTGCCGAATCTTGCCAGTCCTGACCAATCCTGTTTGCCCCTTGGCCTAACCTATTTTCTGCCTTGACTACGCTTGTTTGCTGCGAGCCTCGATCCTTGCCTGCCTGACTAATATAGTTGCCTTATCCTGGTGTACCTTTTGTCGTTGTCTGGTTCATTGCCTTGGTCCCTGTGATCCTGTTATATTTTTGAGTTACGCTTCGGTGCATTGGTAATCGACAGAGTACAAAAGACCTGGGGCAATAAAACCTGCGGCTCAACCATAAGGTGGATTTCCTTCAGGCAGAAGAATTCTGTTCTTTTGCTATATACCCGTTGTCATACCCAATACCTACGCTGCATCGAGGTTCCACCTCCAACCAGAACCATTACAGTCAGTCAGTCACCTTCAACGAACAAGGATATTGACTATTACACAGGACATATCTAGTGCCAACATTATTAAACAAGATGTATGCTGATGCAAATGATATATGCTTGAGAGGCTTGTAGTAAGAGGAGACAACATCCATATATGGTTGAGATGCCCCCCCCAAAAAACCGAACACCTTAAGAAGACATTAACACCTTGGAATGCTCTACTCAATCTAAACATGAATAACCTAACAAAAGATGAAAATATATTAATTTGATCATTGTGTATGGGTGCCCACTTGGTGTCTTTCGTAGATATTTCTTGGCTTTCGGAGCTTGTTTGAGGGTAATCAGCACTTATTGAGTAGCCGAAATCTAAATGCTTCTGATGTTCAGGGTTGCGAATGGCTCGAACAGCCAATTTTGCCCAAAATTATGTGATACCGAGTAGCCTGTTTTTGACTATCTGGCTTCATTTTGGAGCAAATCGCTCTCTATTGGGTAAGACTCTTTAATGCTTTTCAGAAATAAATCTTTAATACAAGAAATAAAGCACAATACAATTGCAGAAAGGTGTCCACTGAATCTTATCCCATGTAGCAAGGTGTGGAAAAACTTGAGCTCGGCAGTATGGGTAAGTTGCTCTTTCTTCCAGCCATGTCAGAATACAGGTGCTGTGGAACTCGTGGCCGCACTCAACCTGGATGATGTCATCAGTTGGCTCCAGGGCCGGCGCTACCGTAAGGCAGCACAGGCGGCTGCCTTAGGGCGCCCCAATGGGGGGGGGGGGGCGGGAAAATCGCCGCTCCCCCAGGCCCGTTTACTTACCTCCATGCTGCTATTCAGGTCCGTGGCTGAGAGGGAAGCGTTGTGCTCTCCCCTCCAGCCGCGCGGATCAATAAAGTGTGTTGAACACACTTTAATGATCCGCGCGGCTGGAGGGGAGTGCACACCGCTTCCCTCTCAGCCACGGACCTGAACAGCAGCATGGAGGTAAGTACTGGGGTCTGGGGAAGGGGGGAGGCGGGTGGGGAAATCCTAGCATATTGAGGGGCACAATCCTGGGATACTGAGTGGCACAATCCTGGCATATTGGAGGGGTAAAATCCTAGCATATTGAGTAGCACGATCCTGGCATATTGGAGGGGCAAAATCCGGGCATATTGAGGGGCAAAATCCGGGCATATTGAGTGGCACAATCCTGGGATACTGAGTGGCACACTCCTGGCATATTGGAGGGGCAAAATCCCAGCATATTGAGTGGCACAATCCTGGGATACTGAGTGGCACAGTCCTGGCATATTGGAGGGGCAAAATCCGGGCATAGTGAGTGGTACAATCCGGGCCTATTGGAGGAGCAAAATCCTGGCATATTGGAGGGGGAAAATCCTGGGATATTGAGTGGCACAGTCCTGGCATATTGGAGGGGCAAAATCCTGGCATATTGAGTGGCACAATCCTGGCATATTGGAGGGGCAAAATCCAGGCCTATTGAGTGGCCCAATCTGGGCCTATTGGAGGGGCACAATCCTGGGATATTGAATGGCACAATCCGGGCCTATTGGAGGGGCAAAATCCTGGCATATTGAGGGTTAAAATCCTGGCATATTGAGGGTTAAAATCCTGGCATATTGGAGGGGCAAAATCCTGGCATATTAAATGGCAAATTGGAGGGGCAAGATAATGGAATATTAAATGGCATATTGAGGGGCAACATCCTGGCATATTGCGGGTTAAAATCCTGGCATATTGGAGGGGAAAAATCCTAGGATATTGAGTGGCACAATCCTGGCATATTGGAGGGGCAAAATCCTGGCATATTAAATGGCATATTGGAGGGGCAAGATAATGGAATATTAAATGGCATATTGAGGGGCAACATCCTCGCAAATCCTGGCATATTGAGGGGCAAAATTCTGGCATATTGAGGGGTAAAATATTGGCATATTAAATGGCAAAAGAATGGCATATTGAGGGTAAAATACTGGCATATTGAGTGGCTAAATAGTGTGTCTCAGGTTATGTGTGAATTGGTGTAACTGTGTGTGTGTAAGTGGTAAGGGTGTGTTTAAGTGTGTCACTTTCTGTGTAAGGGTGTGTGTGTGTGTCACTGTATCTGTGTAATGGTGTGTAAGTGTGTCTGTGTAAGGGTGTGTGTGTGTAAGTGGTAAGTGTGTCTCTGTGTGTGACTGCAAGGATCAGAGCAGGGGGGCACCAAAATGCACCTTCGCCTGTGTAGACGAAAATCCTTGCACCAGCCCTGGTTGGCTCATAATCATCCAGGCAAATGGTTCAGGTGCTGTGCGTTTCCCAATGTTGAGCACCTTCTAGTGGGTCTCTTTCCCTGTCTTGTGGAGGAGTATCAAGATCCTCTGCATCATCCTCCTCCTCCTCACCTGAAATCAGGCTGTAGGATCTCCCCAGCTTGTTCTTGGAGAGGCTCAACATTCTCTACAGAGAGTCCTGGAATTAGTTCAGGCCCTTAGAGAACTTGACTCTCAGCATGCTGGTTCCTTGGCTCTTCTGATTTCAGTGGCTGGTTAGAGGGGATAGAACTGGGAATGGAATTTCGATTTAATGGTGATTGGCTCCTTGACGGTCTTTGCCTTTCCTCCACTTCCTGACTTGTTAACCGATCACGCCTACCAAGATTCCTAAATCTTCTTCCGCTTCTAGTTCTCATTCTTTCATCATCATCATCTGCATTACGGACCCTTGGATTCCTTCTCCATGGACCGTCAGTTAGCCATCACTGATTTAGACAATGCTTTTGGGTAATTCAGTGAGGACCACAGGCAGTTCCTGGGAAATTATGGCATCATTAGCTAGCAGTCAGTGGTGTACTTTTGGAGGGCAGTGAGTGCCAGTACCAGCCAGCTCTTCTCTTGCTAGCAAAGGAGTGATCCTTTGCTAGCAAGAGGAGAGCTGGTAGGGACTTCGCTTTGTATGCAGTTAAGTGGGGGGGGGGTTCCAACTCTTTGGCCTTTAGTTTAAAATTCCCGTCTCAATTCCCTACAATCATCTCTTTATTGTGTAGACCAAATAATGTTTAGGGAGACTCCTCATCCAAAATAGGTCGGATTGTATGGATTTTACATAGCATAGTTGTAATGTCGCTCTTAACGTGAGTATATTGTTTTCCAAAAGTAAGCACATTCATTTCTCAGAGTACTCTGATAACGCCATGTCACATTGCTCCATAAACTACTGTTCCATGGTATCACCTCTTGGGGATTTCTTCAGGCCAAACCCCTTGGGATCATTTTAGCTGTATTATATGGTCGGCGACTGACTCTCTCTGCTAGTGCAGAGAGAGACCCTCGTTTTTTATATGGAATCAATAGAGGGGAAAATAAGTATCCTTTAAAGTTTTGTTATTCATCCCCAGCTTCTTTGAGAAGTTCTTTCTCCTCAGTAACAATTCTTCATTTTCTTCATTATCCTGGTTGGGGATAAGTTGTATTCATCCTTCTCAGTCTGACCATGATTGGAGTGCCTTCCAAGGAGTGCAACCAGTGGTGTCCCGATGGGGAAAAAAAATCAGTGCGACTGGATGTGATGTTAAGTGGTTGTGTTTCCCTCCTTTGTGCAGGAGGGAAGACTGCCGGGGACACGGAACAGCAAATAAAGTAAGTAGGGTGGTATAAAACAAGCAAAATGCTGGCATTTTGAGGGGTTAAATCCTGGCATATTGAGTGACAAATCCTGGCATATTGAGAGGTTAAATCCTGGCATATTGAGTGACAAATACTGGCATATTGAGTGACTAATCCTGACATATTGAGGGGTTAAATCCTGGCATACTGAGTGACAAAATACAGGCGTATTGAGGGGTTTAATCCTGGTATTTTGAGTGACAAAATACTGGCATATTGAGGGGTTAAATGTTGGCATATTGAGTGAAAAAATACTGGCATATTGAGGGGTTAAATGCTGGCATATTGAGAGGTTAAATGTTGGCATATTGAGTGACAAAATACTGGCATATTGAGGGGTTAAATGCGTGAATATTGAATAGAAAAATTCTGGCATACTGAGGGGTTAAATGCTGGCATATTGAATGGCAAAATTCTGGCATATTTAGGGGTTAAATGCTGGCATATTGAATGGCAAAATTCTGGAATATTGAGTGACAAAATACTGGCATATTAAGTGACAAAATACTGGAATATTGAATAGCAAAATTCTGGCATATTGAGGGGTTAAATGCTGGCATATTGAATGGCAAAATTCTGGCATAATGAGGGGTTAAATGCTGGCATATTGAATGGCAAAATTCTGGAATATTGAGTGACAAAATACTGACATATTGAGTGGCAAAATACTGGCATATTGAGTGGCAAAATACTGCAATATTGAATAGCAAAAATTTTGCATATTGAGGGGTTAAATGCTTTAATATTGAATTGCAAAATTCTCGCATATTGAGGGGTTAAATGCTTTAATATTGAATTGCAAAATTCTCAAATATTGAAAGGTTTAATGCTGGAATATTGTATGGCAAAATTCTGGCATATTGAGTGACAAAATACTGACATATTGAGTGGCAAAATACTGGCATATTGAGTGACAAAATACTGACATATAGAATGGCAAAATACTGGCATACTGAATGGAATAATACTGACATATTTGGAAAATTGGCTGTGGCATATTAATGGCAAAATAATACTGGCATATAATTGGGCAAATTGACTGGGGCATATTAAATGGCAAAATAATACTGGCATATTATTGGGCAAATTGTCTGGCTTTTTAACGGCAAAATAATACAGGCATATTATTGGGCAACTTGTGTGGCTTAACAGCAACATAATACTGGCATATTATTGGGCAAATTGGCTTATTAATGGAAAAATAATACTGGCATATTATTGGGCAAATTGGCTGTGCCCTATTTATGGGCAAACACTGGCATGTTAATGGGAAAACTGGTTTATTTTAATTGGCAAAGTGATGCTGTGGCATGGTCTGTGGGGCAAAATAACATGTACTATGAGGAAAGGGACACTGGCTAGTTCTGTGGGGCAAAGTGACACTGTGGCATGCCAAATCATGTAGGTGCAATATGAGTGCAAGCCAAGTGCAGTGGGTGCAATATACCGTATTTGCTCGATTATAAGACGAGGTTTTTTCAGAAATTTTTTTCTGAAAACTACCCCTCGTCTTATAATCGAGGTCTTCTTATAATCTGACCTCAAATTGAGGTCAGACTATAAGACATGGATCCAGGTCCCCAGCAGAGCTGCAGGGGACCTGGATCCCCCTCTCTAGCAGCAGGGGATGTCAGCGCGATGAGCGCAGACTCCCCTGCATCCGCCCGGCACGACCGCCGGGGCTTCTGTGAAGAAGCCGGGTACTTCCGCTTTCGTCACAGAAGTCCCGGAGAGCGTGCCAGGCGGCAGCAGGGGAGGTCTGCGCTTATAGCGCAGACATCCTCTGCTGCCCCACTAGGCACCAGGGAGAATCGGGCAGCTGGGGGATGTCTGCACGATATGTGCAGACATCCTCCATGCTGCCCGACACGGCAGACTATTATGACGGACCAGCTGTCCGTCATAATAGACTGCCGTGTCGGGCAGCATGGAGGATGTCTGCACGTATCGTGCAGACATCCCCCGGCTGCCCCCACTAGCCACCAGGGATTGACTTCCAGGTGAGGGGAGGGAGGGGGAAGAGAGACAGAGACAGGAGGGGGGAAGAAACAGAGACAGGGGGAGGGGGGCAGAAACAGAGACAGGGAGGGGGGCAGAAACAGAGACAGGGGGAGGGAGGGGGGGGGTGACAGAGCAACAAGGGAAGGGAGGGGGGGAAGAGAGCTCCAAGGGGGGGAAGAGACAGAGGGAGGGGGGCAGAGAGAAACAAGGGGGGGAGAGACGGAGGAGAGGGGGGAATCAAAGGGAGGGGGAGAGAGACAAAGCTGGGGGCAAGGGAAAGAGAGGCAGAATTGGCACATAAAAGGAAATAAAAACAAATGCATTTTTTTGATATTTTTTAGTAAAAAAGCAATTTACATGTGAATATATACAAGTTTAACTTTTTTCCTATAGGGTAGTCTTATATTCAGGCTTTTAGTTTTTTTCCTAAAGGAATATCCAAAGTTTGGGGGGTCGTCTTATAATCAGGGTCGTCTTATAATCGAGCAAATACGGTAGGTGCATGTCAAGTTCTGTGGGTACTGTATGGTGCTGTGTTAAGTCCTTTAGGTGCAATGTGGGTGCAAAGGAAGGGAATAAAAACAAGGAATGCAATGTTTCAATAACATTTTTATTACATATGAAAATAGTCGAATATAATATTAAAAAATTCAAATAAGTATAAATGCAACTACTTATAGAGAGAGAGATAGAGAGTAGAGTTGAGCGGACACCTGGATGTTCGGGCTCGGCAGGTTTGGCCTAACTTCGAAAAAATGTCGAGGTCCGTGCTCGAACTTAACCCCGAACCCCATTGAAGTCAATGGGGACACGAACTTTTGGCCGCTAAAATGCCACTAAAATACCTCTAAAAAAGTCCTGGAAAGGGCTAGAGGGCTGCAAAATGAAGTAAAATGTGGGTAACAGTAGGACAAGTGCAAGCAAATGTGGATAGGGAAATAACTTAAAATAACATAAAATACATACAAATTACAAATACAGCTGAGCCATAAAATAGCACTAGATGGAATCTTTGATTTTAGCTTTGGAAGAACATAAATCTAAAGCATGGCTGCCAGGAGGATCAACAGAATTATCCATTTAAGAGAGGGTTGGAGTGCAGGGTATTCTCTTTCAGTTTATACTAAGTGACCCATAGGTTGACGAGGCGGTGACCGTGGCGGTGTAGGTGGAAGCGGCGCTGGAGGAGGAGTTAGCCAACACTGTTTTTTATTTGTTTTTGTTTTTTTTTAAATTGGGGTAGCCCCCAAAATATTGGGACATATAACAGAAAGCAAAGAATAAGTGCACTTGAGTATAACAATGACCGGGTGAGGCCGGTATAAATGTCTATTCAGCACAAGGTACAGAGAAGTCTGGTGGGATCCATGCCTGTTTCATCTTAATAAACGTGAGCTTATCCACGTTGGCTGTGGACAGGCAGCTGCGCTTATCTGTGATAACGTCCCCTGCCGTGCTAAACACACGTTCAGACAATACACTGGCTGCAGGGCAGGCCAGCACCTCCAAGGCATAAAGGGCAAGCTCAGGCCATGTGCCCAATTTGGAGACCCAGATGTTGAATGGGGTAGACCCGAAATGTGGAAAAGCTTTGTCAGTACGCCATAACAAGCAGCACCACCATCTGATATGCAACGTTTTAGCAGGAGGCAGCATTTCAGCAACATGGTGGAACAGTACGTGTAGGCCTGTGCACACATACTGTTCCATCATGTTGCTGAAATGCTGCCTCCTGCTAAGACGTTGCATATCAGATGGTGGTGCTGCTTGTTGTGGCGTGCTGACAAAGCATTTCCACATTTCGGCCATGCTAACCCTGCCTTCTGATGTGCTGGCGGTGCCCCAGCTGCATTGGTGACCTCTTCCTCTGCCTTCGCCTTGTGCTTCCATTGAGCCCCTGGTATCATTTTGGAATGCCCTCAGCAGCGCGTCTACCAGCGTGCGCTTGTAGTCGCGCATCTTACTAGCACGCTCCAGTGATGGAATTAAGGATGGCACGTTGTCCTTGTAACGGGGATCCAGCAGGGTGGCCACACAGTAATCAGCACAAGTTAGAATGTGGGCAACTCGGCAGTCGTTGAGCAGGCACTGCATCATGTAGTTGCTCATGTGTGCCAAGCTGCCCAGAGGCAAGGACAATCTGTTCTCTGTGGGAGGTGTATCATCTGTGTCCTCCGTATCCCCCCCCAGCCACGCTCCAGTGATGCCCACGAGCTGCGTTGAACACTGTTCCTCCTCCTCCTCCTCATCATCCTCCTCATCCTCCTCCAAAACTGTGCCCTGGCTTGACAGTTGTGTACCTGGCCTATGCTGGTGAAGGAACCCACTCTCCAAGCCACTTGTGAATGACTGGCCTGATAACCGTGGAAATGACCCCTCTTCTTCCTCCACCTCTTCCTCCTGTGCCACATCCTCTTCCATCATCGCCCTAAGCTTTTTTTCAAGGAGACATCCAAGCGGGATAGTAAGGCTGAGAACGGCGTCATTGGCACTGGTCATGTTGGTGGAGTACTCGAAACAGTGCAAAATGGCACACAGGTCTCGCATGGAGGCCCACTCATTGGTGGTGAAGTGGTGCTGTTCCGCAGAGCGACTGACCCGTGCGTGCTGCAGCTGATACTCCACTATCGCCTGCTGGTGCTCGCACAATCTCTCCAGCATGTGCAAGGTGGAGTTCCACCTTGTGGGCACATCGCATATGAGGCGGTGAGCGGGAAGGTCTAAGTTACGCTGCAGCGCAGACAGGCGAGCAGCAGCAGGGTGAGAACGCCTAAAGTGCGCACAGACGGCCCGCACTTTCTGCAGCAGCTCTGATATATCTGGGTAGTTTTTCAGGAATTTCTGCACCACCTAATTCAGCACATGCACCAGGCCAGGGATATGCATTAAACCGACTAGGCCCAGAGCTGCTTCGAGATTACGCCCATTATCGCACACCACCAGGCCGGGCTTGAGGCTCAGTGGCAACAACCACTCATTGATCTGTTGTTCCATGCCCGTCCACAGCTCCTGCGTGCTGTGGGGTTTTTCCCACAAACATATGAGTTTTAAAAGAGCCTGCTGTCGTTTCCCCCTGGCTGTGCTGAAGTTGGTGTTGAAGGTGTTTCGCTGACTGGATGAGGAGGTGGTAGAGGAGGTGGTAGAGGAGAAGGAAGAAGCTGAGTAGGAGGAGGAGGCAACGGGAGGCAAAGAGAAATGCCCTGCAATCTTCGGTGGTGGAAGGACATGCGCCAAACTGCTATCTGCCTCAGGCCCAGCCGACACTACATTTGCCCAGTGTGCAGTTAGGGAGATAAAGCGTCCCTGCCCGTGCTTACTGGTCCACGTATCTGTGGTTATGTGGACCTTGCCACAGATGGCGTTGCGCAGTGCACACCTGATTTTGTCCGCCAATTACTTGTGCAGGAAAGGGATGGCTCGCCGGGAAAAGTAGTGGCGGCTGGGAACCACGTACTGTGGGACAGCCACCGCCATCAGGTTTTTAAAACTGTCCGTCTCCAAAAGACATATTAAATAAAAGCTGCACCCTGAATGGATTAAAGGCCAACAATCAAGTTCTGGTTAACTGAAAGGTTGCATGAAGTGAAGGCATTTTAAATAGAAATACTATTAATGAAAGAACAAGAATAAAGTATCCTATTGAGCCCTTATATTCTTGTACAGATCTATCAAGGGACGGACATGTTGTTTAGAATCTTGGGTCAGATGAAGGAAGATCTAACCCTTCTGACCCAAGATTCTAAACAACATGCCCACCTCCTGATAGATCTGTACAAGATAACATAGAAACATAGAATGTGTCGGCAGATAAGAACCATTCGGTCCATCTAGTCTGCCCAATTTTTTGGGAATAAGAGTGCTCAATTAGGTACTTTATTTGCATTCCTCCATCAAAGAATTTCTATTTAAAATGCCTTCAAATAAGCAGAACTTAACCCCTTAGTGACCAAGTGCTATGCTGCATTTGATGTGCCTTGAAGACCAGAATTCCATTATTTTTGTCATATGTTTACTGAACTGTGAATTTCTTTCTTTGTGTTCAGTCCAACTACACAAATTATATATAATTTTTTAAGATCTTTCATTTGCTAAATGATATCATATGATGAAAATAGTACTATTAAAAATATATAAAATATGATGAAAATATGTCATAAAAACCACTTTTTCTAACTTTGACCTGATTTTTTTTTTTTTTTTAACAATTACAAATGGTAAAAAAGACCCCATCTATATATTTCTAATATTTGTCCTGAGTTTAGAAATACCAATGTTTCCATGTTTGTCCATGTTTTATTTTCAATGTATTTAATTATTTTTTTCTAACTGTAATATTGGTCACTGCCTCTAGGGGCAGTCAAGCAACGGTTTCAGAGTGACGGAAGAGATTTTTTCCCCCTCTTCTGTCGCTCTAATCTGGGCACGCTCCAATACAGCACCCTCCATCGCGGTGCCCAGGGGGGGCACAGGAGGGGTTGCATGATGCCACTTTACACACAAAGGCAGTGATCAGCTTTTACTGCCTATGTATGTAACGCGCATACGATCACATTCGCGGTGATCGTATTCGCGGGGGGAGGGGGGGGGGGCGAAAGCACTCTCAGAGGCTGCTACGTGTCCAAAGGTTAGAGGTTTTTTCTTACCTTGTTGATTCTGCCGGAAAAGATTAATGACAGATTATAGATTTGCACTTGATTGATCTCAAATTCACCGGGCGAAGAGTTAAACTTATCCTTGAGCAGACTGTGTTCTAGATTATTGCAAATAGAGAATATTAAGGTCTTCTAAGTGATCATCTTTCAGTTTTATTAACATTACATTGTTAATTTGTAGCATTAATGTTTTTTCTTTTACCATAATTGCAAAGTTGAGGCATCCCACTTCTTTATGTTAAATAGTGCCTTTAAAACAGATACTCCAAGCATTAAACTAAGTTTGTTGCATCCACTAGTAGACCTTGTAACAGATCCCTCTGTTTTGCATTGATCCACAATCTATGTTGTATCAGCCAACGTCCATGCTACCTGGGACCCTCTACCCTTTGTTTTATCCTATGATGTCCCATCATCCATCTTGCCTTGCACTTAAAGACAAAAACTGTTTCTGGCCCTTTAATTGTTAATATGTTTGTCCCCAAGTTGTGTGGTTCATACAGATATAAGTTTTATTCATGTGTGACACAAAATCATAAAGTTATAAAAATGTATAAGTTTGGAGATAATTGAGTAGATACTGTTAGAAATTCAATTATCTCCCAAGCAGAGGGGAGGTAATATGTGGGATGTAACCATTGTCTGATTGGTTGATGCCTATTTGTCTGTGGGCGTCTCCCTTGCAGGGGAGCACTATAAAAAAGCACCCTCAATCCAGAGTCTTGTCTCTTATTGGGGGTAACCGCTATACAGCTATGCCCGGCTAGCTCTTGTAAGTGCTTCTTCACTTGAAATACGACTGGATGCTGAGAATCCTCCTCACTGATCGGGAAAGGACACCCTCCAGCGGTTGAAACCCCTCTGCTACACGGGGTAACCGCAACAGACCTGTATATAGTACAGGGCCTTTATAGTAGAAATGCATGCGGGCATTCCTTAGGAACCTCTCCACTCGAGACTTCCCACTGGCTGCTGTTTACATTGCAAAGAGCTATTTTCCTATTTCTTTTACATGTGATTCGGAGTTCCTGTGTCCCTTCTTCTCCCCAAGTTGCGACGGTGTCTATTTGCCCACAACATTCCTATATGACTATACTTATCCCTATGTCTGCAGCATGGTCCTGATTCAAAGTCATTGCTAGTCCATTTCTCCATGTATATAGATTTATTGTTTTTAACTGCTCCTTAATGAGCTAATTTGCATATGTTTGTACAATCACTTGTCCTTGCACTTTAAAAAGGGTAGGCACACCCCTTGAGTGTAAGCCTTGAGAAAGCGCCTCGTTTTGGTGCGAAACGCTTAGGCGTTTGGGTTACACCGGGTAGGAGGATAGTGGCGGTGAGGCTGTCCTTCTATTCATGGATTAAAGCACCTATTTCAGCGATATTACCATTGTCTACGTTGTTCTTTCCTTCGGATCTTCACCGATTTTTACTTCACTTCAAAATTTCTACATTGCAAAAGGACAGTTTATCTGAACGAGGAGTGCTACGATAGGAAACTTGTAAAAAAAAAAAACAGTTCTGTTTGGCTTCCAGAATCTATCACTGGGTGAGCAGCAGAATGTAAAACATTGAAAAATAAATGCATAGATATTTTTAATAATACAACTATCCCAGGAGGTCCCTTAATTAGGTAATTAACTAAATACATGGAAACCAAGATCTGAATCCTGCTCTCCATTAATTTCAAAATGACTGTTTCATTTAATCTTCACTATATTGAAATGTGGATTAGTATACAGAGGGAGATCACAGATCTAGATACAAATAAATCAATCTCGACGGTATGCCTTTATGTATAGACAGCATGGTGCAAAGTATAAAACAATGTGTCTTCCATAATTATGAACATTAAACTAAACCCTACTTGCAAGTCTTGTATGTATGTCGCAGCCCCAGGACGCATTGTGGGCGGAGTTACACAGCGTTCCGTGAACGCCATGCTAGCCGGTACAGATACTGAACTTCTGGAGCTCATTTAGATTGTGTACGTCTGTCAGACATACACAGTGCTGCCTGACAAATTTGACGGAACAATATCCCCAAACAGGACTGTCCCATAAATATTGGGAATGTTGGCAACTATGCCAAGTACCCCCCCCCCCCCCCCCCGGTCCATGTTACTATGTGTGGACAGTGGAAATGGTAGGAATGGCTTTCCGTTGTAGGTGCCCAGTGACGTTTCCCCCCAATTTAACCAAAATTAATAGGGACTCATGATAAAGTAACATTTGCATATTAAACAAGAGGTGATGTCATAAACGGTAGACACCACACGTTCCCCAAATCTATGAATTTGCAATTCTGCTAACTTAATGTATAGATCATTTATCATTCTACTTTCACAATATAAGAAATGTGTAGATTGACAGAGACCCTTTCAAATACAAGCTGTATAAATATCATAGTTGCCAACATCAGCCATTTTTCCATGGACACATTTGTTCCACATGCTGCAGAAAGAGCATGCAAAGTGCAGCCCAGCAGTATGTAGTATGGATATATACTCACAGACACAATCCAATTAATGAATCAGGGTTGAGATCTCACAGGACCTGCCATGATTAATTAATTGGCTTGTGTCTGTGCATATATCCATCCTACATACTGCTGGGCTGCAGTTTGCATGCTCTTTCTGCAGCATGTGGAACACATGTGTCCCTAGAAACATGCCCGATGTTGGCATCTATGAAATATATTTTATTTTTAGCGTTTCCTTCTTTGTACTTTGCTATTTGTCATGCAAGCTCACAATCTAATTCAGTTAATCTACCAAAGCTCTGTGATAAGCACAGTTTGATATTAATTACCTGAAGTGTCCTAGGATTCACCTTTCACACCCTGGATGCTTTCAAATTAATATGGGGTGGTCTAAGGAGCACAACGGTAGTTAAGTGGGTGTTTGTAACCAAAACAAGCCTTGCCGATTATATATTGTGCGATTGGTTAACCCAAGGAGGACCGGGCTGGGGGCTGAAGCCCTCTGACAATCAAAGGGTTCTGGAACTATACTTCCAATTTATTTACTGCACAGTTCTGATCACATGAAAACCAAACAGCAGCAGTACTGAAAGAGGGAGCAATCTTAAAACTGATTCTGCTCATTTAAAATCGCTTTATAAATGATCTTTCTACCATGTTTTATTTCGAAGATATTACTGGTTTTGTATGGGATAAACTAAGCACCAGCAGACTTGCTGACTGGAATTTGAAAAAGGGGCGTGTGACCAGTTGCAGGCAGATAAACCTCAATTATTCCCTGTTAGAGATGACAGAGTAATAAGGGAACACCTACCATACCCACAAGTGTCCTAGTGCTTATTTTCTAGATTATGTCCCTAAATTACAAGTGATATTGTCGAAACAAAACATGATAGATCAATGAAAAGTGAGACACTGCCTATTTAATAATAGCTTTACCCACTACTGCAAGGTATAAATAGTGTTGAGCGAACCCGAACCGCACTGTTCGGGTTCGTACCGAACATTACGTTTTTTGGACCCCAAACACGGACATTCCACTGTATGTTCGTGTTAGAGTTCGGGGATTACATTGTATGTAATGCTATTGGCTTTCTATAAACCGAAATAGAGTCCCCATTCATAAGAATTTCTATATTTTGAACTGTTCAAGAGAGGCTGATTCCACAGTAATAACCAATGACAGAACTTTCTCAGAGGGTTCTATTTACCATAATAAGCAGAGTGACCGAATTTAGAGACCCATAGGGAAATCAGTTTTAATCACTATCTACTGGAGAACTATAGTTTGGTAAAAAGAAAAAAAAAAAAAGTTTATTTAACCCATTCGAAAACCATGTGCGACGTACAGAAAAATCGAAAAAGTTTAGTGTAAGTACAACTGCACTTTTAACAGTGAACACTCTGCACATTGATCTTACCCCTTGTGACAAAAGTACTCCTTTCCCTTGGTACCTTGCCCTGGGATTTGGGGGTTACACACAGTCTTTCAGGCTTCAGAGACACTTCACACGCTGGATGAGGTAAAAAGACTTGCTTTCTTTTATTGTGGTTTCAAGATGCACAGCAAGGCATAACAGGTTGTTAACAAAATATAAAATAAAATCCTTGCTCTTCTGAGCACTAACTAAACAAAAAATACTAAGCTAACTGGGTTGGATGGCTTGTCCATTTCCCAACATAATCCTAAATCACAACCTTACTTCAGTGTTTTCAGCTCCCTGCTTCCAATCACCGAAATCAAAACACAGTCTCTCCCTCCTCTGGCAGGGGAGTATTTAACAGCACCTGTAATCAGCAAGCCTTTTCAGGTGAGGTAAATTAGGATTGGAACACTGGGCTTCTCACCTGTAGGTTCCAATCAACATATGAAATGTGAAGTGGAGCCCTGGCCCACCCTACTCTTCAAGTGCCCCAGGGCCCACACATACACATACATAAAGTGCTATATTAAAGTGTAACATAACACATTTCCCTGGGGCTAATTACACAAAGTAGGAGCTGTGCAAAATCTGGGGAGATATATAGACTCCTTCCAGCACAATTCCTTGCTGTCGGTCACACCCTGTATATGTACATTATCCCCAATGTTATATGTAATCTAAGCTTATGTATATTGCTTTCATGATAATACACAGCACTGGACAATCTAAAAAATACATGCATAGGGACTAGAGAGATTGTCATTATCTAAATTTAATTTATAGACAACAACAGAATGATAAAATTATCTCTGGTTCAAATATATATTTTTAACATTTTTGTGTCACTGTGAAAGATGTATTTTTAAAATAGACATTTTATTTATGTAATTAATTTTTTTATTCTAGTTTTTTTTTTTTTTTTACTATTGCGTTATATTGTGATCAGTCGTTTGCTACCATATGTCTGATTCTCTGTTTCATGCACTGCCTTTATGGCTGGTAAAGGTGCTTTGCGAAGCATAGTCCAGGGGCATTCCATCGGGGCATAGACATCATTGCGTCTCTTCACATCCAGAGGCCATTGGTAGCTGTCTTGCGCCAAGGTCCTCCGGTTGATAACAGCCTTCAACCTTCGAGGTATTAGGGGCAGCTTAATGGCGTTGGGAAACTGGAGAGTATCCTGCATTGAAGGTGATGGGCGCAGTGTTTGCTCTGGGAGAGGGTTCTCTTTGAGACCATATCCTCTGACCTTGGGATAATCTTTTGCCTGCCAGTAGGTCAGGATGTTTTTTTTGGTGTAGCCCTCCAGTTCTTTACTGTTAACAAAAAGGAAATATTCAGCAAATAAGAGGTGCAACTCATTTCAGTCAATAGAATTTCCTATTACTTTAACTAAGTACTGGCCTGGACCATCCCCCAGTGCTCTGATAGCCCCACCCACTTGCCCAAACCCATCCCACCTTTATCCAAGCTCCACCCACATTAACTACCTAAAGTTGAATCTGTTCCATACATTACATTTTTTTTTTACTCCCCCCCCCATATTTTGTTGACCAGCATCTGTATTCTCTCACTCTTTCTACCAAGTATAATCTACAACGTAAATCTATCCCTTCTACTATAGCATACAAAGGCAACACAGGCATTTTCAGATATAAAATAATGGGTTTCAACTAATCAGTTTAGTGGCATTTTCCTAATCACCAATTTATCGACGCTCCGTGCGCACCGCCAGCTAGTCTGCAACGGGTCCAGGACTAAGCCTCGCACCCGAGGCAAAGCTCCTGGACCCGATCGGTGCATTTCCGGGCATGTGATCGCGGTGATAACGTGATCACCGCGATAACATGCAAATTAGATGCAAAGTCAGTGTGTTCACACACTGACTTTGCCTCTAATTCACTCTCTGTGCTTCACATTCTTATAGTGAAGCACAGAGAGTGACCTGTAAGTAAAAATAAATTAATAACATACACAGAGGTTAAAAAAAATGTTAAAAAAATTAACCCTTTCATTGCTGATCACAGTTTTTAACTGTGATCAGTTTCCTTCCACTTTATGGCCCTCATTTAGTTTTTTTTTAACAGATTTTTTTATTTTTACAATTTATAAAGTTTTTTTTAATAAATAAAGGTAATTTTAATATATTTATTTAATAACATTTAACCCCTGCATGCCTGTTGCATGATTTTTACTGATCTGACATTGCACTCTTCAGAGTTTTTTTCTGTCTTTTTTGTTATGGGGGGTTTGGGAACCAATATTTTTAATTTTTATTAGTTAGTTAATTAGGGGGGATAAGTGGGTTAGTGTTGCACTAGTTATGTAGCTT
Organism: Pelodytes ibericus; assembly: GCA_036172795.1. NCBI lineage: Eukaryota > Metazoa > Chordata > Amphibia > Anura > Pelodytidae > Pelodytes > Pelodytes ibericus. The sequence goes on from CM069862.1 coordinate 148,772,736, forward strand.
ATTACCGTATTTGCTCGATTATAAGACGACCCTGATTATAAGACGACCCCCCAAACTTTGGATATTCCATTAGGAAAAAAACTAAAAGCCTGAATATAAGACTACCCTATAGGAAAAAAGTTCAACTTGTATATATTCACATGTAAATTGCTTTTTTAATAAAAAATTATGATATCAAAAAATGTATTTCTAGTTTTTATTTCTTTTTATGTGCCAATGCTGCCTTTCTCTTTCCCTTGCCCCCATTTTTCTCTCTCTCCCCCCCTCCCCTTGTCTGTCTCTTAACCCCCTCACTCCCCTTGTCTCTGTCTCTTAACCCCTTCCCTCCCCTTGTCTGTCTCTTAACCCCCTCACTCCCCTTGTCTCTGTCTCTTAACCCCTTCCCTCCCCTTGTCTCTGTCTCTTAACCCCCTCACTCCCCTTGTCTCTGTCTCTTAACCCCCTCCCTCCCCTTGACTCTGTCTCTGCCCCCCTCCCTCCCCAGTGCTGTATTTACTGCGAGGCATCCTAGGCGGATGCCTATGGCGGCAAATTTTGGGGGGCGGCAGCGCCCCCCAGCACTGGAAAAAAAAAAAATTAAAAAAAAAAAAAAAATCAAAAAAAAAAATCTGGCCCTTTAAAAAAAAAACAAACCCCACCGCGCTTGCAGGCAGAGACGGAGGTGAGAGGGGATCGCAAGATCCCCCCTCACCAACGCTCTGCCTGCCAGGCTGCACGGGGAGCCGAACAGGCAGCACAGAGAAACCTCCGTGCTGCCTGTTCGGCTCCCCGTGCAGTGTGCCGACACGGAAGTGCCGACAGGTCACGTGACGGGCGCGCTGACGTCATACGCGCGCCCGGTCACGTGACCTGTCGGCACAATCGCCGGGAAGCCGAACAGGCAGCATGGAGGGACCATGCTGCCTGCCTGCCAGGGAAAGGTAAGTGCTGATGGGAGTCAGAGTGTGTGTGATGGGAGACTGTGTGTGACTGAGTGTGATGGGAGTCAGAGTGTGTGTGATGGGAGTCAGAGTGTGTGTGATGGGAGACAGTGTGTGTGACTGAGTGTGATGGGAGTCAGAGTGTGTGTGATTGGAGACAGTGTGTGTGAATGAGTGTGATGGGAGTCAGAGTGTGTGTGATGGGAGACAGTGTGTGTGACTGAGTGTGATGGGAGTCAGAGTGTGTGTGATGGGAGTCAGAGTGTGTGTGATGGGAGTCAGAGTGTGTGTGATTGGAGACAGTGTGTGTGAATGAGTGTGATGGGAGTCAGAGTGTGTGTGATTGGAGACAGTGTGTGTGAATGAGTGTGATGGGAGTCAGAGTGTGTGTGATGGGAGACTGTGTGTGTGTGTGTGTGACTGAGTGTGATGGGAATCAGAGTGTGTGTGATGGGAGACAGTGTGTGTGACTGAGTGTGATGGGAGTCAGAGTGTGTGTGATTGGAGACAGTGTGTGTGACTGAGTGTGATGGGAGTCAGAGTGTGTGTGATGGGAAACAGTGTGTGTGACTGAGCGTGATGGGAGACTGTGTGTGACTGAGTGTGATGGGAGTCAGAGTGTGTGTGATGGGAGACAGTGTGTGTGACCTGTGTGTGATGGGAGTCAGAGTGTGTGTGATGGGAGACAGTGTGTGTGACTGAGTGTGATGGGAGTCAGAGTGTGCGTGATGGGAGTAGGAGTGTGTGACTGAGTGTGATGGGAGTAGGAGTGTGTGACTGAGTGTGATGGGAGTGTAAGCTTGATGTGAGTCTGAATGATGGGGCATGTCTTAGGTGTGTAAAGTGGGTGTGCAGCTTGGGTAGGGGGGTGCCCGGATTTTGTCTGCCTAGGGCAGCACAAAATCAAGATACACCACTGCCCTCCCCCCTGTCTCTCTGTCCCCCCTGTCTCTCTGTCCCCCTCCCTCCCTCCCCCTGTCTCTCTGCCCCCCTCCCTCCCTTCCCCTTACCTTGATCCCTGGTGGCTAGTGGGGGCAGCCGGGGGATGTCTGTCGATACTTGCAGACATCCTCCATGCTGCCCTACACGGCAGTCTATTACGACGGACAGCTGTCCGTCATAATAGTCTGCCGTGTCGGGCAGCATGGAGGATGTCTGCGCGTATCGTGCAGACAACCCCCAGCTGTCCGCTTTTCCCTTGTGGCGAGTGGGGCAGCAGAGGATGTCTGCGCGACGAGCGCAGACTCCCCTGCTGCCGCCCGGCACGCTCGCCGGGACTTCTGTGACGAAAGCGGAAGTACCCGGCTTCTTCACAGAAGACCCGGCGGTCGTGCCGGGCGGAAGCAGGGGAGTCTGCGCTCGTTGCGCAGACATCCCCTGCTGCTAGAGAGGGGGATCCAGGTCCCCTGCAGCTCTGCTGGGGACCTGGATCCATGTCTTATAATCTGACCTCAATTTGAGGTCAGATTATAAGAAGACCTCGATTATAAGACGAGGGGTAGTTTTCAGATTTTTTTTTCTGAAAAAAACCTTGTCTTATAATCGAGCAAATACGGTAATAATGGGGAAAAACTTTTTTTTCCTCAAAAATTTCCTCTTATATGTATTTTTTAATACTAAAATGTAAATCATTTTTATGTATAGGGTATCAAAAGAAAGCTCTAACTGTCCTTTAAAAAACAACATATAACTTGTATGGGTACGTTAAATGAGAGAGAGGAAAATTATGTTTCAAAAACCGCGTATTAAAAATTGAAAAACGCTCTGGTCCTTGGCCCAGGAAAATCCCTGGTCCTTAAAGGGTTAAACATATATGAAAATCCCAGACAAGCCAATCCCAAATTTACAGTGCCATCACCACCGCAATGGATTCTGGGTAGAAAGATCCAAATAAGGTCAACAATGAACACCTTCTAAATCCAGTTCACACATGGAATCCTGAGAGCACATGCCTTCATATTAAGACAAGGCATGGAACAGCAGCCCCATGTTTATTACCGACTGCATGCTAGTGGTGAAACCAAAGACATTTACTCACGCTGTGAACGGTCTGAAGTCTCTGGTGGTGGTTGTGGTGTATTTATCAGTGAGGCTGATAACTCCTTTGTCTTTGATGTAGAAAGGTTCCCCATACAGTGCCTTGTTCTTTGTAGAGGCCACTATGGACTAGACATCAAAAAGAGAGACTGAATATTTCTGTTCTTAGCCCTCAGCAGTATATTTTACAGCATAATTAAACCATATTTCCTGAAATCGAGAACTGTTTAAGCCAGACAGACAAGAAGGGAGAACTGTTTGGAGAATGGTTGCCAGGTCACCCATTTTTGTTGATGGACGTATATAACTTTTCCATTCTACCATGCAGAATGTATAATTCCTATGTGCTGTGTGTGGGGAAAATAAATAAAGTTAATCGAGGTATTTCCTATGGGATCCACTCCTTTATTAATTAGTTGGTTCCCCCTGGATAAACTTGAATTCTGCAGGTCGGTATGTAGAAGGTGTAGGACTCCAGGAAAAACATGTCTGATCTGCTAATCCTTGTTTATAGGGTTCAGCTCAACAGTAGTTGCTTACTTTATTTTTTGCAATCCTGCAAATCACCAATAGATGGAGTGAAATTAAGAAATATATGTATCATAACTAGATCGGTATTGTGCTCCCTCTATCCACCTTTTGTGCCACCATTTTTGCCAAGTGCTGTAAAAGGTAAAAAAAAATTCCCAGCAAGCCATTATGTTCGGTGGTAAGCACCGATTATAGTATGTTCTGATTTCTTTGCAGTCCCATTTGCATAGGTTGAGGATTTATTTGTATTAACAAATCCGAGTACTAACCTGTGATGGTCCCTTGTTGTGATGATTCTCCAAGGTAAAGGGTAGAGGGCCTGAATGAAAAGTACTTAGGGTGGGCGGTGCTGGATGTCCCAGGTAATCATCCTTCATCTTACTGATTTGGTTACGAGGCTTCGGAAGGGATCCCCAATGTCTTTATTCTCTCTGCATGAAACATTTCAGACCTTTGTCAGAGGTTGATTTTGATTACAGGTGACCAGGAGGCTAGCCTTGTTTGCCAGTAGCTAAGTTGTCAAGGTGATGAAAAACAAAAAAAAAACTGTTATTTACTACGGGACAACCTTCTGTCTGTACATCATCAATAAACCTTTACCATAAATAATCCTTTGCCACCATTCATCTGTCAAAATCAATAACCCTCACCACACAGCTGTTTGTACATAATCAATACCCCCCCCAGTTAATTTACAGCACTAGTATCTCATTTTGGGGACACCGAATTAAGTCTATAAGTCAGAATTCTGACCATAGACTTGAATTGAATGGGAGGATAATGTAACTATTACATCACGAGGGGCAGAGTTTTAATCCTGTTTGATCAGGTAAATCTCCTCTCTTTGTGTTGGAAGGCAGGTAAAAAAAAGGTGTACACAGCAACCTAGTCCTGTCCACTATGGTACACAGAAGCCAGTAGGAGTGCAGGGGAGTATCTTATGACATCATCATGCAGGCTTTGGCCACAGTTATAAAGTGAGACTTGATGAAAGATTTTGGACAATGTTGCATCATGGGTAAAATTCTCAAAATGGATGCTGGAGATAAACATCTAATTTTATTTTTTCTTTTATATGCTAGTAATTCAAACATAGAGAAAAACCAAACCGTGGAATATGTCTTATATATGTGTTTGTTTTAAATGCACAGGTTACATTTCATGTAAGTGGTAGCGTTTCATTAAAGGTGAAACATGTCTGCTTTATTGCATGCTGAAGTAATAATGTGCCACACCATTTATAAACCACATGCCTTACCATGCCACAGAAATCCTTGTTATACTGGACTTTCCAATGTGGGGGTGGCTTGGGATAGCTGGGCTGAGAGAGGACATTTTCTGGTATAGGAGCTTCCACTTGTCGTCTCATATGGATTTTTAAGTCTATCGAAACGCGTGGCTTCATTTTTCAGTTGCCAACTGAGTGGGAGGGGCTTGCAAAGGGTTGACTGAAATAAAAGGAATAGACAATAGCAAACGTTGTGATGTATAATGTATCTGTATATGTGCAGGCTTTGTCAAACAGTGCCTAAAATATTTACAAATCATTTGCAAGCCTAGATTTGCACCTCAAACAACCCTAAGAAACTAAGGACCCTTACAGTCATTTTTTCCCCTGAGCACAGCGACCATACTGCATCACTAGACAGGTCTCTCACTCCCTTTCACGTATCCCACACAAAGAAATGCATCAAATCTCAAATCAGGAAATCCCTCTGCACAGCTCTGCAAACAGTATATAACCCGAAATATACTGTAAAAAAATATATAGATATTAAACACATACAGTTTAACCCTTTCAGGACCAGGGATTTTCACATTTTTGATATGTGTTTGTTGAAAGATATTTTTCCTCTCTCTCATTTAACGCACCCATACAAGTTATATGTTGTTTTTTTAAGGACAGTTGGAGCTTTCTTTTGATACCCTATACATAAAAAATGATCTACAATTTAGTATTAAAAAATACATATAAAAGAGGAAAAAAATGTTTTTCCCCCTTATTTTCCCAATAATAAGCTACACAACTAGTGCAACACTAACCCACTTATCCCACCTAATTAACTAACTAATAAAAAAGAAAAATATGGGTTCCCAAACCCCCCTTAACAAAAAAGCCGGGGGGGGAGGCTAGGGGGACTCTGAAGTGTGAGATGTCAGATCCATAAGAAACTCAACAGGCATTCAGGGGTTAAATTTAATTAAATAAATATATTACAATGACATTTATTTATTAAAAAATAATTAAAATTGCAAAAATATTTTTTTGGGGGGGAAAAAAACAAACAAAATGAGGATCATAAAGAGGAAGGAAACTGATCACAGTAAAAAACGTTAACGTTATAAGTAGATTTTTACAGGAAGCTGTCATTTCAAATGTAACCACCGGAGGGCAGGAGTGGAATTTTGTTTGTATTTTTCCATGTTTTTACTTGGAGTTGGAGAGACAGATACCTCTTAAACTAAGGTACGTTTGTATATGATAGAAAATTTATATTCTCATTAACTTAATGGCATATGTTCATAATATTTGTATAATCAAGTCACCAGCTTTGATTTGACATACTAGCAATTAAATTGGTGTATATATAAATGGAGATGTTCTAAGGCCGAATCGTTAAAGTAGAGAAATCAGAAAGAACCTTTGATGGGTTTCTGGGGTGCTAGCTTGATACATTTTCCAGTATCATTCTTTATAAGTAATCCAGACAAGTCTCTATGTGTGGATGTACAATTGGTTTGTCAGTATTTGAGTACAGAAATGGCTTTCTTCATATAGATCCTGGCCTAATTAACAACAGTACCCCATTTCAGACTTTTTTTCTTATTACAATTGTCTTGATCCCAGGATAATCTAATCTAAATTAATCCACAAGCATGCATTATTTTCAACTTAAAAAAATCTAATATTCCAAATTAAAACTTTAAAAGCATGTAAGACAGGTGACTGCAATATTAATTTGCAGCCACACTGGTGTCTTCACATTCAATTAACATTTTAAGTGCCAGTAACAGATAACATCAGAAATTAGGATTGTGCTGTTTTGATAGGAAATTCAAAACCTATGTGTCTGCAACAAAAGTAGGTATTACCTGTGCATGCCATTTTGTCTCCATATTAGTGCACCTATATCTGAATGTATGCTTCTCTGCTGGAAACCTACTTACTTTTTTAAAAAAGTTTTTGGAGTGGCACAAGGAGAGACTGATCTACGGTCAGTGATGGGCCCATTCCTGTTACCAGTGATGTATTTAGGTTTTGTGCTGCCCTAGGCCTCATACACCCTCCAACTGTCATCGATTGCACCTTCACACAGCACAAGATTGCTCCATGGTGATCTAGTGGGGACAGTGTGGATGTCTATGCAGGCAGCGCATGACAGTGAGGTAGGTACCATTAACAATGGTAGCGCTGGCTCTACTGTTCACCAACTCAAGTTGCCCTAGGCAGAAATACAACAATGCATGTTACGTTTAGTCGTTTTGTGATTGCTGTCTCGGCGGTTACATTTTTGCTCTGTGCCAGCTTTGTGCATTGGTATGAAGCCCCTGTTGATTGAGATATGTACACTATTACCATTATGTGGTTTAGGTTGGAAATGTATTGATTATGTGACAGGTCAGGTACTAAAGAAATGTGCTTCTCTTGTGGGCGGTTAAAACAGCTATTATGTGTACAATATGTCTGTGTATACTAAATGTTGTTTCAACATCCTTAAATAATTAAAGCGTGTAGATGGCTAACTGTGGCACTGTAAAATACAGAATTATATGTAAATGCATATATTAAGAGAAAAATGTGTTTTAAATGGGTCTTTGATGTCTCCTGGTTATGACATCATCTGTATTTCATATGCAAAAGAACTGATATGCAGTGGGAAATGCCCATGGTGATTTCATAACCCGGAAACACCACAGATGCATTTAAAACATATTTTGGATATCATATGCTGCATATAATTGTTATTTGTTATTCTATACATTTACAGCATTATTTAGTTGACGGTTGCTTTAAGTGGCGTTCAACAAGGCTTTGTGGGCCCAGTGGTGTCCTACTCTACATCATAAAAAAGTGTACCGTGTTTGGTTGCTAAAATTACAATGGGCAGTTAAATAAGACAGGCCAGTGTTGTTCAAACCTCATTAAACCATTATTTTTTATTTTTGTGATGTGATCACTGTGTAAATAGTCACAATGATCACATGTAATATTGCATAGAGGATTTTAGAAGTCACAAGGGGCTTGTCACAATCCACTGCTATTCTCCCCCAATATTGGGGGGAAGGTGGTGGGTAGAATTTGTTGATTAGGCCGATCGGTTAAACCAATATTTTTCATGTTATTGATGTGATCACTGTGAAAATCAATCACATTTATCACATACAGTAAATCAGGGCTTGACAAACTTAACTGAGTTTTAGGAGCAAGCACAAAAATCTAGGAGCCAGACAACGGCACACACATACAGTCAGTCTCACACACACACACACACACACATACAGTCAGTCTCACATACAGTCAGTCTCACACACACACACACACACACACATACAGTCAGTCTCACAAACACATACAGTCAGTATCACATACACACACACACACACACACACACACACACATACAGTCAGTCTCACACACACACACACACACACACACACACACACATACAGTCAGTCTCACACACACACACACACACACATACAGTCAGTGCTGTATTTACCGCGAGGCATCCTAGGCGGATGCCTAGGGCGGCAAATTTTGGGGGGCGGCAGCGCCCCCCAGCACTGGAAAAAAAAAAATTAAAAAAAAAATTAAAATCCAAAAAAAAAATCTGGCCCTTTAAAAAAAAAAAAAACCCCACCGCGCCTGCAGGCAGAGACGGAGGTGAGAGGGGATCGGAAGATCCCCCCTCACCAACGCTCTGCCTGCCAGGCTGCACGGGGAGCCGAACAGGCAGCACAGAGAAACTTCCGTGCTGCCTGTTCGGCTCCCCGTGCAGTGTGCCGACACGGAAGTGCCGACAGGTCACGTGACGGGCGCGCTGACGTCATACGCGCGCCCGGTCACGTGACCTGTCTGCACACTCGCCGGGAAGCCGAACAGGCAGCATGGAGGGACATTGCTGCCTGCCTGCCAGGGAAAGGTAAGTGCTGATGGGAGACTGTGTGTGTGTGTGTGTGTGTGTGTGTGTGTGTGTGTGTGTGTGACTGAGTGTGATGGGAGTCAGAGTGTGTGTGATGGGAGACAGTGTGTGTGACTGAGTGTGATGGGAGTCAGAGTGTGTGTGATTGGAGACAGTGTGTGTGACTGAGTGTGATGGGAGTCAGAGTGTGTGTGATTGGAGACAGTGTGTGTGAATGAGTGTGATGGGAGTCAGAGTGTGTGTGATGGGAGACTGTGTGTGTGTGTGTGTGACTGAGTGTGATGGGAGTCAGAGTGTGTGTGATTGGAGACAGTGTGTGTGACTGAGTGTGATGGGAGACAGTGTGTGTGACTGAGTGTGATGGGAGTCAGAGTGTGTGTGATGGGAAACAGTGTGTGTGACTGAGCGTGATGGGAGACTGTGTGTGACTGAGTGTGATGGGAGTCAGAGTGTGTGTGATGGGAGTCAGAGTGTGTGTGATGGGAGTCAGTGTGTGTGATGGGAGACAGTGTGTGTGACTGAGTGTGATGGGAGTCAGAGTGTGCGTGATGGGAGTAGGAGTGTGTGACTGAGTGTGATGGGAGTAGGAGTGTGTGACTGAGTGTGATGGGAGTGTAAGCTTGATGTGAGTCTGAATGATGGGGCATGTCTTAGGTGTGTAACGTGGGTGTGCAGCTTGGGTACGGGGGTGCCCGGATTTTGTCTGCCTAGGGCAGCACAAAATCAAGATACACCACTGCATACAGTCAGTCTCACAAACACATACAGTCAGTATCACATACACACACACACATACTGCCAGTCACACACACACACACATACAGTCAGTCTCACATACAGTCAGTCTCACACACACACACACACACACACACACACACATACAGTCAGTCTCACAAACACATACAGTCAGTATCACATACACACACACATACTGCCAGTCACACACACACACATACAGTCAGTCTCACATACAGTCAGTCTCACACACACACACACACACACACACACATACAGTCAGTCTCACAAACACATACAGTCAGTATCACATACACACACACATACTGCCAGTCACACACACACACACACATACTGCCAGTCACACACACACACATACTGCCAGTCACACACACACACATACTGCCAGTCACACACACACACATACTGCCAGTCACACACACACACATACTGCCAGTCACCCACACACACACACATACTGCCAGTCTCACACACACATACTGCCAGTCTCACACACACATACAGTCAGTCTCACACACACAGTCAGTCACACACACACAATCAGTTACACACACACACGCAATCAGTCACACACACAGTCAGTCTCACACACACACACACACAGTCAGTCTCACACACACACACACACACACAGTCAGTCTAACACACACACACAGTCAGTCTCACACACACACACACAGTCAGTCTCACACACACACACACAGTCAGTCTCACACACACACACACACAGTCAGTCTCACACACACACGTACAGTCAGTCTCACACACACACGTACAGTCAGTCTCACACACACACACGTACAGTCAGTCTCACACACACACACGTACAGTCAGTCTCACACACACACGTACAGTCAGTCTCACACACACACGTACAGTCAGTCTCACACACACACGTACAGTCAGTCTCACACACACACGTACAGTCAGTCTCACACACATAGTCTCTCTCTCAAACACACAATCAGTCACTCACAATAAGTCACACACACATACAGTCAGTCACACACACACACACACACACATACAATGAGTCACACACACACATATAGTCTCTCACACACACAGTCACTCAGAATAAGTCACACACACATACAGCCAGTCTCACACACACACACATACAATCAGTCACACACACACACACAGTCACTCACAATAAGTCACACACACACACACACACAGTCAGTCACACACACACACACACACACACAGTCAGTCACACACACACACAGTCAGTCACACACACACACAGTCAGTCACACACACACACAGACAGTCAGTCACACACACACACACACACACACATAATCAGTCACACGCACACATTCTGTCACACGCACACATTCTGTCACACGCACACATTCTGTCACACGCACACATTCTGTCACACGCACACAATCAGTCACACGCACACAATCAGTCACACACACACGAAAAATGAGCTTAAATGTAAAAAAGAAATAGTGTGGAAATATGTAAAAATTGAGGGGGGGCGGGTGGGGCCGGTAGTAGATATATAATAATATTTACTCCACACACAGAAAAACCTCACATTAGAACAAATATGGAGGAAAGGATATCTCTCAATTTGGTGAGGGGGGCAAACCACTAACAAATGTGGAAAAAGGTATAGCAGCTAGTCTTAAAACTGCAATGGACTGGACCACTGCAAAAAAGAAGCACAGGATTACTAAAAAGATAGACTGCGCTAAAATAAACCCCAAAAAAGAACAAAAGATTTATTGTCACAAAAGGAAAATATACATATATATAGTAAAAAGACTACAGGGCAAGTCTAGTACCACAGGAATATAATAAGAAAACAAATGGTCATATGGACACAAGGGAATAAAATAAATACAATGTATATATAAACCAGAAAAAATAAATAAAATATACACAGAAAGAAATATAAATATGCAGTAAAGTAGAATAAAATATATTATATAAAATATAGTACAACCTTACCCACTGCTAGTATAGTGTTGTTCACCTGGCCAGGTTACAGAACATATGTATAAAATATACACTATAAGCACAGACACAAAAACAGGACACCCCTCAGGACGCGTTTCGCAAAAAACTTCTTCAGCTGGTGAGTGTGCATAGTGTATTTATTTTATTCCCTTGTGTCCATATGACCATTTGTTTTCTCATTATATTGCTGTGGTACTAGACTTGCCTGTAGTCTTTTTACCTTATATATATATATATATAAATGTATGTTTTCATTTTGTGACAATAAATCTTTTTTATTTTTATAAATTATGTCTTGTTCTTTTTGGGGTATATTTTAGCGCTGTCTCTCTTTTTATTAACACACACACACACATATAGTCTCTCTCACACACACACAGTCACTCACAATAAGTCACACACACACAATCAGTCACACACACACATACAGTCTCTCTCATACACACACAGTCACAATAAGTCACACACATACAGTCAGTCTCACACACACACATACAATCAGTCACACACACACACACATATAGTTTCTCTCTCACACACACACAGTCACACACAATAAGTCACACATATACAGTCAGTCTCACACACACACACAAACAGTCAGTCTCACACACACATACAGTCAGTCTCACACACACATACAGTCAGTCTCACACACACATACAGTCAGTCTCACACACACACACAGTCAGTCTCACACACA